>BTHU01000016.1:49233532-50487699 GCA_036184795.1 Tokudaia tokunoshimensis
TCCCTCCTCCAAATAGACTGGACTAGACCAGAAAGTCCCTCCCATCTCATAATAATCAAAACACCAAATGCATTAAACAAAGAAAGAATATTAAAGGCAGTAAGGGAAAAAAGTCAAGTAAAAGCAGGCCTATCAGAATTACACCAGACTTCTCACCTGAGACAATGAAAGCTAGAAGATTCTGGGCAGATCTCATACAGACCCTAATAGAACACAAATGCCAGCCCAAACTACTATACCCAGCAAAACTCTCAATTACCATAGATGGAGAAAACAAGATATTCCATGATAAAACCAAATTTACACAATATCTTTCTACAAATCCAGACCTACAAAGGTTAATAGATAGAAAACACCAACATGAAGAGGGAAACTACACCCTAGAAAAAGGAAGAAAGCAATCTTCTTCCAACAAACCCAAAAGAAAGTAACCACACAAACATAAAAAGAACATCAAAAATATCAGGAAGCAACAATCACTATTCCTTTATGTCTTATAACATCAATGGACTCAATTCCCCAACCAAAAACATAGTCTAACAGAAATATTTTCCATGTGAATCTTCAATTTTATCAGAAAATGTTTGTAATTCCTCTTTCAATCAATTTAGTAATGTTTTTTATGTCTACCATTTTAACTATCATTTTTCATGAAAATCTTTAATTTTAACATTTTTTCTATATATTTCTTCAATTTTATCAGAAATATTTTCCATGTTAATCTTCAATTTTGTCAGTAATTCCACTTTCAATCAACTTTGGAATATTTTTATGCCTACCATTTTATCAGTATAATTTTTCCATGAAATAGTTTTAACGTGTTTTTCTATATATTTCTTGAATTTTATCAGAAATATTTTCCTTGTAGATCTTCAGTTTTATCAGAAAATGTTTATAATTCCACTTTCAATCAACTTAGAAATATTTTTATGCCTACTATTTTATCTGTAATTTTCCATGATAATCTTCAATTTTAATGTTATTTTATATTTTTCTACAATTTTATTGGACATATTTCCCATGTAAATATTCAATTATATCATAAAATGTTTCTACTTCCTTTTTCAATTAATTTAGCAATATTTTTATGTCTACCATTCTACTCTTTAATTTTCCATGAAAATTGTCAATCTTAATGTGTTTTTCTATAAGCTTCTTCAATTTTGTCAGAAACATTTTCCATGTAAATCTTTAATTTTATCATAAAATGTTTTTACTTCCTTATTCAATAAAAAAATGGGGAAAAAGTGAGAATCTCCAAGGGCACTATTGTTCAGAATATCTTGTTACTATTGTTCAGAATATATTGTTCAGAGAATCTTGACATTGGCATAAGGTTCATTAGGGTTTTATAGAGCCAATGCCTTCTTTGTAAAATAGGATGGTAAAAGCATTTTCTATATCTAAGATTCCTATCAGAAACTCATGAGTATATTTTGTAACTTCTAAAAGTTGAAATACACATTGTTATTATTTACCAATATATAATATAAAGAGATCAAGACAGAACCTACTCAATTATTGCTTATAATACAAGATTCTGACATTATTTTTATCCAAGTAAGGTATGATTTTTCCTGGTTAAAAGAAGAAGAGTACTAAGCTGATTTTGCAGTTTTGTTGCAATACTTGTTGACTTGGCAGTTCCCTGCAAATTGCCTTCCATGGGTTGAGCAGTGTCTCATACATTACTGAATAAAGTAGACTTTACAGTTTCTTAAATATCATGCACAGAATGAGAATTATTATTATTTTGCCAGTTATGACCATAGGCATTCCAGATATTATAACCATGAAAAGAACTTCTTGATTGTGCAATTTAAAAAGGTCTGTTCCATCCCTTTTGTTTCGATGCCAAAGATGATGTCCCATTGATTTTTCTCAACCACACAGTGAATTACAGACTCATTTTACAGATACTTAGCACTTGACTGAGAGATATAAAATCACCTGCAAAAATTATACAAGAGAGATACTCAAAATTCAGTTTCAGATGTGACTTCTGTTTCGTCTTCTTCATCCGAGATAGATTAAATACACCTGGGTGCTCCCAAATTTCAATTTTTCTATGAGAGGAAACAGTGTAAGTCTGTGAGATTTTTCTTTCTCTTTTTTAATTTTTTTCTTTTTATTGGAAATATTTTTTCACATAATATATTCTGATTACAGTTTCCCCATCCCTCTAATCTACCCAGTCCTCTCTAATAATCCAGACCCTACTCTCTAACTCTCATCAGAAAACAAAGACGTTTGTAAAGAATAATATAATAAACACAATAAGGTAAAACAAAAATAAACATATTAAAATAGGACAAAACTAACAGAAATAAAAGAGCCCAAGACAAAGTACATGAAACAGAGATCTATTCATTCACACATTCAGGAGTCCCATAACACACAACTGAAAGCCATAATATATATATGCAAGAAAACTTTGGGATAGATAGACAGAGAGACGGACAGACAGAGCAGACAGACAGAGCAGACAGAGATGACAGAGTGATAGAGAGGAGATTAGATAGATAGATAGATAGATAGATAGATAGATAGATAGATAGATAGATATGTCAATCTATGTTGATGATAGATACATAGAAAATTAGATAGATAGATAGATAGATAGATAGATAGATAGATAGATAGATAGATAGATAGATAGATAGATAGATAGATGGATAGATAGATAGAGATGATATGGTATTTATGATATGATATGGTATGAAATACGATATAAATAGTTTTTAGATGAAATTTTCCAAAAATAAGAAAATGTCATGACTGGACATTATGAGAAAATGAATCTTCAAAGGTGTTGTTGAGTTTCATTTTGACCATCTACTTATGGGCATGCAGCCTATCCTTCCAAATAATTTGTTTCCCACTGCCCATTCTTTTCTGCTGGAGCAAGCTCTTGGCTGGTCTGCTCCAGTGAAGACACCATCTCCTGATCTATCCTAGAGAACCTGCTGCACCCAGAGCAGTTGAGAACCCACTGCACCCAGAGCAATTGAGAACCTGCTGACCTCAGAGCAGTTGAGGACCCAATAAACTCAGAGCAGTTGAAGACCTGTGGCACTCAGAACAATTGAGGACCCATAACACTCAGAGAAGTTGAGGATCTACTGCACTCAGAGTAGTTGAGGATCACCCGCACTCAGAGCAGTTGGACAACATCAGGACTGCTTCACTGAAGACCCAGCAGTCTAAAGACCTCCCAGGAGGTCTAATGCAGCCAGGGCAACAGATCAGCAGCTTCTCTGCCCCTGTGAAAAGCCCCCAGTTGGAAGTCCCTACAGGTGGTCTGCTACAGCCAGGGCTACAGGCCTACCAGGAGACATGAAACAACCTAGGGACAAAAGAGGCAGACTCCATACCAACAAACACCAGGAATATCCAGATGGTGAAAGATAATCACAAGATCATAAGCAACAGAAGCCAATATATGTGGACCTCATCAGAACCCAGTTCTCCAACCAGAGCAAGCCCTGAATACAATAACACACCTACAAATCAGGAAGCTAACTTAAAATCCTATATCATGAAAATAATAGAGTCCTTTAAGGAGGATAGCAATAACTCACTGAAAGAAATACAGGAAAACACAGATAAACAGGTGAAGGATTGAGTAAAACTATCTAAGATGTAAAAGTGGAAGTAGAAGCAATAAAGAAAACACAAATGGAGGCAAACATGGAGATGGAAAACCTAGGAAAGAGGTCAGGAATTACAGATCTAAGTATCACTAACAGAATACAAGAGAAAGAAGAGAGAATCTCAGGTGTAGAAGATAATGTAGAAGAGATTGACATAACTGTCAAAGAAAATTCAAAACATAAAAATCTCCTAACAAAAAGCATCCAAGAAATTCAGGACACAAAACACCAAACCTAAAAATAATCAGAATAGAGGAGAATTAAGATTCCCAGCTAAAAGGACCTGAAAATGTCTTCAACAAAATCATAGAACAAAATTTACCCAACCTAAAGAAAGAGATGGCCATAAAGGTACAAGAAGCCTATACAACACCAAATAAATGAGACCAGAAGAGAAAATCCTCTCATCACATAATAATCAAAACACTAACCCCACAGAACAAAGAAAGAATATTAAAAGCTGCAAGAGAAATGTAGTGTCAAATAATTATATAGTTATAAAATCAGTACCACCTTGCCAGGCCTCTGCATCAAGTCCCAGCGGGTCCAGCTCAGGATTACTCTCACTGTCGCCACTGAGCCAATCTCTTTCAGCTAGCTCTCACAGCATCCCAGCTGTGCTTCCTCTCCACAATAGACTCTGTAAATGGTGGGAGTCACACAATTCTGCCAAGCACCCACTCCTTCCAAGTATCCAGTAAAGCAAGACTCTTAAACTTGAAAAGTTAACCAAATATATTTATGTATAAGAAACTCCCAATTTCATAATGCCAATTTAAAATGATAAAGTCTTATCCCAATATTTCTAACCTCTCCAAAACACCAGAAATACATCTGAAATACATCTGAAGCCATCTGGATATCTGCATCTCCCTCTCTCCGCTGCTTGTGTGGTCCACCAAGCCTCTCTCCCTCTCTCCTCCCCTCACTTCTCTTAGCTACTCCTCCTCTCTCCCCTCCAATCACTGGCCTCTCACACGGCTTCAATGTGAATGGATAGGAAATATCTTGCAACAGAGAAAAGGGCCAAGTAACATACAAAGTTATACCTATCAAAATTATACCAGACATCTCAGCTGAGACTAAGAAAGCCAGAAGAGCCTGGTCAGAGGTCATGCAGACCCTTAAGAGAACACAAATATCAGCTCAGGGTACTATACTCAGGAACACTCTCAACATAGATGGAGAAACCAAAATATTCCAGGACAAAACCAGATACAAACAGTATCTATATACCAATCCAGCCCTACAGAGGATCCTAGAAGGAAAACTCCAACACAAGGAAGGTACCTGTACCAAAGAAAGGACAAGATAGTAAGCACCTCACAACAAAGCCAAAAGGAGAGAACCGCAAACACATAAAGCCACCTACAAAAGCAAACATATCAGGAACCAACAGTCATCTCTCTTTAATACCTCTGAATAATAATCTACCCAATTTACCTATAAAAAGACATAAACTAACAAACTGGATATGCAAACAAGATCTAGCATTTTGCTGCATACAAGAAACATCCCTCAATAACAAAGACAGATACTGTGTCAGACTAAAAAAATGGGAAAAGGTCTTTTAAGTAAATGGTCCCAGGAAACAAGCAGGAATTGCCATCCTAATATCTACTAAAGTTGACTTTCTACCAAAAATTATCAAGTGTGATGAAGAAGGATACTTCATATTCATCAAGGGGAAAATCCACCAGGTGAAAGTATCAATTCTCAACATCTATGCCTCAAATGCAAGAGCACCCACATTTAGTAAAAATAAATAAATAAATAAATAAATAAATAAATAAAATAAAATAAAAACTTTACTAAAACTCAGAACACACAGTGAACCACACACAATATAGTGGGAGACTTCAACAACCCTCTCTCACCAATGGACATGTCATTGAAACAGAAACTAAACAAGACAGATTGAAACTAAGAGAGGTTATGAACCAAATGGATTTAATATACATCTAAAGAACATTTCACCCTAAAACAAAAGAATGCACCTTCTTCTCAGCACTTCATGGTACCTTCTCCAAAATCGACCATATAATTTGTCGCAAAACAGCTCTCAACCAATACAAGAAGATTGAAATAATACCATGCAACCTATCAGATCACCATAGCCTAAGGCTGGACTTTAATAACAGCAAAAACAACAGAAAACCCGCATACAAGTGGAAACTGAACCCTTTACTCAATGTTAACTTGGTCAGGGAAGAAATAAGAAAGAAATTAAAGACTTCCTGGAATTTAAGGAAAATATTGACACATCATACCCAAACTTATGGGACACAATGAAAGCAGTGCTAAGAGGAGAGTTCATAGCACTTAGTGCCCAGGTAAAGAAACTGGAGAGATCTTACACTAACAACTTAACAGCACACCTGAGAGCTCTAGAACAAAAAGAAACAAACTCACCCAAGAAGAGTAGAAGGAAGGGAATAGTCAAACTCAGGGCTGAAATAAATCAAATAGAAACAAAGAAAACAATACAAAAAATCAACAAAACCAGAAGCTGCTTCTTTGAGAACATCAACAATATAGATAAACCCCTAGCCAACCTAACTATAAGGCAGAGAAGCAGTATCCAAATTAACAAATTCAGAAATGAAAAGGTAGTCATAACAACAGAAACAGAGGAAATTCAAAAGATCATCAGATCCTACTATAAAAGCCTATACTCAAAAAAAAAACTGGAAAATGTAGATGAAATGGATGGTTTTCTAGACAGATACCACATATAAAAGTTAAATCAAGAGCAGGTAAACTAATTAAGCAGGATCATATCACAAAAGGAAATAGAAGTCATTAAAAACCTCCCAACCAAAAAATGTCCAGGGCCAGATGGATTTAGTGCAGAATTTTACCAGACCTTCAAAGACATGATACAATTGTTCACAAACTATTCCATAAAAGAGAAAGAGAAGGAACACTACCTAACTCATTCTATGAAGCCACAATTCCTCTGATACCTAAAGCACACAAGGACCCAACCAAAAAAGAGAACTTCAGATCAATTTCACTTAATATCAATGCAAAAATACTCAACAAAATTTTTGCAAACCGAATCCAAGAACACATCAAAACCATCATTCACCACGATCAAGAAGGCCTCATCCCAGAGATGCAAGGTTGGTTATTATATGAAAATCCATTAACATGATCCACTATATAAACAAACTCAAAGAAAAAATCACATGATCATCTCCTTAGATGAAGAAAAAACATTTGGCAAAATACAACACCCTTCATGTTGAAAGTATTGGAGAGATCAGGAATTCAAGGCCCATACCTAAACATAATAAAAGCAATATAGAGCAAACCAACAGCCAATATCAAATTAAATGGAGTCAGACTTAAAGCAATCCCACTGAAATTGGGGACAAGACAAGGATGCTCACTGACCCCGTATCAATTCAATATAGTACTCAAAGTGCTAGCTAGAACAATAAGAAACCAAAAAGAGACAAATGGGATACAAAGTGGCAAAGAAGAAATAAAGGTATCACTATTTGAGGATGATATGATAGTATACATAAGCAACCCAAAAAAAAATCGACCAGAGAACTTTTCCAGCTGATAAACAATTTAAGCAAAGTAGCTGGATATAAAATTAGCTCAAATAAATCAGTCACCTTCCTTTACACAAATGATAAACAGGCTGAGAAAGAAATTAGGGAAACTACTCCCTTCATAATACCCACAAAAATATAAAATATCTTGGGCTAACTCTAACCAAACAAGTGAAAAACCTATATGACAATAACTTCAGGTCTCTCAAGAAAGAAATAGAAGAAGATCTCAGAAAATGAAGAGATTCCCCATGCTCATGGATTGGCAGAATTAACATAGTAAAAATGGCCATCCTACCAAAGGCAGTGTATAGATTCAATACAATCCCCATCAAAAGCCCAACACAATTCTTCAAAGATGTGGAAAGAGCAAATCTCATATTCATCTGGAAAGACAAATGATCCTGTATAGCAAAATCAGTTCTTAACAATAAAAGAACTTCAGGGGGAATCCCCATCCCTGACTTCAAGCTTTACTATAGAGCAAGAGTGATAAAAACTGCATTGTGTTGGTACAGAAACAGACACATTGATCAATGGACTAGAATTGAAGACACAGAAATAAAACCACACACTTATGGACACTTGATCTTTGACAAAGAAGGCAAAAACATACAATGGAAAAAAGAAACCATCTTCAATAAATTGTGCTGGTCTAACTGGCTGTCCATATGTAGAAAAATGAAAAAAAGACTCATATTTGTCACCTTGCACAAAGTTCAACTCCAAGTGCATCAAGGACCTCAACATAGAACCAGATACACTGAATCTATTAGAATAGAAAGTAGGAAAGAGCCTTGAATTCATTGGCACAGGGGGAAATTTCCTAAACAGAACTCCAATGGCTCCAGCTCTAAGATGAAGAATTGATAAATGGTACCTTATGAAACTGGAAAGCTTCTGTAAGGCAAAGTACATAGACAATAAGACAAATTGGCAACCTACAGAGAGTGAAAAAATTTTCCCTAACTCCACGTCTGATAGTGGGATAATATTCATTTATATATAAAGTACTCAAGAAACTAATCACCAAAACACCAAACAACCCAGTCAAAAAATGGGGTATAGAACTAAACTGAGATTTCACAACTGAGGAATCTCAAATGGCTGATAAGCACCTAAAGAAATGTTCAAAGTCGTTAGTGATCAGAGAAATGAATATCAAAACGACACTGAGATTCCACCTTACACCAATCAGAATCAAACCCTCAGGTGACAACACATGTTGGCGAGGATGTGGAGGAAGAGGAAACTCCTCCATTCCTAGTGGGATTGCAAACTCATACAACCACTCTGGAAATCAGTCTGGAGGGTCCTTAGAAAATTGGAAATAGATCTACCTGAAGACCCAGCTATACCACTCTTGGGAATATACCCAAAAAAATGCCCCACCATGCCACAGGGGCATGTGTCCCACTATGTTCATAACTGCCTTATTTGTGATAGCCAGAACCTGGAAACTGCCCAGATGTCACACAACAGAAGAATGGATACAGAAAATATGGTTCATTTACACAATGGAATACTATTCAGCTATTAAGATCGAGGACATCCTGAATTTTGCAGGCAAATGGATGGAACTAGAAAATATCATCCTGAGTAAGGTAACTCAGACCATAAGGACATATGTACTCACTAATAAGTGGATGTTAACCTAAAAAAAAATACAGAGTACCCAAGATACAGTGCAGAGAACTCAAAAGGTCAACAAGCTGAAGTGCTGAAGTGAGGACACCTCAGTCCCACTTTGGAAGGAGAACAAAGCAATCATAAGTGGGGAAGGGGAGAGGAACCTGGGAGGGAAAATGGATGGGGGTGAGGGAATGGAGGGGAGAGGGGAACCTGATCCAATATTAGGTGAGAGAAAAGGACTCAAGCCCTGAGCACCAACAGAAAGAATGGAAGCAAGCAGCCTTGGGAGATAGGAGGTTGGGGGAATACTCCAGAATACATCAGAGACCTGGTATACTCTCAGGACTCAAAAGGAGGAATCTTAGTTGAAATGCCTGGCAGCAAGGAGAGGGAACTTACAGGGCCCACCTTTAGCAGGAAGACAGGGCATCAAATGAGGGAGAGGAGGACCATCCCACAGTCACAACTCTGATCCATAATTGTTACTGTCTGAAAGAATTACAGGGATGGAAATGGAGAGGAGTCTAAGGAAAAGAAGATCCAGAGACAGGCCCAAAGTGGTATCCAACGGGAGGTCCCAAGGCCTGACACTATTACTGTGGCTTTGGAGTACTCACAAAAAGGGACCTAGCATGATGGTACTTTGGAAGACCCTTCAAGCAGATGAAAGAGTCAGATTCAGATATTTGTACTCCACCAATGATCAGAAGTGGCTGACCCCTGTTGTTGAATTAGAGAGGGCTGAAAGAAGTTGAGAAGGGCAATCCTGTAGGAGGACTAGCAGTTTCAATTAATCTGGACCCCTGAGATCTCTCAAACACTGGACCACCACACAGGCAGCATATACCAGCTGATATGAGGTCCCAGCACACATACAGTAGAGAACTGCCAGTTCTGTGTTCATTCATAGATGATGTACCTATCCCTCAAGAGACTGGAGACCCCAGTGAGTGTAGAGGTCAGTTGGGGTGGGGAGTCAGGACATCCACATGGAGACAGGGGTTGTGGAGGGGGTATGTGATGTGGAAAAGTTGAAGGGTAAAATATTGATATTACAATATTTTAATTAATTAAATAAAAGGAAATAATAACTAAATAGTGCTTTTCCTATTTGAAATCTGTGTATGTATCTTCAGCCTGTTAAGCACACACAACAGTCATGAAGAGCCTCACTACTCATAAACTTTTGAGTCTCATTTTGATTCACATACTTTAGAAAAGTATAGGGATTCTTTCCAAATTAAGTTGCCTAATTATAAACTTCCCATTGCTCAGGGATGTCAAGGTCAGCATTAACAACCATGGTTTCAAACAGATAACGGACAATTCTGCTGGTGGACATTTGCCAATACATGGAGTGCTTGCAGACTGCTTGGATAGAGTCCCATAAAGGAGCAAACTCCACCCAATCCCTTTACTCTACATTTCCTGCCTGTCTTGCTCCAGAGAAACAAGTATTTAGACACATTTAAACCATCAACAAAAGTTTACACTAATCTAAGAAAATACATTATGAAGAACAGATGATGTTACAATATTGCTCATTTCACTTCACTGAACAAGACCTTCAACTTCATCTTTTGAAAAGAGATTCGCCTCTCTTCCAGACGCATGTCCATTTGTCCTTAAAAGTTGAAGCACTCATGTCCATGTGATTTCATGCACTGTTCCTTGAATAGTAGTTTACTTTGAACTGCAGTTCTTAGTACCCACATTGCTGAAGTTCTGGCAAAACAACTCACTATATTTGGAATTTTTCGTGTTCTCCTTTCAATGGCTTCCTCTGTCTGTTTTTTTCTCAACAAACATAAAATATTTTAATCAAGTGAAAACAGACGAAACACAAGACGTATTTTGCTCCACCAGGGATGGGTTTGCTGATGTCATTTCTGTCATGGTGGCCAAATAGTTCTAAGGAAAATAATCAATCTAGCAGACTTGACGTTTCCGTTAGGAACTAAAGTATTTGTTCTAAGTTCTCTTCGTTTCCTTTTTCCTGTTCCCTCTTTTTCATATGCTCTCCACAAAAAGGGAAGAAATAAAAGTAAATGTAAACCTCTGAAATAGTTGCATGCTTTCCTTGTGTGTCACACCGTGACACACATTTCTTTCCACCCCTTCTGTCTCATTCCACTGATGAGTACATTTTTTTTCTGGATTGTTACTCTTTATGAGCAGGAAAAGAATGACACAGATTTATATTTAACAGTTTGAAAACTTTGTTCACTCCAGCCTTGCTCTAAGTGCAGGCATTGCTATCTGCTTTCATGGCTTCATCTGAGTGCTCTGAAATCTTTATCTTCTTGTAAGCATGTACTTTGTGTAAGTATCTGACTCAAATTCAGCTTTCAGTTGACATCACGCCTTACATGTTTTCTAAATTTGAATTCAAAATAGTCAAAGCTGAATTAGGGATTTGTATAAGACATCCAAACCTTATGTATTGTTATTACTTTCTACTGCCATGAAAAGCTTCACCAGTCACCAGGCATCAAAACTGAATTTTTAAGGTGATTTTGACTTCTCTTTCTTGTTGTTTCTTTCTGGTGAACTGTTAGCCACACTATTGTTTGTTCTAGATAAAAAGACCCCACTGCTGGCACGCATACCCATATTTTCCTTGCCTGTGTGTGTGTGTGTGGTGTTAAAGATTGAAAATTGAACCCAGGACCTTATGTATACCAGGCAAGTGCTACAAACCTGGCTGCATTTAAATTAAGTCATGTGGAATTTAGGAGATTTTTAAAAATAATACCTTTTCTGATCAAAAGCATACTTTTAAATGATTTCTTAGGATTATCTGTGATGTTGTAAGAAAAAAGACTAATATAGGTTTTAATCTATATTAGTGTTTAGTTGTATTTTCTGTTCTAATTTAATAATTATTTACAATGCTTTTGAAAACAAGTTGCCAAAGGCCTGTGCATATTTGCCACACCAGACAAGTCTGTTTTACTGTTTTCTAGTCAATTACAACTCTTTCTAAAAATACAAATATAATTATTTCTATAGGAATCAGAAGTTAGAATATAAATATAGATGATCAACAGTTGCTATTTACTATTGCCTAGATATATTGCATATAATTATTTTATGAATTCTCATAATTATTTCCCCATTTACAGAATATCATCTGCAAATACAAAAAGTGGCTCACAGGGAACTGTCCATCAAGAATATAGAATAACCAGGAATACGGTGCAGACTCTGCTGCTTCTGAACATTAACATTTAGTTCAATTACTGTTCTAGTTTGCTTTTCTGTTGTTGTGATAAAATACTGACCAGAAGCAGTGTGGTGAGAAAAGAATTTATTTGGCTCACAGGTGACAATCCATCATCAGTGGAAGCCAATGCAGGAACTCAAGGCAAGAACCTGGAAGAACTGATGCAGAGTGCATGAAGGAACACTGTCTACTGCTGGCTTCCTGCTTCTTCTTAGGTAGCTTCCTTATAATATCCAAAACATGCTTAGTGATGGCACTTCCCAGAGTAGGTTAAGCCCTACTCCATCAACTAGCTATCAGCTAGTATAATTGAGACAAGTCCCAGTTGAGGATCCTCTTCCCTGGTGTGTCAAGTTGACAGCAATGAAGAATAGACTTTACAAGTCCCTGCTTTGTCAACAAAGTTTTGAAAAAGTTGTCAGATTTCTTAAAAACTAGACTTACAGATGTTTGTAGGCTGTTATGTCGGTGATGAAAACTGAATCTTTAAGAACAGTCAGTGCTTTTAACTGCTGAGCCATCTCTCCAGACCCAGTTCAACTGTTGTATTAACAAATGTCACTCCATTTTAGACATCACTTCATACCATATGTAAGAACTAGATTCCATGGGTTCCCAGACCCTTTCTTTTATTGCTTTTCACTTTCACTTGAACCATGACCATATTTTTTTCTAATATTCATAAGATAATGTCTTTGTGAGCTAAGATAAACCTTGCAAAACTTAGAGCACAGTGGCTGGTATGTAGCAAACACAATTCTGTTAATTTAAATATTTTGCTTTAAAAAAATTGCTCTTTTATCTTTTAGGTACCAAAGCAGAGAACAATAAAGTGTGTTGGGGAGGCAGGGGTCTCATATCCCTATGAGGAAGGAGGAAGTAGGAAGTTACTGCAGCGTAAAGGAGAATGGGAGAAGCAGCCATCAGTAAAACCTTGAAGTAAAGTGAGGAAGGAGTATCACTTTAGTCAGGACAACAGTGTAGCTATTCTCTTTCCACTCTAAACACACGAAAAATTATAAGACATAGAGAATGCGGAAGAAGGATGTCTAGTTGGTTGAACTTAGATAGAGTTCTATGACTTGAAATATTAAGATTAAGATCTACCAAGTAACTCCTGGAGCCAGAATTAAGGATGAGTGGTAGATTACTCAGCATGCTAGCATTCTATGCCCATGGCACATATAATTATTCCAACACACCACCGAAACATTTAAAAATAGTATTGAGATTAAAACTTGAAAAAAAGATGAGTTTAAGAAAAGATACTTTTGTATGATAAATTAAACCTGAAAATGCAATTGATTTAAATTTTTGAAAATAATTTTGTCAAGATAACTATTACTGAAACACAAGTAGGTCTAACATTGAATCAGTAGAGTGTTGGACACAAAAACTCAATTTAGAACCAGTGTTCTGTGGCAGTGTGTGATCAGTCAGCCCAAAGGAAGTCTGAAAAGTCTGAGATGGAGCAGGAAGGCACTTGCTGAGTCCTCATTCTTTTAATAAGCGGCTTGGGAAGAGCCTGGTTTGGAGGGTGAAATGTTCCTGCTCTCTCTGTTCACGTGTTAAGGACCTAACTTTCTTCAAGAAGTAGCATATTTAGCTAAGTTGAGGGAACTGAATGACCCCATGGGAAAACTCCCTATTCTTAGTTCTCAAACCAGGTTCTCCATTTTCCAGCATGACTTTCCTGATGTCAAGTATGAGGCACTCCACTTGTATTGAAATTCCTACTCACATGGCTTAGACAGCAGGATCACCAGTCTTTTGTTTTGTGACACAGAAAGCATGAAATATCTAAAGTTAAAAAAAGAAGTAGAGTGGTGTAACAAAGATGGGGCCATACAACAAATTATAAATGACAAATCATAAATTGTCTAATGTAGACTGTTCTACACAATTTATAAAAAATGACAAAATAGTACTTTGTTCTCTAAACTTGCTGATACGTTGCAAGTTGGATATTCCTTTATGTCTAATCCAGCAGTTTCAGAAACACTGAAACAGTCTACGTACAACTGGGCTCCTACTTTCACAGACTTAACATCTGCCAAAGCAAATATTGGTCTCTCCCTGTAATTCTACCACTCCACAGAATTTCTGCTGTATTTATGGGATGGGCGTGTTGATTATAAGCTAGACTTCTGGTGTTTGGTTCTTGACTACATTGTATTTAAGTTCATTCTATGTGTTTTTGGTTAGAACTTGAAAGCAATGCCACTTTTAGATTTGGGAGGGTGCAAAGAAATACAGCCAGACAATTACATTATACTCATGACATATCCTCATTACATGTCTTTGGACCATGTGTATGTTTGAAGTGCTCACTGTTTCTCTTATTTCCAAAATAGAGATTTTAAAACTTTATTACAGATTTATATTTTTCCTTAGCAGTTAAGAATACAAAAACTGAATATTTACCATTTCAAGGTACTTTTTTGATACAGAAAAATATACATTGATGAAAAGGTTTTAAAAGGGATCAGTCATTACATTGTTCTGGGAAGCTGATTTTTAAAGTTTAACTCCTTTTAAGAATAAAGAGTTGCTCTTAATATTGGCCAGTTTAACAGGGAGTAAAATATTAATGGTCTAGAACAAGGTAGATGAACTTATGTTTCTGATCTACACTCTTGTCAATACATGCTCATAGTTTAGTCATTTGATAATTTCATTACGACTTTTCTTTTAAATAATTACATTATACTACTATTTTTCTATAGTTTTCAATTTGTAATATGCATCTATATTAGAAGAGTAAATAAAATTAGTTTTCACAGATTTAATCTTGCTTAATGTAGTAGGCACTTTATTCAATATTTGCACATATAATACAAAGTTGGATCAGAGATGTATCAGTGCAACTAGATATTCTTTGGAATGCCACACTGTATTCAAAATGGTTATACAGAAAGCATTATAAATTTTAAATTAATTATTTCTTTTTTAAAGCTTGTAATGTGATTTCATTTCCCTCTCCTTTCTTTTTTTAAAACCTCCACACACCATACCTTAATTTTTTTTCAAATTCATCTCCTTTTTTTCATTAATTGTTGTTATGTATGTATATGTACATGTGTACATATATGCATTCCTACATAAGTGCAACCTACTCAATCCATATAATGTTGCTTGTATGTTTGTTTGCAGGGATGATCATTTGGTATTAGATAACAAAGAGGTGCTATCTTTCCTGGGAAGACTATTTGTCCAAATCTCAGCATTCCTTAGTTGCCTATAGTTCTTTATTCAAAGCCCTCTGTCCTCTTCCCCATTTTGGCAAGTCTATTGTGGTCCTTGTTCAGCTCATGTTTAGCAGTTGTGATTAGTTATTATATGTGAAGTTTTTGAAACTAAGGAGATGCAGTCTTAATAGCAAACTTTCAGGTCCTCTAATTCTTACAGTTCTCTCTTCTACAACGATTCCTTAGCTTCAGGAACAGGAATTGTTTTGCAGATACGTCTACAAGGATTTTACTCTACAACTCTACATTCTGACTCATTGTAGTTTTTTGTAATGGTCTCTATATGTTGCAAAGAGACGTTTCTTTGAAGAGGATGAAGACTACACCTAGCTGTGGTTATAGGTCAAATATTGAGAATGTATTTAGAGATTGTGCTGGTTTAGTAAAATGGTGGTTGCTAATTCTCATTCAAATTCTATGACTTCACTGACCCTGATTTGCTTGGTTTCCAGTAGTGGGCATGGCTTTCCTCTTTTTAAACAAATCTTAGGTCCAATTAGAGAACTGTTGGTTACTACCTAAGTATGTATGCTACTGTTCCCTTAGGATTTTCATTTTATATGGATCATTGTTATGGTTCAAAGGCACCACATCTGGATAGGACTACTGACTGCTTCTCTTGTTTGGAAGCTTGCATCATGTTTGTATGCAAAAAATGTATGCAAATATTCTTAAACCATTCACCTAATCCTCAGTGGGGTGGGTTTTAAAGTTTTAGCTCTGGTCCTCTGAGTCTTTTTTCTGAAGTACATGGTATTTTTGAATAATAGAGAATTATTCTCACCTCTTGTGGGCAACCAAGGACAATAGAAATAGCCTATAATATTTTGAGAGTCTCTTATAAACCCTGACCAACATCTCAAAAGAAGGTTTCTCATGTTTTGTTTTGGGGATTTTGTTATGTGGCCTTTGGTATTTGGAGGAAACATTGCCAGCTTGGATGGGAAATTTTTGTTTGGGATATGTGTGTGTGTGTGTGTGTGTGTGTGTGTTATACTTGTATTCTATCAAGGTAAAAATGTTAGTTTAGCACACCCTTATCTAACCACACAGTGTAGCAGTGTCTATATGTCCTTTCCTTGAGTACTGGGTGCTTATTCAGTTTCTCCAGAAACTGTTTACACCTTCTATTATATTATTGTAAACTGAGAAACAGTTTAGAAGTTTGACTAGAATGTTTGAATTAGTTATGGATTATCAGCAGCAGTTAAAAAAGATGTGCATTGTGAATTAACTAGATAAAAGTAGGATATCACCCAAGATTATATGTGTTCTTTAACAATACAGATGTGCTCCTTCCCTATGTCCTGTACACTTGACTAAATTGGGTTGTCAATTCTTCACATTCTGAGATGGTAAAACACCTTGAAAAGAGATTGGTGTTACAAATGTGAAACAATGACAATAACACAAGGGTTGCCAATGAAATTACTTTCTTTAATGCTCTGTGCTTTTTCTTCTATGATTAAAATAAAAGGGATAAGGTACTTTTACAAACTTGAAAATTAAATAGCTCAGTAAAAATAAAAACAGGAAACTTGGATCATGAAGTAAGCAGCATTTGTCAAGTAGTCATTGTGATACTTTTGGTTTAGATCCAGGAATTCTCCAATATATTATAATAATTAAGGTTCCTAAATAAATTCAGGAGATTATATCAATATACACTAACCATTTTATCGGCTTATTCTTAGTTATTAGTTAATTTAAAATAATAATAATAATACTATAACCATTATATATTGACATAAATAATGCTTTTTTATGAATGTAAAGTTTAATGAGAAGTATTACTTTACATTTTTTAAAAAATCCTATTAATATCTGATTTAAAAAGATACAGTAGAATTTTTATATTTGCATCTGATTTCAATCTATTACCATATGTTGTTATGGGTAAAGTGTCTGGAAAAAAAGTCTGGCTTCATTCTGACACATAGATAAGAAAAGTGAAAATCTTCCCATCAAATGCCTCCCTTCAAGGCTCAGGGAAACTTGGGGAAGAAGAGGTATAAAGAATGTAAGAGCCATAGTGGATGGAAGACACCAGAAAACAAGGTTCTCTAAATACACAAGATCCATCCACATATGAACTCACAAAGACTAAGGCAGCATGCACATGGCCTGCACAGGTCTATACAAGCTGTGGTCCTAGGGCTGAAAGGAGACATGGACACATGCCCCTACCTGTAACCCAGAAGCAACCTCAAATTTATTGGCCCTTGCAAATGAAAATTTAATTAGGCCTACTGGGAAAACAAATTATTATTTTTTATACACTCCATATATTATTTCCCCCCCCACTCCAATCAACCCTCCAACTGTTCCACATCCCATGCCTCCTCCCCACCCCCTGTCTCCACATGAATGTCTCCATCCCCCACCCTACCTGACCCCTAAATTCCCTGGGGCCTCCAGTCTTTTGATGATTAGGGGCATCATCTCTGAATGAACATAGAACCGGCAGTCCTCTACTGTATGTGTGCTGGGGCATCATATCAGCTGGTGTAGCTGCCTGTTTGGTGGTCCAGTGTTTGAGAGATCTCAGGGATCCAGGTTAATTGAGACTGCTGGTCCTCCTACAGGATTGCCCTTATCCTCAGCTTCTTTCAGTCTGCTCTAATTCAACAACAGGTGTCAGCTACTTCTGACCATTGGTTGGGTGCAAATATCCGCATCTGACTCTTACATCTGCTTGATGGGTCTTCTGGATTGTGGTCATGCTAGATCCCTTTTTGCAAGAGTTCTGCAGTCTCAGTAATAGTGTCAGGCTTTGGGACCTCTCCTTGAGCTGGATACCACGTTGGGCCTGTCTCTGGAACTTCTTTTCCTCAGGCCCTTCTCCATTTCTATCCCTGTAATTCTTTCAGACAGGAACAATTATGGGTTAGTTGTGACTGTGGGAAGGCCCCCCTTTCCCTCATTTGATGCCCTGTCTTCCTGCTGGAGGTGGGCTCTATAAGTTCCCTCTCCCTATTGCCAGGCATTTGATTTAAGGTCCCACCCTTTGAGTCCTGAGAGTCTCTCACCTCCCAGGTCTCTGGTGAATTCTGGAGTGTCCCCCCAACCTCCTATCTCCCAAGGTTGTCTTCTTCCATTCTTTCTGCTGGCCCTCAGGCTTGAGTCCTTTTCTTTCACCCAATACCAGATCAGGTTCCCCTCTCCCCTCCATTCCCTCTTCCCCCCCTCCCCCCGATCCATTTTCCCTCCTAGGTCCATCCCTCCCTCCCCCCTCCTTCTCTTTGTACTAGAGCTCTCTGGTGTGCTTTTGTACTAGTTAGGGTTTTACTGCTGTGAACAGAAACAATGAGCAATGCAAGTTCTATAAAAGACATTTAATTGAGGCTCGCTTACAGGTTCAGAGTTTCAGTCCATTCTCATCAAGGCAGAAGCATTGCAGCATCCAGGCAGGCATGGTGCAGGAGGATCTGGGAGGTCAATATCTTTATCCAAAGAAAGCCAGGAACAGACTGGACATGCTCAGGCATTTAGGAGGAAGATCTCCAAGCTCATCCCCACAGTGACACCCTTCCTTCAACAAGGCCACACCTTCTAATAATACCATTCCCTGGAACTAGCATATACAAACCATCACAGCTGTCAAGTTGTTAGGGTAATATCTCTCCAGTTTCTTTACCTGGGCACTAAGTGCTATGAACTTTCCTCTTAGCACTGCTTTCATTGTGTCCTATAAGTCTGGATATGATGTGTCAATATTTTCATTAAATTCCAGGAAATCTTTTATTTTTTCCTTTCTTTCTTCCCTGACCAAGTTAACATTGAGTATGGAGTTGTTCTGTTTCCGAGTGTATGTGGACTTTCTGTAGTTTTTGCTGTTACTGAAGACCAGCCTTAGACCATGGTGATCAGATAGGATGCATGGTATTATTTCAATCAACTTATATTGTTTGAGGTTGTTTTGTGGCCAATTATATGGCCAATTTTGGGGAAGGTACCATGAAGTGCTGAGAAGAAGGTGCATTCTTTTGTTTTAGGGTGAAATGTTCTTTGGGTGTATGTTAAATTCATTTGGTTCATAACTTCTCTTAGTTTCAGTCTGTCCTGTTTAGTTTCTGTTTTGATGACATGTCCATTAGTGAGAGTGGGGTGTTAAAGTCTCCCACTATATTGTGTGGGGTTCACTGTGTGTTCTGAGCTTTAGTAAAGTTTCTTTTTTGAATGTGGGTGCTCTTGCATTTGAGGCATAAATGTTGAGAATTGAGTCTTTCACTTGGTGGATTTTCCCCTTGATGAATATGAAGTATCCTTCTTCATCACACTTGATAACTTTTGATAGAAAGTCTATTTTATTAGATATTAGGATGGCAATTTCTGCTTGTTTCCTGGGATCTTTTACTTAAAAGACCTTTTTCCATCCTTTTAGTCTGAGACAGTGTCTGTCTTTGTTATTGAGGGGTATTTCTTATATGCAGCAAAATGCTGGATCTTGTTTGCGTATCCAGTCTGTTAGTTTATTTCTTTTTATAGGTGAGTTGAGTCCATTAATATTCAGAGATATTAAAGAGAGATGACTGTTGGTTCCTGATATGTTTGCTTTTGTAGGTGGCTTTATGTGTTTGCGGTTCTCTCCTTTTGGCTTTGTTGTGAGATGCTTAATATCTTGTCCTTTCTTTGGTACAGGTACCTTCCTTGTGTTGGAGTTTCCCTTCTAGGATCCTCTGTAGGGCTGGATTTGTAGATAGATACTATTTGAATCTGGTTTTGTCCTGGAATATTTTGGTATCTCCATCTATGTTGATTGAGAGTTTAGCTGGGTATAGTAGCCTCGGCTGACATTTGTGTTCTCTTAAGAGTCTGCATGACCTCTGACCAGGCTCTTCTGGCTCTCATAGTCTCTGTTGAGAAGTCTGGTATAATTCTGATAGGTCTACCTTTGTATGTTACTTGGCCTTTTTCCCTTCCAGCTTTTAATATTCTTACTTTGTTCTGTGGCTCTAGTGTTTTCATTATTATGTGATGAGAGGATTTTCTCTTCTGGTCTCATTTATTTGATGTTCTATAGGCTTCTTGTACATTTATGGCCATCTCTTTCTTTAGGGTGGGTAAGTTTTCAGTTCCTTTGAGCTGAGAGTCTTCATTCTCCTCTATTCCGATTATTGTTAGATTTGGTTTTCATTGTGTCCTGAATTTCTTGGATGCTTTCAGTTAGGAGTTTTACATGTTTTGAATTTTCTTTCACAGTAATGTCAATTTCTTTTACAGTATCTTCTACACCTGAGACTCTGTCTTCTATTTTGTCCCTATCTCTTGTATTCTGTTGGTGATACTTATATCTGTAATTCCTGACCTTTTCCCTAGGTTTTCCATTTCCGAGTTTGCCTCTATTTGTGTTTTTTCTTTATTGTTTCTGTTTCCACTTCTAGATCTTAGATCACTTTATTCAATTCCTTTACCTATTTACCTGTGTTTTCCTGTATTTCTTTTAGTGAATTTTTTATATCCTCCTTAAAGGACTCTATTATTTTCATGATATAGGATTTTAGGTCAGCTTCCTGATTTGCAGGTGTGTTGTTGTATCCAGGGCTTGCTCTGGTTGGAGAACTGGGCTATGATGAGGTCCACATATATTGACTTCTGTTGCTTATGGTCTTGTGCTTGCCTTTCACCATCTGGATATCCCTGGTGTTTGTTGGTCTGGAGTCTGCCTCTTTTATCTCTGGGTTGTTTCATGTCTCCTGGTAGGCCTGCAGCCCTGGCTGTAGCAGACCACCTGGGGGCCTTCCAACTGGGGGCTCTTCACAAGTGCAGAGAAGCTGCTGACCTGTTGCCCGGGCTGCAGTAGATCTTCTGGGAGGCCTTCAGTCTGTTGGGTCTTCAGTGAAGTAGTCCTGATGTTGTCCAACTGTTCGGAGTGCGGGTGATCCTCAACTGCTCTTGAGTGCAGTGTATCCTCAACTGCTCTGAGTGCAACAGGTCCTCAACTGTTCTGAGTTTAGTGGTTTCTCAACTGCTCTGAATGCAGTGGGTTCTCTAGGATGGATCAGGAGATGGTATACTCACTGGAGCAGGCCAGCCAAGAGTCTGCCCCAGTATAAAGTACCTGGCAGTTGGAAGGGGCAGAAGGGATGGAAGGGGAGTGTTATTCATGAGGACAGGGATTTTGATGGGTGATGGGCCCCCAGCAGCAGTTCTGGGACTCCAGAGGGTGGAGGGGGTTCTTACCAACTGCTCTGAGTGCAGTGGGTTCTCTAGGATGAATCAGGAGATGGTGTCTTCAGTGGAGCAGACCATCCAAGAGCCTGCCCCAGCAGAAAGAATTGGGTGGCAGAAGATCAGAACCTAGTTCTTATTTCTAACTAAGAAAGCATGTGGTTTCCACAATTTCATTGCTTATTATTTCATAGATATTAATTAAAGATTATCAAGAAATCCTACCAAATTCTTCAGCAACAATAAAGAAAGGACACAAAAAGGATAGATTCATTTACTGAAATTATTTAAAGATAGGTTTTGAGTGTGTGTGGAGGGGTATGGGGTTTGGGGGAGTGTTGTGTATGTATGTGGGGGGGAGTGTTTGTGGGTATGTGCACACCTGTTTGTGAGTGTACTCAGAGGCTAGAAGAGAGCATCAGATCCTCTAGAACTGGAGTGACAGACTGTTGTAAGCTACCAAATATGGTGCTGAGAACTAAACCCAAGTCCTCTATAAGAATTGTATGTGCTTTCAGCCTCTGAGTTATCTCTCCATTCCCCTTATTCACTAAAATTTTTAAATACTTCAAATTATTTTAATGGAGGATGACACATTGTTAAGATCAATTCTCTTTGCTATTATTTTAATTTATAGTTTTCATACATGAATATATTATGGGTTTTAATTTGCTCATCTGAAATAAAGCAAATTTATTATAACATTGGAAATACAATAAATCAAACATCCATTAATATTCAAACTATTAAACATATCATAACCTAGGCTTCCATAAACAGGCTAAGAATGTTTTATTAATATACTGTGTTTTGATCAGCTCCATCTCCACTCCCTCCTCTGCAACCCTTCCTATATCCACCTGCCTATACATTTTGCTGGCAAATTCATAGCCTGTTTTTAAAGTCATTAGAGTCCACTCAGTGCTGCCAGTCTTTCATGAATGTAGTTTCATCCATTGGAACATTGGTAGCTTAACAGAACAAAGAAAACACTCTCCGCAGACATCATTTGCCATAGTTCCTTAGCTATGGATGAATCTTTCTGGAACCCACCCCAATTCATGTTATAGTTTTGGCAGACTTCATCTTGTGTGAATCTTGTTGATGTTAGGTTATGTGTGCAGTGGCCCTGACACATCCTGCAAACATTGTGTGGGTGGCCATCCTCCAATGTCCCTGCCTCCTTGAATCTTTCTCCAACCTCTTTCATGTTAATATTACTATTATTATATGTGTAGACAAAAAATTATATTTTGTATATTTAAACAAATAATGGTTCTTATATATATATCACTAAAAGCAAAAAAAATGTATATACGTATGTAAAACTTACTTAACACTCAACTCTTTTTCTCCTTATTTATACAGTCCAGGACCATGAAAAATTACTGCCCACAGTCTGAACAGATCTTCCCATCTCAATTAACCCAATTAAAAAAATCCCTCACTATCATACCTTCAACAGAGCAACCTAATCTAAACCATTCCTCATTAAGAATGTCTTAATCCCAAATGATTCTCAGCTGTTCAAAAGAGACAGTTAAAACTAGCCAACACCAGCTGCCTAGGTACAGGCCATATCAGTCAGAAGTACAGGTGAATGAGACTCCGCCAATTCCCTACTCCCTAGACTTAATTCCCGAAGACCCATTCTTTTACATACCCCACCCGTACCTCACCAATGGCCCTATAACTAGGCACCTTCTCCTAATGCCAACAGACTCCAGCTGCTCAGGTGCAGGCCATACCCCTCCAGAAGAGCAGAAATATCCTGCTGTACCAAAGGCTAAGCACTTTGTCAGAAATCAAGCCTACAACCTGGCAAGAGACTCCCTAGTAGTTCAGATATCAAGCAGGCTACCAGAGATCCAGACCACAATGTCCAGAAGACCAAAGAGGAAACATAAACCATGGAATAAAACAACCATCTAACAGTGACAAACTCAGTAATCAGTACCTAGACCTATAACCATCCCAAACACAGATGCCTAAATGCCAGTATGAAAATACAATCAACAGCAGCCAGGGCAATATTGCGTCACCAAAGCTCAGCTACCCTGTGGCAGTTAGATCTGAGTATGCCAATACAGCTGAAGCACAAGAAAACAACTTTAAAACCAACTTTATAAAGATCATAGCAGTCCTTAAAGAGGATGATTTGAAAATCCCTTTAAGAAATCGAAGAAAAGAAATTGGAAGAAATCAATAAACACCTTAAAGAATGCTTAAAAAAAAAAAGTCAATGAATGGGGAGGAAGTGGGTGAAGAAAACTGTGCAAGACCCGAAAATCAAGATAAAAACAATAAAGAGTACACAAACTGAGAGAATTCTGGAAATAGAAACTCAAGATAAATAACAAGAACTACAAAGGTAATCATCACCAACAGAATCCAAACGATGAAAGAGAGAATATCAGGAATTGAAGATAAAATAAAGGAAATAGATTCATAGGTTAAAAAAAAAAAAGTTAAATCCAAAAAGTTCCTGACACAAAACATCAAGGAAATCTGGGACACTATTGAACAACAACAACAACAAAAAAAAAAAAAAAAAACTAAAAATGATAAGAATAGAAGAAGGTTCCCAGCTCTAAGGCCCAGAAAATACTTGCAACAAAGTTAGAAAAGAAAAACTTCCTAACCTAACAAAAGAGATGCTTATAAAGATACAATAAGCATACAGAACACCAAATAGATGCAAAATAGAAGAAAATTCCCCTGTCACATAATAATCAAAACACTAAAGTCAGAAAGATCTGAATACATGTCTAGCAGACTCTAAAAGAACACAGATGGCAGCTCAGACTACTATATGCAACAAAACTTTCAATCACCATAGATGAAGAAACAAGATATTCCATGCCAAAACCAAATTTGAACAATATTTATCTACAAACCCAGCCATACAGAATATACTAGAAGAAAAATTCCAACCCCAGGAGGTTAATTACATCCAAAAAAAACAGGAAATAAATAATGCCATACCAGCAAAACAAAAAGAAGAAAACACATACACACACACACACACACACACACACACACACACACACACATTACTACCACCAACATCAAAATAAAATAATTAATAATCATTGGTGATTAATATTTCTCAATATCAATAGACTTGATAACCTAATTAAAAAAAAAAAAGAACACAGCCTAACGGAATGGATGCAAAAACAGAATCTATCATTTTACTGATTACGAGAAATACATCTCAACACCAAAGATAGGCATTACCTCAAAGTGAAGGACCAGAAAAAGGTTTTCCAAGTAAGTGGACTGACAAAGCAAGCTGATGTAGCCATTCTAACATGTATAAAAGTAGACTTTCAAGCAAAATTAATCAAGAGATGAGGAAAGCCATTTCATACTCGTCAAAGGAAAAATACACTAAGATGGCATCTGAATTCTGAACATCTAACCCTCAAATACGAGAGCACAAACATCCACAAAAGAAACTAAAGCTTAAATCACACATTGAACCCCACACATTAATAATAGGAGATTTAAACACTCTACTCTCACCAATGGAGAGGTCATCCAGACAGAAACAAAACAAAGAAATAGTTAAGCTAACATCAGTATGACTCAAATGGACCTAACAGATATCTACAGAACATTTCACCCAAACATAAAAAAATACACCTTCTTCTCAGCACCTCAAAGACCCTTCTCCAAGATAGACCATTTACTCAGTCACAAAGCAAGTTATGAGAAAATTGAAATAACTCTTTGTGTCTTGTTGGACTGCCATGGATTAAAGCTGGACATCTCTAAGGGGAGATGCTGACACTAGGTCTAGTTCCCTAATTTGTTCTTCCTGATTTTGTCAATAAAGAAGGCCAGGAGCTAATTGCTGGGCAAAAGGTACAGGTGGGACTCCTGGGTCCCAGGAGGAAAAGATAGATGCAGAGAAAGAGAGAAGACTTTTTCTGCTGTGCTTTGGAATGAGAAGCACACAACAACCATGTAAGATCTCAGGGCAACCAGGGTTTGTGACTCCGCTGCTGGTGGGTTGCCAGAGATGTCTGGCAGGGGCTAATTGGCACATTAGGGTGGAAGGAGACAGAGTTAGTACATTTCCAGGCAGGAGGTATTTGCACCCAGCAATTGTGCCACAAAAGGCAAATTGTAAAGTGACAAACTGAGTCAAAAACAATTTAAATTTATTTTTTTATTTTTTTTATTAGATATATTCTTTATTTACATTTCAAATGATTTCCCTCTTACTGGATCCCCCCCTCCCCAAAAGTCCCATAGGCCCTCTTCCCTCCCCCTGCTCCTCAACCAACTCACTCCTGGCATTCCCCTACACTGCCCCATTGAGCCCTTCCAGGACCAGGGGCCTCTCCTTCCTTCTTCTTGGGCATCATTTGATATGTGAATTGTTTCTTGGGGATTCCAAGCTTCTGGGTAATACCCACTTATCAGGATGACTTTCTCCAGTTCCACCCACTTGCCTAAGAATTTCATGAATTCATTGCTTTTAATAGCTGAGTAGTATTCCATAGTGTAAATATACCACATTTTCTGTATCCATTCCTCCATTGAGGGACATCTGTGTTCTTTCCAGTTTCTGACTATGAACATATCGCTGCTATGAACATAGTGGAGCATGTGTCCTTATTGCATGCTGGAGAACAGAATTGAAGACCGAGAAATGAACCCACACACCTATGCTCACCTGATCTTTGACAAAGGAGCTACAACCATCCAGTGGAAGAAAGATATCCTTTTCAATAGATGATGTTGGTTCAACTGGAGGTCAGCATGCAGAAGAATGCAAATTGATCCATTCTTTCTCCTTGTACTAAGCTCAAGTCCAAGTGGATCAAGGACCTCAACATAAAACCAGAAATATTGAAACTAATAGAAAAGAAACTGGGGAAGAGCCTTGAGCACATGGGCACAGGGGAAAATTTCCTGAACAGAACATCAATAGCTTATGCTCTAAGATCATGAATTGACAAAGGGGACCTCATAAAATTACAAAGTTTCTGTAAGGCAAAGGATACTGTCAATCGGACAAAACAGCAACCAACAAATTGGGCAAAGATCTTTACCAACCCTACATCCGACAGAGGGCTAATATCCAAGATATACAAAGAACTCAAGAAGGTAGATTCCAGAGAGCCAAATAACCCTATTAAAAAATGGGGTACAGAGCTAAACAAAGAATTTTCACCTGAGGAATATCGAATGGCTGAGAAGCACCTAAAGAAATGTTCAACATCCTTAGTCATCAGGGAAATGCAAATCAAAACAACCGTGAGATTTCGCCTCACACCAGTCAGAATGGCTAAGATCAAAAACTCAGGAGACAGCCGGTGCTGGTGAGGATATGGAGAAAGAGGAACACTCCTCCACTGCTGGTAGGATTGCAAGCTGGTAAAACTACTCTGGAAATCAGTTTGGCGGTTCCTCAGAAAACTCGGCATAATACTACCGGAGGACCCAGCTATACCACTCCTGGGATATACCCAGAGGATTCTCCAGCAAACAATTTAAATTTATAACCCCTAAAGAAATAGAAGTCATTGAAAGTCTCTCAAACAAAACACAAAAACAGAAAAATATCCAAAAGACCCACAGACTTTCAAAGCTAATACAAATACTCCTCAAATTATTTCACAAAATAGAAACGGAAAGAGCATTGCCAAAATTATCTTATGAGTCCACCGTCATCCTGAACCTAAACCACACAAAGATTCAACCAAGAAAATTTCTGTCCATTTTCCTTAAGAACATTGATGCAATAATTTTCACAAATCAAATAGAAAAACACATCAAAAAGATCATCCACTATGATTAAGTAGACTTCATTCCAGAGATGCAGGAATGGTTCAATATATGAAAATCTATTAATGTAACCTACCATATAAACAAACCGAAAGAAAAAAACACATGATCCTCCTATGCTGAAAAACTCTTTAGCAAAACAGCTTTCATGATAAAAGTTTTGGAAATGTCAGGGACACAAGTCACACATGTAAACACAATAACAGCAATATACAGCAAACCAATAGCCAACAACAAATTTTATGGAAAGAAACTTACGGCCAATCCCAGTAAAATCAGGGACAAGACAAGGCTGTCCACTCTCTACATTTTTATTTAATATAGTACTTAAAGTTCCAGCTAGAGAGATAAGACAATTAAAGAAGATCGAGAGATACAAATTGGAAAGGAAGAAGTAGAAGTATTGCTATTCATGGGTGATATGATAGTATACCTAAGTGACTCCCAAATTCTACCAAAGAATCCCTACAGCTTATAAACACCTTAAGCAAAGTGGCTAAATATAAAATGAACTAAAAAAAAATAGTAGCTCTCCTTTATACAACCAATGAACAGGCTGAGAAAGAAATTAGAGAAAACAACACCCTTCACAACAGCCACACATAATATAAAATATCTTGGTAACTATGCAAGTGAAAGACCTGTTTGATAGAACTTCAAGTCTCTGAAGAAATTGAAGAAGATATCAGAAGATGGAAAGATCTCCCATGTTAGTGGATCAGTAGGATTAACATATTTACAATGGTCACTTTATCAAAATCAGTCTTCAGGTTCAATGCAATTCCCATCAAAATTCCAACACAATTCTTTACAGAAGTTGAAAGAACAAAATTCAACTTCATAAGGAAAACAAAACAAAACAAAAAATCAGGATGGCTTAAACAATCCTGTACAAGAAAAGAACTTCCAGAGCTATCACCATCCCTGATATCAAGCTCTTCTACAGAACTTTATAATAAAAATAACATGGTATTGGCATAAAAACAGATAGGTTGATCAATGGCATCAAATCAAGGAGACATGCTTAAATCCACATACATATGGACACCTGAGATTTGATAAAGAAGCCAGAAAAAATATATAATGGAAAAAAGACAGCATCTTGGACAAATGATGCTATTCTAACTAGAAGTCAGCATATAGAAGAATGCAAATAGTTGCATATCTATCACCCTGCAAAAACTCAAATCCAAGTGGACCTCAATATAAAACTAGATGCATTGAACTTGATAGAAGAGGAAGTGGGGAATAATCTTGAATGTATTTGCAGGGGAGACAATTTCCTGAACAGAACACCAATGGCACAGGCATTAAGATCAACAATTAATAAGTGGGACCTCATAAAACCAAAAAGCTTCTATAAGGCAAAGGACACCATCAAATAGACAAAACAGCAATCAACAGAATGGGAAAAGTTCTTCATTAACCCTACATCTGACAGTGGGCTGATATTCAAAATATATAAAGGACTCAAGAAACTAGATATCAACAAATGAAATAATCCAATTAAAATGTGGTACAGACATAAAGGGAGAATCCTCAGCAAAGGAATCTCTAATGGCTGAGAAGCACTGAAAGATATGTACCTTTAGACATCAGAGAAATGCAAAGCAAAAGGACTCTGAGATTTCATCTTACACCTGTCAAAATGGCTAAGAACAAAGATACATGATCATTCTGGCAAAATGTGGAGCAAGGGAAACACTCCTCCATTGCTAGGTGAAATGCAAACTTGTATAGCCACTTTGGAAATAAATATGGTGATTTATCAGAAAATTGGGAATAGTTCTACCCCAAGACAGAGCTATATCACTCCAGGACATATATCCAAAAGATGCCCACCATACCACCAGGACACTTTTTCAACTATGTTCATAGCAGCTTTATTTATAGTAGCCAGAAACTGGAAACAACTTAAATGTTCCTCAATAAAAAAAAAATGGATAAAGAAAATGTAATATTCCATTTACACAATAAAATTATACTCAGCTATTAAAAACAATGACATCATAAAATTTTCAGGCAACTGAATGGAACTAGAAAAGATAATTCTGAGTGAGGTAAACCAGACCCAGAAAGACAAATATGTTATGTGTGCACTTATAAGTAGATATTAGTCATAACATACAGGTTAACCATGCTACAAAACACAGACCCAATAAAGTTAACAAGGAGGGTTCAAGGAGGGGAAGAGCGAATCTCACTGAGAATGGGAAACAGACTAGACATTATAGGTAGATGTGGAGAAGGGACTGGATTGGAGTAGGAGTGGGGATAGGAGCAGGAGGGATCAGATGTGGGGAGAAGGAAGGGAGAGAGTAGTGGGAGAGACAACTGGAATCGAGAGGCATATGTCCAACAAGCTAGAAACCAAAGGCAATGGAAACTCCCAGGAATCTATGAGGGTAACCCTAGCTAACATTTCTACCAATGGAAGATATGAAACCTGAACAGGTCATCTCCTGTTACCAGGCAGAACTTTGAGTGGAGGGATCAGAACACCAACCCAGTCACAAAACCTTGACCAGAAAATTTATTCTACCTATAAGATGTGATGGAATAAAGGTGACTTGAAAGTTATGGAAGTGGCCAACCAATGAGTGGTTCAGTCCATGCCATGAGAAGGAGCTTAGCCCTGACACTACCTAAGGGACCAGGAGCCAGAAGATGAAGTTCAGAGACCCAGGATAGAGTAAATACCAAAAAATAAATAAATAAAAAGTCAATGAAATGATTCCAGGACTCCTAATGATATTTTGCTACACTCATAGACTAGCATCTAGCCCTATTGTCATCAGAGAGGCTTCACCCAGCAATTTATAAAAAGAGATGCAAAGACGCACAGTCAAACATTAAGTAGAGCTCTGGGAGCCCTGTGGAATAGTGGGAGGAAGGATTGTTGGAGCCAGAGAGTTAAAGAACCCAAGAAAACCCACAGAGTCAACTAACCTGGTCCTATAGGAACCCACAGTTTGAATTGCCAACCAGGAGCATGCATGGGTGTGACCTAGGCCCTGCACACATATATTACAGTTTTGGAGCCTGGATAGGGGACTGATCCAGCTCCGGTGCCTGACTCTGGATCCTGTTCCACTAACTGAGCTGCCTCGTATGACCTGTTTTTCACACTTGCCAAAGGATATTTCCAATTGTTACTACATACCTAAGAAAAGTGTTTTTACTCCTTCATATTTATCATACCTAACCTGAGCATTTCTAGCAGCAAGGATACAAAATAATGTATGTCAGCAATGACAAAGTGGGACTAAAATTTGACAAACTACTGATGCCTGAACTCCATCACTACTTCGTCTCTGAAGCTAAGAGCATTTATATTGTGATTCACATCAGTTATTTCACATTTTACTGCTGTATTTTCTTTTATTCTCAAATGAATGCTAATAATTCAATTCACCAGTACATGATCTAGAGATTAGCCCATATGAACATAAATGTTAGTTGACTCCAAAATCATTTCAGATAACTGAAAGAAGTGACAATTTTCAAGACTCTTCAGCAGAAATTCAGCTTCAACAGAACTGGATGTGGGGTTCACATACTGGGAAATCCTGGAGTAACTGCCCACGTTTCAAGCTTTCTTGCATTATAAATATCATTAGAAATATTATGTAGCACGTTTAAGGAATATTTAATGAATAATTTACTATCAGGTATGAGTTTATAGTATAGTTTCCAACTTTTTGTAGGACTATGAAAATTCATTTCTGTCTCATAATAGATGTAGCATCATAACCATGGAAACGGCGAGTTCAGACTCATTCTCCTACAGACCTGAAAGAAACAGCTGTGTAATAATAGAAGCCAGAACAGAAATAATTGGCTAATTTCCTTCTTAGGCTATCTTGACTGATCCTCAAAGAAACTAGTATAGGCACTTGAAATAGCACTTAAGGGCTTGACTCTGGGCCATGGTGTTTTGGCCAAGGCAAACCTTCCTGCTTTCCTCCTCAGGAGGAGCATCTTTGTTCGTAGTTCAAAAAAGGAAATCACTTGCATCCAGGAGACAGCTTCCCAGAATTCCAGCTGTACAATTCCACAGCAGGCTGAATGAAGAGTTGTCATTGAGCATAAGAAAAATAGAGCTTAGGGCCAAAATAAGTCAGCCTTGGTCCTGTGAGTTGCTCTCACATAAATTCAGCCTAGACGGCTATGTTGAAAATATCTCATTTACCCATTATAGTATTCCCAGGAGGTATGTCAGAATAATTCATAGATAACAACAAAGTACATAAAAAAATTCTAAGTTTCAATTAAAAGGGTCAAATATCCAGTGTTATTGTAGCTAGTTAAGCTAAAAAAATACATATCTAAAGCATCTTTATATCAAAATATCTTAATGTCTTGTATTCATTATGATAAATTTCTTCAAATTATCCACTAAACTAATTTCTGAGTAATGTTATGTTGGCAAAGATATTTTTAAATTCTAAATGTGTTTCCTCTTCCAGTTTACCTCATATACAAGAGTTAGCCACAAAACCATATGCCAAAGCAATGTTTTATGAAGAATTATGCCAACAGACAGACTCTTTACTAGTCCATCATTTATTGCAATTCTAAATGCGTATCATTTGTTTTGTTCATGGAGTCCCCTTGCACATGAGATTAAGCTAGCCTATGAAAGACCAAAAATAAGCCTGAGAATTTAGACAAACCTAATTTGATTATCAGGAATATGTCTGTTTGCTCATGAAAAGTCAAGAACAAGAATATTCACTCCAGAACTATTCTTAAAAGGAAAAACAAATAGGCAATTACCTTCATGTATATCAAGGGTTGTCAAGGGTCTCAGTGTAATTCCTGAATCCTAGTGGCATGGATTTGTTTACTGTGAGAGATTATGAGATTTAAGTATGTGTGTGCACGTGTGTATACATGTGTGTGTACATGCATGTGCACATGCATGCATGCAGGTAGTTGAAAATTCACAGGCAATATATACTTTCTATATGCATTGCACAGCAGTGCAAAGATCAAGTTCAGAGGTGTTATGATATTGTGATACTTCTGAGGGAAAAAATGTATTAGCAGAAAAGATGAGATAGAACAAAGAAAAGAAATGCTAGAGAAAACCAATAGAGAGGGGTAATGGGTAAGAGGGACTTCTTAAGAAATGAGTACTGTTGTTCTCCTTGTAGAAATAAAAAGAAACTCTGAAGAACAATATATAAACTAAACTGAGAATAATGAAGACGACAATTGTTAAACATATAAACATCAACCAATCCAACTCACACAATGAACAAAACCAAGGATAAAAATCATGGAATCATTGTAATAGATAATAGACAAAATTAATCACCTACAAACAATAAAAGCTCTTTAGAAACCAGGAACACAAGAAAATTATCCAAGTAGCACCATTCCTTAGGTAGGTGACTCTAGGCTGCATAAGAAAGCAAGCCAGACAACAAAGTTCTTCCAGTATTTTTACTTCGAGTTACTACTTGAATTCCCACCCTGACTTTCCTTAATGATAGACCATGAGCTGGAAGTATAAGCCAAATAAATCCTTCCCTGAGCTTCTTTTAAAAGACCATAATGTTTATTTATATAGCAACAGAATGAAACTAGAAGAATTTTTTGAAAATCAGTAAAATTTCAGGATATAAGAACACATAGAAATCACCTGTGTTTCTATCACTACCAGAAAACAATTCTAAAAAGAAGCTAGGGAAACAATACCATTTGTATCTACATGCAAGAGAAGAAAATCTTAGGAATAAACTTAAACCAAGCAATTTTTCATTCCAAAAACTGTGAGTGAGATATAAATGAAAAAATTTAAGTAAGCATAAACATATAGGAAGAAATTCTGTTTGTGAGTTTAAAGAACTAATACCTCTAAAATATTCATACAGCATAAATCAATGTACAGGTTAATTAAATTTTCATCAAAAACTCAATGGCAAAAAGTCCTAAAATTTATACAAGACCACAAAGGACAACAAATAGCTGAATATTCCTATGGTTGTACCAGGGGGTGTTTATGCATGCTTATATGTGTGTAGGGGTGGAGGGTTTTTCTATGGGTGGTTGTGCAGTAGTGGTTATGGATATGTATACATATACGTGCATCTCTGTGTGGAGGCCAGAGGTCAACCTTCAGTATAATCCAGCAACCTTATTTTTTGAAACAAGACCTCTTGATTGCCTGGAGGTTGCTGTTCAGGCAAAACTGGTTAGCCAGCAAGGGGCCCACCTGGCCCTGTCTTCCCAGTCCTGGGATAAAAAAGTATTCACCAACAAACTTGACATTTTTATGTGGGTTCTAAGATTGAACTCACCATCGTGTGTGTGGTGAGAGGGGGGAAGCAGTTTATTGACTAGATCCCTAGCCCAAGAAGGAAATTAGTACCACTCATAGCTATGTCATCTGAAATATTTTTATTACAGTAGACTGAATTGACTAAGATAATTTGTTTAAAATTTAAATTTAACCAGATTTTCTATGTCTTGTCTGGTACCACCAACTGGAGCCCCATAAAATCAAGCTGGTCTGTGATGAAGGAGAAAGATGAAGGGACTAACTTGTGGTTTCAGTATATTGTTATTATCTGAAGGAGAGGGCAGGTCTAAGTACCATTGTGCAGATCCAAAAATGTCCTCATAGACCCTTAACATGAATATTGAAGAGCAAGGGTTATGATTAAAGAGTGGGTAAACACTGAGTAAATCCAAGCTGAGTTGGTATGTAGAGTGTCACTGAAGTGTCATTCTAGGACTTGGAAAATATGATCACTGATCCCAACAGCTTCAGCAGTAACCACCAGGAAATGTCACTGACCAGGTGACAGCAAGAAAACAGAAAGGATGGCTGATTATCCCAGCCATCAACATGAAGCATCAGCAGTTGCCCACACACACCGAGGTACAGGCAGGAGTGAAGTCCACAGTGGAGCTAAACCAGAGAGAAAGAACTGCATGCTTCTTACACAGGTGCCCACTGCAAAGTCTGAAGTGAACGTGTCTGAAAAGTGGTTTCCTATTTGGAAGACAGGAATCACTGTCACTCACATAAAGAGAAAGAAACCAAAGAAGAGCTGACATGTGCCAGTTGATTGTTGGATTTACATGTATAGTAAAGGAAAATGGAAGCAGTGGGTGAAACGATTTTTATTTGTGACTTACATGCCGTTGACTACTGATACTGATACATCAATGACATTTGGCAGAATAAACAGATTTCTAGTATTCTGGGTTTTATTTTCAAAATTTTACCAAAATACAGCAAGACACTTTCAATCAGAAGGAAGCCTGCAGAAACAACAGCCATGGCTGCACAAATGCACATGCTCATTGCACCAAGTGCACACTTCTCCCATTAACATCTTCACCTCTACTCTCACTGCTTTCCTTGTGTTTAACTATGGGTTAACTATGGGGCTGGGATCCAGGTGACATAAGCAATACTTTAAATAATTCCATTAAATACATTCCTATAATCTGTATGCAGCCATAAGTCAAGATATCTGAAAATAGCACATTAATATTTGTGATTTATGGCTATTTGTCAGTAGAAATAAACATTTAAGAGTCATCCAAACTTTAGAGCCTAAGGAGTCTAAAGAGGCCTCACTTGACTAGCATACATAATTGGATGCCTAAGGATAAGTAAGAGCAACTTGTTTAGAAATTTGGTATCTTATTTTCACACAAGGTAGAAGGTAAGGTCAGACAAATATGTCTTCTAATCTGCACACATTGTGGGGCATAGCCATGATCATATACATACAAACTTGTTTCATTCTCTCTTTTCTCTCTCTCTCTCTCTCTCTCTCTCTCTCTCTCTCTCTCTCTCTCTCTCTCTTTCTCTTCCTCTCTCTGTCAGTACAGCAGCATGCATCCTTCAACCTTATACTCCTAAGTCTGTGATAGGAATGCCTTAAAATCATGGGGAATCATGGAGAATCCAGGGTGTTATTTAGGTGCCCTTGTTGTGGGTGTCTATACTGTGGTTTTTGCCATTTATGAGCCACCACTGGAAAACAGTCAGGGTTGCAGTCTCAACTCCCCAGTTTGACCTGCATCCCTGATCTATCACTCTCAGGGTATATGTTCAATAAATTATCCCTGCTTGAATGAGAAAAAAGAAAAGAAAAGAAATTTGGTATCTAGAAACTAATCAAGTAGCAAATGTGTCTATTCATATCTTCACTGTTAATTACATGATTTATACTAACACCAAGTAAATTATACTATGAACCACATACACAGTCTTAACTTTGGGTAGTCATATTCAAAAGACTAAACAACATATTGCAAATGTGTCCAATAATGCATGTTATGTCTACAAAACTAACAGCCAGGCCCCATTGCAGACAACATCAAGATAGTACCTTCATAGAATTTTCAAACCTACATGCTAGTATCTTTGGTATAAGAATGTATTCTGCAGGAGAGGAAGAGAGAGAGAGAGACAGAGAGAGAGAGACAGAGAGAGAGAGAGAGAGAGAGAGAGACAGAGAGAGAGACAGAGACAGAGAGAGAGAGACAGAGGGAGAGACAGAGAGAGACAGAGAGAGACAGAGAGAGACAGAGAGAGAGAGAGGAAAGAGGAAGAGAGAGAGCAACCCACTGACAAACTTTTGATCTACAATGGTGTCCTGCATGCTAGTGTATTGGTGGCACAATACTTGTAGAAGTAACCAACCAATATCTTATTTGACTTAAAGCTCATGAGATGGGATCCATACAAAACACTGTTTGTAATGAAGAATGAGAGACTAGATAGCCCAGGAACCTAGGGAAAAACAAATACTACTGTTCTAAACAATATATAAAGTAGCAAATAAAACAACTTCTAATGACATTCTGCTTTACTCATAGATTAGTACCTTGCTCAGCTATCAGAGCGGCTACTTCTAGCAGCAGACAAACAAATATAGAGACCCACAGCCAGATATTATCCAGAGAGTGAGAGGCCTTGGAACACTCAGCCCTAGGCAAATGTCTTCATCAAATCTCCCCCCTCGGGGCTCAGTGAACCCCATAGAAGAGAGGCAGGAAGAGTATAAGAGCCAGAGGGGGTAGAGAACATTAAGGAAACAAAGCCCTCTAACTCAGCATGATCTAAGCTCATATTAACTCCCAGAGACTGAGTCAGTAGGCACAGGGTCTGCAGCTTCTGTTGCTGTAAATCTCCAACCCAAAAAAGGCCTGGGCAAAGAAATCACAGCTCAGTTAATAGGAATACAAGCTACCTGCCTAGATTGGGCAGATCTACCACTACACTACTATCTTCCCCATCTCTGAGATCCCTTATAATTTTTGGTTTCTCCAAGCAACACGTTTCTGCTCCATTGTCCTTCCACCTCCTCTTCTGTTGTCTTCTCTCCCCTCTCTCCCTTCTCCCCCAAACTTTTCAGCTCTACCTACCCTTCTACTGCCCAATCACCAGCTCTAGCCTTTACAAGTAAAGGTGGGGAGAAGGTTCACAAGAAGTCACCTGTATACCAGATTCACTTCTCGTCTGCCGCACCTCCCAGGAAAGTGGAATTAGCATCAAAATACAAGCAACACCAGAGCTATCCACAACACTTCCCCGTTTCTGTCCAATTAAAGACTTTTATCTCAGATATAAATTGAGCACACCTATTACCATTTTGTAATTTATAAATTACAAGATAGATCTAACATCCAGTTCATCATTTTTGTCAATTAAATAGAACCTCTGTCATCTATCCTAACTTGAAAGACATATAATTCTACACCTCACCCATGTCCTGGCTTTAAATTGTGTGCCATCTGAAAACCATCCTCTCAAATCTATATCACCTTTCTCAATACTAAACAGCTTGGGCTAGCTATAAGACTACCATCTTCAATCCCATCAGAAATCCAAGAACAACTAATATTACCTGAAAAATATGAGAAGCACAGAACATAGCTTCTAAAACTTAGCCAATTTATAGAGACTGCTGATCACCTGGAGAGTCCCTATACTTCAATATGTTGGCGCACCAGTCTTCAGCCTTCTGGCCCAGGATCATCTGACAGACCTTTGTAATGAAGAATTTTGAATGGCTGATTACCCTGTCTTGCCAGAGATTATCAGTCTACTAGTCTGCATAGTGTGTCCTTTTTCTGAACAGTATATTGTATGTAGATGAAATCATTTCATCTTGCCTAGTGGCTATCTCGCCACAACTGGAGCACTCCTTTGATGCTCAATTTCTTCTTTGAATCCAAGAAAGGGGTGCTGTCAGGAACAGATAGGTCTCTAGTTAAATGATCTTTAATAAAGAAATGTCCATAAACATCATATTCTGTGGATTTCTGATGCTTTTGAAGACTATCTATCTACCCAAAGCATCTCTGAACTGTTAAGCCTTGACTAGGCTATTTCTAATTGAAATATCTCAGAAACACCCTTTTAATTAACTCAGGACCATGATTTTGCTATCTGGTCCTTAACTTGTATTCCTTAATCATCTAAAACCAGTTTGTAATAGCAGTTATAGAAGGACTGGGTCTAGGCCTTTTATTCTTCAATGTGTTATATAGGCACAATACCTATATGAAAGTAACAATATTAATCCCAATTTTATATCAATAAGAAATTTATACCAATGAAAACTTTAAATTTGTATCAAATAAATTTTTTAACAATGTAAGAGATTATAACTTCAACTTTGTATCAATTATAAAGATTTCTACCAGTTTAAGATATAGCTATGTAATGTTTTGCTTAAGAGTAAATTTGCTAACTTATCCCTATTTGTCTATTTCTATAATTCTATGATATTACTATATCCCCCTTTCTTTTCCACCGCCTTCCCTTTTACCTAAGAAGGAAGAATAGAGAAGAGGAAAGGAAAGGTAGAAATCCCTGATTTTAAGTTCTCTAGTTCTCTTCCTGTCCAAAGCTACATTTGTAAAGTATCCCTTAAATGACAACATATCTATAATTCCTAAAATAACCAGAACCATCCACCTCAACATAAGGAACTGGGGCAATGATCTTCTTTTGTCTGCTTCCAACTGAATTAAGGCAAAGAATTCCCATCTGGAGGCCCAAAGGGAAATAGGAAAATTGGCTTTGTCAAAGGAGAGATAGCTGGCATCATTTGCTGAGAAAGTTCACTGCTTAGCTGACATCTTGACCATGACAGCCTGAAAGGATGGATAGGCAAGCTAGCTGTTCTGGAAAATTTCCATAAGCAAGTCTTTAAAGGAAGCAGCTTCAATGTAATTGAAGTAGAGTCAAATGTGAAGCTGGAATGAAAGGTCCCAGAATCTCAGCATCCCAGATTGTGAATGTTTTCAGGGCTGTCTTTCACTTCTTTCATCCTGTAGTATATAAAAGTTAAAAGCAACATGTAGTTCTATAAAGACATTCAGATGGAGCATGTAGGGTGCACAGATTGGTCAATGAAGATCAATGAGTACTACTTTTCTTCAGATTAGCTTGATCATATAGTTAAACTGCAATATAATTTTGTATATATGCCCTCATACAGGATGGTGTGTAATAATCAGTCATTAGAAATTTGTACAAAATAAGTATTATTGACTGTGTATAGACATTTTAGTCTTAGCTGGTTCTAGAGCTGTCTCCATATATAGAGACATAAACATCACCACATATACATCACCGATTTTGTGGATTGTCTTAGTTTTCCTTTTCTTCTCTGTCACCAAATTCTTCAGGAGGCCTCCCTTTGTCATGTCTGATTTTTATCAACTTAGAAGGAACCCACAGCTTTTCTTTTCCTGTGGAAACATAGGCATAAGCCCTCCCCAAGCGTAACACATTTTCCATTTTCCATTTTGATGTCAGAATATCCTTAATATAAACAGGCTGGTTTGGTTCAATAGTTTCTTCCACAATCCAACGTCTTTCAGCAGCTGTGGTGTTTTGCTCATTAACGTTTGAAAAAAATTAAGGTTAATAAAGCACTATGTAATCTATCTTTGGGGTTCTTGTTGATCCCTTTGCCTATTAAGCATCTCCCTTAGAGTTTGATTAGATCTCTCCATAATCACTTGTCCTGTAAAAGTGTGTGATATGCCTGTAACATGTTTTATATTATAAAATGCAAAAATTTGCTTCATCTTATTAGAGATATATGCCGGACTATTGTCCATTTTAATTTGTATGGGCATTCCCATAATGGCCATAACTTCTAACAAATGTGTAATTACAGAATCAGTCTTTTCTGAGACTAAGGCAGTTGTCCATTGAAATCCTGAATGTGTGTCTATAGTATGGTGCACATATTTCAGTTTACCAAACTCTGTAAAATGGAAGACATCCATTTGCCAAATGTCATTTCTTTGGATTCCCTTAGGGATAGTTCCTATAGGCAATGGAGTTTGGTTATATAATGAGCAAGTAGGACATTGTCTCACAATTTCCTCTGCTTGTTGCCAAGTGATAGAGAATTCTTTCTTTAAACCTTTGCTGTTAACAAGGTTTTTTTATGGACTTCTGAAGTCTCTAGTACGCTTCATATAAATAGCTGGTCAATTTCATTATTATCTTGTGCCAGAGGGCCTGGCAAATCTGTATGGGATCTTATGTGTGTTATATATAGTGGATAAATCCTACTTCTGATCATTTGTTGTAGCTGAATAAAGAGCGAAGTCAATTCAGAATCATCTTGAATAAGTTCAGTAATCTCTATGAGTAAAACAGCCCATTCTGCATATTGAGAGTCAGTTACTATGTTAAGAGACTCTTGAAAATCTGACAATATCATGATGATTGCATATAATTCAGATTTTTGAACTGACTTATGGGGACTCTCAGCCACTTTACTTACATCTTCTGATTTATATCCTGACTTTTCTAATTTACTGGCATCAGTGTAAAATGCAGGAGCTCCAGATATTGGAGTTCCCTTTATTATATGAGGGAGAATCCAATTAGTTCTTTTTTATGAACTGAAGCCACTTGCTTTTAGGGTATCTGTTGTTAATCTCTCCCAAGAAGTTATTGAATGCTCTTTGCCAATGTTGATCTTGTGCCCATAACGAGGCAATTTCTGCGTTAGTAAAAGGTACCACAATTTCAGCTAGATTCATTGCGACTAATTGTCGAGGTCTCATTTTTCCTTTTAGTATCAATTCAGAGACATTCTCAATGTAGGGTTTTAATTTCCTACTCTGTTTATGTGCTAAAAAATATCCATTCTAAGATATAATCTTCACTTTGCATAAGAATTGCTATAGGAGAATGAGTAGAAGGTAAGATAACTAAGATGCAGGCCATCTTTGGATCAATATGACCTAGATGTATATCCTGAAATTTCTTTTCAACCAAAGCTAATTCCTTCTCAGCCTCAGCTGATCATTTCCTTGGGCTATTTTAATCTTTATCACCTTGTAAGGTTTGAAATAAATTGCCTAGCTCTTGAGTGGGCAAGCCAATCCCAGGCTGCAGCCAGTTGTTATCTCCCAGTAGCTTCTGAAAATCATTAAGGGTCCTTAATTGGTTTCTTCTGATTTGCACCTTTTATGGCCTAACCCTTTGCAGACTTATCTTATACCCTAGATAAATAATAGAATCCCCTCTTTGTATTTTTTCAGGGGCTATTTGCAATCCCCAGTAAGGCAAGTTTTTTTTTTTGTTTTGTTTTTGTTTTTTTGTTTTTTTGTTTTTTTGTTTTACTTCATCAAACATTCTTTCCATGATATTTATATCTGGATCAGCCAATAAGATGTCATCCATATAACGATAAATAATGGATTGGGGAAATTGTTTCGAATCATCTCCAATGGCTATTGTATAAAATATTGACACAAGGTAGGGCTATTTCACATTCCTTGTGGCAGGACTTTCCATTGATATTTTCTATTGGGCAACCTCTATTGAAAGTGAGTAATGAGAAAGCAACCCTTTCTTTATCGCACTCATGTAGAGGAATTGTGAAAAAGCAATCTTTCAAATCAATCACTATGATAGGCTATTCCTTAGGCAACAAGCAAGGAATGGGATCCCAGGCTGCAAGGAACTAATTGGCTGAATAATCTTATTAATCACTCTGAGATCTATCAACATATCCCTTTGCCAGATTTTTTTAATGACAAATACTGGAGACTTCCAAGGGCTGGTAGACTCCTCTATATGCTGAGCCTCCAGCTGCTCCTGGACTAGCTGTTCTAATGCCTATAGCTTTTCTTTTGTCATAGACCATTGATCACTCAAAATGGGTTGGTTAGTCAACCACCCTAGTGGTAAGGTTGTTGATGTCTTGGTAGTACTGGATCCTTGGTGTAGAGTTCAATTGTCAGTCTGCTGTATCTTGTTTATGAACAGCTTGGACAGTCTATAACTGCCTTTGATAATGTACCCTAACTAATTTAAAATTTGTATTAGGAGCCAGATGGGTTTCATGGCTAGACACTGAAACTGAGGGGATATTAATTTGTGTTTCCATTGCTGTAATAGATCTCTTCCCCATAAGTTAATGGCTATATCAGCCACTTATGGCCTCAGTTTTCCTACCTGAACTTCTGGTCCTATACATTTAAGCTATCTGGTACTTTGCTTTATTTGGGATAAGGTTCCAAATACTTGAAATTGGATGTCTATTTCTTAAAGTGGCAAACTTGCAGGCCAAGATTTTGGAGAGATAATGCTGACATCTTCTCCAGTGTCATCCATTTCTTCAATCTCAATATTGTTTACTAGTATTCTTAGTTTTGGACTTTGATCCTCTATAGAAGTTTGCCAAAATATTCATTTTTGGCTTCTTTTGAGGCCTTTTGAATTGTCTATAGAACTTGCCTTAGCCTTGTCTGGTCTTATAACATCTGTTTTTGAAGCAGTGACATGTAACAGTCCTGAGGAAGAGAAATCTCCCTGTCTGGCATTGGGCCAAAATCTCTTCAGGCAGTCCCATGCTCCTGGTTGAAACTTGTGTAGTTCCAGAACAGGGCCTGCTTCATAGAGCAAACTCAGTTTAGGTCAAATATACTCATGAGCCCACCAGGTTGCACTGATCTTAGTTATTAATTCATCATCTTCCAATTCTGCAATAGCTGCCATGTGAAGGTTAGGTACAATGGGGGCAGGGACACCATACATAGTCTCAAAGGGGGTTAATCCCACCCAGTAAAGGGAATTCCTCACCCAATATAGGGCAAAGGAAAGGACCATCACCCAGTCTCCATGGACAATTTGGTAAGGTATCTTTTAATGATCTGTTCATCCTTTCTACCTGTCCTGAACTTTGGGGTCAGTATGCACAATGTAATTTCCAGTCTTGCCCCAATAAATCTTGCTACATCCTGGCTTACCTTGGACACAAATGCTGGTCCATTGTCTGACCCTATCATATGAGGGAATCCATACCTGGGTAAGATATCCTCTAGCAACTTCTTAGCCACTACCTTGGCAGTCTCAGTCTTTGTTGAAAATGCTTCCGTCCATCCAGAGAAGGTGCCCACAAATGCCAGTACGTACTTGTAACTGTATTTCCCTGGCTTGATTTCTGTAAAATCAATTTCCCAATAGTCTCCCAGTCTCTTACCTCACAAGTGAGAGCCTAGATGCTTGGTAGTGTTGTTGGTGTTGGTTAATTGGCAGCTTGACACTATGTTCTTGATAGTATTCTGCATGTCTCTGAAAGTCACCTTAGATTGTCTCACTGCATCTACCATCGTCTCACACCCATGTAAGTGACTCTATGGATTTTCCTGAGGTTAGATGTTGCCTAAGACATGGGTAATATTACCTTACCTTCAGCTGTTTGCCACCAGCCTTCTAAATACTGGCTCATTGGCTGATTCTTGGCCCATTTGATCTCTTCTTCCATCTAGACTGGGCCTTCTGGCAGGTTGGGGTTAGATGCCTCTGGCAGAGCTGCGGTCAATACAGAGGCAGCTGTTTCTTCCACAGCTACCTCCTTAGCAACTTTTCAGCTAAGTTGTTACCTCTAGACATTGGCGTTGTTCTTTTTTGATGGGAACCCATCTCCTTAACCTTAGCCATAATCCTAGGGGCATGACTAGTCAGAGCAGACACTGGGATAGCTGCACTGATATTACAGGAAAAAAATTACAATACCTTCAAGGCAGACATAGATGAAGACATCCAATGCCTAGAAAAGTCCATCTCACACCTGGAGTGTAATGTGGACTCTCTAACTGAGGCAGTACTGCGGAATAAGCTGGGATTAGACTTAATGTTTTTACAACAAGGAGAGTTATGTGTTCCTTTGTGTGAAGAGTGTTGTTTCTATGTCAACCATTCTGGAGTTATTAGGGAATCATTAGCCAAAGTTAGGAAGACTATAGATAGGTACCAAAGGGACCCAGAAAATTCCAAAAGTTGGTATCATTCACTATTTGATTCTTCCCCCTAGTTAACAACTCTCATCTCCACCCTCTTGGGACCACTAATCATCATTTTACTACTCTTCACTTTTGGGCCATGTTATTATCAATAAGCATTTTCAGTATATAAAACAGAGACTGGGAACTATTCAATTGATGAATTGATGGTAATGAGGTCCCAAAATCAACCAGTTAGTACAAATAATACAGATCTCAGAGAGCCCAATATTTGCCTCTAAAGTTAGTAGCAGAGGGAGAAATGAAGAGACATGGAAAACCTGCCCATTTCTACACATTAAATCCTGCACTCTCTTGTCCCTATGCAGAACCAGAGCAGATAGTATCCTCTTACCCCGTTTTCCCCTGCATAGATGCCTCCAGTCTTTAGAGAGGGCAAACAAAAGGGAGCCTAGCCTGGCACCTGAATATTGCAATCCCTCTTTCATGACGGCCTTCCCTCCCCTGAACCCCTGACTCCCTGTCAGATGCTGGCCTTGGGAAAGGCAGCCTACCCTAGTCACTGAAACTGCACTCCCTCCCCTAATTAACAACCAGCAGATGATTCCTGTCCTTGAAGGAAGCAGGAGCCAATATCCTTGAGATGATAAAAGCCCACTCTTGGACTATGGGCAATTAAATGTTCCCAGACAGCTGTGACCAGTTTGTAAAATATACCAGCTTCTGATAATGTAATAAGTTACTTCTTTCCAGATCAGGAAGATCCCTTTCCACCTGTGTGGTACCGCCCCACTGTCTGAACAAAAATTATCAGGTTTGAAGAACGATACTCCTTTACCAGCTCCCAATCATATAACACCAAAGCTCAAGAACCCCAGCATATATATATATATATATATATATATATATATATATATATATATATATATTGTTTGTGTGTGTGTGAAGGCCCTAGACTCGAGCATTGTATTCCTAACCTGCAGAGCAAGAACGATCTGGGTCAGACTCATATAATAAAGGCTTTCTTTGTTCTTGTATCGGACTTGCAATTCCTGGCAGTCTCCTGGGTTCCCATGAACTGGACATGACAGAATGATAGCTCATTTGGGTTTTGATTTACAATTTCCCATGCAACTAAATATGTTAGAGATAGTTTCATAGATTTATGAATAATTTGACTACTATCTATTCTGAAGAGTCTGGTGAATTCATTTGCCATTTTTTTTCTGCTGGTTTGTATATTTGTTCACAATCATTTCTGAGCTTAGTGTATTGTAGATATAAGGCTTTCATTTTATATGTTGATCAGTTTTACAAATGCACCAGTTCGACATAGTCTCTCACTGTGTCAACCAATAATAAATAGCCTTTCTTTTTTAAAGTTCTTTTTAATATTTTATTATAGGTATAAACAGGAAATGCATTTACAGATCATTTTAAGGTAAATTGTAAAATTAATAACCAACCTCTTCTGTTTACATTAACTTTTTTCCTTTCATCCTTCTCTTATTCATTACATCCCACTGCAGTTTTAGTTCCATTCCCTCCTCCTGGTTCCTTCACCAACCTTCCCTTTCCCTCAGTTCCACAGATCTATTCCTCCTCTGCTTCCATTCCAAAATAAAAAAGGTCTCCCAGAGATATTCACCAAACATGGCCTAACACATTACAAAATATACTAGGCACAAATCCTCATATCAAGGCTAGATAAGGTAACCCACTCAGTGGAAAAAGGTTCCAAGCACAGGCAAAAGAGTCAGACACCCCTACTTACACTGTTGTTAGTCCCACAAAAACACCAAGCTACACAACCATAAGGTATATGGCAGAGGACCTAACTCAACCCCATGATTTTTGTTCAGTATCTGTGGGTTTCTATAAACCCTGCTTGGTTGATTCTGTAGACTATGTTTTTGTGGTGTCCTTGAGACCTCTAGTTCCTATGATACTTCCTCCCCTCTTTTTCAGTGTTGTGCATTGGCTCCTTCTCATGGTATGGGTCTCAATTTGGACCAGGCATTCTTTGGCCACTCCCACAAGTTTTGTGCTACCATTATCAAATGATACACATCTCGGAAGCTGGACAAATTGTAGGTCAAAAGTTTTGAGTCTGGGTCAATGTCTTCTAGGAGCCTGGCCTAGTTACAGAAGTTGGTCAGTTTAAATTCCATATCCCACATTACTAGGATACTTCACTACAGTCATTCACATAGATTCCAGGGAGTTTCACTGCACTGGGTTTTACATCACCCTCCAAATGCCTTCCCAGTTTCAGCTGTCTCTCCCAGTACTTTCTTCCTCTCTCGCTCCCACTCACTGCCTGATTCCTCCTGTTTTCATTATGACCTGTCCCCAGTCCACCCACTATTTCTCCTTCTGCTGGAGAGTCATGTGTCCTCACTTGAGCCTTCCTTGTTACTTAGCCTCTCTGGATCTCTGGATTGTAGCATGATTATACTTTAATTAGCAGCTAATGTACACTTGTAAGTGAATACATACTGTGTTTGTCTTTCGGGGTATGGGTTACCTCACTCAGGTTTATCTTTTCTAGTTCCATCCATTTCCCTGCAAATTTCATGATGTCATTGTTAATGGATAAGTTATACCCCATTCATTAAATGCAACAGATATTCCTTATTCATTCTTCGGTTGAAGGACATCTAGATTGATAACTAGAATTTAATTTAATTTAATTTAATTTTTGTTAACAATATGTGTATTGTTTAAATAATATTTACTACCTGAAAATCATAAAGATATTCACCTATGGATTTAAACATTTTATTCCCTTACCATTTACATTGAGACTACAGTCCATTAGAATATTTCATAAAGTCCTTTTTCCTTGAAGATTAAAAAATCTCATTAAGATATTATTCACACATACACACATATCCATATTGTTTCTTTTTTCTGGAATTTTGTGAACTTTCTCTAGCCCACAGTTTTATTTTTTATAACAATCCCATGTTTTTCTCCTTAATTTTATGCATATCCATGTAATTATCTTCATAGTACTAGTATTTTTTCATGCAAGCACAACTGTTCTTCCAAATGGGTGCTACCTACAAGTATTGCCTTAGAAGCTACATCCTTTTTACCTATTTAATTCTTTATTATTAGTATCTAAACCCTACCTGTTATTTCATATAATTCACAAATAAAATTAAGAAGAAAGTCATAGAAATCACCATTGTAACACACAGCAAACCAAAACAGTAAGAGCAGGCTCAGGAAATAAACATAGGAGCAGATATGATTCTAAGATAGGTGTTCATAAATTATATATAGATTGATATACATAATAAATTGTATGAAAATTCAATGAGGTAAGGAATCATACTCACCTAGGAACATATCTGAGATAAACTGAAGAGTTTTCTGCTGAGATAATGAGAACACTATCCAAAATGCTGTAAAACATATAATTTCTAATTACATTTGCTTCATCTTGGCAGCATTGCTACATGCTGCCATTTGTAACAGCAGGCTATAATTTTTTTTATTATTCCATGAAAATTTCAAACAAACATATACTGCAGTTTGATCACTTTTACTCCCTACCATGTCATAACTTTTTCCATACCCATCTCCTGTCCCATCCTAACTTTATATCTTCTTTTCTTTATCATCACTCACCAATTTCAATTTGTGCTCCATATATGCATGGATATGAGGTCATCCACTGCAGCCTGGTCAACCTTTTAGGAACTATACCCTTGAAGAAAATTGTCGCTCTCTCGTCTAGTAGCCAACAGTCAATAGCTCCTTATGTAGGCGTGGAAGCCTATGAGCCCCTTCCTACTCTAGCCATAAATGGAACATCAGTATCACAATCATTTCCCCCAAGACTCAGAAAATATCACTGATGAGGAAGCAAAGTGGATATTTTTTAAATCCTATTTTTATTACATATTTTCATTTTTGAATAATTTTCATTGAATATATTCTTCATTTACATTTCAAATGTTATTCCCTTTCCCAGTTTCTCCCCTCCCAGAAAATCCCAAACACATTCTCTCTCCCCGTGCCTCCATGAGGATGCCCCTCCACAAAACCCACTCCCACCTACACCCCTTGATTTCGTCATGCTGGAGCACCTATCGAGCCTTCATAGGACCGAGGACCTCTCCTCCCACTGATGTCCAACGAGGCATTCCTCTGCTACAAATGCGATTGGAACCATGTGTACCCTGGGTTGATGGCTTAGTCCATGGATACCAACAGGGACTAATACTGACCTGGGGATCTAGTTGGCCGAAATCGTCATTTTTCCCATTAGACTGCAAACATGTTCAGCTACTCCAGTCTTCCCTCCAAGTCCTCCATTGGAAACCACATGTTCAGTCCAATGGTTGGCTGCTAGCATCTGACTCTGTATCTGTGAGACTCTGGTAGGGCCCCTCGAGAGACAGCCATATCAGGCTCCTTTCAGCAAGCACTTCTGGGCATCCACAATAGTGTCAGGGTTTGGTGGCTATTTATAAGATGAATCCCCAGGTAGGACAGTCCCTAGATGGCCTTTCCTTCAGGCTCATACCCAAACTTTCTTACCATAATTGTTCCTTTGAGTATTTTGTTCCCCTTCTCAGAAAAACTGAAGCACCCACATTTTGGTCTTCCTTCTTCTTGGGCTTCATGTGGTCTATGAATTGTATCTTATTTATTCTGAGCTTTTGGGCTAATATCAACTTCTCGGTGAGTTAATACCATGTGTGTTCCCTTGTGATTAGGATACTTCACTCAGGATGACACTTTCTAGTTCCATCCACTCGCCTTAGAATTTCATGAATCCATTGTTTGTAATAGCTGAGTAGTACTCCATTGTGTAAAAAAAACATATTTTCTATATCATTCCTCTGTTGAAGGGCATCTGGGTTCTTTCCAGCTCCTGGCTATTATAAATAAGGCTGCTGTGAACATAGTGGAGCATGTGTTCTTATTACATGTTAGAGCATCTTCTGGGTATATACCCAGGAGAGGTATAGCTTGGTCCTCAGATAGTACTATATCTAATTTTGTGAGGAACCACCAAACTGATTTCTAGAGTGGTTGTACAAGCTTGCAATCCTACCAGCAATGGAGGAGTGCTCCTCTTTCTCCACATCCTCACCAGCATCTGCTGTCACCTTAGTTTTTCAACTTAGCTATTCTGACTAGTGTGAGGTTTTGGAATCTCAGGGTTGTTTTGATTTGCAATTACCTGAAAATTAAGATGTAGAATTTTTCTTTAGGTGCTTCACTGCCATTCAAGTTTCCACAATCAAGAATTCTGTTTAGCACTATACCCCATTTTGAATAGGGTTATTTGATTCTCTGGAGTCTAACTTCTTGAGTTCTTTATATATATTGGATATTATCACTCTATTGGATGTAGGATTGGTAAAGATCTTTTCCCAATCTGTTGGTTGCCGTTTTGTCCTACTGACAGTGTCCTTTGCCTTACAGAAGCTTTGCAATTTTATGAGGTCCCACTTGTAGATTCTTGTTCTTAGAGCTGAGCCATTGGTGTTCTGTTCAGGAAATTTCCCCTGTGCCCAGGTGTTCAAGACTCTTCCCCATTTTCTCCTCTATAAGCTTCAGTGTATCTGGTTTTATGTGGAGGTCCTTGATCCACTTGGACTTGAGCTTTGTTCAAGGAGATAAGAATCGGTCAATTTGCTTTTTTCTACATGCTGACCTCCAGTTGATCCAGCACCATTTAATAAAAATGCTCTTTTTTCCACTGGATGGTTTTAGCTCCTTTGTCAAAGGCCAAGTGACCATAGGTGTGTGTGGGTTCATTTCTGGGTCTTCAATTCTATTCTTTTGATCTTCCTGCCTGTCTCTGTAGCAATAACATACAATATTTTATTACTATTGCTCTGTAATAGAGCTTGAGGTCAGGGATGGTGATTCCCCCAGAAGTTCTTCTGTTGTTGAGGACAGTTTTTGCTATCCTGGGTTTTTTGTTATTCCAAATGAATTTGCAGATTGCTCTTTCTAGCTCTATGAAGAATTGATGTGGAATTTTGATGAGGATTGCATTGAATCTGTAGATTGCTTTCAGCAAGATGGCCATTTTTGCTGTATTAATCCTGCCCATCCATGAGCATGGGAGATCTTTCCATCTTCGGAGATCTTCTTCTATTTCTTTCTTCAGAGGCTTGAAGTTCTAGTCATACAGATCTTTGACTGGCTTGGATAGAGTCACACCAAGGTATGTAATGTTATTTATGACTACTGTGAAGGATATCATTTCACTAATTTCTTTCTCAGGTGGTTTATCCTTTGAGTAAAGGAAGGCCACTGATTTGATCCAGGTACTTTGCTGAAGCTGTTTATCAGCTTTAGGGGTTTCCTGGTGGAAGTTCTGTGGTCATATAAGTATATGATTATATTATTTGCAAATAGTGATATTTTGACATCCTCCTTTCCAATTTGTATACCTTTGACCTCCTTTTGTTCGCTTATTGCTCTAGCTAGAACTTCAAGTACTATATTGAATAGATAGGAAGAAAATGGGCAGCCTTGTCTGGTCCCCGATTTTAGTGGGATTGCTTCAAGTTTCTCTCCATTTAGTTTGATGTTGGCTACTGGTTTGCTGTAAATTGCTTTTAGAATGTTTTGCTCATGGGAATATTAAAAGAGCAAAAGTATTATTAAAAACTTTTAAAAACTAGTTATATCTCCATATTACTTATAAATCCAAAAGTAACAATCAAAATTAAAAGAAAATGTAACTATATTTCTGAGCAGTGGTAGCACATGCCCCAGCACTTGGGAAGCAGAGGCAGGTGAATCTCTGAGTTCAAGGCCACCCTGTACAAAACAAGCTCCAGGACAGCTAAGGTTACACAAATAAATCCTATCTGAAATTATAAACAAACAAACAGAAGAACAAAATATTTATGAAACTGGGCCTGGTAAAGCAGACTTCTATCTACTAGTTTGGTAAGTTAATGCAAAAGGCTCCCAAGGTCAAGACTAACCTGAGCTAGAGTGAGTTCAAGGTGGCTTTTGATTTGTTGTTGTTGTTGTTGTTGTTGTTTGAAACTTACTGAAATGCTGTCATGAAATTAAAATAAAATGAGTCAACAGGATGGCTCAGCAAGTAGAGGCACAAATGGCCAAGTCTGATAACCTGAGTTCAATTCCTGGGACTTACATTGGAAAGATCTCCATTGAAATCCATATATGCAACATCACACACACACACACACACACACACACACACACACAGACACACAAAGAAAAGAAGGTAAAAGATAAAGATAAAATAAAATAAAGTGAAGCTGGGCATATAGTTCATTGAAAAACAAGTACTGGTGATTAATCGTTGGGTTCAATAAGATAGCCTCTAAAATGAAAGTGGGTTGTAACTCCACAATTAATAGACATTGAATTTCCTAGAAGTTAAGTCTCTCACAATCCAGTTTTGAATGCAGTGAATCTAAACATTTTCTCAAAGTTATAGGAAAACAACTCTGAAGGTCTCATTGTCCTACATGAAAAGAACTAGTCTTGATCAAACTTTTTCTAGAACAAAATGCATCATTACTAGAGAGCCCAAAATAAAAACTGCTTCATTAGTAACTTGTTATTGTTGCCATTTGTAATCAATGTACATGCATTAAATAAGAACTCATTCATTTTCTGAAGTACTTCTAGGCATATTTTTTCTTCTATGATGGAGAAATTTCTAATATTCCAATAAAATTAGGTCCTTTTACCTTCTCTGTCATAAATGTAATTATGTCAGGGTTTTCCTTTTCTCTTGACATTTCAAAATGCACATGAGGCATTCATTTAGCAATGGAGCAATCTTGCTACATATTTGCATACCATACTGATGAATTAAATGATATCTTTTCAATAAGAAATAAAAACTAGAATTGAAAAAAGACTCTAGGCAAAGCTGATATGTCCCAATTACATCTACTCATAGGTGATAACTTCAAAATTGAATGAATTTCATTAAATCAAGTCTTCTAAAAATTAGTAACTATCCACTCGAATTTCAAACAAACACACACATGCATGCACTCAGATATAAACAGGCACATTCACATACGTACACAAACACTCGCAAATATACACAGGCATGCACACATGCACACCAGCAAGGTAATAAGGGGATGTGTTTCCATAAGGTAAGAGAGATTGCCATACATCTAAAATCATCTTAAATCATCATAGATCTCAATTAGACTACAGAATTCTAAGAAAAGGAAGTCTGGTTAACTGCAGACTAAACAAGGGCCCTGAACATGTCCCCTTTTCCTTCGTGAAAGTATCAAGATGGCAGTATTAGAGATGCTCCAGAAGTATGAAAGTGAAGATCACAGAGATGAGCAACATTTCAAACAGAGACAAGTTACAAAGCTTTTAACACCAAATGTGTTCTGTTAGAATCCCTGGCTTGCTCACCCAACATGGTTCAGCAAATTCCATTCCTTCCTCTCTCTCCAATCCCACCCACTCTGAAAGCCTTCCAATAGAAATGGCAGAAGGAAAAAAAAAAACCCAAACAAACCTCAGTCACACATTCCTGACATTCCTGACAGGTACCCTAGCCCTCTCACCTGAAGTCACAGCTACTCTAGCCCACCCTGCACTAAGACCTCAGTGTGCGGCACACACTCTAGAAAAAACTTCTAAGCCATACTCAGCCTGCAACCCATTCCAGTCTCATTCTCTAGATTGGTGAACTCAGTTCCTGCTCTTTACTCTTAATTTGGCCAAATTGGCTTATTTTTTGGCTAAGAAAACCTACCAGAATGAATCCACTTTTAGGAAGTTCCAGAGCCAAATAAAAGGGAAATTAGCTAAAAGAAAAATTACCATTTTAAAGACTAAGACTCTTCCTCCCACAAGGTACTCAAATATTCACAAGCTGTTGTATTTTATAGATAGCCAGGATATGTTTGTAGAGCCAGGAAAAGTAATGTGGGAGGGGTGCCTCAGCAGGCTCCTGATGGGGCATCCCTTTGCCCTGAGGTGACAACCATGCAACAGATGTAGTATAGAGTTTATTTAGGTCGTGGGAAGGGCAGTTAAGAAGAAAGTAGAGACAGAGAAAGGGAGGGGGAGGAGGAAGAGGAGGAGGAGGAGGAACACATGGAAAGAGAAGGGGGAGGGAGAGAAGAGAGAAAGGGGTCAGGGAGAGAAGGTGCAGAGAGAGTAAGAGAGTGAGGAGGGGCCAAACAACACTTTTTATATCAAGCCAAGCCTACCTCACAATAGCCAGGTAACTGTTGGGCAGAGGTGAGAAGGAATGTCAACATTCCTCCAGTTTAGTTTAATTTTAAAAAGGAGAAACTAGAAAGAGCCAACGGTGAAGTGGGTAATCATTAGCTACTTTCTGCTGACTTTGGGATGATGTGTCTCTGGGAAACCTAAGAAAATGGGGAAGGGGATGTTGGTCCAGTTTTAGGATAGTTGGCTGTTTTCTTATTGTCCAGGGTCTGTGGAAACATCTATAAGTAAGAGGGATCAAATCCAGTAGAAGTGTCTGTGAGAGCAGGTTGGAGCATCTGTGGGTTGCTTCTCTGGAGCTGTCCTGGATATAGATTTCGAGTAAATATCTGGACTTGGAAAGATGCTGAAATATATATATATATATATATGTGTGTGTGTGTGTATGTGTATGTGTATGAGTATGTACATGTGTATATGTATATGTATATATGAAGTAGAGAATAAAGTTACATAGGTTTGGAAGAAAAAAATTTTCTTAGGTGTACATTTGAAACCCTTAGGTCTTGGTGGATGAGGTGAGGGGAGTCCCAATTCCAGGTAACAGGAGAGGATTTCTACCACGTGGAATAGGTAATAGGTAGAAACTTAGGTTATTGATTGGCAGGTGTCTTTATCCAACTGGAATCTGTTTGGCCCATGAGAGGTAGATCTGAGTGTGTTTCCTGGAACTTATAAGTTTACAAAAGAGATAAATTTGTTAACAGCACAGATAGTCTTTAAGAGGAGCTCAAGGAAGACATAAACCTTTCATGGAGGAGAAGGAGCAAGAACTTTTTTTTTCTTTTGTTAGGAGATTGAATATATATAAATTTAGCATGATGAGAAACATTTTAAAGTTTATATTTAAAGGACAATTAAAGGAAACTCAAAACCCTGACCTTGTAAATATAGTTGATCATATAGATTTAGCATGAGAAACACTTTAAGTGTTTCTATAACTAAAGGAAACTTATATTTGTAAATATGATAGCTGATAATATATATTTAGCATGGGAAACACTTTAAGTTTATAGTTAAAAGACAACCAAAGGAAACTTAAATTTGAATTTGTGATTATAAAAATTGGATCATGTAGTGGGATGTTTTACTAGAGTTAGGCTAATTTATAAGAACTCTACTGATAAAAATTAAGATTTTTAAACTCTTGCAGTCTCAATGTAACAGTGGCATAACAAGGGGTGGAAATCTGAAGCATTTAGTCATTGGAAACTGAGTTTAGATAAGGAAGTAGCAGCAGGTTACAACTGTGAAAGTTTACATCTGTACTTGTGTAACATTTATTTTGAAGCCTGTGAGTAAGGCAAACCTGTTTGTCTTTGATAAAAGATCTGGCAGTCTTAACTAGCTAATGAATTGACTAATGAGCTAATAAGGTGGTGGATTACCTTACAGTAAGAGTTAGAGGTCTGTTTTCTAGCTTCAGTTAGCTTAGCTGTCAATGTAGTCAGAAATCTAGGAAGAATAAATGTCATGTATTAATTGAAATGACAGAAGTTGGTCTATATAGTTCACTACCTAAACAGTTCTCCCAGGTCCTGTGGTATAAATTACATTGCAACTAGGGCACAGTCAATCAAGTCATCAGGCCCAGAAGATGAGAAGCTTTTTTCTGTGAAGTAGGAACGTGAGAGAAATGATTCACCTTATCTTAGGTAATATGAGACAACTCTCTGGGTGTCTTCTGTTTGTCCACAGTCTAGGCCTAGCCCTGGTAGCGGGTAAAGCAATGGGGCCGTGTTTCTCAGTAGTTATCATATCACAGTCCAGACAGTGTTGTCACTGTAGTCATGTCTTCTCAGAGACCTTGGTGGGAGAGCAGGGCAGGGGATTGTCAGCATCACTGTTAGGCTTTGGAAGTCTGTCATAATAAGCATAAACATTTAACATTATAATTAGTATATTTTTGACAGATTGAGAGCCAGTATCTATTAAGCATATTTGAGTTAGACAATCCGTGTTTGTTTATTTAATTTATTTGTTATGTATCTAACAAATAAAGAGCTTATATTGTAACTTAATGGCAGTAGAAAAAAACAAGGTTGAACATTTTTAAGGCAGTAGTCTAACCCTTTCACTGTTTTAAATCTTTAAATTAGTATTAAAATTTTTATTTTTTTTATTTTTTATATTTTTATTTACATTCAAAATCATTTCCCCTTTCCCATTTCCTCCCTCCCCGAAAGTCCCATAAGCCCCCTTCCCTCCCTCTTTTCTCCATTCAACCCCCTCTCCTTTCTCTGTCCTGGCGTTCCCCTACATCCAGTCTTTCCAGGACCAGGGGTCTCTCCTTCCATCTTCTTGGAAATCTATTGATATGCGTATTGTGTCTAGGGTATTCCGAGATTCTGGGTTAATATCCCCTTATCAGTGACTGCATACCATGTGTGTTCTTTTGTGATTGGGTTACCTCACTAAGGATGATATTTTCAAGTTCTGACCATTTGCCTAGGAATTTAAAATTATTATTTGCCAAGGCAGGATAGAAATCATATGACAATTTCATCTTAATTGAAGTGTCATTGGAGACCTTAAGTCAGGCTGTTTTAAGGTGAGGAGGCAGGAAGGTGGGAACTGCCTGTAACAAAGATGGCAGATGGTCATGAGACTGCCCTTAAAAAAGATGTTGCTGAAGCTACAGCCAGTCATGTGACCACCCTTAGCTAAGATGGCAGAGAAGCAATTGCATAGGAAAATTTGATCTGCCCACACGAAGATAGCAGACTGTTGCAGTAAATCTCCAACCCCAATAAACCCATGTAAAGAACACACAGTCAGTTATAATATTTATAAGCTACACACCTAGATTGGACAGATAAGCCACTACACTATTCTCCAGGATGAGATCCTTTGCTACTAGCAGCTTCTCCAGGACACATAGTTCTGCTCCATCTTCCTTCTACCTCCTCTTCCTCCATCTTCCTCTGTCTCTTCCATCTCCTCATCTCCCTCTCCTCCTTCCTCTCTCCATCTCTAAAACCTCCAGCCCCACCTTTCGCTTCCACTGCCCAATTACAGGCTCTAGCCTTTATTTGACCAGTTAAAATGGGGAGAAGGTTCTCCTAAGTGCATGATCCACTTCTCATCTGGGCAGATCCTCTTGAGGAAGCAGAATTAGCATCAAAACACAAACAGCACCAGGGCAATCCCCAAGAGCAGACAGTTGAAAGACTGCCCCTAATCAACATGGCACTGAAGCTACAGCTTCACCTGGAGGAAAGTCATATGTATGTTATATCTTGGGATGGCAGAAGTAGCTATGAATCAGCAGACAAAAACATAAAGAGACAGACATAAAGAGATAAACGGACATGTTTTGTCTGGTGGACAGGATGTCTCTCCTGGGTCTGGCTTCTCCTATGACACCTGGATTAGAGCTGGTGTGGACTAGAATGGAGACAAACCAGAGAGCTGATAGTGGTGATAGCAGGCAGTGGGAAGTTGTGGTGTGAGGGTCAGGGTTGGAGAATGAGCACACACAGCCTGTTTCCGGCCTGTTCAGCGGCTCTGGAATGAAGGGTTGTGCGCAGGTCAGTGGGCAGATAAGGGAGTAAGAAGCCAAGGCAGAGTCAAGGGGTCAAGGAACCAGGAGCTGAGAGTAAGAGAACAAAGTAGAAAGAGACCTAGGAGGAAGGGAAAAGCCTACATAGAAATCTTTCCATTTTTCAGATCACTGGCAAGAATGATGAAAGGTTTTGTTTTGTTTGTTTGGGGTTTTTTGTACGTGCCAGTAAGTTGCCATTTAGAGTTATTGCTTTGTAGATTTTGGGGCCAAATTTAGCCTGTGAATTCAGAAGTCCTTTAGACTGGGAGGTCTCCCAGGAGGGAGCCTGGGAGTGACAGCAAAGATATACCCTTCTGGGTGAAGATAGGAGTTATTAATCTCATCACTTGCAGTGTCCTGAGGATAAATTAATAACTAGAAGAAAGGAGTTATTAATCATACCACAGCATCTTGAGGGTAAATTAATAACTAGAATGAAGCAACTAGCAAGACTAGATTTACTAGGTCATCTGTCACACAGTAATCTAGTGGCCAAGCTGTGGAACCAGCACCCAAACTTGGGGCTCAGAGCCCAAGGGACACTGGTTTACCCAGACCTGGTCTAGGTTTTATTCAGCAGCTCACAAGAGAGAAGCCAAGAGAGAAAATCATCTTGAGACGAGATAGAGAGCTCACCCCAGCATAGAGGTCCTAAAATGAGACTGTGAATATGGAAAGCTTACCAATTTACAGGTGTTTGGATGGAAACATTTACTGATCTAATGGCTGGAAAGTCTATGTGATGGTGGGGGAAATATGAACTTGTATAATTTGCAAGTTTCTAAATCCAGGTCTCACAGCACCAATATTGCATTTTATAAAAAGAGAGATCAAGGAGGTATTTGTAGAGCCAGGTATGGTGAGGTGGGAGGGGTGCCTCAGTAGGCCCACAATGAGGTATCCCTTCCCCAGAGGTACCAACCATTCAACAGGTATAGTATAGAATAGAGTTTATTTAGGGCATGAGAAAGGGAGTTGAGAAGAGAGTTGAGACAGAGAAAGGTGCACACATGCACGCACACACACACATAGAGGGAGAGATAAAAAGAGACAGAGAGAGGAGAGAAAGAGAGAGAGAGAGAGAGAGAGAGAGAGAGAGAGAGAGGAATCTAGCCAGGAGCACAAGGTGAGAGACAGGGGAGGGGGAGAATGAGAGAAGAGGGGTCAGGGAGTATGAAGATTTATATATGCTTGGCTCAGGGAGGGGCACTATTAGGAGGTTTGGCCTTGCTGGAGTAGGTGTGTCACTGAGGGCATGGGTTTAAGACCCTTACCCTAGCTGCCTGGAAGTCAGTCTTCCATTAACAGCCTTCAGATGAAGATGTAGAACTCTAAGCTCTGCCTGTATCATACCTGCCTAGATGTTGCCATGTTCCCACCTTGATGATGACGAACTGAACGTCTGAACCTGTAAGTGAGTCTCAAATATAGTTGTCCTTTATAAGACTTGCCTTGGTTGTAGTGTCCGTTCACAGCAGTAAAACTCTAACGGTGCAGAGAGAGTAAGAGAGTGAGGAGCGACCAAACATCCCCTTTAATATCAAGCCAGGCCTACCTAGTGGCAGCCAGATAACTGTTGGGTGGAGCTTAGAAGAAATGCCAACATACAAATGGTCAGAACTGGAAAATATCATCCTTAGTGTGGTAACCCAATCACAAAAGAACACACATGGTATGCAGTCACTGATAAGGGGATATTAACCCAGAATCTTGGAATACCCAAGACACAATTCACATATCAATAGATTTCCAAGAAGATGGAAGGAGAAACCCCTGGTCCTGGAAAGACTGGATACAGGGGAATACCAGGACAGAGAAGCAAGAGGGGGTTGAATGGGGAACAGGGGGAGGGAAGGGGACTTATGGGACTTTCAGGGAGGGAGGAAACTGGAAAGGGGAAATCATTTGGAATGTAAATAAAAAAATATAGAAAATAATTAAAAAAAAGAAATGCCAACATAAGCCAGACTGAACATATGTGTCTTAACATTCATGTATATCAATTGATTTGAAATACTCCACCCACTCCCCCTAGAAAGAGGCCTGTAATTAAACAGAATCCTAAGGCATTCTCCTCTCACCTCCTTTCAAGATTCACAATACACAGGAAAGACAGAAGATGGCCTCTCCCAACACTCAACTTAAAACGTTTTTATTGTCCCTCTGAGAACAGATTACAGAGAAGGCCAGTTTAGAAAGACTGACTCTAACATGTTTTACGTTTATAAGCCAACACATTATAGCAAATGACTCAGCATGCTGAAAAGTAATGGGTTCTAAAGAAATATAAATGGATGTTCTAGTTTAAATAAGAATAAATTTAATTATAATTACTTTAGAAATATTTTACTCTCTAAATAAAACTCCACTTTGTATTTATTTTGCTTACATTTATAACTTATTTTTAACAAATAAGTGAAAACACAAAAATCGTGCATACTAATAGGTTCCAAAAAAAAAGTGTTTCTATATTATATAATATTTTAAATCAGGCTAAGCATATGTATGTCCTCAAACACCATTTCTCTAAATTCCCTTTCACTAGGTTACTGGAATGCACTGTACATTATCTACTGGCACCATGTTGTGCAGTGGAGCCTGAGAACACCCTGTGCCTGCCTAACTGTAACAGAGCACCCACTGATAAGCCTGTCCTCATCCCTTTCCTAGTCCTCACTGCAGACTCCTGAAACTTACTTACTATTATTCTACTCTCAACTTACATACAAATCAACATTTTCAGATTCCATACATTTGAGAGGTCTCTGGGTCTCTTAGCTTCATAATAATAATAATCTACATTGCTGCAAATGGCACAGCTTCTGTGCGTTTGTGGCTGAATTCAGGGCTCCATCATTTATAAGTACTGCATTTTCCCTTATCCTTTCATTATTGATGGAAACTTAGGGTTTCTTCCTCTTTCTTGGCTATTATGAATAATGTTACAAAGAACATGTATAAGAAATATTCATTATGAGTCTTTCTATCAAATACCATAAACTTCTGTTTAGGAGAGGGAATTTAAATCTTTTCATCTTTCCCATCTTTTAAGACTTCCATGGAAGTGTTTTAATCTCTTCGCCCAGAAAAACATTTGTTTACACAAATACTCTTCCTATATTCTCAGAATAAAGTGGCTCGCCCCTGCCCCTTTCATTTCTTGTGTGACAATTCATCTAAGGGGAGCTAATTGAAGAAGACTGTGAGGTTGAACTCCAGTTAGCAAGAGAAAGACCCAGTCATGCCCTGATTTAGAATAAAACCAAGTGCACTTCTTGTTTCGAGTATTCTCTCTTTCTAGCCCACTCTCTTAAATAAAGTTTTATCTTGTCCAGACATTTCTGCTGGGATAGTGGTATCTCCTTTGTAAACCCAAACTTACTTTTAGCACATAGGAGTGTGGAACCTCTTCAACAAGCTGACTTCATTTTTGGCTATCTACCTGTAGTAGGCTTGATAGATAAAGCAGTAGTTCTAGTGCTAATTTTCCATACTATTTTCTATTAACATCTGCACTAATTTACAGGAACACCAGTAGTGTGCAAGGTTCCATTTTCTCCACATCCTCATCATGCTTTGTTAGTTTTTCTGTTAGCCATTCCTGCTGCAGTAACGTAGTGCCTCATAGTTCTTACATTTCCTTAATGGCCGGTGATGTTGATTTTTTTTTCCATGTGTCTGTTGGCCTTCGGAATGTTTTCTTTTGAGAAACATCTGCTTAACTCTAAGGCTCATTTTTTAAACTAGTTACTTTTGTTTGATTGTTTAGTATTAAATTTTGGAGCTTCTTAAGCTATAATTTTGGAAAACATTTATTTTTATCACTGGCTCTAAAGTGCTGGAAACAGACAATGTGTGTATTTAATCTTTAGAAAGTCATAGTTCTTTTTAAATAATGAGTATTCTTTTCAGTGTTACAAATTAGTAGTGTGCATTCCTAAAACATAGCTGTATATAAGTTATATTTATACAGCACAGTCTGACATTTCCAAGAACTTTCCCTTATCTTCAGCTATTTCCATGTTTTGAAAAATTACAGAAAAAGCAGATGGTGAATAATGAAACACATTTTGAACTACTGCAGAAATATTTGGCAGCAACCACAGGAGTGTTAGTGGAAAAAGAGCTCTATCAAAATAGCAGGTCTATTTTACATGTACTTCCTTGTAGAACGTAATTTAAAATGAGGTACAGAATAAATTATTGAATGTGTACTACCTTAACATATATTGGTATGAGGGGCATCTTCTAGTAACCATTGTATGTCATCATGATTCTGATCCTCAAAATTCTGCATCATACATTGAAAACATTTTGAGTTCATTCTGCCTTTTACAATATGTTGCATTTTAAACTAATCCTGATGACTTTATCTTTTTTCCACTTTTTATATAAATTATATCTTTTCAACTATTTCATATTTTAAATATGAAACAATTTGTGACCAATATTCTTCAACAGTAATGGATGAAATTTTTTTTTATAAATTGAATAATAATTCAAGCATCTGGACTTGATTTGTCATTTTATATTATATTTTCATTTTATTCCTGTTTCTATCATTTATTAAAATAGTATTAAACCATTCTTACGATTATTTTGGTAAAATGATTAAAAGATGACGATAATAACATTAAGGAGATTTTTACAGGATTTCAAAGCATTAAGAAAAAACAGTGAGCTGACCTAACCCAAACTTATACCATATTTGTTTTTATGATTTATAATAAAAATAGCCCATTTATAGTTTTCGTTTGGCAAGCCCCCAAAATTAAATTGTATTAAGGTAAACTTTTAGATGAAGATAGTGGGATGTATGTATATAATTGTGATAATGTTGTATGCATCCGAAATGATTCATAGTGAAAGAAGTGGCCAAAAATGACACAGTAAACTGCCACAGATCCTTCTAAAAACCACCAGAAATGACAGTTTTCCTTGTTTAAAAGTTTGAGTTGGTGAACTCTGCAGTCAGTCCCATAACACCCAGAGGAAGCAAGACTTCCAGGTGCTCTGACATGCCCAGGATCATAGGATCTGAGGTGAGGGGGACAAAACATCTGTCACAATACCCCCAGGAATAAGTGGGACCAGCAGGATCCAGGGACAGAGGAACCCTGCCTAACCAGTGACACAGGTAACTTCTGGTCTGGGCTGGTTTACCTTGGGCTCAAACACAGCAACCAGTCCATTACCATGCAGAGGAAGCTCCACTCTTAGGCACTATCACAAGCCCAGGATCCCAGGACCCCAGGAGCTTGGTCTTACCAGGATCTCAGGGCCCCAGAGGCAGCTTGACACCCAGGAGCTTTGACACACCTAGGACCTCAGGATCACAGGATCACAGAATAACCAGACCACAGAAACAGCTGGACTCTGAAGAGTTCTGACACAACTAGGATCACAGGAAGGACAGGCTCCAGTAAGATATAGGAAGGGCAGGTAGCACTAGAGATAACCAGATGGCAAGAGGCAAGCATAAGAACATAAGTAACAGAAACCAAGTTTGCTTGGCATCATCAGAACCCAATACTTCCACCGTAGCAAGTCCTGGATATACCATCACACTGGAAAAGCAAGATCAAAAATCTAAATTCACTCCTCAGGATGATGATAGAGGACTTTAAGAAGGACATAAATAACTCCCTTAAAGAAATACAGGAGAACACAGGTAAACAGGTAGAAGCCCTTAAAAAGGGAAACACAAAAATCCCTTAAAGAATTACATGAAAACACAATCAAACAGACAAAAGAAATGAAGAAAACCATCCAAGATCTAAAAATGGAAATAGAAAAAATAGAGAAATCACAAAGGGAGACAAACCTGGAGTTAGAAAACCTAGGAAAGAAATCAGGAGCCATAGATGCAAGCATCACAAACAGAATAAGAGATACAAGAGACAATTTCAAGTGCAGATAATACCATAGAAAACATTGAAACAATAGTCAAAGAGAATGCAAAAGGCAAAAAGCTCCTAACCCAAAACATTCTGGAAATCTACAACACAATGAGAAGACCAAACCTTAGGATAATAGGTATAGAAGAGAGTGAAGATTCCCAACTTAATGTGCCAGTAAATATCTTCAACAAAATTATAGAATAAAACTTCCCTAACCTAAAGAAAGAGATGCCCATAAACATACAAGAAGCCTACAGAATTCCAAATAGAATGGAACAGAAATTCTTCCTGTCACATAATAGTAAACACCAAATGCACTAAACAAATAAAGAATATTAAAAGCAGCAAGGGAAAAAGGTCAAGTAATATATAAAGGGAGACCTAACAGAATTATACCAGACTTCTCACTAGAAATTATGTAAGCTAGAAGATTGAGGACAGATGTCTTACAGACCCTAACAGAATATAAATGCCAGCCCAGGCTACTATACCCAGCAAAATTCTCAATTACATAGACTGAGAAAACAAGATATTCCAAGACAAAACCAAAATTACACAATATCTTTCCATCAATCCAGCTCTACAAAGGATATTAGATGGAAAACACCAACACAAGGAGGGAAAATGCACCCTAGTAAAGGCAAGAAGCTAATCTTTCAACAAACCCAAAAGAAGATAGCCACACAAACATAATTCCAACTTGAACAACAAAAATAACAGGAAGTAACAGTCACATTTCCTTAATATGTCTTAACATCAATGGACTCAATTCTACAATAAAAAGACATAGACTAACAGACTGGATAGGTAAACAGGACCTAGCCTTTTGCTGTATATAGGAAAAGCACCCCAGTGACAAAGACACACACTACCTCAGAGTCAAAGGTTGGGAAACAATTTTCCAAGCAAATGGTTCCAAGAAACAAGTTGTAGTAGCCTTTCTAATACTGAATAGTATTGTCTTTTAACCTAAAGGTATCAAAAGAGATAAGGAAGAATGTTTCATACTGTTCAAAGTAAAAATCTACCAAGATGTACCCTCAATTCTGAACATATATTCTCCAAATTCAAGGGCACCCACATTCATAAAAGAAACTTTACTAAAGCTCAAAGCATACATCACACCCACACAATAATAGTGGGAGAATTCAACACCCCATTCTCAGCAATGGACAAATTATGGAAACAGAAACCAAAAAAGAGACACAGTGAAACTAACAGAAGTTATGAACCAAATGGATCTAACAGATATTTATAGAACATTTCATCCTAAAGCAAAAAAATATACCTCCTTCTCAGCACCTCATGCTACCTTCTCCAAAGTTGACTATATAATTGGTCACAAAACAGGCCTCAACATATACAAGAAGAATAAAATAACCCCATGTACCCTATCAGATCACCACGAACTATGACTGTTCTTAAATTCCAACGAAAACAATGGAAACCACATATACACATGGAAGCTGAACAAAGGTCTACACAATGATGACTTGGTCAAGGAAGAAATAAAGAAAGAAATTAAAAACATTTTAGAATTTAATGAAAATGAAGGCACATCAAACCAAAACTTATGGCAATGAAAGCAGTACTAAGAGGAAAACTCATAGCTCTAAGTGCCTCCAAAAATAAACTGAGGAGAGCTTAACAGCACATCTAAAATCAACCAGGTCGAAACAAAAAGAACTATACAAAAAAATCAACAAAACCAGGAGCTGGTTCTTTGAGAAAATCAACAAGAGACATAAATCCTTACCATAATAACCAGAGGACACAGAGACAGTATCCAAATTCATAAAATCAGAAAAGAAAATGAAGATCTAACAACAGAAACTATGGAAATTCAAAACATCATCAGATCCTACTACAAAAGCTTATATTCAATGAAATTGGAAAATCTGGAAGAAATGGACAATTTTCTAGACACATACCAGGTGCCAATGTTAAAACAGAATCAGATAAACAATCTAAACAATTCCATAACCTCTAAAGAAATACAAGAAGTCATTAATTAGTCTCCCAACCAAAAAAAGCCCAGGACCAGATGGCTTTAGTGGAGAATTCTATCAAACCTTTCAAAGAAAATCAAATACCAATACTCTTCAAACTTGCACAAAATAGAAACAGAAGGAACACTTCTGTTCTTTCTATGATGCCAAAATTACATTGATACCTAAACCACACAAAGACCAAAGAAAGAGAACTTCACACCAATTTCCTTTATGAACATTGATGCAAAAATACTCAATAAAATTCTTGCCAATTGAATCCAAGAACACATCAAAACAATCATTTACTATGATAAAGTAGGCTTCATCCCAGGGATGCAGGGATGGTTCAATATATGGAAATTCATCAACGTAATCAAACTACATAAACAAACTCAAAGAAAAAAACATTTCATTAAATGCCGAAAAAGCGTTGGACAATATTCAGCCTCCCTTCGTGTTAAAAGTCTTGGAAACATCAGGAATTCAAGGTCCATACCTAAACATAATAATCAATATACAGCAAAACAATAACCAACATCAAAATAAATGAAGAGAAATTGAAGCAATCCTACTAAAATCAGGGACTAGACAAGGCTGCCAACTTTCTCCATATTTATTCAATATAGTACTTAAAATTCTAGCCAGAGCAATTAGACAACAAAAGGAGGTCAGAGCAATACAAATTGGAAAGGAAGAAGTCAAACTATCACTATTTGAGGATAATATAATAGTATACTTAAGTGACTCCAGAAATTTCACCAGAGAACATCTAAACCAGATAAAACTTCAGAAAAGTGGGCAGATATAAAATTAACTCAAACAAATCAGTAGCTTTCCTCTACTCAAAGGACAAATGTGCTGAGAAAGAAATTAGGGAAATGACACCTTTGACAAATAATATAAATTATCTTGATGTGATTCTAACTGAGGAAATGAATGAAAGATCTGTATGACAAGAACTTCTTCAAGTCTCTGAAGAAAGAAATCAAAGAAGATATCAAAAGATGGAAAGATCTCTCATGCTCACGGATAAGCAGGATTAACATAATAAAAATGGCCATTTTACCAAAAGCAATCTATGGATTCAATATAATCCCCATTAAAATTCCAACTCAATTCTTCACAGAGATAGAAAAAGCAATTCTCAAATTCATCTATAATTACAACAACAACCAAAAAAAAAAAAACCCACAGGACAGCAAAAATTATTCTCAACAATAAAAGAACCACTGAGGGAATCACCATCTCTGATATCAAGCTGTATTACAGAGCAATAGTGATAAAAAAAAAACTGTATGGTATTGGTACAGAGAGAGGCAAGAAGATCAATGGAATAGAATTGAAGACCCAGAAATGAACCCACACACCTATGGTCACTTGAGCTTCAATAAAGGAACTAAAAACATAAAAATAAAGGAACTAAAAATGTTTTCTGTTTTCCAGTGGAAAACAGACAGCATTTTTAACAAATGGTGCTGGTTCAACTGATGGCCAGCATGTAGAAAAATGCAAATTGACCCATTCTTATCTCCTTGTATAAAGCTCAAGTCCAAGTGCATCAAGGCCCTCCACATAAAACCAGATACACCGAAGCTTATAGAGGAGGAAACGGGGAAGAGCCTCATGGGCACAGGGGAAATTTTCCTGAAATGAACACCAGTGGCCTATGCTTTAAGATCAGGAATTGACAAGTGGAACCTCATAAAATTGCAAAGCTTCTGTAAGACAAAGGACACTATCAATAGGACAAAATGGCAACCATCAGATTGGGAAAAGATCTTTACCAATCCTAAGTCAGATAGAGTGCTAATATCCAATATATACAAAGAACTCAAGAAGTTAGACTCCAGATACTCAAATAACCCTATTAAAAATGGGGTACAGGGTTGTTTTGATTTGCATTTTCCTAATGACTAAGGATGATGAACATCTCTTTAGGTGCTTCTCAACCATTAGATATTCTTCACGTGAGAACTCTTTGTTTAGCTCTCTACCCCATTTTTTAATAGGGTTACTTGCCTCTCTGGAGTTTAACTTCTTGAGTTCTTTGTATATATTGGATATTAGCCCACTGTCGGATGTAGGGTTGGTAAAGATCATTTCCCAGTTAGTTGGTTGCCGCTTTGTCTTTTTGACAGTGTCTTTTGCCTTGTAAAAACTTTGTAATTTAATGAGGCCACACCAGTCAGAATGGCTAAGATCAAAAACACAGGAGACAGCAGTTGTTGGCGAGGATGTGGAGAAAGAGGAACACTCCTCCACTGCTGGTAGAAGTGCAAGCTGGTACAACCACTCTGGAAAGCAGTCTGGCGGTTCTTCAGAAAGCTGGGCATGACACTCCCGGAGGATCCTGCTATACCACTCCTGGGCATATACCCAGAGGCTTTACCTGCATGCAATAAGGACACATGCTCCACTATGTTCATAGCAGCCTTATTTATAGTAGCCAGAAGCTGGAAAGAACCCAGATGTCCCTCAACGGAGGAATGGATTCAGAAGATGTGGTATATTTACACAATGGAATACTACTCTGCAATTAAAAACAATGAATTCACGAAATTCCTAGGCAAATGGTCAGAACTTGAAAAGATCATCCTTAGTGAGGTAACCCAATCACAAAAGAACACACATGGCATGCAGTCACTGATAAGGGGATATTAACCCAGAATCTCAGAATACCCCAGACACAATTTGCATATCAATAGATTTCCAAAAAGATGGAAGGAGAGACCCCTGGCCCTGGAAAGACTGGATGTAGGGGAATGCCAGGACAGAGAAGCGAGAGGGGGTTGAATGGGGAAAAGAGGGAGGGAAGGGGGCTTATGGGACTTTTGGGGAGGAAGGAAATGGGAAAGGGGAAATGATTTTGAATGTAAATAAAAAAATAACTTAGAAAATAAAAAAAAATGGGGTACAGAGCTAAACAAAAAATTTTCAACTGCAGAATATAGAATCACCAAGAAACACCTAAACAAATGTTCAACATCCTTAGGTATCAAGGAAATGCAAATCAAAACAAATCAAATCAAAAACCCTGAGATTCCACCTCACACCAGTCAGAATGGTTGAGATGAAAAACTCAGTTGACAGCAGATGCTGGTGAGGATGTGGAGAAAGAGGAACACTCCTCCACTGCTGGTGGGATTGCAAGCTGGTACAACCACTCTGGAAATCAGTTTGGTGGCTCCTCAGAAAATTGGACACAGTACTACCTGAGGACCCAGCTATACCACTCCTGAGCATATACACAGAAGATGCTCCAACATGTAATAAGGACACATGCTCCACTATGTTCATAGCAGCCTTATTTATAATAGTCAGAAGCCGAAAAGAACCCAGATGACCTTCAAGAGAGGAATGGATACAGAAAATGTGATATATTTACAATGGAGTACTACTCAGCTATTAAAAGCAATAAATTCATGAAATTCATAGGCAAATGGATGGAACTGGAAAATACCATCCTGAGTGAGGTAACCCAATCACAAAAGAACCCATATGGTATGCACTCATTGATAGGTGGATATTAGCCCAGAAGTTTGGAATACGAAAGATACAGTTCACAGACCACATGAAGCTCAAGAAGAAGGAAGACCAAAGTGTGGGTGCTTTGGTTCTTCTGAGAAGGGAACCAAAGTACTCACAGGAGTAAATAGGAAGATAAATTTAGAGCTGAGTCTGAAGGAAAGATCATCCAGAGACTGTCCCACCTGGGGATTTATCCCATATACAGTCACCAAACCCCAACACTACTGTGGATGCCAAGAAATGATGAAAGGAGCCTGATATGGCTGTCTCCTGAGAGTCCCTCCAGAGCCTTACAAATATACAGAGGCAGATTCTTGCAGTCAACCATTGGACTGAGTGTGGGGTTCCCAAAGGAGGAGTTATAGAATGGACTGATGGAGTTGTAGGGGTTTGAAACCTCTTAGGAAGAGCAACAATATCAACCAACCAGACCCCCCCCCAGAGCTCTCAGGGACTAAGCCATCAAGGACTCCAGCTGCATATGTAGTGGAAGATTGCCTTGTCAGGCATCAATGAGAGAGGTCCTTGGTCCTATGAAGGCTTGATAGATACCCCAGAGTAGTGAAATTGAGGGCAGCAAGGTAGGAGTAGGGTGGGTGGAGGAATACCCTCATAGTTACAGGGGAAGAGAGAATGGGACAGGGGCTTTCTGGGAGGTGGGAAACCAGCAAAAGGGGTATCATTTAAAATGTAAATAAAGAAAATATCCAATAAAAAAGTTTGAGTTACCTGATAATGGATGTAAATGTTCCTGTTAGATAATACAGGCTAATAAAAATATCAATGCCAGTAGTGGCATACCTCTTTTGAAGTGTATGGTCAGTGAATTCCCACAGACCCCTAAATATTAGACTACTGCCAGAACTATTGGCTACCCTGCAGAATTTGATGATAAGACCCTGTTGCTGAAGATACTATATATTTGAGTCATAGAAGAATAAATCAAGCTGGTGCTGACCTGAACCTTCATCTCTCCTAACTGGTGGAAAAAAGCAGTCATCATTCAGAGCCAGGTATGATTGTTATGAGTTATAATGCCTGTGCTGGCCAGTCATACCTAGTAGATGCAATAGTAGCATGACCATCATGGGACTAACTATTTTTTGATCATATTTAAAGCCTATACCACAAGATGAAAGCCAGGAACCTGTGGTAGATTGATCATGGGCCCTCTGAGAGAACCTACCACCATTATCCTTCTAAATGTACATAGTACTAAACTGACTACTACTGATTTATCACAATGCCTGTTATGCAGCTCTCAACCTTCATCAAAAAAGCTTTTATTTTCAGTAGAGGGCTATTAATGCAGGCCCAAGGCACAATGAGTAAGACAAATGTTCAGCCTAAAATGGGATACCTACATCACTTCTCTTCCTATAATATTCAAAAAGCACGATGAAAAAATGGATAGAAAGACTGTAAAGCCAGAAGTGGTGGAGACTACAAGGGCACAGTGTTTTCTGAAGACAGCACAGCAGGTCCACACATGAACTCATAGTGTTGGTAACAGCATGCATAAGACCTGGGCAAGCTCATGCCAGATGAAATCCCAGCAAGGAGTAAGGAGATAAACACAAGTATCCCAGCTTACTGAGGAGCAGTTGATAGTTGCTTGGAAAGTCAATTTAATAGAGCCCTGGCCAGAATATAGCACATTGAAAAGTTTAGCCTAGCCCTCCAATGGCCCCAATAATTCAGAAGTTTAGAAATGCCTTCTCACTCCTAAGTAGCCATAAATACCTCAAATTCCAGACCCTGCTCTCTGCCAGTGAAGTGGGTAAAAGGTCCCACTTCTTGCTATTCCACAGAGTGCTTTCTGTATAGAACTAGGTGAAATGGCATAAGACGGACCTTTGAATACTTGATTCTGGCCTAGTAAGATAATAGGAAATGAGCTGACTAACTGCTTATCTGGCTTCTGTAAATTGCTGGCGCCATAGAGGGAAGATAACATGCTGAAACTTCTGGTCCTATCTAAACTGTAATTTTTTACCCCCACTCAAATGCGAACCTCTGAGACTATAGAAAACTGGCTGGTTCATGAAGCACAGGCTTAGGTGTTTTAAAATGATTGGCCTAGAAACTCTAGAATGGTAAAATCGATTGGCCCTCACCGTGCGGGCTCTGAATGCTATGAAATGATTGGCTTGCAAGGCGTGGGCTTTGTTGTAACCCTATAAAAGCTGCCCCAATTCTGCACTCGGGGTCCACAGTCCTCTACCCCTGCATGGCGTACCCCAGCGCACTTGGTATTAAAGTCCTCCTGCTGCTGCATCAAGACTGTTTCTCATGAGTGTTTCAAGCTGTCACCTTTCCTGAGTCAGAGCGTGGGGGTTCCTCTTGCTTTGAAGGCCTTTCAACTTGAGTCAGAATCTCCTTGTCCCAAATCTGTTCTTCCTACTTGCTAATAAACCTGTGATTTTGGTCAATTTTTCATGAATCCCTTAGATACATTTTTCTCATCTGTAAAAATAATCTACCATCTCTATCTCCACAGCAGCTGTCAAGATTAAAGCCAACAATCTCCACAAAGTTCTTGATAACAACCAAAATTTCTTTGATGTTTGATTCTTTTTCCTCTGAAGTCCACCGGTATTTGAACAACTGCTTTATAATGCTAATACTCTCATAAAATAAAAGGATTGTTCCTTGTTGTTACCTGGACCTGTTGCCAAGACAAAAGCCACCATATTCCTAGAATCCACTAGGCTCACCTTTACCTGTAACCAAGTCACCATCCATATATATAAGAGGAACACTCCTCTCTCTTTCTCTCTTCCCCTCTTCTCTTTCCACTTCCACCTTTGCCCTTTCCCCTCTCAATAAAACTCATGAGGAACTGTTTGGCCTGGTGTGGTCTTTCTGGAGCTGCTGCCGCCCACTGATCCCAACACTCCTGATCCATCATCTATTCAGTTTGACCAATTGGTATTAATTCTTACCTTATGTTGGCTCTAATACTAGACTCTATCTATAATTAAAATAAGCCCCTTTTGAAAAAAAACCTTATAAAAAAGGGTAAAGCAGATGTGAAGTTTCTTTCATGTTAGTCAGAATGATGTAAGAATTAAAGTGAATCAAAAACATGTTGCAAAAATAAAGTGGAAGAAAAATCCATTGAGATGAATGTCATAGGGACTATTTCATTAAGGACTTTGCAGCAAAGCACTTGAAAGGTGAGTAATCTAATGGTAGAAAAGAATGAGGCACAATTTGGAGTCGCATAACATAAAGATACAAGGAGAGTGAGAGGCCCTACTACAGGACCCAAAACTCTGAGACCACTTACAAAAAAACCTCTTAAGATACAGGCATATGCAAGATCTCCTACAGCCCAGGAAATAATGGCAAGAATTAACAAATGAAGTTAAGATGTTTCTACACAACAAAGGATACAATTGAGTGATGAAACAAACAGCTTCCAGACCAGAAAAACATCCTTATATCTATGTATCTGAGGGCAGATTAATATTTAAAACATACAAATAATTCAAAAAAGTAAACACCCAAACTTCGAAAACATTAAAGTAGGCAAATTAGAAATAGAAGTGACCAATGATAATTTAAGAACCTCAACCAACAGGGAAATGCAAATGGAAAAGAAAAGAAATGACACTTGCTTCTAACTATTCTATTAATGGTCTCCCCACCAATGGGAGTTTAGACTAGTGCCTCCATATGTTAGGTACTTACTATAAGGTCAGTCATAGTTAGCATGCAGCCTGAAGAAACTGTTTAATTCTTCAAGGTCAAAAGATAATCAAGCAGAATTCCCCACCCCACCCCATGCTTGGTTTCTCCTTTGAAATTTTTACTATAAAGTCCCCCAGGCCTAGACCTGATGCTGACTAATCAATGACTACTGAGCTCAGTGAAGTCTTCCAATCTAAAAAGTCCAGAAGGAAACATTAGGTTTGTAATTTTATTGTGGCAGGCAAGCAGACACTCCTGAAGAAACTTATGGAAAGAAATGTGTTCAATGAGCTGAGATTACTGTCCTTTCACAGCACATTAAATGGGTTTGGAGAACAAGATGTTAAAAAAAAAGATGTGCCCTTATGTTGTATTCTTTGTGGTTGACAAAGAGCTAGCAGTAATACTCAAAGGTTCACTTCTCTCTCTAAGAGACTGAAGGGTAAATTCAAAGGAGAAACCAAGAATGGGGGGATCTTGCTCAATTGCCTTCAAGATATCTCAGATGAGCATCTGGTCTTGAAGAATTAAGCAATTTCTCCAGGCTGTATGCTAACTATCCCTGGTGGACAGGCTGACTAACTTGGGGTGATTTTTAAGTTATCAAAAATTCTGTAATACCTGAATGGTATTCTCTTTGGATAATACAAAGATGTATTTAAACAGTGTATTATGCGGGGAAATCTAAAATGGCCACTAGTTTTTCTATTATAAACAGTACTGCAGTTAATGGCATGCAAAGATCTCAACTCACACATATCTAGAGGATACACACTCAGAATAAAAGACTACCTGTGTTCTTGATTTCTGTGCATATAAAGTTTTCCATTTTTTCTTTTTGTCTCTTCCTTTTTGTCTTTTTGAGTATAATGTAACCACAGGTGAATGAGTAGTTGAGTGGGTACATATGTGTATGTGGAGGTCAGAGGACAACCTCTGGTATCTTTCTTCCTCTTCCATCTCCTTTGAGATAGGTGTGGCTTGTGTCAAGCTAGCTGGCCATATACTCCCCAGAAATTTTTCATTGGGGTGCTAGGACTACAGGAGTGAACTGCTAAGGACTCGCAGAGGGGTTCTAAGAGGAGTGTTTGGAAGTAGTGAAAAAAAAAATGACTCAAAGTGAGGGATCCTAAGAGCTTTTCCAGTAGCACACACTCCTTACAGCTTCTCCCTTCCATCTGGGGTCAAGGCTAGATCAAGTTCCATTCTCCACCCACAGGAACATTTTTGAGTAAAAATTTCTCAGAATGTACTGACTAATAGTCACCTGACCCTCTGGAAAGTCCCAGGTAAGTTTGAACTGTAACCTTGCTGATGTAACCTGTGCCCCTAAAAAGTATAAAAATTGCTTGTAATAGCCATTCAGGGTCTCCTTCTAGTCACTCACCTTGAGGAACTAATTGAAGGTCAACCCCAATGCACCAGAAAATGAACCTCTTGCTTTTGCATCAATCACACCTAGGGGATGAGGGGTGGGCATCTTGAAGTACCACTGAGGGTCTTACAGAAGTCAAATTGTGGATCCAAGCTGACTCCCTGCAAAGTGCTGCTTGATATAGCTTTTCCAGTCTGCTTCTTTCTATGTTCTGCTTTTTCTCTGGAGATTTCTTTTTCTATATTCTGCTTGCTTGCTATTCTAAAAATCTCTCTGCCCATGTTTTGCTTGTGTGTGTGTGTGAGAGAGAGAGAGAGAGAGAGAGAGAGAGAGAGAGAGAGAGCGACAGAGAGACAGAGAGAGAAACAGAGAAAGAGAGACAGAGAGAGAGACAGAGAGACAGAGACAGAGACCGAGAGACAGAGAGAGAGACAGAGACAGAGAGAGAGAGACAGAGAGACAGAGAGAGAGAGACAGAGGGGGTTTCTCCAAGCTGTTCTCTCTTTTTATCCTAAAACATTCTCTGAATAGACCATCCACCGCAGAGCACAGAACCAGTATTCTAGTTTACATATCAATCCAGGCATTTACTTCAGATTTCCTTTTGATTATCCTATGAATCAGCAATCTTTGACCCTAGCCCTTAGATTCTTAGGAGGCAGCAAGCATACACTTTTTGTTGTTGTTGTTTTTACCATTGCAAAAGAATTCAGAAATCTGCCTCCCTCTGTTAATCAAAGATGATTAGCTAGCTGTGTGAGACCCTGTCCTGAAATTTCTATTTCTACCAAACCTTGGCCTAGATTTATTATGTCCCAGACTAACCTTGAACTCAGGAATCTGCCTTCCTTGTATTTCCCTACCTTTGTATATTTCTGACAAGCTGGCTTATTAATTTAACTGCCTTTGTTCCTTTAGATTCCTGAAGCCTCTCATATAATTCATATTGCATCCTTATTTTTTGCATAGTTGAGAAAGTATGTATTTTTAACTCATGTATCTAGAGCTCCTTCTCATATTCTTAAAAGCTGTCCAGAGGCTCCCTTTGTCTACCATTTTGCCCAGATATTAACCACACCTTTGCCTCCTGGAATCATGCTGTCTCTGATTATCATGGAGTCATTAATGTTAACAGGGAAGGAAAGAGTCTTCCACTGGTAGTAGGTCCAGAAAATATGTACATTTGAGAAGTAATGGCTGTGGTTCCAGTGACCTCACCCCTTCTTTGTTCCAAGAATTATCTGACCAACATGGGAAAGAATTCAGAGTCTTCGTAATTGCCTTAGTTAAAATACTCTTTAGCCCCACACCCTCTTTACAGCTTCCTGATCCTGCCTGGAGTCAAAGATAGGCTAAATTCCATTCTCCACCCATGGGACATTCTTGAATAAGAATCTTCACAGAATGTGTTAACTGATAACCACATGACCTCCAGAAAATCCCAGGCAAATCTAAAGATCAATAGTCAATAGATGTTAGCTAATGGGTTTAAACTGTAACTTGACTGATGTAACTTGTGCCTCTAAAAAGTATAAAAACTGCCTGTAATGTCCCTTCAGGGGTGCAAAGCATACTTTGTTTTCCTCAGTTAGAATTTGAAATCTTTGTTACAACATAACATCATCACTGGAATATGAAGAGAAACAGACCAGATTCTAGAGGTCAGAAAATACAAACAAAAGCAAAAAACAAAAACAAAAACAAACCAAAAATAAAACAAAAACAAAGTGGTAATAGGTACTGTGTCCCTAAAGCAGCTATCATACATTAATATTTTGCACAGCATATATTTTTCAAAGAAAATTTATAAATGTAATAAAAGATTAAAAAGATATGTGTGTGTGTGTGTGTGTGTGTGTGAAAACATGCTACCTAATGATAAACCTCTTTAGCTACACAGTAATATCTTTTATTGATATGTACATTTAATACTTATTCATTGAATCTTGTTCTGTGGTACAAGTAAATTTAAATTTACCGTGAAAAATGTTTTCTCTTATGATAATTTATGTGATATTCACTGTGAAATAAATTTCGATTGGGCACAAAAATAAGTTTCCAGATGATAAGGCAAAATACTTTGGGAGAATGATCATTAACTTCATATTTTTCCACAAGTCCATAAAATCTTGATTACTTGTGATAACATTTAAGTTACTCCATAATATCTAATTTGCATGTATAATAATTTATTTACAACATATTCTTTGAAGAAATTATTATCTTCAGAATAGATATCTTAGCTAAAGATCCCAGATTATATTATTGGGAACAATAGATAGCTAGTTCTCAATATATATTCTTTATGTATAATATATAATATATTAAATATATGTTAAAATACATATTAAATATATTTTATATTATTTATTATATATGAGATGTAATGATATATAATTGTAATATATAATTATATATTATAATATGTATTATATATTACAATTATACATATTTACTTTATTTTTACTTTTCTATATTCATGTATAATTAATATATATTAATTAAATATTAATATAATATAATTGTATATTATATATGTATAAATAATTTATATATAATCATAATTCTGAACCTATGACTACTGAGAACTGAAATCTGCAACTTCATAAATAAAACTTGCCCTTTAAAATATGAGGAAAAGTAGTATGTATCTGTATTCACTAAGGAAGTTTTATAATGTAATATTCTTTTGGTGATTGGTTGTTGATTGTGCTTGAGATTTTATTCCTCCTTTGCCAGGAAGATAGTAAGTTGAAACTGCCCACAAAATAGTCAAGTGTCAGGGAGCAGTGTGATGAGAGAGGGTGAACATGCACCAGGGTCCAAGAGAGCAGGGTGCCAACTTCAGCTGTGATAGCCAAATAATGGAGGCCAACCCCTAGCCAAAATTTGGTCTATTCCTGTAGCTGTAGTGCTTAATCAAGGGACAACCCCATCAAACACTATTTATTTCCAGCATCCCAATGTAACAATTTGGTACATCAAAAAGTTGAGTTTATTTTTAATTAAATAGGACTGACATCAACTTACTACTTATATATACTAGCCAATTCATTTGTAAAGAGTCCCTGGTCCTCGATGGCAAAGCAGTTACTATTGAAAAGGAAAAAATGCACAAATAAGAAAAAAATACAAAAAAAAAACCTTCTTTCTGCAAGTGTGACTGAGTGCTGTGTGCCATTGGACACAAAAAATATATTGAAGAACAAAAGTTTTTATTTCTTTAATTCTATTGTACTTTTACCATAAACATTATGAGACCACTAGTTCACAAAATAGTATCATGTTTTAAAATTTTACTCTAGGTAATTCTAAAAAACTATAGAGTCTCCAAAACAATGCACCATTTAACAGTTACTTTCATGAAAGTCATACTTCTTCATCAAGCTGCCCATAAACATCTATTTAAACCCATGGCAAGTAAAGATAGTACCTGCAAGAGGTCAGTGGCCAGAACAGTCTTAGTCTGGTTGGTCACTCAGCCCGTGGATAGCCCTTCAGGATTCAGTCTCTAAAACTAAGGATCTCTGAGGCTATATCAAAAGTAGTTAGCAATGTTTATTAGTACCTTTCTACTCTTTAAAGTAGCTCAGAACTTAAAGTAGCTCTTAACTAGAATACGAGATTGAAGAAACAAGAATTCAGGTCAAACATAAATGAGACATTCATATATTGGTCGAAAAAACACATATATTTTACTTAGTTATAATGAATTTTGCAATTATTTTAAAAAAATCCATTGAGTTCCTGAAATCTGACACTTCACCCCAACTTTTCTCAAAAAGAGATACTGAGAATAAAACACATTTTTAATATAAATCACATGGAATTCATTCAGCATATTTAGAATGCTTAATTTCTACTTAAGTATGTATATATTAATAATAATCAGCGGTGAAAACATTAAGAGGTCACCATCAAGTTACATATGTTTAATTGAAATTTTATTTCATGCAAAATGTCACTAATCACTATACAAATGCATTGCAATAATGCCTTAGGTAAAGAACATTCCTGAAAACCATAAAGAAAATAAGAGAAAAGTGACCACAAAAATGTCTGGAAAGACTGTTAGAAAAGTAATGAGATTTACAGATTGATCGAAAACATCAAGAAGTCCTCCAAAGGATATTTGACATTTGGTCGGTCAGTCAGTCAGTCAGTCAGAAGGGATTTGGCAATTCGTCAAGAGAAATATATAATATATATATAAAAAAATGTTCCTCTCCTCCATCACACAGTAAACTCTAATCAGACGACAGCCAGCTAGGTCTTGGTTTCATTTCTAAAAGTCAGTAACATAGATATTTGGCTTTATGAAGTGGCTTAGATCTCCTTTTCTTTCAGCTTGGAAAACATGCAGCTCCCACTCACACAGGATTTGGGGAAGACTATAATGATCATCCCATTCATAGACATTGGTCTTTGGCCAGTGTCTGAGGCAAAGTTGTCATGTCTATCACTCATTGCAGAGGTCTGAGCTCTCAGCCAAGTGCTAGAAAGCACACTCTGCTATAGCAACAGACTAAACAGAGGAAAAGGTAGAGTGAGAAGAGGTAAGTGCTTCCAAAGTCAACGAATATGGAAGTATGACATTTCCAAAGCACAATCACAGAAAATGAGAACCAAGATCATACACATATTCCTCCATATCTCAAATAAAAATTGATAAACTTTAAAAGATTTGTTTATTTTTATTATTGTGTGCATAAATATTTTGCCTACTCGAATGAATGCAATGCTCTTGGAAATAAAAGAGGGAACCAGGTTTCCTGGAATTGCAGTAATAGACTTTCGTCAAGCAGTATTCTTAAAATCTGAGCTCTCTTTAGCTCACAAATAAAATAATCATACCACAAAGCTGTGGGCCCAGGATATTAACTGAAGAGAATGATGGAAGTTTTGTTTTGTTTTGTTTATGCTTCTGGAAACATAATTCACAGAGCATCTCTATTTAAGGAACTAGGAATAAAGTAGCATGTCTTGATATGTTTGCCCAAATGCTTCTGTGGAATGAGTATTTTACTGAAAGTCGTCTGGTCCACCAAGAAAATGACTTTATCCATTCAAGTTGGCTAGCTGAAGCAGCACCACAGCATTATTGCCATTATAGACAGCCTTGGTGATTTTGTAAGCCAATGGTTTTAATCTATTCTATTCATTTATAAAAATACATTTGTGCCTAAGTTTCATTCTAAGTGTTTTGTTATTGTTGGCTATTTAGGCAGAGATAATGATCTAATACTGGAGCTTTCTGTGTCTCCATATTCAAAACTGACATCAAAATGTATTATTTTGTATTTATTCATCAGTTATAATCAAATTCCAGTTCTATTTTTTCCACACTCTCCAGACACAGATTTTTTTTTTAAATAAATTTTTAAAGAAAACACATCACTGCTATGACCTTCTGTTTTAGTCAGAATTATGATTAGTAAACTAGGAATTTTTTTAAAAAGAATTATTATTATGGTTACAAAATAGTTATCATTTTATGTATAAGACAAATCATTCCCTTCTCTTGCAGTAAAACTTGCCATTTCTCTAGCCTCCTGATTCTGTGGCAAAAGTTTAAATCATTTCCAGACTTTGTGCTATTTTTACATTAGTGCTCTGACCAAATTTTATTCAGCATACTCTGCATAGAAATAATTTTTCATGCAAAATATCCTATCTCAAAGAGAAGTTCAGGAAATTGATTTTTTGGGGGGCTATGTAAGTATGTTATAAATGAATTATAGAAAGAAAATGAAATTTAGCTGTAAGTGGATCTAGAGAAGACAGTGTGCTCTGCCAGGGGAAGCTCTGAAAAGACACTTTACCTGTTGGCCAAAAATGAGTTGCCTACTTTTAAGAAACAGTATTTGGAGAGGAAATACTACTTGTAGTGGCTATTCTGAATGAATTTAATTGAAATGTATAAACACTAGAGAAGACTGAGAAAGTGTACAGTGTTTGGTTCAAGAAGGCACTTTTGTATAAACCAGATACATGTGTTAAGCTGAACTTTGCTGTTCATGAGTCACTTAAATTCTTAATGTCTTTGCCATAAGGACACTAAATGTGATGGATATGTATGTCCCTAAAAAGTTACGGTACTTGGAAGCCAAACTCTAACTTTATCTAAAAGGAATGTAAAGAGGGATGCCATAGATTTAGATGACTAACAACTCTAATACCCAAACTTTTCCACAGTAAGGAAATCCTTTTTGGCTCCCTTAAGCATGAAAGCCTTCCAATAATTCTTTCTATACTGTGGTTGGAAAACAGATGATACTTTTACTATAAAAAAAAATTAATTCCATACTTAAGTAAAGTTAATAAATCATACCTCATTTTTTTCCTCTCTGAATTGGATAGTCACAGGCTTTCATTTTAAAAAACCTCAGTTTTCCACAATTTACCATATAATAGCTTTGTGGTGATCCTACTTTAAATTTTCTGAACTTTTAAGTGCTACATCTCAGAAACAGAAGAAAAAATACATGAAGCATGTATAGAAGGCTGGGTGCTCTCTACCAGTTTGAGCATATGAACAGATATGATAGTTATTTTGGAAACTAAGAAAATCTTTGTTCTGTGTATATTATGACCACCAACTTGTAAAATGATTATAACAGGCTTCTTGCCCAGAATACCATTGTAAATGACTGGGTGGTTCTCTTCTGCTATCCACAAACCACAGTAGGCACAAATAGTTCTTTTTTTATAGTATCCTAAGGAAAGATAGATTTCAAATTTTTTTTTTTGGTTTTTTTTTCGAGACAGGGTTTCTCTGTGTAGCCCAGGCTGTCCTGGAACTCACTTTGTAGACCAGGCTGGCCTCAAACTCAGAAATCCTTCTGCCTCTGCCTCCCAAGTGCTGGGAATAAAGGCGTGTATATTGAAGATAATTTGGATCATTTTAAGATCTTTTACAATGGTTGTATAGATTAATGTTATTCTTTTGTGCATGAAGCAATACTAAATATTAAATTGATATGATGAAACATGTCATGATGGTGGAAAGTGTAGGATATTTAGAATGTGAATATTATTAGATTCTTATTCCTTAGTACCACTTGAAAGTATATATTATTTTGGCCCAGGACTTATTACTTAATTTCTTTGGTCATTACTTTTGCCAATAGCAATTGTAAACAGAGAGTCATTGCCTCACATCCATAGGAAATTATGTTATATTATCAAAGAGGAAGAATAACATGTATTCAAAGAGATGAAAACACAGATAACCTCCTCATAAAAAAAGAAATCAGTGTGAAGGAGCACCTGCATCCTCATGATTCTTGTAGCATTCATTACCAAACTCAAAAAAATCCTAAATGTCTATCAACTGATAGCTTGATAAAGGAAATGGAGTAGATATATGTAGAAGAAGGAAATTCTGAAATTTGTAATAATGTAGTTAGATGTTTTGCTAAGTACAATATGTCTGGCACAAGAATTTTAGTATCACATGATTTGAGAGAGTAGACAGACAGACAGACGGACAGACAGACAGACAGATAGATAGATAGATAGACAGATGTTATAGGTGATAGATGATTTCACAGATGATAGAGATAAATAGATGAGAGAGATATGATAAATTGATGAAGATTGATGATAGATATTGAGAGATAGATAAAAAGATGGTAGATATATGATATAAAGACAGATAAATAAAGAAAGAAGAGAGAAAGAGAGGGAGAGATGATAGGTAGATATAGAGAGGTAGCAGATAATATATGATAGATAAGGTTGTAAATATTGGATATTGATATCATATATATTACATATACAAAAGATCTTAAAAATCAATAAAAATAGGAGCAAAATGGCTATTGTCTTGGAAAAGTAGAAAATAAAGAGATAGATTGATCAAAATATTTTAAAATTCTGTTAATGGAAATAAATTCAGGATACTTAATATATGCATGAGACCATGATTTATAACAGTTCGTTGTCTATCTATATAATTCCCAGGAGAATAGATCTTGAGTGTTCTTACCTCAAAGAAGTTTGTAATTAATCTATATGCTAGTTTGACTTAAAAGTTCCATTAGGCAAACATATTTCAAAATTATGTTATACATGACAAATGTACATTTAATTTGTCAATAAATAAGATTGCTGTGTGACAACTAAAAAAATAATAAAGATTTGATCCTAATGTGATAAATTCTCTGATGCATTCTAGTTAGTTCTGGGACAACACTAATACAAAATCAGAAATCCTCTCAAAGTGTTCACAGGCATTTACAGAGTACAAATTATAGTGTGAGGGTATTATGTCAGACAACACAGAGTATTTTACTTATGAGATCCTGTAATCTTTCCCAGATTTTGTCCACAAGCTCTACCTTCTCATTTTAGTCCTACAGTTACTCATCACTCACAACTTGCATTCACCTTTGTCACAACCTTATTGTGTTGTCCTTTGTAATATAAACAGTTTGCTCCAGGTTCTACTTTTTAAAAATCAAATTTTTCCTAGGAGATCTCTCAACAAGGTATATAATATAAATACAGAAGCAAAGAGCTTTGTTAAGATGAAATCTCCAGAGAAGCTGTGGAACCCTTAGGGGGCATGACAGAGAAGCAGCTGCTAAGTCACGATGGGCTTTGAAGGCTGATCCTGGCATTTGGTTTTTCCATCACTCTCTGCTTCTTGTCTTCCGTCATAAAAAGAATCTACCACATGCTCATTATGACACAAACTGAGCTACCCAGCTATGCCTTCCTCACCATAATGAATGGAAAGAACTTTCTTGTCTTTTCTATTGAGTATTTTATCACAACATTGCAAAACTGGCTGATATATATATATAAAAGAAGCAATGTTATAGTTGAGACTAAACTTGGCCAAGCAGTTCTTAGACTTTAGGCAGAAATTTGGAAATGGTTAAGGTTGAGGCAGACTACAGCTATAAACTGCTGTAAACAGAACTTATGGGTCATTCTGGTCAGAGTTCTGAGTGATGAAGTCCTCACAGAAATATAAGTGATAAAGACTGCTCCACAGAATTAAGATAGGAGCAAGAGTTGTATTAGAAAGCATTTGTGTTACATTCTGATACAGAATTTGTATATGATTTACTTGTGTACTGAAAATTTAAGTGAGGCTGAACTCAAAAGCAATGGATTAATTACATTTGTTGGAATAGATGTTGAAATATCAAAGCATGCAGGATACTGCACTTTTTGTTGTTTCACTGATTTTAGTTTTAAAATTATAACTACATTTTCCCTTCCCTTTCCCTTTAGACCTTTTCATATACTCCTCCCAACTCTGTTTCATACCAATTGTTATATGTATCTTAGCTATGACAGTATTTTCTCCATAAAACTCACTCAGAAAGAGAAAATCATGCCTGGTACTGAAAACCTAGCTAACTACTCAGTGCTTGTGAAGTTATGGTTAATGTAGGAGAGTCTACAACCCCTAGTATAATCACTAACCACAATTTATAAATTTTTGCCCTTATATACCCAAAAATAAGTGTGCTTCATCTCCATTAAGAAATTTTTACTTTGCAACAGGCAGACACCCCTACAGAAAACCACCACAGAGCCTGTTCTCAATGGACACTTTTATAATACACTTCCTATATACAAGGCTTGAGCATATTGTGGAAGAGGGGCAGAATGATTGCTAGAGTCAGAGGATCAGGGATTTTGCTATGGCATTATGTCCCTAGTAATTTCAGAAGCTGCATCCATAAAGTCTTACTAATGTGACCCACACATGAGCTGAACAAGGAGGATACAATGGACATACCAAAGAGGACAAGAAAAGTCCCAGAAGGCCTCAAGTCTACACAAAGAACAATAAGCAACTGAGGAAATTTGTGAATGGGAGAAGTAGTCTTCTCCAGGGAAGAGAGCACCAACTGCTATCCCAGTACCCATTGGTCAGTTCTGAAAATATACATGCAAGTAGCATTGTATGGATTGAAAGGTTTTATTTAGAAGTATATAGGTATATACATATATGCATGTAATAACAATTCATATAAAATATGTCATGAATTTAAAGGAGAGTGGAGAGGATTCTATGGGATGGTTTAGAAGATTGAAAGGGAAAGGGAAGAGAGATATGTTGTAACTTTACTATAATCTCAAAAACAAAAAAAATGAAAAAACCTATGGGCAACTAATCAGTTTACTGAAAATCCCACAAAATTGAAAAAACAGTGTTGTTTCAAAATAAGTAAAGTCCCTTTTTCTTTAATTATTTATAAACAGCTAATATGATCAAGCAATTGACTTTTGCCTGTATTAGGATGTTTTTTATACCAGAAAGTTTTACTTAATTCAAACTAATAATCATTCCTTTGTCCAAAAGGAAAGATACTAATATATATTTATTCTCATAAGTTACTCAAAGAAAGCTGCTAAGAAACTGTGATGCTCTTCCCCTGCTTAAAGTTGCAAATATTTATCTAAATTCAAATCAACTTTTAAGCATGTTTTAGCCGAGTTAGGTAGTTTGTGTTGTGAGAACAGAGATGGGGAGCCCTTGCAGTGGGGCTATTACTTAACATGCTGGTCACTGTTACTCATCAGGAAAGTTGAATTAAGCTCTCTGCTTGCATAAAGAAAACTGTCTCCCATGAGGTTTTGGAAATAGAGACATTTGAGGGTTTTTTCCTTTCTGATTTAGTGAATGACATTTGATTTCTAAGGGACTTCAAACCATGGGCTAGATTCTTAAACTGTGTGTCTGCTACATTGCACGGAGTTGTCTGATTGCCACACTTAGAATTTCCTTAAGAACTACTCACATCATATTACAAAAGATGATCTATTTAAATCCCTAACAGTTTAAAAAAAACTACTTAAAATACATACCTGAGTAGAAGTTGGTATATTTGGATACTGTTTCCAAAAAAAAGCAGAATGAAAACTTTAATATATCTTCTAAATATATATTGTTGTTCTGGTGGGAGTACTAATCATTATTCAGAAAAATCATCATCAGAGTTTTCATGTTTTCTTCTCTTGTCTGTGGTATCTACTACTTTGGAAAAGATCTTTGCCAACCCTACATCTGACAGAGGGCTAATATCCAAAATATACAAAGAATTCAAAAAGTTAGACTCCAGAGAACCAAGTAAGCCTATTGAAAGTGAGGTACATGGACTGGAGAGATGGCTCAGTGGTTAAGAGCACTGACTGTTCTTCCAGAGGTCCTGAGTTCAATTCCCCACAACCACATGGTGGCTTACAACCATCTGTAATAGGATCTGAAATTCTCTTCTGGTGTGTCTGAAAACAGCTATAGGGTATTCATCATATATATAAGATAAATAAATAAAATATTTTTTAAAAAAGTGGGGTACAGAGCTAAGCAAAGAATTCTCAACCAAGGAATCTTGAATAGCTAAGAACAACCTACATCCTTAGTCATCAGGGAAATGTAAATCAAAAACAACACTGAGATTCCACCAATCAGAATGGCTAAGATCAAAAATGCAGGTGACAGCAGATGCTGGCAAGGATGTGCTACAACCACTTTAGAAATCAATCTTGCAATTCCTTAGATAATATGAAATAGATCTACCTGATGTCCCAGCTATACCACTCCTAGGCATATACCCAAAAGATGCTCTAACATATAACAAGGATACATGGTCCATTTTATAGCAGCCTTATTTATAATAGCCAGAAACTGGAAACAACCCTCAATGGAAGAATGGATACAGAAAATGTAGTACATTTACGCAATGGAGTACTACTCAGCTATTTCAAACAATGACATCATGAAATTTGCAGGTAAATAACCGGAACTAGAAAATATCATCCTGAGTGTGATAACCCAGACAAAAAAGAACACACATGTTATGTATTCACTGATAAATGGATATTAGTCCAAAAGCTCAGAATACTCACAATACAACTTCCAGATCATATGAAGCTCAAAAAAGGAGAAAGGCCAAAATGTGGATGTTTCCAACCTACTTAGAAGGGGGAACAAAATAATCACAGGAGGTATAGGGAGAGAGGGACCAAGGAGGGAGAAAGAGGAAGTGGGGAAAGGATGGACAGCATTAGGTATGGGAAGAGACAGGAAAGAAGTACAGAAGGTCAGGAAACTGAACAGAAATATGTAGCAGTGGGGGAACGGGGAACTATGGGTAGCCATTAGAAAGTCCCAGATGCCAGGAAAGCAAGAGGTTCCCAGGACCCAAGGAGGAAGACATTGCCCAAAATACCCAACAAAGGAGAGATAGAACCTGTAGAAACCACCTCCAGTAGATAGACATGGTCTCCTGTTGAAGGATGGGGCCATTCACCCATCTCAAAATTTTTAACCCAGAATTGTTCCTGTCTAAAGGAAATGCAAGGACAAAAAGAAAGTGGAGCAGAGACTGAAGGAAAGGCCATCCAGAGACCATCCCATCTAGGGATTCGTCCCATCTGCAGACACCAAACCCTAACACTATTGTTGATGTCAAGAAGCACTTGCTGACTGAAGCCTGATATAGCGGTCCCCTGAGAGGCTTTGCCAACACCTGATCAATTCAGAAGCAGATACTCACAGCCAACCATCAGACTGAGCCTGGAGACCCCGATGGAAGAGTCAGGGAAAGGACTGAAGGAGCTGAAGGGGATTGCAATCCCATAGAAAGAACAACAATATCAACTAACTGGACCACCCAGAGCTCCCAGGGACTAAACCGACGATCAAGGAGTACCCATGGAGGGACCCATGGCTCCAGCTACATATGTAGCAGAGGGTTGCCTTATCTGGCATCAATGGGAAGGGAGGCCCTTGGTCCTGTGAAGGTTTCATGCCACAGGATAGAAAGATGTGAGAGAAGTGAGTTAGGATTGAGGGGAAACAGGGAAGGGGGACATATATAAATGTAAACAAATAAAATAACCATTAAAAAATTAATTTAATACATCTTTTAAATATATATTGTTGTTATGGAGGGAGTACTAATCACTCCTCAGAGTAATTGTCAGAGTTTTCATGTTCTCCTTTTTGCTCTGTGGTATCCACTACTTGAATGTGTTTTATAGTGATATACCCAAATATACTTTATAATATGTTGCAAAAAATTGCCTAACATTGTATTCTTAACTTATTGAAAATTTTTTCTTAAATTTCTACTGTACAAAACTCACACTATGAATTAACCTGACTTTTGTGTAAGATAGATTTATGTTTGAGTCCCACCTTTCCATGTACTATGAGATTATAAGCTACGATACTCCCTAAAGTCAAATAATTCATGTATCTAATTAAAATATTCTAAAAGAAGAACCATGTAGAGAACCATATTGGGGTGGATTGCCACTTGACAGGAACTTGACATTGACCAAGGTGAAGTTCCTCTCCCAGCTTCTGAGCGAGGAAATTTCCATGCTAGTCATAATCCTGCTCCACTTAGGGTGGAGTGAAGGTGAAGTTCTTTGTTCCTCCAGGTCTATGAATTCCTGAATTAGGCAGGTGACCTGCCCAGCTGCAGGAGCAATACAGCCAACGCCTAGTGAAGAGCCAGACCAGATCTGCAGACCTGGTTCCAGCCTTTGGGGGGAAGGGCTTTTTCTCCCACCTATGTATTTGGAAAAGTCTATTAAAGTTTGAGCCTTGAGCAGGAAATATAGCCTTGGCTCCATATTTCTCTTGTCACCCCGTCATTTTCTAGCCCCAGCTCTCCCTCCAGAGAACCCGATAACCCATTCGTATGAAACTGCAGGCGGTTTCAGAACCAGTGACACCTGTAAGCCTTGGCCTAGTATATGGGACAGAACAGTGCTCTGTTAGTTATAGTGGTGGTATTTGAATAAGAATTTGACAGTCAGGAACTCTTTTCCTTTCAGGAAAAATCTGAACTCTTTAGGTTTACAAAATAAGAACATCACCAGAAACATTAGTACTAAAATTTGAGAATTTTCTCTGGGAAAAAAGAAAACCCTACTCCCAACAGTCTAATAATAGACACCTGAGAGAAGGTCGGACAAGAACTACAACAGGCAACCATTGAAATGATAGAGATACAATGTGGTATGAGCAATGTGGCTGGAGATGAATTCTTTTATCACAGAAACCATAGAATCAGACAGGAGGAGAATATTAAGAACATATAGGTGTACCTTTAACAGACTTGTGATAGGGCATGCAGAACACAGCACTCATCTAAACATCATGCTCCCCACCCAAATGGAGAGGCAACTTCTTAGATTTGCTGGAGTCCACTAATGTTGGAAATTTTATAGTTTCCTTGGCATAGTTTTTAAGATTTTTCTTTCTTCTTTTGTGAAAATATCCTGGCTTTGTTATTAGAAGGCTAATCAACAGCAGCTTAGTCTGGGAACTGAGTTTCTTTTGCAAGTGCATCCTGTGCAGTCTGGCCTATTGTCCATCTGGGCCTAGTGATAAGGTTGATGGTATTGGTACGCCAGCTGCTGAAGTTGCTGAAAGAACACAGAGGGAGTGAATGAGAAAACACAGCCCATGCTTTCAGTGGACAATCAAAATATCCACATGCAGAGATGAGTAGAATCTGATCTAGAAATTCTGGCAACAAAGGAGCAGGGCATAATATAGAGACAGAAATGCCAAGGCTTGTATCCTTTCCTGTCACCCACAAATGCCTGAAAACCTAGAGGAAGACTCAACAAAAGGGGCCTTCAGATTCCTGTCTCAGTCAGAGTGAATATTGTGATGATGAAAACCGTGGCCAAAAACAACTTATTTGGCTTATTTGGCTTACAAATCCTGAATCAGAGTTCACTGAGAGAAACCAAAGCAGGAACTGGAACAGGGCAGGAACTTGGAGGCAGGAGCTGACGCAGAGGCCATTGAAAAGCACTACTTACTGGCTTGCTCCTCATGGCTTGCTCAGTCTGCTTTCTTATAGAACCTAGAACCACCAGTCCAGAGGTGGCACTACCCATAGTGAGTGGGCATTCCTGCATCAATCACCAATCAACAAAATGTCTTACAGGATCGCCTACATTCCAGTCCTCTGGAGGTATTTTCTCAATAAGCTTTCCTACTTTGCGATGATTAAAGCTTGTGTTAAGTTAGCATAAAAATATCTAGCACAGTCCCTGAAAAATAATTTTACAGCTGTTGCTAGAATCCATTGGCCATGGAATATTTGTAACAAAGCCAGTAACACAATAATGTATCTCCATGCTGTGTGAGTTCCAAAATCAATGGCTTTCAAGTGACTTAAGAAGAAGCGAAACTAGAAGGTTTATTTGGGGGGTGGGGGTATTGTTATTGTTGTTGTCCATCAACTCAGAATAGACAGTTTGTGGCTAGTTGGGAGGTAAAGGCACACTGGTCAGGGTAGCTCTGGAAACTAGGCAGCGTATCCATGGTGACAATATGTGAATAGACTATATGAAATATGGGGTAATTAACTGTGATCATGTTCTAAAGCAGAATCTCCTGGAGGAATCAGAAATAAGGTTGGCATTCTTAGTGATTGTATCAAAGAAAATGTAACATTGAGCAGGAATTATAAGAACATAGTTAGCCAGTTGACTACACAGTGTGCCACCTTCAATCCAAAGATACACTTGACTTAGTATACATTGCTACATGTAAGATGTCCAAAACCAACTGATCAGTCCTGTTCTGAATTTTTTAGAGGGAGTGAAGTGATTCTTGAGCAATGGTTCTCAACCATTTCTAATGCTGCAACACTTTAATACAGTTCATGTTGTGATTATCCCCCCAAAAATATTAAATTATTTTTATTGCTACTTCAAAATTGTAATTTTGCTATTGTTATAAATCATAATATAAATATATCGTATGCAGGATATCTGAAATGCAACCTCTGTAAAAGGATGGTTCAACTCCCAGAGAGGTTGCAACTCACAGGATGTGAATCTAGAGTAAATGATGACCAGAAGGAAATTCTATTATTAAAGAAAAAAGATTTCAGGAAAAATATTCTGTCACAATTCAAATTGGTGTGATAGATTTTAGTGTAGTCCCCTTCCATGGAAAGTTAAGTAGATTCTCTACATCTTTTCAAATAATGGGATAAATGTTGATAACTGGATTTGGGAAAAGCTTAATTATCTCTTGTAGAATCAAGCCCTTTATTTCAATTTCTGGAAAATTAATTAATGAGGTAATTTTTCAGTGATATAGACTTTCTCACATGATTTGTTCTCTGGAATATATGACTTATAAAACTGACCTGTCCAGCAGGTCTAGTTATTCAGGGTCCCGAAGAGGTGCTACCTGAGGGTCAAGGGGGGGAGAAAAGAAGGAGACCAAGCAAGGTTCTGTTGTCAAGGTCTCGTTTATTGTCACACAGACAGCAAGTTTTAAGCAGTAGGAATGAGGAAGTTGGGAGGGGGAGCTAGGAGGAAGTGAGCTATGGGCCAAGCCCAGGGTCGGGTGCCTAGGACATTCTGCGGTTTTTCCCGGGAAGGTCACAGATTTTTATCTTGGTCTTGATGTTCTGTCAGGAAGGTCAGAAGTTTCACTCGAGGGGAGGGGTGGCCTGTCTATGTAGCTGGCAGTTGGCCTGTCAGCCCCCAACATGTCCCCCTTCTTTGTATAATTGATGGAGAGTCTCTCTTAGGCTACATGATGTGCACCCACAGCCAGCACCTAGAAGAGAGGGGTAGAGCCTCTGTCTTAGGCTACGTGAGGTGCCTCCATGCCCAGAACCCCCAATAGGAGTTTGCTCCCTGGGCAATGGCCTCACGCTACTCCCGTCATGGAGTTACTCTACATCCCTGGGATCATGCTCTACCAACTGAGTTAGCCGGGCTCTCAGGTGTGCATCTGGCATGTGGCATCATGATACTCCCGTCATGGACGTCTCCGTAGCTTTTTAAACCAAGGGTTTTGGTAGTCTGTGGCCAAGATCAAGAAATTGAGGCCAGCAGAGGGGGTGCCCAAGGGCTCCTCGTAGGCACCCGGGTCATTATCTCTGACCTCTAGACGATGATAATGCACTGAAACCGGCTTGTTGGTGAAAGTGGCATCTACCTGTGACTTGACAAATCAAGTTAATTTTTGGAAGGCCCACGGCCCAAAAGAAATGAGCATGAGAAGGCCCACTGAAGGTCCCAAAAGACTAGGTAACAGAGTAGAGAGTCAAGGGGATGTAGAGAACCAGTTTTGATACCATGATTCTTTTTTCTCTCTTTCTTTCTTGTGGTTTTCTAGACTTTCCCTGACCTTTTTTAGGCTATCTTCAACCAATCCTGTCTTGTCTGCATAAAAGCAGCATTCTTCTTTAAGGGCAGTGCATAACCCACCTTGTTGTGAAAAGAGCAAATCTAAACCTCTTCTGTTTTGTAACACTACCTCAGAGAGGGATGTAACAGAATCTTTAAGATTCTTTAGTCCTAACTGTAGCTCTTGTAGGCCTCTATCGACCACTGAGCTGAGCTGCACATACTGCTGACTGGAAGTGACCAAGGAGGCAATTCCTGTTCCGGCCCCTGTGGCTCCCAAACCAAGGAGTATAGCCAGGGTGACTGCTGTTATAGGTTCTCTCTTTTGTCTGGACAAATGAGTTCGCCTTTCCCAAAAATTAAGGAGCTCATCAGAATCATGAATGGTCAATCGAGGGAGGAGCTTGACAAACACACAATATTCTCTATTCTCTAAAAAGGCAGCTGTAACAATAAAAGTAGTCAATCCCGAGGAGCAAGCAAGATAGGAATCATTAGAAACAGCAACGTATTGAAAGGAAGTATTAATTACAATAGTTTGATTGCAAAACTCAATCAGGGTCTTGGGGGGCAGCATATCAGGTCCCAGAAGGCACATGCCTAGGCCAGAAATTTGGCCAAGGGTGTGTCCTTGCTTCTCTGGAGGACTCCGCCACAGAAGCGAGGTATCATTCGTGGGTAATAATTCTCCAAAGCTTGCAATCCCTTCATAAAAGGGTGGGGAGGGTGAATAATAGACCCAACATTTCTCTAAAATGGAAAAATTAGCTTCATGTATGGCTTGTATCGAAGCATTAGCTAATGATAGCACAAGCTCAGTAGACGAGGGAGCACCCATAGGTAGAGTAGGCTGAAACAAAGGATTGGGTGTTCGGGTTATCTGGGATAGTGGGTGTTGCAGGGACCTGGTTTCCAGATAGATGTCCACTACCTCCAGCTCTTAACTGTAGCTCAGGGTTTGGGCCAACAGCGGCTGTTTGAGGAGCAGGGATCGTTTTTGATAACTTGATCTTGAAGGTTAACCCCATATCATAATCATCCTTATATAGGCAGAGACCCCATTGGGCTCCTCGAGAGTTTTCCTAATCAAATTTTTTGCCTGCCTCTGTAAAGGCAATCTGGAGGGGGCTACACCATCCTTTAGATGTTTTATTTTTAATGGAGCATGCCAAGGAATTTCTTTCCCACTTTAGGTATGGGGTGCTAGGATTGTGTGTTGGAGGATACTTTCTTTTTACAGTAATAAGGTCCCAAGAGGAGCTGGGTTTCCAGTAAGTGTCTCCTGTAGTCTTGCAGCCCCAGGCTTTACAGTAAAAGTCAGATTCGTACTCACATGCTCGGGCAATAGAGCGGTCGCGATGACCTCCCGGGCAGACATAAAGTCCCCAGGGAAGGAGCGTTAAGTGTTTTCGCCTGCCTTCAGTGGAGCACCCGGGGGAACAGTTAGAATCCGAAAGCTCGGGCGCGCTTTTTTGAGGGACAAAAGTGTCAGGGGTACCCCAATCTGCACTAGCTCCCCGAGCGAGCTGGTGAGCAACCACCTCATTGGGGTTACACATCATCATCCCCATTTGAGAGAGAATGTCTCTCCCCCAAAGATTGACAGGGAGGCCCTCAACAATAAAAGGCTGCACAGTGCCCGAATTCCCCTCTGAATCTTCTCATGTCAACAACTTTGAACTTTGTAAGGTATTTTTAGACTGGCCAATGCCTTGTAAATGAGTCATCGAGGGCTGGAGAGGACAGGCAGAAGGCCAGGAGCTCAAACTAAGAACTGTGGTGTCAGCTCCCGTATATATAATGCCGTCAAACTTTCGCCCGTCCAAAGTAAGGCACAAGGAGGGGCGCTCCTTAGAGAGTTGCTGGACCCAGTAGACATCAGAGGAACCAGGTTGGCTATCTCCTCTGAGCCCTCCCATGTGAGCACCAGAGGAATCAAGCAGGAGAGGGAGCGCCTGGGCTGCTCTCTGACCAGGGAGAATGGTGACCGGGCCCTTTTCTGCCTTAAAACTTTTATCTCTCCAGTACAGTCTGCGTCCACAAGCGACGGCGGACACTGAGACCCTGCATGGTAGCTGAGGCATGCCTTATAATGAGAAAAAATGTGCCAGATGGCGGGGGTCCAAAAATTCCTGTGGAGAGAACCTAAACACCATCTTGGGGGTTCAAAATTGTGTGGGAGGAGGCACACAGGTCCAGTCCTGCGCTCCCTGATGTTGCCCTAGATAAGCTGGTGCCGCAGGAGCTTGGTGCTGTACTTGGGGGTGTGTGGTCATCTGTGGGTAGGGGCCCCAGTGCGGGGCCCCTTGGCCATTTCACTGGACCGCAGGGAGGGCTTGCCCATTAGCATCAGTTCTAGACCGACATTCCTTGGCCCAATGACGGCCTCTCCTACAGCGAGGACAAACTCCCGGCGCGGTAGGCTTAGGGGCCCCTTGGCCAATGATGGAATTAAATGGCTGGCTGGGGTTGAGAGCACTACATTCTCTAGCAAAATGACCAGGCTGCCCACATCTAAAGCATGTTTTGCCTCTAGGGTGGCCAGAATCTCCAGTTTTTTGGAACACAGCCCCGATAGCTAAACTGATAGACTTGGACACTTGATGTGAGAAGGAATCAACATCATTGCAAAGTTTAATCATTCTTGTAATATCAAGATCTTTGGTCTTGCCTTGTAACGCTGCTCTGCACGCCGAGTTAGCATTTTCAAGAGCAAGCTGCTTAACCAGGAGCCCCTCACTTTCACTTTGACCTAGGATTCTCTCTGCTGCTTCTTGTAACCTCCCCACAAATTGAGCATAGGGTTCCTGGGCCCCCCTGGATTATTTTAGTTAAGGGGGTGGTGAGGGCCCCTGTAGCAGGAACCGCTCTCCAGGCAGATAAGGTGGCCTGTGCTGTTTGAGCGAGTATGCCAGGGGACAATCCTAATTGTTTTTCCTCGGAGGCAAATGGACCCCTCCCACACAACTTGTCCGCCATCCAAGAGGCGGTCCTGCCTAGAGGGTTTTTTCTGTTCCTAGCGGCTAGACTCTCGGCCCTATCTATGAATTCAGATTTCCAAGTTAAGTATTGTCCTCTGGTGAGGATAGACTGCACCACCTTAGTCCATTCTCTAGGAGTCAGATATCCGGGACAAGGTAAAGGGTGCAGTTAAACCATAATTTTTAACAGCTGAGTGTAATTCTTTGATATGTTTAAGTTTGAGTTTCTTGTACACGGGACATAAGGTCTCGTATTCACCTTGATCGAAGTCCTCCTCCTCAGAGTCTACAGCTACCTCATCATAATCAGTTTCCTCTTTGATCTCCTCCCCTTGGTTATGATAGGTACTATCTGGCTCAGGCTCATCTCGGGCCGGTCTAGTTAGCGTCCTCAGGCTGTCCGAGTTAGACTCCTCCCTGGCTTGCCTGGCGCGTGCCCTAGTCATAACTGGGAAAGTTAGCTTTGGCTGGGATCTTTTTATGGCGTTAGGCGGTCTTTTTGGGGCATCTTGTCCCCTTCTCATGGTTTCTTGTAAATTTTTAATATCTAAAGTAGGATCTCCTAATTCTTGCTGTAATTATAAAACTTGTCTAAGGCTGGTAATTTGTGCCTGAAGTGCAGCCTTAGTTTGGGTTAGTCCCTCTACCACTGCGATCGGCAGGGGCGCAGGGGGAGCTGACGGTAATGGGGGCAAGAAGGGCGGGGGGGGGGCGAATGGGTCCGGATCTTTGTGTGAGGAAGATCCGAGGTTCTTGGGGCCTGGGCCGTATATCTCTTCCTCATATCTGGCAGCTTCCTCCTCTAACTCAGCCTCAGAGGCTGGATCTAGCCTCGAATCAGAAAAACGGCGTGGGTGGTGCCCTTTGTTTTTATCTTTGTCTTTAGAAATCTCCTTTAGAGAGGGATAAATGGTTTTTGGATCTTTAGAAATATTAGGATCCTCTAGAGAGAGTGAGGTCTTAGATGAGGGATTTCCCCCATCCCCTGGCATATCGATGACAGTGGAGGGGCATGGAGAGTGCGGCTCTCCGTCTTTACTTTCGTTTTTACATGATGGTGGCTGTGAAGCCTGCAAGAAGTCCGCTGCTATAGTTAAGAGACGGGCACTCTCGTCCCCTTTCTCAGCATCTTTAATTATGTCTCTTATAATGCCCCAATAACTAAAAAATGCAGCGGACACTGAGTCACCAGCTTTTAAAAGCTTATTAATATCTTTACCAACCTTATTCCACGTAAGTGGGTGTATATCAGGGCTGCTTAAAACCAACCAAGGACATTTTTCATCAACAAAGCAAAAGAATTTAATTAAATCTTTTTTCTTGACTCTTATTCCTCTCTCCCTGAGTGAACGCTTGATCTCTCCTATGAAACAAGCTTCTTTAGACAATTGTTTCCCCATGACAATCGGACGACAATTATTTGGCGCCTTACCTCCCTTTCCAGCGATGCATGAGCGATGCGGTGTGAAAGGTCCTCGATTCCTTTTCCCGGGGGTCCTCCATCGTCCGGTAGTTGGCCCTGTTCAGGTGCCACTTGACCCGTCCAGCAGGTCTAGTTATTCAGGGTCCCGAAGAGGCGCTACCTGAGGGTCAAGGGGGGGGGAGAAAAGAAGGAGACCAAGCAAGGTTCTGTTGTCAAGGTCTCGTTTATTGTCACACAGGCAGCAAGTTTTAAGCAGTAGGAATGAGGAAGTTGGGAGGGGGAGCTAGGGGGAAGTGAGCTATGGGCCAAGCCCAGGGTCGGGTGCCTGGGACATTCTGCGGTTTTTCCCAGGAAGGTCACAGATTTTTATCTTGGTCTTGATGTTCTGTCAGGAAGGTCAGGAGTTTCACTCGAGGGGAGGGGCGGCCTGTCTATGTAGCTGGCAGTTGGCCTGTCAGCCCCCAACATAAAACCAAATGGTGTCAGTCTCTTCTATTAGGACAGAATATAAAAGATTTTAGTTTGTTCACATTAGATGACAACCTTGACCAACTTCAGAACATTTTCATGACTCAAAAAATGAACTTTTGACTTCAGAGACCATTTAGTTTACAAGAACAAGGACCTGAGTTCAATTCTCAGAACCTTATACACACACACACACACACACACACACACACACACACAGAGCTGAGTTTAGTGGTGTATACTTTTAATACAGTCTGAGGAAAGCAAAAACGGAAGAATCTCTGAGGCTTACCTTAATAGGTCACAGTCACAGGCACCCCTTTTCATAACACAAAGTGAAAAGTGTAGAGGCAAACAGTTTTGTGCTCCTGGCCAAGAATTTATGGATGAAATGAATGGATTCATGAATGAAAGACATGCACATGCAACCTTAACTAGCTTAATGGTTGGACACTTCCAAACCTCTCCACAGCTAGCACAAGCTCCCTTCTGGTATACCTGAGTTAACATTTTCTAAATCTATATTTTATCTTTGTTGTCCTGGTACCTTCTGGGCAGCCTCCCATGGGACTGTTTTTCCCTTTGTACCTACGTTTTGGCTTTCTCGCCCTCTCTCCTTCAAAGCGAGGTCTGTTCTATGCCCCTCTCATGTCAGAATCCCTTCTTCTCTCTGTGTTTCTTGCCCAGAAATCCTGAAAGTCACACCTCTGTCCCCCTTCCCAGCCATTAGCTGAAAGCTCTTTATTGAGCAATCAAAAACTAATTATGGACAGGGACCCTCAGTGTCTGGACATGCAGATTCCCTTGTGATTTTGGGAACCAAATTAAGACAACATATTAGAACAGAAAAGTTCATAAGGAATGACTCTTGAGAATGCCTTCTAACCTGCACATGGACTTGCACATATGTGTGTATGTGCACACATGCAGTCTTCCTCATACAAACTTCATAATCATAAGTAGTACTCTCTCATTCTCTCCACCCTTCTCATCAACTCAATGTAATTATGTATCTACAAGTTGTCTCTTCATAATCTTATATCTATTTAAACATATGAATATTTCTCTATCCTTCCTGTCTAACTATAATTATGTCAACATCTACCTATTTGCTTCTTGCTGCTAACCAGCCAAGGCTATGCTGCTCCAATCTCTACCTCTGAACTCAGTTTTCTCAGATTTTATATAACATTTTTATTCTTTTCAAATGTGATGTCATGAAGTTTTTATCTTTCTCTGGACTATTTCACTTAATATTATGTTATCTATATATATGATAAGATACATATACATGAGTGAGTATCTTTAAGCTCAGGGTCCTATCTTCAGTCTTAAAGTCTCTTTTAATTTCACACTAAAACATCCAAATTTAAAAAGAAAAAAAAAGAAAGAATATTTTATAACCTCTCACTAACCACTGTTGTGGCATGATCACGTTTTAAATTGTCTACTATTTTATGAGGCTGTGGAACCTTTAGGAGGTGAGCCAAAAATGTAGATCACTGAGATGAGCCTTTGAAGGTTTTGGGCTGTCCTGAGTCCATTGCAGTCCTGCTTCCTTGGCCACATGACATGAACTGTAACTGCATTAAGTTCCTGATACTATAAACAACTGTTCTACTATGGCTTCCCCACTGTTGGACAGATACTCTCTAAAATTATGAGTGAAATCAAAATTTCCCCTTAAATTGTTTCTACCAGGTATTTTTGTCACACTAGCATAAATGAAACTAATGTAGCCACTAATTCTAGATATAATGAAAAAATAGTTTTTCTTCTGAAATACTTAAAAAGGAATTTAAAACAGTATATATTTATATATTTTCTTATAAATGTCCATTACTTAGAATACATTTGAATAATTGTCTTTTAATATTTATAGAAACCACATGAGATTATAAGGCAAAATATTATTATTATTATTATTATTATTATTATTATTATTATTATTACAATTTCTATTTTACAAAAGGAAACCTGAGGGGAAGCTATTAATGTACCACTACAAATTGACCAGAAGTGGTAGAATGGGGTAAAACGTCAAGCCAGAAACTGATTGAATACCATAAACCATAAACAGTTGGAGTCAAGAGTTTAGAATTTATGCATCAAATCACTGACCAAAAATTCTCCATTGTTATGAATAAATAGGAAAGAATGACAACTGTGTGATCTGCCTGGTATAAAATTTCAAGGAATTGAATTTCTTATTTGAAGGGAAAAAACCCTTTTTTTTAAAACGTATATTTGATAGACAGTGTCTGAATCGTCAGACATAGCAATATGACTAAAGAAGAGTAAAACAGATAGTTGTCATTAATTTATCTTTATGGCTGCTTCATGAGGCAAGGAATAATCTCAGTACCATGTAAAATTTTTTTTCTTTTTTTTTTATTTTTTTAAACTGTCTTTTTTTTAAGATTTATTTATTATTTTATGTATATGAGTACACTATAGCTGTCTTTAGACACACCAGAAGAGGGCGTTGGATCCCATTAGAGATGGTCATGAGCCACCATGTGGTTGCTGGGAATTGAACTCAGGACCTCTGGAAGAGCAGTCAGTGCTCTTAACCACTGAGCCATCTCTCCAGCCCCCCCATGTAAAATTTTAATTGACCATTATATATTTTAATCAGAATAGCTACCAATAATATTACCTGCCAAGGACCAGCCTCAGTTTGGAGAGAGATTCCTGAGGAATCAGTGTTTGAGAGTGACAAAAGAAGGACTCAAAGTCAATTGTGGGTACAAGCTGACAACTCTGTGTTCTGCTTGAACATAGAAATCTTACATACCAAAGTTCAGTCTTTTATTAACATATCAATTCAATCATTATCCTAGGATCCCTTTTGATTATCCCATGAATCAGCATTTTATGACATTAGCCCCTTGATTCTTAGAAAGAGATAGCAAGTACATTTTTTTAACATAGTAAATGAACTCAGAGATCTATCTATCTTTGTAAATATAAACAATTACCATTTCTACCACACCTGGACCTAAACTCCCTCTGCGCAAGGCTGACCTTGAACTCAGGAATCTGCCTGCCTTTATAAACACAAACAATAAACTTAACTGGGTGGGATCTTGACCTAAGATCACCATTCCCTAAAAGTCTTATCTCTTTTCTTAACATCTTTTGACAACCTGGCTCATTAAAGCAGCTCTCTCTGCTCTTTTACATCTCTGAAGCCCCTCATACAATTGATATTGCATCCTTACATTTTCTATAGTTGAGAAATTATGTATTCTTGAACTCATGTTTTCAGAGTTTTTTCCCACAGCCTTAAGGCCTGTCCAGAAGGTCAAATTATTTACCATTTTGCTGAGAAACAAGTTCTCACCTCCCAGTCTCATGCTGTTTCTAATTATCCTGTAGTCAATAACCTTAACAGGGATTCTCAAAGGAGGAACGTGCAAATATGTGCATTATTATACAAATAAGCCTATACTTAGGAAACATGAGCACTTGTGGGGCCCATTGCCAGCTGGCTCTGCTCCAGGGTAGACAGGAACTGTTTCACACCATCCCTTTTGCAGCCATGCAAGACTTGGCAATTGCCACTAAAACAAGTAAGTTTTAAATCAGTAAGTCTGTAAAAGTTCATTCACTCAACAAATATTTATTAAGTGTGGTAAATACAGAATTATTGTAAAGATGTATAGCAATATACAGAACAAAAATCTATGATCTTTTGAGACATTTCCTCTAACAGTATCAATAATAAAAAGATAACAATGATGAAATTGTCATTATGAATGGACCCGGGGCAGAGAGGAGGTGGGAGATCTGGAAGGAGTAGAGGGGGGGGGAAGCTGTGGTCAGGATATAGTATATGAGGGAAGAATCTATTTTCAATAAAAGGAAGTCAAAGGGGGTAGGCAGAAGATCTCTCTGGTAAAGGAACTTATTTGAGAAGCCTCCATATTCCACTGTTTACCAGAATCTAAGCTGCTTCACTGTTCCCTCTCATCCATGATGGTCTGAAATGTAAAATAAATCTTTCTGTCTTAAATTGAAAAAAAAAACTGACAGATGAGATATTAGTAAAGAGAATGTATAAGCAGAATATCCAAACATGACTGCAAAATTCTTGAGACAGGAGTATGCTTGGCATGTAAAAATAAAAATCTTCCTCTCATCAGGCTGTTGTTGGAACAGGATAAGATTGACTGGATAGAAGAAAGAAATGAAAAGGGGGTTAGGGAGGTGGCTCTGTTAGTAAAGTGCTTGTCAAGCAACCATGAGGAATGGCTTTGATCTCCAAAATCCACATAAAAGAACTGTGTTTGTGGCATGAGGTTTGGATCTCAGCACTGGGAGAGTGAAGACAGTCAGATCTCTGAGGCATGCTGGCTACCCAGCCTAGCCTCCAATCTACCCCAACTAGATACCTCATGCTAGCAAATAAATCCATCAGTATCAGAAGTAGATCGCCTCTTTTTGTACTGTTGATCAGTGGAATCATATGGAATCCCAAACATTATAGGCTATTGCTGCTGTTCTTGGCTACTCTCTAGAATTTAATAATAAGGATTCTATTACTGAAGATACCACATACTTGAGCCCTTGGAGATATCAAGCTGACACTCACCTGGAAGGTGCATTCTTAGTGGATTGCTTTCATAGTGCTAGAAGGTGCTATTCATATTTAAGAGGAGAAAAGTAGTCCACAATCTCACACAGATTTGAACAAGATAATAGTGTCATTAAAATTATGGGAGTAACCAACTACTTTCTGATTGGACCTAAGACATACTGCATGAGATGGAGTCTGTTCCTGGCATCATTAAAGAGGCCAAAATTTGATATACATATGGCTAAATATACAAAATTTTATATACATATGGCTCTACAGGCCAACTCAATACTATTTTTCTGGTAAGCTGACATAGTCTTAAACTGACTCCTAATGATTTATTGCTATACCCATAGCTCAAAACATCTCTGAACCCTCAGACACACAGCTTCTTATTGCAGTAGATAACACTCAGAAATATATCTTATTGGTCAAAATGCAGACAATGACAATAAGAGATTTTGGAATGTTCAGCCGTAAATAGGACATAACCCCCCCCCCTCACACACACACACACACACACACACACACACACACACACACACAAAGCTCAAGAATCTTTGATAAAGAGGGATCAGAAAGACTGTAATGTAAGAGGTGATGGATAAAATCAAGGAAATGGTGTTTTCTAGACTGAAGAGAAATTACAGATTTGAACTCCCAGCAATTATGACAGCATTTACAAGATCTGCACAAGCTCCATCCGGACAAAAATACTACCATAGAAGGGATAGGGGAGCATAAAATCCAATCCTTAGCTATGGAACTGGAAGAAAAGTCAGCTTTTTTAAATGATATAACCCTTCATAAGTAACCACATATTTGGACAAGTTCCATTTCCAAGACAAACTACACAACAAAAAGTAGACTTGATAGGGAAATAAATTTTAAAAATATGAAAAAATAAGGAAAGTTTGGTGGGAAAGGATAGAGAGTGGAGAGAGGTTGGGGGATAGTGAGAGTGAATATGTTTAAAGCACATATTATAAACTTTTCAAAGAACTAATAAAAATATTGTTTTAAAAAAAGCATTTTCACAATAAGGTAAGTATTCAACCAAGTGCAGAAACAACTTATGGAATGATGGAATATACCACAAACTAAATATATAGTGTTTTTTTAAAGTAATGAACACAATTGGAAGCAAAGAAAAATAGTTCTAGTAGAAAATGGGTACTCAAACAAAATAAAATTTTCTTGAAAGATATAAAAATGACCAAGCTTTTAAAACTCAAATATAAACATGTACAAAAACTGAGGAGGGACACCTATTGATGTCCTCTGGTTTCAACATATGTACATGCATGTACTCATGCGTGCATACACACACACACACACAAACTATATATATAAACATAAGCACACACATGTATACACTCTGACTATACATATGTATACACACAATGCATATACATACACTCACACAGACACACAAACACACAAATGTACACACACACAATATAAAAGAGTTAACGAAAGGATCATGTATGTAAAGATTCCTAAGCTATAACAGGAGCAACTGGAATAATCTCTAATATGTACATTGTTAAAGCAAGTCACAGAAAAGTCCTAACCACTATAACAAAGTGTTCCCACTTCATCATTAGTCTTTTAACACTCTCATTTCATTTACACACTAGGCAAAACTCAGGAAACTCCAGAGGCAGACTTTCCCTACCACCTCCACCACCACCAATCGAAAAATCCCTATACTGAAAATTATGTTTAAATATACATATCAAGATTCAGTTATTATGACTTATTCCAACAGAAATGCATTTTCCCACTTCTAGGTTTAGAAGTTAACAATCTTGTGCTGGCACAGCAATGATATAATTTTACCAACATTTTCCACCACTTAATGATCACATGGCTGTTCCACATCAATCTGCCACTGTCAAGAGACACTCAAAATCCAATAGCAGGAGAAAATAAAAGACCCAGGGTGAAATTTAATTCCATTGGTTAGCTAAATTGACACAGTATCTAAATATATGTGTTCATAGATAATTTTCTCTCTCGGCCTTAATGAAAAAAGCCTCTTTCCAGTGAGCTAGGAGGAATTCAGAGTTTATGGATTCACCAGGTACTGAGAATAAGTGACATTTGATGTTTATCCTTAAATAAGACATTTGTATCAGCCTCTCCAAGGCCTAGGGGACATTACTGAGAAAGGAGGTGGAAAGATTTTAAGAGCTGAAAGATAGAAGGAAGAGCTGTGTAATCCATATGAAAAACACACAGCCATTGTCATCTCGTTATATGTGGCAGTACAAGAATATACTCATCAAATGCTATGTGAGAATCAAGGAGATATGCAGGGGCCCCTAATTCTCAATGCTGGGCTATTTCCACTGGATAGAATCAGGGAAATGATAAGCCACTGCCTTCAATTGATCAATTGATGGTGATCCATCATTCTTATTCGCTGGTGGTCCCATCAGACTCCAACTAATAGTCCCAATCTAATGTTCACACAGATGTCCCTGATTAAACAGAATAAGTCTAATAACAAATCAAATGTGATTAATCTTGGAAAAGAACAGATAATTGGGGGAAGGGATTGCTAGAGGTAGAGGGCGAGAAGAGGGGGGAGACGGCTAACCAAAACTCATTATGTACATTTATAAAACTGTCAAAAATTAACAGAGAGAGAGAGAGAGAGAGAGAGAGAGAGAGAGAGAGAGAGAGAGACTTGGAAGTAAAAGGGAGCAAAAAAGGAGTAAAATATGAGGCTAATTTGATATTCTTCAAAACTATAAGAAAAATAAGGAAGCACATAAAACCCTGTGACAGTGAAGAAGAACTAAAGGAAACATACTGGCTATATGCTATGTGATATCCATGTGAGATCCTGTAACAAATAGAAATATCAAGGAAAAACTAATGGATTCTGAGGAAAGTGAGTTTCCTTCATGACAGTGAGTCAGTATTTGTACATGCATTGGGACGGATTTGCCATGCTAAATGAAGTGATTTGAATAATAATGAACTCCATAGGCTCAAATATTATTTGAATGTTTGGTTCCCAGTTAGTGAACTGTTTACAAAGGATTCAGAGGTGTGGCCTTGAAGGAAGTTTGTGGCTGGTGGTGAGTTTTGTTATCTTTTCATTCTCAGCTCTCCTTCACTCAAGTACTATATAGTTGTTGTGGGACTCTTCTTAATAATTCAATATTACCCTGCTTCCATCTTGTGGGTCAGATGTACAGTCTCAACTACTGTTCCAGTCTCATGCCTTACTACCTGCCACCATGCTTGTGGCCATGGTAATCATGGACTAAACCTCTGAAACAAACCACCAATTATTTTTTTATATGTGGCCTTAGACAGGATATCTTTTTAACAGCAATAGAACAGTAACAAAGACATTAATGTATGCATTAACACAGGCAAAAAAAAAGTAGAGTAGATAGAAAATCTCCATACTGTCCTCACAAGATTTCTGTCAGTAGTCATTTTACTTTAATTTAAAAATATAGTCTAACTCTAAAAACTTCAAAAACTACCATTTGAATTTAGAGTTGTTGTCTAATCTCAACTGAATGGCATGATTTCCTTATTTTATTGATGGAAAGAGGACCCCAATGGAGAGTGCCATTACTAGCTTGAAATACAGGGCACCTCTTCTGCCTCCTCAGCTAGTAATGGCTTTCTCCATTGGGGTCGTCTTCGAATCAATAAAATAAGGAAATCATGCCATGCTTAACACTAGAATATGGATTTCTTCATCTTCATCTCCTTCTTGTTAAATGCAAGCATTGATGATTGTAGATGTCTGAAGATTGAATTAGATAGTTGCTCCCTCTGCGGTCAGACAGCTCTGAGTCTAACTCCCACTGTATCTGTTCCACTGAATGACTCTTTTCATTTTTCTCATCTGTTTTCTGGTTTTAGGACAGAGGTAGTAGCTTAACTCATTGTGTGGTTTCATTGTGTCATGTAGATAAGACACTGTGTAGAAATTCTTTCACACAAAATCTCAAGGAATGTGTTAGCAATATTTTTGCCATTTCATTTTTAAATTTCATTATGCAAAGGGGTTTGTGAAGACAATTCTATGTATGCACATGATTTGTTTTAAAAATGTTCACTCCTTCCATTCCTCTTCCTCATCCCCTTTTTCCTTCCTCTTTCTGCATCCCTAATTATATACCTTCTTCATTTTCTGTTTCTTATTTTCCTAAATTCTACATAGGAAAGGAAAAATAATAGTTATTTTTGTAAGACTGGCTTATTTGATGGTGTATAATGATCACCAGTTAATTTCTGTGAATTCTGTCTTCATTGTTCTTATTTATCAAATACTTCTGGTTCTACTCCTTTTTGTTACAGATGTGTGATAAGGTTCACATTCTGGCTTTATTTATTTATTTATTTATTTAGAAGGGGTGTAGGAAATGTGATTCATTCTGTCTACAAGATTGTGAAACAAAGTAATACACGTTAATTCTAGGACAGTCTTCTCCATTGCCTTGAAAGAGTCAAGTTTAAGGAGATGGCTAGACACTCTGTCAGTGTCTGTCCTTGAGTAGAATCAGTGAGCAAGACTCTTGCAGTGAATAGTGATCAAGGTGTAAGTATTTAATATAACCGGAGATCTTTCCAGCTTCTGACTATTATAAATAAGGCTGCTATGAACATTGAGTGGAGCAAGTGTCCTTATTGCATGCTAGGGAGGCCTCTGGGTATATGCCCAGGAGTGGTGTAACAGGGTTCTCCAGCAATGTCATGCCCAGTTTTCTGAGGAACTGCCAAACTGATTTCCAGAGTGGTTGTACCAGCTACAACCCTCTGTGCCAGGGAAGAGCTGGTCTCCCAGGGGTGCTGAGACAGGCTTACAGACCCACAGGAGGGAAAAGATCCAGCCAGAGACAGCAGGACCAACTTATACCAGAGATAACCAGATGGCAAAAGGCAAACACAAGAACAAAACCAACTGAAACCAAGGCAACATGGCACAATCCCAAACCAGTTCTCCCGCCACCCCAGTTACTGGATACACCAACACACCAGAAAAAGGAAGATTTGAATTTAAAATCATAGCTTATGATGCTAATAGAGGACTTCAAGAAGGATATAAACAACTCCTTCAAAGAAATACAGGAAAACACAACCAAATAGGTGAAGGAATTGAACAAAACCATCCAGGATCTAAAAATGGAAGTAGAAACAAAAAACAAAATCACAAAGGGAAATAACTCTGGAGATAGAAAATCTAGGAAAGAGGTCAGGAGTCACAGATGCAAGAGAATACAAGAGATAGAAGAGAGAATCTCATGTGCAGAAGATACCATAGAAAACACTGACACAACAGTTAAGGAAAATGCAAAATGCAAAAAGCTTCTAACCCAAACCATCCACGAAATCCACAACATAATTAGAAGATCAAAGCTAAGGATAATAGGTATAGAAGAGAGTGAAGATTTCTATCTTAAAGGGCAAGTAAATGACCTCAACAAAATTGTAGAAGAAAACTTCCCTAACCTAAAGAAAGAGATGTCCATGAACATACAAGAAGCCTACAAAACTCCAAAAAGATTAGACCAGAAAACAAATTCCTCCTGTCACATAATACTCAAAAAAACCAAATGCACTAAGCAAAGAAAGAATATTAAGAGCAGTAAGGGGAAAAGGTCAAGTAACATATAAAGGCAAACCTATCAGAATTACACCAGACTTCTCACCTGAGATTATGAAAACCAGAAAATCCTGGGCAGATGTCATACAGACCCTAAAAGATCACAAATGCCAACCCAGGCTACTATACCTACCAAAACTCTCAATTACCATAGATGGAGAAACCAAGGTATTCCATTACAAAAACAAATTTACACAATATCTTTCCACAAGTCCAGGCCTTCAAAGGAAAACTAGTGAAAAACACCAACAAAAGGAGGGAAACTACAGCCTAGAAAAAGAAAATAATCTTTTGACTAACTAAAAACAAGAGATCCAAACAAACCTAACTCCACCTCTAATAACAAAAATAACAGAAAGCAACAATCACTCAATTCTCCAATAAAAAGACATAGACTATCAGACTGGACACAAAATAGGACTCAACATTTTGTTGCATACAAGAAACTCACCTAAGGCACAAAGACAGAAACTGCCTCAGACTAAAAGGCTGGAAAACAGTATTCCAAGCAAATGGTCCCAAGAAACAAACTGGTGTAGCCATTCTAATATCAAATAAAATCGACTTTCAACCTAAAGTAATCAAAAAAGATAAGAAAGGACACTTCATACTCATCAAAGGAAAAAACTACCAAGACAAATTCTCAATTCTGAATATCTATGCTCCAAATGCAAGGGCACCCGAATTCATAAAAGAAACTTTACTAAAGCTCAAAGCACACATCGCACCTCACACAATAATAGTGGGGGACTTCCACACCCAACTCTCATCAATGGACAGATCATGGAAACAGAAACTAAACAGAGAAACAGTGAAACTAACAGATGTTATGAACCAAATGGATTTAACAGATATCTATAGAACATTTTATCTTAAAACAAAAGAATATACCTTCTTCTTAGCACCTCACAGTACCTTCTCCAAAACTGACCATATACTCAGTGACAAAACAGACATCAAAGATATAAGGAAATTGAAATAACCCCATGTACCTTATCACATCACCACGGTCAAAGGCTGGTTTTCAATAACAACAAAAACAACAGAAAGCCCACATACATATGTAAACTGAACAATATTCTACTCAATGATAACTTGGTCAATAAAGAAATAAAGAAAGAAATTAAAGACTTTTTAGTATTTAATGAAAATGAAGGCACAACATACCTTTAAGCAGTGCTAAGAGGAAAACACATAGCTCTGAGTGCCTCCAAAAAGAAACTGGAAAGAGCACACACTAGTAGCTTAACAGCACATCTGAAGGCTCTAGAACAAAAAGAAGCAAATACACCCAAAAGGAGTTGATGTCAGGAAATAATCAAACTCAGGACAGAAATCAACCAATTAGAAAAAAAAAAGAACTATGCAAAAAATCAACCAAACTAGGAGCTGGTTCCTCGAAAAAAACAAGACAGATAAACCCTTAGTCAAATTAACCAGAGGGCACAGAGACAGTATCCAAATCAGCAAAATCAGAAATGAAAAGGGAAACATAACAACAGATACTAAGGAAATCTAAAAACTCATCAGATCCTACTACAAAGCCTATACTCAACAAAACTGGAAAATCTAGGGGAAATGGGCAATTTTCTAGACAGATATCAGGTACCAAAGTTAAGTCAGGATCAGATAAATGATCTAAACAATCCTATAACCCCTAAAGAAATAGAAGGAGTCATTAATAGTCTCCCAACCAAAAAAAACACAAAAATCCAAGGACCAGATGGGTTTAATGCAGAGTTCTATCAAACCTTCAAAGAAGAAGTAACAATAATACTCTTCAAACTTTTCCACAAAATAGAAATAGAAGGAACACTACCCAATTCGTTCTATGAAGCTCCAATTACCCTGATACCTAAACCACACAAAGACCCAAAAAAGAAAGAGAACTTTAGACCAATTTCCCTTATGAATATCTATGCAAAAATACTCAATAAAATTCTGGCCAACTGAATCCAAGAACTCATCAAAACGATCATCCCCCATGATCAAGTAGGCTTCATCCCAGGGATGCAAGGATGGTTCACTATACAGAAATCCACCAATGTAATCCACTATATAAGCAAACTCAAAGAAAAAAAACCATATGATCATTTCATTAGATGCTGAGAAAGCATTTGACAAAATCCAAAATCACTTCATGATAAAACTCTTGGAAAAATCAGGAATATCTAAACATAGAAAAAGCAATACACAGCAAACCGGTAGCCAACATCAAACTAAATGGAGAGAAACTTGAAACAATCCCACTGAAATCAGGGACTAAACAAGGCTATCTACTCTCTCTCTACCTGTTCAATATATTACTCGAAGTCCTAGCCAGAGCAATTAGAGGAGTCCAAAGGGATACAAATTGGAAAGAAAGAAGTCAAAGTATCACTAGCTACAGATGATACGATAGTTACTTAAGTGACCCCAAAAATTCCACCAGAGAACACCTAAACCTGATAAACAACTTCAGCAAAGTGTCTGGATATAAAATTAACACAAACAAATTAGTGGCCTTACTATACTCAAAGGATAAAGAGGCTGAGAAAGAAGTTAGAGAAATGACACCCTTCATAATAGTCACAAAGAAATAAAGTACCTTGGTGTGACTCTAACCAAGAAAGTGAAAGATCTGTATGACAAGAACTTCAAGTGTCTGAAGAAAGAAATTGAAGAAGATTTCAGAAGATGGAAAGATCTCGCATGTTCATGGATTGGCGGAGTTAATATAGTAAAAATGGCCATCTTGCCTAAAACAATCTACAGATTCAATTCAACCCCCATCAAAATTCCAACTCAGTTCTTCATAGAGTTAGAAAGAACAATTTCCAAATTTATCTGGAATAACAAAAAACCCAGAATAGAAAAAATTATTCTCAACAATATGAGAACCTCTGGTGAAATGACCATCCCTGATCTCCAACTATACTACAGAGCAAAAATGATAAAAACTTCCTGGTATTGGTACAATTACAGGCAGGTAGATCAATGGAATAGAATTGAAGATCCAGAAACGCACCCACACACCTATGGTCAATTGATCTTTAACAAAGGAGATAAAACTATCCAGTGGAAAAAAGACAGCATTTTCAACAAATGGTGCTGGTTCAACTGGCAACCAGCATATAGAAGGATGTAAATTTATCTCTTCTTATCTCCCTGTACAAAGCTCAAGTCCAAGTGGATCAAGGACCTCTACATAAAACCAGATACACTGAAGCTAATAGAAGAGAAAGTGGCTAAGAACCTGGAGCACATGGGCACAGGAGAAAATTTCCTGAACAGAACATCAATAGTTTATGCTCTAAGATCAAAAATTGACAAATGGGACCTCATAAAATTGCAAAGCTTCTGTAAGGCAAAGGACACTGTCAATAGGACAAAACTGCAACCAACAGATTGGGAAAAGATCTTTACCAATCCTATATCTGATAGAGGGCTAATATCCGACATATACAAAGAACTCAAGAAGTTAGACTCCAGCGAGTCAAATAACCCTATTAAAAAATGGGGTACAGATCTAAACAAAGAATCCTCAGCTTAGGAATACTGGATGGCTGAGAAACATCTAAAGAAATGTTCAACATCCTTAATCATCAGGGAAATGCAAATCAAAACAACCCTGAAATTCTACCTCACACCAGTCAGAATGACTAAGATTACAAACTCAGGGGACAGCAGATGCTGGAGAGGATGTGGAAAAAGAGGAATACTTCTCCATTGCTGGTGGGATTGCAAGCTGGTAAAACCATTCTGGAAGTCAGTTTCATGATTCCTCAGAAAATTAGGCATAGTACTACCTGAGGACCCAGCTATACCACTCCTGGGCATATATGCAGAAAATGCTCCAACATGTTAAAGGACACATGCTCCACTATGTTCATAGCAGCCTTATTTATAATAGCCAGAAACTGAAAAGAACCCAGATGTCCCTCAAGAGAGGAATGTATACAGAAAATGTGGTACATTTACATAGTGGAGTACTACTCAGCTATTAAAAACAATGAGTTCATGAAATTTTTAGGCAAATGGATGGAACTAGAAAATATCATCTTGAGTGAGGTAACCCAATCACAAAAGAACACACATGGTGTGTACTTGCTGATAAGTGGATATTAGCCCAAAATCTTGGAATAGCCAAGATACAACTCACAGGGCACATGAAGCTCAAGAATAAGGAAAACCAAAGTGTGACTACTTTGATCCTTCATAGAAGTCGGATCAAAATGCCCATATCTCACATCTAACCATTGGAATGAGCATGGGGTCCCCAATGGGGCAGCTAGAGAAAGGACCCAAGGAGCTGAAGAGATTTGCAGCCCTGAAGGAGGTACAATAATATGTTCAACCAGTACCCCCAGAGCTCCCTGGGACTAAACCACCAACCAAAGAGTACACATAGAGTGACCCATGGCCCCTGCTACATATGTAGCAGAGAATGGCCTTTTCAGACATCAATTAGAGGAGAATCCATTGGTCTGGTCAAGGCTCTATGCCCCAGTGTAGGGGAATGCCAGGTCAGGAAAGTGGGAGGGGAGTTGGTAAGCAGGGTGAGGGGGGACAAGACAGGGAGTTTTTGAAGTGGTCACAAGGAAGGGAATTTCATTAAAATGTAAATAAAGCAAATATCTAATAAAAAAGAGCAAAGCTCTGATAACATATAATTCAAATTAAATATGCCATGCAGTTAATTCTATTAATAAAATATCTAAACAAAAAAATCCTCTTAAGAATACTCAGTACATGTATAAGAAATAGTGAGAAACTACCTGCTTCAGTTAAAAATATCAACATTATTCTAATACTACAAAAGATATTTTTACTTAACAATATTTTCCATGCTACTAATTTTCTCTTCCCAAATAACTTATTAAGTATAATTTGTTATGTATAGTTTTTTCAAAGCAGAGTAAATTATCAGTTGTTGGACCATTAGAGACTTTTAATTCTCTTTGTTTAATATGGAGAATTCCTCACCAATGGACAGCCTTTTGTTTATAAGACAACAAACAATAGTCAGCTCTTACAAATCTAAAGAACAAAGTAAGTTATGTTTGGATAACATAAACTTCCTAAGGTCTTATTTAAGAAAGAATGCATTTTTTGCCAATCATTGTTCATAATTGTAAACATCTGTCTTCTTAGATAGGCTGCATGATGTGCACATGTCCTATTCCCCAAAGCCTGAAATATAAAAAAAGTTAGCTCTACTTTAACAAAGTCCTTAAAAATCGTATTCAGCTTGTAATTTCAGAGTCTATGCCTTAATAGAAAGCTAAGACAAATAGTACCATCTATAGGGCTTCCCCCTACTCCCATACTCTTTCATTTGATGCTCAAAATAAAAAATATCATGATATAGGCAAGTCAGTAAAAACTATACTTTTTTTAGAGAGAAAAACTTGAAGTTGAACTGAAATAATTGAATTTCAGGAGGTCACATACCACAACTGCCTCAGCGGAACTACCACGATCCTGAGTCATTTACTCCATGTCTCCCCACAAAGCACTCTGCTTCTGACCAAGAATGTGTCTGAGACATAGCTTCTGGGTTCCGAGTAAAGCAGAATGCTAAAGTTAAGGGAGCAGAGATTTTTAAAGATATGTGTCAACAAGGAGATGACTTTTATCAGTTGTTTTTTTTTATTATTATTAACTTCTCAGTCCTCTATAGCATTTCACTCATATTTCTCATGTGAACTTGAGAATCTCCATGAAGCAAATGAGTGATCAGTTAATTAGCATATGTTCCACCTCCTTGAGTTATCTCAGGGAACACACTTGAAATCTCATTCATAACGTCCCATCTGTCCTGTATTTCTGACACTACCCTATCTGATAGGGCAATACTTGGTTTGGATGAAGTACCTAGATGCTTTGGGTGCCTAAAGGTGTATACACAGAAACAAATAGTAACAAACAAAGGAAAGGATACAAAAGAGAACAGTATGGACTTGCCTTCACATTAGACAAATTGTAGCTGAGTAACTTATACTTGTATTCTAACTGTCCATTTTTCTGAAGGCACTTCTGCCAGATGCTAGATCACCAGGACTTCATTTTAAAAGTTCAAACAACACATTCAAATTTAAAACTATAGGTCTCATTTATTTCTAGTTCCTCAGCTGGCAAATATGAAAAGATGTCAAGTAGTAAAAGATGAAGAAATAACTTACAGTGGATGGAAAATGTTAGGAAAGCACGGGCTAGACAATTCTATGAGTCACTTCTGAGATAGCTAATGGAATAGGGATTCCAGTCCACTCATTAAAGTGTGGGTTGAAACGTTGCTTTATTTTTCAAGAATTTCCATGGGAGGCACTTGGAGAGAAAAACAGGAGGTAGTCATACTAAACTGCAGCCAGGAAAGGACCTTTGAGAGCAGTGAGATACTGGCACAAACAATATACTCCATAGCACAGATAGAGTTTCAGGATTCAGTGATTTTAGAAGGCTTTATGGAACTATTTCAACAGTAAAATGCAGTCTGCAAAAACTTACATTATGTGAATAAATGTTGCTTATAAGTTACTTTTCATTTTCTTCCAAATTCATAAATAAAATGGAGATTGTCTAAAATTTAAAATATTAAAAATGTCTTGTTTCTTGCAAAGAAGAAAATTATTCTAAAAAAAAAGGGAAATAGTTTTAGACTCACAATTTTCTTTGTAAGAATTATTAGTTATTATGTCAACAAATTAACACAGACAAGATAAACTTTAAAAAGAAAGTTTACCTATCATATATTAAGTTAGGATAATACCAACATACCTATATTAGCTTCATGGAAAGCATGTCTTATACTCTCTAAGCAATCTTCCCCAATTAGACAAGTGTCAGCTTCATCTGGGGAGGACACATGGTACAAAGAAGATAGCGCAAATCCTGGTACTTTCACACACTAAAGTTGCAATCTGATGCTGGAGAATATGTGATAGATATATATACACATACAAACAATCCATGTTATAGTCATACATGTACAGAACCAACTGCAAAAAGCATTCTGTTAGACCTTCATAGATGTCAAATTGATATCTTTTACTCATCTCACTACAAACTGCTTGAAACTGTGGGGATTGTTCAGGTCACTTTACTTCAGACAAATATTTTCCTTCAGCTTTGTAAATTAACAACTAATTCACTAACTTCAGTTTTGCTATACGGACTTTAAACTTATCATTTGCCTAAGAATTTCTCAAATATTTTGAGGACTATGAACATAGGGTTCTATTTCACCCTTTATGAACCCAAGCTGTGTAATAATTTTCAACTTTGGGTGTCACAAACCCCAAGAGGCTGCAAGAGAACACTAGGGATTTTAACAAAACCCAAGAACAGCTTTGTGGAGAGAAAGATCAGAACGGAAAGGTTGCCCCCTGCTGTTTATGAAGTGACAAAGGCCCAGCATGACTTGAACATACAGAAAGAGGCTGAGTGCCTTCCTCCAGTGCTTTCCTTGCAGCATGTGGTAACAACATACTTATGACCAGAAGTGACCAAATTACTACAGATAATTCCAGCTTTTGTCGTTCTCTGCACATAACAAAGAGTGAACTTGCCTGTCTTGCATTTGATCTTTATAGCATCTGAAGGTAAAGAGTGATGTGTGCTCATGAATACAGTGGTGTAATAATTAAAGAGTATTGCATGCTCTATCTGTTTATCAGTGGTGACTGCCTAAAGACAGAGCAAGAAGAACTATCTGAAGAAGTTCCCCAGTATTTCTGCCTTTTGCCCAAAGAGAAATCAATGAAAATGACACTTAACTTTGTGAGAAGACCAGAACTTAGAGCTTATAAATGACCTAATATTGGTTTCATATAACTCTGAAAAGTTCATATAACTCAACAAATAATTTACAATAATTGGTAAACAACTTCTATGCACTCCTATTGATTCAGGGTACAGATATGATTAAGACTCTGGATTTAGACTACCTACTTCAAATCTCACCAGCAAATCTCAGTAGCTGTATGGCCTCAAGACTATTTGCTCAGTTTTTATGTCTGTTCTTCCTTATCCACAAAATTTGATTATCATTTGCAGCTACCTCATTAGGCTGAATAGAATTCAATGTAGAAATAGTGACATTTAGTACAAGAGATTTAAATATGAATATTACACATGATTTTATTTCTTTAGAACTCATTGCAATGATTTTTTGCAGAACAGAATTTTCATGATAAAATATTTAAAATACCCAGTAATGATCAAGAGATAAAGATCTGAGGCTGGAGAGTTGGCTCTGAGCTTCAGAGCACTTGCTGCACTCCCAGTGGACAGTGGATCTATGTCCAGCTACACGTGGCAGTTCAGAACCATCTGTAACTCCAGTTCCATTTTATCTCATGACCTCTTCTGACCTTGATGGGAAATATGTACATGTGGTGCACAGACATACATCCAGACAAAGCACTCATATATAGAAATTAAAAATGAGACACTCTTCTTATAAGAGAAAAAAGATATAAGTATCTTTTGAATTTGAAGCAGCATTTTCTCTTCATAGGTGCCTGCATGGCTACTTTAATCAGAAAAAATTCTTAGTGAGATATAATTGTATAAATAACATCTCATGTAGACTTATGTCTAATGTGTAGATTTCAATCCCTTTACTGTTAGCAATCCTCTTAGTCATTGGTTAGACATTTCTGAAGAGTGTTTAAGACTATAGTGGCCAAGATTAATTTTTCTTTTTTTGTACTGTCAAGGATAGATCTTCACGGGTCACTTGGCCTTGAGAGGAACCTCAGGCTTCTGTAGTCTTTCTTTTACTAGTTGTCCATTAACGTGAGAATAGTCAAAGGCCTTGATTAACCTCACTGTGTCTTCTCTTAAAAGTGTGGAACTCTTTCCTCTGCATTGACTTTCCACTGTTAGAGAAGATTTTGAGAGATGAGCCAGTCTCCTGAGACCTTATCGACCTTAAAGGGCAAGAGGAAAAATATTCTCTTTCAGTCTGTCTGACTACATTAGAATAGTCTCCAAGTGTGATTATTAAATACCTAGAAGATAAGTCATACCAGTCTAGTTCTTTTAACTATTGCATAATATTTCAATAACCAGACATTTCTAAGTCAGCTTTGATTAAACATACATTTTGGCCAATCCTTGTAATTGTTATCTTTGTCCTTATGAACCACATGTATCATCTCTAAGTCTCATCTTCTATGTACCTTGCATAACTTTCTCAGACCTTCCTAACTTTCAAAAGCTTTCTAGTCTTTTCTATTTTGAAAATATCCAACCTTCTTAATCTTCATCTATCCAAGTCCTTCTTTACTAAAACATTTGCATTTTTACATCCTTCTAACATTTTCTTTTACATACTAGTTTCCATATTATAATAACATTAACAAATAAATCTATCAACTGTTAGGAATATTTTCTTCCTGATGAAGGGGGATGAAGCAACCTCTATCTCTGCCTCATAAGGTCTTTTTTTTTTTTAATTTTATTTTATTTTATTTTTTTAATTTACATTCCAAATCACTTCCCCTTTCCCGTTTCCTCCCTCCCCAAAAGTCCCATAAGCCCCCTTCCCTCCCTCTTTTCTCCGTTCAAACCCCTCTCATTACTCTGTCCTGGCGTTCCCCTACATCCAGTCTTTCCAGGACCAGGGATCTCTCCTTCCATCTTTTTAGAAATCTATTGATATGCTGATTGTGTCTAGGGTATTCTGAGATTCTGGGTCAATATCCCCTTATCAGTGACTTCATACCATGTGTGATCTTTTGTGATTGGGTTACCTCACTAAGGATGATATTTTCAAGTTCTGACCATTTGCCTAGGAATTTCGTGAATTCATTGTAATAACACACCAAAGTTCAGTTTCACCAACGTTTGCCCTGGAGGATCAAAGAGCAAAGTAGGTTTACTTACTGAGTATGAGTTAGGTGCTACTGATAGGGATGTGGATATATGCAAATCATCCAAAATGGACAGTCTCCACACAATATATACAATGGCTTTCCCATAGCATTGTAAGGAGAAATTCCTCTCCCTAGTCTTTCTTAACCTATATATTTTATCTCCCCTGTCAAATCATGAGACCACATTAATTAGGGGCAAATAGTATACAAGTGGCTAGGAGAGAAGCTGGATACTCATAATGAGGATCCAATGATCCTCCTTGCCTCTGCTTCTATGAAAGAACACTAACAGTCAACAAACCCAGAAGTAATCATCTTTTGTAAGCAGGCATAGCTGATCTTAGTAAGGTGGAAATTGTTTGGTTTTGGATAGTGAAGGATAACAACACTTTAATTAAAAAAATGACTAGAAACTACACATATAAGATAACCTAATAAATTAATATATCTTAACTATATACTGTTAAGAAAAAAAGAAAAGAAACACAAGGCAGTTTTTATGTAGTACATGAAGTTACTAGCCATAAACATGCATATGGTTTTGAATAAGTGTATGTAGAAGATCCAAAGAAGCAGAAAATATGTAGAAAAACATCATAAAGTAATGTTTGCAGCATCTAGTAAAACGAAGAAGTCCCTCTTAAAATCATGATGCTGGAGTTACTATAGAGAGATATTTAGACAGAAGGTCCTCTCTAGCCTCTCCAGGAATGAGCATCTCATGATTTATTATCTCATTATTTATATCATAAGTATCAGTATACTCAAGAGACACTGTTCCTTTATAAAGCTGCACCCATAGATTTACATTCACAAGAGACTTGCTACTTAATTCAGTGACAACTAGTTGGACCAAAAGGACCAGTCTTCCATATTTCCTTATAACCTTTATAGATTTGTCCACATGACTCTTATCATCCATTGGCTTCTGCACTGGGAACAAGGATTAACTGACCAAATATATGAGTCACCTTCAGATGTTGTCATCATAGGTAAGTGGCAGTCAGTATCCATGTTCAAAGAGGATCAAGCCAACAAAAGTATCTGTCTTCACAAATATCCATACTGAGACCCTCCCTTGCTAGACTTGAGGTGACCAATACCCACAATCAATTTAGGTACATCTGCAAATAGAGTCAGACAAGCTGAAAACTTTAGTAAACAAAGAGATCCAGTTGTAGAACAATAACAATACTGCTAATTTTTCTATAAAGACTACTCTTTATCCTCTAGTTTATAATCAGGCCAGGACTGTGTGTAGAAAAACATTAGATATTCCATTCTTAAGGTGAATGGGAGAGATCCCAATGAGTAAGGCTACAGTGAGGGAGAGTCTTCACCAACATTGAAACATCTTCCACAACTTTCTCTCCCTTTCCAGCATATCCAGTTCACATAAGTAAGCATGAGCAATGAAGACATCTATGTGATTAGGCACTTTACTATTTATATAAGTCTGATATAAATAGAATATGTAATGAAAAAGGGCCTGGACACCTGTATCCTCCCATTCTTCATCAGGGACCATGAAAAGAGTAGTCTATTTGGATTATCCCTTCCTAAAGATGTAACTCTTAAATTGTTGTGACCTAACTGAATTATCTCTGAATTTTATCTGGCTTATTTTATTTATTGTGCAGGACCTTCATCCAGCAAAACTCCTGAAGTATATATATTGAACATCACATGCCAAGGAAATCAGTAAACTTCAAATGGCTATAAGTAAGATGGGGGTTGGCTTCCTTGTGAGTTTAACTTGCAATATTTTCTTTAAACATTCCTTTTGACACTTTGCTTTCCTTCAAATGTATAATCTGTTGATCCCTGTTACACTCCCCAGTCTAGGTAGAAGGCAAGCACTCACGATAAAATTCCCTTGTTAAAGATTGTTTTATGTAAGTCAGACTGCCTAGGTTAGAAGTGCCATAGTATAAGTTATCATATTCAATCATGAACTATATGCCCAGAGTTTAGAGCAGTGGTTCTCAACCTTCCTAATGCTATGATGCTTTAACATAGTTCCTCGTGTTGTGGTGATCCCCAACCATAAAATTATTTCGCTGCTACTTCATAACTGTAATTTGCTACTGTTATGACCCATAATGTAAATATCTGCTATGTAAGACATCTGATATGAGACCTCCAAGAAGCTTACAATCCACAGGTTCAGAACCACTGGTTTAGAGATACAGCAGGGCACAAAAACCAAAACAAACAAAACAAAACAAACAAACAAAAAACAGGAAATATTTAAATAACTTACAGATGATACCAGAATGTTCTATGTCTTTAACTTATTATGTCTCAGTAACTAGAAAGTAAAAACAAAAGCATTTTCCCAAAGCAAAGTTCCCAGGACATGATGGATCTGAAACAAAGGTTAACACCAAACAAGGAGCAGAGGAGTCCTAGGTATCTTAGAAAAACACCAGATTAGGGATTCCAGACTGTGGTGATTTGAATATGCTTGCCCCAGGGAGTGGCACTATTTGGAGCTGTGGCCTTGTTGGAGGAAGTTGTGTCACTGTGAGGGTGGACTTTGAAGCTCCATACAGTGCAGAAAAGTCAGTCTCTCCTGTTTGCCTTTGCAACAAGATGTAGAACTCTCAGCTCCTCCAACACCATGCATGCCTGTATGCTGCCATGTTTCTCACCACAATGAACTAAACCTCAGAATCTGTAAGCTAACCATAATTAAATGTCCTTTTAAGAGTTGCTTTGGTTATGGTGTCTCTTCAAGCAATGGAAACCCTAACTAAAACACAAATATTAAGACATATCCTGTATCTCTAGCCTCCCAAGAAAACTGGTTCCTTGTCAGATGTTGTAGCTGTTCACTGGCAATCTGCCCCCCACCCCTTGGGATCTGTGGTTTCCCAAGATTTGACTCTAGGCTGATCAAATATTCATGAGCCTTCCAAGCCTAGCTATTTTCCAGTGCCAGCTTCCTTTGATACATGGGTAATATTGGAGACACACAGTTGGGAATAGTCTCAAGTACCCTTTAGAAGATAGTAAATATATCATGTAAAGCAATGTATATAAATTAAGTCAAAATGAAACAAACACCATGAAACTCTGGTGTTACTTCTTAAGTATCACATGGAATAAGTAAGCCCCTGAGAGCTCATTGGCACCAGGAAGTTTGTCAGTGCCACCATGTCAATTCATGCCACGTTACATTAACCAAGCTAGTGGTGAAGTCACATGACTTTCATATTTTTATAATGTCATTATCAAAGATAACCACAAAATCATACAATTTCATACAATTGCCTTCGTCTTAATGAGGCCTTCACCCAAAATGGTAGTAAAAAGTATCTACTTTGTACTCATGACCTCAATCTCCACTGTAAAGTGAGCCCATCCTCCATAAGGGCACAATTCCTAGTGGGATCCAAACATAATACAGATCATTTGTACATAGCTACAGCCAGACACACTGGTATGTCCCTCTAATCCTAACACTAAGAAGGCAGAAGGTCAATCTTTGTGAATTAGAGGCAAACCTGGTCTACATGATGAAACCCTGTCCTAAAACTAAATAAAATAAAATATGAATGATTTTATTCATTTCTTTAAAATGACATCTTAGTTACGTTAGTGGTAATATACGAGATGGTACCCATGGTCAAGGCAGTTAGGCCCAAAATAACAAAGGAACAGAGAAAGAAAGTCCTTGATCTTAATCCATAAAAATGAGTCCATATGTTTTAGCACACACATTTTAGCTGTGGGTAGCTAGCATTGTCATATGGATTATGTTTTATGTCTTTTCAGTAGCCAGATGTGAAATGTTGTTGGGCCCCATTTTATACTACTCAATTATGATGTGGGCAGAGATCAAATGGATACGTAACTCTTCATGTTGGCTGGAATTTAAGACTTTTTGAAACCAGCCTATTAAAGTAGTCCTAATTTAAAACCTTAGTGGCCTCATGTGGCACTTTACCAAGTTAGAGAAGTAGCTACTGAATAGCATCATCTAAGGGTGGCAGACATATCCACACCAACTGACTACGCTGTCTCTTCTCCCAGACCAGATCCAAGGTTTTTCAGGTTCTCTGAGGGAGCTGCATGATGAAAGACAAAAAGGAGGAGCACACGTTCAGAGAGAGAAAACTGGCAGTCAAATTTATGTGTAGAGAGCTCACATTGTTCAATCTATCCTTAGTTAGGGTAGGAGGGGCATGGTAAACACGCTGAGGCAGCATCTGGTCCTGCCAGTGGATCTTTGGTTTTTCTTTTTCTATTTTTCTTTAGAGCTCTTTTTTTTCCTAGATTTCTTCCATCTTGAGAAATATTGTGCTCAACATGCCTTCATGAAGATTTCTTGACCCAACACCTTAAGGAATACTTTGCTGTTCCTATTGCATTCCCCACCTTCGCTGGGTCACCCCTCCTTGTGTTGTCCAGAGACTTCCAAACCTGGAACCTTTGCTGATGAGGAGAGCACCAGAGGGCCACTTGCCCAATGACAAAAAATGGGGCCTAAAATTCTCCCTCCTTGGGTGAGCTAGGATCCTGAACTGAGACCCCAAATTGTTAAAAATAAGTTTGTGGTCTTAAAGAAAGAAATCATTATTCTAACTAAAGTGTTTAGATATGGGGCAGTGGACCATGCCAGGAAACCTGGTAAGATTGAGCTGGGTTAGAAGCCCTGGAACACAGACAGTGACAGTAGGAGCTTCACCTACTTCTGACCAAGCCCTTGTCACCTGTCACATGACTACAACACCCCATGGAGAAGATTGTGATCATCAGTCAAGTAGGAACAGCTCCCCTAAACCCCTCCACATGCAGATGAGGCATCACTAACATCTCAGACCAAGCCAATAGAAAGCATCTGCTGTTAGACCCCAACTCACCCCAAAAATGCATATAAGATCCTATCCAGAAGGAATAAAAGTGTAGAAAATTACTTAATTGCCTGAGAGCATCTGTCATATAAGAGCTGTAACACTTCCTGGGGAAGAGAACATTGGACACTAGAAGCTGCTCTGCACTTTGCTTGCTAGCTGAACTGCTACTGCCCCCACCCCCACCCCCACAAGCTTGGCTCTGCCCATCACAGCATCACATTATCTTGTAGCAACAAAGGCAGCTGACACCAGAGCAGTGGCAGCGAATGCACTTCCCCCTCCCTGCTTAAGCCCTCTCTCCTTCTCTCTATTTTTTCTTTTTTTTATTCAATATATTCTTCATTTACATTTCAAATGCTATACCCCTTCCTAGTTTCCCCCTTCCCGAAAACCTCCAACCGATCTTTCCACCTCCTGCCTCCAAGAATATGCTCCTCTACCCAACCCACTCCATGACCCCCACTCGATTTCCCCACACTGGGGCCTCTATTGAGCCTTCACAGGACCAAAGACCTCTCCTCCCACTGATGCCCAACAAGGCATTCCTCTGCCAATATTTTGGCTGGAACTACATGTACCCCTTGGCTGACGGCTTAGCCCCTGGGAGCCCTGGGGCTTCTGGTTGGCCGACATTGTCGTTCTTCCCATGGGGCTGCAACACACCCCCTCCAGCTCCTCCAGTTTGCCCTCCAACTCCTCTATAGTGAACCCTACACTCAGACCAGTGCTTGGCTGCTAGTATTCACCTCTGTATCTGTAAGATTCTAGCAGGGCCCCGCCAAAAGACAACCATAAATGGCTCCTCTCAGTACACACTTCTTGTCATCCATAGTAGTTTCGGGGTTTGGTGATTGTTTATAGGATGAATTCCCAGGTAGGACAGTCTCTGGGCTCCAGAGTGTCAAATAACCCTATTAAAAATGGGGTACAGAGCTAAACAGGGAATTTTCAACTGAGGAAACTCAAATGGCTCTGAAGCACCTAAAAAAATGTTCAGCATCCTTAGTTATTAGGGAAATGCAAATCAAAACAACCCTGAGATTCCACCTCATACCTGTCAGAATGGCTAAGATGAAAAGTTCAGGGGACAGCAGATGCTGGAGAGGATGTGGAGAAAGAGGAACACTTCTCCATTGCTGGTGGGATTGCAAGATAGTAAAACTGCTCTGGAAATCAGTATAGCGGTTCCTCAGAAAATTGGACATAGTACTACATGAGGATCCAGCTATATCATTCCTGGGCATATACCCAGAAGATGTTCCAACATGCAATAAGGACATATGCTCCACTATGTTCATAGCAGCCTTATTTATAATAGCCAGAAACTGGAAAGAACCCAGATGTCCTTCAACAGAGGAATGGATACAGAAATTGTGGTATATATATACAATGGAGTACTATTCAGCTATTAAAAATAATGAATTCATGAAATTCATAGGCAAATGGATGGAACTAGAAAGTATCATCCTGAGTGAAGTAACCTAATCACAAAAGATCACACATGGTATGCACTCACTAATAAGTGGGTATTAGCCCAAAAGCTCAAAATAAACATGTTACAATTCACAGACCACAGGAAGATCGTGAAGAAGGTAGACCAAAGTGGGAATGATTTGGTTCCTCTGAGAAAGGGAACAAAATAATCGCAGGAACAACCATGGAGACAAAGAGTGGAGCAGAGACTGAAGCTTGAATGCTTCCGCTGGGCCAGAGATCTCCAAGGATAGCATCCAGTACACAGACCAGCATATAGACAAGAAAGTCTTTTGATCAAGAAGGTGTGTTTGGAAGAACAAACATGACAAAATATATTCACCAACTCTATATCTTACAAAGGGCTAATATCCAAAATATATAAAGAACTCAAGAAGTTAGACACCAGCAAGCCAAATAAACCAATTAAAAATGGGGTACAGGCCTAAACAGAGAATTCTCAACAGAGTAATCTCTAATGACTGAGGAAACACTTAAAGAAATGTTCAACATCCTTACTCATTGGGGAAATACAAATCAAAATGACTCTGAGAGTCTACCTTATACTCATCAAAATGGCTAAGATCAAAAACTCAATGACAGCACATGTTGGTGAGGATGCATAACAAGGGGAACACTCCTTCATTGCTGGAGGGAGTGCAAACTTGTACAACCACTTTTGAAATTAATTTGGTGGTTTCTCAGAAAATTGGGAATAGTTCTACCTGAAGACCCAGCTATACCACTCCTGAGCAAATACCGAAAAGATTCTCCACCCTACCACAAGCTCCACTGCGTTCACAGTAGCTTTATTCATAATAGCCAGAAACTGGAATGTCTCTCAATCAGAGAATGGATAAGGAAAATTTGGTTCATTTATACAATAGAGTACTAGTCAGCTATTAAAAACAATGATTTCATGAATTTTGCATGCAAATAAATGGAACTAGAAAATATCATCCTGAGTGAGGCAACCCATACCCAAAAGGACATGCATAGTATTTACTCACTTATAAGTTGATATTAGCCATAAAGTATAGGACAATCCATTCTACAATCCACAGACCTAAAGAAGCCAAATAACAAAGAAGGTAATAGCCAAGGTAGGATGCTTGAATCTCACTCAGAAGGGGAAATAAAATAGATATGGGAGGTGGATAGAGGAAGGGAACTGGGTGGGAAAGGGGATGGGGAGATGGGGAGAGGAAATGGACAGGGGAGTTCAGGTGTAGGGAGAATAGGGGACAGCAGGAAAACAGAAGTTGTTGGTGGGGAGGGTGATCTCTAGGATGCATCAAAGACCTGGAATGGGAAACGCTCCAGGGAGACAATGGTCTATGGGGGTGACACTAATGGAGACTCCTAGCAGTAGAGCCTGAAGTAGCTACTACCTGTAGCCAGGCAGGACTCCCAGTGGAGGGATAAGGACAACAATCCACCCACAAAACCTTCAATCCAAAATTTGCCCTACCTACAAGATGTACAGGGACCAAGATAGAGCAGAGATACAGGGAATGGTCAACCAATGACTGACCCAACTTCAGACCTATATCTTCAGCAGGAACCAACCCCTAATACTATTAATGATATACTCTGCTGCTAGGCTTACAGACAGAAGCCTTCCATAACTGTCCTCTGAGAGGCTCTACCCAGCAGCTGACCAAAATAGGTACAGACACCCACATCCAAACATTAGACTGAGCTTGGGTAGTCTTGTGGAAGAGTTGAGGGAAGGAACCCGGAGGTGATAGGGACTCCATAATAAGACTAACAGCGTCAACTAACGTGGAACCTTGCAGACTCTCAGAGACTAAACTACCAACAAAATAGTAAACATGGGCTGGACCTAGCCCACCCCCCCCACACACACACACATACACTCATCCGCACATATGTAGCAGATATGAAGCTTGGTCTTCATGTGGGTCCCAAACAACTAGAGTGCAGGCTGTCCCTGAATTTGTTGCCTGCCTATGGATCCTGCTCCCCTAACTGTGCCACCTTCTCTGGCCCTCAGTGGGAGAGAATGCACCTAGTTCTGCAGTGATTTGATGTGCCATGGTGGGTTTATACCCAGAGAGGTGGGCTCCCCCTTCTCAGAGGAGGAGAGGAAAAGGGCTATGTGAGGGGGGGCACCAGGAAGAGGGTGGGGTGTAATTGGGATGGAAAATGAATACGGTAATGAATTAATGGAAAAAAAAGAAAATTAAGAACACTATAAAGTTATGAACAAAAAAGAATATTAAGATTCATTAACACAAATAATTTTTTAAAGTAATAAATTTAGCTGAAGATGGCTTTGAAACCAAGAAAAGTTTGAGGGAGTAACTACAAAACTCAATACTCAAGAAATATCAATTCAAGTCAGATCCAGAAGCTTAATAATTACTTCATTTTATCTCAATCTCTGACTCAGAATCCTTTTCCAGAATCCTCACTTTCAAGTAAAGACAAAAATTCTGAAACAAGTGGATGATTTATTATTATAGGGACATTAAAAATGCTATCTCTAAAATACAGTCACAAGTTAACATCAGAGCTCGCAAAGACATGTTCCCCAAGGACAGGACTACATTCATGAAGCCATCATATACCATCTTTCTCAGTCCTAAAGAAAGTAGGTGGGGTCATCAAGTAAATGAAGTGAAAAAAGGAGCAGAAGTCATCTATATGACTCACAAGTCATATTCAACCAGACAGGAAAACCTGTTTCAAGATAAGATTTAATAGAGGCCAGAGGTGCATCAAGCATACTTTTAAGATTTTATCTAGTGATCACATAAAAATGCTATGTTAAATGCAAAGGCCAATACTTGTCAGGAGAGGGGAGGGGCAAAATAGACTTAAGCATATTTATTTGCAACATATTTATCTCCCAGTCACAACTTTCCATCAGTGAAATTTAAATTTAAATATCTTATCTCTCCAAGACTTTTATCATGAAGGGGTATTGAATTTTTGTCAAAGACTTTTTCAGAATCTAATGAGACAAGCATTTGGATGTTTTTCATTCAGTTTGTTTATATGGTAAATTACATTAACAGATTTTTGTGTGTTAAACCATCTCTGCATCTCTGTAATGAAGCCTACTTAATCATGGTAGATGGTCTTTTTGATGCGTTCTTCTATTCTGTTTGTAAGTAAATTGGTCAGTAATTCTTTCTGTTGTTGTTGTTGAGTCTTTGTGTAGTTTGGGTATCAGAGGGACTGTGGCCTCAGAAAATGAATTTGGCAATATTTTCTGTTTCAATTCTGTGGAATACTTTGAGGAGCATTATTATTAGCTCTTCTTTGAAAGTCTGGTAGGATTCTGTACTAACAAATGCACATGCAGTGTTGCATAGGCAAACATTAGGTGGAGCTCAGGGAATCCTGCTAAAGATGGGGAGGAAGGATTAAAGGAGCCAGAGGGGTTAAGGACACCACAAGAAAACCCACAGAATCAAATAACCAGGGCTCATAGGGGCTCACAGAGTCTGAACTGACAATCAGGAAGACAACTAGACCCTCTGTGTGTATGTTACGGTTATGTATCTTGGTGTTCTTGTGGGACTACTAACAGTGAAAATGGGAAGTCTCTGACTCTCCTGCCTGCATTTAGGAATGCTTCACCTCTTCCAGCCTTAATATTAAGGGAGGCACCTAATTTTATTGTAATTTGATAAACTATGTTTGGTTGATATTCCATTTCTGAAGGGAAAGGATCGATCAGGAAGAGTAACTGAGAGGAGAGGAGGAAAATGAAACTGTGGTCAAGATGTACTATAGGAGAGAAAAATAAATTAAAAATATTTAAAGAATGATTTTATCAGTGCTGTCACTGTCAGTCACTCTCACCAATTCAGCTATAAATAACCCAAATAAATAGTATTGATTCATCAAGCTAGAGTTGGATGGAATTATTTATTGGCTCTATTGTTGATACCCTAGCTATGGCGAATAGACAAACAGACACATCTCTCCAAGAAAAGTCACAAAATTCAGTTGGGCAAAATAGAGCCCAACAGAACCAAACATGAGTTGGAAAGAAGCATGTGCCTGAATTCTGAATGTGATAAGACATGCAACTGAGGCTGAGACTGGAGCACTATGTAGTCAGTCTCAATGAATCTACCTTGCCCAATTCACAAGAAAATGATATGCCTTATTGTTGTAGTTTAATTTGTAGAATGCTAGGGTGCCTATCTTCCTCTATGTATTGTGGAGTGGCATGCTTCCCTACTAAATGTAATGTCACTAGGCATTTAGGGGAATTAGGCATTTCCCTAAATAGCTGATGGCCTGAAGTATATGTTGCAACATAATTTTTGGAAGTGGCTATGATAGCAGTTATGTGGTCTTTGTTGTGATTGATAAGATACACCACAGAGACTCAGCTATTTACCCAAAAATAACTTGCCTGTGTTAAGGAAGGAATTATAATGAGTTAATGATATGCAGATTGTGATTTAATGGAAAGTTTGGGGTAAAGAGAAAGAGAGTGATAAAAGTGTTAGCTTGCTTTTCTTACTGCTAACAAGATGAAGAGAAAGAGTAAAATTTGTATGATAAAAAAACCTTCTTAGACCCCAGAGGCTTGGAACAAGTGGAAAACGGGCAGTGAGAAGGAAAAGTTTGAGGCAGACATAATAGAAGATACCACTAAGGTCCAGTTTCTAAGACAGGAAGGAAAATTGAAATCCATGATTTGGAATTCAATGGGAGCCTTAATAATTGGCCAATTAAGGAAAACTATGACCATCAGAAAGTGTGCTTTATCTCTCCTGCTTGAATTAGAAAAGGCCTGGTTCATGAGGCTGTGGAACATGGGGTGAATTGTCACTAGTGCATAAAGCTGAGTATATAACTATCCCTTCTTTCTGGAGACAAACACTATACAATAAGGTTAATCAATTCCTAGTCAGCTGACTCTTGCAACCTTTTTGCAACACTTAGTTTTTATCAGCTAAACATCTCATGAATATCAAGAATTGAAAAAAAATCAGGGAAGGACAAACATTACTTAGGGAATTGAGTATTTCTGACTCAATGTTTGATGTCCAGTTTACTGAAATGGGCTGGACAGGACTGTGTTTCCAGGAAAAGCAAAAAAAAAAATAAAAATAAATAAAAAAAAAAAGCAGTTAATCTATCAGGGACCTAAAGACTGGAATGGAGTTTTCATGGATACACTGAGCCCTGTGGTTCTGAATGACTTAAACATATTAAGGTCAATAAGAGCCTTAATAATTGGCCAATTATGGAAAACTATGACAATCACAGAGTGTTAATTCTGTACCCACAGGGAGCAAAGTGCTGGCAGGAGTTTGGTAATGCTATGTCTGTGACCCATCTCCTGATTTTCTATTGTAAATGTCCTTCCACACTTGCCCAATACATGAAGGTCAGGCAACCCTCATTGCCTAAAAGCATTTTAAGAGGCATTCTGATATTTTCTTACTGCTGATTGGTTATAATAAAGATCTGACAGCCAATAGTTGGGGCAGAAAGTGAAAGAGTAGAAGGTTGCAAGCAGCAACAAGAAAAATTAAAGCAGGCACAGATAAGAACAAAAGGGAGATAGGGCAGAGAGGTAAGTTAAGTTAGAAAATCAGGTTAAGTTAGAAACTAGCTGAGAGTCTGCCCCAACAAAAGGCCAACAGTTATGGAAGTCTCTTGTGTCTTATTTAAACCTCCAGCAGGTCTATCAAAGTCCCGAAATACAAATCAGGTTTATAAAATTCCAAAACAATGTTATGCAGTAGTCAGTCTAGAATCCCTCAGGAGTTAATATCCTCTGATAGACATTTCCATTCAATGTCTGGTAGGATGGGTGCATATCTGTCTAACTTTTGCCTTTCTTGGGATGTTTGAGGTATTGTATACTCCCAGAATTTCCCAAGAGAAACAGTACTTTTTGAATATGCACCCATTCTAGTTTGAACGTATCTCTCTAGCATTGACACAATGGAATATTAACTCACAAGCTAATGGTAATAGGAAATTGAACACTTTACAAGTGGTTATACTGTGAAGAATGCCATGAAAATGCCGTGGGGCCCTTATAAAAGAGTCTAGAAAACTAGACTGTGCCATCAGCCATGAGAAGATAACAGTTCAAAGAAATCAGTCTACAAACCAATAAATTGATTCTCATCACACACAAAACTTGACAGCAACTTGATTTTAAATTTGCCCATCTCCAGAAATACTGAGAAACAAAATACTATTGCTCATAAACTATTCCTTTTGTGTTATTTTGTTATGGTAAGTTACAGACTACAGTATCTTCCTGACACTTTCCTTCTCATTATCTTGCCAATATCTTTTGAAATAAGCATGTATATTCCACTCTCAATCAAAACCACGACTTAGCATCTGCTGTTGGGTATATAATAGAAGCAACTTATTTTGCTTCCTCTAAATGTAAATACTATATATATATATATATATATAATTTATTATATATATTATATATAATCTTTTTTCTGTTGGTTCTACCAAAAAATACATGTACCTCTGTGTAATGAGACAGAAGTTAACATATCAAATTTACATTCATCCACTGTACTATCTAAAAGAAAAACTTATTCTATGCTTTAGGTATGTCAGAGACATTTTGAAATGCAATTAACTATTCTTAACATAAATGCTCTTAAGTGAAACTCATTTTAAAGCAATATACTCATATAAACTCATTGGAAAATTGCAAAGCAGCAGTTAAATATCTCTTCCAATATTTTCCTGGCATTTGTTCAAGAAGAATCAAAATATATTAGAATTCTGTTTTCATTCCACACAGATACTCTCAAGTGAAAGAAAATCTCTCTCCTATATTTTCCATGTAGTATGACATCTGGTTCTCATCTGGCTTGTGTAATGAAGATCTGACTCTATGAATTTACTTATACTTCTACCTAATAATCCCCTAGAAGTATTACTTTTCAAAAGAAAAATGTCTCATGGAAAATGTACACATTACCAATAAACTAAAAACTAGTATTTCTCCTGAAATGTATCTCATGAAAATCTATAGAGGATTTTTTTGTTTCTCCATCTTTGAATATTTAATAATCTTGGTTCATACTCTGCCAACTTTTATATTGCATTCTTATATAGAAGGAGCAAAACAGAAGTACAAGAAGAATCATACCAGAAAGCATAATTGTTCATCAAACATAAGGGTATGGGTTCATGGGTTTTGCCAGAGTGATGAGACAATTAGGTAAAGTAATGAAGCGATTAGGAGAGCAATAATAGCTAACAAAAATGTTCAATGCTGCTCACTTGGCATTTACTTAGGCAAATTCCATACACGAAGAACCTAGCTGAATTATTTCATCAAATATATGGTGGTCATTCCTATAAATGTCTTCTTTTATAGAGACTGAAAAGAATTCAGAGTTTAAGTTAAACCATTGAGAGAATGGTAGACTCGGGATTTAGGCACAGTTGCTCTGATTTAAATGTGCTTTCTACATCCAGATCATTTAATCAATTAATTAAAACTATGTTAAATAACTGTCATTTCAAAAAATGATATCTAAAAATCTTTATTAGTTTGAATCATAAGTATAAACAAAATTATTTTTGGAGTTTATTTGACAATGTTAAAATTGTATGAAACAGTTTAAGGGAGAAATACTAAACTGGAATATACTTTCTACATGTTTTCTTGAGTATTAAAATTGGGAAAGTATTACAATTTGATATGTAAAATTAATTTTACATAAGTAAGCAAAGTACTGGGGGGGAAAAAGATGTCAAATGGATTAAATATTCTTTCTGAAAATAGTAATCACAAGATTTGGCCAATTTATTTATTTATTTAGTTAGTTAGTTAGTTATCCATTCATTCATTAGTTCATTCATTCATTTATTCATTTGGTGTTCCTGACATGTCTGTCTTGGAACTTGCTCTGTATACTAGGATGGGGCCTCAAACTCAGAGATCTGCCTACCTCTACCTCCTAAAAGTTGGGATTATAGACATTCACCACTACAGTCTGGCACATTTGATTGATTCTTAAAGTCAAAATTAATTTTTATATAAAATTTTAAAGTCTTACATATTCGACTGATGAACATATTTTATTTTACTTGTTATTTTTTAAGTTGTCATACAATGTAATGAGTTGCATTTGGCATTTTCTGACATTCATATCATTACATTTTGTTTTGTTCTTCATCCTCTTCCTCTAGCAATGCCCAAACTCTCTGCATCTCTCTTATTGCTCTCCTTCCTTTCCCAAATAGAGCTGTTCTTACTTTATGTTACATGTATTTCATCATTCTATAAGTTCTGTTCAATCTCTCTTCCCCCAAAATGTCTAAATGTCTTTTTCTTCTCACATGCTCCCCTTTCAACATTTACAGCACACACACACACACACACATACACACACACACACACACACACACATATATACATATAGATATGGATACATGTGGAGTTATATCTGTGTATATACAATATATACATATATATGTGTATTTATATGTATATGTGTATATGTATATATAATATATACATAATATACATTATACATATATACACATATGTATGCACATAAGTATATATAGATATGGAGACACATGGAGATATACAGGCATGTATATATGTATATAAATAAAATATAAGTGCATATATATGTGTGTATATAATATATGTGTATTTATATGTATATGTGTATATGTATATAATATGTATGCTTTATACATTATATTATACACATATATACATATGTATATATACAGACATATGTATGTGTGTGTATATATATATATATATATACATATGTATATATGTGGAAAGAGACAAAGAAAGAGTCCATTCTGAAAGAGTCAGGTTCATTTTGCTTAGCATAATGAATGAGTTGCATCCACTTTCATGAATATTTCCATTTTCTTGGTAGCTGAATTAAATTCCCTGTGTATATGAACCACACTTTCTTTATGCATTCATCTGTTCATAAACATCTAGACTAGTCCCATTTCTTATCTATTATTAATAGTGCAGTATTAAATATATATGAACATGCATCTCTATGGTGTGCTGATTTAGTCCTTCTGATATATACCCAGGCATGGTTTAGTTGTGTCATATGGTAGTTCTGTTTTTATTTTTCCTATTACTACACTTATTTTGTGTCTATGTGTCTATATATCCAGCTGGTGTGTGTGTGTGTGTGTGTGTGTGTGTGTGTGTGTGTGTGTGTGTGCAGATACATGCATGCTTTGGCTTATGTATGGAAAATAAAGGAAGAGTTCTATGAGTTATCTCCTTCTACCATGTGGGGGTTGAATGCAGGTTATTAGGCTTGGCCTTTATCTACTGAGTCATCTCACTGGTAAATTCTCTTAATTTCCTAGATTTATTGGATAATGGTGCTTTTTAAGCAAATTTATGAAAAATAGGAAATCGTAATTTTCTGCTTCATTCTCATCTCTTTCTGAAAGTCTAATTACATGTGTACTACATATTATGCTGATTATATTTGTCAACTTGACACAAACGACAATTGCCTCCATTAGTTTGACCTGAGTATTATATTAATTATTATTATTATTATTATTATTAACAATTGACACAGGAAAGCTTAGCCCACTGTGGGCAGTGCCAGCCCCATGCAAATATCCCTAAGCTGTATAAGAAAGCAAACTAAGCAAGCTATGGAGAACAAGCGAGCAAGCAATGTTTCTCCATGGTCTTTGCCTCTAGGTCCTGCCTTGAGCTCCTGCCCTGACGCCTTCAGTGATAGATTATGACCTAGAAAACATACACACTAATAATGATGAAAGTAGTGTTTTATTGCAGTGTTTTACTGTATTACTTTTGAATATTTCAAATACAATCCTCACAGTAAACACTTTTGGTTTGGCTTCCAGGTTATTTTTCAGGAAAGGTTTTGCGTAGAAGTTAGCCACAAACTTTGAACTCCTGACCCTCCTGTTCTAACCTTCAAAGTTCAAGGATTAAAAGTACATACTACCAGACCCAGATTTCTAGGTAAATATTTTGTTTAAAATATATATATCATTGTGAGGGGTAGGGAGGCAGTTCAACTGTGTCCTTTAAACTGAATGCATTTGGTGCACATCTGTAAGAAACTGCTAGGGAAAAATCAGAAATTAATGGTCATTTTTAGTTTCATAGGGGAATTTAAGAGTTAACAATAAGTGCTAGAGAAATAAATCAGTGGTTAACACCACTGACTTTCTTTTCTTTCTTTCTTTCTTTTGTTCTTTCTTTCCTTTTCCTTTTTTCTTTCTCTTATAAAGGAAAATATTGGGGCTGGCTTACAGTTTCAAAGGTTTAGTCCATTATTATCATGGTGAGACACACAGCAACATGCACACAGACATGGTGCTGGAGAAGGAACTGAGAGTTCTACATCTTTATTTGCAGGCAGCAGAAGGAGACTGAGAGCCATATTGGTCATAGCTTAAGCATGTAAGACCTCCAGCCCACCTTCACAAGAGCACTGACTTCTTGCAAAGGACTTGATTTTTATTCCAAGCACCCACATATTGGCTTAAAACCATTAATAACTCCAGCTCCGGGTGATCCAATGTCCTCTTCTAAATTTTACAGGTAACAGGCATACACATATTTCACGTACATAAATGAAGGAAAACACCAATGCACATAAAATAATAAACAAATAAATACTAAGTCATTTAAAAAGTAAGAGTTAACAAGAGAACTTATAGGCTTAGAATTTTTTAAGATTATATACTGTAGCTATCTTCAGACACACCAGAAGAGAGCATTGAATCCCATTACAGACGGTTGTGAGCCTTCATGTGGTTGCTGGAAATTGAACATAGGACAACTGGAAGAGCAACCAGTGTTCTTAATGCTGAGCCATCTCTCCAGCCCCTAAGCTTAGATTTTAAAAAAAAAAAAAAAACCTCCTTTAAAAAGGGTTCTCAGATGTGTCGACCACCCCCCTCTAGCCCACCATCCAAAGGTAGGAGAGAAAAGATGGCAAATAGAACAAGGAAACAGACCTGTTTAGAAGTAATTCTTTGGGGGTGATTCCAATACCAGCAGTCCAGTTCAGAAGTGTCATGATACCAAACATAAATCAGTAGCAGTGGCACAATCTAGCAGAAACTGCCAGTCCTCCACTGAATCAGCCCAAGTCAGGAAGTGAGACTAGGACCAACTGGATGCCAGGAGAAGTCCTCTGCTATGCCTCTCTCAATGAAGTGAAGATCAGTGAAGACGAAGACACTAGACAAATGAAGCATTGCACATCTAGCTATGCAAGCCTATCATCACTGTCCATTGGATCCTATTTATACTCTCTCTAAACATGTGTCCTCCCATGAAACTTGCCTCAGCACAACACCATGAGTCTGTATTAGCAAAACACCACATGAGTCTGTATTACCTGACAATATCCTGAAACTTTCACTTCAGAATGTAGTTAGGGATTATGTTGGTTCAATAAAGTAAGGTTTCTAGATTCTCCTCCATGATCCATACTATTCCCCTCTCTATTGCTTCCCTACCTCCTACCCCCACAATTATTTTTATTTACTTTTCTAGTTTCTGCAGTTACTCCAGGTTATTTGTCTTTATACCCACAGATAAGTATATTACTCACTCCTCATTTAGAAAAAGTCTCTTTACAATAGACAGAGACCATTACGGAAAACCACAACCAATCAAAATGAAGCATTGATCTGTGTGTCTACTAATATATCCACAGCTTCTGCAACTATGGCTCAGGGATTAGTGCAGAAGAGGATCCTGGTTTATAGGAATATCAAATGCTAGAGTCATAAACTCTCACAAATAGAACTGTTCCAACAAGCTGAACAAACATAATAACAATAGAGACATTATTATGTAGACAGGGAAAAATTCATGAGGTCTCAACACTGGACAAAGAACTACGGACAACTAAGGAATACTGAGAGAAGGAGAAATAGTATTCCCCACTAAGGAGCATGCCAATTGGTTATCCAATATCAAATGATCAATCTTAAAAATGTATACATACAAGTAACATAATATAGATTGAGCAGGTGGTATATATGTGTTTATGAATGCACACATGCACACGTGCAGACACACTTACAGATGTAATAGTAGCACGATTTTATAGATATAAACAATCACTTTTTAAAATTGGAGTTAAGATGAACCCCATACCTGACACTGTTCAGGTAGCCAAGACAGTAAGAAAAGATAGGTCATGGGTGGAGGGGAAAACCTACAATTCTGCTAAAGAAATATAAGAATAAAATGACTCCTACTGACATACTTATATATCCATAGATTGGTTAATGCCTTGATCAAGCCACATCAGAGATTCTTCTTCTTGCAGTAGATGGGCATTGACACAGAGACCCACAACTAGACAATGTGTACAGAGTGAGAGATTTTGAAACATTCAATGCTAAATGGGATGTCTTCATCAATCCCCTCCCCTCAAGGCTCAAAGATCTATTTGAAAAAGGAGATGAAAAGATTATAAGAGCCAGAGGTGATAAATAGCTAAGAGGAAACAGTGTCTTGCAGATACAACACGTATGAACTCACAAAAACTGAGATAGCCCATACAGAACCTGTACAGGTCAACCCAGACAAAACTCCATCCTAGAGAAGGGGAAGTGGACACAAAGTCTCCCCACCAACCAAGTAGCGTTTTGCAGTTGAAACCTATTGGCAAATCAGTTTTCTATAATAGAGTGTCATTGGGTATATCAGCCACACTCTAGGGAAGGAAGTCTCTGTGCTAAGAAATATTTGGCCACAAAAAAATAGACTCCATGTTTCTCTCTCTCTCTCTCTTTTTTTTTTTTTTTGAGACAGGGTTTCTCTGTATAGCCCTGGCTGTCCTGGAACTCACTGTAGACCAGGCTGACCTCCAACTTAGAAATCTGCCTGCCCCTGCCTCCAAAGTGCTGGGATTAAAGGCCTGCACCACCATTGCCCAGCCCATGTTTCTTTTTATGCACTGTTTGAACGTTTGACTGTTTGAGTATTTTCATTTTTACTTTTCACTGTTTCTTTTTTTTTTTGAAAGAGAGAGAACAGGAAGTTGGATGAGTAGGAAGGTGGGAAGTATTTGGGAGGAATTGGAAAGCAGAGAGAATATTTTGTGCAAAAATCAAAATATTTTGTATAAAAAAACTTTTAAATAAATTCATTTTAAAGGGCAAAACAATTTCCAACTGTTTTAATAATTAAATGAGATATCATGATGTTCAAAGCAAACACTCAAATAAAATGCACAATTTTAGCTATTAAGACATGCCACAATTTTGCATCTACTCCAATTCTTCCTTGGAGACAGTAATCAGGACAGAAAAAGTCCCAGAATGAAGCAAAAAATATATTTCTAAAATAAAAATAAAGACAATTCTAAATGAGCTATTCTATTGGTTGATATAATTGTTTTAAAAGTATAATGGTTGACAAATTGAGCTATAGTAATGGACTTTGAAACAAAATTATTAAGAGATTTTAAAGATAATTATCTAAACATTGAAATATTTTTTTTATTTTATTTTCTAAGTTTTTTTTATTTACATACAAAATCATTTCCCCTTTCCCGTTTCCTCCCTCCCCGAAAGTCCCATAAGCCCCCTTCCCTCCCTCTTTTCCCCATTCAATCCCCTCTCGCTTCTCTGTCCTGGCATTCCCCTACATCCAGTCTTTCCAAGACCAGGGGTCTCTCCTTCCATCTTCTTGAAAATCTATTGATATGCGAATTGTGTCTAGGGTATTCCGAGATTCTGGATTAATATCCCCTTATCAGTGACTGCATACCATGTGTGTTCTTTTGTGGTTGGGTTACCTCACTAAGGATGATATTTTCAAGTTCTGACCATTTGCCTAGGAATTTCGTGAATTCATTGTTTTTAATTGCAGAGTAGTATTCCATTGTGTAAATATACCACATCTTCTGAATCCATTCCTCCTTTGAGGGACATCTGGGTTCTTTCCAGCTTCTGGCTATTATAAATAAGGCTGCTATGAACATAGTGGAGCATGTGTACTTATTGCATGCAGGTGAAGCCTCTGGGTATATGCCCAGGAGTGGTATAGCCGGATCCTCCGGGATTGAAATATTTCTTCCTACAACATATTTTTCTATTGTCAGTTAAAACACTTTTTATAACAATAATTAAATTTTCTATTAGTAAAATAGAGTTTTAAGGCCATGTGTTTCATGAGGCCCTGTCTCAACAAAAGGAAGAAAAAAATACCATTACCATAAGTGAATTTTTTCACATTTCTCCATGTCATCCTGTTACTATTAGCATTTTTTTTATTTTCTAAGTTTTTTTATTTGCATTCCAAATCATTTCCCCTTTCCCATTTCCTCCCTCCCCGAAAGTCCCATAAGCTCCCTTCCCTCCCTCTTTATCCCATTCAACCCCCTCTCGCTTCTCTGTCCTGGCATTCCCCTATATCCAGTCTTTCCAGGACCAGGGGTCTCTCCTTCCATCTTCTTGGAAATCTATTGATATGCAAATTGTGTCTAGGGTATTTTAAGACTAACTTGCAAGGTACAGCCCATAGAAGCTGAAAGTTATTATAATATCCCAACTAGCTGCTTCATACATGTGTGCAATAGAGCTCATTTTATTCCTAATACTTTCACTTTTATATACTACAGACAAGACTAAACCAAGTTTCTTTCTATTTGCACATTCCAGGAAAATATTTTTTTTCTATCAATGTACTTCATTCTCCATCTTTATCTATATATTTATAACTGGATCTCTTTTTCTTCTTTTCAATTTACTAGCTATACATTTATAGTATAAAATAATGGATCTCATTAAGAAATTCTCATCCATGTACATCATGTAGTTCAATTATATTGACCCCACAAACACTGTCTTCTCTTGCCTCTCTACTGGTCCCCTTCCAGTTTCCAAATGTTCAATCTCCTAAATTCATGTCTTTATATTTTACCTAGCATCAGTATATGAGAAAAACATGCAATATTTATTTACATCTAGCTCATTTTGTTTGACATGCTGAACATCAGTTCCCCATTTTTCTGCAAATGACATAATTTAAATCTTCTCTGTATCTAAATAAAATTTCTTTGTGTGTATACACCATATTCTCATCATCTACATATCTAGGCTGAATCTATATGTTGGGTACTGTGAATAGTGCAATAAATCCAAATACGCAAGTATCTATGTGGTATACTTGGATTTCTTTGAGCATGTAAGTTGAGAGTCACATAACTGAATTATGTATAAGTTCTGTTTTTAGATTTTTTAATAAACATTCATACTAGTTTGTAGCAGGAGTTTTTGCTACACCGCCTCTGTGCTCCTAGTGGGTCACGCATTTCCAGCCACCTGCCCAGGAACACTTTGGATCTGCAAATGAAACACACATACATACACACACACACACACACACAACCTTATTTTTGAAATGCTTTGACTACTCAAAGCCACTCACCCGAATTCTCACATGGCTGGTTGGTTTTCCCTCCTGCAGCTCCTGCATCCCATCCTTCTCCAACTCATAGATTCTCCATCTCCTCCCCACTCCTGCATCCTAGCTCATGCAAATCTAAGTTTCCTGCCTCATCTCTCCAGCCATGGGCCAATGGTATCTTTATTGGTTGATCAAAAACCTTAGGAGTCAAGGGCCTTCAGTATTCAGACATGTGGATTCCCAATTGAGTCAAAGCATTAAGACCAATCTCCAACACTAGTTTCCTTAACAGCTGGACTAATTACATTCCCAACATCAGTGTAACTATTCACTCTCCCCAGATCTTCCCTATCATTTGCCACTATTTATTGAAGCTGTCTAGACTACTTAGGATGAGACAAAATCTCAACATAGTTTTCATTTGTACTTCTCGGTAGCTAAGAATATTGAACATTTTTTCAAATTATTATTTAATTGTGTGAAATATTTATTTATTTATTTATTTATTTATTTATTTATTATATGTAAGTACACTGTAGCTGTCTTCAGACACCCTAGAAGAGGGCATCAGATCTCATTACGGATGGTTGTGAGGCCACCATGTGGTTGCTGGGATTTGAACTCAGTAACTTTGGAAGAGCAGTTGGTGCTCTTAACCACTGAGTCATCTCATCAGCCCTGTGTGAATTATTTAACTATTGAATTATTTATTCAATTCATTTGACTACATAATTCCTTTGTTTGGTTTTTACTTTTGTTTATGTTTTGTTTTTATGTGTGTGTGTATATATACGTGGTAATATATATGGATGCATTTTTATTAATAAGTATGAAAATAGCTTACAAAAACACCTTTTAAAAAAAGAAACCATTTCTCCAGTGTATTTTTTTGCATCTTTGTAAGAAGCAAATGTCTGTACATATGCGGATTTATTTCTTGATTTTCTATTCTATTCCATGGCATATATGGGAGTCTAATAGCTAATTGTTATTGAAAATTTTATACCTGCATATAATATTGTGATCAAACACATGCACACATATACACACACATACACACACATACACTCACACACACACACACACACACACATATACACACACACACTCACACACAGAGAGAGATATAGCAATTTCCTCCTCTACAATTCCCCTCCTATATCCCCTACCACTCTTGTAACACTAATTTTTTCAAAACCTATTTTTAGTGATGGTTTTTAAATGCTTTAACCTCCCTTTTAGCCAACCACCCACCAAGGGAGTAGAAAAGAAAGGATATGGGGAAAGTGGACCTGTTTAGAAAGGTTTTCCCATCTGTATTGTCTGGAAATCAGCAGTTCAGTTCACAGGTTAGCTGTGGCAGCTCCATCCACTCAAAAATACTTCATGGATATACCAATGGTCCAGTTTGGTAGAATTGGAATAGCTAACACAAGTCAGCAGTGGTGGCACTACCTAGCAGGGACAACCAAGCCTCAGCCTCAGCACAAGTTAGCAGGAGGGACCATGAGGAATACAAGAAGTTCTCAGCTGTTCCTCTCCCAGGAAAGTGAAGATCAATGATGACACAAGACCCACAAGTATTACACAGCTAGCTCTATAGCAAGTCAATCTCCACCTCTTTTACTGCCTGTCCTATTTATACCCTCCAAACATCATGTGTCCTCCATGGGTCTTGCCTCAGTATGTGTCTGGCTTCAGCACATGCATCTATCTCAACTGATATCACTCTGCCAATCAGCAAAAGACTGCACTAAAACCATCTGGTCGTGAGTGTGTGTGTGTGTGTGTGTGTGTGTGTGTGTGTGTTTTGGTTGGGAGACTTTCAATGACTGCTTCTATTTCTTTAGGAGTCATTGTACTGTTTAGATGGTCTTTCTGATCCTGATTTAACTTTGGTATTTGGTATCTGTCTAGAAAATTGCCCATTTCATCCAGATTTTTCAGTTGTGTTGAGTATAGGCTTTTGTAGTAGGATCTGATGATTTTTTGAATTTCCTCAGTTTCTGTTGTTATATCTCCCTTTTCATTTCTGATTTTGTTAATTTGGATACTGTCTCTGTGCCCTCTGGTTAGTCTGGTTAATGGTTGGGACTATGAATCTTATTAGGCAATTGTCCTCAGTCTAGAACTACATCAGGTGAGAGGAATAGGGCATAAAATAAAATAAAATAGTAAAAAACAAAACAAAAAACCCCAGATTTTTGAAAAATGAGAGAGAAAGAGAAAAGCAAAATGGATTTCAGAGCTCTCCTAGGGACAAGGGGAAATCTGGAGATGTCCTGGTGTGTCTGAAGACAGGTACAGTGTACTCATATATAATAAATTAATAAATCTTCAAAAAAGAGCTCATCCTAAATTTCCTGGATGAGACCCTTTAAGGAAAGGTTACAAGAGATTTGTGTCCCAGGCAGACTATAGGAACAATTGGCCATACAATCATATTCTTTACATATCAAAATATTAATGGTTTGAGAATAATTTGATATTTTTTGAGAATGTGCACATCAAATTATAAAGACTTGTTCTCAGTGTCCTCAATTTCTACCTGTACCACATAATGATGTTAATTCTAGAGGACTTAATCAATTATTACAAATAAATGGTACTCATATTTCTGATTTTTCAAAATTAAAATATGTACATGTGACTAATGATACCTTTTCAGGCTTTCTAGTTGCAACTGCTCGAACAGGAGAAGCAACTAAAACTGCTACATTTATTTTCTACATTGCCTACATTATTGTCTATGCTTGGTGTTCCAACTCAGATTAAAAAAGATAATGAAACTGGCTATTTATTACAGTCAAACATTTGAGATGTTTTGACAACAATTTAATAAAAATTTAATTCTTTATAATTCTCAAGGACAAGGTATTGAGGAACTTTAAAACAATATCTTCTCAAAAAGTGGGGGGGAATTATAACCCCGTGCACATTATTTAAATCATGTTTTTATATTTTTAAGAAAATTTTAAAATTTGGATGCCAAGGAACTCCTTGCTGAGTGTCTATAGCATCCTAAAACTAGACATACTCATGCCTAGGTGAGATGGAATGATCCACTTATTGGCATATGGCATGATCCTGATCAGGTGTAGGGAAGAGGGCATGTTTGTGTTTTTTCTGCAGAATGCTGCAGAAGCATGCTAGCTGCCAGAGTGACTGGTGTGGCATGCTGAAAATAATGCTGACCTGTGAGCTTGCTGAGTGCCCTGACAATGGTGACAGGAAAGCTGTATTGGGTGTATGTTCTTAACCCACCTTTACTTGCCTATGTCCCAGATTAGATGAACTGCCTTGTTTCAAGATTTAGATTTTGTGGGACAGAGAACATGGAGACTGTGAAAACTAACTTAGAAAAATTAATCTAAAGGAGGAGTTATAATGACTCTTCTCTTTCCTTTAATGTGATCAGTTATTCCAACTCAATCATGGACTGGTCTAGAAATAAATCCAATATTGAAGATTCTAGTTATAAAGATGGCTAAAAATCTTAATCAGTCAGCTGAGTTAATCTGGAATATAGTCTCCACTCTTTCTGAGAAGTAGTAGTTTCTCTGTTGATTCTCAAAGCCACCTCCCCTACACCTGGAGGCCAGACTTTGTGTCTAATGGTTGCTAATTTGCAACTGAATTGGATACCTTGGGACATGCATAGACAAGTTAATCCTGTTTTGCTCTTAACTTCTGACTTTGTATTTTAAGCAAGCTGGTTGTTTTCACCCAGGAAAGTCTTAGTGACTCACCATGACAATTTTTCATCCCCATGAAGAAATGCAATTAGTGCATATTTATAGGTTCTTTGTGGCTTGGTCTGAATTGGGGAAAAGGTGTGCTATGAAGGCCTGTGGCCAAAAATGGGCAACTAAGGATTTATAATATTCTCCGACCTAAGACAGAGGCATGCGCCGAAAGGCCGTTTGTTTATTAATAATAAACACTAATAAGGCCGTGTTTGTTCAAATAACACAAACAAGCTGTGTGTGACCTTGAAGATGGGTAAGAGAAAATGTATAACCTTTGACCTAAGTCAGGTGGGGCCACCAGCCACCATAAATCACAGACAGGACTATGGAGCATAGGTAAATCTTTTGCCCCAGTCCAGTCGATTTTTAATAAGCCAAAAGGGAGGAATTGTACCTTCCTGCCCAGCCTTTAATCAGAAAATTCAGACCTCAGCGATAGCCAGGACTGCCTACGTAGGGTGGAGCTCTCAGACCAAGGTGAAGTCCATTGTTCAAGGACCTGCAGTTTCCTGAGAGGAGCCAACCATCTGCTGAGCAACCAAACTGATTTTGCAGACAAGTGCCCAGCCTTTGAGGGAAGGGTTTTCTCCCACTTTTAAATTTGGAGCTCCCCATTAAACAACGAGCCTTGATCAGAAATACATTGTCTTGGTTCATTATTTTTCTTACCCACCCATTCTATTTCAGCCCCAGCTTTCCTTCCAGGTGACCCTGGTTCCCATAGCCACAGGTGGTTACACACGTGTCCTTTCACATGCGTGCTTTATCAGAACATCCTTTCTTCTGTGTTTGCTTGAGGTAATGTTCCTTCGTGAGTTCTCCTTAGTCTTTCACCTGTGTCCACTTCAGGAAAACACTCCTTCAGGTGTTTGTCCAGGTAAAACACCATCTAAATGACTTTCCAAAGAACCCATAAGTTTCCACTTCAACTGTTAAATTCTTACTTTTTAAACACACCGATTCCGTTCTTTGCTACCTGTATGTGAATAGATGGATGACTATTTACCAAATCAAGAGTGGCATCATTCTCAAAAGAAAATTTACTCTCCCTCCCATAGGAGCCATCAATTTCCAATAGCTTCTGAGATGGGGATGAGAACTCACAAGCCCCTCACTTGTCTTGCTGTTGTTTGGGATTTATGTATATACTTAGAGCTGCTGTGAGTTCTTATGTGCAATAGCTCTGTAATGTTCAGCCAATACTGTTTCACTGGAGATATCCACTACTCCTAGCTTTCATAGTAATTCTAACTCCCTGTTCCCTGATGAACCCCAAGTTTGAGGAAAAACAGATATGATGTTGATTTCCTGTTTAAGGCTGAGTATTCCACATTCTCTTATTATTTCCACTTTGCCAGTTCTAGATTTCTGTACTAATCATCATCTACAACAAACAGAAGCTTTACTGATGAGGGTTGAGTGATACACTAATCTATAGATATAAGATGATGATTGAGGAGCAGATTAGTATGTCCACTTGCTGAAACAATAGCATTAGGTTCTTTCCTGGGACCTATGTCCTAGCCAGTCATATGGTTTTGGCCCAGTTTATAATACCAGGCATGAAATCTATCTTGTGGAGTAGATTTTAAATCCTCTCCAGAAATTGATGTCTACTCATATACATTTCATGCCAGTATTGTACCAGTGAGTATATCTTGACAGCCCAGTTATTATTATACCTGACAAGGTTCATGGTCGGATACAGCTATTGATATCTTTTTCTCCTCTAGTAGCATGCATGGGCTCCTCTAGTACTTTGAAAGCAAACCAGTAGGGATGAAATTTACAGTTCAATACCAGCTTGATTTCTCTGTATTCTATGACTCAGGAATGTGGTTTAGGACAAAAGAGATACAGAAAAAAAAATGCCAACAGTCTAAAATGTTTGGAGGGAGTCTATGGTACTCTACTCGCTACCAGTTTGAAAAGAAGTAGTCTATGCCTGGCACTAGGCATTTTATTAGATAGCCAATAGTGTTTGGGGGAGGTATTGTGCTTCTGTTATAGGATAGTTCCATTTAAGTCCCATATATGTGTCCATATACATATATAAATACAGATACATATATACACATGCACACACATATGTATATTTTAGGAAGCTTCTACATTAACAAATTCTCATGTGGTATTTTTAAAAGCCTTAGTGTTAAAGCATCCCCATACCCTCAACTGTGTTCCACCTTCCCACTCTCTTTAACTTTTCTGTTTGATAATTCCCTTTCTTTCTTCATACCACCAGCATTCTTTTCTCTTTTCCTTGAATTCTATTCTACATATGGCCCCTTACTAGTTTCCTAATGTCTGTGGATATTCTTATTTAAACACACATATAAACAGTTAAAGCTAGCAACAATATTAAGAAAAAATATATAGCATTTTTCTTTCTGGGTCTGGATCAGTTCACTCAGAATAATTGTTTCCAGAACAATCATTTATATGGAAATTTCATAATTTTCTTTTTTATTATTTTCTATATTTTTTATTTACATTCTGAATGATTTCCTCTTTCCAATTTCCTCCTTCCCCAAAAGTCCCATAAGCCCTCTTCCCTCCTCCTGCTCCCCATTCAACCCCCCCCTTGCTTCTCTGTTCTGGTATTCCCCTACATCCAGTCTTTCCAGGACCAGGGGTCTCTCCTTCCATCTTCTTGGAAATCTATTGATATGTGAATTGTGTCTTGGGTATTCCAAGATTCTGGGTTAAAACCCCTTATCAGTGACTGCATATCCTCTGTGTTCTTTTGTGATTGGGTTACCTCACTAAGGATGATATTTTCCAGTTCTGATCATTTGCTTAAGAATTTCATGAATTCATTATTTTTAATTGCAGAGTAGTATTCCATTGTGTAAATATACCACATCTTCTGAATCCATTCCTCCATTGAGGGACATCTGGGTTCTTTCCAGCTTCTGACTATTATAAATAAGACTGCTATGAACATAGTGGAGCATGTGTCCTTATTGCATGCAGGGTAAGTCTCTGGGTATATGTCCAGGAGTGGTATAACAGGATCCTCTGGGAGTGTAAAGCCCAGTTTTCTGAGGAACCGCCAGACTGCTTTCCAGAGTGATTGTACCAGCTTGTAATCCCACCAGCAGTGGAGCAGTGTTCCTCTTTCTCCACATCCTTGCCAACAACTGCTCTCTCCTGTGTTTTTGATTTTAGCCATTCAGACTGGTATGAGGTGGAATCTCAGGGTTGTTTTGATTTGCATTTCCCTAATGACTAAGGATGATGAACATCTCTTTAGATGCTTCTCAGCCATTAGATATTCTTCAAGTGAGAACTCTTTGTTTAGCTCTGTACCCCATTTTTTAATAGGGTTATTTGGCTCTCTGCATGGTATTGGTACAGTGACATGCATGTAGATCAATGGAACAGAATTGAAGACCTAGAAATGAATCCACACTCCTATGGTCACTTGATCTTTGACAAAGGAGCTAAATCCATCCAGTGGAAAAAAGATAGCCTTTTCAACAAATGGTGCTGGTTCAACTGGAGGTCAACATGCAGAAGAATGCAAATCGATCCATTCTTATCTCCTTGTACTAAGCTCAATTCCAAGTGGATCAAGGACCTCCACATAAAAGCAGACACACTGAAACTAATAGAAAGGAAGCTAGGGAAGAACCTTGAACATATGGGCACAGGGGAAAATTTCCTGAACAGAACACCAATAGCTTATGCTCTAAGGTCAAGAATTGACAAATGGGAGCTCATAAAATTACAAAGTTTCTGTAAGGCAAAGGACACTGTCAAAAGGACAAAGCAGCAACCAACAAACTTGGAAAAGATCCTTACCAACCTTACATTCGACAGAGGGCTAATATCCAATATATACAAAGAGTTTTCTTTTAAAATTATCTTTAATCTTTTTTTAGTCCAGTTGTTATCCCCTTCATGGTCTACCCTCTGATAGTTCCTCATCCCATTCCTTCCCCCCTCCCCCATCTCCAAGAGGATGTCACTACTCACCACCACACCCTGCCAGGCCTCCCCACTCCCTGGGGCCTCAAGTCTCTCAATGGTTATGTGCAAGTTCTCTCACTGAGGCCAGACCATGCAGCCCTCTGCTGTTATATGTGTCAGGGGCCTTGACCATCTAGTGTATGCTGCCTGGTTTGTGACTCAGTGTCTGGGAGATCTCAGGGGTCCAGGTTAGTTGAAACAGCTGGTCTTCCTATTGGATTGCCTTCCTCCTCAACTTCTTCCAGCCTTATCCTAATTCAACCACAGGAGTCCCTGACTTCAGTCCATGGGTTGGGTGTAAGTATCTGCATCTGTCTCAGTAAGCTGCTTGTTGGACCTCTTGGAGGACAGCCATGCTAGGCTCCTGTATGTAAGCTCTCCATAGCATTAGTAATAGTGTCAGGCCTTGGAACCTACCCTTGAGCTGGATCCCTATTTGGGCCTGTCACTGGACCTCCTTTCCCTCGGTCTCTTTTTGTTCCTGCAGTTCTTTTAGACGAGAACAGTTCTGGGTCAGAGTTCTTGACTGTGGGATGGTAACCCCATCTGTCCTCTTGATGACCTTGTCTTTCTACTAGAGATGGACTCTTCGAGTTTCCTCTCCCCACTGTTGGGCATTTCATTTAAGGTCCCTCCACTTGGGTCCTGAGAGTCTGTTACCTCCCAGGCCTCTGGTACATTTTTGGGGGTGACCTCCCACCTCCCACCTCTGGGATTTGCATATTTCAATTCATCCTACTGGGCCTCAGGGTTTCACTCCTGTTCCAATACCTGATAATGTTCCCCTTTTCCCCTCCCCTCTCCTCTCACCCCCAGGTTACTCTATCCCACTGCCCTCCATAATTGCTTTATTCTCTCTCCCAAGTGGGATTAAAGCATCCTCACTTGGGCCTTTCAACTTATTAACCTTCATGTGTTTGGTGGATTGTATCCTGGATATTCTGTGCTTTTTTCCAGGCATTTTGTTTGAGTTAGTTTCTTTGTCACTGAAGCATGTTTCTTATATGCAGCAAAATTCTAGGTCCTGTTTAAATATCCAGTCTGTTAGACTATGTCTTTTTATTGAGGTATTGGGTTCATTGATGTTGTGAGATATTAAAGAGCCATGATTGTTGGCTCCCATTGTTTTTGCTTTTAGAGGTGGTATTGTGGTTGTGTGGTTCTCTCATTTTGTGATTGTTGTAAGATGATTAATTTATTGGTTTTTCTTGGGTGTAATTACCCTCCTTGTGTTGGAATTTTCCATCCAGTATCCTCTGTAGGACTAGATTAGTTGAAAGATTTTTTTTTTTCGAGACAGGGTTTCTCTGCGTAGCCCTGGCTGTCCTGGAACTCACTTTGTAGACCAGGCTGGCCTCGAACTCAGAAATCCTCCTTCCTCTGCCTCCCAAGTGCTGGGATTAAAGGCGTGCGCCACCACTGCCCAGCTGAAAGATGTTGTTTAAATTTGGTTTTGTCATGGAATATCTTGATTTCTTCTTTTAGGGTGATTGATATTTTTGCTGGGTATAGTATCCTGGGCTAGCATTTGTGTTCTCTTAGGGTCTACATGACATCTGTCCAGGATCTTCTGGCTTTTAGAGTCTCAGTTGAGACTCTAAAGTCTGGTGTAATTCTGGTAGATCTGCCTTGTATGCTACTTGGCTTTTTTTCCTTACCACTTTTAATATTCTTTCTTTGTTCTGTGTATTTAGTGTTTTGATTATTATGTAATGTAAGGATTTTCTATTCTGGTCCAATCTATTTGGTATTCTCTAGGCTGCCTGTATGTTTATGGCTATCTCTTTCTTTAGGTTAGGCAAGTCTACTTCTATGATTTTGTTGAAGATATTTTTCTGACCCTCTGAGTTGGGATTCTTCACCCTCTTCTAGTCCTATTATACTTAGGTACGATCTTTTCATTGTGTCCTGAATTTCCTAGATAATTTGGATTAGGAGCTTTTTATACTTTGCATTTTTTTATTATGTTTCAATATTTTCTAAGATTTCTTCTATGCCTGAGATTCTCTTTTCTATCTCTTGTATTCTGTTGGTGTTGCTTGCATCTGTAGCTCTTAATGTCTTTCCTAAGTTGTCCATCTCCCAGGTTGCCTCCATTTGTGTTTTCTTTATTGCTTCTATTTCCATTTTTAGTTTCATTCCTTTACCTGCTTGATTGTATTTTCCTGTATTTCTTTCAGTGATTTATTTGTTTCTTCTTTAAGGCCTCCTGTTTGCCTGTGGTTTACCATAGTTCTTTAAGGGAGTTCTTTATATCCTCCTTAATGGCCTCTATCATCGTCATGAGATGGAATTTTAGGGCAGTATCTTGCTTTATATGGGTGTTAGGGTAGTCAAGGCTTGTTTTGATGGGCTATGTAGGTGTCCCAGATGACGAAGGCATTTGGGTGAAATTCTCACTTGTGTCCTTGGTCAGTACAGACTCCTGGGAAGCATGCAGGCTGAAGCATTTGGGCAGGTATTGGCCAGGCTGCTGATCGGGCCCAGGTGGGGAAATGTGCTGGAAGGAAAGTCTGGTACATTGTTTTTATAGCTTATTTTATTTAATTTGTTTTGTGTTTTTAAATTTCATATGTATGTAATAAAGTAATAAAAGTTGTTTTATGATATCTATTATCAGATAATGAGAGGAATGTCTGTATATGAATTCCTTTATCTAATAATTCATAGTTGCAGTAAAAATTATTTTAAAATGTGCACATATATGTACAAGCGACTATTTTTATGTGAAGGAAGAGAAAATTGGTCAAGGTTTGAGAACTGCCCAACATCACCTGTATATCAGCAGCATGGAAAAGGTACAACTAGTTTCCTTGTGCTTATTTCTCAAAGAATCAAGGCAAATTCTTGTGAATAAATCTAACATTTTCATTATAGTCATTTATCTTGCCATTTTTCTTTGATTGTTACTATACTTAAGGTGTTGTCTTTTACTTTCTATTGTAATGCTAAGTGCAGGCCTCCCAAACCTGGTGTCTGCAATAGCCTCCACCTGCCCCCCCACCCCCCAGTTAATTGTGATTGGTAAATAAAGAAGTCAACAGCCAATATTTGGGCAGAAGAGACATAGTTAGGGTTGAGGTTTTGTGTACTTTGAGAGAGAGGACCATGGAGGAGGAAAGAGGAAGGAAGCTGACATAAGATTAAGGAAGAACAAACAGGAGGAGATGAGTCTCCATGAGCTAAGGGGCAATAGAACTTGGCCCAGAGAGCTGCCCAATGGAAGTTTAAGTGCAGTCCAGAGGAACACAGTACATAGTGATAACTTGGCCTTACCAATAGGAAGATAGATTCTAACAGCATGGAGGGTGGGCAAAGCTGAGCTATTGTGCTACCTATGGCTGTTTAAAAATATAAAGACTATATGCGTCTTTCATCTGGAAAGATAGATTGTCTAAGGCAGGGAAGAAGCCCTGTGCCAGGATGTTTTAATAATTTTTATTACAAATATGAATTATTAGGTAAAGGGAACATTATGGAATTCATACACAGAAACATGTCACATTTGCATTATCTGATGAAAAATAAAACAAACAATAAAATAATGAAACAATTTTTTTTATTATTAGAAGTAGAAATTCTATTGATCAAAATTACTTAGACATGTTTGGAAACCGCTTTGTACTGAATGTTAATATAAATCACAGTCTATGGTCTTTTGTGTTGTTTCTATTTTTGCATCTTAAATTTAAAAATAATGAAGGAAGTCTGAAAATGGAAGAACAGGTGAACCAAGTTGAAAAGTGGGAGAACAGGAAGAGAGTGAACCAAGCAAACAGAGAGTATTGTTTCATTGGGTGCATGAGAGAAGAAGTTTAAGTGGAGATTTGAGAAAATGCAAATTTTTTAAAATAAACACATATCTGAAATCATTTTTTAAATGAAATACACAGATACTGAATTAGCATACCAACTTCTCTTTATTATATGAGTGAAATGGAATGTCTCTGGATCTTTTTGTGTGCTTATGAATATATATGCTGCGCCTATATCCAATATTACAAACTCCAAATTCTACTATGATGAGTTGAAAAAGTGGCTCAGGTAAGGCCTAGTGGCTACCAGGTCAGAGTACTTGCCTGGCATTTCTTATATCTGGATGTTGCTGTGCACAAATAAGGATCCTGTATTGAATCATCTGATAGTCAAAGATGGGACTCTCTAATTTTTAAGCTTATTTTTCTAATTTTCATAGTCTGGCAACTGCTATAAAAAACAATCTAAAATGCTGTGGAAGTTAAAATGAACAAGTTTCTGGGCTGAACCCAGTTGTCCCCATACATACAGAGTGTGATCTGTAGAACCAAGGGAAAGATGGGTGTGGAACTTGGACAAAGAATTGCCATTCCAGGGAAAGAGTGCTTGAGGGGATTGCCAAGAGTCAGACAGAGCTAGGAGAGGGAATAGAGAAGGCATGAATCATATAGAAGGTTGGGAGAATGATCAGGGTTTCTTCTATCACATGCCTATTAAATGAGAAATGACATATATTGAGATAAAATTATAAAATTTTATAATATTTCTTCTGTTATATCTTTGTGTTTATTACTAGAAAATCCCAAGTGATGATAATTAGATCACCACAATAATTGTTAAAGTTTAGCTTTATTTATTAGGATCTTGGAAAGAAAAGGAAGACTGAGGGATCTCACTTATAACTGTAAGGAAGCTTTGGGGCTGGAAATTACCAACCTACATGTATAGTGAATAAGACAGACTACTACCATGTGGAGAAAACATATCCAAAGAATGTTATCCAATACTTGAGAGCTTGGGTTAGACAAAAATGGACATAAGGCAGCAATCAAATCCTGGCAGAATGCGAGGTGACTGATCCGAGTAGAAGTCAAGGTGAGATCCTGAACTGGGTGCCTAACTTTTGAGCCAGAAATGTTGGATATAGAGCTAGGATCTGGAGGTAATTTGGAATAATATGTATCTGGAGTGAGGGGGAGCAGGGCTATCTTTCAAATATGGACCCCCTAGTTTAGTAGTTTTAAAATGGAAAAATTGCTAAACTCATAGTATTGTATAAAATAGTGTTTTTTCCTCAGCCCTTCTTTTTAGTCCATGTTGAATTAGAAGTTAAACCAATTTAAAGTCTGGAACTTTGTTTTTAAAAAAAACACTGAAATATATCATCTTTCCAACAAATGTTTTTAACATCTCTTTCAGCCAAGTTGCATAATAACAACAGTTGAGCGGAAGTACACATGTTCCTCCAAGCTCTGTTGACTACAAGATGGAAACAGGAATCCTTGGGAATATCTGTGAGTCACAAATGTAGAGAACTTTCCAAAGCTGTTTTCTTGCTAGGATGAGAGAGTTCTAATCTTACATTGGCAGGCTCTGCTAGATGCAAGGTACAGTGATTACTTTGATACTTTCTCAACTGTTCTTTATGCTCTTGGATCACCAAGTGTTAATAAATTGGAGCAGGAACATAGTAGAAAAATACTGTAACCCCTTCTGCTCTTGACTTCTCTTCATACAGATGAAAATCAGGATTCTAATCTGTGCTTCTTTGATAGACATTTTACCTCACTGTGAAGAAAGGGAGTTGGAGCATATCCACAATTCTGGAATATTCCCCGTAAGTCAGAACTCTTGTAGTGCTAGTAATTGGTGGTGAATGCTTTCTTTCAATTAAAATGAGGTGTTAAGATGCATTTAAAAATGATTCCAGAGGCCCTTCTGTCTGTGCCTATGCTTGAAACACCCTGTGCTCTTGATCCCACCCACTCAGCTCACATTCTGTCACAGCTTGACCCCCAATGTGTTCTGACATATCCAGGATGACAGGTGAGACCTCAAACCCCATCCCAATTCCTGGCATAACCAGGATCCCCAGGACTCAGAGACACAGGTACCCTGCCCAGTCAGAGACCCACTCTCCTTCTAGTTTCCACCTGTGCATGAAGCAGAGCCTGTATTCTGGATCCCCATCCACTCAGACAGACAGAGGCAGTTTGACCTCAAAGACACATGCAGAATCACAGGATCATAGGCTAACAGGAGAGACAGGCTTCGTTCAGAGACAGCAAGGCCAGTTAACACCAGAGATAACTAGATGGTAAGAGGCAAGCACAAGAACATCAGGTACAGAAACCAATACTATTTGGCAACATCAGAATCCATTTTTTTCCACCACAGTAAGCTGGGATACACCAACATACCTGTAAAGCAAGATTCAAATTTAAATTCTCATTTCATGAAGAGGACAGAGGATGTTAAGAATGACATGAATAACTCCTTTAAAGAAATACAGGAGAACATAGGTAAACAGCTAGAAGGCTTTAAAGAGGAAACACATGAATCCCTTAAAGAAATACAGGAAAGGAAAAAAAAAACAGGGGAAGTAATTGAACAAAACTGCCTAAGATTTAAAAATGAAAATAGAAAGATTAAAGAAAACACAAAGGGAGACAACCTGGAGATGGAAAACCTAGAAAAGAGAGCAGGAGTCACACATGCAAGCATCACCAACAGAATACAACAGACAGAAGAGAGAATCTTGGGTATAGAAGATACCATAGAAGACATTGACACAACAGTCAAAGAAAATATAAAAATCAAAAGCTCCTAACTCAAAACATTCATGAAATCCAGGATAAAATGAAGGAAAAAAAAAAAACCAAACCTAAGAATAATAGGTATAGAAGAGAGTAAAGACTCCAAACTCAAAAGACCAGTAAATATCTTCAACAAAAGTATAGCATAAAGCTTCCCTAACCTTAAGAAAGAGTTGCCCATAAACATATAAGAATCCTACAAAACACCAAACAGATGGGATCAGAAAAGAAATTCCTCCTGTCACATAATAATTAAAACACCAAATGTAAAGAACAGAGAAAGAATATTAAAAGCAGTAAGGGAAAAAGGTGAAGTAACATATAAAGTCAGACGTCTGAGAGTTACACCAGACTATGAAACAGAGACTCTAAAAGCCTGAAGATCTTGGGCAAATGTCATACAGACCCTCAGCGAACACAAATGCCAGCCCAGACTACTATACTTGGCAGAACTATCAATTTCAATAGATATTCCAAGGAATTATAAGAGAAAAACAAAATTTAAACAATATCTTTCCACTAATCTAGCACTACAGAAGATAATAAAAGGAAAAGTCCAACACAAGGAGGGAAACTAAACCAAAGATAAAGCAAAAAATTAATCTTCTCACAACAATTACAAAAGAAGAGAAATACACAAACATAATTCCACCTCTAACTACAAAAATAACAGAAACCAACAATCATTGGTCCCTAATATATCTGAATATCAGTGGACTCAATTCCATAATAAAAAGACATAGGCTGACACACTGTATATGTAAACAGGGCTGAGCATTTTGCTACATACAAGAAACACATCTCAGTGACAAAGATAGGCACTACCTCAAAGTAAAAGGCTGGAAATTTTTTCCCAAAGAAATAGTCCCAATTAATAAGCTGGAGCAGCCAATTCTAATATCCAATAAAATACACTTTCAACCAATGGTTATCAAAAAAATTCCTGTACTGGCAGAGAGCTATGGTCCATCACTGGATTTTCTGTTTTGTAAACTTAACTTCCTCACTTGTTGATTGGTTTAATGAAGATCTGAGAGCCAATTTCTGAGCAGGAAAGGAGAGCAGAACTTCCTGGCAGACACAGGGTCTATGGGAGAAGACTTGAGAGGCTAAAGATTTGCCAGCTGACTCAGGAGGTAGATAGATATGAATAGTGGCAGAGAGAAAAAGAAAAAAGAAAAATTCAAGGAAGTACACTACATACCCATCAAAGGAAAAATCCACCAAGAAGAACTCTCAATTCTGAACATCTATGCCTCACATGCAAGGGCACCCACATTTGTAAAAGAAATGTTACTGAAGCTCAAAGCACACATTGAGCCTCACACAGTAATAATAGGAGACTTAAACACTCCACTCTCACCAAGGAACAGATCATGGAAATAGAAACTAAACAGAGACACATAGAAAAAGCAAAAAATTAATCTTCTCACAACAAACTCAAAAGAAGAGAAATACACAAACATAATTCTACCTCTAATAACAAAAATAAGAGAAACCAACAATCACTGGTTCATTTTTTGCTTAATAATAAAAATTATGAAATGAATGGATTGAACAGATATCTACAGAACATTTTACCCTAAAACAAAAGAGTATAACTTCTTGTCAGCACTTCATAGTACCTTCTGAAAAAATGCCCATATAATCGATACAAAACAAACCTCAACTTATACAAGAAGACTGAAATAATCCCATACATTCGTTCAGATTACCACAAACTCAGGCTTTTCTTTAATAACAACAAAAACAACAGAAAACCCACATACTGAACAACTCTCTACTCAATGATGACTTGGTCAGGAAAGAAATTAAAAACTTTTTTTTTCTTTTTTTTTTTATTTTATTTTATTTTTTTAATTTACATTCCAAATCACTTCCCCTTTCCCGTTTCCTCCATCCACGAAAGTCCCATAAGCCCCCTTCCCTCCCTCTTTTCTCCGTTCAACCCCCTCTCATTACTCTGTCCTGGCGTTCCCCTACATCCAGTCTTTCCAGGACCAGGGGTCTCTCCTTCCATCTTTTTAGAAATCTATTGATATGCTGATTGTGTCTAGGGTATTCTGAGATTCTGGGTCAATATCCCCTTATCAGTGACTGCATACCATGTGTGATATTTGTGATTGGGTTACCTCACTAAGGATGATATTTTCAAGTTCTGACCATTTGCCTAGGAATTTCGTGAATTCATTGTTTTTAATTGCAGAGTAGTATTCCATTGTGTAAATATACCACATCTTCTGAATCCATTCCTCCGTTGAGGGACATCTGGGTTCTTTCCAGCTTCTGGCTATTATAAATAAGGCTGCTATTAACATAGTGGAGCATGTGTCCTTATTGCATGTAGAGGAAGCCCAGGAGTGGTATAGCAGGATCCTCCGGGAGTGTCATGCCCAGTTTTCTGAGGAACCGCCAGACTGCTTTCCAGAGTGGTTGTACCAGTTTGCAACCCCACCAGCAGTGGAGGAGTGTTCCTCTTTCTCCACATCCTTGCCAACAACTGCTGTCTCCTGTGTTTTTGATCTTAGCCATTCTGACTGGTGTGAGATGGAATCTCAGGGTTGTTTTGATTTGCATTTCCCTAATGACTAAGGATGATGAACATCTCTTTAGGTGCTTCTCAGCCATTAGATATTCTTCAGGTGAGAACTCTTTGTGTAGCTCTGTACCCCATTTTTAATAGGGTTACTTGCCTCTCTGGAGTTTAACTTCTTGAGTTCTTTGTATATCTTGGATAGTAGCCCTCTGTCGGATGTAAGGTTGGTAAAGATCATTTCCCAGTTAGTTGGTTGCCGCTTTGTCTTTTTGACGGTGTCTTTTGCCTTGCAAAAACTTTCTAATTTAATGAGGTCCCAATTGTCTATTCTTGATCTTAGAGTATAAGCTATTGGAGTTCTGTTCAGGAAATTCTCCCCTGTGCCCATATGTTCAAGGTTCTTCCCTAGTTTCCCTTCTATTAGTTTCAGTGTGTCTGGTTTTATGTGGAGATCTTTGATCCACTTAGAATTGAGCTTAGTGCAAGGAGATAAGGATGGGTCAATTTGCATTCTTCTGCATGTTGACCTCCAGCTGAGCCAGCACCATTTGTTGAAAAGGCTATCTTTTTTCCACTGGATGGTTTTAGCTCCTTTGTCAAAGATCAAGTGACCATAGGAGTGTGGATTCATTTCTGGGTCTTCAATTCTGTTCCATTGATCTACATGTCTGTTACTGTACCAATACCATGCAGTTTTTAACACTATTGCTCTGTAGTACAGCTTGAGGTCCGGGATACTGATTCCCCCAGAGGTTCTTTTACTCTTGAGAATAGTTTTAGCTATTCTGGGTTTTCTGTTATTCCAGATGAATTTTTGAATTGCTCTTTCAAACTCTATGAAGAATTGAGTTGGGACTTTGATGGGGATTGCATTGAATCTGTGTATTACTTTTGGTAAGATGCTCATTTTTACTATATTAATCCTGCCAATCCATGAGCATGGCAGATTTTTCCATCTTCTGAGGTCTTCTTCAATTTCTTTCTTCAGAGACTTGAAGTTCTTGTCATACAGATCTTTCACTTGTTTGGTTAGCGTCACGCCAAGATACTTAATATGGTTTGTGGCTATCGTAAAGGGTATTATTTCTCTTACTTCTTTCTCAGCCTGCTTATCCTTTGAGTATAGGAAGGCTTCTGACTTGCTTGAGTTGATTTTATATCCGGCCACTTTGCTAAAGTCGTTTATCAGCTGTAGGAGTTCTCTGGTGGAGTTCTTTGGGTCGCTTATGTATACTATCATATCGTCTGCAAATAGTGATAGTTTGACTTCTTCCTTTCCAATTTGTATCCCTTTGACCTCTTTTTGTTGTCTAATTGCTCTAGCTAGAACTTCAAGTACTATATTGAAAAGATATGGAGAGAGAGGGCAGCCTTGTCTAGTCCCTGATTTTAGTGGGATTGCTTCAAGTTTCTCTCCGTTTAGATTGATGCTGGCTACTGGTTTGCTGTAAATTGCTTTTACTATATTTAGATATGGGCCTTGAATTCCTGATCTTTCCAAGACCTTTAGCATGAAAGGATGCTGAATTTTGTCAAATGCTTTCTCAGCATCTAATGAGATGACCATGTGGTTTTTTTCTTTGAGATTGTTTATGTAGTGGATTACATTGATGGATTTCCTTATATTGAACCATCCCTGCATCCCTGGGATGAAGCCTACTTGATCGTGGTGAATGATCGTTTTGATGTGTTCTTGGATTCGGTTGGCAAGAATTTTATTGAGTATTTTTGCATCGATATTCATAAGAGAGATTGGCCTGAGATTCTCTTTCTTTGTCGGATCTTTGTGTGCTTTTGGTATTAGTGTAATTGTGGCTTCATAGAACGAGTTGGGTAGTGTTCCTTCTGTTTCTATTTTGTGGAACAGTTTGAAGAGTATTGGTGTTAGGTCTTCTTTGAAGGTCTGATAGAATTCTGCACTAAAACCATCTGGACCTGTGCTTTTTTTGGTTGGAAGACTTCCAATGACAACTTCTATTTCTTCAGGGGTTATAGGACGGTTTAGATGGTCTATTTGATCCTGATTTAATTTTGGTACTTGGTATCTGTCAAGGAAATTGTCCATTTCCTCAAGATTTTCTAGTTGTGTTGAATACAGGTTTTTGTAGTAGGATCTGATGATTTTTTGAATTTCCTCAGTTTCTGTTGTTATCTCTCCCTTTTCGTTTCTGATTTTATTAATTTGGATACTATCTCTGTGCCCTCTGGTTAGTCTGGCTAAGGGCTTATCTATCTTGTTGATTTTCTCAAAGAACCAACTCCTCGTTTTGTTGATTCTTTGTATGGTTTTATTTGTTTCTACTTGATTGATTTCAGCCCTGAGTTTGATGATTTCCTGCCTTCTACTCCTCTTTGGTGTATTTGCTTCTTTATGTTCCAGGGCTTTCAGGTGTGCCATTAAGCTGTTAGTGTATGCTGTCTCCCGTTTCTTTTTGGCGGCACTCAGGGCTATGAATTTTCCTCTTAGCACTGCTTTCATTGTGTCCCATAAGTTAGGGTATGTTGTGCCTTCATTTTCATTAACTTTCAAAAAGTCTTTGATTTCTTTCTTTATTTCCACCTTGACCAAGTTATCACTGAGTAGAGCATTGTTCAGCCTCCATGTGTACGTGGGTTTTCTTTTGTTTTTGTTGCCATTGAAGACCACCCTTATTCCATAGTGATCTGATAGGAGGCATGGGATTATTTCTATCTTCTTGTATCTGTTGAGGTCTGATTTGTGACCAATTATATGGTCAATTTTGGAGAAGGTACCATGAGGAGCTGAGAAGAAGGTGTATTCTTTAGCTCTAGGATGAAATGTTCTATATATATCAGTTAGTTCCATTTGGTCCAAGGCTTCAATTAGATTCACTGTGTCCCTGTTTAGTTTCTGCTTTCCTGAACGATCCATTTCAGAGAGCGGGGTGTTGAAGTCACCCACTATTATTGTGTGCGGTGCGATGTGTGCTTTGAGTTTTAGTAAAGTTTCTTTTACGAATGAGGGTGCCCTTGCATTTGGAGCATAGATATTCAGGATTGAGAGTTCTTGATGGTGGATTTTTCCCTTGATCAGTATGTAGTGTCCTTCTGTGTCTTTTTTGATGACTTTAGGTTGAAAATCAATTTTATCCGATATTAGGATGGCTACTCCACCTCGTTTCTTGGGGCCATTTGCTTGTAAAATTGTTTTCCAGCCTTTTACTCTGAGGTAGTGTTTGTCTTTGACACTGAGGTGCGTTTCCTGCATGCAGCAAAATGCTGGGTCCTGTTTACGTATCCAGTCTGCTAGTCTATGTCTTTTAATTGGGGAATTGAGACCATTGATATTAAGAGAGATTAAGGCATAGTGATTATTGCCATCTGCCATTCTTGACGCTATCTTTATGTTTGAGTGGTTATCTACTTTTGGGTTTGATTCAAGAAGGTTATTATCTCATTTTTTCCAGGGTGTTGTTTCTCTCCCTGTATTGGAGGTTTCCACCTATTATCCGTTGCAGGGCTGGATTTGTGGAAAGATATTGTGAAAATTTGGTTTTATCATGGAATATCTTGGTCTCTCCATCTATGGTGATTGAGAGTTTTGCTGGGTATAGTAGTCTAGGCTGGCATTTGTGCTGTCTTAGTGTCTGCATGAGATCTGCCCAGGATCTTCTGGCTTTCATAGTCTCTGGTGAGAAGTCTGATGTGATTCGGATAGGTCTTCCTTTGTATGTTACTTGGCCCTTTTCTCTTACTGCATTTAGTATTCTTTCTTTGTTTAGAACATTCGGTGTTTTGATTATTATGTGACGGGAGGTATTTCTCTTCTGGTCCAGTCTGTTTGGAGTTCTGTAGGCTTCTTGTACGTTCATCGGCATCTCTCTCTTTAAGTTAGGGAAGTTTTCCTCCATAATTTTGTTGAAGATGTTTACTGGCCCTTTAAGTTGCAAATCTTCACTCTCATCTATACCTATAATCCTTAGGTTTGGTCTTCTCATTGTGTCCTGGATTTCCTGGATTTGGGTTACGCGTTTTTTGCATTTTGCATTTTCTTTGACTGTTGAGTCGATGCTTTCTATGGAATCTTCAGCACCTGATATTCTTTCTTCCATCTCTTGTATTCTATTGTTGATGTTTGCATCTATGACTCCTGATTTCTTCCCAAGGTTTTCTATCTCCAAAGTTGTCTCCCTTTGTGATTTCTTAGTTGTTTCTACTTCCTTTTTTAGTTCCTGGATGGATTTGCTGAGATCCTTCACTTGTTTGTTTGTATTTTCCTGTATTTCTTTAAGGTATTTTTGCATTACCTCTTTCAGGATTTCTTCCTGATGACCCACGTTCTCCTGCATTTCTCTGAGCGATTTTTGTGTTTCCTCCTCATGGGATTCCATCTGTTGATCCATCGTCTCCTGCATTTCTTTAAGCAGTTCTCGTGTTTCCTTTGTAAGGGCATCTAACCGTTGATTCATTTCTTTAAGCAATTTTTGTGTTGCCTCCTTATGGGCATCCGTCTGTTGACCCATATTCTTCTGCATTTCTTTATGCAAATTTCGTGATTCCTTTGTGAGTGCATCTACCCGTTGATTCATCTCGTTAAGCGATTTTTGTGTTGTCTCCTTGTGCGCCTCCATCTTTTGATCCATGTTCTCCCGCATTTCTCTAAGCGATTTTTGTGTTTCCTTTGTAAGGGCTTCTAACCGTTGATTCATGGTCTCCTGTAACTCTTTATGAGATTTATTTGTGTCCTTCTTGTGATCCTCTAATAGCATCATGAGAAGTGATTTTAAATCCAGATCTTGTCTTTCGGGTGTGGTGGGGTATCCAGGACTTGCTGCTGTTGGAGAGTTGGGTTCGGATGGTTCCACATTACTTTGATTACTGTTAGTAACATTCCTACGTTTGCCTTTTGCCATCTGGATACCTCTGGTGTTAGTTGGTCCTGCTGCCACTGGCTGTTGGTTGGACCTCCTGTGAGCCTGCAAAGTTATTTCTGCCCCCCCTGGATTACCAGGATTCCCCTGGCACCGATTTCTGGGGCCTGCCTGCTCCTGAGTGACTTTGGAGCCCTAATGTGCTTTGCCCCAAGTGATCTTATATTGGGGAGGCCTTGCACATCTAAAGGCTCAGCCTAGTGGATTCCTGGAGCAGAGGTCGCCAAAGGGAGGCTGGCAGGCTCCTGCCCTGTGCAGGGGTGTGTGATCTCTCCTGGGGGGGGGAGGGGGCGTCCCTCTGCCAGGCAGAAGTCCCACAGCAGATCTGGCGCGCTGGTCACTGCAGATCAGCCCAGCACCTGGGAGCAGGTTACACACAAGCTGCCTGAACCCGAGGCGATATTATGCCTGTCTGTCTCTGAGCCTGGCGGTCCCAACTACCTGGTCACTGGAGCAAAGATGGCGGAGGGCACTCTCCGTGGCGCCGCTCACCCTGTGGTCACGATGGCCCGCCGATCTGGCACCCAGACGACCACAGCGCCAACCCACCCTCGGGCACAGACGGAAGCCCCAACAGGCCGTGTCCCAAGTGATGTTATATTGGGGGGAGAGCCTGGGTACCGGTCTCTCCAGCGCAGTCCGCGGGAACCAATTAAAAACTTTTTAGAATTTAAGGAAAATAAAGGTAAAACATACTCAAACTAATAGGAAAAAAATGAAAGTAGTGCTAAAGGGAAAACTCATAGCCCTGAGTGTTTCAATAAAGAACTTGGAGATATCATGCACTAGCAACTTAACAGCACATCTGAAAGTTCTAGAACAAAAAGAAGCAAATACACCCAAGAGGAGTATAGAAAACTTAGGAAAGAGATCAGGAGTCATAAATGCAAGCATCACCAACAGAATATAAGAAATAGAAGAGAGAATTTCAGGAGCAGAAGATATCATAGAAAACATTGACACAACAGTCAAAGAAAATGCAAAAAGCTCCTAACCCAAAACATCCAGGAAATCCAAGACACAATGAGAAGACCAAACCTAAAAATAATAGGTATAGAAGAGAGCAAAGAATACTAAGTAAATATCAACAACAGAATTATAGAAGAAAACATCCCTAACCTAAAGAAACAGACAACCATAAACATACAAGAAGCTTACAGAATAACAAACAGATTGGACTAAAGAAGAAATTCCTCCCATTACATAATAATCAAAACACCAAATTCCTCCCATCACATAATAATAAAAAAAATCAAATGCACAGAACAAAGAAAAATATTAAAAGCAGTAAGGGAAAAAGGTTAAGTAACATAAAGTCAGACCTATCAGAAATACACTACATTTATCAACAGATACTCTAAAAGCCCAAAGTTCTTCGGCAGGTGTCATACAGACCCTAAGAGAAAAAAAACAGTGCCATCCCAGGTACTATAGCAAGGAAAACTATCAACTACAATTGATGGAAAAACCAAGATATTCCAAGACAAAACCAAATTTAAAACAATGACTTTCCACAAATCTAGCCCTACAAAGGATAATAGAAGGAAAAGTCCAACATAAAGAGGGAAACCACACCCAAAAAAAAACCAAGAAATTATCTTCTCAAAAGAGGAGAGACACAAATACAATTCCATCTCATACAACAAAAATAACAGAAAGCAACAGTTATTGGTACTTAATATCTCTCAACATCAATAGAATCAATTCACCAATAAAAAGACATAAACTAACAGACTGGATACATGAACAGGACCCAGCATTTTGCTGCATACAGGAAAAACACTTCAGTGACAAAAACAGAAACTATAACAGAGTAAAAGGATGGAAAATGTTTTTCACACAAATGGTCCCAAGAAACAATCTAATATCCAATAAAATAGACTTTCAAACAAAGGTTACCAAAAAAAAAAAAGGCAGGGGGGAGGTGAGGAAGGACAATTCACGCAAATCAAAGAAAAAATCCACCAAGATAAACCCACAATTCTAAACATCTATGCACCAAATGCAAAGGCATCCATATTTGTAAAATAAACATTATATAAAAACTCAAAGCACACATTGAACCTCACTCAATGATAGTAAGAGACTTTAACACCCAACTCTCCCCAACTGACAGAACATAGAAACAGAAATGAAACAGAGACAAAGTGAAACTAACAGAAGTTATGAACCAAATGCATGTAACAGATACCTACAGAACATCTCACCCTAAAACAAAAGAATATACCTTCTTAGCACTTCATGGTACCTTCTCCGAAACTGATCATATAATTTGGATACAACTAAAGGCTAAACTAATACAAGAAGACTGAAATAATCCTATGCATTCTATCAGATCACCACAAACTAAGGTTTCAATGACAACAAAAACAACAGAAAACCCACATACACATGGAAGCTAGAAAACTCTCTATTCAATGACAACTTGGTAAGGGAAGAAATAAAGAAAAAAAATTAAAGACTTTTTAGAATTTAACAAAAATGAAGGCACAACATACCCAAATTTACATGACAAAATGAAAGCAGTGCTAAGAGAAATACCAATAGCTCTGAGTGCCTCCATAAAGAAATCAAAGAGACCATACACTAGGAGCTTAACAGCGAGTCTGAAAGCTCTAGAACAAAAAGAAGTAAATAAACCCAAGAGGAGTAGATGGTGAGAAAAAAATCAAACTCGGGGCTGAAGTCAACCAAGTAGAAATCAAGAGAACTATACAAAGAACCAGGATCTGGTTCTTTGAGAAAGCCAACAAGATAGATTAACCCTAGCCAGACTAACCAGAGGACACATAGACAGTATCCAAATCAATAAAATCAAGAATGAAAAAAAGGCATAGCCGGGCGGTGGTGGCGCACGCCTTTAATCCCAACGCTTGGGAGGCAAAGGCAGGCGGATTTCTGAGTTCGAGGCCAGCCTGGTCTACAAAGTGAGTTCCAGGACAGCCAGGGCTACACAGAGAAACCCTGTCTCGAAAAACAAAAAAAAAAAAAACAAAACAAAAAAAAGAAAAAAAGGCATAACAACAGAAACTGAAGAAATTTTAGAAAATCATCAGATCCTACTACAAAAGGCTGTATTTTAAACAAAACTGGAAAATCTAGATGAAATGAATGATTTTCTAGACAGATATCACGTACCAAAATTAAACCAGGATCAGATAAACCATCTAAACATCTAAACAGTTCCATAACCTCTAAGGAAGTGAAAGCAGTCATTAGAAGTCTTCCAACCAAAAATAGCCCAGAAACAGATGGGTTTAGTGTAGAATTCTATCAGACCTTCAAAAGAGACCTCATGGCAGTACTTCTCAAACTATTCCACAAAATAGAAATAGATGGAAATACCCAATTTTTTCTATGAAGCAAAAGTTATACAGATACCTAAACCAAACAAAGACCCAACAAAGAAACAGAACTTCAGATGAATTTTGTTAGGATTCTGTCTGGGCTCTACTCCACAGTTACCTGGCAACAGTCAGGTATGCCCCTCCCCACAATTACCTGGCAATAGCCAGGTAGGTCTGGCTACTATAAAAGGGGCTTCTTGCCCCTCCTCTCTCTCTCTCTTGTATCTCCAGTCTCTCTTGCTCTCTTAGCTTCTCTCTTGCCCTCTTGGAGTATTCCCTTTTCCCCCTTCCCTCCCCGTCTCTCCCTGCCTCTACTTCTCTACTCTTTCCTTCTCTCTGCCTTTTTCTGCCTCTACTACCCCCTTAACTCCCCTTCCCTCCCCATGCCCTAAATAAACTCTATTCTATACTATATCGTCTTGTGTCTGGTCCCTCAAGGGGAAGGGGATGCCTTGGCATGGGCACTCTGAGGAACCCCCTTCCCCCACAATCTTGTAGAACATATTCACAGGCCTCTTTCTCTTTTTTGTGATCACAACAAATTTCCCTTATGAATATTGATACAAAAATACTCAATAAAATTCTTGCCAACCAAATCCAAGAGCACATCAGAACGATCATCCACCATGATCAAGTAGACTTCATCCCAGGAATGCAGGGATGGTTCAATATATGGAAATCCATCAATGTAATCCATTATATAAACAAACTAAAAGAAAAAAAAACATGATCATTTCATTAGATGCTGAGAAAGCATTTGACAAAATCCAACACCTCTTCATGATAAAAGTCTTGGAAATATCAAGAATTCAAGGCTCATACCTAAACATAGTAAAGGCAATATACAGCAAACCAGTAGGCAACATCAAACTAAATGGAGAGAAAGTTAAAGCAATCCCACTAAAATAAGGGACTAGACAAGGCTTCCCACTCTCTCCCTATTTATTTGATATAATACTGAAAATTCTAGCCAGAGCAATTAGACAACAAAAAGAGGTCAAAGGGATACAAATTGGAAAGGAAGAAGTCAAAATATCACTATTTGCAGATGATATGACAGTATACTTAAGTGACCCCAGAATTTTTGCCAGAGAACTCCTAAACCTCATAAACAACTTCAGCAAAGTGGCTAGATAGAAAATTACCTCAAACAAATCAGTAGCCTTCCTCTACTCAAAGGACAAATAGGCTGAGAAAGAAATTAAGGAAAAGACACCCTTTGCAATAGCTACAAATAATATAAAATATCTTGGTGTGATTCTAACCAAGCAAGTGAAAGATCTGTCTGACAAGAACTTCAAGTCTCTGAAGAAAGAAATCAAAGAAGAAATCAAAAGTTGGAAAGATCACCTTTGCTCACAGATCGGCAGGATTAACATAATAAAAATGGCCATTTTACCAAAAGAAATCTATGGATTCAATGTAATCCCTATTAAAATTCCAACTCAATTCTTCACAGATATAGAAAGTGCAATTCTCAACTTCATCTATAATAACAACAACAAAAAAAAAGGGTAGCAAAAAGTATTTTCAACAATCAAAGAACCTTGGGGAAATCATCATCCCTTATCTAAAGCTGTACTACAGAGCAATAGTCATTAAAAAAAAAAAAACAAAACTGAGTGGTATTGGTACAGAGACAGGCAGATAGATCAATGGAACAGAATTGAAGACCCAAAAATGAATCCACATACCTATTGTCACTCTTTGACAAGGAGCTAAAACCATCCAGTGGAAAAAAGACAGCGTTTTTAACAAATGGTGCTGGTTCAACTGGAGGTCAGCATGTAGAAGAACGCAAATCAATCCATTCTTATCCTTGTACAAGCTCAAATCCAAGTTGGTTAAGGACCTCTACATAAAACCAGATACACTGAAACTAATAGAAGAGAAAGAGGGAAAGAGTCTCGAACACATGGGCATAAGAGAAAATTTCATGAACAGAACACCAAGGGCTTATACTCTAAGATAAAGAATTTACCTCATAAAATTGCAAAGCTTCTATAAGGCAAAAGATACTATCTATAGGAAAAAATGGCAACCAACAGATTGGGAAAAGATCTTTACTGACCCTACATCCGTTAGAGAGCTAATATCCAATATATACAAAGAACTCAAGAAGTTAGACTCCAGAGAACAAAATAACCCTATTAAAAAATGGGGTATGCAGCTAAACAAAAAATTCTCAACTGAGGAATACTGAATGGCTGATAAACACCTAAAGAAATGTTCAACATCCTTATTTATCAGGGAAATGTAAATCAAAACAACTCTGAGATTCTACCTCACACCAGTCAGAATGGCTAAGATCAAAAACTCAGGTGACAGCAGATGCTGATGAGGATGTGGAGAAAGAGGAACACTCCACTCTGGAAATCAGTTTTGCAGTTTCTCAGAAAATTGGACATATTTTTATTGGAGGACCCAGCTATACCACTCCTGGAAATACACCCAGAAGACATTCCAACTTATAACACATATAACAACATATAACACATGCTCCAATATGTTCATAGCAGCCTTATTTATAATATTCAGAATCTGGAAAGAACCCAGATGTCCTTCAACAGAGGAATGTATTCAGAAAATGTGGTATATTTACACAATGGAGTACTACTCAGCTATTAAATACAATGAGTTCATGAAATTTTTAGACAAATGGAAGGAATTAGAAAATATATTCCTGAGTGAGCTAAACTAATCACAAGGGAACACACATGGTATGTACTCAGTGATAAGTGGATATCAGCCAAAAATTACAGAATACCTAGGATACAATCTACAGACTGTAAGAAGTTTAACAAGCAGAAATCCCCTAGTGAGAAGGCTTCAATCCCACTTAGAAGGGGGAAGGAAATAATCTTGGGAAGCAGAGGGAGGAAAGGGACTTCAATGGGAGAGAGGAAGGAAACAGGAAAAGGGAGAAAAAAGGAACAGATATGGGGGGATGGGACAGGAGAGAAGCCCAGAGGGCCAAAAGAATAAAAGGAATTAAGCAGCCTTGGAGAGTGGGAGATAGGTGGACCCTCTAGAAAGTACCAAAAAAACAGGAGGTGAGACACTCTCAGGACTCATTGGAGGTGACCTTAGCTAAAATGCTCAACTTTGGGGAAAGGGAACTCAAACAGTTCACCTCCAGCAGATAGACAAGGCCTCAAGTGGAGGGACATTGTTACTAACCCACAATCAAAATTCCTGACCCAGAATTTTTCATGCCTTAAAGAACTACAGAGACAAGACTGTAGGGAAGGTAGTTCAATGACCGGGTCAACTGGGGATCCATCTCATGCAGGGACACCAAGGCCTGCTGCTACTATGCTATGATGTGCTTACAGGCATGGTTATCTTCTGAGAGTCCCACCAGCAGCTGACTGAGACAGAAGCATATGCTTACATCCACTCATTGGACTGAAGTCAGGGACCCCTATGGTTGAAATAGGGGAAGGATTGAAGAAATTAAATGGGAGAGCAACCCCATAGGAAGACCAACAGTTTCAACTAACCCAGACCCCAGGGAGCACCCAGAGACTGAGACACCAACACAGGCTAGTCCTAGGCCCCTGGCACATATGTAGCAGAGGTCTCCCTGGTCTAGCCTCATTGGGAGAAGATGTGCTTAATCTTCAAGAGACCTGAAGCCCCAGGGAAAGGGAAAGTCTGGTGGAGTAGGGGCACCCTCTCAGAGGCAAGTAGAAGGAGGAATGGAATGAGGAACTGTGGGAGGGGGTACTGAGGGGAACAAAGACTGGAATGTAAATAAATAAATTTTATAAGTGACACACACACACACACACACACACACACACACACCAGAAAATGGTTAAGCATTAACTTAACAAAATGAACAAGAAATGAGTCATTTTAAAAGAAGATTGTAAAATAAATGAGACCTGGAAGCTTATGTCTTTGTTAACATGAATGAGACATCTGCAGACAAAAGAGCTAACCATATGAACATAAAGAACTAGAACTTACACATGGTATTTGTCAGGGTTTGGGGGTGTATGCTGCTGCCTGCAGTGTGTTCATCTGCGACAAAATTATAAAACTGCTTATAGAATTGCCAAGAGAAGCAAGAGGCTGGGACTACTCCACAGCTACCATAACAAACTGATATTTGGTGTTTGAATACAGTGAAATCATAGAAACTAGAGAATGCCTTGCCTCCTCTCCCACTCTCATGCCACAGTATCCAGTCTTACTCGATGCTTTCAGAAAGCTGTGTCTGAGGTATGTGGCTTCTAAGGTCCTGGAATCTCAGAGAAGAGTGAGTAGAAGAAAGAATGTGAGAAGCTAACAAACAGCATAGATAAACAGCTCACACCGCTAAGTAAAACTGTGAGTACAAAACTGATGTTGAAGAAAATCTCATCAGGAGATTTATACATGAGCAAATAAGCACAGTTGAGAGGAAAGAGGGATAGATATTACATTCTTAATACACAATATGCGGGGCTGGAGAGATAACTCAGTAGTTAAGAGCACTGACTACTGTTCCAGAGGTCCTGAGTTCAATTTGCAGCAACCACATGGTGGCTCACAACCATCTGTAATGGGATCCGATGCCCTCTTGTGGTGTGTCTGACAACTATAGTGTATTCATGTAAATAAAATAAATTTACAGCAAACCGGTAGCCAGCATCAATCTAAATGGAGAGAAACTTGAAGCAATCCCACTAAAATCAGGGACTAGAAAAGGCTGCCCTCTCTCTCCATATCTTTTCAATATAGTACTTGAAGTTCTAGCTAGAGCAATTAGACAACAAAAGGAGGTCAAAGGGATACAAATTGGAAAGGAAGAAGTCAAACTATCACTATTTGCAGACGATATGATAGTATACTTAAGCGACCCAAAGAACTCCACCAGAGAACTCCTACAGCTGATAAATGACTTCAGCAAAGTGGCCGGATATAAAATCAACTCAAGCAAGTCAGTAGCCTTCCTATACTCAAAGGATAAGCAGGCTGACAAAGAAGTAAGAGAAATGATACCCTTCACGATAGCCACAAACCATATAAAGTATCTTGGTGTGACTCTAACCAAACAAGTGAAAGATCTGTATGACAAGAACTTCAAGTCTCTGAAGAAAGAAATTGAAGAAGACCTCAGAAGATGGAAAAATCTTCCATGCTCATGGATTGGCAGGATTAATATAGTAAAAATGACCATCTTGCCAAAAGCAATATACAGATTCAATGCAATCCCCATCAAAATCCCAACTCAATTCTTCATAGAGTTAGAAAGAGCAATTCAAAAATTCATCTGGAATAACAAAAAACCCAGGATAGCTAAAACTATTCTCAAGAGTAAAAGAACCTCTGGGGGAATCAGTATCCCGGACCTCAAGCTGTACTACAGAGCACTAGTCTTAAAAACTGCATGGTATTGGTACAGTGACAGGCATGTAGATCAATGGAACAGAATTGAAGACCCAGAAATGAATCCACACTCCTATGGTCATTTGATCTTTGACAAAGGAGCTAAAACCATCTAGTGGAAAAAAGATAACCTTTTCAACAAATGGTGCTGGCTCAACTGGAGGTCAACATGCAGAAGAATGCAAATTGACCCATTCTTATCTCCTTGCACTAAGCTCCATTCCAAGTGGATCAAGGACCTCCACATAAAACCAGACACACTGAAACTAATAGAAAGGAAACTAGGAAAGAATCTTGAACATATGGGCACAGGGGAGAATTTCCTGAATAGAACTCCAATAGCTTATGCTCTAAGATCAAGAATTGACAAATGGGACCTCATTAAATTACAAAATAAATAAATCCTTAAAAAAATACACAACATGCACCAAGAGAGAAGAAAGGAAAAATATTACAATTTAATAGGAAATATCTCTATTAAAAAATGGAGGCTAGTGTTGCACATCTGTAACCCCAACACTCATGAGGCTGAGGCAAGAGTTCAAAACCATCCTAGAATGCACAGTGAAGTTCAATCTCAAAATAAACAAGGATGTAGGATACAAGTTGGTGGCAGAATGTTTTCCTAGCATACAAGGGTACTGAACTTGATCTCCAGAACATAGGAAGTAAAAGTGAAAAATAACAATACTTAAAATTCTGTGTAATAAAACAAGATTAAGACATGACCCTTAAATCAGTCCAAAGAGCCACTATTAAATGCTTCATAAAACCATGCTCCCTGAAATATAGGCTTGCCTAACTCAGACTCATGAGTTCCACTAGTGAGGAAGTGCTCCAGAGTTAGACAGACCAACAGTGACATCTGCTGCCAGGGACTTATTTTGAAAGTGGCCCATTGCAAGTAGACTCCTGCCAAACCGAGGTGATGAGTCAGCAGTCAGGAACTCCTGTTTGTCATTTATGCTATTAGAAGGTTTTCCAAGGCGAACACAGAACATGGGAAAATGAGAATGTTTGAAAATGTAACTAAAACAAACAAAAACAGTGGAGACTGAGACATAAGTGATTAGACAAAGACCTAACTTTATCTTTCTTCATCATGTTCCCCTTTAGCTAAGTAAATTCAAATTAATTCTATAGTTATTAGCAAACATGAACTTCTTTTCCATGAAAAGGATTAATTTAACTATTGCCAGCTACAGTGGATTACAGCATCATACCCAGGTCAAAGAGAAAAAAGTCCAAAGATCAAAGGAAAGTATGCCTAAAATTTTAGGGTAATCCTTACTTAGGAAACTACTTCCTAATTATCTGTCCTTCAACATCTGCTGACCCTTGGGCAGTTTTTTTGTTTGGTTGGTTGGTTTTTGTTTTTTTTTTTTTTTACTTTTCTGAAAGCTGATGAACATAAGGTTTGAATCAGGCATCACATTTAAAATAATAACTGCCAGTATAAAATGTTCAGTGTGACTCAATTCTATAAAGCAAAATATATGAAAGAAAATGGAGTTTAATACTTGTTTATAAAAATGAAAAATGATAATGAATTCAGTTACTGTGAAAGCAAGTGAGCATAACCAATATTTTGATTGAAGAATTCCTGAGTTTGCCGTTCAAAGATTTCTGCCATACTTAATGTGGCATTTTGAGCAAATTACACTTCTCTGGGCCTCATTTCTCAGTGCTGTAAAAATAAAAAGATAGGACTATATGTAGGATGGCAGATGGACTACCTGCTTATGAGTTCATCTCATAGCTACATGCAGACTGCACCAGCTAGGTCTATTGTGGAAGACGGAACTGTGGAGTCTCCATGTGCACCTCACAGATTCTTAACTCTGGCAGAAAGATCTTGCTCTTTTCATATTTTTTATTTATTGCAGTGGCTGATTCTGTTATTAACTGTTCATTTAGTGCAAACTATGATTTCCCTCTACAAGGTGCTCAACAGGTATTATTTCTGGTATTCACAGTATTCCAAAGACAAGGGAAACAAAGACTCAGAAAATACGAGGAATTTCCCAGAGTCAGAAAACATGGAGTCAATAAGTAAGATAATCTCCTGCCACTCCCTGTCATAAATTATCTTAATTTCTCATATTTTGGACCATAGCCTAGCCCTCATAAAATACAAAAGTCATATATTTTAGCATCACTGTGCCTTGTCTGCCAGTACCTTAATGCACATGTGTGCCTGCACAAAGAAAATGCAGCTGTTTGGCCATGAAATTCAGCTAGTCCATGCAAACCTGAAGCAACATTACAGAAGCTCTGATGCAAAAAGAAAGAAAGCTTTTTCTTTCAGAAAACATACTAAAAGGATAGTTCTTTAAAGATTAAAAGCAGTAAATGTTAGAACAAATGACATATAAAAGTCATATTCAACTTAAAAGAAAATAATTTTATTAACTAAATACAGAATGGTACTAAAACCAAAGTTGGAAAAAGTCATGTCTAGGGGTCACTATGCGTTGTACCAATTTGGATGTCTGGCTGATGTTTGCTACAATATTCAGAGTTTTACTTGGTATAAGGGATTATTCAATAAGTACTAGCTGATGGTACTGGTTTACAAATAATGTGAACAATTAATTCAGACTAAACAATATTTCTGAGGTTTCCTTAATTTGAGGCAGTGTCTTGGCTTTAGCCATACTTAGGTCATAGTATCTGTACAAAGCAGAAAACAAACCCTCTAACTTTCCATTAGAGCACACTTACCTCTTCCATCAGATAGCAAAGCCATCAGCAGCCTTCAAAAGTGGTCAATAATTGCAGGTTTGCTCACTGATGTTTTCAGTGATAGAAAATTACCTTTGGGAAAATACAGGGAAAGATAGTCTCATTTAAAAAAAAAAAGCAGATACAAGAAGAAAAAATGAGTACTAGCAGCCAAATTTCATATCAAAGTCCTGTGTGATCTTGTTATTACCTAGTTGATTCATCTCTGTTATAAGCATTTGTTCTTCATTTGTGAATATATTCTCCAATTACTCATCACAAGGAACATACTTACAAATCAGCCTAATTTTAAGAGGCAGGTAAATGAAGCTAGAGAAATGTCTCAGTTAAGAGCACTTGTTGTTCTTGGGACATACCTGGGTTCAGTTCCCAGCACATACATGGTTGCTATGCCCTCTTCTGGCCTCTTTGGGCATCAGGCACATGTGTGGTGCACAAACATACATGTAGGCCACCACACATACACACATAACAAAAATGAACAATCATTTTTAAATAAAAAAAACATACATGATTGGTTGGATATAGGCATATAAATAAATTAAAATACAAAAATCACAAAGTATATGTACACTATGAACAAAGGAAATCATTTCTTTCATGGGAAGGATACTGAGAGATGAAAGATAAGAAAGACACAGAAGCACTAGGAGGAATTGGAGATCATCATGTTTCTATAGACACCAATAATTTATGGTTTTATTCATAATATTAAAATAGTAAAAAATGATAAACCTGAAATATAGACCCATGTATACATAAAATATCTCTACAAAGACAACAGTCAGCAATTTCTGAGAAAGAATACTTATATAACATGCAAATACTAGGCATTATATTTCATGCCTAGTGTTTGGCATCAGTATCATTCCAGGGTGTGAAGGCACATCATGATATCATGCACTGCCTATGAACAAGAAAGTTCTGCAGAATGCTGTTCGACACTCTCTCTATGAGTAATTCTGTTTGTAGAGTGAGCTGTGGCTCTGGTCATATTCAGCCAGCCAAGACAATGTTTCCAGAGTGTAATTGTTCCAGGCATCAAGGCACTTTACAACATGTTCCCATTGCCTTTTGATACTCTGTGGCCAGGAGACTGCTGAGAAAATATTATTCACCAGAATTAGACTGGATTAGTCAGCTGCCTGGTTATTACATCGCACGTCAGCTCAAGTCATGTCTGCAACTGAACTCACCAGATGTTTCCAATTTCTCTACCTTCTGAACTACAAGTTGAACTTTTTCCTGGCTTTAAATATTTTAAACAAATAGCTTTCTGGGATGTCTCATGAAACTTATATAATAAAGCCCCAGGTAGTATCATAATAAGAGTCCAGGCTCTCCTGAACTACCATAGACCTGACCTACCTACTGCCTCTCACATTCTTTTGATGAAATTTTCACTCAGGAGTCTCATTCCTATATAGAAATTTCCATCAAACTGACACATTTTAAAAACAACTCAATTCTGAAACTACCATACACTTCTGCTGAAGTATTAAATGAAACACATTTTCCATGCAATTAAGCTCTTTTATGCACAAAAGTCACTAATTTATGCACCTTTCAAATAAGTACTATGTTTTAAAAAGATATCTAAAGGTTTTGCACATACTTAAAAAGAAACATACAACAATATTCATTGCATCCATTTTTAATCAAGACCTGGGACTTAGAAGCAACAATCACACCCTTATTAATAAAAAATGGCAGTAAATTTTATACTGTGTCCAACAGAAATACTACACAGACTTAACATAATTATGCATATAGATTAACATAAAAATCTCCATAATAATAATTAGGTGAAAAATCAGAACTAGGTCAATATGAATATGTCTGTGTAAATACATACAAATACCTACATATACTATATAATTTTTGTAGCTATGGATTATATTTTGTTGTCACATACAAGAATTCTTAAATATAAATAACATTAGAAAAAGAGAGCAAATTGAAAATAAACTGAAAACATGAGGGTTTAATAAATCTACACACATGAATTAACAGAAAGGAAGAGGGGTTGAAAAGAGAGAAGAGAAAGCAACTAGCCCTGGGAATCCCTGCTCTCCAAAGGTCTCACAAACATGGCTCTTCCTCTCATTACAACTTTAGCAGTGCTACTGGTGCCCATCTCAATTCAAATTTTTTGTAGCTTCTCAGAAGCAACATTTGACTCTCCACCACAATTTCCCCCCTTCCATGAATTATCTTGCCCCGATTCTCAATATGGCCTCTGGAAGCCCTCTCTTCTCTTTGGCAGCCCAGCACCTACTTTCCTACCCTCTAAAGTTATGTCTTCAAAGTTTTGGCCACAGGCACTGACTGTAGAGTGGGAGTAGGTTCTCACTATCTGACCATACTCCCTTAGGGAGATAATAGCACTTATGTTTCTTAGATCTCCAGTCTATACCTCTGATACTGATATATATACCATCATTTCTTCCTTCCTTCCTTCCTTCCTTCCTTCCTTCCTTCCTTCCCTTCTTCAAATTTTATCAACTTTCTGTTTGGTTATAGAGAGCTTCCTTCAGATGCTGTATAAAATACCAACTTAATCTCCCTCAGTCTCTCCTTCTTTTGTGTTGCATGCATGTGTGTGTACATGCATGCATATATGTGTGTGTAAAATATATTGGCTATATATATATACATATATATGCATATATATGTATATATTTACTTAAAAGCTGAATTTCAGGTTTATCATAGCTAAAAGCTAAATTTTTAACTAAAGTCCTCTTTCTACATAGTCTTTAGCCAAGATTACTGTTCTATAAAGTCTTGGTAAACCCATTTTTGTGAGTAAACTATTTTTCCCTTATGACAACTATACCTAAGACCCAATTTGCTATGAATAATAATGTCTAGGAAATTCATTTGTGAGCTATTGATTGACTGGTTTTGGGGGGGTTGTTTGTTTGTTTGTTTGGGTTTTTGTTGGTGGTGGTGGTTGGTTTTGGGTTTTGGGGGTTGCTTGTTTGTTTCTTTGTTTGTTTCTTTGTTTGTTATTTCTACTTAACTTTTATTTGGCAGCTATGAAGTTAGACAACAGGACTATGAATGGCTTGGAGGATGGAAAGGGACAGGCAGTTGGTAGATGTGGTCTGACCTCTGCCCACAGTACCTGCTCCAAAAACAAGTAAAAAAAAAATCTCTCTTTCACTGATAGTAGCAGAGATTGAGCTGTGGGCTCTCACCTGACCCATGCAGTTATTTTGGGGCTGGGTCCAATTCCAACCTAGGAGCAGGGCCTCAGGGTACCACCTTTCTGTCTTTAGGGTCACACATCTCTGGCTCCCCAGACTTCAGGGTGGTGTGCATACATGGCCTCTGGCATTGGGGTATCTAGCCAGAAGTAGGTAGTTAGGTGGGCCTTCCTCAAGCCAAAAGGGGTTGCCTGAAGGCCTTGGCCAGAAGGACCAGCACCATGACTGGTTGTATTTTTGATCCAAGTTATGCTACAACAGATTTGAAACACTCTGCATACTGATTACTTGTTTATATCTTCCTTCCTCATTAGGCTGAGCTGTTAGAGGCTAAGATGCTGTTTTCATGTTCCAAGGGAATGAGTCTAACTAGTACCTTACATTCATCTTTGTTAAAAGAAAAAAAATGCAAAGTGCAATGGTCTTTAAAAAAAAATAGGGACTCATTGTTTAGTAAAACAATTTATTTCTTTTAAAAAGAAATGTATACTTGTAGAAAATATGATTTACCTTTATTGCATCAGAGTAATGAAAGCCTACAAATTACATATGTGACAAATAAAATTAAAGTTTTATTATACAACTGAGCTATTACTAAGAGTCTGAAAAGTAAACTAAAATCTGAAGGTGAAATTTTCTGAAGATCTCCCAAGTTTCTGGAGCCATATTAAAGTTCACTAGAGATAGAAAGCAAATATGGTCTTCAAGTCAGTTCTCATATAACTTCTGTGGAGGATGTCTTGCTATTGAAGTGTTTAGGTGAAAGCTTTGGTACCAGTATTGGACCATAGAAATCCAACTCCATGAAGTTATCCTTCACCATCTGTTAGAGCCTTACTAGCCTCTTAATAAGCCCTACTCTCTCCAGAGCATTGCCAGGAAACAGAATGGAAAACTTCAATGTCTACATACCAGAAACTTTTCTGTCTCTCCCCTCCCTACATAGCCCATTACTTTTTATCCGGATGGAAACCATTCTTCCAAATATACAGCCAAGACACTTTTCTGTACTTTCACACGCACTCTATTTTACAGATTACACAAATCTCTCATTTATAAAGTTTGAATTTCTAGAACAAAAGCCAAGTTTTGTTCTTTCACCAAGCTACATCTATCCCTTGAGAGATGATGAGCTCCAAACCAAATGTTTAAATCGGAAAATAGAAGAAAAACACAGCACATTCCTCATAAACTAGGTTACTCTCACACCAAATGGTTCTGGTCTCTTTTCCAGCTCATCCATCACTGACCTCTTGCTTTTCCTGTTCCTACTTTACTCTTATTATAATTCTACTTCATCTCTCCCTGTCCGTGGGTCTTATCATCTTACACCTGAATTACTACCACAGACTCTCTCTACTTCTAAATCATTCTGTCACTCCTTTCTTCTAGGAAAGCCTTTACCATGCCTCTGTATAATCTTCCACTGGCTATCACAGAAAGTAAAAATTCATCTGATCACTTGGAAACCATAAATGCAAGTTGCATCAGTCTAACTCCATTTGACCTAGTTGCCACTGTTCAGCCTTTTTCCCCAAAGAGATTATTTGTTGATTTGTCCCCCCATGCATTCCTTACACATTTATGCAGCATTACTTTGCCTTACATGGTTACTATCATTGTCTCATCTTATATAAAATCTATTCAACTTTTAGAACCAATCTAGATATACCACTAAACCTAATCTCTCTCTGTTCCTGTGCAATGTAGTTAAACTATAGATAATTAATTGTCCACATTAGTATATAATCCTCTTGTTAGGTACCTATTTCTTTTATTTTACTTTTTTGTATGTTCCATTTGTTGAAGATACCTAAAAGACAGGCTGCAGGTCTTCTTCAGTGTACTCGCTACAGACATAAATGTGATAGGTAATTCATAGGAATTACCTACCAAGATGGCACCTTTTCAAGCCTACTTATTTCTCCCACCATCAACATATACATGACTACATGACATTATTTCCCAACCAAAATAAGCAGAAAAAAACTTTAATAGTTTATAGTTAACACAGAAATTCAAAATATAAAAATAATGAACAGAACTGATAGTTTTCAAAATTAGGATATAAAACCACAATAGGCAACAAAAGAGCTATAAGTCTAAATGATCGAATAAAATCGACTTCCAACCTAAAGTAATCAAAAAAGACAAGGAAGGACATTTCATACTCATCAAAGAAAAAATCTACCAAGATGAACTCTCAGTTCTGAACATCTTTGCTCCAAATGCAAGGGCACCCACATTCATAAAAGAATCTTTACTAAAGCTCAAAGTACATATTGCACCCCACACAATAATTGTGGGAGACTTCAACACCCCACTCTTCTCAATGGAAAGATTAGGGAAACACAAACTAAACAGAGAAACAGTGAAACAATCAGAAGTTATGAGCCAAATGGATTTAACAAATATCTATAAAACAAAAGAATATACCTTCTTCTCACCACCTCACGGAACCTTCTCCAAAAAGGTCACAAAACAGACCTCAACAAATATCAGAAGATTGACATAATTCCATGTACCCTATCAGATCACCATGGACTAAGGCTGGTCTTCAATAACAACAAAAACAGAAAGCCCACATACACATGGAAACTGAACAACATTCTACTCAACAATAACTTGGTCAAAGAAGAAATAGAGAAAGAAATTAAAGACTTTTTACAATTTAGTGAAAATGAAGACACAACATACCCAAACTTATGGGACACAATGAAAGCAGTGCTAAGAGAAAAACTCATAGCTCTGAGTGCCTCCACAGAGAAACTGGAAAGAGCATACACTAGAAGCTTAACAGAACAGCTGAAGGCTCTAGAACAAAAAGAAGCAAATACACCCAAGAGGAGTAGATGGCAGAAAATAATCAAACTCAGGGCTGAAATCAACCAAGTAGAAACAAAAAGAACTATACAAAGAATCAACCAAACCAGGAGCTGGTACTTTGTAAACACCAACAAGATAGATAAACCCTTAGCCAGACTACCAGAGGACACAGAGACAGTATTCAAATCAACAAAATCAGAAATGAAAAGGGAAGCCTAACAACAGATACTGAGGAAATCCAAAAAATCATCAGATCCTACTACAAAAGACTCAACAAAAGTGGAAAATCTAGATGAAATGGAAAATTTTCTAGATAGATACCACATACCAAAGTTAAATCAAGATCAGATAAATGATCTAAAAAAAAATCCCATAACCCCTAAAGTAATAGAAGCAGTCATTAATAGTCTCCCAACCAAAAAAAGGCGAGGACCAGATGGATTCAATGCAGAGTTCTATCAGACCTTCAAAGAAGACTTAATACCAATACTATTCAAACTATTCCACAAAATAGAAACAGAAGGAACACTACCCAATTGAAGCCACAATTACTCTGATACCTAAATCACACAAAGACCCAACAAAGAAAGAGAACCTTAGACCAATTTCCCTTATGAATATAGATGCAAAAATACTCAATAAAATTCTGACCAACTGAATCCAAGAACACATCAAAATGATCATCTACCATGATGAAGTAGGCTTCATCCCAGGAATGCAGGGATGGTTCAATATATGGAAATCCATCAATGTAATCCATTATATAAACAAACTCAAAGAAAAACCACATGATCATTTTTCATTAGAGGCTGAGAAAGCATTTGACAAAATCCAACACCTCTTCATGATACCTAAACAGTAAAAGTAATATACAAGCCGGGCGGTGGTGGCACACGCCTTTAATCCCAGCACTTGGGAGGCAGAGGCAGGCGGATCTCTGAGTTCGAGGCCAGCCTGGTCTACAGAGTGAGTTCCAGGACAGCCAGGGCTACACAGAGAAACCCTGTCGCGAAAAACCAAAAAAAAAAAAAAAAGTAATATACAGTAAACCAGTAGCCAACATCAAACTAAGTGGAGAGAAACTTGAAGCAATCCCACTGAAATCAGGAACTAGACAAGGCTGTCCACTCTCTCCCTACCTGTTCAATATAATACTTGAAGCCTTAGTCAGAGCGATTAGACAACAAAAGGAGGTCAAATGGATTCAAATTGGAAAGGAAGAAGTCAAAGTGCCACTATTTGCAGATGATATGATAGCATACTTAAGCAACCCCAAAAATTTCACCAGAAAACTCCTAAACCTGATAAACAACTTCAGCAAAGAGGCTGGATATGAAATTAACCAAACAAATCAGTAGCCTTCCTATACTCAAAGGATAAAGAGACTGAGGAAGAAATTAGGGAAATGACATATTTCACAATAGCCACAAATAATATAAAATACCTTGGGGTGACTCTAACCAAACACGTGAAAAATCTGTATGACAAGAACTTCAAGTCTCTGAAGAAAGAAATTAAGAAGATCTCAGAAGATGAAAAGATCTCCCATGCTCATGGATTGGCAGGGTTAATATAGTAAAGATGGTCAACTTGCCTAAAGCAATCTACAGATTCAATGCAATCCCCATCAAAATTCCAACTCAATTCTTCATAGAGTTAAAAAGAGCAATTTTTATATATATCTGGAATAACAAAAAACCCAGGATAGTGAAAACTATTCTCAACAATAAAAGAACTTCTGGCAGAATCACTATCCCTGACTTCAAGCTATACTACAGAGCCATAGTGATAAAAAACTGCATGGTATTGGTACAGTAACAGGCAGGTAGATCAATGGAATAGAATTGAAGACCCAGAAATGAACCCTCACACCTATGGTCACTTCTTCTTTGACAAAGGAGCTAACACCATCCAGTGGAAAAAAAGACAGCATTTTCAACAAATGGTGCTGGGTCAACTGGCAGTCAACATGTAGAAGGATGCAAATTGATCCATTTTTTCTCCCGGTACAAAGCTCAAGTCCAAGGGGATCAAGGACCTCCACATAAAACCAGATACACTGAAGCTAATAGAAAAGAAAGTAAGGAAGAATATGGAGCACATGGGCACAGGTGAAAATTTCCTGACTAGAACACCAATAGCTTATGCTCTAAAATCATGAATTGACAAATGGGACCTCATAAATTTGCAAAGCTCCTGTAAGGCAAAGGACATTGTCAGTAGGACAAAACGGCAACCAACAGATTGGGAAAAGATCTTTACCAATCCATCATCCAATAGAGGGCTAATATCCAACATATACAAAGAACTTAAGAAGTTAGACTCCAGAGAGTCAAATTAGTCCAAAAGCTCGGAGTACCCAAGATACAACTCAGAGACCACATGAAGCTCACAATGAAGGAAGACCAAAGTGTGGATACTTTGATCCTTATTGGAAAGTGGATCAAAACACCCATGACTCACAGCCAACCAATAGAATGAGCAGTGCCCCCAATGGAACAGCTAGAGAGAGGACCCAAGGAGCTGAAGAGGTTTGCACACCTGATGGAGGAAAATTAATATGTACCAATCAGTACACCCAGAGCTCCCAGCAGCTAAACCACCAATGAAAGAGTACACATGGAGGGACCCAGGGCTCCAGCTACATATGTAGCAGAAGATGACCATTTCAGACATCAGAGGAGAGACCATTGGTCCTGTGAAGGCTCAATTCCCCAGAATAGGGGAATGTACATCAGGAAATTGGTGGTGGGGGGTGAGCAGGGGGAGGGGGGATGGGATAGGAGGCTTTCAGAGGGGTAACTTGGAAAGGGGATAACATTTGAAATGTAAATAAAGCAAGAAGAAGAAGAAGAAGAAGAAGAAGAAGAAGAAGAAGAAGAAGAAGAAGAAGAAGAAGAAGAAGAAGAAGAAGAAATGTAAAAAAAAGAAATAAAAAATTTAAAATTTAAAAAAAAAGAATAATCTCATAGGTCAAAAAATATCCCCTAGAAAAATGTAATGGCAATATAATTTGTTTTACGAGATATGAGTATAACCTTTGTATAATGAAGTGAAAGCATGCATGGTAATATAACACAATCATCGAGAGTAACAATACAATGGACAATTTTAAAATATTTATTCTTATATAAACTAAGATGCATAGACTAGGAAAATGAGGAGGCATTGACTTTAAAAGACTTTTCAAAGCTTATTTTTATAAAATTTCATGAATCTATAAATTTCTATCATCATTAGCAAATCTTCAAAGGAAATATATTACATATATCATATTTGGATACTGATGTAATGGCTTAAATGGCCACCAGGACATAAAAACATAGTATTATAAATGTATCAATCTGGTAAAAAGTTTTCAACTTATCTCATAAACAAAGGCATCATATTTTCTTCTCCCCTTATTCATCTCCTAATTTTCTCATCAGCATTCATTCAACTAATAATACTGAAACAACAATGATGAAAACTTCTGGTCACGACTTTTTACCTCACATCTTGAGGTATCAACTGACAGACAACTACACAATGAACTATTTGTCTGGGTACAAAATGTACCTCCTGAACTCTCACTGACAGAAATTTTTAAAAAAATTAGTTTATAACTTTTCCAACAAACATATTATTTACTGTTTAAACATGCAGTTAACTGCCAAATGTAAACAATAATTTATTTAATATAAACATATAGTTATTCTTCTAAGTAAACTTAATGTTTGCTTACTGAGGAAATAGTAAATATCAGCTGAGAAACATTTTTTTATTTTAAAAGTAGAATCTAAACTCACATCCAGGTTAACAATTAAGCATTATAATGTTGGTTGAGATTGCATAGGAAGTACTACTATTAAGTCATCAAAAATTGTGTACATAACAAGAAGGAGGTCTTGAGTCTCACTTGGAAGCAGGAATGGAATGGTCAGGGAAGGCAAATGGAGAAGAGAAAACTGGATGAGAGAGGTGACTGAGAGGGAAGTGCAGGGTGGGGGTGAGGGGAGTTGGGGAGGGAAAGAGCAGGGGGAATGGTCAGATGGCAATGAAAATGGATGGAAACCTGCAACTGATGGTGTGGGGCAGGGGGGAGGTAGGGGGCATCTCCAAAAAGAGACAGAGAGACATGGGATATGGGAGATGCCCAAGAATCAGTGGACATATCCTTAGCTATGACTCACAGCCTTGGGAATATGGATCCAGGGAGGCTACCTCCTTTGACCAAGTAGGATCCCCAGGAGAACAATAGGGACTCCAACCTAACCACAAAACTTTTGACCCAAAACTTATCCAGTCTACAAGAAATGCAGAGAATGGAGATGGAGCAGAGACTGAGGGAATGGCCAACCAGTAACCAGCTCAACTTAAGACCAAGGTTCCAGAGTTGGAGGATACTGGGGGAGGGGGGCACCTGCTCAGAAGAGAAGGAGAGGGGGAAGAAAGGGTGGTTGTAGGAGGGGATGACCTGAAGGGGACACTGAGTGGGATATAAAATAAATAAGTAAAAAAACAATAATTTTTAAAACTGTCTATGAAATCTCAACAATATTGCTGTTTAAATAATTCCTGAAAAATAATAACATTGATTGACATACCAAAGTGGGTGGGAAAAATCCCATAGAGACCCATCCCCTAGACCCATAGAAGAACTACTACAGGCTAATAATTGCTGAATAACATGAAATCAGTCTTCTCCAAGGACCAGCCCCTGATGTGTGATCCAATAACAAGTGGTCAGCCACAAACATCATATACATACATACATACATACATACATACATACATACATACATATACACATATGCACATATACACATATACATATATGCACTAGTAAATTAGAGAAATAAATAAATTAGTAAATTAGTAAAATAGAGAAGGGGTGATGAAAAGATTTTTAAAAAACAGAGAAAGGGGAAATAATATAAGTACAGTACTCATGCATTAAATTTTCAAAAGTAAAAAAGATATATTTTAAATGAAGTTCCTTAAATTAGTAATTAACTAAATAATGCAACCAGGACTTGATAATACATACCTGAATTCAAAGCACTTGAAAGGTTGAAGCAAGGAATTCATGGCCAGCCTGGGTTATATAATGAGTACCAGACTAGCCATAAATATTTAGTAAAAGCCCTGGCTCAAAAGTTAATTACAAAGCCAAAAATCACTCACTTGAACACAGAATATTGACATACAGAGAATGAAGTGGGAGGTTGTGAATGAAGGAAAATTGGTTTTGAGCAGTGCGTAATATACAGTATGAAGAAATAATATAATAAGCCTCATTAAACATGCAATTAATTCATATTAATAAAAAACAAAATTTAAAAAATAAAATTTATTTTACTACATACATTCTTTGCAGATTAGGTTCTCCTCAAAAATTTACTCTCTAAAAATTAAAGAAGGGAATTATTTCAGCTTCTTTTTTACCCATTAATTAATTTATTTATTCACTTTACATCCTGGTTGCTATCCCCATTCCCCCCTCAAACAGTCCCTCCCTCATCTTCCCCCCTTCTCCTTTGAGATGGTGGAAGTCCTTCCTGGGTATCCTCCAACTCTGGCAAAACAAGTCTGTGCAGTGTTAGGTGAATCCTCTCTCACTGAGGCCAGACAAGGCCCGCAATAGTTTTAAAGATAGCCCCTGCTCTAGCTGTTAGAGGTCTCACATGAAGACATATCCGCTACATATGTGCAGGGGTGGGAGGTGGCAGGGGTGGCAGGGGGAGGCTAGGTCCAGCTCATGTATGATCTTTGGTTGATGGTTTAGTTTCTGAGAGATCCCAAGGGTCCAGAATAATTGACTCTGATGGTCTTCCTGTGGAGTTCCTATCCCTTTCAGGACTCTCAAGCCTTCTTCCAACTCTCCATAAGAATCCCTGTACTCAGTCCAGTGTTTGGCATCTGTTTCAGTCAGTTGCTGTTTCTCTCAAAGGACAGTCATGTCATGCTAGGCTCCTATCTGCAAACATAACAAAGTATCATAAAAGTATGGAATGCTTCACAAATTTACATGGCATCCTTGTATGGGGCCATGCTATTCTTCTCTATATCTTGCCAATTTTAGTACACATGCTCCTGAAGCAAGCACTTATTTCAGCTTCTTTAATGCTTATTTATAGATGGATTCTAAACACTGTACAGAATCCCCAATGGAGATGGACATGTTGGGAAAACTACCCTAACCATTATTGTCTTTTGCCTCTTCTCTTTCAACTAGAACATTATCTAGTGTCAAATAGTACCATAGCCTGTCTGAAAAAGTGTACCTCTACTACTGATAATCAGTGAAATAAGCTGCTAGGCACTGAGACAGGATGCCTGGAAGTGACTCATGAAGTTCCTTTCCCAAGAGGTAACCAAATGTAAAGCTCAGTTCATGAAAGGCTGTACACACAGAGGTGGGGAGCTCAGGATGACTCTGGACATAATGCCCTGCCACACACACCTCAAGACCAAGTTCTGACTTCCTTCCAAGGCACCTATTAGAAGCTTGTAAAACTGATGAGTGATGTTTACTAGTAAATTAGAAATGACCAAACAAAACAGAATGTTGAAAGAAGGAAATAAATGTTCCAGAACAGTGATTATTCCTAAATTAATATGTTGCATGGAACTTGAGAGCCCACCAGTTGCCTTTCCTTGGGAGAGGCTGGAGAACATTCCATCAACTATGGTGCTAAGGAGGATACTAAGCAAAGACAGAATTACTGAGAAGTTTCTTAATGGCTGCCCTGAAGATCAAGGCTGATGGCAGATACTAGTATTGCGGAACCTATCACTGGGGAGAAAAGACTCAAGAAGAAACAAAAAATTGATAGCAGCATTTGGTTGTCACATAGACCATATGTGTAAGAACTATAAATGGTAGTCAGGTTGAAAGGGCATCTAGAAGCAGGGCGGTGGTGGCTCATGACTTTAATCCTAGCACTTAAGAGGCAGAGGCAGGTAGATTTCTAAATTTGAGGCCAACCTGATCTACAGAGTGAGTTCAAGGACAGCCAGGGCTATACAGAGAAACCCTGTCTCAAAAACAAAAACAAAAAACAAAAAACAAAAGAAAGGGTGTCTAGAACATAATGGCCAAGAGATATTATAAAAATGGCTCATAGGAAATGCTTTCAAAAAGCAAGGAAGACAAGAAGGACCTCTAGGTAGTCAACAAGAAAATGGGGGCAGACAGAGAGGTAAACTCCACATGAACAGAGGTGATACTACATAACTGGAGGGAAAGGAGCATGTCATGATGACTCGTTGTGGATTTCATTAGTACTTCAATAGCCAATAAATACTAAGTGTGCATGTGGAATTAGAGCAATTGTGTTATTTTAAGGACAAGGTACTTGGAGACTTAGAGAGTGAAAAAAAATCTAGATGAATACTAGAAGAATAAATAATAAATACTGGTTAATCTTAGGCAAAGAAATGGAACTAGAAAATATCATCCTGAGTGAAGTAACCCAATCACAAAAGAACACACAGGGTATGCACTCACTGATAAGTGGATATTAGCCCAAAAGCTCAGAATACCCAAGATACAATTCACAGACCACATGAAGCTCAAGAATAAGGAAGACAAAACATGGAGCAAATATGGAGACAAAGTATGGAGTGAAGACTGAAAGAAAGGCCATCCAGAGACTGCCCCACCTCCTCAGATCCATCCCATATATAGTTACCAAACCAAGACACTATTGTGGATGCCAGGAAGTGCATGGTGACAGAAGCCTGATATAGCTGTTTCCTGAGAGGCTCTGCCAGAGCCTGACAAATACAAAGGCAGATGCTCATGGACAACCATTGGACTGAGCATGGGGTCCCCAATGGAGGAGTTAGAGAAAGGACTGAAGATGCTGAAGGGGTTTGCAACCTTATAGAAAGAGCAACAATATCCACCAACCAGACCTCCCCAGCGCTCCCAGGGACTAAACTACCAACCAAAGAGGGACCCATGGCTCCAGCTGCATATGTAGCAGAGAATGGCCTTGTCAGACATCAATGGGAGGAGAGGGCCTTGATCCTGGTAAGGTTCAATGCCCCAGTGTAGGGGGAATGCCAGGGCAGGGAGGTTTCCAGGAAACTGGGAAAGGCTATAACATTTGAAATGTAAATAAAGAAAATATCCAATAAAACAAAAAAGAACCATCAAATCTCTGCACCCCTGCTCTCCTGCTCTCCTGCTCTCCTGCTGCTGGCAACTCTCTCCAGCTAGCCTCCACAATGTCTGCCTCCCTTGTCCCTGGAGCTGCTAGTTCCCTCTCCACAATCCATTAACCAAATAAAGCAAAACTTGTGAACTTTATAATTAACCAATCAGATTTATGTACCAATAAATTCTCAATTTACAAGATGCCAATACAATAATTTCAGAATTGATAATGATAAAAGCTTTATCCCAATTATTTTACCTTATAATATCATAGCTACCTATGGCTGGTTAAAGCCACATTGGTTCACATCCACCTCTATTTTGCCTTCTTCCTTTTCTCCCCTGAGATGCTGTCTCTGCAACTCTTATCTCTGCGTCCCTTTTCCCTGTCCAATCACAGGCCTCTTACAGCCCTAATGTAATTGGACAGGGAAAATTCTGCAACATTCCATTGCCTGGTCAAGGTGACACATAAAATTTGCCATGACAAGTACATCCAGCGTCTGAATTCTCTATACTTTTTCTTTTGTGGGAATAACTAATTTAGAAGGCTGCCATCTGGATACTGAAAATATTCTAATCATACATTCAAAGAACAAAAAGTGCCTAAGAATTTGTGCACCGTTATAGTAGTTCATAGCCTGTGATTACAGTGTGAGAACATATAAGCATAGCTCCCTTCTCAAAATGGAATGATTTCACCAACAGGGTTATATCTGTCCCTTCCCATGAGAATATGGTGAAGTAGAAAGTTTGTCTATAACATCACCTTTGGATAGATAGTCTCAGACTCTTCCTGCTCAGTTTTCCAAACGTTATATATTTTTGGGTGGTTATCTCATTAAATTTCTCACATAAATTCTCTTTTTTTAGATCTTCTGCAGGAAAACCAAACTTTTATGACAGAGTCTTAGAGAATTTATCATATAAACAACCTGTTGAAAATAGTTTCAGCTTCCTCATCAACATATTCCAGCCCAAACCTCTGGTAGAAGCCTCCTACCCAGTCAGAGACCAGGCCAGCATCCTGAACCCTAGAGGCCAGGTCTGCAGTCTGAACCCAAAATTAGGCTGTGCCCCACCCTGCATACAACTGTGTAGCATAACCACAAGAGCCCCTCCTCTCCTTGTCACCATATTCCAGCCCACACCTCCATCAGAAGCCTCCTACTCCACCAAAGTCCAAGCCAGCAAGCATCTGGAATCCCAGAGGACCCCTGGACAGAGCAGAGGACACACACATAGCCAGAACTCCAGCCCCCAACTTGAGCAATAACACCCCTGCTAGATCAGAGGCCATCCAAGCCATCCAAAGTCCAACCCCCAACTAGAGCGAATATCCTCTACTCAGTCACAGGTTACTCTAACCAGAAGACCAAAGAGGAAACACAAACTAAGATAGAATGCACTCATCCAACAAAGACAAACCCAGAAATAAGCACTTAGACTGAGGAATCTAAATGTCTAAATGTCAGTATAAGAACAAAATCAACAACATCCAGGACAATATGTCAGTACCAGAGACCAGCTATCCTACTACAACAAACCCTGGATATTCCAACATAGCTAAGCACAAGAAAAACCAACTTCATAAAGATGATAGCGAATAAAGAGGAAATGAATAGATACTTTAAAGAAATTAAGGAGAAGACAATCAAAAATTGGAGGAAATCAATAAATCCCATTTAAAAATGTCAAGAAAGCCAAGAGAAAACACTTGAAGGAAAAGAACAAAACTGTTCAGGACCTAAATATGAAAATAGAAGTAATAAAGAAAATGTGAACTGAGAGAATTCTGGAAATGGAAAATCTAAGAAAGTGAACAGGAACTATATAGATGCAAGCATTACCAACAGAATAAAAGAAATGGAAGAGAGACTTTCTGAATTGGAAACTTCTAGTTTCTTTGGAAAGTTAGTTATGTCAATGTTTTGCTGGGGCACACAGGTGAAAGGATGTCTTGGTAAAGAATATTTTCCTTAACCAGACACAGGTGAAAGGATGTTTGACTGGATCAGACAGAGGTAAAAAAATATTTTGATACAGCACATGAAAGGACCTGTGATGGAGTATAAATAAGACCCCATGCATAGTGAGGAATGAGCACCAAGCATTGATTTGGTTTGCTCATGCATAGTGAGGAATGAGCACCAAGCATTGATTTGGTTTGCTCTATCTCAATCTTCTTTACTAAAGACACGCATGTATTGGTTCACCCTACAGAGTGTTATTGAGTTCCACTTGTGGTAGCACTGCCATTAAGAAAACCTGGCCTATGAACTGCTCATGAGGTTCCTGTGGCAGCTTGCTGCTTCCACAGCCTATCCTCAGGCTGCTTGGTGAATGTTGCAGTTCCTTCAGGATTGAACTACAGCTGCTGGTTCATGCCTGGTATCTGCTTGCCAAAAGGACTGGATTGTAGCTCCAAGTTCATGTGTGGTATCTGCCTGCCTAGTGAACTAGTTTGCAGCTGATGAATCATATTTGGTGATTGCTGTGGGACTGAACTGCTGAGAAAGAAGACTGAGCTCACCCCCAAGGAACTATTGCTAAGCAGATCCACTTCACTTATGTCCTAATAACTTTTATCTTCCCCTACCTCTGCTAGATGGTAGGCTAGAGGAGAGATTAAGCCCTTGCTAAAACTAAGCTGCAAAAAAATGTATGTATGCCAACAACTCTCAGGCTGTGGATAGTTAAAGAAAATGTTAAATCTAAAATTTACCATACATAAAACATCCAGGAAATCTGGGATACAACCAAATGACCAAACCTAAGAATAATAGGAATAGAAGAAGATTCCAGCTCAAAGGCCTAGAAAATATTCTTTTTTTTTTTTGACTATTTTTTTTAATTTAATTTAATTTTATTTTTTTAATTTACATTCCAAATCACTTCCCCTTTCCCGTTTCCTCCCTCCCCGAAAGTCCCATAAGCCCCCTTCCCTCCCTCCTTTCTCTGTTCAACCCCCTCTCATTACTCTGTCCTGGCGTTCCCCTACATCCAGTCTTTCCAGGACCAGGGGTCTCTCCTTCCATCTTTTTAGAAATCTATTGATATGCTGATTGTGTCTAGGGTATTCTGAGATTCTGGGTCAATATCCCCTTATCAGTGACTTCATACCATGTGTGATCTTTTGTGATTGGGTTACCTCACTAAGGATGATATTTTCAAGTTCTGACCATTTGCCTAGGAATTTCGTGAATTCATTGTTTTTAATTGCAGAGTAGTATTCCATTGTGTAAATATACCACATCTTCTGAATCCATTCCTCCGTTGAGGGACATCTGGGTTCTTTCCAGCTTCTGGCTATTATAAATAAGGCTGCTATGAATATAGTGGAGCATGTGTCCTTATTGCATGCAGGTAAAGTCTCTGGGTATATGCCCAGGAGTGGTATAGCCGGATCCTCCGGAAGTGTCATGCCCAGTTTTCTGAGGAGCCGCCAGACTGCTTTCCAGAGTGGTTGTACCAGCCTGCAATTCCACCAGCAGTGGAGGAGTGTTCCTCTTTCTCCACATCCTCACCAACAACTGCTGTCTCCTGTGTTTTTGATCTTAGCCATCCTGACTGGTGTGAGATGGAATCTCAGGGTTGTTTTGATTTGCATTTCCCTAATGACTAAGGATGATGAACATCTCTTTAGGTGCTTCTCAGCCATTAGATATTCTTCAGGTGAGAACTCTTTGTGGAGCTCTGTACCCCATTTTTTAATAGGGTTACTTGCCTCTCTGGAGTTTAACTTCTTGAGTTCTTTGTATATCTTGGATATTAGCCCTCTGTCCGATGTAAGGTTGGTAAAGATCATTTCCCAGTTAGTTGGTTGCCGCTTTGTCTTTTTGACGGTGTCTGAAAACCCAGAATAGCTAAAACTATTCTCAAGAGTAAAAGAATCTCTGGGGGAATCAGTATCCCGGACCTCAAGCTGTACTACAGAGCAATAGTGTTAAAAACTGCATGGTATTGGTACAGTAACAGACATGTAGATCAATGGAACAGAATTGAAGACCCAGAAATGAATCCACACTCCTATGGTCACTTGATCTTTGACAAAGGAGCTAAAACCATCCAGTGGAAAAAAGATAGCCTTTTCAACAAATGGTGCTGGCTCAGCTGGAGGTCAACATGCAGAAGAATGCAAATTGACCCATCCTTATCTCCTTGCACTAAGCTCAATTCTAAGTGGATCAAAGATCTCCACATAAAACCAGACACACTGAAACTAATAGAAGGGAAACTAGGGAAGAACCTTGAACATATGGGCACAGGGGAGAATTTCCTGAACAGAACTCCAATAGCTTATACTCTAAGATCAAGAATAGACAAATGGGACCTCATTAAATTACAAAGTTTTTGCAAGGCAAAAGACACCGTCAAAAAGACAAAGCGGCAACCTAGAAAATATTCTTAACAAAATCATAGAACAAATTTTTTCTAACCTAAAGAAGGAAATGCTTATAAAAGTACAAGAAGCTTATAGAACACCAAATAGAATGAATAAGAAAGGAGAGTCCACATAATAGTCAAAACACTAAACAAACAGAAGAAAAAATATTAAAAGCTGCAAGAGAAAAAGGCCAAGTAGTATATATAGTCAGACCTATGAGAATTATACTCTACTTTTCAATAATTGCCCAAGTGATTCAAAATTGAAAGGGGATCTTTTCACTTTATTCATAAGCCTTTTTTCCTTCTTTTTAGTACAATTTTTTTTAATTGAAAATAGATTCTTGAAGAGCATACCGTGCCAGCCAAAATAACAGATAGATTTTCCACCTGAGGAACTTTCTTTTTTTTTTTTAATTTTATTTTATTTTATAAGTTTTTTTTATTTACATTCAAAATTATTTCCCCTTTCCCATTTCCTCCCTCCCCAAAAGTCCCATAAGCCCCCTTCCCTCCCTCTGTTCCCCATTCAACCCCTCTCACTTCTCTGTCCTGGCATTCCCCTACATCCAGTCTTTCCAGGACCAGGGGTCTCTCTTTCCATCTTCTTGGAAATCTATTGATATGCAAATTGTGTCTAGGGTATTCCTAGGGTTAATATCCCCTTATCAGTGACTGCATACCATGTGTGTTCTTTTGTGATTGGGTTACCTCACTAAGGATGATATTTTCAAGTTCTGACCATTTGCCTAGGAATTTCGTGAATTCCTGAGGAACTTTCTACTCCCTCAGTTCCCACAGATACAAACCTAATTCATCCTTCTCACCAAAACCCTGGTAGATCTGTTTCTGTGTCACATTTTCCCAACTCTGGAAGATATTTCCTGGTCTTATGCAGGCCATAATAGTCAGAAGAACAGGTAGACAGAGACTCTTCACTGGATCAAAGATGTCAACATAAAACCAGACACACTGAACCTGACAGAAGAGAACACAGGCAGCCTTTAATGCATTGGCATAGAAAACAACTTTCTGAACAGAACACCAATAGCTCAAGCACTAAGATCAATAATTAATAAATGGAACCTCATGAAAAGCTTCAGCAAAATACACCATCAATAAGACAAAACAGCAGTCTACAGATTGGGAATTTTTTACTTCATGTTCCTCTTTTGGGGAATGTTCTCCCTGCCTAGGTTAATGACTCCATGATAATTAAAAACAGCACAATTCCAGAAAGCAAGAATGGGTCTGGTGTTCTTCAGGAAAATGGTGATTCTGTGACCTTCAGTACAGCCTTTAAGGCTGTGGGAAAGAACTCTGTAAACATGAGTTCAAAAATACATTAAATCAGTGAAAGAATGTTTCTTTAGAGAATTTTTTCAACTATGAAAAATATAAAGATGCAGTATGAATTGTATGAGGGGCTACATTCTCCCAGGTCCCACAACCTCTAGAGCATAAATGGGGGGGTGGGGAGAGGTGATGCAAAATTGTGAGGGCAGAGAGCTTGATAACCTGTATGAAATTACTTAAGGCTACAAAGGCAATAAAAAATGAATGACATTAAAAAACCTTGGTGCGGGGCATGGTGACACACACTTTTAATCCAAGCCCTGAGGAGACAGAGTCAGGTTGGTCTCTGAGTTCATGAGTTCCAGGAGAGTCAGGGCTACACAGAGAAACTCTGTCTCAAAAACAAAACAAAACAAACAAACAAAAAACAAAAAATGAAACAAAGAAACAAAAGCAAACGTCAGGAGCAACAGCAGGAGGAGGAACAGAAGGAAGAGGAGGAAGAGGAAGCAGGGGAGGAGGAGGGAAGAGGAGGAGGAAGAGGAGGGGAGAGGAGGAGGAGAACTGTTAACCTTGGTACAGACCCAGTTTTGTTCCTTCCTGTTGACTCTATTGTCTCTTCCTTCTAGCTTACTTCCATTTCTTTATGCCAGTTGCCTATACCTGGAAACACTTTCTACCTGAGACCACCAGAAACACCATGCTGAGACTCAGGTATGTAATTTTCAATCTCCTTTTTGGCCTTCATTACAGCCTTGCCTGTTTCACCAACAGACATCAGCCTGCTTACAAGTGCCTCTCCTTCTACATCAGCTCCATATACTGAATACTCCAGCTCTTGGTACAGATCAAAGTGTTCCTACTACTTCATCCCTATTTCTCTAGTCATACATTCTCTTTGTCTTAACACTATTAGTCTTTGTATTTTTATGGTGGTGTCTAGGCATATGGATTTAGTGTTAGTGAGATGATTCTAGGTGTATATATCTGGTCTTTGTTAGTGGGTGTTCCATTCCTAGGTTTTTGTTACCTTTCTGTGATCTTAGGAAGGTATGGTGGCTGTCAGTGGATGGCAGAGGGGAATCAAAATGGGTCATGAGAAAAAGGCTGAGAAGGCCTACAGAAATGCGATAAGTTGATCCTGTTCACACTGAAAGGAGGGGGTTCTCAAAAAGTTGGGGATGTGTTGGGAGGTAGGGCCTCCTGCAAGTATATTGCAATAAGACAAAGAATATGTCTGAAGAGAAATGGATGATCAGCCTAGGAATATCCAGAGTCGATACCAAAAGTGGAAATCTCCATGGGATGAAGGTAGAGTGGGAGGAGTGGCACCTGTAAGCCAGCAGCTACAGTGCTAGGGATGAAAGAGAATAGAAAGGAGAGTGAAAATTGCCTATCTGAATTCAAGCCCAGTGTGACTATATTGGTCCCAGGTTAAAAAAAAAAATGTTTCCAGGTATCAATAGCTGACACAAAGGAATAGGAATGGGACAGATAGAAGGCTGAGAGTGTCCATAGGTAGCAGATTCTGCACTAAGGTTCTGGTAGCATTCTCAAAGAATGGAGATAAAATAGATACACTGCAAGTAGGCCACTACAAGACTAGGAGTGGAACTGAAGAGCTGGATTTTGAATTTTGATCCATTCAGTCAACCTGTGTCTTTTGGTTGGAGAATTGAGACCAGGAATATTTAAAAAGTTTTATTGAAATGTGTATTAACTGTGGTCACCATGTTGCTGATTTTGAGTGTTGTCATTTGTATTCACCTTGATTGTGGTGGTTTGAATAAAAATGGCAACCATAGGCTCCCATATATTTGAATGCTTAGTCACCAGATAGCAGCACTATTGAAGATAATTAAAAGGATTACAAGGTGTGGCCTTGTAGAAACTGTGTCACTGGAGCCACCTTTGATATTTGAAAAACTCATGCCAAGACCAGTCTCTCGCTCTTTTCCTATGGATCAGAATGTAGCTCTCAGCTACTGCTCAAGTACCTGCTTGCATCTTGCATCATGCCATAATGATAATGGACTAAATATCCGAAACTATAAGAAATCCCTCAATTAAATGTTTTCTGTTATAAATGTTGTCTTGGTCATGGTGTTTCCTTACAGCCATAGACCAGTGAGTAAGGCAGTGGTACTTTGCATTTTAATAATAATAATGGCATCATATTCCTTTTCAGGGTCCTGCTACATTCATTCTTCTTTTCAGGAGTATTTGAGTACTCTTCCTGTGTTTTCTTTAAGTTTGGTTTGCTGGACACAGAATTTTTTAGGTTCTCTATACTGTGGAAAGTCTTTTTTAATTATGGAGGATAGATTTGCTACGTAAATCATCTAGGCTGACCTTCATAGTCTTTTAACTTTGAATACATTACCCCAGGCTTTCAAAGTTTCCATTGAGAAATTAGGTCTTATTCTAATCAGTTTTCCTTTGTCTGTTTTTATCTTTACATCTTTCTATACACAATCTTCCTTCCTTCCCCACCCCCTTTTTTTAGGTGGTGAGGCTTTTAGGATTGTTTATTTGTTTGTTTATTTTTGTTTGCTTTAAAAGATTTATTTATTTCACATATGAGTACACTGTCTATGTCTTCAGACACACCAGAAGAGGGCATCAGATCATTGTGGTTTCTGGGAATTGAACTCAGAACCTCTGGAAGAGCAATAAGTGCTCTTAACCACTGAGCCATCTCTCCAGCCCGGGTTTAGTTTTTGTAAGACTGGGTTTCTCTGTAAAGCTCTGAATGATCTGGAACTCATTCTATGGACCAAGCTAGCCTCCAACTCAGAAGAGATCTGTCTGCCTGTGTCTCCATCTGACTAGTCTTATACTTTCTTTGTTCTGTATATGTATATGAAGGTCTAGGCTGACCTTCATAGTCTTTTAACTTTGAATATATTACCCCAGTGTTTTAACTGTAATATGCCATAGAGATTTTCTTTTGTGATCTTGTTTTTATTCATGTTCTAGGTGATATTTTGTCTATATGGGTGTGTTTTTCTTTAGTTTGATAAGTTTTCTTTTATAATCTTGTTGAAGATCTGGCCAATGTCAATGACTTGGGATTCTTCTCTCTCAACTATGACTAACTACAATTCAAAGGTTTGGGGTTTCTTTAATGGTATCCCACATTTTCTATATTTTCTCGTGTGTGTGTGTGTGTGTGTGTGTGTCTGTGTGTCTGTCTGTGTGTGTGTATGTGTGCATGTGTTTTAATTTTTTCACATTATTTGCTTATTTGATCTTTATCCTCTATCTTTGGGACCTGATACTCAATCTGCTTCTTGAAGTTTTCTAGTTGTGACACTGGATTTTTAAATTACATCTTCACTTCAGTTTGATCCCTCTTCAATCTTTCTAGCTTCTTTTAAATTCCATTCTCAACACCCAGATTGTCTCCATCATTTCCATCACCTTTTGCTTGTGTTTTCTTGGTTATCACTCAGATGTTTATTCTCCTTAAGTTCTTTCTCTTTCATTTCATTGAGCTCTTTATTTGTGTCTTCTTTAAACTTCTTGAATTATTTAGGAGAGTTTATGATTGTTCTTTTAAATTCTGAGTTCTAAGTTTCATCAAGGCAAATTGACAAACATTTCCATAGAGCTGGTAGTTTTGGAGAAAAGATACTTCCTCGATGTTCCTTATTATTTGTTTTTTGTACAATGAGGTCAGGGCATGTGGACATCTTTTGTCAGCTCAGTATTTAATACAGACAGAGCAGGTTGGGGCAGAAGAAAGGATATGCCGATGGCTGGGCCTAGAGGTTGGAAATTGCCTAGGTGGAATGAACTAGACCAAGGAAACTAGGTTATGCCTCCTGGTCAAAACCTGGGGTGTGGGGTGGATTTGACTGAGTAGAAAAGTTAGATGTGGTATAGTAGGCATCTATGGGTTGGAGGATAGGAAGGGAGGATAGGAAGGGCATGCAGGAATGAGTAACCAAACTAAGCAGGGGCAGGTATGTGGTACCTAGACAAGATTAGGCAGGTTGAGGAGAAGGAATTGATGATGAGGTCAGAGAGACTCACCAGGTTAAACTCTGAAGAAGAATGTAGGTGGTGTTACTGGATGAAGAGGCTGGATGCATTGGAGAAAGGATTTGTGGGTAGTGACAGGTAGGGTGACTCCTAATTGAAGCTTAGAGTTTAGTTTAACTGAAGTGAAAATGGTCAGACTGCCTGTGAAACCCATTGGTTGGAGAGGTCAAGGAGATTCACTGGGCTAAACCCTGAAGAAGAAGTGGGAGATCCTCACATTTCTGGAATAAACTGTCTGGTTATGGCCTATTTAATTCATGAAATTTATAAATTGATTATAAATATGTTCAATATAATTTATTTGTTGAAATCAGGTATTCAAGCTGTGATTACTCAGCTGTTAAAGTAATATTTTTTCCATTTATTTAATTTTTATTCACTTTACATCCTGATTGCAGCTCTCATCTCCTCCCAGTCCTCCCTTACACAGTCCCTACCCCACACCCTGTCCCCTTATCCTGTGAGGCTCCTACTAGGTATCAACCCACCCTGACATATGAAGTCACTGCAGGACTAGGCACATCGTCTTTTACTGAGGCTAGACAAGGCAGCCCAGTGGTGGGGACAGGGTCCACAGGTAGGCAACAGAGTCAGGGATAACCCCCTGTTGTTGGGGAACCTGCATGAGAACCAAGCTATACATATGTTACATACGGGGGTAGAGGGGCTAGTTCCAGCCTATGTATGCTCTTTGATTGGTGGCTCTGTCTCAGGATACTAAAAGGTATACTTTTATACTTGGCATACTAAAAGGTCCATGTTAGTTGACTTTGTTGGTCTTCCTATACCTTCCAGGTCCATTAATCCTTCCTCCATCTCTTCCACAAGACTCCCTGTGCTGCATTTAATGTTTGACTGTGGGTCTCTGCATCTGTTTCCATTGGCTGCTAGGTGGGGCCTCTCAGATGACAGTTATGCTAGGCTCCTATCTGCAAGCACAACAGAGTGTCAGGGATTGGTTCTTGTCCATGAGATATACCTCAAATTGAGCCAATCATTGGTTGGTCAATTGCTCAATCTCTGCTCCATCTTTGTTCCTGCACTTCTTATAGACAGGACAAATTTTCCATCAAAGATTTTGTGAGTGGGTTGGTGTCATTATCCCTCTACTGGGAATCCTGCCTGGCTACAGGAAGTAGACACTTTAGGCCTCATATCCCTCACTGAAAAACATATAGGATTAATAACCTATTAGGACTAACAAGAAAATTCAGAAAAGATTATCACCTCCAAATCAGCCTTCTCTCACATGATTTGTCTGAACTCATGAGTGGCATTGACATCTGGTGTAATTGATAACCCACTTAGCTTGAGTTTAGTGAGGTCCACATGGAATTCATAGTAGCTCCCATATAGAATGCTAACCTTTTCAAAACAGGATGATTTCCAAGGATCCTCCTGTATAACCCACTGTGTTGACCCATCTATTACAGGCTGCCTTTCACCTCCTAGCAGGATCAGTACATAAAGACAATAAAAAGAACATTTCAAGTGAACAAAGCCAGAAACTAATGTAAAAAAATTTTTTCTTTAAACATCTAAAACTGAAGGCTATAGAATCAGGATGTGCAAATGCCTAATGAAAGGAGAAGTAATTTATCAGTAATACATATGATAATACATCTCAAATATCACTAATTCACCATGTATTTTCCTCTTTTAAATGTAAACAAATAACACTGTGTAGAATATTCAGATTCGAAGAACAAAGACCTGTAGCTGCTTCACTAACTATAGGCACATCTGTATCACTAAATATGGGTAGATCAGTGTACAGTGTCTTATGTTCTCCTCATTTCAGTTATGAATAACAAATCATTTTGATTAAACATATCAGTAAGACCACACCATTGGGGATGGAGAGATGGTTCAATGGTTAAGAGCACTGACTGCTCTTCCAGAGGTCCTGAGTTCAATTCCCAGCAACTACATAATGACTCACAACCATCTGTAATGGGATCTGATGCCCTTTCCTGGTGTGTCTGAAAACAGTGACAGTATACTCATATACATAAATTAAATAAATAAAAAAGACCACACCATCATTCTTTCCCTCCTACAGGTGAAATATACTTTTCAATATTTGTAACTTGAAGATGTGCCTTTAAAGAATGCAAGAACTTCTAGCTTTAAAACTGACAGGTACATAATTGTAAAGTATCACTCTCACTTAACAATAAGAGAAAAAATATATCAAGATAAAACCTAATGACTTTTCTTGGACCCATCAGAGAACAAGCTCACAATCCAATCCCACACACAATGTCTGGAGAGACAGAAGACTAGACTAAAGAGAAACACATTGAGATCAATTTACCTGGAGCAGAAAGTATTGGAATCATGAACTGGGGTAGTACGTGTCCTGGGAATTCTGACAAATTGTTGTGGACAAGGTGTAGACTACCCTTGGATAAGAACCTCCTAGGGCTACAGTTTTACAGCTTTCACACTTTCATGAGCTTTGCCTCCAGGAATGCCACCAGGGCTCATGGTGATGAGCCAAGAAAAATGACTTCATGTCTTTGGCAAGAGGATAGGGAAAGTAGCCACTCTGAGATGTGCTTTTACTGCAAACAAGACCTAGCCTCTGTGAAAATGATTGTACCAGACTTCCAGATGGAGAGGCAACTTGCTAACCTCAGTTTCACCTAAGTTTTTGTCACATGTGTGGCAAGCAGGAGAAAAATACTAAGAGATTAGAAACACTTTAAATGCTAACAGCCAGGGACATGCCACCACTAAAAGACTAACATTTAATCACAGTAGCATTGATTATTTGTCTTCTGTCACTGCTTAGTACAGTGTCAACAAGACTTCCATAAGAGAACAGACTCATATTAGAAGCACTGCAGAGTGATGGATGTGCTTTAGAAAATTTTCTTATTGACACAAAAGTTAACAGAAGAAACAAAGGCACTGCAGGCATGAAGAGCTTTGGAGAAAAGTAAATACTAGGAAGCTCAGATATAACATGAGTTTATAATTATCAGAAAATGTAAAATAACTATGATTAATATGCTAATGACTCCAGGGAAAACAAACATCACACAAGAACAAATATTGTCTATTTTTTTACAAGATATAAAACTTGCCAACTCTAACTCAGTCAGCAGACTCAACACATTATCAAACAAAATCCCTGCAATCTGTTTTCTAAATGTTGCCAACAATGTTCTCAAATCTATATGGAAAACCAAAAATTTCAGAACGTCCAGTGCAACACTAAAGAGTGAAGCAGAAGTCTGAAACCATCTAACTTCAAGACTTCTTTGTAAATATTCCAAGCTATTTCTAAATGTCTTTTAAATATCTGGTATATTCTGATCTTTGTATTGCTAAAACTTTTATTAGCTGTGAACTTTAATTGTTATAATAGAGAATTGATACAGACCAAATTACAAACCACTGCACTGCAGGGTACAGGGTACACTCTCCGGGGACAGTAGCATATCCTATAACCCTAGCATTTGGAAGGCTGAGACAAGATGTTTGTGAATTTGAACCTAGCATAGGCAATACAGTGATACTCTGACAAATAACAAAAATTCTCTCTCCTATAGTGTTGTGACTGTGTGAATTCATGATCATTTCTAAGAAAATATCTAGTTTCAAACATTTCACACAAATACTTGTATGAGGATAGATAGATAGGTAGATAGATAGATAGATAGATAGATAGATAGATAGATAGATAGATAGATAGATATTGATATATACTGATTATATATATATAAATCATTAGCTTCAACTATAAGTTAAAAAGTTAAAAGAACATACTGTTCACAAATCATCATTCTTTATTCAATGTGTTTTTACATTATTTTTCAAATAACTTTAAGACTTCCTATAAAGTTGTATACTACTGGTGAAAGAATCCACTTGTAGTGAGATACAATAGAAAATCCAGCAACAAGCAACATGTATATACTCAGATAATCTTTAATAAAGAAGCCATGGTAATCAGCAGAGGAAAGTGAGAACACAACCCCTGCTTCTGGAGATCTGAACAAATGTCAAAGTCTCTGGGTACCTTATCTTTAATATAATACACTTGCTCTAATTCCACATATACTTGCTTGCTATTAGCCATTGAAAAACTAATGAATTCCACAAAATGGAATTCTGTGAGCCAGTTTGAAGATTATTCTCTTGTTGAATACATGGAGATCACTCTGGCCCCCTCGCTCTGAGAAAGCACAGTCTATGAGCCATTTTGATGATTGTTCTCTTTGTTGCCTTTTCAATCTGAACTGCGACTTAGGCATGTTGGAAACACTGACCTCTCTAGACCTCTCAAATCTTCTCTTTGCCATAGCCTGACTGAAGAATTGCTACACCAACTAACCTGTGAAGTGAGTAGAATAAACTACTAAACACTAGGACAGAAGGCCTAGAAGTACCTCTTGAAGCTTGGAGCAGAATTTAAAGCTGGCTTTTGGAGAGGTTATATATATGGAATAGCCATCCTAATTTCCAACAAAATAGACTTTCAGCCAAAAGTTATCTAAAAAACAATAGGGAAGGTCACTACATACTTATCAAAGGAAAAATCTACCAGGATGAACTCTCACTTCTGAAAACTCTATGCCCCAAATGCAAGGGCACCTACATTAATAAAAGAAATGCTACTAAAGGTCAAAACACACATTGAGCTTCACACAATAATAGTAGGAGATTTCAACACCCCACTCTCACCAATAGAAGCAGAAACTAAACAGAGACACAGTGAAACTAAAAGAAGTTATGAACCAAATGGACTTAATAATATCTACAGAACACTTCACCCTAAAACAAAAGAATGTACCGTCTTAGCACCTTATGGCACCTTCTCAAAAATTGACTATTGACTATATACTCAGACACAAAACAAACCTCAACATATAAAAGAACATTGAATTAATCCCATGTACTCTATCAGACCAGCACTGAATAAGGCTGGTCCTCAGTAGAAAAAATACAACAGAAAGCCTACATACACATGGAAGTTGAACAACTAACTACTCAGTGATAACTTGGTCAGGGAAGATAAAAGAAAGAAGTTAAAGACTTTTTAGAACTTAATGAAAATGAAGCACAGAATAACCAAACTTATGGGACACAAAGAAAGCAGGGCTAAGAGGAAAACTCATAGCTCTGAGTGTCTTCAAAAAGAAACTTGAGAGAGTATGCCCTAGCAGCTTAACAGCTTATCAGAAAGCAATAGAACAAAAAGAAGCAAATACATCCAAGAGGAGTAGCAGGCAGGAAATAATTTCAGGGCTAAAATCAAACAAGTAGAAACAAAATGAACTATACAAAGAATCAACAAAACTAGAAGTTGGTTCTTTGAGAAAATCAACAAAATAGACAACCCTTAGCCAGACTAACCAGTAAACACAGAGACAGTATCCAAATCAACAAAATCAGAAATGAAAAGAGAGATATAACAACAGAAAACAAGGAACTACAAAAAATAATCAGATCCTACTACAAAAGTATACTCAACAAAACTAGAAAAGCTGGATGAAGTGGATGATTTTCTAGACAGATACCAGGTACCAAAGTTAAATCAGGATCACATAAACCATCTAAACAGTCCCATAATGCCTAAAGAAATAGAAGTGGTCATTAAAAGTCTCCCAACTTAAAAAAAAAGCCCAGGGACAGATGATTTTAGTGCAGAATTCTATCAGACCATCAAGGAAGATCTAATACCAATATTCTTCAAACTATTCCACAAAATAGAAACAGAAGGAACACTACCTAATTCTTTCTATGAAACCCATAATTACACTGATACCTAAACCACAAAAAGACCCAAAAAAGAGAACTACAGACCAATTTCCCTTATGAATATCAATGCAAAAATAATCAATAAAATTCTCACAAACCAAATCCAAGACCACATCAAAATGACCATCCACCATGATCAAGTAGGCTTCATTCCAAGGATGCAGGGATGGTTCAACATACGGAAATCCATCAATGTAATCCAATATATAAACAAACTCAAGATAAAAAACATATGAGCATCTCATTAGATGCAAAAAAAAGACTGAAAAAATACAATACCCATTCATATTAAAAGTACTGGAGAGATCACAAATTCAAAGTGCATACCTAAATATAATAAAAGCAAAATACAGCAAACCAATAGCCAACAAAATCTAAATGTAGCAAAACTCAAAGCAATTCCATTAAAATTAGGGATTAGACAAGGCTGCACATTCTCTCACTACTTATTCAATACAGTACTTAAAATTCTAGCCAGAGCAATTAGACAACAAAAAGAGATCAAATGGATACAAATTGGGAAGAAAGAAGTCAGGCTATCACTATTTGCAGATGATATGATAGTATACATAAGTGACCCCAAAAAAATCTACTAGAGAGCTCCTACAGCTCATAACTTCAGCAAAGTGGCTGGATATAAAATTAACTCAAATAAATCAGTAGACTTTCTCTACTCAAAAGATAAAAGGGATGAGAAAGAAATTAGGGAAACAACACACTTCACAATAGGTACAAACATTATAAATATTTTGGGGTGACTCTAACCAAGAACTTCAAGACTCTGAAGAAAGGAATCAAAGAAGATCTTAGAAGATGGAAAGATATCCCATGCTCATGGATTGGCAGGGTTAATATAGTAAAAATGGCCATCTTACCAAAAGAAAACTACAGATTCAATGCAATCCCCATCAAAATTCCAACTCGATTCTTCAGAGAGTAGAAAGAGCAATTCTCAAATTCATTTGGAATAACATAAAACCTAGGATAGCAAAAACTATTCTCAACAATAAAAGAACTTCTGGGAGAATCACCATCCTGGACCTCAAGCTATACTATAGATGAATAGTGATTAAAATCTGCATGATATTGGTACATAAACAGGCAAGTGTATCAATGGAATAGAATTGAAGACCCAGAAATGAACACACACACATATGGTGGCTTGATCTCTGACAAAGAGGCTAAAACCATTCAATGGAAAAAAGAAAGCATTTTCAACAAATGGTGTTGGTTCAACTGGCAGTCAGCATATAGAAGAATGCAAATTGATCCATATCTATCTCCTTGCAAAAAGCTCAAGTTCAAGTGGATAAAGGACCTCCTCATAAACCAGATACACTGAATCTAATAGAAGAGAAAGTGGGGAAGAACCTAGAATATTTGGGCACAGGGGGAAACATCCTGAACAGTATACCAACGACTTATACTTTAAGAGCAGCAACTGACAAATGGGCCCTCACAAAACTGAAAAGCATGAGGCACTGTCTATAGGACAAAATGGCAACCCACAGATTGGGAAAAGATATTTACCAATCCTACATCTGATAGAGGACTAGTATCCAAAATAAACAAAGAATTCAAGAAGGCCGACTCCAGAGAACCAAATAATCCTATAAAAAACAAAAGTGGAGTATAGAGCTAAATAGAGAATTCTCAACTGAGGAATCTTGAATGCTGAGAAACACTTCTGAGAAATATTCAACATTCTTAGTTATCAGGGAAGTGCTAATCAAAACAACCCTGATATTCTAACTCACACCAGTCAGAATGGCTAAGATCAAAAACTCAGGTGACAGCAGATATTGGTGAGGATGTAGAGAAAGAGGAACACTTCTCCACTGTTGGTGAGATTGCAAGTTGGTACAACTGCTCTGGAAATCAGTCTGGCAGTTCCTCAGAAAATTAGACATAGGATTACCTGAGGACACAGTCATACCACTCCTAGGCATATACCCAAAAGATGCTCCAACATATAACAAGGAAACATGCTCCACCATGTTCATAGCAGTCTTATTTATAATAATCAGAAGCTGGAAACACCCCAGATGTCCCTCAACAGAATAAGGAATACAGAAAATGTGGTACATATACACAATGGAGTACTATGCAGTGATTAAAAACAATGACTTCATGAAATTCATAGGCAAATGGATGGAAATAGAAAACATCCTGAGTGAGAGGAAACCCAGACACAAAAGAACACACATGGTATGTACTCACTAATAAGTGGATACTAACCCAAAAGCTCACAATGCCCATGGTACAACCTACAGACCATATGGAGCATAGAAGGAAGGAATATCAGGGGGTAGATGCTTCAGTCCTGCATTTAGGGGACAACAGGAAGATTGTGAGAGATGGAAGGAGAGGGGAACAAGGGAGGGAGAAAGGAGGAGGAGAAAATAAATGTGGTAGTATCAGAATCTAGAGAAGACAGGAGAGAGATGCAGAGGGTCAGGAAATCAAATAAAAATAGGTAGCAGGGGGAAGAGGAACTGGGGATAGGCACTAGAGGGTCTCAGACACCATAGAAATGTTAGCCTCCCAGGACTTTAGTCATAATGCTCAACGAAGGGGGAGATAGAACCTGTAGAGGGAGACCACCTCCAGTAGATAGGCATGGCCCCTGGTCAAGGGATGGAGCCACCCACCCATCTCAAAGTGTTTTTTTTTTTTGAGCCAGAAATGTTCCTGTCCAAAGGAAGAACAGGGACAAAAAAAATGGGACAAAGACTGAAGGAAGGAATGGCCCTGTAAGACACCGACCCTTGATCAGTAGTACTTCAAGATGTCCCCAAGTAAGACACCAAGATGCAGATTGATACAAAAGCAAGAGGCTTATTTTTCAGCACATTGGAGTCAACCCTCAATCAGTCCCTCTAGGAAGGTGACAGGAAGGTGACCCTTAATGGCTATTACAAGCAGTTTTATATTTTTTAGGGGCACAGGTTACATCAGCAAGGTTACAGTTCAAATTTATTGGCTAAACATATTGACCTATGAATATACTAGCTAGCAAACATGACATGCATTTGAACTCTACCTGGGACTTTCCAGAGGGTCAGGTAACTATCAGTCAATACATTCTGACAACTTTTTTTACTCAAGAATGTTCCTGGACTGGAGAGATAGCTCAGCAGTTAAGAGCACTGACTGCTCTTCCAGAGGTCCTGAGATCAAATACCAGCAACCACATGGTGGCTCACAACCATCGGTAATGAGATCTGATGCCCTCTTATGATGTGTCTAAAGACAGCTACAGTGTGCTTATATATAATAAATAAAACTTAAAAAAAAGAAAAAAAGAATATTCCTATAGGCAGAAAACGGAACTTGGCCTAGCCTTGACCTCAGGCAGGAGGGGAAGCTGTAAGGAGGGTATAGGACTGGAAAAAGCCCTCAGCATTCCTCAACTCCACCTGGGAATACATCATGTCTGAAGACACCAAACTCAACATTGTTGCCGTGGTCAAGAGGTACTTGTGGACAGGAAGTAAGCATGGCAGTTCCTGGGGAGGCACAGCCAGCAACTGACCAAAGCAGATGCTTGGAGCCAACCATCAGGCTAAACTCAGAGAACCTGATGGGAGAACTAGCAGAAGAACTGAAGGAGCAGAGAGGGATTGCAACCCCACTGGAAGAATAGCATAGGCTGGCCTGACCACCCAGTGCTCCCAGAGTCTAGACCACCAACCACAGAATGTACCTAAGGGGAGGTTTGATGCCCCAGAGTAGGGGGATGCTGGGGCAGTGGGCCAGGAGAGTGTGGCTGGATGGGGGAACACTTTCACACAGGCAAAAGGGATGGGAGAGGGCATATGTGGGATGGGTGGTGGTAGAGGGATAACCAGGAAGTGGGATTCATGGGATGGGGGGTTGGTGGAGGGGGTAACCAAGAAGTGGAAAACCATTTGAGATGTAAATGAATGAAATGATTAATAATAATAAAAGAAAAAAATTTAAAATCAAAGATTACCAGAATGACAAATCAAATTAATAAAAAATAATGTGGGCAAAAACCTTTCTAATACAGGCATAGAGACTCAGAAATAAATTGAAGAAAAAAATGGAAAGGCATACCAAGCAAATTTCCAGCAAAAAGTTGATCAGTACTTACATGGAACAAAATGCACTAATACTGTTGAGAAAATTGATACTAACTTGACACACCTGTCATGGTAGCTCTTGAGATGCTGAGGCAAGAGGATTACTGTGAACCTACACAAGCCTACACTATATAATGAGTTCCAAGCAAAACTGCCTTGAAAACCAAAGTAACCCAGTCTGTCAAAACCACAAAAATCCAAACATATTATAACATCATTTTTGAGTATAAGTGATACATGGTTTAAGTCTTTGTAAAAAAAAAAAAATCAGTTTCTTCTTCTGGTTTGTAAAAATTGTTCACATTGTTTTGTGGGTTTTGGTGTTTGTTTGTTTGTTTTCTTGCTTGCTTGCTTGCTTGCTTGCTTGCTTTTAATGTGTTTTTAAATTCTGGGTTTTAGTATGTTGACCAAAAAAATTGTTATTATGACTTGATTGTCAGCAACAATAGTGATACAATTTCATGGCCAATATGAGTTCATTCCTGCTTTCTATATTTTAGTGGGTGGCTGAACCTTACTTATTACTAAGAAATTAACCTTAGAATGGGGAGGCCCTTTTGGATCAGTCCTTAGTCAATACATGGGCCAGTTGATCACCACACACCACAGAATAGCTATGGCATAGAAATCTTTATCATGCATCAGGGCAGAGAAAGGCAAAGATCTAAAGACTTTTCCTTGACATAAACACATCTTTCTTTCAATATAGGTGTTGCTGTATAAGATCCACTAGTTTATATGACCTCAGCATCATAAAAATAGCATCATTTGTTAGACAAATTACTTCCTTTCAGATAACTGTAGTTTGTGTCAAGTTGACAAAACTATCCAGCACAGAAAGAGAACCTACAAATACCACTTTACTAAATCAGTGTAATCCTTAACTACATTCTAATATGGGTCCTTATACCCACAGATAATTGTTGTCTCCACTCTTCATTAAGGAATGTTTTCTTTGCAACAGATGGAGACATTAAAGAAAAGCACAACCAATGAAAATGCAGATTAATGGATCCCACTCCCAAGGGATACATCTATAATACAACTAAGGCTCAGGGAACACTGAGGAAAAGGTAGCAGAAGATTTTTAATAGTGAGAGAATCAGGGAGTTTGTTATTAGATTGTGTCTCCTAGGAATATCAGAAGCAGCACCCATGAAGGAACCAACATTACTGTCTAAACATAAAGTGACAAGGACAACTACAATAGACGAGCTAATGTGGATGTTGTGGAGTGAGACCAGGAGGTCTCAACCCTGACCAAGGAACTGTAGGCAGTTAAGGAATGGTGAGAGAGGAGAAATAGTCTTCTCCATGGATGAGCATACCAAATGGCTGTACAATATCAAAGGGTCAGCCCTGAAAACATATATACAAGTAACTACAAGTAACATTGTACAGACTGGACAGGTTGTACCTATATGTGTAGAAGTGTGTGTGGGTGTCTGTGTGTGTGTGTATGTGTGTGTGTGTGTGTGTGTGTGTGTGTCTGTATGTGTATAAAGGGGAAAAAGTTCATGAATTTGAAAGAGAGCAAGCAAATGTCTATAGAAGTGTTTGGAGGGAGGAAAAGGAATGAAGAAATTATGTCATTATAATTTCACACATGGTATGCAGTCACTGATAAGGGGATATTAACCCAGAATCTTGGAATACCCTAGACACAATTCGCATATCAATAGATTTCCAAGAAGATGGAAGGAGAGACCCCTGGTCCTGGAAAGACTGGATGTAGGGGAATACCAGGACAGAGAAGCGAGAGGGGGTTGAATGGGGAACAGGGGGAGGGAAAAGGGCTTATGGGACTTTCGGGGAGGGAGGAACCGGGAAAGGGGAAATCATTTGGAATGTAAATAAAAAAAATACAGAAAATAAAAAAAACAAAAAAAATAATTTCAAAAATTACAAAAATTAGTTTTTATAAATATTGTCAGTCTTAGGGGCATTGGTAAACAACAATTATTTCTATTGTCACCAGAAGCTTAAATGCATCTGAAAGCCTGGATACTGTGAAATTAGAGAAATGTACTACATTGTTGGCAACTATGACATGATTGAAACCAAAGATTCAATTATAACTAGAGTATTGCCACTTCTATTTCTTGTGATTGTCTTGTGATTGACTGAAGAAGAAGTGGTTTGGTTGAAGGACCTGATTCTTTCTGGTTCATTTGTAAAAGTAAAGAAAGTTGAATCTCACATTAGGTATACTGCAGAGTCATGGCATTACAGTATCATCCATGTAAATAAAAAAATATTAAGGAAAGTGCTACTAATTTATCTGCTCAAGAATTTACCTTTGAACCAGTCCTGACTTCAATGACATAGGTGTGAAGTCAATAAATAAATCTTGTTTGTACCGATGTATTAGTAGCCCTCTTGTCATTGAAATTGAATCTTCAATAGTTAGTAATCAGAAGCATATCAGCAGAGCAGACTGTAAAGGAAAAAATCTGTTTACTGTTTGTCTATAAATAAGCTAAAAATACATCCATAAAGTCATCTAAATTATAAAAATACAAAGTTTAAAAAATCTTGAAGTAAGTTCTAAATGTTTAGAGGAGTGGCACAGCCTATAATCCTAGAGTTGCCAGGAGGGGTCAGGAAGTTCATATTTTGTGAGAGTTGACATATTGGAAAAATATAGTTTTCATATGCTACACTTGGCACTAACCTCAAAGTGTCACAAAAATGTTCTGGATCATTTCATGGCAAAATTAATTTCTATATTACCTCACTTTCTCCCCCAAAGCATGCCCTTATGTTCAAGTTAAGTAGCTATTCATATCTCAGCTGGGAATATATGACTCATAATTCTTATAATAGTCTTTCAGTTCAAAGCATTACAGCTCAGTTATTACAAAGAATTCTTCCTAACAAATATTTATTAATCATCTTCTGCACCACAAGCAAGGATAATCTCCAGAGTTAGAGACAGATCAGTGTTGTCTACTGACTAAATATTCAGGATCAGTGGGGAAAAAGAACCAAAATATAAATCCTAAAGTCTAAGAACCCACAAGGTGGGGAAACCTTTCAAGTTTTTCATTTTCAAAATGAGACAGCAGTTTCACATCCACACTGATATTCCTGTTTTCTGAGTTCCTGCCTGGTAAAAGCTCTTTACTACTGTTTCTTCTTGGAGTTGTGCTCACCCATAAGTGATCAGACCCTGGATTATATTTCCCATAAAGGACAATGCTGACAACATTTTAAGTTTCGATTCTTGAGGTATTTGACTAATTTGGAATGATTTTTTTTTGTATAGGATGAGAAATAAGGATATATTTTTAATTTTCTACATGGAGCTATCCAGTTTATATAGCCCATATTTTGAATAGTGAATGTCTTTTCCAAAAATTACTTTGTGGAACATACTCATTTTTACTTTTAAGTCCTCTGTTCTATGTCTATTTTTATGCCTATACTGTGTTGTTTGGATAATAGCATCTGTACTGTACCTTGAAATTTAGTACTACTCCTTATTCTTAATATTGAATAGACTATTTGGGGTCTTCTACATTTCCATGTAAATTTTTTATTTTTTTCTAGTTTTATGAATGTCTTATTAATTAGATATGGATTAAACAAAATATGTTGCTTTTTTATGAGAATTTTAACAATATTAATTTCAATATCCATGACACACGAGAAAATCTTCCATCACCTTGGTTAGAGTTAGTCTTATGTTTCTAATAAGGATAGAATTGCTGCTGGGAAGCCACAGGCCACTCCTACCTACAAATCACATAGGCTACATGAAGATTATCACCTCTCCCTCAGCTCCTCCAAATCCAATCCCCTAGACTCATCCACAATTCTGTTGCAGAAAACATGCTGCCATCTTCCATGTCCCTCTTTTCCTGTCTCTAATGGATCACACAGATCTCCAACTTCTATACACTCTCCCCTACTTATTGCTTTATCCCATCCACTAAAACCAGCAAGCACTCCCTGTTAATCAATAGGTCACACAGACCAGGGAAGCAAATAAGCTAACTGCAGATATTTACCTCAACCTCCATTCTTCCAAGTCTAATACCCAATCACCCCCAGTCTCATCCGGAGCTGTATAGCAGACCATCTGCTATGGCCTTTCCTCATAATCTGTCCCCATTCTCCGTGGACTAAACAGACCCTTGGTGGAACGCCCTCCTTTTGACACTCCTCTATACTTTGTAAGACTTGCACTGTAGCATGCCTCCATTCAACTTCAATACTTAGAAATACACTTTACCTGGAACCTCCAGTAACCACACCTAGCAGGATTCCAGAAGAATTTCCTATTGGGCAGCAAACAGTCATCACACTAATAAGAATCAGAGAGGAAATATAAACCAAGGAACAAAATACCCACTCCAAAAAGTCAAATATCAGCACCTAGCATTACAGTATTTCCATTTCCAGAATTCTAGGTTCTAGCATAAAAACACAATCAATAATAGGCAGGATGTGGCTCCACACCCAAATCCTACCCAGAGAAAGCTGTTTTCCCAAGAATGCTCTCACTCCTAAGTCCAAAGGTGAGAGCACTTACTTTCGCTCTAATAACTATCCAAGCAGGGACCTGCCAGGAGGTCAAAGGAACAGCAGAGCAGCTGGGGACAGGATCCTTCTGTTCTCCATCTGTGCACTGGAACTAAGACTGTTCCACAGCCCTCCTCACCCAAATCCCACCCAGGAGAGAGCTAGTCTCCTCAGGAGTGCTGACACGCCTAAGATCACAGGCTCACAGGCCCACAGGAGGGACAAGCTCCAGTCAGAGACAGCAAGACCAACTAACACCAGAGATAACCAGATGTCAAGAGGCAAGCACAAGAACCTAAGCAACAGAAACCAAGGCTCCTTGGCATCATCAAAACCCAGTTCTCAACAATATCAACCAACCAGACTCCCAAGAGCTCCCAAGGACTAAACCACTAACCAAGGAGTACACATAGAGGAACCCATGGCTCCAAGAGGACGAACTTGTCTGACATCAATGGGAGAAGAGGCCTTTGGTCCTGTAAAGGCTCTATGCTCCAGTGTAGGGGAATGCAAGGGCAATGAGGTGGGAGTGGGTGGGCGAGTAGAGGAACACCCTCATCGAAGCAGGGAGAGGGGGTTGGGATAGGGAGTTATGGGGACATGGAGGGATGACATTTGAAATGTAAATAAAGAAAATATCCAATTGTTTAAAAAAGCAGTTCTCATACCGGGATACCCCAACACACCAGAAAAGCAAGACTTGGATTTAAAATCATATCTAATGATGATGATAGAGAGCTTTAAGAAGGAAATAAATAACTCTTTTAAAGAAATACAGGAGAACACAAGAAAACAGGTAGACATCCTAAAAGAAGAAACACAAAAATCCCTTAAAGAATTATAGGAAAACACAATCAAACAGGTGAAAAAAATTGAACAAAACAAGTAACACCAACAGAATACAAGAAAGAGAAGAGAGAATCTGAGGTGCAGAAGATATCATAGAAAACATCGACACAACAGTCAAAGAAAATACAAACAGCAAAAAGCATACAGGAAACCCAGGACACAATGAAAAGATGAAACCTAAGGATTATAGGTATAGAAGAGAGCCAAGATACCCAACTTAAAGGGCTAGTAAATATCTTCAACAAAATTACAGAAGAAAACTTCTCTAACCTAAAGAAACAGATGCCCATAAACATACAAGAAGCCTATAGAACTCCAAAGAGGTGGAACCAGAAAAGAAATTCCTTCCATCACATAATAATTAAAACACAAAATGCACAAAACAAAGAAAGAATATTAAAAGCAGCAAGGGAAAAATGTCAAGTAACATATGAAGCCAGGCCTATCAGAGTTACACCAGAATTCTTATTAGAGACAATGAAAGCTAGAAGATCCTGGGAAGATGTCATACAGACCTCAAGAGAACATAAATGCAAGGCCAGGCTATTTTATCCAACAAAACTCAATTACCATAAATGGAGAAACCAAGATATTCCATTAAAAGACCAAATTTACACAATATTTTTCCACAAATCAAGTCCTACAAGGAATAATAGATGGAAAACTCCAACACAAGAGGGGAATCTACAGCCTAGAAAAAGCAAGAAAGTAATCTTAACCTATGTATTAGTCAGGGTTCTCTAGAGTCACAGACCATATGGGTAATCTCTACATAGTTAGGGAATTTGTCAATAATGTACAGCTTGTAGTCCAACTCCCCAACAATGGTTAGCAGCAGCTGTGGATGGAAATACAAGGATCTAGCAGTTGCTCAGTCCCACAAGGCAGCTGTGAATGTAAATCCAAGGATCTAGCAGTTGTTCAGTCCCACGAGGCAAGCAGGCCAGGAAGAGTGTCAGAGTCTTCTTCCAATGTCCTTATATAGGTCTTCAGAAGAGGGTGTGGCCCAGATTAAAGGTGTGTGCCACCACACCTTTAATCCCAGATGACCCTGAACTCAGAGATCTCCTTGTCTTAATCTTCTGAAATTCACAGGAACTATGCTTCAAGATCGCCATGCCAAGATCCAGGTCAGAAACTTGTATCTCTGAGCCTCCAGATTAGGATCATAGGTGAGCCTTCCAATTCTTGATTAGTTCATTACAGATATAGTCAAGATGACAACCAGGAATAGCCACTACAACCAACCTACTTTCAACAAACCCAAAAGAAGACAGCCACAAAAACATGATTCTCCCTCTAACAACAAAAATAACAGGAAGCAACAATCACTTTTCCTTAATATTTCTTAATATCAATGTACTTAATTCCCCAATAAAAAGAAATAGACTAAGAGACTGGATACTTAAACAGGACCCAGCATTTTGCTGAATACAGGAAACACATGTCAGTGACAAAGACAGACACTACCTCAAAGTAAAAGGCTGTAAAACAAAATTATACTTAAGTGGCTCCAGAAATTCCAGCAGAGAACTCCTGCAGCTGATAAACAACCTCAGCAAAATGACTGGATATAAAATTAACTCAAACAAATCAGTAGCCTTCCTCTACTCAAAGGATAAACTGGCTGAGAAAGAAATTAGGGAAATGACACCCTTCACAATAGTCACAAATAATATAACATACTTTAGTGTGACCATAACCAAGTGAGTAAAAAAAATATGTATGACAAGAACTTCAAGTCTCTGAAGAAAGAAATCAAAAAAACATCTCAGAAGAGGGAAAGATTTCCCATGCTCATGGATTGGCAGGATTAATATAGTAAAAATGGCCATCTTACCAAAAGCAAACTACAGTTTCAATGCAATCCCCATCAAAACTCCAACTCAATTCTTCACAGAGATAGAAAGAGCAATTCTCAAATTCATTTATAATAACAAAAGAAACAGGATAGTGAAAAGTATTCTCAACAATAAAAGAATTTCTGGGGGAATCACCATCCCTGACTTCAAGCTATACTACAGAGCAATATTCATAAAAACTACAAGGTATTGGTACATAGACAGGCAGGTGGATTAATGGAATACAATTGTAGACCCAGAAATGAACCCACATACATATGGCACATGATCTTTGACAAAGGAGCTAAAACCATCCAGAGGAAAAAAAGACAGCATTTTTAACAAATGGTGCTGGTTCAACTGGTGGTCAACATGTAGAAGAATGCATGTTGATTCTTATCTCCCTGTACAAAGCTCAAGTCCAAGTGGATCAAGGACCTCCACATAAAACCATATAAACTGAATTGAATAGAAGAGAAAGGGGTGAAGAACCTGGAATATTTCGGCATAGGGGAAAACTTCCTGAACAGAACACTAATGGCTTATGAGCTAAGATCAAAAATTGACAAATGGGACCTCATAAAATTGCAAATCTTCTGTAAGGCAAAGGACACTCTCAATAGGACAAAACAGCAATCAACAGATTCGGAAAAGATCTTTACCAACCCTACATCCAATAGAAGTCTAATATCCAATATACACAAAGAACTCAAGAAGTTACAATTCAGACAATCAAATAACCCTATTAAAAATGGGCACACACCTCCAGACGCAGGGACAATCAAGCATAGTATCGCTTGGGTCTCAGCCAGCTTCTGTGCTCCCTGCTCCCAAGAGCTGGCCAGCTCTGCTGTGGGACATCTGCCCTGCAGAGTGATCTGCACCGACAGTGCAGAGTGCACTCTGGCCATCTTTGCTCTGGCAACAGGGCAACTGGGACCTCCAGACACAGGGACAATGAAGCATAATATCGATTGGGTCTCAGCAAGCTTGTATGTTCCCTGTTCCCAAGAGCTGGGCAGTTCTGTGGTCACCTACATGCCAGCTCTGCTGTGGGACATCAGCCCTGCAGAGGAACCCACAATGGGAGAGAGCGCACCTGTGATCATACCAGCCTCCCCTTGGCAACCTCTGATCCGGGGATCAAGGACACTGAGCCTTCAGATGTGCAGGGATTCCCCAATACAACGTGGGGCAAGGCACATCAGGGCTCCAAAGTCACTCAGGAGCAGGGCAGGCCCCAGAAATCTGTGCCAGGGGAATCCTGGTAAACCAGGGGGGAAAGAAATAGCTTTGCAGGCTCACAGGAGGTCCAACCAACAGCCAGTGACATCAAGACCAACTAACATCAGAGGTATCCAGATGGCAAAAAGCAAACGTAGGAATGTTACTAACAGAAATTAAAGTAATATGGCACCATCCGAACCCAACTTTCCAACAGCAGCAAGTCCTGGATACCCCACCACACCCGAAAGACAAGATCTGGATTTAAAATCACTTCTCATGATGCTATTAGAGGATCACAAGAAGGACACAAATAAATCTAATAAAGAATTACAGGAGACCATGAATCAACGGTTAGAAGCCCTTACAAAGGAAACACAAAAATCGCTTAGAGAAATGCAGGAGAACATGAATCAAAAGATGGAGGCGCACAAGGAGACAACACAAAAATCGCTTAACGAGATGAATCAACGGGTAGATGCACTCACAAAGGAATCACAAAAATTGCATAAAGAAATGCAGAAGAATATGGGTCAACAGACGGATGCCCATAAGGAGGCAACACAAAAAATTGCTTAAAGAAATGAATCAACGGATAGATGCCCTTACAAAGGAAACCCGAGAACTGCTTAAAGAAATGCAGGAGACGATGGATCAACAGATGGATTCCCATGAGGAGGAAACACAAAAATCACTCAGAGAAATGCAGGAGAACGTGGGTCAACAGGCAGAAATCCTGAAAGAGGTAATGAAAAAAATACCTTAAAGAAATATAGGAAAATACAAGCAAACAAGTGAAGGATCTCACCAAATCCATCCAGGAATTAAAAAAGGAAGTAGAAACAACTAAGAAATCACAAAGGGAGATAACTTTGGAGATAGAAAACCTTGGGAAGAAATCAGGAGTCATAGATGCAAACATCAACAATAGAATACAAGAGATGGAAGAAAGAATATCAGGTGCTGAAGATACCATAGAAAGCATCGACTCAACAGTCAAAGAAAATGCAAAATGCAAAAAATGTGTAACTCAAAACATCCAGGAAATCCAGGACACAATGAGAAGACCAAACCTAGGGATTATAGGTATAGATGAGAGTGAAGATTTGCAACTTAAAGGGCCAGTAAACATCTTCAACAAAATTATGGAGGAAAACTTCCCTAACCTAAAGAGAGAGATGCCAATGAACGTACAAGAAGCCTACAGAACTCCAAACAGACTGGACCAGAACAGAAATACCTCCCGTCACATAATAATCAAAACACCGAATGTACTAAACAAAGAAAGAATATTAAAAGCAGTAAGAGAAAAGGTCCAAGTAACATACAAAGGAAGACCTATCCGAATCACATCAGACTTCTCACCAGAGACTATGAAAGCCAGAAGATCTAGGCAGATCTCATGCAGACACTAAGACAGCACAAATGCCAGCCTAGACTACTATACCCAGCAAAACTCTCAATCACCATAGATGGAGAGACCAAGATATTCCATGATAAAACCAAATTTTCACAATATCTTTCCACAAATCCAGCCCTGCAACGGATAATAGGTGGAAACCTCCAATACAGGGAGAGAAACAACACCCTGGAAAAAATGAGATAATAACCTTCTTGAATCAAACCCAAAAGTAGATAACCACTCAAACATAAAGATAGCGTCAAGAATGGCAGATGGCAATAATCACTATGCCTTAATCTCTCTTAATATCAATGGTCTCAATTCCCCAATTAAAAGACATAGACTAGCAGACTGGATACGTAAACAGGACCCAGCATTTTGCTGCATGCAGGAAACGCACCTCAGTGTCAAAGATAAACACTACCTCAGAGTAAAAGACTGGAAAACAATTTTACAAGCAAATGGCCCCAAGAAAGGAGGTGGAGTAGCCATCCTAATATCAGATAAAATTGATTTTCAACCTAAAGTCATCAAAAAAGACACAGAAGGGCACTACATACTGATCAAGGGAAAAATCCACCAACAAGAACTCTCAATTCTGAATATCTATGCTCCAAATGCAAGGGCAGCCTCATTCGTAAAAGAAACTTTACTAAAGCTCAAAGCACACATCGAACCACACATAATAATAGTGGGTGACTTCAACACCCCGCTCTCTGAAATGGATCGTTCAGGAAAGCAGAAACTAAACAGGGACACAGTGAATCTAATTGAAGCCTTGGACCAAATGGAACTAACAGATATATATAGAACATTTCATCCTAGAGCTAAAGAATACACCTTCTTCTCAGCACCTCATAGTACCTTCTCCAAAATTGACCATATAATTGGTCACAAATCAGACCTCAACAGATATAAGAAGATAGAACTAATCCCATGCCTCTATCAGATCACTATGGAATAAGGGTGGTCTTCAATGGCAACAAAAACAAAAGAAAACCCACGTACACATGGAGGCTGAACAATGCTCTACTCAATGATAACTTGGTCAAGGTGGAAATAAAGAAAGAAATCAAAGACTTTTTGAAAGTTAATGAAAATGAAGGCACAACATACCCTAATTTATGGGACACAATGAAAGCAGTGCTAAGAGGAAAATTCATAGCCGTGAGTGCCGCCAAAAAGAAACGGGAGACAGCATACACTAACAGCTTACTGGCACACCTGAAAGCCCTGGAACAAAAAGAAGCAAATACACCAAAGAGGAGTAGAAGGCAGGAAATCATCAAACTCAGGGCTAAAATCAATCAAGTAGAAACAAATAAAACCATACAAAGAATCAACAAAACGAGGAGTTGGTTCTTTGAGAAAATCAACAAGATAGATAAGCCCTTAGCCAGACTAACCAGAGGGCACAGAGATAGTATCCAAATTAATAAAATCAGAAACGAAAAGGGAGAGATAACAACAGAAACTGAGGAAATTCAAAAAATCATCAGATCCTACTACAAAAACCTGTATTCAACAAAACTAGAAAATCTTGAGGAAATGGACAATTTCCTTGACAGATACCAAATACCAAAATTAAATCAGGATCAAATAGACCATCTAAACCGTCCTATAACCCCTGAAGAAATAGAAGTTGTCATTGGAAGTCTTCCAACCAAAAAAGCACAGGTCCAGATGGTTTTAGTGCAGAATTCTATCAGACCTTCAAAGAAGACCTAACATCAATACTCTTCAAGCTGTTCCACAAAATAGAAACAGAAAAAACAGTATCCAACTCGTTCTATGAAGCCACAATTACACTAATACCAAAAGCACACAAAGATCCGACAAAGAAAGAGAATCTCAGGTCAATCTCTCTTATGAATATCGATGCAAAAATACTCAATAAAATTCTTGCCAACCGAATACAGGAACACATCAAAACGATCATTCACTACGATCAAGTAGGCTTCATCCCAGGGATGCAGGGATGGTTCAATATAAGCAAATCCATCAATGTAATCCACTATATAAACAATCTCAAAGAAAAAAACCACATGGTCATCTCATTAGATGCCGAGAAAGCATTTGACAAAATTCAGCATCCTTTCATGCTAAAGGTCTTGGAAAGATCAGGAATTCAAGGCCCATACCTAAACATAGTAAAAGCAATTTACAGCAAACCGGCAGCCAGCATCAATCTAAATGGAGAGAAACTTGAAGCAATCCCACTAAAATCAGGCACTAGACAAGGCTGCCCTCTCTCTCCATATCTTTTCAATATAGTACTTGAAGTTCTAGCTAGAGCAATTAGACAACAAAAGGAGGTCAAAGGGAAACAAATTGGAAAGGAAGAAGTCAAACTATCACTCTTTGCAGACGAGACGATATGATAGTATACTTAAGCGACCCAAAGAACTCCACCAGAGAACTCCTACAGCTGATAAACAACTTCAGCAAAGTGGCCAGATATAAAATCAACTCAAGAAAGTCAGTAGCCTTCCTATACTCAAAGGATAAGCAGGCTGACAAAGAAGTAAGAGAAAAGATACCCTTCACGATAGCCACAAACCATATAAAGTATCTTGGTGTGACTCTAACCAAACAAGTGAAAGGTGTGTATGACAAGAACTTCAAGTCTCTGAAGAAAAAAATTGAAGTAGACCTCAGAAGATGGAAAAATCTGCCATGCTCATGGATTGGCAGGATTAATATAGTAAAAATGACCATCTTGCCAAAAGCAATATACAGATTCAATGCAATCCTCATCAAAATCCCAACTCAATTCTTCATAGAGTTAGAAAGAGCAATTCAAAAATTCATCTGGAATAACAGAAAACCCAGGATAGCTAAAACTATTCTCAACAGTAAAAGAACTTCTGGGGGAATCAATATCCTGGACCTCAAGCTGTACTACAGAGCAATAATGTTAAAAACTGCATGGTATTGGTACAGTGACAGGCATGTAGATCAATGGAACAGAATTGAAGACCCAGAAATGAGTCCACACTCCTGTGGTCACTTAATCTTTGACAAAGGAGCTAAAACCATCCAGTGGAAAAAAGATAGCCTTTTCAACACATGGTGCTGGTTCAACTGGAGGTCAACATGCAGAAGAATGCAAATTGACCCATTCATAACTCCTACACTAAGCTCAATTCTAAGTGGATCAAGGATCTCCACATAAAACCAGACACACTGAAACTAATAGAAAGGAAACTAGGGAAGAACCTTGAACATATGGGCACAGGGGAGAATTTCCTGAACAGAACTCCAATAGCTTATGCTCTAAGATCAAGAATTGACAAATGGGACCTCATTAAATTACAAAGTTTTTGCAAGGAAAAAGGCACTGTCAAAAAGACAAAGCGGCAACCAACTAACTGGGAAATGATCTTTACCAACCCTACATCTTACAGAGGGCTACTATCCAATATATACGAAGAACTCAAGAAGTTAGACTCCAGAGAGGCAAGTAACCCTATTAAAAATGGGGTACAGAGCTACACAAAGAGTTCTCACCTGAAGAATATCTAATGGCTGAGAAGCACCTAAAGAGATGTTCATCATCCTTAGTCATTAGGGAAATGCAAATCAAAACAACCCTGAGATTCCATCTCACACCAGTCAGAATGGCTAAGATCAAAAACACAGGAGACAGCAGTTGTTGGCGAGGATGTGAAGAAAGAGGAACACTCCTCCACTGCTGGTGGGATTGCAAGCTGGTACAACCACTCTGGAAAGCAGTCTGGCGGTTCCTCAGAAAACTGGGCATGACACTCCCGGAGGATCCGGCTAGACCACTCCTGGGCATATACCCAGAGGCTTTACCTGCAGGCAATAAGGACACATGCTCCAATATGTTCATAGCAGCCTTATTTATAATAGCCAGAAGCTGGAAAGAACCCAGATGTCCCTCAATGGAGGAATGGATTCAGAAGATGTGGTTATATTTATACAATGGAATACTACTCTGCAATTAAAAACAATGAATTCACAAAATTCTTAGGCAAATGGTCAGAACTTGAAAATATCATCCTTAGTGAGGTAACCCAATCACAAAAGAACACACATGGTACGCAGTCACTGATAAGGGGATATTAACCCAGAATCTCGGAATACCCAAGACACAATTCACATATCAACAGATTTCCAAGAAGGTGGAAGGAGAGACCCCTGGTCCTGGAAAGACTGGATGTAGGGGAATACCAGGACAGAGAAGCGAGAGGGGGTTGAATAGGGAACAGAGGGAAGGAAGGGAGCTTATGGGACTTTCGGGGAGGGAGGAAATGGGAAAGCAGAAATCATTTGGAATGTAAATAAAAAAAATATAGAAAATTTAAAAAAAAAAAAAAAGAGGAGTGCACCGGGCTTAGCATTTTGCCAGTACTGGATCCAGGGCCTTTCCCCTAAATGCCATATATGCCCTGCTTACTTTGAAAAGCAACAACAAAAACCATTTCAGCTCTTCTCCATTTCCTGTTTTTGATCATTCAACTCCAGTATCCCAGCACAAACCTCCACGATGGGCTAAGTCTTCTCTCTGTCTTTTTGATATTGTAAAAACACTATTTCTTCTGGGAAACTTTTTCGGTCTGTACCTCTCCTGGAAGCTCTTCCAATATGCGTTCCAGGGATGCTCAGCACTTACTTCAATTTATTTCTCTAGCCCTCTTCTTCCCCCAAAACAACTAATTGATTTGTCCTTCACATCTAAGAAGCATACAGCAAGAAACCCCTAAATGCATAATGAGTGGATGAGATTAACCTTGAGGTAGGGGTACACATTTCAGTTATAGCCTACCACCCCTTTTACTCTTGCTGCTAAAATAAACTGATTCATAGCATAGAAAAGCCTCTGCTTTGTGGCAGAGATGGGAGACCAAGTCTCAGAATGGAAGCCTGTTCTTTTCTAGTTCTTGGCAGAACATTATTGTTTATTGCTTCTACAGCCTGAAGAATAATTTCCAACATATTCTTCTTATTTTTGTAGTGCAGAGAGTAATTTCTATCCTACATTATTCTCCATGTTTCACTCATGGAAGGAACACTAAAACAGACATTTCAAAGCATACATAGGGTCTGACAGAGGCTGAGAGACTGCAAAGGACACTTCAGCCAGAGCAGCTACTTTTGAATTTTTATCTTGGTATTACTTTTGGAAATGAAAAGAAGCCAAGGACTCTGCTTTCAAAAATGTTTTTGTGGAGGAGGGTGTGGATGTGGGGCCTGTGTATATGGAAACTCTCTGTACTTTCAGCTCAGTTTTGTTGTGAACCTGAAACTGTCCTATAAAATGCAGTTTAAGGATTTTTTTTAAGTGTTTTGAAGTCTGTGGAGCCAGAGAACTGTAGATTAGAGTAGTTGGAGAACTGTGGACACATGTCAACTACTGGTGTCTAAAGGCTATAGCCAGACCTCAGTAAGGCACATATAGGATTATAACTTCTCAACCTAGAGAGTTCCTTCTTCCTCTCCTGTGGGACCTACTTGTGATGTTGCCAATAGCTTTTTCTGTTTTTATTGGTTATATAAAGGCAGAGAAAATCCTTATAGAGAGAGTTACTCTGTGACTTATTTGAAGAAGAAGAGGAGGAAGAAGAAGAAGAAGAAGAAGAAGAAGAAGAAGAAGAAGAAGAAGAAGAAGAAGAAGAAGAAGAAGAAGAAGAAGAAGAAGAAGAAGAAGAAGAGGAGGAAGAGGAGGAGGGAGGAGGAGGAAGAGGAGGAGGAGGAAGAAGAAGAAGAAGAGCTCACCATTTTATATAGATGTTTTTATATTGTTTGGGAGAGGTCTCCCCTCTTTCTTTTTTTGCCCAGTCTGATCTCAATCTTCTGTCTCTGTTCACCAGTTGCAGGGATTATAAATCTGTGTGCTTCCTTAAAAAAAAATGGGGTACAGAGCAAAACAGGGAATTTTCAAGTGAGGAAACTTGAATGGCTCTGAAGCACCTAAAGAAATGTTAAGCATCCTTAGTAATCAGCGAAATGCAAATCAAAACAACACTGAGATTCCACCTCATACTGATCAGAATGGCTAAGATGAAAAACTCGGGGGACAACAGATGCTGGAAAGGATGTGGGGAAAGAGGAACTTAAAGAGGAACTTCTCCATTGCTGGTGGAATTGCAAGCTAGTAAAACTGCTCTGGAAATCAGTATAGCGGTTCCTCAGAAAACTGGATATAGTACTACCTGAGGATCCAGCTATACCACTCCTGGGCATATACCCAGAAGATGCTCCAACATGCAGTAAGGACATATGCTCCACTATGTTCATAGCAGCCTTATTTATAATAGCCAGAAGCTAGAAAGAACCCAAAAGTCCTTCAACAGAGGAATGGATACAGAAATTGTGGTATATATACACAATGGAGTACTATTCAGCTATTTAAAACAATGAATTCATGAAATTCTTAGGCACATGGATGGAACTAGAACGTGTCATCCTGAGTGAAGTAACTCAAGCACAAAAGAACACACATGGTATGCACTCACTGATAAGTGGATATTAGCCCAAAAGCTCAAAATAAACATGTTACAATTGACAGACCACAGGAAGCTCAAGAAGAAGGTAGACCAAAGTGGGAGTGATTTGGTTCCTCTGAGAAAGGGAACAAAATAATCACAGGAACAATTATAGAGACAAAGTGTGGAGCAGAGACTGAAGGAAAGGCCACCCAGAGACGGTCCTACCTGGGGATTCATCCTTTAAACAGGTACCAAACCCCGAAACTACTATGGATGAGAAGAAGTACATGAGAAAGGAGCCTGTTACAGTTGTCTTTTGGAGGGGCCCTGCCAGAGCCTTACAGATACAGAGGTGAATACTAGCAGCCAACCATTGGACTGAGTGCGGGGTTCACAATAGAGGAGTTGGAGGGCAGACTGGACGACCTGGGGGGGGAGGGTTGCAGCCCCATGGGAAGAACTACAATGTTGTCCAACCAGACAACCCAGGGCTCCCAGGGACTAAGCCATCAACCAATGGGTACACATGGTTCCAGCCAAAAGATTGGCAGAGGAATGCCTCATCAGGCATCAGTGGGAGGAGATGTCCTTGGTCCTGTGAAGGCTCAGTAGAGGCCACAATGTGGGTAAATCTAGTGGGGGTCATGGGAGTGGGTTGGGTGGAGGAGCATATTCTTAGAGGCAGGTGGTGGGAGAATGGGTTGGGGGTTTGTTTTCAGGGAGGGAGCAAACCAGGAAGGGGTATAACATTTGAAATGTAAATGAAGAATATATTCAATAAAAAAATTAATATAAAAAAAGAAAAGAAATATACCCTGAGAAGTCAGTCTCTCACATTTGCCAGCTTTCTTAAAATATTCAAATACTTCTTACAGAAAATCACAAAGAGAATTTAGTTCTATCTGTGATGCCATTTCATAGGTCTAAAAGTATGATGATTCTTCAGACTTGAATCTAGTGATGTCTAATTTTTTTACTTTAACATTTAAGCATAAGAAGAAAAGGAACTAATGACTAAATGTAAATCAGTTTCGCTCTGGAAGTAGTTAGGAAAATTCAACTTTATACATTCTTATTAACTTACATTTTAATATTTTAAACAGCTCAAACACCAGTTAGATGAATAGAGGTCTGTCTGTCTATCTGTCTGTATTCTATTTCACATCTCTGCTTAGTGTTTATGTGACTCCCATGTACAACCAGAGATAAACATGAGTCATTAGGACTGTCTCCTGTCTGCTTGGTGAAGGGATCTTGGCAAGAAATACTGTGTATAACAGGAGGATTCAAAGTGGAGTCCCCTAGATTGTGCCAAGACAAATAAGCTCCTAATCTACAAACAAGGATTAGCCATAGGGTGAGAACTGGACCCTTCAGTAACTAGTTCTTATCCTTCTAGCCCTGTAACTTCACTTTGGTCTGCTATCTCTAGACCAAACATAGTAGTAAACACTACTGCTCTATGCCAGCATTCTTTGAATGCTTCTGTTACAATGGTGAGACCTCCTCTTTACTCAATGCAAGACTCTCACCCTAGCACAAGCTCCCTGATGACCACCTGCCCTTACAGCCTTAAAAGACATTCTAACCTGTACGAATCTCCACTTTTTCCAGTCGTATTTCTTACATTCCCTATGTTTGAAGCCATTTTCTCTTCATTCTGCCAATGCAATGTCTAATGTGGGATATCTACACGATATGGTTTGAGAAACACAGAGATTTTCAAAATATAAAGGCATTTCCTTAGGTTCTCCATAAGAAAGTTCTTTCTTAAAATAAGAGTACTTCTAAAATGTGTATTACAAGATGAACTTTATTTTCACCAAATTCATATTTTTACTTAAAATTCATGTATTATAACTGTATTTTTAAGCACTTTTTTTAATACTTTAATACCTTTTTTAAGAAGTATTTTTCTTCATGAGGTGAAGTTAGAAAACCAGGAAAGAACTACCAATTGTGTCAAATAGTCTGCCAAGTCCAGCTTGGCCATATAAGGGATGGAATGACATGGTTTCTTCTCCTGAATCAGAGCCAACAGGGTGTGGGCCTCCATGAGTATTGACGGTTGCTGTGGGTGTAAGGCTTGTTTGTATAATAGTGTACGTATTTTCAAGTACCTCCATAGAAGAATGTTCTATCTGTCAAGGTTAATGACTCAATAATAATAATAATAATAATGACTCTATGATAATCAGAGACAGCACAAGTCGGGGAGGCAAGGGTGTGTCTAATGAATCTGCAAGATGGTGGAATGCTGTGACCTTCAGGACAGCACTTAAGGCTTTTGAAAAGAATGCTGAAAATATGAACTCAAAAATATATTACTCAACTATGCAAAATATAAGGATGCCATATGAATGATAAGAGGGGCTTTGTGGACCTAGAAAAACAGGCAACGCACTATGAGGCAGTGGGTCAGAAAGATATTGAGGAAGGAGATAGACTTAGGGAGTGGTGATTGAAAGATCCCACCCAGCTAAATTTTTTTGTTTATATTTATAAAGCAGGCAGATTCCTGAGTTAAAGGTCAGCTTGGGACAGAGGGAATTTAGGTCCAAGCCCTGTTGTGGTAGGAATGGTAGTCTCAGGATAGGGTCCCACCCAGTTTAATAAAGTCAGGCAGATCTCTGAATTCTTTTGCAATGTTAAAAAATATGCTTGCTGTCTCTTTCTAGGAATCAAGGGTCTGGGATCATAGAATGTTGATTCATGGGATAATTAAAAGGGAGCCTGGGGTAATGACTGAATTGATATGTAAATAAAATACTTTGATCCTCAAGAGATGAGCTATCAAGAGAGTTTTCAGAATAGCAAGAAAACGCTGTCACAAACAGGAGAGAGAGAGAGAGAGAGAGAGAGAGAGAGAGAGAGAGAGAGAATACAATGAAATGAAAAAGCTGTCTGGAGAACAGAATTTGGGCAGAATTTAGGCCTTCAACTTGGACCCACGATTTGACTTCAAGTCATTTGTTTCAATGTTCCCAGACACCCCTTCCTCAGAACTTCTTTCCAAGTTGAGACTGGTCCTTGGTGGGAGGGGGGTGGAGCTTACTCACCTCTGACACTGATACAGCAAATCAGCAGGTGAGGCCTTCTGCCCTCAGCAGGACAATGGTGAGCAAGTGAAGAAGTTTCCAGTCTGGCAAGCATCTAATTGAATACTATTGTAAGCAGACAAGTGGGTGCTCTGAAGCAAAACCATAACCAATCACCAATGGTCTGAAAGTCCTTTTGAAACTATCAGACTAATCTTGATTAGCTCTTGCTAGGAAGCAGCTAGGGAGTAACTCTAGGGTATGAGCCAAGGACAAGCCTTGGGGTCCTTCCTGGTACTTGGGTGCAGCTTGGGTTCAGCAGCAGCTCAAGTTCTCAGGCTCTTTTTCCTTTAAAATGGAGTAGGTTTGGCCTCTTAATCTGAGTCACTGAGTTCTTCTGTCCTTTGGCATCCAAGCCCCTGCTTTCCAAGCCTTTAAATCTAGGATCATGTTAGCGACTACTATTAACTGATTTGTTTTGCCTTGAAACTCTTCAACGACTATTGCAGCATCTTGCAGCGAGAAGTTTTCCCTTCAATGTGGACTTAACACCATCAATTCTCCTAACCATTGGGCCTTCAGATTCTGAATGATGTCATCAACCCTTCTATTTCACCAGCTTGTATATGGTATATTGTACAACTTCTCTGCCCTCTGTAATCACATAACCCACTTCTCAAAATAAATCTCCTTGTCTGACAATATGTGTTCTATCTCTCTAGAGAATCCTGATCAATATGATCAATACATGATTTTATTCACAGTTTCCACTCACAGTGGAATTTTCAAACTTCACAAACACTGAGGTATAAACCTCTAGAAAGCTATCCAGTATCTTTCCAACTACAACCTATGTTGTTACATTTATGACTAACTCATCCTTTACCCTGACAAGTAGTATACCATTTTAATATGCTCATTCAGCTTCCTTTTGGTGTACATTTGTAGATAAACTGCCATTTATTAGTTATTTCAGGTTAATTATTTAATATCCATGTCTTAGTCAGGGTTTCTATTCCTGCACAAACATCATGACCAAGAATCAAGTTAGGAAGGAAAGGGTTTATTCAGCCTACACTTCCACACAGCTGTTCATCACCAAAGAAAGTCAGGACTGGAACTCAAGCAGATCAGGAAGCAGGAGCTGATGCCAAGTCCATGGAGGGATGTTACTTCCTGGCTTGCTTCCCGTGGCTTGCTCAGCCTGCTTTCTTATAGAACCCAGGACCACCAGCCCAGGGATGACACCCCCCAAAAGGGGTCCTCCCCACTTGATCACTAATTGAGAAAATGCCTTACAACTGGATCTCATGGAGGCTTTTCCTCAACTGAAGCTCCTTTCTCTGTGATAACTCCAGCTCATGTCAAGTTGACACACAAAACCAGTCAGTACAATCCATGTCATCTCAATTTCCATGTCTATAAAAAACAATAGTTTTAAGTACTTCATACAATAGCTACAAGATATAAATCAGACAGACCAGCAAAAGTTAGTTCCTAGATAACGGGAAATTCTTTACAAGTATTAGCCATTACTGTCAATATCACTAGAACTCTTTGGAAAATAGGATTAACTAAGAAAATAAATAAAGAAAACCCATCATTTAAAAATGTAGAGAGAATCTTATGCATTGTATAGATTCACCTATCACCCATCAATTAAAAATCCTATAGCCTATGGTTTAAGCAGGAAATAGTGATGAGACAACTGTGAGGAGACAGAATTCGGTGATAGAGGCAGGAGGGAAATTCGCTGGGAAGATGTGATAAAACAGACACATGGTACCTGAGCCCAGGTAACCAGCCACCTGACAGAATGTAGGCTAGAATAAATGGGATACTTTAAGTTATATCTAGTCAGAGAAGAGACTAGCTATACAGTCAAGGTATTTGTAAGTATATTTTGACTCTGAGTCTTTTTTCTGTGAGCATGGGGCTGGGAGGAAGAACCAAGGCCTAACTTCAACCAATAAGCCAAATGATATCCATGTATATGATTAATTACCTTTTAATAAAGTTACTATGTCAGAATTTGCTTAAAATCATTCTCTTCTTCAAAATGTCTTAGACATAGACCACTGGCAACTATCAAAGAAGCATGTTTTTAAGTTTAGTTTGAGCATATTTTGTCACAAATTATATTGTTATCCTCATACTTTGTAATATAGTCTTTAACGTAATAAAAAATCAAGTTCTCCCCTGTGCTGAGTTCTCCCCTCTGCTGAGTTCTCCCAGAAGATGCAATCATTTAACTCTTACAAGAAAATTTCAAGGCTGGAGAGATGGCTCAGAGGTTGAGAGGACTGACTGCTTTTCCAAAGGTCCTGAGTTCAAATCCCAGCAACCACATGGTGGCTCACAACCATCTGCAATGAGATCTAATGCCCTCTTCTGGGGTGTCCGAAGACAGCTACAGTGTACTTACATATAATAAATAAATAAATCTTAAGAAAGAAAGAAAGAAAGAAAGAAAGAAAGAAAGAAAGAAAGAAAGAAAGAAAGAAAGAAAGAAAGAAAGAAAAAAAAGCAAGCAAGCAAGCCGGGCGGTGGTGGCGCACGCCTTTAATCCCAGTACTTGGGAGGCAGAGGCAAGTGGATTTGTGAGTTCGAGGCTAGCCTGGTCTACAGAGTGAGTTCCAGGACAGCCAGAGCTACACAGAGAAACCCTGTCTCAAAAAACAAAACAAAAAAATCTTAAAAAAAAAAAAAAGTGGGGCTGGAGAGATGGCTCAGCAGTTAAGAGCACTGACTGCTCTTCCAAAGGTCCAGTGTTCAAATCCCAGCAACCAGATGGTGGCTCACAACCATCCATCATGAAATCTGATGACCTCTTCTGGTGTGTCTGAAGACAGCTACAGTGTACTTAGACAGAACAATAAATAAATCTTTAAAAAAAGAAAGAAAGGAAGAAAGAAAGAAAGAAAATTTCCATAGGGAAAACATCTGTAAGTAAATATAATTGGCCCAGCTTGGCCTCAAGGTACACAGCGTTGAAAAAAAAAGGCTTACACTTGTGTGTGTGTGTGTGTGTGTGTGTGTGTGTGTGTGTGCGCGCGCGCACGCATGTATATTACATATGTATGTGTATTTTGCAAATATATATTTGTGAAAGGTGCTTCAGAAGTAGCTATTCATCTGTTAATGTAGTTTCTAAGACACAGAGCATTAATCATTGTGATACAGAATGACCTCCTTTTCACTGTGTTGAGACTAGCATCTCATAGACAAATTATCACTTTATAAAGCACTGAGAGAAATTGAACTCTAAATTATAGGCCTGGAACCTGGAAGAATCACTTTCTATAAGCTAAGTGAGAAATAGAATTGGCCTCCTGTCTCAGCTCAAATAACTACTGAGGGGGCTGGAGTTAGAGCAGTTAAGAACATATCTATAGTTCTTGGGTTCAGTTCTCACCACCAATATGGTGTCTTACAATCAGCCCAATTCCAGTTCCAGGGGATCTGGTGCCCTCTTGGGAACTCTAAGGACATCGGGCACACACAGGCTGCATATGCATACATGCAGGGAAAACAATCACACATAAAACAAATAGTAATGGTAGTAGTAGCAGTGGTAGTAGCAGTGGTAGTAGTAGTGGTAGGGGTAGTAGCAGTGGTAGTGGTAGTAGTAGTAGTAGTAATAGTAGTAGTGGTAGGGGTAGTAGTAGTAGTAATGGTAGTGGTAGTAGCAGTCGTAGTGGTAGGGGTAGTAGCAGTGGAAGTGGTAGTAGTAAATTCTAAGGATAAATAAGACTGAACATGTATAGCCCTGGGTGTTGGATAAGGTCATATTCAGCAGAAAATATGTCTGGAGACTTGATAATATCTACACTATGAAAACATTTTTAACCTCTGCAACATTCTTAAGAGGTTAATGTTTTCCTACTGTCTTTAGGCTACGGGTCTTAAGTATAAATTGAAATTCATTTTCTTTAAAAATGCCATTTAGCTGTAAAGGCAATGGCTGTGGATGTGCCTGACAAGAAAAAAGAACTGTAAAATGTCTTAATCCTTTGCCTTGAGCCTGGAAAGTGTAAGAAGACAGAGGCAGAGGCAATGTTTCTGCTGCTCAAAACAGGGCTGCAGCTGTTTTGCATCAAAGGAAAGGTTTTAAAACTCTACCAAGCTGAGTTTAGAATATCTAACAACTGCCTCCCTGTGCACTGCAAAGGAACAGCCACATTCTTAAGAAAGGTTTTAAGTTATTTACTGGCCAATGTTTTAATGGAACCTCGATCTAAAGTTTTAAGCACAAAAGATAAAACTCCTAATGCTTTTGCAAAATCTAAACTCCTCCAGCAACTGAGCAGCTGGATATGATTAAAAATGTAAATAGGTTCAAGAGACGGAGTCCATTTCCAGATCCTCTGTTTATGAGTCACCCACCCAGAGACATAATTCTAATGGAAAGGGAATTTCCTTCTAAAGCAAAAAATAAAGTCTCAGGCAAATTGCAGAGTCCTCATCCTTCGCCCACACTGTTGCTCTATACAAACCAGGCTCATCTTTCTTTGCCATAAGACATTTGTAATGTTGATGTGTAATCAGGAAACAGTTTTCTCTGGTTTTCATTTTCATGGGAAAAAAAAACCACTAAAGCTGCCTTCCCAGCAATTGCAACTTCAGCTCCAGATCTCATTATGGCAAATGAAAGACCTTTTACCCAGGAAGCAATATGCTTGGTGGTAAAAACTGAGCAAGTTACTTAAGGGTGCTCAGATCAAGATTAGACCAGCCAGACTTGAGCTCCCTTGATCCAGATGCAAATGTTTAGTTTACAGATCAAGATAGAATCCACTTTAATCTGGGGTGTGCAGGGACTGCACTGAGTTGTTCAGGCATTATCTAACAAGTTTGCCTTAGACAAGACACCCACTGCCTGTCAGAAAGCCCCTAATCTTCCTGCCCCGGCAAGAACAAAAGCAAGTGAATATTAACCCAGGTAAAAATGAGTTACCTGAAATCAGGGGCTCTGACTGAAACTGAAGTTTTCTTAGGCAAGTTACCTCAAACACTTTGAACACACTGCCAAATACAAATATATAGCTGACAAGTATATACACACACACACACACACATACATACATACATACACACATGCACACACACACACACACTATCGTGCCTGGTCATGGCCATTTTTTCTTTTCCTCTCAGTGTAATATTGAGAAAAGTAAATACACAGGTACTATTAACAGGTAAAAAAAAAAAAAAGAATTGACATACTACATTCAAATCAGACTTGAAAAATCTACAACTATTCTTTATATGATATGGAACATAAAAAGAATAGTTCTAGTGACTGCAGTGGCCTTTAATGCCTAAGTAGAAGTGACATGACTTCTAGGACTCCTACATATCTCTATCATCACCTTTGCTTTGCATTATTTTTCCAGATGTTGAATAGAAGCTGTGAAGGATGGATTCACCATTCCCATGTCACTGACTTCCTGTAGAACAGGATCACAGATGCACACGTGGCCAGAGCATTTTGTGTAAACCATAACACAAACTATCTACTCACACTATCCTGAGATAGCCAGGCATATTTGTGAGTAAGCAATGTTTTGAAATAACAAGTTGGATTATTTTTTTCACTGATCCTTTTAAATTTCGTTGCAGAAACCTAGCCTGAAAATAATAAAGCCAAGTAGAATAACTGAGAGAGCTCCAACCACATGCTCTGCAAAGGTCGTTTTCCTGATGTAATAATTGATCTGAGAACCAGCATTAGTCTTCACTTTCTTTGAAGTTTTATATAAAATCTTTTACTTCCTGGTGTCTATTCTTACCCAAAAATATACTTCCTTTGTATTTTTGGTGGTGTTGTGGTGGTTACTATGTTTGCTTCAAGACAAAATTTTAACAAAATAGCACCGGATAGATTCTAATGACATGGACTTATAGAAATTACCTTACACTCTGATTTTTTATTGGCCTACTATACTGGATAGTTTTGTGTGTCAACGTGACACAGGCTGGAGTTATCACAGAGAAAGAGCTTCTGGTAAGGAAAGACCTCCATAAGATCCAGCTGTAAGGCATTTTCTCAATTAGTGATGGCGGGGGGGGTGGGTTGTGGGTAGTACCATCTCTGGGCTGGTAGTCTGGTAGTCCTGGGTTTTGTAAGAAAGCAGGCTGAGCAAGCCAGGAAAAGCAAGCCAGTAAGTAACATCCCTCCATGGCCTCTGCATCAGCTCTTGCTTCCTGAGCTGCTTGAGTTCCAGTCCTGACTTCCTCTGATAATGAACAGCTGTGTGGAAGTGTAAGCTAAATAACCCCTTTTCTCCCCAACTTGCTTCTTGGTCATTCATGATGTTTGTACAGGAATAGAAACCCCAACTAAGCCAAATTGGTACCAGCATAGTGGGGTGTTCCTGTGACAACCTGACTATGTTTTGGGGAGGACTGTGGAACTTTGGGCTAGAAGATTCATTCGATGTTAAGAGTTCTGTAGGATGTTGTGTGGGAGCTTGGAAGATAATGTTGGGAACAGTGCAGAAGATGGAGGCCTGGCTTGTGAAATTTCAGAGGGAAGATTAAAGACTTATCAGGGCCATTGCTATTTTGATTGTGAAGATTCTGTGGTTTTGGTTAGCTGAGGCTGAAGAATCATCTGTGATTAACAAGATACCAGAACTACTAAAGTGAAACCTTTGCATTACTAGGACTATCGATGCTGATTAGCTGGAGCTAAGAAATTAGCGTTGATTAAGAAGAAACCAGCAATAGCTTATGCTCTAAGATCAAGAATTGACAAATGGGACCTCATAAAATTATAAAGTTTCTGTAAGGCAAAGGACACTGTCAAAAGGACAAAGCAGCACCCAACAAACTGGGAAAAGATCTTTAACAACCCTACATCCAACAGAGGGCTAATATCCAATATATACAAAGAACTCAAGAAGTTAGACTCCAGAGAGCCAAATAACCCTATTAAAAAATGGGGTACAGAGCTAAACAAAGAGTTCTCACCTGAAGAATATCGAATGACTGAGAAACACCTAAAGAGATGTTCAACATGCTTAGTCATTAGGGAAATGCAAATCAAAACAACCCTGAGATTCCACCTCACACCAGTCAGAATGGCTAAGATCAAAAACACAGGAGACAGCAGGTGTTGGCGAGGATGTGAAGAAAGAAGAACACTCCTCCACTGCTGGTGGGATTGCAAGCTGGTACAACCACTCTGGAAAGCAGTCTGGCGGTTCCTCAGAAAACTGGGCATGACACTCCTGGAGGATCCAGCTATACCACTCCTGGGCATATACCCAGAGGCTTCCCCTGCATGCAATAAGGACACATGCTCCACTATGTTCATAGCAGCTTTATTTATAATAGCCAGAAGCTGGAAAGAACCCAGATGTCCCTCAATGGAGGAATGAATTCAGAAGATGTGGTATATTTACACAATGGAATACTACTCTGCAATTAAAAACAATGAATTCACAAAATTCCTAGGCAAATGGTCAGAACTGGAAAATATCATCTTTAGTGAGGTAACCCAATCACAAAAGAACACACATGGTATGCAGTCACTGATAAGGGGATATTAACCCAGAATCTCGGAATACCCTAGACACAATTCACATATCAATAGATTTCCAAGAAGATGGAAGGAGAGACCCCTGGTCCTGGAAAGACTGGATGAAGGGGAATACCAGGACAGAGAAGCGAGAGGGGGTTAAATGGGGAACAGAGGGAGGGAAGGGGGCTTATGGGACTTTCGGAGAGGGAGGAAACAGGAAAGGGGAAATCATTTGGAATGTAAATAAGAAGTATAGAAAATAATAATAATAAAAAAAATTAAAACTGGCAGAGACGAAGAAGAAGAAGAAGAAGAAGAAGAAGAAGAAGAAGAAGAAGAAGAAGAAGAAGAAGAAGAAGAAGAAGAAGAAACCAGCATCACTAAGGTGAAAGTTTCTGGGAAGTGTTTTCTGAGAGCACAGAGAATAGTCAAGAGATCCAGAGTTCCAAAGATAGCCAAGGTTGTACCTTCTTCTGTGGCTGGACTTGGAAATATGTAAGAGTCACCCTGGTGCTACTGCTTTTGAAGGCATGAAGGTCATGGAGAGCAGCTGAAGCTCAGCACTGTGAGAGGCCAGGGAAGGCCACAGGGAAAGATGCAGTCTCCGTGGCAATTGATGGCCCAGGGCTTAAAGGGTCATGCAAAGGATTTGAGGCTTGGCACCAAGAAGAGAGCCTATGAGAGGCTATTGGTGAAGCCTAGTTACAGCAGAAGACAGCAGTGTTTTGGAGATGTCAGTATCATGAGGTGACCACCAAGAACAGCAGCAGCAGTGGAGTACAGGCAGTTGGAGCCTAGAAGACAAGGTGTGTGCTACAAAGGGCAGAGCTGGAGAAGTGACCCAAGCCCTTGGAGGAATCCAGAAGATAGTGAGTGGATCCCAGACATTAAACAGTTAGAGCTTGATTTTGATTTTGATTGTGACTGTGTCCTGATATTTTTCCCTCTTGAAGGAAGAAAGTATTTTAGTGGGGCCCACAGTTAAGAGACTTTTAATTGTAAAAACACTTTGGATTTTAAAAGAGATTGGATATTTTAAAGGGATTGAAATTTAATATGTAAACATTTGCAAAGACTGTTGAACTTTTAAAGTTATTTAGATCTTGGGAATGAATAAGAAAGTAGGGTTGAGGCTTAAAAAGGGTTGATGTGTCGGGCATCAGTGGGAGGAGTGGTCCTTGGTCAGGTGAAGGCTAAATAGATGCCCCAACAAGGGAAAATTGGTGGGGGAGGGGGAGGGGGTCGGGTGGAGGGGCATATACTTGGAGGCAGGGAGTGGGAGGAGGGGTTGGGGGATTTTGGGGAGGGGGAAAACTGGGAAAGGTTTTACCACTTGTAAATGAAGATTATATTCAATAAAAAATATATATATATAAAAAATAGTGATGTGTTTGTGTGTCAAGTTGACAAAGGGTCAATTGTACTTGCTGGTTTTGTGTGTCAACTTGACACAAGCTGGAGTTATCACAGAGAAAGGAGCCTCCATTGAGGAAATGCCTACATGAGATTCAGCTGTAAGGCATTTTCTCAATTAGTGATCAAGGGGGACAGGGTCCCTTGTGGGTGGTGCTATCCCTGAGTTTGAAGTCTTAGGTTTTATAAGAGAGCAATATGAGCAAGCCAGGGGAAGCAAGCCAGTAAGTAACATCCCTCCATGGACTCGGCATCAACTCCTGCTTCCTGATCTGCTTGAGTTCCAGTCCTGACTTCTTTTTGTGATGAACAGCAACATGGAAGTATAAGCTAAATAAACCCTTTCCTTTCTAACTCACTTCTTGCTCATAATGTTTGTGCAGGAATAGAAACCCTGACTAAGACACCTACCTTTATTACTAGACTATGCACCCTAGCCCACAGGAAATACATGTCTGACTGCCCAATTAAAACTAAAGAATCAGTGAAAGAAGGCCATTGCCAATTAATTAATACTAGCTCTGAGAAATCATTAACATGAGAGTTAGTTTTCTGCTTCTTATTGGGAGAGAGAATAGCAAACTAATAATTACCAAAAAATCAGATTTCACTACCCCTTAATTGTTTCAAACTTTTCCCTTACTGCTAAAATTTAAAATAATTTTTGATAAAAGTAAAACATAAGCTTTAAAATACCCTTTTCTAGGACTGAATTTGTGACAAGATAAATCTAATTAACCTTTTTCATTTTTCAGAGACTTCCATAAATTAAATAATGGGAGGTTCACTCATGAAATCATTAGATCAAACTAGAAAACCTACAGAATTTTGAAATCACTTTCTATCCCAACCCATGGTTTCATGGAAACTTTGAAAAGGCAAGCATGCATAGAGCATATATGTATTATAATTATAATTCAGGTAGAAAAAGGAAATGCTAAATCAATTTTGGTGTCAGGCACTAAATAAAACTGAGCAAAACAAAGCCTTCTTTTCCTAACTTAGAAGCAGATACATAAAATAATATAAGGATGGGTTTCTAATATTTTTAAAGATGCCCAGAAAGAGTCCCAACAATAACTTGCTTCTCTTTTAGGTATTCAAGACTCAAAGATACATGATTTAAGGCTGAAATAAATGCAAAATGAGCAATACAAAACCCAAGTTTGAATTCAGAAAGCAAATGGCACATTTCCATCGATGAATCTAAACTCTAGCCAGATTAACACAATTAATTTTTGAACATTGTAAATGTGGTTTTACTTTGCAAGGAATATTCTGTCTGTATCCTGAAGCTGTTCTGTGGTTATGGTTAATATACCTACCATGTACTCATCAAACTAGACATTGAGAAATGCCCAGTGGTCAATTCCTCTCTAGCACAGCACTGTTACTGTGTACTGCAACATTCTTTACTAAAATTTAGCTTCCTGATTAAGAAGCTAAAAGTGAACTTGAATGATTAATTATAAATGAATGTTTTTTCAATGTTTATACAACAAAGCAGTCACTTCTCAGCCTTTGGGATAAGTTCAAGTCTATAACAACACAAAACTTCTATTAATACACATGGTAGTGTCTAAATTTTTAATCTCATATATTTTATTATATGCAATTAGAAAGTAACTCATTATTGATACAAATATTTAAATTTTCATTATGTAAAGTTCTATATTATCATCTAGAAATAATATAAATCAATATACTTTAAAGTTCTAATTCTTTGTTTTTAATTTAAGAAAGTTTTATTTTCCTATATCCAATTTTTTTCTGCATAACTCTTGGCCTCATCTGCTTTTCAGCTCTCATCATGCAATCTCAGTGGAGCCTTCAGAAAGCTTTAGGAACCCATATCAGAGCTTGATCTGTGTTCCATGAGCTATTACACATTCCATTTGTCTACCTGGAAAATATTCTGCCCTCATTTTCCAGGACAGCTCCCCTCTCTCTTTCAATGCCCAACCACAGCATCGCATGCTTCTTAGTACCCCAGAATTATGGGCTGCTTCTTTCCTGTCAGAGATTTTAATTATGGTTTTTAAAGATTTATTTATTTATTTTATGTATATGAGTACACTGTAGCTGTACAGATAGTTGTGAGCCATCATGTGGTTGCTGGGAATTGAACTGAGAACCTTTGGAAGAATTGTCAGTGCTCTTAATCACTGAGCCATCTCTCCAGCCCTTAATTATGGTTTATTGTCTATGTGTTTCATAACTGTTCCATTTAATGCTCTTTATGAATGAGGACCTTTTATACAACCAAGGTGTCAGCCCTAAACATATATACATCTGAGCAATGCTCTCTCTCTCTCTCTCTCTCTCTCTCTCTCTCTCTCTCACACACACACACACACACACACACACACAGAGGCAGGCACATATATACACATACACACATGTACACATATGTACATGCATGCATGCAATGTTAGAGGGAGTGGGGACATATTGGAATTTGAGAGGGTGCAAGGAGCATGGAAATAACACAAATACAATATTCATATAGGACAGGCTCAAAAATATGAAAATTTTTAAGAGTGGACACCCCCCATTCTGAAAATTGACCCTGGGACTTCCCATTTATAGACTTTATTTTAAGAAAGTTTCATTATGTTGTCCAAATAAGTTTTGAACTCACATTGTTGGCAGCCTCAGCATCCCAAGAAGCTTCTACCAGCATAAACCATGAGGTCCACATATCAACAAATATCTCTGAAAAGTGAAAAGAAAGGAGGGAAACGGGAATAAGAGAAGGAAACTGAGAGAAGAGAAAAGAAGATAGTTGGCTCAAATCTGCCATCCCAGCTCCTCAGAGGCAGGCAAATCATAAACCTGAAAGCTCTCAAGTTGTCAGCCTGCCTGGGCACCAGAGCTGATTAACTTAGTGAGACCTTATTTCAGAATAACAGTAAAGAGTGGGCTGAGGTAACAGCTCAGTGGGAGAGTTCTTGCCAAGCACGAATGTGGCCTTTCCAGTACTGTAAGATAGTAGTTCTAATAAATTTACTTTGGGGAGGCAAATTATTAGAAACATAAATCATTACAAGATTAGAAATGTGTTTAGATTGATCATCAACCGAGTGTAGACATTGGAAGATACTTAAAATACACATGACATTATAGGTCTTTAATATTTGCAAATGGGAGCAATTAAGAAGTCATGTACATATTGTACAAATACCTATTCCCTTTAACCTTGCAAAATAGGAATCAGAACTATTCCCTAAGTGATAAGATCAGGAAGATCTAGTTTTGGTTTTAGTAAAACTTGCATTACTGAGCTTCCTAAAAAAATTTAAAAAATAAACAAAGCTGTAAGTTTATAGAGATGGAAAGAAAAACATGCTGGTGCTAAGGAAGTTTCAAACAGATTCCAACATTTATTTGGGGCAACTGTTTCCCAGGACTGAATTGCTTCACAATAAAGAGGTCAAACACACTGGATGGTTCTCTTGAGGCATTTTCTACTCAAAGGGGCTTTCAAAATAAAGTGGGAATGGAGGAAGAGTCTCTGAGATGATGCTTTCGTGAGCCAAATACATTCCCAGAGCCCAAACATCTGTTTCAGTTTACATAGTTGAAGTATGACATTGCACATGGAAATTAAACCCAGGCACCATGCCGAAAACGCAGCCTGACTGTGAAAAAGCTGCATGCCCTATCTACAGCTGGAGTTGGTAGAGACTCACCTCCTACAAAGCATAATATCCTGTGAGCCACAATGACCCCCACTCTCAAAACATAAATGTCTCAAAACACCATCACGAAAATACCATCACGAAACTTTTATAGTAGAGAGAAAGAAAGGCCAGGAAGGAGAAGGATTTCGTTATGATATGGAAGCATTATAGAATTAAGATAGATACTTTTCTCTAGAAAGGGAATTAAAAAGCCAAAGATCTAATTTCATTGCTTCAAACTAAGAAATGCCAACTCTATTTCATTCTACCAAGTTTCTTCATTAATTAGGTAGATAAACATAATACTTTTCTGCCTGACATTCCTAGTAGATATATATGCAAATTCTCGAACATAATGATGTCCCTTTGCTGCCCTCTTGTGGTCGTTTTGTATCTCTACAGCTGAAGTTCAAGAATGTAAGCAGTGGTTTGATTTTGTTTCTGAAGCCATTTTCTTCGCCTCAGATTTCAGATATGAAAGGACGATTAAGGACTTGAAAATTAGAATGTATTCACAGATAGTTTGCGTACTAAGGGCAATAGTAAGTAGTAACAAACAGCATATGAAGAGCTTATTATCTGGGGTCAAAACATGAGGAAATAGAGTATTAATGTGTACCAGTTCAAGAGTTACAGAAAAAGTGGATGGCAATGATCATCATAGAAGTGTATTGAATCAAGAAAAAGAAAAGGGATTACAAAGGTAAATCAAAAGGGTTTATGGATGACTTTTACTAAGCTGATTGCCCTAGTCACAGAAACGCAACATGCATTCGTTTAATGGTAGAACTAGTCCCTTGGTCACATGAGTATCTATGAATTTATATAAAAATAATTTATCTCCAAAACTGAAAATAATCTAGTAGGTCACGTTCTCTAATCCTTCACCTTTACTAGGCAATTTAAATCTACAGAGCCCTGAAATCAAAGAAAACCAGCCAATGACCACCACAACATCTCCAGAAGAATACTTAAATAGATATTTAAAATGCTGGGGTGTGGGGGGGGGGTGAGCAGATGAGAAATCTAAATCTTTTCTTGGTATTTTACTGAGGTACTCTGTTCTAACAAGGTGTGCTCAGAGAGTAAGAACTTAACAGAAAAACAAAAACAAAAAACAAGACAAAACAAAAAAAAACCACCCTTACAGGGTTTCAACAGACTCTACTATAATCATCATGGAAATACAGGACTGAAGACCTGGGACTCCTGCAACACAAATGAGACTCAGAAGCAAATACGAAACTCCAAAATTTGATCCATTTGCTCAAAAAGTGCTTGATAATTTTAATAGAAAGCTTAATGTGGACTTGATTTTCCTGGATGCTATTTTTTAGTGGAGTCCAGAGCACCACGAGGAGTAAAGAATCTGCAGAATCAAGTTCAAATAACGGTGTCTCAATCCTCGCTCTTTTGAAACAACGGGGGAATTGTATGTAGCCCTCAAGAGAAAATAGCAACCCTAAAAAAGCACAGAAAAGGTTCACATTGTAATTAAGTTTTCCTAATAGTAATGTGGTAGGCACATATGTTCTTAATCGCGACAAAAGTAGGGCTTCCGGTTGCTAGTCAGAAGGGCACTGAGTCCTCCCACTTCCAAACTGCTTCCTGCCAGCAGTCCCTAAAGATCCCTAAGAGCCTATACAAGTCCAAACCAGACAAAGCCCCAGCATGGAGATCTGGAAGTGGGCACGAGTCCCGTTCCGTAACCAAGGAGCTTCTGGCAAAAGGGAAATCAGCAACTGAGTGTTGCTGGATATGGCAACCACAGTCCAGGACAGGCCCCATGCCCAGGAGCAATTGGCCCGCACTCCATGGTTTTGTCTTAAGGTTTTGTTTTAGTTTTGTTTTTTGTTTTGTTTTGTTGTTGTTGTTTTGTTTGTTTGTTTGTTTTTTGGGTTTTTTTGGGGGGGTAGGGGTTCTTGTTTCACTTTTTTGGTTTGAGTTTGGTTTCGTTTGGTTTTGGTTTTTGGATTTTTGGTTTGGTTGGTTGGTTAGTTGGTTGGGTAGTTGGGTGGGTGGTTGGTTGGTTTGACTTCTTGTTATCTTACTCATTCTTTTGTTTTGGTTTTTTATTTGTTTGGTTTTGGAAATTTTGTGGAGGAAGAAAGCATGGAACTGGATGGGTAAGGAGAAACTAAAGACAGTTTAGAGAAGGGAAAAATATCATCAAAAATATTTTTTTAAATGTTAAACTGTAATACTTTGGTGCAGGCGCGGAGGTCAATGTGAGTGTGTCTGTGCTGAGAGAAGATGGCAGTGACAGGAGACGTGGTGTGAGAAACAGGAGCAGCGCCAAACCTCACTGAGACCAGCCGCCACGGCCCTCCACAGTCCACAGTATATTTTTGGCAATTTCAGCCCTAATGAATTCAATCAGTTTTTGTGACCCCCCCCCCCCCGGCTCTTCAGTTGAGCTCCCTCCATCCAATGGGACTCTGTGTAGCTTACAGGCTGAAGTTCATAACTGCTAGATGTGTTCAGCTCATGAATGAGTTTACTAATTTGCCAGTACCTCCCAAACCCTGCCAAGCTCTCGGGGATAAAATCGTGAGAGGTATCCGCCCAGGAGCTGCCTTTGAACCCACATACATTTACAGACTCCGGACAGTCATCAAGTCGAGCCTGTCTGAAAAGGGCCGACAGGAGGACACCGAGGAGTACCTAGGTTTCATCCTCAATGGACTCCATGAAGAGATGCTGAGTTCCTCTCACCCACGCACAAAAAGCACTCTGTTTCCAATGGTCCAGGAAGCCACTTGATACAAGGGGAGGAGCTGAAGACACCGGTGAGAGCAGGGAGGACGAGTGGGAACAAGTGGGTCCTAAGAACAAGATGTCTGTCACCCCGCAGGCGGATTTCGTCCAGACGCCTATCACTGGCATTTTCGGTGGGCACAACAGGGTTGCGGTTCCAAGAAGTCCGCCACTCTCCAGCCTTTTTTCAGTTTCTCACGCTGCAGTTAGATATCCAATCTGACAAGATACGCACAGTCCAGAATGCGTTGGAAAGCTTGGTGGCGAGAGAGTCTGTCCAAGGTTACACCACCAAAACCAAGCAGGAGGTTGAAGTCAGCTACAGAGTGACTCTGGAAAAGCTGCCCCTGTCCCCCTGCTCCACCTGAAGCGCTTTATCTATGAGAAGACAGGCAGATGCCAGAAGCTGGCCGAGAACGTTGACTACCCTGTGGACTTGGAGATCAGCAGAGAACTACTTTGTCCAGGCGTCAAAAATAAAAAATTTGAATGCCGCAGAACCTAGAGGCTTTTCGCAGTAGTCATCATGGCAACAGCACTACAGGCGGTCACTATACTATGGGCATCTTACAGATTGGGCTTAATGGCCGGCTGCGAATTGATGACCAAACGGTCAAGGATATTAACCAGTACCAGGTGGTGAAACCGACTGCTGACAGCATAGCCTACCTCCTGTATTACCGCCATGTGGACCTGCTGTAACTGTGCCCATGTGTCCATGTGCCCGTGTGCCTGATGCTGCTTTCTACAACTCCCAACTCACTCACTACCCGCCTCTCTAGTGGCTCTGTAGGGAGACTCGCCCTCTGCGCCCATGGGCTTGGATGAGGGTGCCTGGGGTCTGCCCAGCGCAGCTCCCACTGATTCTAACTTCAGACTGGACTGTTGCCTGAGTGAGAACACACAAGAGCCATGGCTTCTGAAGAACCGTCGGTTCCTGAGCGGAGGCGGCGGCTCACACTGTGTCCCAGTCTGATCGCATAGCGAAATAAGTCCAGCACCGGCAGCTCTTGTAAATTTATGAAAATGAATTTTATCTTTCCTTTAAAAAAAAACAATTTTTTTGATTCATCATACTTTCCTCCTTTACCCTTTAATTTTTGATAAATGACAAAAATGAGTCAGTTATCCGAGATGAGATAGCTCTTACTTCAAAAGGAAAGAAACAAAAAATATGCTGCTGACTCCTAACAGGAAACTCATTTTAACGATCGTGAGAGGGAAACTGCTGGCATAGACACCGCGGGTTAGACGTGTGGGTAGACGTCAGGCTGCAGAGCGGGGTGATTGTAACTTTATTACCATGAAAAGATTTCAAATCGCATTCATGCTGTGTACACATGAACAGTGGGTAAAATGATGGACTTGACATTTCCCAGTGTCATCTGTGTAATCTCCTGAGACACCTCACTGATGCTGTGTCCCTTATGTACACAGTGTAGTGATTCCTAGGAGTATAAAATTGTCACCCGTCAATAAAAATCACAAAGTTGGATTTTAAAAAAAAAAAAGTAATACTAATACTTATATAGTTCTTTGCCCCCTAGTGGCCAACTGCTTAGCGGGGTGGGGGGGTGGAGGCAATATTAAATAGAAAAGACTTTTTAAAATACATATGCAGAACTCAAGTTATCCTCCTCCCTCAGCCTCCTACATGACGTTTATATAAAGAACTTGGGCACTCAAGAATTGTTGTATATATAGGGAATCCTAGAATTATGTCCAATGAAGACACAGAGACAACTGCAATCACTTCACATGAAAGAGGCCCACTGAGGGAGTATTCCTCTCTGGTTACATGTTACTTCACCTAAGAAACAGAATGCTCTGACCCAGTTTTTATTAAAAAGTTGTTGTGGCTTTCAGGCTCAGCTCTTGTAACCTAGTCTTAGGTGTGCGAATCTGGTGGATTCTGGGCTTCAGAAATGCTCTACGGTTACCTGGGATTTCTCTGAGTCATTGTCACCGCTGAGATACTGCCTGAGTGTCTGGGATTTGAAAGTTATAAATGTAGTTTGATTTGATTGTTCCTTCCATCAGCCTTATGCAACGGGGGTGAGAGGTATTCTCCTAAAGAGCTCTAGAGGTCTTGTGTCCAGGGCTCACATGAAGTACATACTCAGTTATGGAGAAGATAACACAAATCTGTAATACAAGAATTGCAGCTTCTTATTAGGTATTTGTGTGATATTCGAGGTGCCTCCTTGTTCAGATGCAGTTTATAAGTGAGTAGTTGTTTTACTATAGCCAGTTGTCTTAGTCGGTGTTCTATTCCTTTGAAGAGACCGCACACTGTATTCCCTAGCCCCCACAGGCTTGGGCCCGTATACTAATACAAAATGCATTTGCCCAACTGCAAAAGTTCCCAGAGTCTATCACGGTCTCAACATTGTTTAAAAGTACAAAGTTCAAAATCTCTTCTGAGATTCAAGGCCATCTCTTAAACTGTAACCTGCTGTAAAGTCAAAAACAAAAACAGACCACATACTTCCAACACACAGCACAGAAAATGCATTACCATTCAAAAAGGGAGGAAAATCTGAAACGCAGAAAGACTAAAAACCAACACAGCAAACTCCAAACTCTAAACTCCATGTCTGATGTCAAAGTACTCTTAGATCTCCAACTCTTTTCAACTTTGTCAATGCACGATAATTCTCTCTCTTGGACCAGCAGCTCTCTTTAGCAGTTATCCCACAACTCAGGCATCTCCAACATCTTGGGGTCTCCAACAAAATTCAGGCTTTGCTTTCACAGCTTTATGCAAGGGGCGCTCTGTACTTCATGCAGGAACACCCCAACCACACACCTGGCCTCAGCAGCTTTCCTTATTTTCAGAAGAAGATTCCATAATCCCTTTCTTATAACCTTGACTCTGAAGCCAGAACCACATGGCAGAAGTTGTTATGTTCTAAAGCTTGCTAGGGCTAGAACTTGGCACTTTATTCAAATACATTTTTATCAGGTTTCTGTTTTTGATGGTTTCCTTCACTGCTTAAGCTTTTCTTTAATTTCTTTTCATTAATTGGAAGCTTACTTGGGTGGGGTCTTGCCCTGAGGTCACCACTCCCTTTATCCCATTTAGCATCATGTTTTTCTTTAATATTTGTACCTCCTTGAGCACTGGATTTAGCTCCATCACTCTTCCTGGTGCACCTTTTCTCCTCAAACTGTACATTTTTTTTTCCTTGCTCATCTTGCTCCTTTTCATTATAGATCTGCATAAGAGTGACCGCTATTAACCAGATGACAGAGTCAACACTAGGCTGTCTTGAAATCTCCTCTCCCAACACTATTAACTCAAAATTCTTCAATTTAGCCTCAAGAAGATATTTTGGACAAGGGCATAAAACAGCCACATTCTTCACCAAAGTATCAGTAGGCCACTTACTAATAGTCTTCTCTGAAAGGTTTAAATCACCCTCAGCACCACTGTCTTTTATGTTCCTACTCATATGACCCATTAATCCCCACTTAAAGCATTCCTTACTTTCCTAATCCAAAGTCTACATTCTGCCAACAAGAAACATGGTCAGGTCTTTAACAGTAATAACTTGTTCCATGATAGATACTTCTGTGGTAATTGGTGTTCTATTGCTGTGAAAAGATACCATGGCCATGGCAACTCTTACAAAGAAAAGCATTTAATTGGAGCTTGCTTTAACATTTCAGAAGCTTGGTCCATTGTCATCTTGATGGGAAGCACACAGATCAGAGATCTCCTTGCCTTAGTCTCCTGTGATTAAAGGCATGTACTACCTTGCCTGGGGCTAAGCTTTTCATAGCCACTATGCCTCAAGATCTCCATGCCAAGATCCAGGTCAGAAACTTGTGTCTTCCAGCCTCAAGATCTGGATCACATGTGAGCTCTCCAATTCTGGATTGTAGTTTATTCCAGATACAGTCAAGTTGACAACCAGGAATAGCCATTATAGACTTTTAACATTGTTGAGACTGCTATAGACTATGGAGACTTTAGAAATTGGACTAAATGTATCTTTATTGTGCAACGTTAGGTATGTTAGTTAGTCTGGGGGGGTCATATCTGTGGGGGTCAGGAAGATGTTTCTGAGCCCCCCCAGGGTGGATGAGGTACCCACCTGTCAGTTGGAGAAATTTTTGGTGGACAGAGAACTCCACCATCAGTTGCTTTCCTCCCTGTGCCTCTTGGGTTCCCAAAGCGGGAATCTGTGAATCTGTGAGTCTGAGTCTTTGAATTCATTTGTTTTCAATCATGGAATGTCTATTTTGTGCCTATCTTATTTCTTGTGTTGTTTCGCCTTCACTTGTATTGGACAGTACAGACACCCTGTGACAGACTTGTTTCTCATCTTAATCCTATTTTGACTCATTTTAAGGAAGTTAGGGCTAGAGACCACTTATTGCAAATTGGAATGGCCAGCTTTTGATGTTGGATGGACACCAGAGGGACACCTTCCATCTCCCCAAGGTGTGGGCAGTAGAAGATAAACTGTTTCAAAAGCCTGGACAGACTGGGCAGGAGAGGTCCCAAGTGGGCAGATGTATCTCTCATCAGAGCTTGGAACAGACTCCTGGTCACTCACTTTACTCAGTAAATGGCTACCCTTCTTGCCAGGAGAAGTGCTCACTCCCTGTCTGAACAGATGTGGTCTCTGAGTCATGAAGAGAGGGTCTCCACTGACACTATCCTGCCACATTCAGCCCACTGAGAAGGTAAACGCCACTCTTTTCCATGTGCCTTGGGTACTCAGTGCAGTCACCTACCCAAAGCTCTTGCAGGTTTTCTTCACCATGGACAGAAGCCAAGAAACTGGTTTCTGTCCCCACAGAGAAATCCATCTAGATTGGGACTTCACCACAGCTGAAGGTAGGGAACATCTCCAGATTTACCACGAAGCTCTTTCAGCAGGTCACAACAATAATTTGGCCAAGGTTTAAATATGATCCTAGGCAGGAAATTGATAAAAGTCCAGCAGCATTTCTTGAACAGGTCATGAACTCTATGTGTGTAAATCTATACATACATAGACCCTGAGAAAACAGAGATTTCTAGCAGAACTGGAGGGTGATGATTTAATATTTAGGGTCAGAGTTACCCAATGGGTTCATAAACATGTTTGGTCTAAATTACATGCTCTCTATGAAGCAGGCCAATTCCAGAACCACACAAGTTTCATCCAGGAGACTGGGTCTAATATGAAGAGATTGCATCAAGGTATCCTTGAACTCAGGTGGAAAGGACCTTACATCATACTGCTGATCATGTCAACTGCCATCAAAGAGGACGGAACCACTGCCTGGATGCACTACACTCATGCCAGACCTGCTAATTCACTCTCCCTAAAAGAAGACTACCTGACTCCAGCTGTACTGGAATGGAGGGTTAAAAAGGACACCAACCCCCTCAACTTAAAATTGATTCAGTATCAGTCCTGAGTCTGTTGTTCCTGCTAACTATATGTACTGTGCGTATTGCAGCTCCAAACCCATACCAGCCTTTTGATTTAATTTGGATAATTGAAAATCCTGAGACAAGTTATCACATAATCAGCAGATCCCCTCTGGCTAATGAAGGTAACTACCCTTCAGATACTAAATATTTCCAAGCCCAAAATTACCACCTCCTGCTGGTTATGTTATAATGTTAGCCCCCCCGCTTTATGAAGGCATTGGGTTAATAGCTGAGTATAATGTTTCTGAAAGGGACTCTGCATGTAGATGGTCACATGAAGGTCCAGCTTTAACCCTCCAGACTATATCAGGACAGGGTATCTGTCTGGGGAAAGTCTCCTTGTCACATCAACCTCTGCAATTGGACTATTCCCATCATTCATTCCAAAGAGATTATTCCCCCAGAACAGGCATAGTGGGCCTGTTCAACAGGACTGACCCCTTGCTTGAATGGGGGGGGGGTTCTTAATTCTACCCCAGATGGGTTCTGTATTTTGGTTCAGTTAGTGCCCCACATAACCTGTTACTCAGAGGAAACAGTATTGATAACCTTAGCAGGACAAATTGAGGGAGTACCTTATGAATCAAAAGAGAAAACCTATTTCTTTGACTTTAGCATTCATTCTAGGAGCAGGGCTAGTCGGGGCTGGCACTGGGATAGCTGCACTGGCATTACAGGAAAAGAATTATAACAGTTTAAAGGTAGACATAGGTGAAAATATCCAATGCCTAGAAATATCCATTTCCCACCTGGAATGCAATGTAGATTCTCTGGCTGAAGTGATGTTACAAAACAGGCAGGGTTTAGACTTAGTCTTCCCGCAACAAGAGAGCTATATGTCACCTTGCATGAGGAATGCTGCTTCTATGTTAGCCATCCTGGAGTCATTTGTGAATCATTGGCTAAGGTCACAGAAAGCCTGGACAGGTGTCAGAGAGAACGAGAAGAATCTAAAAGTTGGTACCATTCACTATTTGATTCCTTCCCTGGGTCAACAACTCTTAATTCCACCCTCATGAGACCCTTAGTTATTCTTCTACGTATCTTTGGACAGTGTATCATAAGCAAGCTTTTACAATATATAAAACATAGATTGGGAGCTATTCAATGAATGGTAATGAGATCTCACTATCAACAAATTAGCACGAACAATCTGGACCCAAGATTGGCCTCCAAAGCAACTAGGAGAGGGGGAATGAAGGGACTGAGATAGTAGAAAAAACTCCATTTTGTTCTTTTTTTTTTCTTTTTTTTGTGGTTTTTCGAGACAGGGTTTCTCTGTGTAGCCTTGGCTGTCCTGGAACTCGCTCTGTAGACCAGGCTGGCCTCGAACTCAGAAATCCGCCTGCCTCTGCCTCCCAAGTGCTAGGATTAAAGGCGTGCGCCACCACCGCCCGGCTTGCATTTTGTTCTTATGACTCCATTCTATGTTAACTTGACCTTAAAGAGACACTGTCTCCACCCTTGAGGTCTTAGAAAAATCATGAAATGTCCCTGACAGTTGCAAAATAAACACAGCAGCTGCAGCTAGCTGGTAACAACAGTGGGCTAAGAGAACATAGTCTTTCCCAGGTCACAATGCTCCTTGATGTATGCTACCTGTCTTAGTCAGGGTTTTACTACTGGGAACAGACACCATGACCAAGGCAACATTATAAAGACAATATTTAATTGGATCTGGCTTTCAGGTTCAGAGGTTCAGTCCACTATCATCAAGGTAGGAGCATGGCAGCATTCAGGCAGGCATTGTGCAGGCAGACTTGAGAGTTTTACATCTTTATCTGAAGACTTCCAGTGAAAGACTGGCTTCCAGGCAGCTAGGACGAGGATATTATAGCCCACACCCACACTGACAAACCTACTTCAACAAGGCCACAACTCCTAATAGTGCCACTCCCTGGATATATACAAACCATCACATTATCTCCTTGTGGTTTAACCAGGTGCTATAAAGTGATTAGCTTAAAGGCCAACATTCCTTTACCCTCTCATGTAATGCCAAGGCTTGGAAATCCCTGCTTGTGTTTTTTTCCTTTATAAACCCCCTTGCCCTAGACCTCAGGACCACTTTCCTATCCTGTTGCATCATGAAGGTCTGTGGCCCAAGCTCGAGTTTGAATAAAGACTCTAATGTGTTTGCATTGGAGTTGTGGTTCCTGGTGGTCTCTAGGGTTTTTGTAATATGGGTACAACACCCTTCAAGTGGGCAATCCTGGGTTCTTTTGACTTTGTTGTGCCTGTTGTAGGTTCCCCTAGAGAAGACTCTCTGGTGTTAAGTGTTGGGCAGGTTAGGGAGAGGCTGGGCAGTAGCAGAGTTAGTATGAAGAATGACGAAAACAGCCACAAGAATAGAGGAAAGGGTAGCTTGTGTAGGGCACATGGCCTGGGGAACAGTCATCAGGCCATGGATGTCCTTCCAGGAGATCTCTGGTCCTAAAATCACAAGCAAAATAAGTTGGATTTTGTGAGGGGCTATTTCTAATCCTATAGAGAAATATTAGCTGGTCCTTAAGTTGGAAGGGGGAGGTGGAAGAATCTCCCTGCTGGAGTCCAGCCTCAACATGAGTTGGAGGTCATCAAGGACTAGGGATACCTGGTAAGTGAGTAAGAAAACACATCAGTTGAGGAAGCTGACAGGCTTGTTCATTTCTGTGAGAGCTTTCTGAACTTGGAATGCCCAAATTGACTTGACTCAGCCCCAGTCTTTTATTAAAGTCATACAAGGAAGTTGGGTTACAAAGGTCATTGGGGCGTGTCTTCCCTAATTTCCTGTACCAACATTTTCTTGTGATACAGAGTAGTATAGATTTAGAACAGGAAAAAGAAGAACTATAAAATCTCAAACATAAAAAGTTTGTAGCAAGCACAATTTTTTAATATCTCCAGACAACCAGTGTCTGGTGAGGTTGGAGGCAGCTGTATCATGGTTACAAAGTCAATATCTTTCAGACATGTGTAAGACAGTATGGTTTTATAAAAGGAAAAACATGAGGTCATACTGCTAACCTTGCAGTCTCCAGGACCCCATCTGTCTGTCTATAAAAACATCATCACTTAGCCTGTATGGAGAATTCCTAGGGGGCTGCCACCATCACTCTTGAACCCAAAGAAACCATTGCTGACTTTCTGGGAAATATCTGTATGTTATTCCATCCTCAGTTTTGTAATAAGAATGTCCTGGTATTTATTATACAGAATTGAGACTAAGACTGTGAGAACAGCTGTAGATTTATTCATCTCTGCCCATGGCCCTAGGTTACTTTCATTTCTACCTCGAGCAAGTGATGGTAATACACATTTCGCTTGAATTCATGAACAGCTTTCACTTTAATATCATCTAGTTCCTGGATATCAAGGGGTCTCCCACTAGTCTTATCAGGTCACCAAATACCAGTTTAATCAAGAAAGGAGGAGAGAGAAGGAACAGTAAATAGATAAGGAGAATGATAAGTACTAAGAATAGTTTGTAGAAATGACATCACAAGGTGCTTCAACCAAAGAAACAGGCATTGGGGCCTCTCAGTACTCATGCCAGGGCCCACAAGAGGCCATAACCTCGTGCTCTGAAACAGGGTATCCCTGACGGGTTCCTTATCATCAGGGGTCCCAAGCATCTCAAACTTAATGTTGGCTATCTCCAACTGAGGGGACCCTAAGAGATTTTCTAGCCTCACACCCTGTGCCTTCCCCTCCCAGCCCTTGAGTGAGAATTCCAGACCTGTGTTAGCCATAATCCCTGCCCCCCACCTAGGGTGGCGTGCTCAGACCAAGTTGAAGTTCATTGTTCCTCCAGATCTACAAATTCCTGAATTAAGCAGGTGACCCGCCCAGCTTCCTGAGCAATGGAGTCAATGCCCACTGAGCAGTCAGACCAGTTCTCCTGAACAGACCTTGGAATTTGAGGGTGGGGTCTCGACTGAAACTTTAAATTCTGAGTCCTCCATTAAACCTTGGGACCTTGATCAGCAACTGTTGTCTTGGTCTCATTCTTCTCTCGCCGCCTTCCCATACATCCCCAGCTTCCCTTCCAGGTAACCCGTTCCATGTAACTGCAGGCAGTTACAACACCCTCCTTACAGTCTTCCCCTCCCACCTGGGTCAAGGCTAGGCCAAGTCCCATTTTCCATCCACTGGAACATTCTTGAGTAAAAAATTCTCAGAATGTATTGATAGTTACCTGACCATCTGGAAAGTCCCAGATAGAGTTCAAATGCATGTCGTGCTTGGTAGCCAATAGATTTAAAGGTCAATATGTTTAGCCAATAAGTTTGAACTATAACCTTGCTGTTGTAACTTGTGTCCCTAAAAAGTATAAAAACTGCTTGTAATAGCCATTCAGGGTTGCCTTCTTGTCACTCACCTAAAGGGACTGATTGAGAGTTGACTCCAATGCGCTAGAAAATAAGCCTCTTGCTTTTGCATCAATCTGCATCTCGGTGTCTTGCTTGGGGGCATCTTGAAGTAAGTATCACTGACCGAGGGTCAGGGTCTTACACAACACATCCCCATATTAATATATCATCCATATAGTGGTATATATTGAGTCCTTTGTCTAAATAAGGTTTTAATGCAGAGGCTACAGTAGCCTGACAAATGGCTGGAGAGTTAGCCATTCCCTGTGGCAGGACAGTTCATTCATACTGGGAAATGGGACCAGAGTTGTTAATGGGGGATACTGAGAACACAAAGCTTTCACAGCCTTGGGGATGGAGAGGAATGCAAAAAAGCAGTCTTTTATGTCTTTTGCTAATAGGGGGACATTGGCAGGGATGGCTGAGATGTGGGGTGGCCCTCTTTGGAGAGAACCCCAGATTTGCATGGTTTTGTTAATTTCCCTCAACTCTTGTAGTAGTCTTCATCCCCCTGAGCTTTTTTTTATAGCGAACACAGGGGTGTTCCATGGATGGCAGGAGGGGCGAATGTGTTGTAGCAGAAGTTCTTGTTCTACCAGCTATGTGAGAGCTTTAAGCATCTCCCTTGATAGAGGCCACTGTGGGACCTAGATAGCTTCATTGGAGAGCCAGTCAAGGCAGAGAGCATCAAATCTAACAGTGACCCCTAGAATTGGGGATGGACTTGGAGAAGGGTTTTTAGGCTCCTTAAGTATGGCTTTCTTTATAGGTAATGTCCTCTATCTTGATGTGATCCAACTAACTCTAAGGCTTGTAAGATATCTCTCCCTAGAAGATGGGTGGCTACTTAAGCCACTAGGGGGCATATGAGGCTAGTAACTCCATCAGGGTCCTCCCACCTATTGGCCTGTTTTGTGGTAAATGCATGAGAGGTACCCCCTATACCTAGGAGCTGGGGCCCAGAGATCAGTTGCTAGTTATGTGAGATCTCTTGTCTTAAAACTGTCTTGTCAGAACCAGTATCAATAAGGCACTTGAATGGTTTATTATCTATTTTAATGGTTAATTTGGGGTGGAAGCCTTCTGAGATGCTGGACACTTATAAGGTTTCTATGGGATCAGTGGTCCCTCTTACTGTCAAGGCTGAGGGCTGCCCACCTCTGAACTTTAAAGGTTCCAGTGGCTTACTGTCCTTACAATATCTTTTTCTTACAATAGGGACAAATTGTCTTATGGGGGTGGTTAGGATCTGTTACAGGGAGGGAGTTTTGTAGGCATTCATTCTTCCAATGTCCTGTCTCTACACATTTGAAGCAGATTCTTTCTGTTTGTACTGCCACCACAAATGCCTGAGCCACAGATGTAATCTGGTGTAATGTGGTTGCTATTTCTTGGGTTGCCACAATCCACATATTGTGGCACTCCTCCTGGAGACCCTGGCAAACTAGTCTGAATTCAGAAGTCATGCTTTCCCATACAATAGCTTTAAGAAGGAGTTCTCTAGCTGTGGGGTTGGGGATTTTTCTTACTAGGCTAGTTATAGTTCTGAAGATAAAATTAGATAGGGGTTTTCTGGGCTTTTGACAAAGAAAGAGCAGGGAGGAGGCCAGGTCTTGCAATCATGAGGGCAGGGTGTCCCAATCTTGGGTTGCACAGAGATGGACCTGTTCATATTACCCTGCTGACTGTGTTGCCTGCTGTGCTCCAGTAGAAAAGTCTTCCTGGCCAAAGAGTTCATCAAAACCCCATGGGGTGTCACCTCAGTCCCAATTTTGCCTGACCTGTTGAAGGCATTCATCTCAAAATAGGGCCTCCATTTCTAGAACATTGGTCTGGGCAGAGAGGAACAACAAATATCTCTCCAATCTTAAAGGGTGTTTAGGTTGGCAATATGGCTCTGTAGGAGAGATTTTGTCCAGGGTGAGCGGATGCCATCCTCCTTCACTGCCTGCCTGAGATATTTTAAGTCTGAGGCTAGGAATGGGTGCCAGTTGAGTGGTTTACTTCAATTGGGATTAATATTAATGGGGAATGCTCAAGGGTTTGGGGATTCTAGCTCTGTATTCTATATTGCAGTCCAGAGTAGCATGAGAAGCATGATTTGTTTTTGCAAGGGAGTCATGAAAATTACAAAGTTGTTGCTTGGTAGATGGTTGAGAGTAGGAGACTATGGCATTTGGTATTTTTTGTTTAAGCGTTTTGTAGGTTTTTGGCTTTTGTGGCTTGGAGAGTAGCGAGGAGAGAATCTCTCTCTGGTTGGGTGGAGGAAGGTGGAGTAGAGGGAAAGGCCTCTACTGGAAGCTCCTTTGTTTTTCTAATGGAGCTCTGTCCTTGGGTGAGGCAAGAAGGAGCAGGAGGAGCAGATGTTTTATTTAGTGTTTCCTATGAGGGACAAGGAGGTGGGGTGGGTAGTTGGATTTTATTTCCCTTATGAGCTGGGTAAGGGCTGTGAGATCTGAAATAGGATGGTCTTTAGGACCTTGATCTTTGTGCTTATCTGCCTGAGGGGCCTCTGGAGATGTGTTGCTACCACCCTGTCCTACGCATTGCCAAATTGTAGCAAAATTAGGCAAAAATTCACAGGAGGGAGTTTTTTCTTCTTAGATATCTCTACTTCTGATGGGAGAAGCTACTCCGGTCCATGGTGCTATCTGAAGAACTTCCTCCCAAAACTAGGAGGCTTGTTTTTTTTTGTTGTTGTTTTTTCTTGTTAGTAGTGGTGGTGGTTTTTGTTTTGTTTTGTTTGTTTGTTTTTGGCTATTTTTATTCTGTGAAATTTTAGTAGGGCACATGTCTCCCTGGCCTGGGGAACGGCGGTGGAGACTGGGGAGAGGGGGTTGTGTGATGATGAATTGCCCATGACAGAAAAGAAGAGAAATGTTTGTCCAATGGGAACATTCCCTATGCCTATTGGCTTTAGGAGATTCCACATCATCCAAAAACACTAAGCCCTCCCTCAGATTTAAGAGCTGGCAGGCACCCTGTGGTTTTTATGTGGCTGCTGCATTACCAGTTTTTTATTTGTTTTTTTGTTTTTGTTTTAAGGAGAAATTAAATAGAGTCTTCGCCAATGCCTGTTGCGGGGACAGCAGAATGTTCAGCCAACACCAGAGAGTAGCTCTGCCAAGATGGTTTCAGTTGCCTCTTCAGCTTGTCCAATGGTGCTGACTGAAAGCACAGCAGGAAAGGACAGGTTGCTTAAAGTTTGGTTGAGACCTGGAGACTCCGTGGGCACACACCTGAAGAATAAGCAACTCCCAGTTCTCTGCCAGACTTGGGCCTGGAACACAAAGGAGAGAGAGAGAGAGAGGGAGAGGGAGAGGAGGCGGGAAGGGGAAGGGAGAGAGGGCAGAGGGGAGAGGGGGCCTGGCCCCTTGAGAGAGTTCAAGCACAGGGGAAAGTGCATGAGCAGGGAGGGGGGAGTGCCTCCACTGCTGCCACTGCTGCTGCCACTGCTGTCCTGCTCTGGCACCACTGCGCCAGCAGCTGTTGTTGCACTGAGACACTGAACTGGTTCTGAGCAGAACCCAGCTGAGCTGAGTTGGTGGAGGACTGGCTATCGAGTGAGCAGAGCGCAGGGGAGCTTCTGGTAGCTAAAAGTTTGGGAGAGCATTCTCATCCCAGGCAGTGGTGCAGCTCTGTGACAGATTCTCTCAGAGGACAGAGTAATTCTCATAAACCTATATTCCTTCTGGATAGGATCTTATACACAGTTTTGGGATGGGATGGGTCTGACAGCAGGTGCTTCCTATTGACTTAGCCTGATATGCCTCATCTCAGATGATGAGATGATGAGATGCCCCTACATGACTGATGCCACAGTTCTCTTTATGAGGGCTGTGGCTACATCACTGGGACCTGGAATTGGAAACAAGTGAAGCTTCTACTGTCCCTTCTGGATCTGCGGGGCTTCAAGTCCTAGCTCAACTTTACCAGGCTTCCTCTCGTGGTTCACTACCCCACAGGCACTGTAGGGTAGATGCCCATGACTCACTTCTTGACTTCTCATAGGTCCTGTGTCGACCTATAATCATTGGAGTTGGAGCAGGGTGTTGCATGGGGAATGGCAGGGTATAAGAATCCCCAAGTCTCTGAGCCTTCTGAAAAGGGGGGTGATTCCCTTCTTAGCTTCCCATGACATTGGATATTGTCTAATCCATGCCCAGGTGGACCCTGGTTTTAATTCTATCTAAATAGGGGCTCAGTGAGATGCTAGTCCCATTACCCCAGTCTCTGCTGAGGCTGAGGAGAATCATAGCCCTGTGGAGATTTCTTCTCCAATGGGCTCAATTCTCTGGTGCAGTTTATATTCATCTTCTAAAGATGGAAATCCCCTCAGGGTCAAAAGTAATCTGAACCCCAAATTCGGTTAGTAAGTCTCTTCCTAATAAGGGTTATGGACATTTAGGCATGGATACTAAGGAATAGGATACTCGGCCCACTCCAAAATCCATCATTCTTCAGGTAATCCATGTTTATTGGTTAATTCCTGTAGCCCCTTGTATCCATGACTTTTTGTTTGATAATTTTCCATGGGCCTCTGTGAGGAGTGACTATTGAGCTCCTGTATCTGCTAGAAACTTGATAGGTTTCCCCTCAACTCTGATGGTTACCCTATTTAAGGGGAGGGAGGGCCCAAACCCTGTCCTCCCTAGTCACTTAGTTCTTCTATTTCCAGCACTTTCACTTGATCCCCTTCTGTCTTTTTGGAGGAACTTCTTAGGGCAATCTTTGATCCAATGCCCTGTCTCTTTACAATATTTACATTGGTTTTGGTTTTGGTTTTGGTTTTGGGTTTTTTTGTTTTGTTTTGTGTTTTGTTTTTTGTATTCTGGTTTGGTTTGGTTTGTTTTGGAGCGGAGCTTATCCCTAGTTGGTGGTATCTTACCTTTGTTGCCCACTAGATGTCATAGTTGCTCTTGTTTCTCCAGCTTTGTTTCAGCCATGTCAGCCAGCAAGATTTTCGCCAAATCTCACATTTGTTTGGCATTGGAAAGAGCCTATTTGTCCTCAGGAGACTATTGTTTATTGTCTACTTTCTGCTCACCCTCCAGCATTTCTTGTCGGGGCTTATCCTGCATCCTAGCCACTCTTTGTAACTTATTCGTTATGACTGGTGTTGCTTGATTGATGAAGGCCATCATCACTGCTGACTTGGTCTCTGGTGACGCCATGCCTAGCAGGGTATAAGTCCAGAATGCTGTCATAATTCTTTCTAGAAAGGCTACAGGGAACTCCCTATCTTCTTGTTTAGCATCTCCTACCTTAGCCAAATTAGTGGGGTGGCGAGCAGCCGCCCAGAGGCCTCCCATTAGAGTCTGGCTGTAGACCTGAAGCCTCACCTTACCTTCAACCATGTTGTAGTTCCAGTTGGGTTTAGCTAAAGGAAACAAGCTGTCAATAATCAACTGCTTAGTAGTAAGGAACCCATTCTCATTGGGAACTAATTTCCAAGCCTCGTTAATAATTCTCCCCCCCCCCCCTCCCCGTGGTGAAGAGAATCTGTAGCAGTTGTTGACAATCATTCCAAGTAGGTTGGTGCATAAAGATTACTGAATCTAAAAGATCTATAAGGGCCCCTGGCTGCTCCAAAAACTTGGAGTTCTGCATCTTCCAATTGTATAAAGCACTGTTAGAAAAAAAGGCAAGTATTACAAAGGTTGTTTTCCCTGATCATCTAGGGGTCCTGAGAAGAGCCACTGTGGCATCAGGTGTCTCATGCCTGGCCTGTTCCCTAGTGACCTGACCCCTGGTATGTGGAAGGCTAATTAAGAGCATGGTTGTCCTTCCTGTTCCCCCTGGTGCTCTCACCACTTCAGCCTCTTCCATTGCTGGCTGTGGGGTGTCTGCAGCCAACAGCTGGTTGTAGTAGGGGAGAGGAGAAGAAAAAAGCAAATCTGTATCCCCACTATCCTGCAAAACTGGGTAGACAAGGACAGTAAGTTTAGGATATGTTTTGGATGCAGCAACTAGTCTGGTGGATTATCCATGAAGTCTTTCCAGGTAATGATATAGGGAATTCAGTCCAGGTGGCCAGGCTGATATTCTTGACTCTCCATATCATGAGGGGGTCCCAGACCCCCTCAGGTGGCCACCCAACATGGAAAGCCAGCTATTCCGACCTGCAAAGATTGGTTAGTCTGTTCTTCCTAACTTCTAGCCGTAAGTCTCTAGCCTTAATCCTAAAGTCCTTAAATCCATCCAAAATAAGGTTACAAGGGGCTCAGCTGGGTCTGTCTCATTATCCTAAAAGAATAAAAATAAAAATGAAATATTATAAAACAAACAGAAAAAAAACCCACAGATACACTAATGCCAATTGGCATACAGTATCAAAAACAAAAGTGAGATGATGGCTAATTGCTGTATGGCAGGCAAGGTATCTCTTCAAAGAAACAAGGGGGATCCACTTTCCTACTAGTGAATCAGGGAGGTCTCCTGGTCCCTGTTGCCTTGGGGGTCTAGCTTAGGTCCCATGTGGCAGTACTAAATTACTGGTTTACTGGCCTACAGATTTACTAAAACAAAAAGAGCTGGACATTCAGACAAACATCATCCAAGGCACACTTACCAATAAGTCTTCGACTCCACGGACTGGAGGTCTTGGTGGGGGGTAGGGCATCGTGGTGATCCCAGACGAACCTCCAGATGTTATGCCTAGATCACAAGGTCCCCACAGACCACCAGAGACCACCAGGAGTCCAACTCTTATGCAAAAACAAAGAGTCTTTATTCAAGCTCCAGGTACCCTCCTACCTCTCCAGCACAGTAGAGGGCATGTTGGGTGCTAAACTGGTATAAGCATTGCCTATTTGTCAAGTTGGAGGGACTTTCCAACTTGGCAGTTACACGACTGGTTGACATTTGCTTAGAACACTTCTATTGGCTAGTGATGATTTCAGCTTGGTATGATTTCTGCAATGGTTGCTAGCTCAATCAATCTACTTTAGACATTAGGAACTTTCCCTTTAATAACTGATTGGTTGGGCTAGAGAGATGGCTCAGCCGTTAAGAGCCCAGGCTGCTCTTCCAGAGGTCCTGAGTTCAATTCCCAACAACCACATGGTGGCTCACAACCATCTGTAATGGGATCAGATGCCCTCTTCTGGTGTGTCTGAAGACAGCAACAGTGCATTCACATACATTAAATAAATAAATAAATAAATAAATAAACGAACAAAAAAATTAAAAAAAAAACACTAATTGGTTGTTGCTAGGAGTAGCGAGGCTATTTGCCCAGGAGAGTTGTGATTGTTACCGGGGTGACATGGCTCCTGGAACAAGTTGGGGTTTATTCAATAGCTGAGTTCATTCAGAGGACAAGTTAATCATAAAATGGAATCTGAAAGCAAAATGAAATTTGTAATGTTAAGTTGGGCCCTTAAGTTTTTTTGGTTTTTCGAGACAGGGTTTCTCTGTATAGCCCTGGCTGTCCTGGAACTCACTTTGTAGACAAGGCTGGCCTCAAACTCAGAAATCCTCCTGCCTCTGCCTCCCAAGTGCTGGGATTAAAGGAGTGTGCCACCACTGCCTGTCTGGGCCCTTAAGTTTTAATTGAGCATTCCACAACTCTATTTTAGCCTACTAACACATATAGCTGAAAAAATTTTAATGAAAATAGTTTTCTAATAGAATATATTCTAATTACTGTTTCCTCTCTCCAACTCCTCTCAGATCTTCCCCATGTCCTCCCCAATGCAAATTCATACGCTTTCTCTCTCATTAGAAAATAAACAGACATCTAAAAGATAAAGATAATAATAAAGTTAAAAAACAAACCAGAATAAGACAAATCAAAAAATGGAAAAAAGCACAACACACAAACACATATAAACACACAACACACACACATACACACACACCACAATCACACATGCAGAAATCCCATAAAAGCATAAAATCAGAAACCATAATACATAAGCAAAAAATTCATAAAGTGGAAAAATGCCAGACAAAACATTATAAGAATTAAAAAATTCCAAAAAATACCATTGAATTTGTTTTGTGTTGATCATCTGTTGCTGGGCATGGGGCCTGCCTTTAAGTATGTTTTGTATACCCAGTTAGACACAACTGGAAATTATTTTTTCCTTTTATAAAATCTAAAATTAAAATCTAAAATTATAAAATCTAAAATTAAAATAATTTTTATAAAAATCTAAAATTAAAGTAATATGAAAATATTTTTCCTTTTACAAAGGAAAATATTTTTTCCTTTGCAAACTGTGATCAATTGGAGATAACTTGTGGTTAAGTAAGGAGTCTTATGTTCATTTCCCCACTTAGTGCTGGGACATCATCTGCCTTAGGCCCGGTGCATGTGAGTTCACATGTGCATCAGTCTTGCTGTGTCTAGGTCTTCTTTTCTTGATGTCTTCAATCCCCACTGGCTCTTACAATCTTTCTGCCCCCTCTTCTACAGACTTCCCTGAGCTCTGGAGGGAAGGATTTTATGGAGACATCCCTTTTGGGACTGAGTGTTCCAAACTGTGTGTTCTCATCCTGAAGGAGGAAGCTTCTCTGATGATGACTGAACATGGCACTGATCTATGAATAAAGCAGAATGTCATTAGGAGTCATTTTATTGGTCTATTCCCTTAGCACAATGGTTCTTGTCCTGTGGATTGCAACTCCTTTGAGGGGTGGAGAAGTTAAATGATCCTTTCACAGGGGTCACAAATCAGATATTACATTAATTCATAATACTACCAAAATTACAGATATAAGGTAACAGCAAAAATAATTTTATGAGGGGCTGGAGAGATGGCTCAGTGGTTAAGAGCACTGACTGCTCTTCAGGAGGACCCAGGTTCAATTCCCAGTACCCATGTGGCAGCTCACAACTGTTTGTAGCTACAGTTCCAAGGGGTTTGACACCTTCACAGACATACATGCAACCAAAACAACAATGCACATAAAAATAAACATTTAAAAAAATAAAAAATAATAATTTTATGGATGAGGGTCATCACAACATGAAGAACTGTATTAAAGGGTCGAAGCATTAGAAAGATTGGAAACTACTACTTTAGCAGAACAGTAGTATTTTCCTCGATGTGTATGTCCTATGTAGTCTCAGGTTCTTTGCTACTCAAGGAACATCAAGCATGGGTTCCATCTCATGGAGTGGAACATAAATCCAATCAGATGGTGGTTTGAGAAGCCTGTGCTTCCTTATACTCAGGTAATATTTATTTCGTTCTCGAAAATTATAGTTCCATAAGCAAACTTAAGTTATTTAACATTAAAGACATGATATAGAGTAGAAAGCATGGTTTTAACATGGTGTTACAGGCTAAAATCTAAACATAATTCAGGGATAGAATTGTAACTCTTTAAGTTAGGAATGATGGTAGAGTACCTTATCCAATTGACAAATATGATGGACTGGATTTTAATTGTATATCATACTTTGTAATTTACATGATTGTTTTGGTTCTGTTCAAATTACGTCTAAGAGAGGATGTTTCTTGTTCTTGTTGTTGTTGTTTTGTTTTAAATTGGACAGATAAGGTGAGATGTAGATGGTGGTTCTGATGCTTTGATCAGGAATCTGTGTTTACCGATGCTGAAGGTCCTTGCTCTCAATTGGTTTTTGATCTACCAATAAAGTTGCCAGTTGCCAATGACTGAGCACGGGGCAGGACACTGAGAGTTGAGCTGGTAGGATACAGAGAGAGAAAGGGAGAGAAGAAGGGAATACAGTAGTGACAGGAAAAGTCCAACCAGGCATATAAGTTTTGGGGGAGGTGGCCAACTGACTGGGCCTGGAGCAGCAGGGGAAAATTTAGGAGTGCCCAGACATTGAGTTGCCAAGGCATTTTAAGAATAACTGACATGAGTGTGTGTTTTCTATTCAGGGTTCCAAGATAATCCTTGGGCAGGTGCACAGGTGCAACCAGCCAGGAACCCAAAGCCATGTAGCCAGGAACTCCCACAACTTTTGTGCCACTATTCCATCATATATCTTGCAGGCAGGTCACCATTATAGATTGAAGGTGTATAGCTTGGTTAGTCTTCTTTGGTATCATGCAGAGTACCTTCCATTACCATGAACACTAATCAGTAGGTAGGAACCAGTTTCACTTCTCCATATTTGATTTGTTATATAGGTGTAGTCTTCAGCAACAGGGCCTTACCATTAGTCTGTGGACTGATGATGATGTGTTTATTGTATAGCCCAATCTAATTTGCCACATTAACAATCTGCCTTCTTGGCTTTCCTCTCTTCACTTCTCTGTGACTAAAGTAAGCTTGAAGCTATGCAGTTTTTCTAAGTGTATTTCTGTTTTCAATTGAGCTTAATTTGGTTTGAATTCATTTTTTTCGTAGGATCTTGCAGATGGCTATAAAATCTAGGCAATACTCGTCTACCTATTGAATTAATACTATTATATATAGTTGCAGGTACACATGATAAGCATATGTCTGATCCCCAAACAATCAGCATTTAACCAATTTTTAAAAATATCGTATTCTACTGTGCAATAGCTATTGATTACATTGGCACTGAACCCATGGAAAGTTTGTCTCCTAAATAATCCCTAACTCTACAAGATTGCCCTTTGTTGATTCATAATAGTTTTACAGTTATTTACATCAGGGAAAACTAAGGGCCAGCTATTATAAATATGCAATATGCCTTCTAATTCTCTTAAAATAGACTTATGATTTCTCTTTCTTTTTTAAACTTTCTTGAAATTTATTCATTAAAGAAATCAAGTTTATCTCCTATGGACTGGTACTCTGTCTGATTTTGTCAATCATGTCCTTTTAATGTTATTATGCTTCTCTATTTTTTGTATTTTAGAAAATTAGTAAGTGGTGTATAAACTTCTTCGCTTTCTGGATTTTTACATTCATTTTACAAAATTACTTTGAGGTCTTTGTAGTATGTACATGTACCCCGTGATGTTAGCAGCCACAGCCAAGGCATTGATTCTTTAGAAATAGCAGAATAGTGATTTTATAATCTCTCAACTATTCTGTCCTTATTATCTGTAGGACTTATGTGAACCGAACTTTGCTTCACTATTCAGAGAAAACTTATATGGAAAAGGCAGAATAAATCCTTAATTCTGATTTCTTTTTAAGTTATGTTCTGGAAACAATTCCTTCATTTTTTCGGAACCCTCCAAAGATAATCAACGACCTGGATTTGTTTCTTATTAGGAATTGATGGATGTGAGCTTAATCTCTTGGTTTTGTTCCATTTCAATTACTCTTCATTGGCATTCCCATGAGCCACAACAAAGACCAGGACAGCAAAATATCCCTAAAAGTGCAATAGTGGGACTTATATGGTAGTGGTAACTTAGACTTGAACTTTCGAGAATCATGAGCCAAATAACTTCTCTTTCCTTCCTACCAAGTGTTGGGTAGTTTGTTCTTGTGATATTAAGAGTTAATAATAATGGGGTTCTAAACACTTAATTTTCTAATTAAGCCTTTGTAATCTCAGATGTCATTTAATATTTTTCCAGCATAACAAGGATAGCAGTTGTAGATATACTCCATAGACAAAAGCCACACTATTTTTGTATAACCTCAAAATAAAAGTATTCACCTTGTTAAAGGATTTCCAGGTTCATAATTAATAGCATGTAAGGAAGGCTGCATGTGACTCCCAAAAGCTGACAATATCGCCCACCATAGCTGTATTACTTAAGTTATTAGGATCTAAATATTCCATTTCCAGATAGCTTCGTTTCATATGGGTGACACCAATTGCTCATATTGGTTTGGGTTTTATTGTTGTTTGTTAGTTTTACTAACAACAATTGGATGGAAATGAGCTCATGACCACTCTTAGATATAGTTGAGAAGGATTTTAATATAGATACGAGGGAAAGTAGAGCCAGGGGTGTCATGCCAACTCCAGTGAAGTCTGCATGACCTGGTCACCAGATTGAGGCATAAAGTTCAAGGAACTCAGCCTCCTGGAAAAAGTGTGTATTGAGTACCTTTTTGAGTTTTGTTGCACTTCTTATGATCATGGGTTACAAATGGGGTCCTGAGTCCAGCCCAGAGCTCTGGCTGCTGGGCGAGGCAGGACACGGGAAGTTTGACTTTCATGTGACCCACAGAACCGCAGGGTGGGCATCGGCTGTGAGAAGTCACAGAACCCCCTCCCCCCCGCCCTGCTCCAGGGATGGGGAAGGGCAGTCTGAGGTAGGCGAGGAACCAGCAGGGCTAAGCTTGTGGGTCCTGACGGTTATCACTCCTGGACATTGCAGATATCACTGGATGTCTCGGAACATCATCTGTGATCCTGATCTTGAGGCTGGGAGATAGAAGTTTCTGAGCTGGATCTTAAGAGGAGGAGGGAGAGGTAGAGGAGAAGAAAATGGTAAGTATTAAGCTGTCAAGAGAAAATTTGGTTCCTAAACGTTCATGCAAAAGAAATAAAAACACAAATTATAATTTTATTGCAAGCATTAGTAGATTAAGTTTTTGTGTGGAAGTAATCCTCTCATGAGTTTAGTAGTCCAACTAGCCTTTGTCCAAATCAGAAAGTCTCCTTCCTTCTTAATTTAAACAAAGTTCACCAAACACTAAAAGAACTGAAGTCAAAATTACTTTGATCATTTATTTTCTTCATTGTCTCAGAATATAATAAGCATATATCAGCTCTCAAAGTTTCCAAGAAACTTAAAGGATTTATTATTTAGACATCAAGAGACTAGGGTCGGGTGGAGTTAAGATCACTATGTTCTTCCACTATGAAAAAGCATACCATGATTATGAAGAAGAAAAACTCTTTAAAATTTGAGATAAAAACATAATCAGCATCTTCCTGTCTAGCTCTTTCTCCCAAAATGAACCCAACAAAATCTCTCTCTCTCTCTCTCTCTCTCTCTCGACATTTGACTCTTAGGATTATATTTTTCCTGCTATGAATCAGCATAAATTTATGGTGAATTTCAAATGTATCAAGAATCTGTTCCTGTTAGGATTAAGATATCAGATACCCTTCCATAGGGGTAGTTGAGAGTCAGCACAATTGGAAACTATTGACAAATGAATGGTTCAACACAGATATGCAGCAACCTCAAATACAACACACATGTTAGGAATCAATATCCTCAGAACTCAGGGATAAAGTCAAAGGAACTGAACAACCCGAGCACACGAGTGTACTTTTATTCGGGAGTCGAAACTGCATTGCCAAAGAGTTGTGGAGATGCCACAGGAACTTAGCGATGCTCATAGAACCACCACAAAGAGCTAAAGGGTCCCACTTTAGTTTCTATTGCAAGAAGACGCTGTTTGAACCCCGCCCCCTCCCAAAAGGCAACAGGGGTAAATTGGAATAGGGTGATTGCGTCATCTTGCTGTCGCTCAATCACAGTGACAGAAAAGGCAAGGTCTTCAGTAGGAGGAATGATGTTCACTTCCGCTTCTGGCTGAACCTTTAGAGTCGGGTAAAGGAAGCCAACGAGAAAACTCGCTGTATCGAATAGCTGTAGCGGCATCTGGTATGATTTAATTTTGTGCGTGGCTGTTTGACTTCCCTCTTTCTACAAGTGTTTTGACAGTGCCCAAACTAAAGATGGCGGCGTAGGCGTGGCATCGACCATAAAGTGTCCGAGCTAGAGAAGCCCAGACGGAGAGCGGGCGGAGAAACCAAGCCAGGCGAATCGGCCTCTGTAGGAAGTTCGTAATCGGGCCGGTGCTCGGTGGTTCCTGCGTCTGCGTGAAGATGGTAGAAGAGGCGGTCCGCGTGGTTCGCTGCGGTGGTAGCCGGCTGAACTTCAGGAGAGCCGTGTTCTCTGTGGATTCCAAGTATGCAGTAGACCGGGGTTCAACAGGGCTCCGGGCACCGCGGGCCGGGGTGGGGATTGTTCGGCACGCCGCGGCCCTACGTCGGGCTGTGAGGCTGGACTCCGCGGCGCCGCGTGGCGAGTGTACCGACCCGGAGCTCCCAGGAGCCGCCTGGCTTAGCCGCTGCGTCTGTGTGCCGTGGCTCCCCGGACTCCACCTGCAGTAAGATTGAGGGGATGTAGGGGCAGATCAGTTCTCTAGAAGAGACTTAGGAGCCGCACGGTTGGAAAATGGTCCCTCTCTATGTACAACGTTCTGCAATTGCAGACTAATGTTCACGTATGGAACATTTTGGATTTCTAAATCATTAATGATTCAGCCTTTTCTGGAGAAAAACATCATTATTACCAGACATTTTTTTTCTATTTCCTTCATTTTTTTTAAGCTTTACATAGAAACCAATGTTAGATCTATAGGAGAAAACGTCGGTATGCACACAACTTTTACAACAGTGGTTTTCAGTTCGCTGCTTGTCAGCTGGCATTGTTGCTGCTACATTGTATCATCTAGAAGAGGTGTGTAGTAGGGGTAGTTTTTCAAAGCACTCAGAATGTAGAGATACTTAGTAAAACCCCTTTCTATTTTAGAAAGGTAAAGATAGTATTTATGGAGGGCGTATTCTCCCACATCACCCTGCCTGTGTGTGTGTGGTAGTTGTTCAGTACATTCATAATGAAAGGAGTTCTCAACACATACACGTCAAGGGTTTTTGAAACTTAAGTCTTACTTATCAGTATAGGGAGTTTTGTTGATACAAGAGTAACCTGGACCTCACCATTTAGAGCAGAACCTTTTAGTCAGCATTTGTGAGCTGATGTCTCCAGTTAGCAAGGGAGAATTGGGCTGTTTGCAGAATAATGCTGTATCATCTGTCTTTTCTGCGTTAGTACATCTCATATCCTCATAGGGTTGACAACACATATGCTTGAATATACAATTCTTTTTTTTCTTTAAAGTTTTAAGATTTTATGTATATGAGTACACTGTAGCTGTCTTCAGACACACCAGAAGGGGGCATCAGATCCCATTACAAATGTTTGTGAGCCATCATGTGGTTGCTGGGAATTGAACTCAGGACCTCTGGTAGAGTAGTCAGTGCTCTTAACCAATGAGCCATCTCTCCAGCCTGAATATACAATTCTTAAGCTATTTTGAAAGGTATTTGCATGTTGTTATCTTTATAACAGGCCATAAAAAGATTATACTATCTGTATAACATGTGAGACTTAGATTTCTCTCTCTTTTCCAGATATGTCTTCTGTGTCTCGGGAGACTTTGTTAAGGTCTATAGCACAGCCACAGAAGAGTGCGTACACATTCTGCATGGACACAAACATCTGGTGTCTGGAATCCTCATCAATCCCAACAACCATCTGCAGGTGCCAGTTTGTAATTGAACATGTTTGCATTTTTACTCTTAACAGAAACAATTGGGTTAAATTTGCAGTTGTACTTTACATATTATAATTGGAGAATAATCCATACCTTTATTCTGTGAACCAATTCAACTGCATGATGCTAATAGCTGTTACTTGATAAGGTTGTTTTTATCTATATGAGGTTCTGAAATATAGGTGCAATTAAATGGATTCTTAATTATTGGGTTCCATTTAGCATTGGCATTGTAACTATCCAAACATGTGCCCTTATTAAGTTCCAATTTAAAAAAAATTCAATATTTTGGTCTCACTATAAGTTTTAACAAGTTCCTACTTTCTTTTATTTCTTTTTCTTTTCTTTTTTTTTTTTTCGTTTTCTGAGACAGGGTTTCTCTGTAGCCCTGGCTGTCCTGGAATTCACTCTGTAGACCAGGATGGCCTTGAATTCAGAAATCCACCTGCCTCTGCCTCCCAAGTGCTGGGATTAAAGGCGTGCACCACCACTGCCTGGCCAAGTTCCTATTTTCTGTGTTAGTCATGGCAACATGGAGGCTATTGCTTGGTTTTGAAAAGATTTACATTGTCACCCATGACTGCCATAAAAGACATAGGGCATAAAATAACACTCATGTTTTCTCTCAAAAGTTCTCCAAGATCTGCTCTTAAAAATCAGAGTCAAATAACTCTTCTGTATGATCCAATTATAGTTTTTATTCCTATATATTTATCCTTTGCAGGCTTTTAATGAAGAAAAGTATTCTTCAGCTAAAGTCAGATTTATTAAGTATGTGTTACTAACCTTTGTTGGTAGACAAAAAACTTTATATACACATTGTATAAGTTTTCTTTTAAAGTTATAAATATTTTAAAAATATTTTATTAATTTTTTGAGAATTTTATATATCATATTTGATCATATGCACTCCTCTCCCTCAGATCCACCAACTGTATTCTCTCTCTCTCTCTCTCAAGAGAGAATCCAGTTAATGCCATCTATACGATCTGTTGATTCATGTTCCACCTATCAGGGGCCATACAGACAAGAGCAGTCTTATCAGCAGGTTGAGATGAGTTTACAGGATAACAATTGTGTGAACCTGAGAGGTGTCCATTTTGACAGTACTTATATTTTTAACTGTTTTGTTAATCCATATGTATGATTCTTGGATAAATATCTGGCTTTATTTTCTACCTAAAATAATTATACTTTTTATTTTTAATCCGTGAATTCATGGCTCAGTTCACAAAAAAATGTCAAAGTGGCCCCTTTTTTCAAATTAAAATTATTTATAAACCTTATAAACAAGATATTTTCTCATAGCAAATCCGTGAAACCCTAGTAAAACTAAGCATATTTAACAGACATAATCCTATGTGTTATTAAGATCTGTGCTCACCAAGAATGGTCCACAGACTAGTGTTCTAGCACTGTCAAGCTTTCTGTAGTGATGGACAGCAAAGACTGAGAGTCCTGGAACTCAACAACACCATGGAGCTGCCATAGAGTCTCAGTGTGCAAGAATTCCTACTGCATTTTTTTAAGTATTGGTCCTTAATGGATTGGGTTTAAACAGAGGAGTGTTCTTTCTCATCCTCTCAGGAACTTTTTTAATGCTTAGGTAAGATGAATACAGTGACACCAATGAAAAAGGCTTGAACTTTCTATAAACAAGAGCAAATTCTTGAGTGCTCCTCACTCACCTCCACACCATATCCCACTGCAGAGTAGAACATCGATTCCCACCTCCTTCGTTCCTATTTAAAAGCTAAAATTGTTAGATTGTTTTGATTAGATGATTTTGCAGAAACCACTGGTTGGTTTCCTTTATTTCAAATACTTTGGGCAAAAAGTGTTTCATATTTGGGGGAATATTTGTTTTACTGTGCAGTTTGACTGGGATACTTTTGGAGTATCATGTTGAGGCTCACAAAGCTTTGCACTTAAATTTTAAATGGAGATATTCAACTTTTATAAATTTGACTACCTCTTCCACGCCAACGATGAGATAGATAGTGCACAACAAACAGGACCCAGTTCTTTCTGCCTTTCTTTATTCATTTGGTACCATTGGGATGGTGTTTAATCTGTCTTGTACTATTTTACCCTTTAGCTCTACTCTTGTTCCTTTGATGGCACAATTAAGCTGTGGGACTATCTTGATGGCATTTTGATAAAGGTATGTGTATTGCTCTTTAGTTCTCTTCTGTAAAGCCTGATCTTTAAGAGACTTCCTGAACTAGTTAAGAAACCTAACATTTTTTTAAATGAATAATTTGAACTATATAAAAATTTCAAGATCCTACTGTAAATAGAAGACTGGTAAAAGCACTGAGAGAAAGTATTTTACACACGAATAAGAAACAACTAGTTAGACCAACAGGGTGGGAGATAAGTGAGCATGGGCACTGAAGGTGTAGCTCAGTGGTGGAGTCCTTGTGCAGCCCTGGCTTTTGTCCCAACATTTTCAGGGAGGAGTGGGAGAGTCGAAAGTAAGGTAAGAAAATTGACATGACAGAAAAATACCAGTTACCATGTTACCATGATGAAGGGATTCATCCTATTAATTTTAGCAGCGTAAATTTAAACAAATAGAGTGATTTCCCCCCTTGCTAAAATACACACTGAGTACAATTTGGACAGATTTTTATATGTGCAGTCAGTGGGAGGAAAACAAAAATTACAGTACTTTTTTCTATGAGAATTTACATCTTTGAAATATCTTGTGATATTTAAATTATATCATTGAAATATCTTGTTATGTAGCCCTTAAATTATAGTGGGAAAAATCTATATAACCTGATGTTAGATAAAATTATTATAGGTTGTAATCATTGAAAAGCTAGGGAGGTATATAAAAGATAAATCATCAAATAATGTACATGGCCTCTATAGACAGGTACTCTCTTGAGGTAGGAAAACATCAGTAAGAAAACCTTAAATTGCCCCATGAGTTCAGTGTTCTGCTGGAGGAAGTAGATACTGCATGGAGTGACTCATTTTCTCTTTCAGACTTTCATTGTTGGGCCTAAACTCCATGCCTTCTTTATTCCTCACCACGCCGAAGATTCTGTCTTCCTTACAATAAGTAAAGAAGAGCCAGGTACAGCATAATGCACTTAATTTGTTCTTGTGGGACATCAAATGGATCTTTACAGTTTCTCAAAACTACAAGGGTCTCGACACTAGTTTTAATCTCAAGCTAGTAGTTTTTCAGTTGGCATGTAAATTGCTATCATTATCCTTTGGTGAGGCTTTTAATTCTGAGATCTTCAGTGCTTAATGATTATCATGGCAGAAGGAGGGAGGGAGGGAGAGACAAGCAGACAGAGAGAGAGACAGAGACAGAGACAAGAGAGAGACAGAGACAGAGAGAGAAAATAGTGGACTCAGAGTTCAGTGTTAAAGCCAGGCAAGAATTTGTCTTTCTGCTGAAATTTAGTATGTTTTTATATTTTTCATTGGGTGCCTAACCTTTAATGGCTGAGCCACCTCTCCAGCCCTTAATAATAAGCATCACAGTCCTTTTTATTTGTTGATCTTGATTTATACCAAATAATATAGATATAAATTGATATAAAGAAACAGTAGTATAGCTGAAGATTTATTCTGTTTACTAGCATCAAAATTATCACATATCAGGATTCTAAGGAATGTTTACAACATTGTCAGTAATTACACAAAGTTATTTGATATAACATAGAATATGAATTTGATATAACAGGATACCAACATGAAGTTACCCAAAGAAAATTTTTAATGCTGGGATTTAAGAGCACTGCTCCTTATAAGATGCAGTTGTATTAGAATTAAAAGTTCAAAGAAGCTTTAATATAGTGACTATAGACTGTCAGATGAACTGCCCAAGATTTAATCCTTTATGTGAAAATATATAAGCACGTGCAAATCTTTAGTATGAAAATTGCTTTCATTTTTTACTAAATGTTATAACTATATGTACACCAAAGAATTGCTTTAGAATCACTTATGGTTGAATATCAGTAACCTTTGATTTGTGTGCCTATTTTATGCTCATCTATTAATGTTATATATAACAAGCCATAGCTAACTTACATATATGTAAGTACACCCAGTTATGTATGTAGAGCCAAGAAGTCAACCCCAGATGCCTTCCTTTATCTCTCCACTTAATTTTTGAGTCATGTTCTCTCTCTTTACCTGTAGCTTGGTGATTGAGCTAAACTAGCTGCCCCCAAGTCCCAGGGATCCTCCTGTCTGGACACTTGTTGTTGTGCTGGCTTTTGAAATTGGAATAAACTCCAATTACAAAAGGAACAAACTCAGATTTTCATAAGTTCCTGGAAGCACTAATAGACTATCTCCCTAGCCACACAATTCTGAACCCTATCATGTGGCTTCATTCTTTTTGTTGCTTAATTCACCAATACTATATTCATTTTTCAGTCCCATTTTATTTTTATTTATTGGGCTTTTTTGAGACAATTCTTTATAATTTTATAGTTTTGTCCTGGAACTCACTGTGTAGACCAGGCTGACTTCAAACTCACAGAGAGCTTCCTGCTTCCGCCTCTGCCTCTCCCTCCAACCCTGACCCTGACCCTGCTGTGATTAAAGGTGTGTGCCCGCATAGACCCACTTTAAACTGCAGCGGAGTACTTTGGAACATAAAACACTCCTGTGTAAGTTTTCTATTTCTACAGAGAGCCAGGAGTGTCCAGGAGTTAGGGATTTAGACTCCAATCAAATGAAGAGTTCAGGGACTAGAGAGCCTGCATTTGGTTCCCTTCACCCATGTGGTACATTTTGTTTAAAATGTCCTACAGTTGCAGCCTTGGCATTTGAGTGTACATATAACTGTTTCGAATGACTAAGTGTAGTAAATTTTGTTTAAAATGTCCTGCAGTTGCAGCCTTGGCATTTGAATGTGCATATAACTGTTTTGAATGACTAAGCATACATGCTTTAGAGAAACTTTGTAATAAATGACTTCCTCTGGCCAGACATATTTCAGCTGGTATCAGTGAAACTGCCCAAATCAACAAGCCGGGACGTGGAAGCTAAGGAGCTCTCCTTTGTTTTGGATTACGTAAACAAGTCCCCCAAGTGCATTGCCTTCGGAAATGAGGTACATTTGTTCTGTTGGTTTCCATTTATATGTGAAATATATTTCCTGGAAGTTTCCCCCTCAACACTGATGATCCAGTGCATTAGTGCACTTTTGTTAGTAACTGAAACACTGTAACATTGTCTTAGCAAGCATTCCTGGATTACGGTATGCACGCTTTTCGAACCATCCTTATGTCATGTATTCTGTCCTTTGCTCTTTTACAATTTTCCCTGAAATAACAATGTCTGGTATTTGTACTTTTTTCTTTCCCTGTTTCATATAAAACACTGACATTGTTCCACTTTAGGCTGTGTTGTGTATCTTTAGAAAATATGGGTTCTGTATCTATAGTATTTCCCATGATAGGAAATTCAGATATCACAGAAAATATGAGGAAAGAAAATCTTCAGTCTTACCAATGACAATATTTAAAGGCTTCTATAGACTTTTTCTTGATCACATTGAAGACAGCAGTTCCCAATCAGAAATATTTTCATTTTTTTCCTTTTTTCAACTTAATATTGCAGCACACATGAATACTAACATGTTTTTGACAGATACTTTGTGGCATTTGTACCACTTTTTGCTACCTGTTAATGCCTTATTATTTTAAAGTCAAATGCCACTAGAAGACCTATTGCATTAGCTTTGGGGTTTTTCTAGTCATTATATCATTCTTCAGGAAAGGTTTGGTTCCTCAGAGTAGAGAAGATGAATGACTTCATCATTGTCCCTGTCAGATTCAGTCTTACTGATCAGTCTTACTGATTACCACATGAGTAAAATCGTAGTTAGAATCCACTTCACCTCCACCAGAATTACTAATGGTGTCAAGATGAGGAGCAAAGTTAAATTCCCTGGGCCTGGAGAGACAACATGGTATGTGTAGGAGTGATGACTATTTCCCATAGCCCTGAGACAAGCTGATAACCCAGAGTTAACCAGCCAGACAACAGAATTTTGGTGGATTTATTCAGCTGAATACAGCTCAACAATGAGAAATTAACAGTACTCCTAAGGGTGTAGGTAGATTTCAAAAGAATGTGTTGAGCTACAGTTGCAATGCACAGACTGAACCAAGCTTTGATGATCAAGTGACAGTTGCTGGTGTGACTGGGGCATTGAGGAGTGATTAAATGGGGAGGGCGCATTTTTGGGATGAAGGAAATGTTTCTAGGTCTGGATTTTGGCAGCAGTTATGTAGATATAGCCAAACATGGCATGGTATTGTATGTATGCCTAATGGGAAAATATGTAAACCACTACACTTAAAGATATAGTTGTCGAATTTAGGGCTTAATTCTAAAGGTAAAATTATCTTTTCCATGGCTAAAGTGTAGCAAGTCATTTTGTAGTGATACAATTTTGAGGGTTTTTTTTCATGTTACCTTCTGCTTAAACCACCAGGGAGAATATGTTGCTGCAGTCCGGGACTTTTACTTATCTGTTTATTTTTTCAAAAAGAAGAAAACATGCAAGTAAGAATGCCCTTTTATTGGCTTTGCTGTATTTACTGGAACACTCGTTACAGTGTTGTCCAAACCTGTTTCTAGTGTCTTATTTCAAGAAGTGGGACCATCCTGTAGAGGTTCACACATTTTACTACATGATGGTAGGGTAGGAACATCTTAGCCAGGGAGTCTTCTCTATCCTGAAACTCCATACATACAATACAATCAACTGTGTACTTGGTGTAAAAATTGGGTTTAGATTGTAAAAGCTTGACCTGGTGATTTTCATTGACTATAGCAACCAATATAGGCATTAGAATACTGAAGCTTTGTTCCAGTTTATTTTCTATTACTGTGCTAAGATACCATGAACAAAAGTAGCTTGGGGATAAAAGGGTTTATTTAACTAACACCTCAATCTCATAGTCTGTCATAAGGGGGAAGTTAGAGTAGGAACTCAAGGGAGGACGTAAAACAGAGGCCATCTTGGCTTGCCCTTTATGCCTCCTCACTCAACTGCTTTTGTATAACTCCCAGACCCAGCCAACTGCCCAGAAATAACATCACTGTAGTGGACTAGGCCCATCCATGTCAATCTCAGTCCAAAAAATACCCACACCCTTGACAACAGGCCAATCTGGAGCCATTGTCTCCCTAAGGTTTCTTCTTCCCCAGCTGACCCTAGCTTGGATGAAGTTGACAAAAAACACCAGCATGAACTTAAAACATTTCATCCATGTAATCCATCATGTACTTCAAATTAATAGGTTTAAATGGAGATGATATCTAACTGAGGTGTAAGGATGAATACCATGCATATTTAGAGAGACGAGCTGAAAATTGTATAATCAATCTCTTAGACACTGTCATTTTTCCAGCTACCCTTCTAAGAGTAGCATTGTTTTGTTTATGGTATATAAGAATCCTCACTTCTTTGGGAGTAGAATATGAACTGGTCTAGACATAGTAAATGGATTTATCCCTCTGAATTTGTCCCATGAAGACACATAAAGTCAGTTGTTTCTGTTCGAATTTTCTAAGCACAGCCATAAGTTTAATACTAAAATTTTGGTTCAGAGAGAAATTTTCTGTCCACAGGCCAGCAAAAGGTACTAAAGGCCTGTCTTCATTACTTAAATCTTAGCAGAGTGCTTTGGCAAGTTCTTGTGATAAGACATGGGTCACATGAAGTTTATGCTGTTCATTAGTAAATGTTTACCAAACAGAATACTTGATTCATAACCAAGGGAAAGTTGTTATTTTTCTTGTTCCTAGTTTTACTTTACCATCAACAAAAACCAAGAAGAATGCAAAGAACAAGTTCACATGTGTAGCCTGCCACCCAAAGGAAGACTGCATCGCATCTGGTCACATGGACGGCAAAATCCGCCTTTGGTCAGTGAACTTCAGAAAACATGGGATCACATGTGTACTGCTCCACACTCATCCTCAGGGCAGCACATCTCTAGGTCCATCACTGATGCAGAGAGACTGACTCTGCCACCACCCTCCACTCCCGGCATTGTGTTCTCCCATCAAACTGCCTTGTAGGATTCCTAACCTTAAGCTTCTGAAGAAAGAGAAGTACTCCATGTCACCTGGAACCATTTTATTGAAGAGAACCTTGTTCTCAGCCTTTTCACTAAAACAGGAAACAGACAATGCTGAATATCTAGTGGGTGGTACAGTGAGTGCCGTGATAACCTTACTTAGAGAAGCTCAATACAAAGGACAAAGTATTTTTAAAAATTGATGCCAAAACACTTGGGACTGGTTTATTGGATTTAGCATGCCATTGTTTCCTATTTGGCACCTGAGGTTAAGAGTTTGTTTTCTATGCCTAAATGGGATGTCTCCATCAAATAACGTCTCGAAGGGAGACTTTTTCTGTTTGTTTGTTTGTTTGTTTTGTCCAATTTTGATGTGTTTCTGTTTTATCGTACTATATTTTACTTTATTACTGTCTCAGAAGCCTGTTTGTTTTCTAATCAGACAGAAAGGGAATGAATGGGCCTGGATGGTACGGGAAGTGGGGAGGAGCTGGCAGTGGAGGGAGGAGAAACTGTAATCAGGATATATTGCCTGAGGGGAAAAACATGTTAAAAAGCATTTTGTTTTCTCCAACAGGAGGAATTTCCATGATGATAAGAAGTACACATACACATGTTTGCATTGGCACCACGACATGGTTATGGATTTGGCTTTTACAGTAACAGGTAAGTGCCTCATTCATAATTAAAAGAAAGTTTAGAAATATCTGAATCAAATGTTGGACTTTACAACTATAATCCCATTATTTGGAAGGCTGAGGCAGGAGAATCACTATTGAGTTCATGGCCTACCTAAGATTTGAAGTGAGACCCTGTCACAAAAAGCAAGTTATAGGAGTCAAGTTGTGAACACTTTTGTTGCGTGTAGCTTTTGCTACACTGCCTAAGCTCTGGGAACGGGCCATGCTACCAGCCCCCAGCCAGATTCCCTTGAATCCACAGATATAAAAACAAAGCACGTACAAGTTAATCTTAAAATGCTTTTGCTAACTCAATAACTGAGCACTGCTAAACCTCTCCTGCCACCCCAGGCATAATTGGATAGAGTGGCCATTGGCCGCTCAAAACCGAAACTCGCATGACTGGTTGGTTTTTATCTCCTGCAGCTATTCCTCCTTCTGTCTTCCAGCTCTCTCAATTCTGCATGCATCCTCCTATGCAACTCTTAAGTGTCCTGCCCCATCCTCAGTCATTGGTCTCTGGTATCTTTATTGATTGATCAAGAACCAGTTGTGAAAAAGGACCTTAGCTTCAGAAACAACCCCTACCTTTTCTTTTTTTTTTTTTTTTCGAGACAGGGTTTCTCTGTGTAGCCCTGGCTGTCCTGGAACTCACTTTGTAGACCAGGCTGGCCTCGAACTCAGAAATCCTCCTGCCTCTGCCTCCCAAGTGCTGGGATTAAAGGCGTGCGCCACCACCGCCCGGCAACCCCTACCTTTTCTGTCAAAACAAACAAACAAAAACAAAAAAATTCTCCCAGACACAAATTGAACAAAACGATAACAGTCATGTAAATTACAAAGTATGATATACAGTTAACATCCAGTCCATATTTGTTAACTAAATAAAGTATTCTACCATCATTCCTAACTTAAAGAATTATAATTCTATCCCTGGATTATGTTTATTTAGCTTGTAATACCATCTGAAAATCATGAACTCTGACTACTCTTAGCTATTTCTAATTGAAGAATATTGAAAACATCTTTAAATCAGAATCTAACATAACCATGAGTTTGCTATCTGGCCCTTAACTTGTGTTTTTAAAGCAGCTATTAGAAGGCCTGGGTCTAAGCCTTGTATTCTTAAATTAGTTGTGTAGGCACAATGCCTATCTAAGAATAACAACATTAATCTCAAATTTTGTATCAATATACAAATTCATACCTATGAAAACCTTAAGTCTGTATCAAAATAAGTTCTCTACCAATGTAAGAAATTATAACTTCAATTTTGCATCAGTTATAAAAAAATTATGGCTACACAATGCTGTGTTCAAGGATAAAATTTAATAATCCATCCCATCTATTTCCTCCTTGTTCAAAATTATGACTATTTCCTAATTATCCCTTAAAATGACAACCTATCTATAATTTATAAAATAACCATTACCAGACACCCAAACCCAAGGGATTGGGATGACAGCTCTCCATAACTTCTTCCTGCTGACTAGGGGTGATGAAAAATTCTTTAAAGGGGTGGGAAGAGGTAGGAAAATTAGAAAACTTGGTTCGACTTAAGAAAGCTAGCTTTAGTATCTGTTATCCAGTCTCTGTATGCTTAGAAGGCTCAGGGCTTGACTAAAGTTCTGACGGGATCTGTCTGGAAGGTTGGATGAGGCAAGATGGCATGGAATCCATGGCAGTCCCTGAAGCTATTTTGGGGTGCAACTGGAAGTAGGTGCCAAGCAGTCAGTTCAGCTTCTCTGAGGAGGAATATCGCCAAAGCTATACATCATGTAATATATGAATCTCACAACCAAAATTTTAGTGCCATTAAGATTTTCATATGGTTTGTGCAGGGTGCCCAGATCAGTTAAGGATGAAATTCTGCTCCTTGTTTGAGCGAGTGAGGACAGGTGTCTTTTTTTATGAGTTGATTTTATTAGTAGCCAGTTGTAATATCATTCATGCCCTGTGAAGGATGGCACCATGAGTCTATTTGCTGTCCTATTTGCTTCTCTGGAATTTTGTCACTCTGGAAGGTGTCCAGAGTCTATCCTCCTTTCCTATCAACACAAATGCAGAGATTTTCTTCCAAAGTAGCAAGTCGTTGGTCCAGTAACCAGAAATCATTAAACATTTAGCTTGACCTCTCTCTCAGAGGAATTTTAATATAACTGCCAATCTCAAAACTACACTTATTTTGGTAAACAAAACAATTCAAAACAAATAAAGCAATCTGAACAAATATTAACCAATGAGACATTATTTCTGCTGTCTCTTTCCCTGCCCTTCATGAGATCAAGGCCTAAATTTCAACTATCTGAGTTAGGCTAGGTGACCTACCCTCTGCCTTCGATCTAATATTTTAAAAACCAAATGCCTCAATATTTTATTATCTATGTTACTTACTGTATAAGCCTATTTCCAGGCTCTATTTTTGTCCTACCGAGCAAAGAAATCCCATGAGTAGACCATGTTCAAAGATCCCAAGAAAATTGTCCTGGCATGATTTTTTCCAGTTCTTCTCGAAAGCATTTTTCCATTCATTCTCCCTAACCTCTCTTCTACGGAGCTTAATGTTTGCTGCACCTACCAACTGGCTCTCTGCCTCTCATCTTAAGTTCTTTCTATCAGTTCTGAATCCCCACATGGCTCGGGCAAAATCTATATTCCCTTCTGTCCTTAAAAATGACTAAATTAAGAAAATATCTAATAAATTTTTTTTAAAAAAATGATTAAATCACATTTTAAAAATCTATCCTTTCATTACCTTTGTTGAGGCTTTGCTCAACATAATAGTGTGTAATTTACTTTGCAAGATTCCAATTTATATACCTGTGCTCATTTTTCCTGACATGAAGAGCCTATGTAAAGTGTAACCCAGTTTTGAAGTAGTCTTAGGATAAAGTTGTAGTGGGTAATGCTGCTGCCGTTTATCAGATGCACATAGCTGCCAGTGCCTTTGGTCATCTGTCTTGGGGTCAGTGAAGTGTGTGTCATTAACTCTCCTTTCCCAGATGACGGAGGGTTTAAGATGGTGACTAACATAAAGTCCACTGGCTATTAAGTAGAAGCTCGACCTGGGTGTAATTTAGAAGCTCTTGTTCTTAACTTACAGACTGCCTGTTTAAGTATGTTTTAAATTTAAATTCAGACCTTGTTGGATGTATAACAGACACAGGAAGAACGTTATTTAAAAAAAAAAAACTTTGAAATTCTCTCTTTAAAAGACACAGGTATATGTGGTGCCCTTTACTTTAACTCCCTTGGACCCTTGTGCTGAAAGCTATGTCAGTTATGTGTGTATTCTGATAAGGTGCTAGGGAAGATAATGCGCCTTCAAAGGACGGCGGGAAAGTAATTTGTCCTTCTCTTGTTCTTCCTGGAGACTTAATTGGACATGTCTTAGTTGACCCTGTGTGCTCTGGATGCTCGTAAGTTTACTTAGGGTTAGTTCTTAGAGCCTAGGAAGTAGAAGGTAAATTTAGCCTAATGAAGCTTTGGATTTGGGAAACAGTGCCCGGTGTCTGCAAGAGTACTATTGTGACCTAAGAATTGAGATAAAAGAGAAAGAAGAGGGTTTATCTCTACAGATGAAAAACTGTGGCAGGTTATTTACCTTCTTTACCCTCTTTTCACTTAACCTACCAAAAAAAATACTGTGTGATTTTAGGATGCTAGTGTATATATATTTATTTGTATGTTTCACATAGTATCTCTGTTCTTTCCTAATCTAATCTATGTTTTCTCTTCATTTCTTTCTATACTGTGGCCTCTGCCCATCTTATGGCACCTCATGGCAAGGAATGACCATAAGCATATAATAATATACACTGTAAACTTTATAGTACTAAATCCTATCATCTCTTCCCAGAGCTGCTGACTCTGGAGTGTTGTAAATAGTCCTTTGTTTTATTTGGGCTGATCACAGATAGTTAATATTATAGAGCCTGAGTTTTGGTACGTGATGGTATTTCACCCAGATATATACCAGAGTCAGCTTGCTAAGTGCAGTGTAGACATTGTTTCCATAATGACCGTGTCTAAGAATGCCTGGTCACAGTCTGACTGGAGTGGGACACTGCCTCATTTTGGATATCTATGTGGATTTCTCTAATAGTTACTAATGTAGAGAATTTTTTGATATACATGTTGATTATTTGTATATCTTCTGGGAAATGTCTATTAAGGTTGTTTTGTTCATTCTTCAATTGTATTATTTATGCTTTTGAATTAGTTGAGTTCTTTATATTTTATAAATATTAATCCCTTATCAGATATGTTACTGATAAATATTTTATGTGCGGGTCATCTTTGCTTGGTTTCCTCTGTTGCACAATAGGGTAGCTATAGCTATTACTATTGAAATTATAAAAGATTTATAAGAAATCACAAGGATGTGACTTTTGGGGAGGGAGGAAATGGGAAAGGGGAAATCATTTGGAATGTAAATAAAAAAATTTAGAAAATAATTAAAAAAAAGAAATCACAAGGAATAGATAAATGTGCAAGGTAGTAGTTGTTCAAGTTATATGATTTGAGTGTTACACTATATATGTATGTAAGCATCATATTGTATCCTGTGTGTATGCATGGCTATGTCAATTAAAAGTAAACTACAACTTAAACATAATAAATAAAACCAGTTAAAAATGATGTGAAGACACTTTTGTAAGTTCCAGAGAGATCATTTAAGTACTGAATATATTTGTCTTTTTTTATATGTATGATTTTGTTTTTGTTTTTGTTTTTCTTCAACCTCTGCCATTTTTCATTTCTTTGACTGCAAAGGCACCAGTCTGCTGAGCGGCGGGCGGGAGTGTGTGCTTGTGGAGTGGCGGGATGGATCGGAGAAGAACAAAGAGTTTCTTCCTCGATTAGGATCTTCTATTGAGCACATCTCCGTCTCACCTGCGGGAGACTTGTTCTGTACTTCTCACTCTGATAACAGTAAGTCTAAATGTCTCATTGCGAGGAGGTGTTACGGTTAGTCACCAGCTTCTGAATGAGAAATAAAGAGGCCTAAAACTAGTTGAAAATAGTAAAAATTTGATGTGTAGTTTTTTTCTTTGCTCCTTTCTAGCCTCAGATGCCACCAGATCTATCATTTTCACAATTATTTTTATGAAGACATAAAGCTAAATGTGTATGTTTATTGCTGTGCCGGTTATATTTCCAGAACCTTTTAAAATGGAAGGTGGGCTTTAAGTGGGCCTTCCTACTTTCATAAGTCATGACATTTTCACGTGAATGCTGTGAACTTTTTTTGTTGGAATGAATACTTCAGTGTGTGATGGAGCCTAGGTGCTCACTGCTCTTCCCAACCCTCTCTTCTCATTTCTCCTCACCTAGATCACCGTGTACGTTAACAATTTGCTCATAGCCTGGGCTACAGAGAGCTCAGAGATTAATAGATGGAACTACTCTTGCAAAGAACCCTGCTCAGTTTCTCGCACATACATCAGGCAGCTCAAAACCACCCATAACTCCAGTTTTGGGAACCTAGTACCCTTTTGTAGCTCCCACAAGCACTTTCACTCACATGCACATACATATAAATACACACAAACAGACATGAACACAAATAATTTGAAAGAAAAGGTTAGTGACTTTGACCAAAATTTATATCCCCATTCATAATTGTTCAACTAACTTGTAAACTATAGTTTTGATTTTCTAGTAGCACTGATTTAATTGAACTTACTGGATTGTCTTGTATTCTCGAACATTAAGTAACATAAAGATCTTATCCTTGTCACCATAATATTCTGACCTATTTATGTTTAATTATTTTCCACCCTGTTCTAACAGAGATAACAGTTATTCACCGAAATCTTGATGCATCTGGAGTAATTCAAGGCCTAGTAAAAGGTACTATAGACTCAAGTGGATAGACAAGCCTGCATCTGACTCGGGGCTGATGCTCTTCAACTACTGTCTGTTGCTTCTTTTGCAGATAGGAGTGTGTCTACTGGTTTGATGGTTGACCCAAGAACCAAAGCTTTAGTTTTGAATGGAAAGCCTGGCCACCTGCAGTTTTATTCTCTTCAGGGTGATAAGCAGCTATATAATGTAAGATTTAAATCCATAAACTAAGCTTCAAAACAAGTGAAAGTTCTTTATAGTACTACTGAGGTTGTATGGTTTATTTGGAAGCTCCTAATACTTGATCCTGTGCATTTGTACTTTTTTGGTTTTTCGAGACAGGAATTCTCTGTGTAGCCCTGGCTGTCCTGGAACTCACTTTGTAGACCAGGCTGGCCTTGAACTCAGAAATCCTCCTGCTTCTGCCTCCCAAGTGCTGGGAGGCGTGCGCCACCACCGCCCGGCTTGTGCATTTGTACTTGAACACAGCTGATAATGTCTGAGATTGCTTTAATGCAGTTGATGCTGCCCACACATTTTCTCTGAGTTACAATGATAAAGGAATGAGCATGTATGGATTGACAGTACAAATCTGGGTCTGCTGTGTGAAAAACTGTCTAACATGTAAGCATAAAAGTTTAGTGTAAACTAAACAAGAATACTTCAGTATTCTTGCAATAAAATGCAAGCCCTTTTCTTGTGCCCTGCATTGTTCTTTATAGATGACTGTCATAGTAGCTAACTTTTTCTTTCCATATCCTATAAACTTGAAAAGTGTCAAGTCTCTCCCCTCCCCCCCCCCCACATTTACTAAAAGGGCATTTACTACACTTAATTTGATTGGGCATCTCTAATCTCAAAATCCAGTCTTTTTATTTGTTTGATTTTTTTTAGAGACGGGATGCCTCGGTGTAACCCTGACTGTCCTGAAACTCACTCTGTAGACTAGTCTTGCCTTGAACTCAGAGATCTGCCTACCTTTGTGCTGGGATTAAAAGCATGCACCACCACCACCTGGCCACAATCCAAAGTCTTAAGTGTTCCCAGATCTAAAAATTCTGAGCACTTCCCTGACACCACAAGAGGAAAATCCTATGTCTGACTTCATGTGAAGCACAATGCTAAAACTGTTAGATAAAATCACCCGTAGGCCAGCTATGTGTAGACTTGGGTCCTAGTCCCAAAATATCTCTTACACATCTTTGTGAACATTGTCAATATCAAAAGAAATCTGGGACATTTTGGATCTGTAGCTTTTCATATGAGGGCTCCTCAATCAATAGTAACCACTTTATTTTCTCACCAAACACAAGGAAACCCATTTTAAGGGACTAAGGGTCCCAGAATCATAAATAAAAAGCTAGTCTTCTTGGACCATTGCTTAGCGCTTTATTTTTTGTTCTTTGAAGTAATAGATAATTTAGCCTTGAGGTTTTCTACAAAGCTTTTCTTAGAGAAAAACATGACTGTAAATCAAAGATACTTATGTGAATAACACTTGGACTTTTAAACCTTGTCAGCTAGATATCATACAGCAAGAGTACATCAATGACGAGGGTCTCATCCAAATTGAACTGACGAAGGCCGCCTTTGGCTGCTCTGGCTCTTGGTTGGCAACAGTTGAACAACGGCAAGAAAATGAAAATGAGCTGGAGCTGCAAATGAAACTGTGGAGCTATAGCAAGAAAACGCAAGGGTAATCTATTATATGGCCACCTCACTTGAGTTTCTATTTCTGTTTTATAGTTAAAACTGTTAGTCCTTCTGTAGCGGCATTTTGACACATACAGAAATGAGGCTTGTAGTAGTATTCTAATAATAAAGCTTTATTTTAGCTTTCTGTTTTGAGAAAGCATTGATGCAATGTAGGTCATGCCATGTCATCACGTAAAAGATGAGACATGAAAAAGAATTGTAACCACACAACATAATACATTTCAAGGCAAATCCAGAATTAGCATCCAAATGTGCCCTGGTTCTTCCATCACTGTCAAGGGAGAGTTTAGACATGTGTCTCATGTTCAGATAAATAACCCACTGCTTTTTTTGAAGAACTATTCATTGAGTCTTTGTGCCAGGTTTTTGTTTTGTTTTGATTTTGAGGCAGGTACTCTCTGCATAGCCCTGACTATTCTGTAACTTGCTACCTAAACCAGGCTGGTTCAAACTCAGATTTGCCTGTCACTGCCTCCCACATGCTGGGATTCATGGCATGCACCTGGCTTGATAAATTTCTAAAGAATGTTGTAACCTAAGGTATTGCAGAAAATTTGATCACACTGTAAAGTCAAGATTTTGTTATTTACTGAAAAAATCTGTTTCTAGATGTAGTGTGACTCAGCCTTAGCACACACCTTTAAATCCCTCTGGCTGGAGTACAGACAGTCCTTAGTACACATCTTTAATCCCAAGCAGTGAAGGTAAAGTTAGTTTGTAGAAGAAAGCTCCCATGTTTGAACATGATAGGATCTGCTGACCTCGAAAGAAAAGAGAGAGGAAAGGGAAGCTACTTAAAGCAGTGCAGCAGAGAGGGAGAGAAAAGAGGTAAGAGGCAGTTTTACTGGAACAATTGTACAGAGACAGGATTGCAGAGAGAGAACAAGCTAGACACAGGTGAAGACAGACCAGCCAGAGAATGAGAAGCCAAAAGATTAGAACAGATTGCTAGAGTTAGTTTAAGGCCAGGCAGAACAAAAAGTCAGAGGCCAAGAAAGAAGCCAGATTGAATCAGTCAGCTTGGAGAGGAGTTTCGAACTAGAACAGCTGAGTTGAACCAGCCAGCCATTGTTCAGAAAGAAATAGGGTGAACTTATTTAGCAGTAAGTTTCAGAGGCTGATAACATTCTAGGCCTAGGTAAGAGGCTAGAAGCTTCCATGACTAGGCCTAGGTTAGCAGACTAAGGCAGTATGACAGTTACATCAGGTGAACAAAACATACATTTACACGAAGTCTTTGCCCCGCATTTCACAGACGAGAAAAGAGGCCCAGAATTAAGTGATTCTACTGGTCCTCTCATAACCTGCTCTTAACATGGAAACATTGTATGCTGTTCTTATACGCTAAGGATATAGCGTTGATGAAGGGACAGTTTGATAGACCATTTTTATTTTGTGTTTTCACAATATAAATGGAGCCATTCATATCATAACCATTCTTTTTCTCTGTTTTTCTTTTGTCTGTTTTTAGAAGAAGCCAGACCTCTAAGTTCTGGGTATTTATCCTACAGAGTCTAGTACAGTAGGCCTTCAGCTGTGATTTGTTTTATATTTATTTTTTTCCCAATGAGTTGGCCACTATATATAATGCTCTGTGTTTGAGTCACCTCAGGTGATGTTAGAACTTGTCTTGAGACTGTTAGAGTGTAGAAATTTGTCATTTGGGGTAATAATCTATCGGTTGCCCATTTTGAAGATATTGTATGATGTGCAGAGTGTTAGCATACCATATCTTTGCTGAGATCTTGTGGTTTCCTTTGAACTAGGTTTGTTCTGAACACGAAGATCACCATGCCTCATGATGACCACATCACAGCTCTCTGTTTCAATAATGCAGAAAACTATGAAAAACCCTTACTGGTCACAGCTAGCAGAGATGGCCACTTCAAAGTGTGGATATTAACAGATGACTCTGATATATACAGTAAGTTCACTCAGATTGTATTGAAAAATTACAGTTTTATGAAGTGATATATTTATATCAACATTTATGTCCTTTTTGAGAAGGTGTTTTCCGCTTTGTTAAATTCTATTAACTTTTGGCTTAATTTCAACAACTATTAAATTTTTACATACCTTTCTGCCAGCCAGAATCCGTGCTTTGGGGAAGTGGGTGGGCATTTTGTGGTCGCTTGATGCAGCTCAAAGGGCTCCTGACACTATGTCTCTCTCTTCTCCATTAGAGGGAGCTTAATGACTCCAGGAAGGGGAAAAATACCAGTCAGGTTACACTTTTAACTTAGAACAGTTGTGGGGAATCTGGGGTTTTGTCATGTTTTATTTTCTTGGTTTAACATTTTCTGCTTATAACTTGTCTCTTAACATTATTTTATATTTATGCCATTTTTGTTATGGTTTCTTTTTCCACAGAAAAAGCCATTGGTTGGACTTGTGACTTTGTAGGTAGTTACCACAAGTATCAAGCAACCAATTGTTGTTTCTCTGAAGACGGCTCCTTACTAGCAGTTAGTTTTGAGGAAATAGTTACAATATGGGATTCAGAAACATGGGAGCTAAAATGTACATTTTGTCAACGAGCTGGGAACATAAGGTAGGTAAATTAGTTTGTACTGCTACCAATGTTTGTATGTATTTTTAATTTAAAAAGCCTTTAAGTTTTTTAATAATATATGTTTTAATAATACATAAAACATACATAATACAATAAAACATACATAATAATGTATGTTTTCCCCAAAGAGGTAATCTATATTTTGCTGGGGAATAAGGGTAACACATTAATCAAAATGTTGAGAAACTGTAACTTTTGAGTTCATGAGCCAGTTTATAAGCATTTCTTAAACTAGGATTAACATTGAACTTTTGTACCCAGTTTTGTTCAGTACAGTAAACACTTTCATGGGGGTGTTGTGTAGAAACGAAGGCAATGCTAGCCTTGCCTGGTTGATCCTGACCTGTCAGTCTTTATGCGTTCCCTTAAAAACACAGTAGAATATTCAAACCAGTACTTCTGATTCCCAGACCTGAGGACAAAATAATAAGTGACTAATTTCATCTCATTTTAAATATATCTGATTTTGAATTGCTTTGTAAAAGTTTCTGAGTACAAATTTTCCTTTTGATGGTAAAAAGGATAAAATAAGGTTTTGTTAAGTGCCATGATATATTTTACATAAATTCTTCTGTGTTGCATGGATTGTTACATGATAAAGCATTTAAGAAAGTTGATCATAGCATTAACTTGTTTTCCTAAAGAAATACAAGTACCTAAATAACCCCTTTCTATTGGCTTAACACCTTTTCCATTGCTCTAAGAACAAGAAACACAAAAAGAATAAAACTATGCCTGCTTACATGTCTGTACTGAGTAGAACTAAACGCAGTGGTCTAAGCCTGCAGTTCTTTGTAGCTAAATGAACTAGGGCTGCCTGCTGCTCATATTTTATGTGATCTTGGCCTAGGCACCTTTGCTTTGGAAGACTGACATGCTCAAAGTATCTTCTCGGCACTACTGAGAATGGCATCCTCTGCTGTTGGAATCTGCTCAGTTGTTCAAGTAAGCCCATGTGGAATGCTGCAGTTAGACTTTGACCTTTTAGGAATTAAGGACCCTGTTTTCATATCTTTACCCCTACAATATATAATTTTTTACTTGACCAAATTCGAGTTGAGAAAGAGCTCAGTTGACTGTATGCAGGAGCCCAGACTGTGTAATATCTGAAAGTAGTCTGTCATAGTACTCCTGAAAAATGAGGCTTTGAGAGCATTTTCCTGATGTGGGCACAGGGAAGGTATGATGTTATTTCCTAATGAATGTGGATGGTAGTTGATGTGTTTATAAAAAAGATAGATATAAGATATGTGTTTATAAAAAGATAGATATAAGATGTATTCTATGGGCGTGTGGTAAGGTATGGGGGAAGGGGATGTCTCTGCGGGCCCATGCTGAGGCATCCGTTCACCCTGAGGGAACAGCCATATGACGGTATAGTATAGAATAGTTTATCCAGAGCATTGGAGGGGAGTTAAGAGGGTAGTAGAGGCAGAGAAAAGCAGAGCAAGTGAGTAGAGAAGTAGAGGCCTGCCATGGTCATGAGCACGTGGAGAGAGGAGGAAGGTAAGGGAATGGGGAAGGGGAGAGCAAGAGCTTTTGCTAGGTAATTCTGGGGTAGAATTTAGACAGAATGCTAATAGTAGTCTCTGTCACGCACATTTAGTAAGAGCAGAAAAGCATCAGCCATGAATCTGAATGAGCCTAACTTTAACGCAGTGCGTGGAAGGATTACTGAAGTTCATTTTGCAGTTCTGCAGTTCTGTCTCCTCCAGAGACAATGTCAGTGTGTGTCTATTGTTACTGAAACCATAAATCCTTCCATATAAGCATAACACTGAGCTGTCCCAGGGAAGATAAAGAACATTTGTAAAGACTTGAGCTTTCACCGAACCTCTTCTCAGAAATGTATCACTTTTCCCACAGTACAGTGGAGTGCAAAATTAAATGTTAGAGTCCTGGAACCCGACCCTTACTCAGACCATGTTGCTGCAGTGGCTCAGTCTTCGGTGGGCTCAGACCGTAAGTACTAACCATTCTCTGACAGCATGCGACTTTTTCCCTAGGTTTTCTTTTTAATGGTTTTAGTATAAGCTGAAATAAAGTTGCTTTGAGTCAGAAATTCATATGCAGCTGTTTGTCTGGGGCCTGCCCGTCCTCTCTTACCCAAAACCTATAGTATATACATTCACATATTGCTAGGAGTGCTCTAGTATATCCCTGACTTTTCCACAAGCCAGTTCTCTCTCAGGGCTCAGAATCTCCCCCTGGCTATTTACTAGATTTCCTCTGCTTCTGAGACAATGTCTGCATCTCTTTCTTGGTACTTCAGACAAAATATTTGTATAGTGTTCTGCTGTCTCTTGTACAGATAACCCTGGTCTCTGGAACAGAAACCCTTTTCATTTTCAGATTTTAGTTCTCATTCCTAACCTGTTTGGTGCATACTAGTCACTTAGTAGATTCCTGTCAAATAGCAGCAGCAACAGCATCAAAACAGTCTAAGCAAAGCCATTTACTCTGTGGGCTGGGAACAGGATTAGTGTGATCTGCCAACCTACGTCTAGAATATTCCTCTGCAGGTAAAATGACATCTATCTGTTTTTCCCCTTTAGTGTTTGTATTTAAACCTAGTGAGCCAAGGCCATTGTATATTCAAAAGAATGTCTCCAGAGAGGAAGTCCAGTGGGGAGTGTTTGTTCCACGAGATGTCCCAGAATCATTCACCTCAGAAGCTCACCAGTGGCTAAATAGATCTCAGTTTTACTTCCTAACTAAATCTCAGGTAACTGTCTCCCTCCAAAGGGGTGGCCTGCTTATAGAAATAATTTTAGGAAGTTTGTTTTAGGTAGAACTCTTTCATTAAAGGTTTATTTCCCAAAAGAAATGGCCAAATAAGTGTCAGTGCAGCAGTGTTAAGAACGTGATTGCATTACCCCACACCTTGAAGCTTTTTGATGACAGAAGGGAAGCACTAAGCCCCAAAATTACTTTAATTCATTTAGCATTTTTCTCTAATTTTACCATTTGGTTTGCTGTCAAAGAAACTAAACTGGTGGCTTTTATTTTGTTACTGGGTTTTACATTCTTCTCAGAACATGGTCTTGTAACTCCCACAGAACCTTTCAAAGAAATTTAAATCTTTTCTTTGGGCAGATGTATATATCAAAATGAAAAATTGACATTTTAATACATTGTATAATCTTATTTCATTTGTACCTCCTAATGTATATTTTGTTCCATTAATTGATCTGTCTTTTTAGTGCTTATTAACATTCAGTACAAAGTCTCCCGAAGAGAAACTCACACCAACAAGCAGACAGGTAGGCATACTTTATCCATTTATGATGCATGCTATGTTGTCTTTCTAAAGAAAATTAGCTTTAGAATCTGGCTGTGACAAACGTGTCTCACTGAGCTCTAATATGGAATCATTAAGTGCATACCTATAAACTCTGCTCTGCTCCGCTCCTCTCATGTTGAGAGTACTAAAAGTATAGTCTTGTGTTTTAAAGGGTTAGTCAATTGGCCTACCATGTCTAATTTGTGGGATGGAATTGGCTAAATAATCATTTTGTAGATTATTTAGGGATGGTGTGGTACAGGCCAGAGTAGATGTGTAATGCGCTCAGCTTATATTTAAATGAGATCCCAACCTGCTCCACCCACTAAGGATCTTGGATTTTGTTGTCTGCACTATTTTCTGGAAACAACCCTCCATAAACACTGAGGGACAGTACTAAATCATCATTACAGAAACATCTTGTTATTGTGGTTAAAGTTTTGTTTACTAGTTTAGACTTTATATCTCTAAGAATGTGTTTAGATTCTGGAGTCTGGATTTAGTTATCTGTTGAATTTATTGAAGTTCTTGAAGCTGAAGAAATGCATTCATAGCCAGGCAGTCCACATACTTTCTTTTTATGATCAACTTTTTCCCTCATGAAGTTAATTACTGCTGCCTTTTTTTCCATTTGCCGAGTGTTTTGTTGTGTTTTGTTTTATTATTTAATTCTACTCCAGGCTTTATCAAAAATTTTTTTTTCAGGATTTTTTCAGATGCATGGGTATTCTTTCAAGTCATGAAACCTTTTCACAGACCCATAGCTTACTTTAGTCTGGACTAGATACTCTGTGAATCTGCTACTCAGTGCTCATCCTAGAACCTGTGCTCAGCATTCTGGGGATTCCTTTCACTACTATGATACTAGATCCCATAGATTTCCTTTCTTTGCTCATGTACTTGCTTTGGTGAAGCCTGTTCTATTCAAACGTGGATTGTCAACTTGCTGAACTTAAGAGCCTTGCAGTTTGGGAAGTAATTCTTTATTCTTTCCTACTTGCTGATTAGTTGGGTATAAATGTAAACTGAAAACCATTTTCTCAGCACTTTGAAGGGGGTGGCCTAAGATTATATAGCTTCTGATGTTCTTCATCTTTGACCATTTTCCATAGCTTGTTTAATTTCTTCTGAAAACTCATTGAATTTACTCAAAACAGTTTTGTTAGTAATCAGCTCTATGCCAGGGACTATTATAGGCAAATGGGATAAGTTAACAAAACAGCCTTGTCTGTAAAAAATGTGTTTATAGGAAGATACAGATGTTAAACAACAACGAATAAGTCAGTAAAATACATAGTATACTAAGTAGCTCCATCTTTCCTCTCCATGCAGTGTGGAGACCCCAGGAGAGTTTTGAATGGGTAATTGACTCGGGAGGTATTTACTCCATCTCCCACATACCCCCAACTGCCCTGGCTTTTGTTTTTGTTTTCTTGTTTGGTTGGATTTTTTGTTTTAAAAAGAATTATGGAGTTCGAGGCCAGCCTGGTCTACAAAGTGAGTTCCAGGACAGCCAGGGCTACACAGAGAAACTCTGTCTCGAGGAAAAAAAAAAAAAGAATTATGCTTAGTCCCCATCCTTGTACCTTATTTTGCCTGTTTTGTGGGCGGTTTTGTCATGTTTATCAACAGCACATACACTCCATGCTTTTGTCTTAGAATATTGTTTTCTTGACTCTACTAAGATTTTATCCTTTAACCTGCTGCATTCATCCAGGTTGTTGCGGTGTGACTTTGCCCCAGTTCTTTGCCCATAGGAGCATATGGCCTCTGAAAACACGTTCTTTATAATCCCCATCAAGGAAGCCATGGTTCTCTCGTTAGTGTCTGACTAGCTTTCCCATGTAGAAAGTGGGACACTGGGCAGCAGTTGCTTTGTCTATGACATGAGAGTAACATCATGTGATTTTGAGCTTTTCACCAGAATCATTTTATAGTTCAGTGGCACTTACCTGTTCAGTCAAAGAATTTTCATCTTTTTATTGAAATAATTTCCTCTCCTCTTACATCTGTACAGCTGCTAGCAGAAGAAAATTTGCCAACGACTCCATTTTCTTTTATGTTGGGAAAACATAGGCAACAGCAGGATGCAAAGTTAACTGAAACTTCAGAGAATGAACTAGTACAACTCCCCTTAACGGAGAACATACCTGCAATTACTGAGGTGGGTGATCAATACTGCAGATCATGGGAGACGGAGATAGTGATTCATCTTGTGTCCAGACGAGTAAGGAACCTTAGTGGGGTGATTCTCTCCTGTACCTGGGTGAGGAAATGGGGCTGCACAGAGCAAGAAGTTGGAAGTACTGTTTGCTTTGGTTTGGTTTTTCTTCAGGGAAGCCTTTTGTGTTTGACTGGCCATTTAGAATAAAAGGTATTAGGAGGTGAAGCAACACTGTGTCAAAGGGTGATCTTTCTAACAAAGTGACTTTTCTGTGTGCCTGTAGCTTCTTCACACCCCAGCCCACGTACTGCCATCAGCTTCTTTCCTGTGCTCTCTGTTCGTAAACTCACTGCTGCTGTCTAAACAGACTAAAAGGTAAGAATTCCAGATGGTTTGTCTTCTGAGTTGTCTGGGAATGTCACCTACCATATATTTGTATTTTAGCTTTGAAATGTAGCTAACGACATAAGATTATTACATACAGCACTTGGGAAGAGATGTGTGTACTGCTTAAAGATACAGTTTCACATTTTGTAAGGTCATTTGTTTAAGACCTGTGCTCCATAAGGGCACTTATAAGTGTTTTCAGTTGAGTTGCTTTTTCTATATGGTATTTCAACATGGTTGTCTTTAATTAAGTAGACCTAATTTGGATATATCTAATTGTGTTTATGGTCTGTTATTGTCAAAGTGCTGAAGAAATTCCTGATGATATAGATATGGAGGGAAAAAAAGAAAGTGATGATTCAGATGAAGAATATGATGTTACTGAAAAAGCCAAGGAAACAAATAACACGGACTTGGGAGAAGACGCTATACGTCAGCTGTCAAAATCTGAAGAGAAAGAGCTGAGGAAGTTCAGAAAAGTGGATTATAGCTGGCTAACAGCTCTGTAGTAGGTCATAGCTGTGGCATGACACAGAGACATGTTGTACTTAATTTTTACTGTCTGTTAATACTCCAAAAAAAATTTTAAAGTTATTTTATTCTTAAGACATAATATTAAAACTCTTTTGTTTATTTGTTTGTTTGTTTATTTGCTTGATCCCTTGCTTAGGCTAACCCTGAACTTGAGATTCTTCTTTCTTGGCCACCCAAATCAGTAGGATAATAGGCCTGTTACTGTCAGGTCTGGTCAAGCATGTCTGTTTGTTTAGATTTTTTTATTTTCTGTGTATGAATGTTTTCCTTGAATGTATGTGTATGTACCACTGGCTACCCTGGTGCCTGCTAAAATCAGAAAAGGGCATCAAGACACTGGAACTAGTTGCCCATGATTATGAGCCATCATAAGGGTGCTGGGAATCAAAGCCTGGTCCTCTGCAAGAGCAACAAGTCGTCTAAACCACTGACGAAACTCTCCAGCCTCCTGGTCAGTCTTTTTAAGAAAGCTCTGTAAAGCTCTATTTGTGTCAGACCTTGTAAGCAGTTACGACATGCATTTGTCACATCTGTATTTCTATTTTGAATCACAAAGAAACCTTGTTTCTGGTAGGTTTTGTTGTGACAGAGCTGACTGTAATTGACACATATACCCTTATCTTTAATTTGAAGGTATAAAAAGATTTCAAAAGTCTAGAGGCTTTGCTGATAATGACACCAAGAATTATTCTCACACCAGACATGATTTCCTTCTGATTGTATTTCCCAGCCTTTACTATTACAAGAGTATACACAGCATTATGTTAATAGTAACACAAATGGTCTATATTTTAATCAACACTAAATATCAACTATACTGAGATGTAACTCCTAACTCATGCATATAAAGTGAACAATTTAGTGAGGTCTGGTATACTTACAGAATTGTATACCATCATAGAAACCAACTTTTAAGCAGTTTCATCCCTCTAACCCCAGACAACAAAAACAAACCCGCCCACTTCTTTCAACCTCTATACCTTGCCTGCTAGGCAACACTAATCTAACTTGATGAATTTGCTGCATATAAACAGTTTGTATCAATGGATTGTAGCATGTTTTAAAGGGTGAGAGACTATTTTGGCTCACTGTGTCCATGGTCAGCAGACTCAGTTTTCACAGACTATGGTGAAGTAGAAGCTCAGGAGAATGTGACATCAAGCTCATGTATAGAAGGTGTGAGACAAGGTAACACCCTTCAAAGACACCTCTAGTAACTTCCCTTCAAGTGGGCCTCATCTCTCATAGGCTGTTAATGGGTGAAATAGTCTATAGTTTCAATCAACATGATCCTGTCACCTAAATTGTGTCCCTAGCTGGAGACCAGACCAACCTGTAAGCCTGTGGGAGACATTGATTGCATTTTCAAATGACAGCATTCATGTTAGCACTCATATCAGCACTTCATTCCTGTGATTTTTTTTTTTTTTTTTTTTTTTTTTGCATAGTGCCTAGTAGTATAACTACTGGTTCATTTGTCTTCACATCTTTTGAAATGACACTGAAATGAACTCAAAAATCACCTGGACTGTTACTTCACAACCTGATGCATTAATTGTATGTCCTTTTGGAAGAATGAGTTGCTTGTTGTTTTTTTTTTTTTTTTTTTTTTTTTAATTTAATTTTATTTTATTTTTTTAATTTACATTCCAAATCACTTCCCCTTTCCCGTTTCCTCCCTCCCCGAAAGTCCCATAAGCCCCCTTCCCTCCCTCTTTTCTCCGTTCAACCCCCTCTCATTACTCTGTCCTGGCGTTCCCCTACATCCAGTCTTTCCAGGACCAGGGGTCTCTCCTTCCATCTTTTTAGAAATCTATTGATATGCTGATTGTGTCTAGGGTATTCTGAGATTCTGGGTCAATATCCCCTTATCAGTGACTTCATACCATGTGTGATCTTTTGTGATTGGGTTACCTCACTAAGGATGATATTTTCAAGTTCTGACCATTTGCCTAGGAATTTCGTGAATTCATTGTTTTTAATTGCAGAGTAGTATTCCATTGTGTAAATATACCACATCTTCTGAATCCATTCCTCCGTTGAGGGACATCTGGGTTCTTTCCAGCTTCTGGCTATTATAAATAAGGCTGCTATGAATATAGTGGAGCATGTGTCCTTATTGCATGCAGGTAAAGTCTCTGGGTATATGCCCAGGAGTGGTATAGCCGGATCCTCCGGAAGTGTCATGCCCAGTTTTCTGAGGAGCCGCCAGACTGCTTTCCAGAGTGGTTGTACCAGCCTGCAATTCCACCAGCAGTGGAGGAGTGTTCCTCTTTCTCCACATCCTCGCCAACAACTGCTGTCTCCTGTGTTTTTGATCTTAGCCATCCTGACTGGTGTGAGATGGAATCTCAGGGTTGTTTTGATTTGCATTTCCCTAATGACTAAGGATGATGAACATCTCTTTAGGTGCTTCTCAGCCATTAGATATTCTTCAGGTGAGAACTCTTTGTGGAGCTCTGTACCCCATTTTTTAATAGGGTTACTTGCCTCTCTGGAGTTTAACTTCTTGAGTTCTTTGTATATCTTGGATATTAGCCCTCTGTCGGATGTAAGGTTGGTAAAGATCATTTCCCAGTTAGTTGGTTGCCGCTTTGTCTTTTTGACGGTGTCTTTTGCCTTGCAGAAACTTTGTAATTTAATGAGGTCCCATTTGTCTATTCTTGATCTTAGAGTATAAGCTATTGGAGTTCTGTTCAGGAAATTCTCCCCTGTGCCCATATGTTCAAGGTTCTTCCCTAGTTTCCCTTCTATTAGTTTCAGTGTGTCTGGTTTTATGTGGAGATCTTTGATCCACTTAGAATTGAGCTTAGTGCAAGGAGATAAGGATGGGTCAATTTGCATTCTTCTGCATGTTGACCTCCAGCTGAGCCAGCACCATTTGTTGAAAAGGCTATCTTTTTTCCACTGGATGGTTTTAGCTCCTTTGTTGTTTTAAGGCTATTTAAAATTACTGTGTATATAGTGGGGTGTAGGAAATTATGAGGGCAGTACCCACAGAGGCCGCTAGAGGGGATCTGACTCTTCCAGAGCTAGAGTTACATGAGGTTGTAAGTAGCCTGACATGTAACTTCTGTCCTTTTGTTCATCTTTACCAAGGCATAGACCTCACTTTTGTATCTAATGAAAGTACGGCTTTCACTCCTAGAAGTATATGAAGTGAACAGAATTAATGGATGGACCACAGGATAGCCGCCTACATATGTTGCGTGCATTTCACACATTCCTCTTACATTTCAGTGTATCAGCTACTACCTTAATTTGACAAGGTGGAGGGTTGCACTGGATCCAGAGATTAATTTACTTAAATGATTGATTGGTCTGTGAGAAGTGAAATTAAAACAAGAATTATACCTGACAAAATCCAAATGCTGAGCTTCTAGAATAAAACTTGTCTCAAGGCAAAACAGCCATCTATCACTGGGAAAGAACTGAAGTAATAAATGGCTAATCCTAACTGAAAACTAGAGCTCCCTGGCACTGAACCAGTTAATGTCCTTTAAGCTAGCTATCTGTAAAATAAAACATCTTCCTCTCCCCAACAGACAGCTTTGTTTTCCTCATTAGTTATGTTGCAGACAAGTAGGGGGGAAGTGTACTGTATATAACATTATGCACTGGAGAATAAACAAATTGTGTTAAAAAGTAAGTTTATTAGGTAGTTGCATATTAAGTAAAATAGGATTTTTGTTAATATGCTGTAAACCATTCAACGTGGGTTTTTGGTTTGGTTGGTTTTGGTTTGTTTTCTTATAGATTAGCACCCAGAATAAAAATTATAAACTGTTGTAATGTTTGTGAATGTTTTAAATAATTTCAAGTCTTTGTTCCATGACTGCAAAGGAGAGCTCTTCATAGAGTCCTCTAAGTTAAACAACCATCTAGTTGAGATGACCTGAGTCTCGTAATGTACTGGTTCCTCTTTAAGGCTCCCTTATTTGAACATGACTTCTAGAAACTGTGTTTTTCTTTGGTCTTAAACTTTGTTTCCTGCACCCAAGAAAATGATGAAATTACCTTGTAATACCAAATTAAATTTCTCAAAGTGGAAGTTTACAAAAGGATGCTTAGTGGTCACAAACAGCTGCAGGAATAACTTGTAACGTTCTATGGCATATACAGCCACTGATGAGGGGTTTTTTTGTTGGTTTTTTTTTTTTTTTTTGCATTTCAATAATTTTATTGAAAGGTATATTCAAAACATAATGGGAATTGGTTAGTTCACTTCTGTCCACTCAAAATCAATATTGTTTTCAGATTGAAGCATAGCAGCCTTTAGGACGAACTGAAATGTTCTCAATAAAACATGGTTTACAAAGGATTGCAGCAGCAACAAAAACTGTCCCTCAAGTCTTTCTGCCACTCTGACCTGAGTTTCCTATGGTACAGAATTTACTCTGAGAAACCTCAGCACCTTACCATGGTAGCATTGGCAGAATGGCCTCCCGGTTGGGGAAACTCCCGATTCTAGGCTTGGGAGAGCTATGCTTAGATTTGAATTCACCCAGGAAGCATTCAAATCAAAGTTAAAGACATAAATGTGAAATAAAACTGTGAACCTTCATTTTAGCATTGATCTAACTTCCCAGATTTGGTCAATATATACTTAGGTGGTATTAAAAATGGTAAACTGCTTAATTTAAATCTCAAAATTTAAATTATGAGGTTTACATCAAACCCAACTTAACAGAAATCTGTCTAGAAACTGAGATGCTAAAGGGGAACTGGTGAGATATCTCAGACGCATGATCATATATTTATTGAAGGGGAGTGGTGAAGCATGTGCATATGTTGAGAGAACTTGCCAAAAAACTTGGGAGTCTGTTCTCTTCTTTCATCATGTGGGTCCTGAAGAATGAAGTCAGGTTGTCAGGCTTGAGAGCAAGCACCCTTCCCTTCCCTTCCCTTCCCTTCCCTTCCCTTCCCTTCCCTTCCCTTCCCTTCCCTTCCCTTCCCTTCCCTTCCCTTCCCTTCCCTTCCCTTCCCTTCCCTTCCCATCTCCCATCTTCCCTATCTTCCCAGCAACATTTACACCTGTTGTTTGATTTTTGTTTGTTTCGAGTGTTTTTGACACAGGCTCTCTCCCTTATGTAGCTCTCTAGCTGTCTTGCAACTCACTGGAGACCAGCCTGGCTTCGAACTCAGAGATCCACCTGCCTCTGCCTCTCTAGTGCTGAGATTAAAGGCGTGTGCCACCATACATTAAGAAAAAAAGTTGTTTTTAATCATAAAAAGATAAATCTTTGCTATGATTAAGAAATTTAGATGGCCAAAATGTATATGTACCAGAGACCAATTTTATATGTTCATGCATATAATTACTTTGTATTAGTCCAACTGCTATAGAGGGCAAATACTAACTATAGAATGAGACATCCCAGCAGTTTCCAGAAACCTAACGTGGGCATGCCCTATATTACTTTGTAAGTCCGTCACCTAAGTTTATATTTTACTTTCCTAATCAATGGACAGATTAAAATTTGTTCATATATGGGTCATATTTCTTGTTCTGCTTGGGCTTATGTAACTTTAAATAGGCTACAGTGGGTGATATGGAATTTAAAGAAGTGCTATTTCAGTAACTACTTTTAAATTTCATGTTTGGATGATTCTCTTTGCTACGCTAATCCTTTGACGAAAAGTATTAGCATGTATCTAGAGGTTTGATATGCCCTTTCTCTTGAGACTGTTATGCACTGTTCACAGTGAATGCCTTCCAGTTTTCTCTATCTAGATCAACAAACTCACTTCTCCTTTACTATTTACATCCCATATTCTTTATATTGAAGATAGTATTTCAATTCTTCAGTTGAAATTCTTCAGCAGAAAATGATCACACTGGAAATTTTTCTGCATACAGAGAATAACAACCAGATTTACCAGCTAACAAATGGTCTCAGGAATCCCTGGGAGGTGAGTTATTCTATAATAACTGTGCTTCAGTTGCCGTGCAGTGCGTCCAGACACAATCCATTTCAACTCTGACTGTTTGGTTTGGAGCACTGTTTGATGAGTATTCAGTTAAACACTTGGAAACAAGCTCTTGCCAGAAGGTCAGATCTCGGCCACTTATCTTGGAATGTTTCTGAATACATTCTACTCCTGTTAACTCTCCATACTTCAGTGCCTGGATCTCCAAAGCAATGATAGACGGTGCCAGCACAGAAGGCTTTGATTAGAAAATATGATCCTGCGGTAGCATGCTTTAAGTTGGGCTTTTAGTCTTTCAAAATTCAAATGGTTTCTCCTCTCATGGCAAGGTCTCGAATGAGTGAGCAATAGAGCTGCAGAAATTGAAGGGCAGCTTTGACTTTCCAACACACTTTTTCCAGTAAAATCCTCTCCATTCTCATCAGGTCTGAAACTGTGAACCTATACTGACTTATTTGGATCAAATCAGTCACCAGTGGGACATCCCTTTCCTCTTCAGGCGATTTCACAGCCAAATAAAAGCAGCTCAGTCCAATACACCCAAGATGCTTCGCCTGTACCTTCATTTTAGACAGACTCTGTCCAGTAAATTCACAGCTAGGGAAAAGGGCTCTGTGTCGAAGCCAAAGAACTAAGTTAGGCTAAGTAGATCTTTTACCTCAAAGTCGATAGTCTTGCAGTCATTCTGAGGCCATTATCATGGGCAGACTCAATTAGTTTCAAGCCACAGACAGACCTTTGGCTCTGACATCTAGACTCCTGTTCCAATATGGTGTTCAGCTGGTGTAGCAGTTTCTGAGAGTCAGTTGTCAGTACTTTGTTAGTACTTCTATCATCTTGACAGCCACATCTTCACCATGGTGACCACCCATACCAGACCTGCTCTCAGCTTGCCCCATGTCCAGGATCCGACAGGCCGACTAGGGGGACAGACTCGCGGGGGGGGGTGGGGGGGGGAGTGAGCAGAGGACCTGAGGAGGGGCCAGCGTCCCGGTGGAGAGTCCCTCAGCGCCCTGACTAGGCGCCGCCTTCCTCGGGGTCAGCGCGCAGCTAAGGACTGTGCCCGGCCGCCGGGAGACAAGCTGGGGACCCGGCTTGCAAACTCTGCAACCACTGATTAACAATGATGAGTTGACTTTGAAAACAGCAAATAGTTTTAAATGTTCCCAACACCACACAGAGAAACAATGAAGGCTTAAAAACTTAATGTGTACAAGATGATAAATATATCAATTATCCCAGTCTGGTCATTACCCATGTTATCTGTATTGAAAGGCCACACAATACCCCACATATATGAATAATTGATATAGTCAGGTTAAGAATGAAAATATATATTGTAATAAAGGAGACGGTAAGGGTGTAAAAGAAGCAGTTAGGAGGGCAGAGTGGATAGCATGAAGGGAGAGAGGGCTGCTGGAAGGTGCTGTTAGAGCCTGCAACACGCCTGCCTCACTGTGGTCCTGAGATCACAGCTGGGCCACTGAAGCTCATTTTACCAAGCTCTCAGGGTGTCACAATAACTACTTCCTCTTTAGATTTCTCGAAGTCTCTGTCAGTTGTAGTGCTTACTTTTCTTGCAGCTTTCAAACAACTGGAACAGTAATCAAGATCATTTCAAATGATCGAGGTGAATACATGTACAGTGTCAAATATTTTTCATTACAAATAGCAAGTGTAATTGGCTCAGTAAGAGAAGTACCACATTAGATAAGTCTTCTGTTTCTTGAAAGCCATACATGCTTAGGAGCAAATAACTCCCTGTTTAATCTAGATCATTAAAAATATATATTTAAAGAATGTGTTTAAAAAACAAGACTGTTTTTTCTTCTATCATTCGGCTAGGGTCACTGAAATGGCAGGAGATAAGACCTGGGCAGGACTTAAGACCTTCGAGGACCATCACCGGAGAATAGCTCTGAGATAAAAAGAACAAAGCAGAAAGAGCTCCAATTAGGATTTGACAGTGTACACAGTGGGGCTAGACTTAGAATACAATAAAAAGAAGCAGCAAGGCATAGAGACCTGAGCAGTAATCAGGTTGCTTGCTTAATTTGTTTTTCAAAACCCATGAGCAAGCTGCTGACTTTCTGAATTACAGTTCCTTCCTCTAAACTGCAGAATCAGACAGAATAACATCTCCCAGTTCTGCTCCTGTGTAACCAAAATACTAAATTTGAAATGGAGCCCTATAGTATGGCACCACTCCCATCCTAGGCCCAAAGTGATAAACTGGCCTTTGTCATACTAAAGTCATGATTCACTATGTAAATCGTGGAAATATGGCTCTTCAGTTAGATAGCTTCAAAGATGACACACCTCTCTCTTAGAAACTCCTTGGGAGATCAGAGCACTGGGTTCACAAAATGCAGCAAGCAGACATGAAAGTGCAACAGTTCCTCCTATTGTTTTGTGGGGCTTTAATAAACCCTGGCCCTCCATGGTCACCTGTCTTAACGGAAGGGTGAATGAATATGTGCTCCCAAAACAAGCACTTGAAATGCAAATATTGATATTGTCCTCTGGTTCACATAGGAAAGTCAATATCTTGTTCCTTCAGAAATTGCTGTCTACCATTTTAAGACATCCTTGTCTACTTGCCCAGCCAGCTCAGTGATTTGGTGAATGGCTTTTATACTAGAAGGTACTCCGTGCAGTGTCTGGAGACCACTTACTCATCTGGGCCTTTTATACAGTTTGTTGTTCTAGCTGGGTTTTGTTGTTTTTTCTTTTCTTTTCTTTTCTTTTCTTTTCTTTTCTTTCTTTCTTTCTTTCTTTCTTTCTTTCTTTTCTTTCTTTCTTTCTTTCCTTTCTTTCCTTTCTTTCTTTCTTTCTTTCTTTCTTTCTTTCTTTCTTTCTTTTTATCACTTTTACCTTTCTTTACTCTCAAATTGTGGTTCTCTAAAGTCACCAGAGAGTTGCTGGCCCTAAGTAAAAAATGTATGGATGGCCTAGCTATTTAATTGCAGCCTCCTTTGGTGCAGAACAAGGCAGCTTTGAGACCCACATTTCCTTCAAGATGTGCTTGGTCCAAAGCTCTGACAATTGTACCCTAGAGAACAAGATTGGAATCAGAAATCCTCATTGACACTATCCTCAGAAATCATGTGGAAAGTGAGAACAAAGACTGAGGACATCCTTCTCAGTTGGATGACACAAGAAGCATGCAAGAAAAGGTAGGGATGAGCCTTTGACAATCATGGGGAAAATGAATTGCTACAGCTTGTCTCATATAAACAGATTTTTGACTCTGTCTACCAGCATTCCAACAAACTATAAAAGAGTTGTGTATCCTGAAATATGGATAGTACAGTCCATGAATTTTTAGTTAGGCAGTGTGGTTTGAATGAGTATGGTCCTCATTAGGAGTTATGGACTTGTTGAAGTAGGTGTGGTAGTATTGGAGGAAGTGTGTCACTGGGGATAGGCTTTGAGGTCTCCAGAAGCTCAAGCAAGGCCCAGTGTGTCTCTTCCTTCTGCCAATCCAGATGTAGAATTCTCAGCTACCTCTCTGACAGCATGTCTGATATGGTTACATATAGTGACAGTAGACAGAAGTTCATGATGATAATGAACTATCTGAAACTGTAAGCCTGTATCAATACTATTTGCAACTAATGGCTTGCTAATGATAATTCATTGCTGAATATGCTAGCACAAACTGCAGTCATTGCCCTCTGGGTACCACCTGGGTTCCAGTCGGCACATATGGAAGACAATGTGGTTGTCAGGGAAGTACTCAGGTGGGAGTCAAAAGGGAGGACCAGTCATGAAATAACTCATTACAGGGCTCATCATAAGTTGCTTAAGGGTCTCTAGTGTACAACAATGATATAACAATAATTAGGACAGTACACAGTGTCAATTTAGGACTTATCATGTACTACTTAAAACCCACCTTAGGCTATAGCTATACTTACAAATTAAAATCTAGTCTTGCTGGGGCTGAAAAGACAGATCAGCTGTTAAGAGCACTGGTTGCTCTTTCTGAGGCCCCAGGTTTGGTTTCTAGCACTTACCTTGTGGCTTATAATAATCTGTAGTTCATTTCCAGGGGTTTTGACACCCTCTTCTGACATGCATGGCACTGTACACATGTAGTACATGGCCATACATGTGGCAAAAAAAACCCCATATGTACACAAATTAAATAGATAAATAAAATGTAATTTTGCTGTCTTTATCTTATAGGATAGGACATCGTGGCCCAAAAAGCTTAAATATCCAAGGTCCACACAGAGCTCTGTTAGGCTCTAGAAGACACACCCCTTAGTCACCAGGTCTCCCAAATGAGCAAGCAGGTTCAGTCACCCCTGCCACCACACCAATCTCCTTATTCTTAGAATCTTAAAAGAGCAGGTTCCCTAGAGAATTTCCTTTCTCACTAGGTTGGACTGATCACAGGCTCTTCTGCCTCACCAATCAGGCACATGATGGTTAAACGATGCCTACTTCACCTTCAACCAGGCTTTCAGGAGGTCTTTTGTTTTCTGTCTTATATAGTCAAGTTTTTCAGGTCCCTATTGCTTTGAAAATCCCAATCATGATCTTCACACTGCTTTGAAGTGGAAACTTAAGGGTTCTTTGTAAAGTCAGTTGTGTTGGATGACGTTTTGCTGGGGCAAATACATGAATGAGTGTTTTCCTGAAGCAGACACAGGAGAAAGGATGTTCTGCTAAAGCAAATACATGAAAGAACACGTGATGAAGGATTCTTTGCTAATGACAAGCATGTATTAGTCCACCTTACATTGTATAGTTGAGCTCCATTTGTTGGGACTCCATAGAGAGAAATGCACAGAAAAATCCTCTGGTGGCGTGCTGTGGCTTCTTTTGAACTGATTGGCAGAGTGATGTCAGCTGACATATGCATGTGCTGAGGCAAGAGGTGTGGAGAACACATGATGTTTGGACTGTATTAATAGGACTCAATGATGAGGGCTGAGCTTGGCTTGCTTATAGAGCTAGCTATGTAATGCTTGTTGGTCTTGCATCTTTGCTGATCTTCACTTCTCTGAGAGAGGCACAGCCAAGAACTTCTGGCATTCTTCCCTGGTCCCTCCTGCTGACTCGTGCTGAGGTTGAGGTCTACCTGTCTCTGCCAGGTAGTACCACTGCTGCTGATTCGTGTTTGCCATCCCAACTCTACCAAACTGGACTGCTGAATCTATGAAGTGTTTATGAATGGATTGAGCTGATGCTGCTAACCTGTGAACTGAACTGCCAATTTCCAGACAACACAGATAGGAGTTGCTCCAAAGAACCTTTCTAAACAGGTCCAACACCCCACCCCACCCTGTATCCTTTCTTTTCCACTACCTCTGGTGGGTGGTGGGCTATAAGGGAGGTTAAAGCATTTAAAAACTATCATTAAAATTAGGATTTGAAAAAAAAATGAAGCTATACAACTTTGATAGGTGAATTTCCAATGCTCACCCTTGAGAAAAGTGACTGTTTCAGCAATTGCATCATGCCTGGTACAGAGTGTGACTCACATGCAGGGTCTGTTGCTGGTACTGTCTCAAGAGCTGTAGGCCACCCACATCATTTGCATCACTGTCCTCCTTACAGCTTTTTGATCTACATCATCAAAGTCACAATGCCTTTGTGAAGGACAGGAATTCGACTGGCCCATTTGGTGTTCATCTTAGAGATTGTCTTCCTCATACTGGAACTGATTCAGATCATAGTCTCCTGGACAGCCTACATTATCATCTGTGACTCCTATGAAGACATGTGAAAGACATCAGAATCAAAATGAACTCACTTAAGTCAACCAAAGAACAATTCAATAAATAATTAATCTGGAAGGTTCGGAAGGGTTTTTACACATAATTACCTGATAATTACCCCAAAAGATTCTTGTAGGACACAAGCTTCACAGAGGCCACCATAGCCTTATACACAAGAATATCTGTCCAGTAACTGCTCAACCCCAAATTAACATCTCTCTAAATATTAGTCATTGTAACCAAGGACCAGTGCGGCAAAATATATAATCTTTGTCTTTGTCTTTAAGATGCCCCCTGCCTCGGTCTCTCTAAACATACCCATAGTTTATTATATGGCATGAATGATCCCACAGTCATGCTCTACTGTTCCCAAACAACTACCATTATTCTTGGAGATTTTTCTGACTTTTTATTTACATTGACAGATTTCATTAAGCACCAGTTAGAGGTCACACCCTTCCATCTTGGCTGTGCCTCCCTCCTTCCTCTTGCAGTGTAGGATTCTAGTAGAAAATGAGATCTGGAATACTGTAAATGGCCCTAAAGCATTAAATGCTTTTCTCCATTTGTTCAGCTTTCAGAATTCCCTGGATGGAATGATATAGACCCAATAGCTTATAAGCAACAAAAATTTATTTCTCATAGTTTGAGAGACCAGGAAGACCAAAATCAAAGGGCCAGGCGAGTCTCTGGTAAGGACCCATTTGCTTCTAGAAAGCCATCTTGGAGTCCTCCAGCCTGAATACCTAATCCCAGCATATTATGGGTTACAGGTGGCACTGTCCACACTGGCTGGGCCTCAGCATTTATCAGTCACCAATCACACCAATCCACTAGCGGTAATTCCCCAGGTAAGATTCTCTTTTCCCATGTGACTCTACCTTGTGTTGAGTTGACAAAAGCTAACAAGAACAAGTAGAACCCAAGTCGCTATAACTATCTATTCTGTTTTGTCATCCTCTCCAGGAACAAGGAATCTAACTCCTAAATACCCAGGACTCTCGTACTTCTTAGGCACAGCCTGTGTTATGTCTTCCAGTACCTGCATCATGCTTGTAGGGTTTTTGGTTTTTTTTTTTGGTTGGGTTTTTTTGCTTTAAACAAAGCAAATATAGTTTATTTCTGTAGGTGTGGTTTTGTTTTTCTTTTTTAGAGAAGCATATAAAAATGTACCCACAATTGAAACCACATCTTGACCATCAATTCTCCTGGCTAGAAATACAGGCAATAATTTTATAATTATGTCAAATGGCTTTTAATATTCATTTTGATTAATCTTGTCTAGAACATGCACACAAAATTTTGTGGATCAGAGACAGGTTTCCTATTAATTACTTTTCAATAACTAACAATCATGTGCAACCCTCCCCCCACACACACACACACACTCAAGTGTTACAATGAGGACCAGATTAAATGTTTTAGCTGGGAACTGGAAATTCCAGTTTGATGAGTAATAAGAAGTGATTTCTCTCCTTTCCTAACAGGAAGTTCAGAGTCCTTAACCCTCCTGAAATAGTGTTCTTGGAAAGATAGAATCTTATTGCCATCTTTTTATGTAACAGAGGGCCAGGTGGCTTAAGTGTCTCTGATTTTATGACCTAGGGTGTCTTTGAAATCGCTATCATCTCCAGGTGGCATGAGGCCTGACCTAAAGACAGCTGGTGATATAACTGTTGTAGTTCTCGGCCTATTCCTTCTTCTCAGCCCATGTCATAGCCACTAACTCAGTAAATTAGTGTGATTCTCAGATCAGGGCCACTATCATCACAAGCAGGCTAAAATACAAGTGCAATAGAACTGCCATCTTACATGAAAGCAAGCCAATGAAATGACAGCAGAGTTCTGTGGGACAGAAACCATGCCAGGAAGTTTGGTAAGGCAGAGCAGGTTGAGACCCAGAGACTCCGTGGGCACACACCTGAGGCTTCGGTAACTCCCAGCTCGCTATCAGACTCCTGACTTGGAATACATGCCATGCTTCTCACTTAAAAGAAACATGTCCTATGGTAACGTAGGCTCAAAATAGAGTTCTCCATGCTAAATGGGGTACGTGAAGAAGACCTTCACCTACAGAGCCTCAGCCTAACCTTCCATAGAAAACCTCTCTGCGCTCTCAGCCACAACCACCACCAAGCCTGCCTCTGCCGAAAAAAGGACAATCATCCCAACTGGGACAAGCATAGTTTCCCCTTTTCTCCCAGCCCTGGGCTAGATGCTGTGCCCAGCCTGTAGAGCCCCTGGCCCAGACTCCATTCTCTGCTCTTCCTCCACTCCCAGTGGCACCTGGATGTCCAAGTCTGAGAACCCCACAGTCCCAGCCTCATCACAGGCCTAGGGACTCCTGATCCAGCTCCTGCTTTCCCAGACCTAAAACTGCTTTCCCTCTCGCCAGAGCTGCGCCATGGGATAAGCATAATCAAACTCCCTGCATTCTGCTTTCAGCCTCCCCAGTCAGCCATGCCCAGTGGTGGAGAGGACACAGGCCTACAGAGTTCTCAGCAGAAAATAAAAGCCGAGATGTATGTCAAGTTCCAAAAGCAACAAGTGCCGATTTGGATTCCTGCATTCAGCAGAACAATCCATCATAGCTAAAGAACAGAAAAAAATCTCCACAATAAATGCAAACTGGAGGAAGTCATGACCACTGAACCAGTGATTCAGAAGATAATTGAAGGGATCTTATACAGGAAAGAAAGGGGAATACAATCACAAGGAAAGAATAAAGTAAATAAACTAAAACAGGAAATAAAGAAATGAAGAATAAGAAACTAGCAATTATTACAAAATGTCAGAATTAAAATGTACCTTTCAACAATAACAATGCAAACTATCTCAGTTCTCCAATCAAAAGGCAAACTAGCAGAGTGGATTAAAAATAAGGCATATGTATTTTCTACATGAAACTCCACTAGCAAGGAAAAAAACCTAGACAACACAAAGAAAGGAAATTCTAAGCAAATGCACCAGAAAACAACAGGTGTGGCTTGTACTAACATTAACAAGATAGTTTTAAACCAAAGATACCCACAAGAGTTTTGATTTTGTTTTTTTAAAAGGACATTTCATTTTGATTAAGAAAACGAATCAGCAAGAAGAAAATTCTAAACATAGATGCACTAAACATCAGAACATCTTATTTCATAAACAAATACTATTCGGTGTAAAGGCATAAAATGAACTCCAACGCAATAATTGTAGGTGACTTTAATACCCTGCTCTCACCAAAAGACATATCATTCAGACAAAATAACAACAAAGATAAAAGACATTAAGAACTTGACAGATAACTACAGACTATTATACTGAAGTACTACAGATCATAGTATTCTCAATAACTCATGAAACTTTATCTGAAATTAACCACATTTAGGATAATAAGAACTTTTTAAGAATTAAAAGAAAATTTTGATGAAATTGTTTTGGAGGTGTTAGCTTTTCTTTCCTGTGACTAAATTCCTGACAAACCATTTAAAAGAAGCAAAAAGTTATCCTGAACCAGGGCAAGGCTCAGCCTTCAAAGACAGGTGACTCAGAGATATCTTGCTTCCATATTGGCTCCATCTTCTAGTTCTCACCTCCTTCTAATTGTTCATTCAATTGTGAACTCATCAGTAGATCAACTCATGGATGAGGTTAATGTCCTCATGATCCAATGACTTTTTGATTATGCTACTAGCTAGGGACCAGGCCTTCTATACAGGAGCTTTTAGGGATGTTTTACATCTAAACCATGTAGCCATATATCCTCCCTCTGAACAACCAAGATGGCTGCCTTCATCACACTGTACCCAGGTCTACTGAGGCATATACTACCAACAGAAACAAACCTACCTGGTCCCTCTGCAGTTTTAAGATGTAACAAACAGAATGCCTCATTGCTCTTAGTAAATTAAACATTAGCACAAGAGTGACTCAGATAGCTTGGAAGCCACTTCCCAAACATTAAAGGGTGATAAATGACAGTGCTCAAACTACTTCTGGTCCTTTTACTCCACAACCCAAATCTTGTGCTTCATTATATGTAAGCGTATGTGAGTTCTCAATAATGCCAACAATATAATGTGAATTATCATTGTCGTTAATCTCATTATGTCTGTTTGTTTGTTTGCTTGTTTATGAAAGCGTCTCATTCTCTAGCTCAGGCTTGCCTGGAAATCACTGTGCAGCCTAAGCTGGCCATAAGAATTATACTCCTGTATAATTCTCCTGTGTCTGCTTCCTAAGTGCTATGGGAGAGCCATCAAGCCTGGCTATCTCATCCTTCTTTTGATATTAAGATGTTAACCCCTTTTAAACTAGCTAGGCCCAAATGATTGCATAAGAATGAATGAGAGCTTAACTTCTTGAGTTCTTTGTATATCTTGGATATTAGCCCTCTGTCGGATGTAAGGTTGGTAAAGATCATTTCCCAGTTAGTTGGTTGCCGCTTTGTCTTTTTGACGGTGTCTTTTGCCTTGCAAAAACTTTGTAATTTAATGAGGTCCCATTTGTCTATTCTTGATCTTAGAGTATAAGCTATTGGAGTTCTGTTCAGGAAATTCTCCCCTGTGCCCATATGTTCAAGGTTCTTCCCTAGTTTCCCTTCTATTAGTTTCAGTGTGTCTGGTTTTATGTGGAGATCTTTGATCCACTTAGAATTGAGCTTAGTGCAAGGAGATAAGGATGGGTCAATTTGCATTCTTCTGCATGTTGACCTCCAGCTGAGCCAGCACCATTTGTTGAAAAGGCTATCTTTTTTCCACTGGATGGTTTTAGCTCCTTTGTCAAAGATCAAGTGACCATAGGAGTGTGGATTCATTTCTGGGTCTTCAATTCTGTTCCATTGATCTACATGTCTGTTACTGTACCAGTACCATGCAGTTTTTAACACTATTGCTCTGTAGTACAGCTTGAGGTCCGGGATACTGATTCCCCCAGAGGTTCTTTTACTCTTGAGAATAGTTTTAGCTATTCTGGGTTTTCTGTTATTCCAGATGAATTTTTGAATTGCTCTTTCTAACTCTATGAAGAATTGATTTGGGATTTTGAGAGAGGCAAGTAACCCTATTAAAAAATGGGGTACAGAGCTACACAAAGAGTTCTCACCTGAAGAATATCTAATGGCTGAGAAGCACCTAAAGAGATGTTCATCATCCTTAGTCATTAGGGAAATGCAAATCAAAACAACCCTGAGATTCCATCTCACACCAGTCAGGATGGCTAAGATCAAAAACACAGGAGACAGCAGTTGTTGGCGAGGATGTGGAGAAAGAGGAACACTCCTCCACTGCTGGTGGAATTGCAGGCTGGTACAACCACTCTGGAAAGCAGTCTGGCGGCTCCTCAGAAAACTGGGCATGACACTTCCGGAGGATCCGGCTATACCACTCCTGGGCATATACCCAGAGACTTTACCTGCATGCAATAAGGACACATGCTCCACTATATTCATAGCAGCCTTATTTATAATAGCCAGAAGCTGGAAAGAACCCAGATGTCCCTCAACGGAGGAATGGATTCAGAAGATGTGGTATATTTACACAATGGAATACTACTCTGCAATTAAAAACAATGAATTCACGAAATTCCTAGGCAAATGGTCAGAACTTGAAAATATCATCCTTAGTGAGGTAACCCAATCACAAAAGATCACACATGGTATGAAGTCACTGATAAGGGGATATTGACCCAGAATCTCAGAATACCCTAGACACAATCAGCATATCAATAGATTTCTAAAAAGATGGAAGGAGAGACCCCTGGTCCTGGAAAGACTGGATGTAGGGGAATGCCAGGACAGAGTAATGAGAGGGGGTTGAACGGAGAAAAGAGGGAGGGAAGGGGGCTTATGGGACTTTCGGGGAGGGAGGAAACGGGAAAGGGGAAGTGATTTGGAATGTAAATTAAAAAAATAAAATAAAATTAAATTAAAAAAAAAAAAAGAAAAAGAAAAAAAAAAAAAAAAAAGAATGAATGAGAGCTTTGTTGCCTGTGGTATAACTCAAAACACCAGACAGTGATAGGAAAAGCAGGGACAGGCTTCTATGAAGGGCATCACTTTTTTTCAATGAGGAAAACATATCAACTGTTAAATATATGAGTGTTTAATGCATATGGCTTAAGTTAAGCCCAAGAACTGCACAGCAGATTTCCACTAAAAAAATGCTGATCATGTGTGATACTACACAAGCTGTATCATAGCTGTCCATTCTTTGCTGCTCTACTCAGACAGCACAAAACAAAACACAACCAGCATTTACCACACCGAGAGATTTACAATAGTTATAAATACCTTTGACACAGCTGTCACCAAATAGCCGAAGGGTAAGTGTAGGTATTTGTCTCAGAGCTTGGGAGAGACCTTGTTTTCGAAAGTAAAAGTATTACAGTGGGTAAGGAGTCATGTATAAGGATGTACATTCTGCACGTAGACTTTGCTTATTCCTATAGATCTGTGTGCGCTAGCGATCTAAGTTAGACTGAGTACTTTCACAAGATAAGTATAGATTTTTAAGTGAGGTAACATGATTCTGAAAACCCACAGGAATCTACCTGAAGAGATTAGATAGCTTCCTTTGAGAGAGGTAATGCATCTCAAAGCCCCTGGAGTTTGACAAAAACTGGACTTTCAGAACAATGACAGCATCTTTTGCTGCACAAAATATACTGTTCTTCACCTGCAATTATCTTCACAAATGGTACAAAGCCTGTGACATATGACACAGTAACCAAAAGCATCACTTCACATACTCTGGAGAAAATAATCCAGCAACTTTGAAGTTTATGAGCGTTTATGAGAACTTACAGGTGGGATAACTTCTGTGTTGAAAAAAACTGTACAGCAGCCCCATTGTTACCTTTCATTCTCTGGATAATGAGCTACTTTAGTGACTGAACCAAATACAAGATCTGATCATAAATGGGGCTATGCCATCTTGGGGTATTTTTGGTTTTTTGGGTTTTTTATGGGGGGAGGTGGATTTTTTTTTCTCTTTTCTGCCTCAATCTTGTGTGTTCTTAGAGAACCCTTGTATCTTCTTCGTCTTCAGAAACAAGTTCACCTATATGCTGGGATGATCCTCTCTCTGTTCAATAGATAATTTTTCTATGCTTTTCCAGGGTCTCATCTTAGAGTTTCAGGAGTTTTGGTTACACATCTTTCAGAAATTACCCCTTAATGAACAGATCCACAAGACCCCACTTCTAACTGAGGAGCCATTTGATGGCTTTGAAGGAAGGGAAGTCAGTTTTCTTTAAGAATGTGTATGGTCCCTAGTAGATCAACTACCCTCCACACCCAATAGTATATAGGTAGCAAAGCTTGGATTCAATGGGTAATTTTTTTTTATTAATTTTAGAAGATAGCACAAAGTTGGGAAAGGTAGGGTGGTAGGTGTGAATCTGAGAGGAACTGGGGAAAGCGGGAGTGTGGTTGATCAAATACACTCTATGAAATTCTCCATAATAAAAATATTACATTAAAAAATACTTCAGAACTGGATAGTGGCAGAACACACCTTTAATCCCACCACCTGGGAGGCAGAGGCAGGGGGATCTCTGTGAGTTCAAGGCCAGCCTAGTTTACAAAGCTAGTTTTAGGACAGACAGTGATACACAAAGAAACCCGGTCTTGGGGGAAAAACAAGACTTCAGGAAAAAAAAGTTTAAAAATCATTCAGGGGTTTGAAGAGGCTCCTTAATGGCTAAGATCCCTGGTAGCTTTTCCAGAGGATCCGAGTTCCATTCCCACCACCTATATAACAGCTCACAAACACCTTTAACTTCATCTTCCAGGGATCCAGTGTTCTCCTTGGGTCTCCATGGTCTCTGTATGCATGTGGTACACAAGCATACAAGCTGCAAAACACCCACATACATAAAATAAAAATTTAAAGAGAAAATATATATCACAGCATTAACTGTGTAAGACACATCTAAATAAGGATTCATTTTATATTTTCAATCTCCTGGATTAATTAATTAATAAGAATTCCACATCTTGAGACCCAGCTCTGTCCTTACAAGGTGGTTTGGTGATTGAGAAAGAAATTCAGCATGCTTTCTCGCCTATGACCTCTGCACACAGAAACTGGAATGTCTGACCTCAGCTCAACGAGCCTGGAAGGCATCCTATCTGTAAGATCTACTCTCGGGCTTCAGGTTTCAACATCACTAATCCCTTTTTGCTTTCAAGTGACTTGGAACTTCAAATCTACTCCATAAATCATCTGTGGTCTCTCTGGTCCTTTCATTGATCTTGCAACTAACTCTGCTGGCTTTGGGGTTATTAAACTTTTTGCTAAAGGATTCAAGTTTCCAAGTTCAGTGCTACACTTGCGATACCTCCAGGACTCCTTCCTAGCCGCCCTTGTTTATCATCTGAGCACATCCTAGCTGCACCTGTTCTTGAGCTCGCACGTGCAGGAGGCAATCAGAGGAGTTTCAGAAGACCAGGTGTGTCGTCAGTCCCCGAAGATCCTGAGATAATCCAGATGACATCACATTTTCCGCCAGAAACTCCCAGGCAGCATAAAGGCCTTTTCAGCGTACACTCACACCCATTTTTGTCTATTTTGATTGCTAAGATAAATACATACATACATATATATACATACACACACACACACACACACACATATACACATATATAGGGGGTATTGTATTTTGTCTTTACGTGTTGAATTCCCCTGCTGCCTTCCCCCTATTGCCAGCCACTCCCACCCATGACTGCTCTCTTGATGCTGAGAGATTCTGCTGGAGTACAATACCAGGAACAGATTTTTCTACAACTGAGGAAGCCTGTATTATGTCTTCATTTGAGGCTGCCTTTGAAAGCAGCTAAATTGCCTGTTTGATTAGAAGTAATTTGTCCAGATTTCATATTTTCTTCTTCAAAAACAGTTACCAGTAGCATAAAAAGCTTTTCTAGAAACATCTGTGTATCTAATTTTCTGTTTCATGTTCTTGGTTCTTTATATATCTCCATTCATAGAAAGAAGTGCATAGGCACCACTCTGTTTATTTCCTGCTCCCATATGTTATTCAATCACAAGTGGTCAGAGCTAAACACATGTATATATGAATAACATTAATGGAAACAGAAGTGTGTGTGTGTGTGTGTGTGTGTGTGTGCGCGCGCGCGCGTGATTATAGAAGAGGTCATGAACCTGAGATGGAATAGAGAGGATGAAGATTTGGAGGGTGTGAGGAATAATGGAAATTATGTAAATACACTATACTCATAAATGAACCCTAAAAGAAATTTTTAAAATGCCTCAACTCTAGGTTCCAGGAAGCAGAGGCAGAGGCAAGGTAGACCTCTGTAAATTCAAAACCAGCCTGGTCTACATAGTGAGTTCCTAGATATGCAAAAATATGTAGATTGAGTCTGTCTTAATAAATGAATAAACAGATGAAAGATGATAGACAGACAGACAGATGATAGATACTAGAAAAAGAAAGCCTGGCTAAATACAAAGTTTAGAAGTAGAAAGTTGTCAATGTCGGCCAATTACTAAATCATGCCATCCAGAACCCAGATTGTATGTTTGTTCCATCGACTTTAGATGTAAAATTTTCATCTCTTTCCCTTTTAACTTGAAGTTTCAAGATGGATAGTGAATTTTCTTGCAAGAAAAAAAGAAAGACCATTAGCAACATCTATTGTGCCTTTTTTTTCAGGAAAGCAAAAACATTTCCAGAAGTTCGAAACAGGCTCTTTTTGTTTGGTTCAGTGGCTGAGATTAAGCCATTTGACTTTGTTATGTCTGAAAAGGAAAAAGGATTTGCTTGGCCTGATTATGATTCATCCCCTAAAGCTGGGCAGGTTGCCACTTACATTACTGAACTCCAAACCAAGCAACCCAGAACCTTAGTGGGCCACAAGAGCAATTGCTCACTTGTGGACTGAGGCTATTGGTGATTACTGGGTTTGCTCAAAACTGACTGGGCATAGATCCAGACTGTGTATGTGTTCCTTCAGTCTGCAGCACATTCTCATGATGAGTGGGAGATATTGCATATCTCCAGCCAGATAAAGCCACACAAATACACATGACATCTCTGTTAATGTCATGCCCAATAATATTTAATTCATGAAATAAATTACTTGGCCAAGTTTAACATAAATGAGACATATATGTCTCACTAATATATATTCCTACAAATTCATATATGAAATTCCTAAAATGCATATTTGTATATATTTTCCAAAATATTTATAATTTGTCAATTATATATTTATAAATATATTATTTATAAATTATATATACTCAAATATATAATTTGTATATATTTTACATAAAACTGAGACCCCCCCAATGGCAAGAAAGACAGGAGTACTTGTTAGCTACTCATTTGACAGGAGCTACCACAGAGTTAAAACAAATTGCCTGGGAAATACTTCTCTGACTTAGTAGACAAGAGGAAGTAGATAGAGATAGTGATGAGCTGTTAGTTATTAATTCCTTTTCTGGCAAAGGTTTCCAGCTATAACATTGGCTGTGGCCCCAGAAGGGCAGAGTTGACATGAACACCTCTAAAGTTAAAGTTCTGAATTTCCCCTACCTTCAGCTTTTTGCTCTCCGTGTTGAATCTAAAGTAGTTTTTGAGCATGAGGAACATGAGCCTCAAATATATAATGAAAATCCTGTAGTTATTTATTTGTTGATTTATTTTGAGATAGTGTCCCTCTATATAAATGAGGCAGTGTAAGTTTAAGTGAAGGCCAGCCTCTCAATGGCTCTAAATGTTCTGTTCTTCACAGTACACCCATTCATATGTCATCCACTTGTACACTGTGCTGGAGTATATCTGCATGACAACCATTTCTATGTTACATTATAAGACATTCCTGCTTCTTTCTTATATTCTCACTCTTGCTCTCCTTATTTCTTCCTCTATGCCAGTCACTCTTGGGGGAACCAGTTGCTATGTTGTGAGCAGATCCATGAAAGGACCTGCACAGGGAGAACTGGGGCCTTCAAGTAAGAGCTGCATAAATGAGGCTCCTGAGAAGTGGGTTCTCCAGCCCAGACATGCTTTCAGATGCTTAAGGATTGGGTTAACGACTTCTCTTTAACCTTATGAGAAACCCTGAAAGATACTCTATGTTCCCATCCAGAAAAACTGCACGAGATGGGCAATGTCTGTCGAAAGGTATAATGTGTTGGTCAAATTTGCTAAGAATAAGAAGACAGCTGAAAATGTCCAGAAATTAGTATTACCTCAAGTATGTGTTATCCTAGTTTGTGACCAATGAATCCAAAACTACCAGTCACAGCTGTCTTCACCACTGATAAAACTATTTCCTGAACTCTGAAAGCTCATGGAATAAACATTCAATACCCAGCCATGCTATAGTGGCAAACAAGAGGGTTATGATCCCTGCTTCACTTAATCTTCCAAATTACATACTTCAGGTAACTAAGGAGCAAACATGTATTTGCACCTAGCACCATAGTCATGAACATAACCAGAGACGTGCAACATTTATTTTTTAATTTTTCTACCTTGCACCATGGAAAATACTTATGAAATATAAAATGTGAAAAGCCATGTCATTTAAAAAGATGTAACAAGCAATCCAAATTCTTCCTCAAAAATTGGTAAAAGTCTGACATTTCTATAATTGACCTTTACGGGATTTACAAAAGTGACCTTTATCTCAAGAGTTGGCTTATGATGTGGGCTGAGTGTGATCATGGTGGACAACCAGTTGGTGTGTCTGTGAAGGTTCCTGCAGAGCACAGACAGGATGGTCTGTGGGCTCAGGCCACTCACTGTGCAGTTCTCTTCTGTAGGAAATAGGGATATTTGTCTGACTAAGCGTCTCTGCCTCATTGTGGACCTGGTGCACAGCAGCTCTCCATAGGCCCATGACCATGATGACTCCTGTGGGTACTTTCCATTTGTAGGCTCCTTGTGCCCAATTTTCTGCATGTTCTGCAAGTATATGTGTTTTCTTTTCCCAATTCCTGACCTTTGCTCCTTGGCTATATTAATGTTATTATTTTGTCTTGTAATACTTTTGAATGTTTATTAGCAAGAACCAAGGGCTGGAGAGATGACTCAGAGGTTAAGAGCACTGGTTGCTCTTCCGTAAGATCTGGCCCCAATTCCTAGCACCCACACAACAGCTTACAAACTCTTTAAATCTGGTTCCAGGAATTTTGATGCCCTCTTCTGACTTCCATGGGTACCAGACATGTAAAAGTAAAAACTCAAAAAAGGAAAAAAAAAAAAAAAGAAAAAGAAAACAAAAAACAAAACCACACACACATACACACACACACACACACACACCCCCTAAATGTAAATCATTAGCAAATATCACTATTCCAAAATGAGTCCTTTCAGTGCAAAACTAAAAGGGATAAACAAAGCTGAAAATTCATGTTTAAAAATATTTACTAATAATATTATAAAAATAGAGATTATAGTCTGAATTCATATTGATGCCCATGGCCCACATTACTACTGAATGCCATGTGGATGATCATGGTCTGTTCTGCCATTTGAAGTTGCTTCAAGTGGGACAGGCTGTTCTGGGAACCATGTTGGTGTCTGTGGCAATTTGAATATGTTTGACCCAGGGAGTGGCACTTTTTGGAGGTGAGGCCTTGTTGAAGGAAGTATGTCACAGTCGGGGTGGGCTTCGAGACTCTCCTCCTAGGCATGTGGGAGTAAGTTTTCTCTGTTTACCTTCAGAACAAGATGTAGAACTCTCAGCTCCTCCATTGCCATGTTTGCCTAGATGCTAGGATGCTAGGACCTTGATGATAATGGACTGAACCTCTGAACCTGCAAACGCCAATTAAAAGTTGTCCTTTATAAGAATTGCCTTGGTCATGGTGTCTCTTCACAACACTGGAAACCCTTACTAAGACAGTGTCTGTGGACCATATTGCCACCAGAGATCATGCAGAGGTTCATGACATGTGCCGATGCCAGAGGACAACTGGATATCCATGATCTTACCAGATACCATGTGAAAGTCTATTGTCCATGCTCCTGCCAACTATTAAAGACAAATAAAATTCTTCTGTAGTGGTATCATTGACTGCAGATTCACAGTTGAGAAAGAGGGACATAGAAGGCTTCTGTGACAACCCCTACCCTCACTCCATCCCAACCCCCCCCCCAATAAAGTACCAGACTAGACAGGAGGCTATTGAAGAGAACTCCTAAAAATTGTGATAAGAATACAGACTTGTAGTTCTCTATAATGGCTACTGGCAGGAGTGGGGTGGGGAGAACTTTTTAAGCAGGGAATTTGGCCATACTCCTGTGACTATATGGACAACACAAATTGAAATTTGTTATTATTGTTGTTGTTGTTTGTTTTTTATCTTTGGGAAGAGGGGAGGCCACAAGGGTAGGTGGGCAGACCTTGGAGGACTAGGAAGTAAGGGTGATCTAGGTGCATTATGTGAAATCCCCAAATAATCAATAAAATATTATATTAAAAATAGCTATTATACATTTTTTCATAAAATACAAATATATATTTTATATCCTTATATCAATAAAATGAGCTAAATAATGATCTCAGAGTTTACATACTATTCTAATATGGCAATCAATTATATTTTACTTATAGAATTCTTCTTCTACATTGTCCAAATTTCCAACTATATTAAAACAAAACTATAATAAAATATTTTCATATATGTGCATAATTTAATGTGTTTATTAGGGATAGATACTGTTTCAAATTTTTCCAGTTTCAAAATAATGGATAATTAACTGATTGAATAAATTCTAGCAAAGGTTGGGAGAAAACTGAGTGTGTAATACAGGAAGAAGAGAAAGCAAGTTAGGCTAGGAAATCTTGTGACCATGTGCTTTTCTCCTTTACATTTTTATATTAATTTTTGCATATCTAATATATATTTATCAGTAGAAGGTCCTTGGATTTCAGAATATACAGAAACCAATAAGACTGCCTTTCACGTCTTCCAACTCTCCAGATTTCTTCTTGTCATTTTAAATATTGGGGTGAACTATTCAAAAAGTCCCTTTTATCGATCAAATGCATTTTAAAGAAATACCATATAGATCCAATCGACACCATACACATACCGATTTCCTTTTACAAAAGTGCTCAGAATATATTCCACAGTCTTTGCATGTGATAGGATATCTTGTTACACACATTTCCTTAGTCAAATATCTGAAAGTTGGGTTTTTTTAATTACGACATCTGAGGAAGGTGATCTAAAGGGAATAGAGCAGATCTGGGCTATGGATTTGTTCTTCATTTGCCTAAAATGAGCAATGGTTTCTTTTAACTTCAAGAATATGTTTGAAGTCTACAAATTACATAAACAAATGATAAGAAAACATTGTCTGAAGAAAATCTCTGAATAACAAAGCTCACTGCTTCCATTAGGAGTACTGGCATGCAGGCGCTAACTATGCCACTGCCAGCCAGGTGGTGCCTTGGTTCAGTTACTACATCTTGGAGCCAGGATTTAGTAATAAAATTACCTAAAATAAATTTTTTGTCAATTAAGAAATATTGTTGAGTATTTTCTTGTCACAATTCCACTTCCTTAAAGCAATTTTTATGTTAGAAAGCAAGAAAAAATTACTAAGTTCTCATGACTGTGAGGGTAGATATTTTAAAAATATTTTTAAAAGAAATCCCAAATTTTGGAAATGGGAGAGAACTGAAGAAATGGGGCACTTGATAATCATCAGGAGGTGTATATCAGCCTTGCTTGTGACATTCCACCCTTTGTTCAAAATACCAACTAACAGAATCCAATCAATCAATAAGTAGGTGAAAGAAATGAGCAAGAGGGCAAGTGAAAACTGAAGTTTAAGCTCAGAGGTTGTATCTTGTAGCACAGGAGTTGCCAACAAACCACACAAACACCAATCTCAGTTAGACAGGGATAATTTATTGAAGGCATACCATAAGACTAATCTATCAGGGCCATATGTAGCTCAGAATTCAGGGCTGAGCCACAACCACAAACATCTTTCTCTGTTAGCTTATAAAGGAAAAAATTACAAAAAATACAGTGAGCTCACACACAGGTGCAGGTAGTGCTGCCCCATGGTCAGCTCTGACTCAAGCCATTTTAGACTTAACAGTTCATATTGACCTTTAATTTGATGGGTCTTATGTAAAGCTTTGTGGAATTTCTTGATGAACAAACCTCACACTGAACTAACAGGATATGTGATCAACATGACCTTGTTTTGAGTCAAGTTATTTTTCTGTGTCAATGACTACCAGACATGGAACAAAATGACTATAGCTATGCTAGGTTGGAGGGTAAGACCTCAACAGTCTTCCTTTGTCTTCAAATTATCACCTTCTCTCAAAGACATTTCAGACAAACACTATGTTTTCTCTAATAAGTAGAATCTAAATTTAGATTTGCATGTAACTCTATCCTATCATTGATCTATATCTAGCTATATCTGTATACATGGATAAGTAGGACATGAAGTTGAAGAGGAACTATTATATGGATGGAAGAGGGAGGGAGTGATAAGAAAGAGCAAGAAATAAGAATATATGTGATATGAAACAAAATCTGGAGGAAGGGGACCAGCCCGAGGAAGATAGAAAAAACAGGTGAGGGGACAGTGGGAAGGACAAAGAACAGAGTGTAAAAATGAAACCATTTACTTAGTATGATAACTTAAAAAAATTTAGACATGGCCAAATCATGAAATTACAACCATATTATTCGCTTCTCAAAATTTATCCAGAATCACTATCTCCTGGTCAATGTTGCAAACTCATGAGCACATTTCTTGTAAGCTGCATAATGATTCCTAGGCCATCCTGAGATATAGTGGAAGGGACTGTTTCAAAACCAAAACATACTGCTGGTGGAAGTCCACACTGGTAGGGCCACTGTAGTGTGGAGGCTTCTCAAAACACTGGAAACAAATGTTCCACATGATCCAACTGTACCATGCATGCCTGGGCACATATTGAAAGGACTCTATCCTACAATAGAGATTCTTCTTTATCCGTGTTCATTAATGTTCTTTCTATTCACAACATCCAAGAAATGAAAACCAGTCTAGATGTTCATCAACTGATAAGTAAATATTGAAAGTTTGGGCACATCAGTCAAGGAAGCAAGTAGGCTAACTGTATATCTTTACCTCTTCTTCAGCTCCTCCAAAACTAATCTCCCAGTCACATCCCCCCCCCCAGGCCTCCCCCCAACCACCCCCATCTCCAGTGGATCATACAGATCTTCTCCCTCTCACACACTCATTGATTTATCTGAGCCCCCAACTCCATCACGAACTTATTGGGAGGCCACAGGTCACTCTGAACAGGGAAAAAGGTAGACTAACTGAAGATTTTCAACCATCCCTCCTCTCCTCCAAATCCAATCCCCTGGTCTCATTCCTAGCTCTGCAGAAGACCACGTGCTAAGGCCTCCCTTCCTCCTGCCCCCATCTCCAGTGGATCACACAGCTCTTCTCCTCCTAACTGTCCCCCTATTTTATCTCAGCCCCCACTCTTGCAGTCATTCCCTGGACAGATCCTTCCTGCCAGGGAAGCAGGGAGACTGAGATTTTCACCCCTCCCTCTACTCCTTCAAGTCCAGATTCTCTAGTCTCATCCACAGCTCTATAATCAACTACCTGCTGCAGCCTTCCTTGCTCTCTGACCCCATTCCCAGGGGGATAACTAAGCAGATCTTTGTGGAACATACTGCTTTCTTCTCTCCCATGACCTCTCCCCAATACTCATCCCCATTCTTAAGTGTGAGCTCCCAATATGTAGAAACACTTTTTACCTGGAAAGTCCAGTAGCTACACCTATCAGTATCCCAGAAATTTCCTACCAGGTGATGCATAGCTACCATATTCTCCTAGGAATCAAAGTAGGCAACAGAAATCAAGAAATGAAACAATCAAGAAAAAAAGTCAAGACTAGATAACATCACCTAGAGTTACAATCTTCCCCAAATCCAGATACCTAGACACCAGTATAAAAACACAATCTTAACAGCCAGGATGTTTCCACTAGATGTATCCACTATGTTTCCACTAGATGTATCCACAGATGTATCCACAGACATATCCACTAGAGCCCAGCAACCTGCAGCAGACCCTGAGTATTGCAGCATAGTTGAAGCACAATTAAAAGACCTTAAAATAACCTTTATAAATATAATAAAGGTCCTTAAAGAGGAAATAAATAAACCCTTTAAAGAAATCTATGAAAATACAACCAACCAGTGGAAGAAAATAAATGTTGAGGGTAGGTTTTGTGCACTGTGTATTCAATGGCTAATTTCTGTGCCCAGATATCTGGTTATTGTCTGAACAATGGACATCTCTGGCCTCAATGTTATGTAAAAATTGTTTTCTATCACCTCTGATTGGTTAATAAAAGAGCTCATCAGCCAATAAGTTGGGCAGAAGGATGCAATAGGACTTCTGAACCCAGTCAGAGAGTCCTAAAGGAGACAAAAGAATAGAGAAAGATCACCAGAAGGTATGGAGAGACCAGGAGAATTCACCATAAGATGGTGATGAAAAAACAGCCATGAGGACACACAGGTACCAGAGTGTCTTGACATTGTCAGGACATGCAAGACTAGATGGCAAGTAATGGGACATTTGGTTGGGAAGTAGCAGCCTAGTCAGTAAGAATAGATCAAAAGTTGCCCAGCTATTAGCGCTTGCAGCTTCTTAATAAAAATGCCCTGTCTCTGCATCTTTATTTGGAAGATAAAATTGGCTAGAACATGCATACAAATACCCTGCAGTTACTTTGGAGCAAAGGGGGCATAGAAATCCATCACCCCCATGAAATACTATTACAAATAAATAAAACAAGACCTGAATCAATAAACAACACCCAAACTGAAAGAAACAAAACATTTAGGAACTGGATCCTCAAAGGCAAACCTTACCAAGAGAATACAAGAAATGGAAGAGAAAATCTCAGGCATTGAAAGCATAATAGAAGAAATGAACACCTCAGTCAAAGAAATGTTGTCTAAAGAAATCCTGGCAAAAACATTCAGGACATCTGGGACACTATGAAAAGACCAAATCTAAAAATAATAGGAGTAGAGAAGGTGAAGAAATTCAGATAAAAGACACAGAAAATATTTTAAACAAAATCATAGAAGAAAATTTTCCTTACCCAAAGAAAGAGATGCCTATCAAAGTACAAAAAACATACAGAACACCAAAAAGAATGAACCAGAAAAGGAAGTCCTCTCAGCATATAATAATTAAAACACTAAACATACAGAACAAAGAAAGAATATTAAAAGCTACAGGTGGAAAAGACTAAGTAATGGGACAAGAAAAGGCAGTACAGAGAAGTTCCTTCATCTTTATTCTTGCTGAAGCCATTCAGTTTAAACTGATCTCCTTGATAGACAATCTCATGGAAAATTACACAAGCCTATTCTAGAACCCAAAGCCAGTATGTCCCAGTTAGCTTTTCTTAGCTTCTGCTAAATTACCTGCTTTTGCAACCCTCATTCCAGTTAACTATTTAACTTCGCATCTAGCAAATTGATTGTTTACAAGAAATCCTTCCCTCCCCAAAGCTGCCAAGAGAGATGCCTAGACATGGTTTCTTCTGTCAAAAACCCCATGTTTGGAACACTTGAGACTACACCTAGGTCTCTGAATACCTGTCTGAAATAAAGATTTTAAATGGTTATAGATTGTGTATGAGTGGTCATCTCTGGTGGACTACTAACAGTAACATATAATAGAAGAACTAAGGGCATGAGCAGATTTTCTACAGACACTAAAAGATCACATAAGAGAAGACAAATGACTGCCTAGACTTTTATACCCCAGAAAAAATTTTCAATCACAGTAGATAGAGTAAATAAGACAGTCCATGATAAAAACCAAACTTAAGCCGTATTTATTTACAAATCCAGCCCTAAAGAAAGCACTAGAAAAAAGAAACCTTACAACCTGAAGTTAACCATACCCAAGAAAACACAAGGAATAAATAATCCCAGACCAGCAAATCAAAATAGGGAACGCACATGCACACGAACACGCACACGCACACACACACCAACAAAATGACAGGAATCAACAAACACTACTCATACCTCCTACAATCAACAGTTTAAATTCCCCAATAAAAAGACACAAATAGAATGGATGAGGAAACAGAATCCATTATCCAGTTGAACCCAAGAAATATACCTTAACATCAAGGTTAGACATTACTTCCAGGTAAAAAGGATAGAAAAAGGTATTGCAAGCAAATGGACCTAAAAGAAAGGTGATATAGCCATTATAATAGCTGACAAAATAGATTTCAAGCCAAAACTAATCATAAAAGATAGAGAAAGACAGTACATACTCATGAAAGAAAAAAATCCACCAAGAAAACTTTGCAATTCTTAACATACATGTACCAAACACATGGGCACTCAAGTTCATTAAAAAACAAAACAAAAAACCAACCAAAGAACAACAACAACAACAAATACAAAAACACTACTACAGCTTAAATCATATTGATTTACATATTGATTCTCACACTGATAGTCGGAGATTTCAGTATCTTACTCTAGTCAATAGACAGGCTATCCAGATAAAAACTAAACAGACAAATTCTAGAGCTAACATAGGTTATAAACCAAATGAACTCAACAGGTGTTTATAGAACATTTTACCTACACATAAAAATAAGATACCTTCTCAGCATCTCATGGAAGTTTTTCCATAATTGACTACATACATGGACACAAAGCAAGTCTCAACAGATAAACGAAAATTGACCACCATTTTGGACTTCAACAACAATAGAAGCAACAGAATGCTTACAAACTTGTGGACACTAAACAACTCTCTACTGAATTAAAAAAATGAGTCAAGACAAAAATTAAGAAATAAATTAATGGGTTGGAGAGATGGCTCAGAGGTTGAGAGCACTGACTGCTCTTGAAGAGGTCCTGAATTCAATTCCCAACAACCACATGGTGGTTCACAGCCATGTATAATGAGATCTTGTGCCCTATTCTGGCATGCATACATATATGCAAAACAGAACACTGTACATAATAAATAAATAAATCTTTAAAACAAAAAGATAGAAAGAAAAATTACTTACTAGAAGAGAATAAAAATTAATACATAACATACCCAAACTTATGAGACACAATGAAACTGGTGCTGAGGAAAATCAATAGCATAAGTGCCTACATTCATAAAATTTTTTAAGAGATCTAATACTAAAAATGTAGCAGCATAACCGAAAGCTCCAGAATAAAAAGAAGAAATCACACCAACAATGAGTAGTAGGCAAGAAATAATCAAACTCAGAGCTGAAATTAATAAGGTAGAAACAAAGAATCAATGAAACAAAGAATTGGTTCTTTGAGAAAATCATTAAGATTGACAAACCTTTATCCAAATTAGCTGAGAGAGAGAGAGAGAGAGAGAGAGAGAGAGAGAGAGAGAGAGAGAATATCCAAATTAACAAGTTTTGAAACGGACAGGGGAACATAACAACATGGAGGAACCCCCCAAAAAAATCATACTTTAAAATCATACAAAAAAATACTTTAAAAATCTGTAGTACAGTTAATTGGAAACTCTAAAGGAAATTAATAATTTTCTCCATACATTTCACTTACCAACATTAAATAAATATTGGATAGGTAATTTAAACAGACCTATAGCCTCTGGTGAATAGAAATAGCCATTAAAATTTCACAATAACAACAACAAAACAACCCTCAGGGCTGGATGGTTTTAGCACTGAATTCTACCAGACTTTCAAAGAAGAGTTAATACCAATACTCCTCAAATTATTCTCCAAAATAGAATCAAAAGGAAGATTTCTCAATTCATTTTATAAAATTACAGTTACCTTGATACTCAAACCACATAAGACCTAAGAAACAAAGGGAACTACTGACCAACCTAGATGTAAAAATTCTCAAAAATATACTAGCAAAGAAATCCAAGTACACATCAAAGAGATCATGCACCATGATCAAGAAGGCTCCATCCCACAGATGGTTCAACATATGTAAATCTATAAATGGAATCCACTATATGTAGTGATAACTCTGAAATTTTGGTTTCTTTAAAAAACACATAAATATTATAAGAATATATTTTTGTTTAATCCCAGGTATAGAGATATGGGACTGTTCTGAAACAGCTGACTATGATTTTCCTCATGCTCTAGCAGAGGCATGTTTTTGCCAGCTGCAGAGTTTCTGAGATTATATAACATTTGGAATTCTGGAAACTTTTCAGAGAGTATATAAATGCTAGGACCCCAAGAGGTGGGTGAGGGATGGTGTGTTGTTTTGTTGGTGGTGGTGGTTGGTCCTTCAGGGATGTTGGTTGCAGTGTGCTAGTAGCCATGGACAAACAGGAAACTAAACGGAAAACATTAGATTCAGGGATTTTTCTAATTCCTTTTCCCCCTCTATCCTTGTTTCTCTCCTATGTAGTGTTACGGGGTGAAACTGGAAGAATAAAGGGTGGGAAAAAGAACCTACAAAGTATCAAAGACCACCTACAAGTGGCTCTCAAATGTGGTGCACAAAAATAAGGGTAAAAATGCAAAAAAAAAAAAAGTTTCAAATGCCATAGAGAAAACAGCAGGGGAAGAAGAAATGGATAGTCTTTTTCAAGATGCCAGCAAAAAATTTATTGCAGCTGCTACTACTGGGATATACCTCTTTGCTCCAAGAGGGGATTTTCTGTTTGTTTGTTTGTTTGTTTTCTTTTTCATATTTTCTGTTTCAAGAAGTATTGGAAGAATGAATAAGCAATTGGAAAAATACTGGGCTGAAATGGAGAGGCCTGAGAAACAAAAGATGACTGAAATGGGAAAACAAAAGGGGTCACTCTACTCTCTCATTTTGAAAGGGTTGCAGAGTTGGTTGTGCAACTGGAGAGAATGCAGGTAGAGATGGAAGCTCTTAGGAGTCAAGGAACACTGAAAAAGAGAGAACAAAAAGGTTCATTCCCAGTGACTTAGCAAGAGAGTAGGTATAGGAAAGAGGGAAAGAAACTGCACTTGAGGGGCTGGTTAAGAGCACTGCTCTTCCGAAGGTCCTGAGTTTAAATCCCAGCAACCACGCGGTAGCTCACAACCATTTATAATGAGATCTGATGCCCTCTTCGGGAGTGTCTGAAGATAGCTACAGTGAGCTGGGATGGAGCTGAGTGGGGCCAGAACAAGAGCTGGAGAGTTGGCTCTGTGATTAAGAGCACAGACGGCTCTTCCGAAGGTTCTGGGTTCAAATCCCAGCAATGGCACAGTAGTTCACAACCATCTGTAATGAGATTGGGTGCCCTCTTCTGGTGTGTCTGAAATCAGCTACAGTGTACTTATATAATGAGTAAATAAATCTTTTTTTTTTTTTTAAAAAAAGCCTATTTCATCAAGAAAGAGTTTTGAAAGAAAGGGTTAATCTCAAACCAACTGAGCTTCCAGGGTGGGAGGAAGGGCAGTCTGGGGTTACTAGATCACCATCAGCTTTCTCAGTAGTCATATAGCATATGCCTACTAGTGGTATGAACAAGGTTATGACAAGATAGGATGGTGTCCTATAGAGGCCATGATTTCATATGAGATACACTTGCCTTATGTGAAACAAATTCTAAATATCTGGGCTACTTAGAATAAAGTTATTCCACAAGACTTGGAAGAGATTGGTAATAGCTCTACTAAAGGCTGGAACTGAAATGGTTAACATGGTAAAGGGAAGAATCCATGAATATTGGACAGTGAAATAGAGCAAGGGGAATGAATTTGGAAAAGAATGGTTGCTAGGCAAAGTGTGGTACACAGATATACAGGAACAGATTCAAGTAAAAACTACTATAGAACAATGCTATTTAGCAGCTTTACAAGCTTGGGACAAAGTTGAGGAGCTCAGGGGGAAAATCCACCTTGTTTACAAAGATTATACAAAGCTCTGGAGAAGCTGTCACTGACTTTTGTTGTTGTTGTTGTCATTGTTGTTATTGCTTTTACAAAGATGAGTCTAAGCAGTGAACAAAGCTGTATCAGACCCTGACACAAGACAGGTGTTGATAGAGACTTTGTGATATGAAAATGTTGATACCGAATGTAAAAAAGTTACTAGACTATCAAACACACAAGCAGTGTCTATTGGATGGGTGGATAAAAGATAAAACAGTATTGGTTCTAACCAATATACTAATATATTACTCATCCATGTGCATTCCATCCTCTGATATCTTGTTCAATATCTTTCTTAAAAGACTTGAAGTTCTTGTCATACAGGTTTTTCACTTGCTTGGTTAGAATTACACCAAGATATTTTATATTACTTGTGGCTATTAGTAAAGATGTTGTTTCTCTGATTTCTTCCTCAGCCCATTTATCATTTGTATATAAGAAAGCTGCTGAATTTTGGAGTTAATCTTGTTACCAGTCACTTTGCTGGCAGTGTTTATCAGTTGTAACTGTTTTCTGATAGAATTCTTTGGTCACTTATCATATATCGTTTGCAAACAGTGATATTTTGATTATCTCCTTTCCAATTTGTATTCCTTTCATTTCTCCTGTAGTTGTCTTATTGTTCTAGCTAGAATTCCAAGTACTACATTGAATAGATATGAAAAGATGAGACAACCTTGTCTTGAACCTGATTTTAGTGGAACTGCTTTGAGTTTCTCTTCATTTAATTTGATGTTGGCTATCAGCTTGTTGTAAATTGCCTTTATTATGTTTGGGTATGTCCCTTGTATCTTTGATCTTCCCGATACTTTAATCATGAAGGAGTGTTGAATTTTGTCAAAGGCTTTTTCAGCATCTAATGAGATGATTATATGTTTATTTTTTTCTCTCAGTTTATATGGTGAATTACTTTGACAGATTTTCATATGTTGAACCATCTCTGCATCTCTGGGATGAAGCCTATTTTATTGTGGCAAATGAATTTTTTGATGTGTTCTTGGATTCAGCTTTGTAAGTATTTTATTGAGAATTTTTGCACATAAATTCATGAGGAAAGTTGATTTGTAATTCTCTTTGTTGAGTCTGTGCGGATGGCATATCAGGGTGACTGTGACCTCATAAATGAATTTGGCAAGGTTCTTTCTGTTTCTATTTTGTGGAATAATTTGAGGCACATTGGTAATAGCTCTTCTCTGAAAGTTTGGTAGATATCTTCCCTAAAACCATCTAGTCCTGGGTTTTTTCTGGTTGGGAGATTCTAATGACTGCTTCTACTTCCTTAGTGGTTACAGGTCTGTTTAAGTATTTATTTGATCTTGATTTAACTTTGTAAGTGGTATCTATCAAGAATTTTGTCCATTTCTTTTAGATTTTCCAATTCAGTACAGGATTTTGAAGTGTGATTCTTTGGATTTCCTCTATATCTGTTGATATGTCACCATTTACATTTCTGATTTTGTTAATTTGGATATTCTCTGCCTTTTAGTTAGTTTGGATAAGAGTTTGTCTATTGTGTTGATTTTCTCAAAGAATCAGTTCTTTGTTGTAGAGAAATTTTAAGTCAGCTACATGGCTTCTTGGGCAAGAAATCATATCCTTCTATGTCTGCATGATCCAGTTGAAGTGATACACCTTTAATCTCTTTGGATGAAAGACAGGCACACCCTTAGTATACACTTTTATCCCAGAAATAAAGATAAAGTTGAGGGGCAAAGTAACAAGTCAAAGCAAGATTGGACAGAATGAATCAGCAATAGGATATGCACAACTCTCACAAGAACAGACAGGAAAAAGAGGCTAAATTGAAGAGCAAAATTCAGTCAGAAGCCAAGAGAAGCCAATTTGAATCAGTCATTTTGGAAAGGAATTTGAGCCAGAGCAGCTGAGTTGAATCACCCAGTCAGAGTTCAGAAAGAGCTAGAAAGAGTGAGTTTATTCAGCAGTAAGTCTCAGAGGCTGAAACATTCTAGGTTTTGTTTTGTTTTTTGTTTGCTTGTTTGTTTGTTTTTTAACACAACTGTAGCCATTTTGTATTAAGTCTCCATTTTGCTCCTAAGGTGAAATTAAGTTCAGCTTCTCAGATTCCACTTTGTAGAAGTAATTACCTATAGCTGACACTGAAGAATGCTACTAATAAGCCAAAAGGTGATGGCTGAATTACTTGTGTTCTAATATCTCAATGCACTGAAATTCCCTGTACACTACCTGCCTGTCCACTACCCCCTCTTACTTCACCTAGGAACAATCAACTTAAACGTTAGCTGATAATACTTTGTCTGTTAGCCAAAAATGTACCACTTCCCTGCCTGCCTTTTAAACATTTGAACCTGGTATCTCATATGAAATGCCTGCCCTCAGAACAGACTGGTACCACAATTAGGCACCTGAGTCCTTTTTTTATGATCCTGAATGTTCAGTTTGGGGGTATTCTGTGTTCAACAAACTATGTTTAACAGAAATTGGTGTTTGTATGGTTTTTGTGGTGATTCCTGAACCCCAACACTAGGGTTAGGTTAGCAGAGAAAAGCTGGAAGTTAAAGCCTTCAAGGTTTTAGAAAATTAGATTATACAGAAGCTAGAAGCTTCTAGGCAGAGGCCTAGGGATAGAGTTGGGCATGTCCTATCTCTGGCTCATTCTGTCAAATCTTTTTTTGATTCATCACTTTGTCTGCCCCTCAATTAGGTGTTACTTTTAATCATGCCTGCTTTCTTCTACAACTAACTTTACCGTAATTGTTTGGATTAAAGGTGTATACTAAGGGCATGCCTATATTCTAGTCAGAGGGATTAAAGGTGTGTCATTCCAGCTGGACCACACAGACCTCTAGAAAGAGAGGCTAATTATGAGCAGGGAGAGAGAACAAAAGGGTAGTGTTATGGGTGGTGGGTATTGTCTGTATGACAGTTTTATTCAGACAATTTTACAGAGACAGGTTACAAAGAGAACAAGCTAGACACAGGAGGAGACAGAATGAGCCAGAGAATATGAAGGAACCAGAAGATTAGAACATATTTTCAAAATCTCTATGAGGCCAGGCAGAACAATTCATTTAGAAGGTAAAAGACGTGGTATAAAGGGCTGAGAAGAAGTTATGAAACAGGAAGGATTTAAAGTGGGATGGTAAACAAGGGCAAGGTAGAAAATGGAAAGAGGGAAGAATAAATAACAAATAGGAATCAGGAGAACTTATAGGGTAGAAACTTCCTAAAATACGTCTATACACATATATAAAATGAGTCAAAATGGAATTATCCTATAATGAGACAATACATCTAGTAGATACTAGAAGCTAGCAACAACAACAGTGCCAAGAATAGGTTATTTCTTTTAAAATTCTTGGACATTCTGATTTCAAAGACCCCAAACATCACAGAATATTGTCAGTAATGTTGCCTGTCCTCTAGAATTTAATTGTAAGTCTCTTTGGCTAAAAACACCACATGTCTGAATCATAGAACATGATGAAATCAAGTGGATACTGACCTGGGAGCTTCATCCTATTGGCTTTCATAGTGCTAGAAGGTGCTATGCACACAATAGGAGGCACAATTCACCCACTGTGAATTCTGTGAGTTAGAATCATGACTGGCCTGCTGAAACATGCCCACTGCTGCAATAGTAGCATAAATGTCATGGGAATAACCAACTACTTTCTGATTGGATTTAAGGCCCAATCCACAAGGTGAAATCCATATCTTCTGACATCATTATTGGGCTAAAACCCTATGGCTCAAAACATCATAGACTCTAGGAGAGAACCTATTAATATTATTCTGTTAAATGGACATAGTGTTAGACCAATCCTGATGACTTATCATTATGCCATAGATTAATGCATTTCTCAGCCCCCATCAGAGAAGCTTCTATTTGTAATCCATATATGGTAACCAACAGAGACACACATAACTACCAAGGTACAGAGAACCAATTTTAAGCATGGATAGGAGGGTTGGTCAAAAAGCTCCAGCCCTAGCCAAAGGACTATTGGCCATTATTACCTACTGGGAAAGGAAAGGTCAATTTTCTCTGAGAGAGCTGGAATAACTGAGGGAGAGAGAGAGAGAGTGAACATAATCCTTACACACTGTAAATTCTCACAGAATTCTATAAATAGATTTTCAAGAATCAAAAGAGGCTGAGGAGATGACTCAGTGAGTAAAGAGAATCTGAGTTTGCTCCCTAGTTTCTATGTAAAGAGTCAGTAACATTAGTAGCTATAATCTCACAGATGGGAGACAGATACAAGATGATCCCTAGCCATTCAGTCAAGGCAGTTTCACGAAACAGGCAAGTTCCAGTTTCAAATTTTGAGTCTCAAGACCTTGTCTCAAAGACTAAGCTAAAGAATGATTAAGAAGACACCTGGCACTTACCTTTGGCATCTGCATGCACACACACAGAAGTTCACCTGCATATACACATACAAATGTGTATACACATTAAAAATGATAAATAGGATAAGATGGGATGTGATGAGATGAGAGAGAGGGGAGGGCGAGGGAGAAGAAGAGAGAGAAAGCTAGAATGAAGGGGATGGTGAAGGTTATCTGGTGCTCTTAGTGAGTGAAATGATTTTTGTTCATTCAGCCTGGTTAATTGTAGATCTGTCTAGTTTACCTGTAAATGATCACATGAGATTTTCCCAAAGTCTTAGACATAAAACCTGCCATTTCACCAATTGGCATCACCCCACAAAACAACAAACCGGGACAAGACTAAGGACTCCAGGTGTGGCTTCCCTTCCTCACTCCTGACACTGTCTGTCTCAGTGCTCAGAGAGTCAGCCAGCAACAGGGCAAACATACGCGCCTTTTACACGTGTGAAGATGCACTATCATATATGGAAAACAGATTTCACTATCTGACCACTGTCAATGAGCCACGCGCTTTTTCTAACCATAAGGACGACGAACGAGGTTTATTTTAGGGACAATGGTTCATTATCACATTTAGATTTTTTTCAGTGTGTCACTTGTCCACTAATAAGTAGGAGTGTTTCTGTGAACAAAAGATGCCTTGTTATACAGAGAACTTAAATACAGATGCCAGCGTTTTCATCTTTAGAGACGCTTTTCCACGTGGGTGGAGTATGAAAAAGGCTGGGAACTAGGGTTGGATTGTGGAATAAGTAACAAATGTTTCCTGTTCTGATGCATGAAAGTTCCCCAGTCTGAGAGGCAGGGCCTCTGGTATTTAAAGGATGCCAACAGGTCTTTTGGATTACTGTCCTGCCAGAATATCCACAACCCCTGCGATATGAATACCTTAGTCTATTGTAAATTGTGGTCACTTAACAGGACCCTACAGAGAGGGAAGCAGTGTTGTAAAATGCACATTTGTAAGAGTACCAAACCTGATCAACTTGCTAGAAAAACCTAAAGCATGGAAAACATAGGCTAAGATCTGTTGATGGAGGTTTTTTTCCCTTCATTGTTATTCTCATGGGAGTTAAAATGTCCAAGATTAGATCCCACAGGCTTGCTCTGAAATAAAAGGGATGTGTTTTACTACACTCTCCTATGTATGTTCCTGCCAGGTAAGTCCTCAGATTGTCACCAAATACAATCAGTTTTGCTCTTCCTGGCCAATATTCCAATGTAAAGGCTCACATGGCTCCCGAAAGCCCCAGAAATGCAGGCTTCCAATGAAGCCATGTGATTTCACTCTTGGCAACAAGAGTGTTTGGGGAAATCCAAAAGTTACCTACAGTATGAAGCAGTATCAATTACAGAACTAAAGGAAATTTTGTTCAACCGTATTTGACTCTGGTCAAAATAATTGTCCAGGTATGAGTGTGTGGCTCATACCTGTAATACCAATACTGAAAATGCCATGCAAGGAGGACCATGATTTTGGTACCAGCCAGGGCTTAACAGTAAGAAAAAGTCTTTAAAAAACTAAACCAACCAAACAACAACAATAAGAAGGCATTTGCCTAATGCTTGACCATTTTTTGGGAAATTGTAAAAAAACAAAACAAACAAAAAAAAAACAAGGGGAAATTGTTAAAAATAATCCCAGGGACGCAGGGATGGTTCAATATAAGGAAATCCATCAATGTAATCCACTATATAAACACTCTCAAAGAAAAAAACCACAGGGTCATCTCATTAGATGATGAGAAAGCATTTGACAAAATTCAGCATCCTTTCATGCTAAAGGTCTTGGAAAGATCAGGAATTCAAGGCCCATATCTAAACATAGTAAAAGCAATTTACAGCAAACCGGTAGCCAGCATCAATCTAAATGGAGAGAAACTTGAAGCAAACCCACTAAAATCAGGGACTAGACAAGGCTGCCCTCTCTCTCCATATCTTTTCAATATAGTACTTGAAGTTCTAGCTAGAGCAATTAGACAACAAAAAGAGGTCAAAGGGATACAAATTGGAAAGGAAGAAGTCAAACTATCACTATTTGCAGACGATATGATAGTATACTTAAGCGACCCAAAGAACTCCACCAGAGAACTCCTACAGCTAATAAACAACTTCAGCAAAGTGGCCGGATATAAAATCAACTCAAGCAAGTCAGTAGCCTTCCTATACTCAAAGGATAAGCAGGCTGAGAAAGAAGTAAGAGAAATGATACCCTTCACGATAGCCACAAACCATATAAAGTATCTTGGTGTGACTCTAACCAAACAAGTGAAAGATCTGTATGACAAGAACTTCATTCAAGTCTCTGAAGAAAGAAATTGAAGAAGACCTCAGAAGATGGAAAAATCTTCCATGCTCATGGATTGGCAGGATTAATATAGTAAAAATGACCATCTTGCCAAAAGCAATATACAAATTCAATGCAATCCCCATCAAAATCCCAACTCAATTCTTCATAGAGTTAGAAAGAGCAATTCAAAAATTCATCTGGAATAACAGAAAACCCAGGATAGCTAAAACTATTCTCAACAGTAAAAGAACTTCTGGGGGAATCAGTATCCTGGACCTCAAGCTGTACTACAGAGCAATAGTGGTAAAAACCGCATGGTATTGGTACAGTGACAGGCATGTAGATCAATGGAACAGAATTGAAGACCCAGAAATGAATCCACACTCCTATGATCACTTGATCTTTGACAAAGGAGCTAAAACCATCCAGTGGAAAAAAGATAGCCTTTTCAACAAATGGTGCTGGCTCAACTGGAGGTCAACATGCAGAAGAATGCAAATTGACCCATTCTTATCTCCTTGCACTAAGCTCAATTTCAAGTGGATCAAGGACCTCCACATAAAACCAGACACACTGAAACTAATAGAAAGGAAACTAGGGAAGAACCTTGAACATATAGGCACAGGGGAGAATTTCCTGAATAGAACTCCAATAGCTTATGCTCTAAGATCAAGAATAGACAAATGGGACCTCATTAAATTACAAAGTTTTTGCAAGGCAAAAGACACTGTCAAAAAGACAAAGCAGCAACCAACTAACTGGGAAATGATCTTTACCAACCCTACATCCGACAGAGGGCTAATATCCAATGTATACAAAGAACTCAAGAAGTTAAACTCCAGAGAGGCAAGTAACCCTATTAAAAAATGGGTTACAGAGCTAAACAAAGAGTTCTCACCTGAAGAATATCTAATGGCTGAGAAGCACCTAAAGAGATGTTCATCATCCTTAGTCATTAGGGAAATGCAAATCAAAACAACCCTGAGATTCCATCTCACACCAGTCAGAATGGCTAAGATCAAAAACACAGGAGACAGCAGTTGTTGGCGAGGATGTGGAGAAAGAGGAACACTCCTCCACTGCTGGTGGAAGTGCAAGCTGGTACAACCACTCTGGAAAGCAGTCTGGCAGTTCCTCAGAAAACTGGGCATGTCACTCCCGGAGGATCCTGCTATACCACTCCTGGGCATATACCCAGAGGCTTTACCTGCATGCAATAAGGACACATGCTCCACTATGTTCATAGCAGCCTTATTTATAATAGCCAGAAGCTGGAAAGAACCCAGATGTCCCTCAATGGAAGAATGGATTCAGAAGATGTGGTATATCTACACAATGGAATACTACTCTGCAATTAAAAACAATGAATTCACGAAATTCCTAGGCAAATGGTCAGATCTTGAAAATATCATCCTTAGTGAGGTAACCCAATCACAAAAGAACACACATGGTATGCAGTCACTGATAAGGGGATATTAACCCAGAATGTCGGAATACCCTAGACACAATTCACATATCAATAGATTTCCAAGAAGATGGAAGGAGAGACCCCTGGTCCTGGAAAGACTGGATGTAGGGGAATGCCAGGACAGAGAAGCGAGAGGGGGATTGAATGGGGAAAAGAGGGAGGGAAGGGGGCTTATGGGACTTTCGGGGAGGGAGGAAACGGGAAAGGGGAAATGATTTTGAATGTAAATAAAAACAACCTAGAAAATAAAATAAAATTTAAAAAAAATAATAACCTTTGTTTTTACTAGTTTGACATTTTAATAATTCAGCAATAACTCAAAAAGATTTAACTTGATATTTTGACCTTTTGATATGTACATATACAACAGGCTATATAAATGACTTTTTAAAAAATGACTTCTGGTGTAAATTCTCATATGGTTTCTTGCATGCAAATAGTGGAATTCATTTTGGGAGTCTTATCAAAGGGAACAATTTCTTCTAATAAGTGACTCTAGGCTACAAAGATTTCTAGGCAAAAGGTAGTTGGTGTCTCAAAAGGAACTTACAGAAAACAGATAAATAATTTTTTTAAGAATCATTGTGAAATAAAATTATCACTAGTATTTTCTTACAAAAAAACTTCCTAGATTTTTTTACTATTAACTTATTATTTTGTTTTATGGCACTAGGGTGCAACCTAGGGCCTTGTTCTGCAAGTCTACCACTGAGCCATGCCCCAACTAACTTTTCCTTTGTATAGTAATACAATATTCTATCCCACCTTGAAACTGGAAAGCTTTTATCATGATCATGTCAAAGCATTTAAACTGTCATGCACACTTGGCATGTCATGTATACGTGCATAAGTGCCGCCCAGGCTATACTGAATTCTCATTATCACAAGGAGTCCTACGGTTGGCTGGTTAGGATTGAGCAACACATTCCATTACTGTTAGGTCAGAAAACAGCAGCAATTCTTCAGTCAAACCAAATTCATAAAATTTGATAGAATAAGCTTTTTCATTTGCTTATAAATATTATAAAACCTATAGATGCCGTTTAGTAACTGATAAGTTGTTTTTACATTTTGCATGTGTTTTATTTTCAAGACAAATACAGAAAGTCACATCGCACAGTGTGGATATCTTAGTATACTGTTTTAAAAAAAAATCATCACAAAATATAGGTTTTTGTTTGATTCTTCCTTCATCACACTTAAGAAAGAATCCAAATATATAAAGTTGAAAATAAAAAGGAAAGGAAAGGTAAAAAATTCAGGCAAAGCCTTACTATTTTGGTCCAGCCTGAGCTCCTGTGCTCGTCTGGCCTTAGCCTTCTGAGCAGCAGGATCTACAAGTATGTGCTGTCCTGTTCACCAAAAGATAAATGTTTAAAGACCTGCTTGGCTGCCCACTATCATCAGACATCGGGCAGGCAATTTTTATGCTATCAGGCCAGAAGATCCTTGAACTGAGATATTTGGTAAATAGAAATCTCTTTGATGCCACCCCCCCCCAATCATACAGTTAACACAAAATAGAAAATAATTGTCCAGTCAATTTATCCACAATGCTTCCTCTACCCTACATCATTCTCCTTCGCATCTTAACTTTTCTGGAGGTAGATTAGATAATCTACCATATTGGCTGCCATATTGGGTTTGTCGTTGTTATTGTTGCTGTCATTGTCTTCCAATGAACTGCAAGGATGAGAGTTGTTCGCTTAGCCTGAGGAAGGGTGGAATTATTTTTAAAATTCATACTGAGCTGTACAATCAGCTGTACAATACATATATATATATAACCAAAAGATTTACATCAATAGTCATATAAAGCAAGATCTCCTTTTCTAAAGGGAAGACCAAGGCTCAGTAGCAGAAGAGTTTCTTAGCATTTGAATCTTAAAATGGATATAATGAAGAAGCAGTGCTAATTAAACTAGTAATTAATACTAGTAATGTCTAGAAAAAGCCAGAAGACTCTGTTAAAATCAATGTGATGATTGATATATTACAGTTCTGTAAGATTCTACCAATAAAGGAAACTGGGAACTTTGTGGAAGTTGAACACGTAGAGGCCTGGGGCAGGATAGGAGAGGCCTAGAGCATGAAAGTAATCAGAATGCACTGTATACTTGTATGAAACTATCAAGGAACAAATTTAATTTGTAGTAAGTAAAACCACTTCATGTTGTATCCTAAACTGCATGAGAATATACAGATATTTCAAACAAAATGTGAAAAATAACTACAAAGCAAATTTTATCACCACAATATTTGCCACTTTTTGCATTGGTATTATTCTAAGCAAAATGAAGATGAATATGTTCATAGAAAAATAAGTATTTTGTTGCTCATAGGTTAACACAGCTATGTCAACAGGCTATCCCTACACATGGTGGGAAAATGAGTTTGAGCAACTTTTATTCAGATAGCCAATGAATCTATTATTTTCAAATAATAAGACTGTAGCCAATTTACTATATAAAAACCATAGTCATTCATTTTTTCCAAACATGACTATTTTGGCAACCCAACATGCAAGTCAGGACTTCCATCTGGACAGGAGTTTGCAAAGAACTCTTTAACAAGTCCAACAGAACCCAAACTTTTCTTTCTACAGAAATGACAAACAAGTGAGGAACTACTGTGAAATTTTCTGATTGTCTTGGGAGTTCAGGAACTCAATGTGTTGTGCAAACAAACTTATATAAGACTTTTGACTCAAGAGGGTTATTCATTTCTCCAGCTTCTCAACAGTTCTCTAAGCAGCAAGGTTGCATTGTTTACAAAATCATTTACTAACTTATTTTTAGATAGGCACACTTTTACCAGTTTGATAACATTTTTCCTTCTATATGAGAAAGGGTTTTAATTAGAAATAGCATGTGACACTGTTTCTTCGTTTTCTCAGTGAATAAAGTGATGTCTACCATATCACTAAACATTTTGTTTTGTTTTGTTTTGCTTTGTTTTTGAGACAAGGTTTCTCTGTGTCGCCCTGGCTGTCCTGGAACTTGCTTTGTAGACCAGACTGGTCTTAAACTCAGAGATCCAGCTGCCTCTGCCTTCCAGTGTGGGGATTAAAGATGTGCACCACCACACCTAGCTCATTAAATGTCTTATAATGATTGTTGTGTGAAATTCTTTTTTTCTCTCAGTGAATATGGGAAAATTAACGTCATTTTAGCTGTCTGTGGTGACACATGCCTGTGATATCAACATTCTGGAGACTGAGGCAAGCAAGATCAATTATAAATTCTAGGAATGCTTGTGCTAAAGGCTCTGCTTCCACACAAAAGATTTCTTTAGATATGAAAGTAGAATTCCTTAGATTCATTTATGAGAAAGACATATTCTGACATGGTTTGTTTTTGCCATAATTAGGATGTCAGCTTTTTTGTTGCTTACTGCTTTTAGCCTGATATAACTATCCTTCACAACCATTTTACACGTTTATAATTTGTGCCAGAGAAATAATGAGACACACATTAGTGGAAGGGTTACATAATGAGCTTTGAGCTTCATTTACTAAAAAACTAAAATTATGGAATATTTCATTCCACACTAAAAATCTTTCATATACTTCTTTCTTTCTTTCTTTTTCTTTCTTCTTTCTTCTTCTTTTTTTTTTTTTTGGTGTTTCAAGACAGGGTTTCTCTGTGTAGCCCTGGCTGTCCTGGAACTCACTTTGTAGACCAGGCTGGAACTCAGAAATCCTCCTGCCTCTGCCTCCCAAATGCTGGGATTAAAGGCGTACGCCACTTCATATACTTCTTTCAATTTAAAATAAATGGATTACTTGGATCTGAATTTAAATTATGAAGCCATAGACCTAAAACATAAAAATCTCTGTCATAGAGCCTCCAAATAGTTAGGTTTTGGCCCCTACAAAAGAAAGGACTCCTAGATATACATATTTTCCATTTCAGTATTAACAAAATTTGTGGTAGTGAAAATATATTCATTAATTAAAAAAATTTGTTTAGATAGTTCCCCCATAAACACCCCTTCTAGTTCCTGAAATACCCTAAAGTCATGGTGACAGAGGATTGTGGGACATAATCTGACCTAGTTCAGTCCCTTCTCCATCTTACTCTTTTGTCTCACTCCTCCTCAGTGAAGCTACGTACCTCTGCTCCTCAGATGATCATCTAGGCTATCATCTCACTTTAGCTTTTGCCCAACTGACATCGCTCTTATTTATCTTTAGGTCTTCATTATCTTTAAACACTTCCTTGACCCAATGTGATCCATCTATGTGTATATACTCTCCGCAAGCCACAGGACCTAAAAACAACTTGAAAAAACATCTGTCTCACATTTTCAAAACGTGCTCTTAGTTATTTCTCCTTCTTTGACAGTCCTCTCTTCTGGACTACAAGTTCTGTGAGGTCTGAAGATGTGTCAACATAGCAAAGAGTCAGTGCAGATTCGTTAAATGGATGGCTAATCAAACTATACTTCTCTAATAAATCTCTTCAGTAAAACACCCTACTCACACATAGATTGGATGCATACTGTGTATATTCACACTCCTCTGTGAACACCAGGGTGCTCTCTTGTGGCCTGACTGTGAGTTTCCAATGGTCATCTAGCAGGTCTTTACTTACTCCCACTGTGAGAAGCTAAATGAGGTCAGTCCCTGGTTTTAAGGTAAATTACTCTCTTCAAACAAGATCACACAGCAAGTACATTACCTTATTCAGAACTTGGCCTGAGAATCTTCCACTGAGAGATTCCTGAAGAGGCTTTCTACTGTCTAATCTTCGTGTAACAAAGTGTGGATTTCTGAAAGGTTATATTCCAAAACACAGATCCCTCACATTTGGCAGTAAGACAATGTCTTACTAGTTATTAGGTCATTCCCAGGGAATGTCTTCTGAGTCTGGCACTGTCCTTACAATTCTTTCTGAAACCTTGAAGCTAATAGGATTTTTCACAACCAGTCTGGTTTTCCCTCTCAAGGTAACTTTAAATATTTGCAAGAAAGGATGTTACTGTGAGGTGTGGTCTTTTTTCTGAACAAAGTCCTTCCCGTTTTTGCTGAGCCATGCTATGATTGCATTTTCCCCAGCTGAAATGTGTTTATGTATCTTGTGAAAATAGAAACATTCGCTGTAATCAGTTCTGCAGGACAGGAAGGAAGCATCGACTCTTGCTCCACAAAAGGATGTTGGTTCATGGGAACAAGTACCAATAAGCACCAATAAATCTCTCTTAGACTTCTGTCTCCTACAGAAGGTTAAAAAACTATTAAAAAATAAGCCACTGATTTGTTTTTTTTTACAAATATCTTAGCTTCTAATCAATAAATTCAGTCAATCAAATTTTATAGATATATGCTTTACACTTGAAATTTTTAATAAGGAAACAATGATTATTCTTTTCAATAACAGAACCTAGATAATTTCTTAAATACTTTATTTTTTAATTTTTATTTTGTGTGTATGGATTTTTTGCCTACATGTATAACTATGCCCCCACATGCATGCCTGGTACCCTCACAGGCCATGTGGGTGCCTGGGTCCTAGGCAGGAACATGTGTGTTTACTTGTCACAACATCTCTCTGGTCCCATCACATATTTTTCCCTAAATATTTTTACTAATACAGGAAATTGCTTAAGAAAATATAATACTTTTATCCAACATCTTCAATGTTTCAAAGATTGTCCTGAGATGACACAGAGCTCAAATCTCAGATTAATTCCAGGATCCTAGAATATGATTACTTTAAAAGCCAGCACAGTGAACTGAGGGTAGGCAGAGGAGATATTTGATGAAGCACCAATACTTAATCCGTGAATATAAGATTTAGAAAGTTAATCTTGAGGAGGAGGGAAACACACACAGTAGATGGTTTAGTTGAGTCTCTGATTGTCTGGGGCTACAGACCTAGGGAGACCTAGGACAGGTACTTCCTTAGCATTCCTGAGTGCTGGGAGTAGTTTGCAGAAGAGGTAGCCCCAGGCATAAAATGTTCTAAAGGATTTCAGCTGCACAAATTTGACATGGAGATTATCTGGATGTTTTAGCTCTGTTTTAAGCCTTTTAAGACAAGCACCTGGTACAGTGTAAGAGGCAAAAGTTCTATTTTGTAAAATGAATGAATAAATAAATAATTTTTAGGCTACTTCCATGATGATACCAGAGTGTCAGCAGGACAACCTAAGTTTAGAAGACGTGTATTGTGCTTGGTCATATAGAACCCAGAGTTCCTGTTAGTGTTAAATAAATGGATTCATTATTTAAACTAAAAGGTGTGGTATTGGTAGGTGATGGCACATTGGTAATTGCTGACCACACTAAGTCACAAAAAATAATGAATTCAAGGGGACACATTGAATGAGAACATGGGATACCAAGTAAATCCAGGATGAGGAGAAAGAGTGAGAGAAGTCCAAAAGAACAATAAAAATGGCAATCTGAGAATCGTGGCAAAGATTCTCATGAAAGAAACCAAGAATAAAAAAGAAAAGCAACAACAGCAAAAAGACAGTGATGGCTTTATAGAAGACAGTGGTGGCTTTATAGGAAGGTCAAGAGAAAAGAGCAGAGAACAGATCCCAGACATGCCATTGCAAAATTACTAGAACCGCAGTAACCCCAGTAACCCTGGTCCTCTTGAATAATTTCTTTGCCTTGTTTCGCTTAGTTGAAATTGAATCTCAGGGATGTGGAACATTGGGCAATCATGCTACCAACTGAGTTACATTCTCATCCCCTCATGAGGGTTTTTACTTTATTTCTTTTTTTTTTTAAGATTTATGTATTTAGTATACAGAATTCTACATACATGTATGCCTGCTCACCAGAAGAGGGCACCAGATTTCATTATAGGTGGTTATGAGCCACCATGTGGTTGCTGGAAATTGAACTCAGAACCTCTGGAAGAGCAATCAGTGCTCTTAACTTCGGAGCCATCTCTCCAGCCCCAATGAGGACATTTTCTAAGAGAAATAGATATGTAGTAAAATTGCAAAAATGATTAGGAAGTTAAAAGAGCAAACGTGAACAAAATGAATGTTGCTACTGAAGAAAGAAGAGATATCTCGAGTGATGGCAGAATCGGTTCTTTTATTGTTATTGCTTGTTTGTGACAGGGCCTTGTTATATAACCTCATGCTGGACATAAAGACCCACTCTTCTTGCCACAGGTGTGTGCTGCCAGGATGTCTGTACAGAAACCAATTCTTTAATTCTTTTTTAAAATGTATTTTATTTTTGGATAGTTTTTTTGAGAGGAAGGAGACAAGATACAGAATAAAAAGGCAAGTCCCTGAACAAATGTTAGCGGGGGAAGGAAGACTTTCTCAGAAAAGCCAATGGGGTGGCAGAAAGTAGAGAGACTGCTAGAAGCAAATAAAATAAAATAAATGGACTTTACTTTATCTGAGACTGAAGAGGTAACAAACACTGCATACTTAGAAGAAAGAGATGAGTGGGATAAACAGTTACGAGAAATATTGGAAATCATCCCACTACAGAAAAAGAAAGAAAATTATGACAAAGTAACAACATGTCAGAAACTGCTAAGTACTTGCATGGAAAATAATAACTGTCATAATTCCTAATGTTCTAGATAAAACTCAAGGTCAGCAGCCATGCCCGTTGTGGCTCTTAAAATCAAACTCACAGAGCCAGGTGTGGTGTTACACAGCTGGTTCCCTAGTGTCATCCTAGAATGCTTTCTTTTGTTTCTGATTATAGACCATGTTGCAAAAGAAACAATTTTCCTTTTTTAAACTTATATTTTAAAAAAGTAATAAATAAGGAGAAAGAAAACACACATGCACAAACACACACAAACACATACACACACACACACACATACACACACACACACACATACACACACACACATACACACACACACACACACACACACACACACACACACACTCACCAAAATTTACCAGATCCAAAGACTATACAACTCAGCAAACTTCGATACAGGAATAATTTTCAAACATTACGAAAGTTTTCACCACACAGCTGAGATTTAAAAAATGAAAAATCTTTTAGGCAGCATCAGGACCCAGCACCCACTGTGGGATGTTGCCTGGTGGTCTGTGGTGAATGAATCTCTTTTAGGCCTTGTGTAAGAAAGCTGGTAAAGACTGCAGATGTTGCTAATTCAGTGTGGCTTTTGTGCATGAATCCTGCTCTCCAGTGAGGAGTGAGGACTCGGCCCTCACATGCCTGTGGTTCCGATACTCTCTTCAGTTGTCCCCACACCACCCTAAAACATGTCTGACAAGCTGGACAAAGGCCAATAGCAAAACAAACAGCATAGGCCAAGAAAACTGAACCCAGGGGAAAGAAAGGCGTGTCGTCCAAAGAGTTTGTGTTGTTTAAGTAAGGGCGAGTAAGGCAGTGAGGAGCAGAGGCACCAAGAATGAAGGTCAGAGGTTACTAAACACGTTGTCTTGAAAGTGGCTCCCAGAGCAGTATGGCCACTGCCAATGCTTACATTCCAGCACAAAATAGCCACATTGGAAGGAGGTCCAGCTCAGCACATTCCAACCTTGAAAGCTAAAATAATCAGGATCCTCCAGCCCAGAAGCATCTGTTTCAAAGTATCTGGCAAGAAGAATAAAAAGCATAAAGTGCAGTTACGAACAAATTTTATGATTTACTGTTTTAACTAATCTCCTGCTAGACAGACATTTAAGTTTATTCCCTGTTCTTTGTATTTTAAACATTATTCATATTTGTTGTCTACTAATATCAATGTGTTTTATTGTAAGGCAAATGTCCTTAACTTTACCTACTGTGTATTTCAGAGTGACTTGCCTAAGGAAAAAGAAATAAAAACACTCTAAATTCAGTTTCTGAAGTCTTCACTAATTCTGTTCTTTTTATAGGATGGTCTGGTGCTTATTATTTTCTCAGTCAGGCTCTCGAGTCGTTCATACTACATTGTATTGAAGACACAGTTCCAGGTGTGACAAATCCTCTCTGCCTTTATGTGGAAAACCTCTCCCTTTCTGTTTAGATCTCTTCTTCCGAGGGCAGGGTCTGTCTTAAGTCTTAAGGAGGCTCAGCAGAAGCATCCCCCTAGCACACTCCTGGGTGCCCCCCACAAAGCTGTGACAAGTCAGTCTCGCAGTCTGAATGTGCTTATAAAGACATTGCTGCTTCCTGTAGTTTGTTGCCATGACTTGATCTTTCACCCACATGTCATTCCAGGACAACTCATTTCTGGAGAGAAACTGGAGACTCATCAGAGGGTCAACAGAGCTGGACTTACAGGGTGCAAAAGGGGTGGGGGTGACTTATCTTTCCAAACTTTATAATTGTACTAAAGAAGACTGGATTAATTGTTAAATTCAAAGTGCATCCTCAGTGAAAAATAAACTGTTACTTAAACTTTGACTAAAGCCACTGTTCTGTTTTTGAATACAGCATGAGAAACAGCCTCTATATTATGCTTTAAGTTTTGGAGAAGGAAGTGTTTAAACAACAATATTTCACAGTAAGAACATTTCTGAGAGGGAAGTTCTATGCATCAGAGGAAACAGAGAGGCAATATGCATGGCCCTGAAAGGGAAGAAGGACTTTGAGGTTGTAACCTCTGTGTGAAGGATACACAGAACCTTAGGCTGCAGTGATTTAGTGGAGTATTCTGAGGATGTTTTCTAGAAATGTGAGCAGAGACCATATGATTCAGAATTATCTTACTTTTAACCCAACATAACAAAAAGAAGGCAGAGGTCCCAAACCCTACAGCAGTTAAGGTCTCTTAGGGAAAGTCTCCAAACCAGCCTGGACTGGCTCTCAAATACTGTGCAAGAATAACAAAACTGCAAGCAGAATATGTCAGGAGAGAAAAACAAAAATTAAAGCCAGAAACATGGCCAGGAGATGACTGGTAAAAACTTTCTTCAAAACTAAGGCCAACAAGCCAGAGTGGGATCCTGGAGCCTATTTAAGTCTGTGATATCTCAAGAAAAGAAGTAATGAAATGTAAGAGTAATTTATACTTAGCACATCAGAAGTCATTTACAGTACTTCAAGGATCTTGAAAGCAGTTCTTTTAAGCCTCAAATGTTGGGGTATGCTATTAACGTGGTGTAAAGAGGATGACTTATTAAGCAAATATATACACTGGTTCAGCCAATTATGATTGACTTTAAAAATACTGCAGTCCAGACCAGCCAGCTTTATTGATGTATTTGCACATGCTACTAATTAGGATGTAAAGCTAAATTTAAAAGCAGGAACCTATTACTTTTCATGAGGTTATACAAGTTATTAATTAAGGGCTTATGCATTCTTAAACATGAAATGTGTGTGTGTGTGTGTGTGTGTGTGTGTGTGTGTGTGTGTGTATTGCATTTTAAGATAATAAGAAAGCTTTAAATAGACTACAAAGAGTGGCAGACTTCCCTAGCCAATCAGAAAAGAAGACTCTGTTCAAAAACATTCCAGCCTGGAGAGTCAGCCAGGAGCAGGTTCTCTCCAACTGCTGGCTGTACAATGCACTGCTCTGGCTGGGGAATCTCCACTGTAACCAAGGAACAAACCAGACCATCTTGAAATCTACAGACACAAAAGAGATCTCTATAAGGCCAGGAAGGAAGAGTTTGACTTCAGTGAGATGCAGTCTGTGAGGGAAAAAATAATTCCCTTTTGTTACCTCCAAACTAATTAGTAGAGAGAAGACTGAAATACATTTTCCCATGAAAAGAAATACAGGAAATTTCTGAAGTATCAATATGTACTGTCTACACCACTACCTAGTGACATCTAAGCTATCTCTCAAACAATCGGAATTAGAATCATGAGGTGGAGACATCACAGACTCAAGACATGGGTGCAACTCTGCCAAAACTGAATGATGAAATATAGACTACACTAAGGACTTCCAACCCAACACTAAACCATTGCTCCCAACCCAAGAACGAGTGTGCTGCTAAAAGTCTACATTTATACAATTGTTGTTGAACTCCTTTTCTTAAGGAAGACCCTTCAGGATACTCTTGAACTTAGATGTTAAGGACAATTGTAAATGAGCCATTATCTTTGTTCAGTGTACATCAACTACTTGATATATGGGAAACATGAAATGGGAAAATGATCGGGCTAGCCCTAAACTCACAGAGATCCACTTAGAATTAAAAGTATGTTGTCTCCCACAACTGGCAGGTTTTGGTTATTCCTGATTTCTTATGTTCATCTAACTGTAGGTACCATTGGCATTGGCACTTTATGAGTGTGAAACAGAACAGCCATAGCTTCAAGGTCACACATGGCTAGTGAATAAAGAAACTAGAGTGAGATTCCATCAGCCTAGTACTTACTTTTTTTTTCAGCTTCTTTTGTTTAGACAAGACCTCTATGTGTATCCCAGACTGGTCTCAAACAGCCTTGTAATGCTGGGATCACAAATGTGTTCCACCAAGAAAAACCAACTCAGTCCAAGTACATTACAGTTAAGACTGTAATTTTATCCACTATATTTCCACCTATAGTTCTCCACCAACTTGCCCTATGTTTATAGTTTGGTACTATTAAATACCACAATAATATACAGAAAGTACTCTTCTAGGCTGAGGCTGAACAGTCTGTAAACAAGAGCTATCCAGAGAAGGTCTAGCCACCATTCTTGTTTGTCATCATTATGGCTTTTGAGTTCAGGGTTCCTAATCTCACCAGCAATCACATTGACTATATTCATATATTTCCTTCATATATATATATATATATATATATATATATATATATATATATATGAAACTTAAAAGTATTTTTGCCACCCATATGCTGTTTAAGTTCTTTGTATGATATTCTGTCCAAATGACCTGGAGGTTTGAAACCTCTCATGGTAGTTCTTTCCATCTTTGGACAGCTTTAAATGGGAGGAGTGACTTCTTCACATTGAGATTAAAACTAACCCTGGTCACCTCTTTATCTCCTTAGTTATAGATTTTAAATATTATGCAGTTCTTCTCACTCTGAGTACTTAATAAAACTGATGGATTGCCTTTCTCCAGAGAATAAAAATGATGGATTGCCTTTCTCTAGGAAAAACAGACAGAGCACAGAAGTTTTAAACAGTTTCTAGGGAATTGTAGATACTCAGATGCCTCTGAATTTTCTATTGACCTTAGATATAGAAATAGTTCCAGTAATGGCCCTTTAAGAGCTGTAAAGAAGGTGTCTTTCTCGTTTGAACTTAAATATCTTGTCCAGCTATGTGGACTTCTGTGTTCTCCCACTGAAGTACAGATGCTAAGGTTCTGACCGCTCATTTCAGTCCATGGAGACTCTTCTTATTCCCAGGTCTATGGCCTCGTCCACTTACATTCTCTCCTGTAAGTTGCTTTTAGCCTCCATTATCACTGTAGCCACCGACAAAGAAGGAGGAAGCAGGAAACAACACTGCAGCTAGCAACCTATCATCAGAGCAGGGGGACTCTGTGGCCAGCGCTTTTCTTTTTCTTCTACATCCTGAAATGAAAGCACAGGAAAATACAAGGAAGTGTGAGCAAGATCCAGAACTTATTATGTGCTGTTAATTTTATCCAACAAAAGAGAACTGCTTTTGTTTTGAATTCCTCTATACTGAGTTAGTTCAGGTAGCAAACGAACTCAGGGAATATGAAAACACATGACAGTCATACGGCAGAGGAGTTAAGTAGAGATTGCAAAATTTCCTTTTAGAGTTCAGTTTATGACCTTAGGAAGCCCACATGGTACTCCAAACCTAGAGACCGCCACAGTTCTCACCCTCTTAAACAAGCCATTCTTAGCCAACAGCTGCCTGCATGGTTGAAGGATTCTCATAACTGCTAGCTTAAGTGCTATGCTTAACACCAACAATACATAGTTCAATTAAATTGTTCTCAGGTCAACTTGCCTATGCTTTATGAGTCTCTGACTTCCAGTGTTACAGTTCTGTGACAACATCACACTGGTCTTGTCCACATGTTTGGAGGACTTTATAAATTAGGTTATATCACTTCCAGTGTTTCCATTTTTTAATAATAAGAATGTTAATTTAGGAACTAACATTATAAATTAGAAAAAAAAAAAGCAAAATGATTTGTCAGAGGGTTCTGTTATTAACTAACAGAGCAGAGTGACTAGGAACAACTCATCTATCTGGGACGTTTCTGATTCCCAGGCCTATGACCTCATCTGCTAACATTCTCTCGTGTAAGTTGCTTTTAACCTCTGTCAGCATGTTTACTATAGCCACTGGCAAAGAAGGAGAGACCAGGAAACAACACTGCAGCTAGCAACCTATTGTCAGAGCAGGAGGATTTTCTAAGCCTTTTTCCATATGTGATAGAAGGACAGGGTGGCTTCTCTAAGGTCTCCTCCCAGTTTTCACGATCCTGTTATTCTAATTTGGTTGATCTGTTTACTTTCTGGCATGAAATGTGACTTTAATACATTTAAAACATTGCATAGGATTCCTCAAAGGCAAAGTAGGTTACAGAAAATAATCCCCTAGTCCAGCAGCTCCTAAAATGGTTTCACATTAGAAACACGGAGGGGATTTTCAAAACTGCTTTCAGTTTTGATTTTCTTCAAATGTTCTGGTTTATGAGTTAAGAATGAATGAGAGAAGTATGTTGCCCAATAGGACTACAGTAGCTTCTTTAGATGCCAACTGTTCTAACCCACAGTTCTCAAGTTTGTCTGCATACAAGAGTCACCTAGTAAATTTTCAAATCCATTTGTGCCTCAGCCCACCTATAGATTTGAGTTTAGTTGCCCTGGGAGACCCAGGTTTTCAGGAGAGTGTTAACACTCTCCAAGAAATTATGGTGAAGAGTCAGGGCTGAGACCCACTCCTCTGAGTCTATCTTCCTAGTAGTTCTTTCTGGCTGATCATCTGACCCCCACAGCCCACACAGGGCACTTCTCAAATAACAAATCCTTAGACCTTATTACAAGGTTCAGTCCTGCCCCCATTAGATCAGTCCAGTGCCAATTTATTTATTTATTTATTTATTTATTTATTTATTTATTTGCCTATGACCATACTTGTCTAATCTTGTAATTACTAATGCTCTCATCCCTTGTCTTTACATTCTTGTCACAAGGCAGCCCCATGTTCCCTATCATTTCCTGTCTATACATTGATCTCTTTGTTGAAGGTTTCTCATAACTGCTAGCTGAATTGCCGTGCTTAGCATCAGCACTTCATAGTTTGATTAAATTGCTCTCAGGTCAACTTGCCTATGTTTTATGAGTCTCTGACTTCCAGGGTTACAGTTCTGCACCCTTTATATCCTGCATGCCTTTGTCAACTATTCCAACTTTCTTCTGAATCCTGAGTTATCCTAATCAAAATTCTCTGTATTATTAAAAAAATTAAAGAGATATCAAGCAGAAAAAACGTTATGATTGCCATCACATAACCAAATGATAGGGGTGTATAACAAGGAAATTGAAACACACAAAATACACATTAAAATGATCTGTAAAACTGTGATTCAATTTTCCATATAAGATTAGCTATAACTTGGATCACATAAAATGTTGATTATAATTATATTGTTTCAAATACAAAAGATTAAGTACTAATAAAGTTGTTCAAAGAAAAATAAAAGATAATGTATCATAGTATTAATAAAACAAAACTCTAATGAGCTGTATAGAAGGTAAAAATAAATGGGTTCACTGAAGGTTTAGATAACTTTGAATAGTAATTGAGATAAAATAAATTTTTCATATTTATATTGTAATATGAGGAACTTTACAACCATGTAAAACATTTTTATATGTATGTTACTACTCAAGTTGTATTTTCAAAGCACAGTGGTGTTCTGAGTACAATTTGAACATTTAGGGCCAACACCATGAAGGTTGATAACCTCTTCACCAATGCTTCCATAAGACGCTCTCTGAAATGAGAAAGTGGTGAGTGAGACCTTTGCTCTAGTGCGATTTATATCACTTAGACTGCAGGCGGATTTATCATAAGGCTAATAAGGCTTTTGACTTTAATTTCTTTTCTCGAAAGGATTCTTTCCAAAACCCTAACAGAGGCCCCATTAACAGATTCCATATATTTTTATCAAATAGCAAAAAGAAATTATGGCGATATTTCTTTTTTTTATTCTAAATATTTAATTTTGTATACATTATGTATTGGTAATTCTGTGCTTTGGTAACTGGGGCTACCCACTCCTTCTTTTTTTTCATGTTTAAGTAATTAGATGATTTACCACTCATATTGCTGAAACAAAAATAAAAGCACCAGAATTTAATCTCACTTTAGTCTCATATATATATGCATATATATGCATATATACACATCAATTCTGATGCTATATATGCATATATACACACACATTTCTGTTTACCTGGTTGGACATGCCAAAATTTGCAGTTAACATTGACAATTTTTACAAAGCCATACATTTCATGATAGTGTCTCCATTCATTTTAGCTGTTTCTTTTTTTTATTAGTTATACTCTTTATTTACATTTCAAATGTTGTCCCGTTTCCTGGTCCTCCCTCCCCCCCCCCCACGAAAGTCCCATAAGCCATCTTCCGTCCCCCTGTTCTCCAATCAACCTTCTCCTGCTTCCCTGTCCTGGTATTCCCCTACACTGCAGCATCGAGCCTACCAGGACCAAGGATCACTCCTCCCTTTGATGTCCAACAAGGCCATCCATCTGCTGCCTATGCATCTGGAGGCAAGGATAACTCCATGTGTACTCTTTGGTTGGTGGTTTTGTCCCTGGGAGCTCTGGGAGTACTGGGTGACTCATATTGTTGTTCCTCCTATGGCGCTGCAAACCCCTTTAGCTCCTTGTGTACTTTCTCTAGTTCTTCCACTGGGGACCCTGTGTTCAGTTCAATGGCTGGCTGAGAGTGTGCCCTAGCAGAGCCTCCCAGGGGATAGCTATATCAGGCTCCAGTCAGCAAGCACTTGTGGGCATCGATAATAGTGTCTGGGTTTTGTAACTGTATATGGGATGGATACCTAGGTGGGGTAGTCTCTGGATGGTCTTTCCCCTAGACTCTGCTCCACACGTTGTCTCTATATCTTCTTCTGTGGGTATTTTGTTCCCCCTTCTAAGAAGGACCAGAGTATCCATACTTTGTTCTTCCTTCTTCTCGGGCATCATTTGATATGTGAATTGTGTCTTGGGTATTCCAAGCTTCTGGACTAATATCCACTTATCGGTGAGTGCATACCATGTGTGTTCTTTTGTGATTGGGTTACCTCACTCAGGATGATACTTTCCACTTCCACCCATTTGCCTAAGACTTTCATGAATTCATTGTTTTTAGTAGCTGAGTAGTATTCCATTGTGTAAATGTACTACATTTTCTGTATCTATTCCTCCATTGAGGGACAACTGGGTTCTTTCCAGCTTCTGGCTATTATAAATAGGGCTGCTATGAACAGAGTGGAGCATGTATCCTTATTACATACTGGAGAATCCTCTGGGTATATGTCCAGGAATGGTATAACAGGGTCCTCCAGTAGTATTATGACTGGGCCCTCTCCTATGTTGCCTTTTTAAGTCATGTTGTCCTGCTTTCACTCCATAGCCTTTAAAATCTGATGGCCTCCTCAGAGAAAATGCAGTTTCTGGGAAAGAGAGGCAAGGCAACGCTTTTTTTTAAATGAATTTAATCAGCATCTTCCAGATAAATCAGGACTGACAGATGAACACATACACCCTGTGGCCTCACACACAGGCTTAAGCCATACCGGGGAGGAGGGGAGTCCCAGTGCTGAGAGTGGAATGGACATGAGCTTCCATTGCTAGCTAAGAAAATATCTCTAACTGATATCCACTTGCAAAGAGAGATGCTAGTTTTCTCCAATGAGGTTTCACTGGGTATATAAACCACATTTAAGGAACATTACATGTCCTGTATCCAGCAGTAGATGACCACAACACAAAATGGTATTTTTGTAGATTTTTTTCTCTTTTGTCTCATTGCTTTGTTTGGGATTTTTAAAATTTTCCTATTTGTCTTTTGCTTGTATTTCATGGTTTCCTGTTTGTGTTTTTATGGGGTTTGATTGTGTGTGTGTGTGTGTTTCTTACATGATTTCTTTTCTTTCCTTTTTTTTAAATTTGTTTTTGAAAGAATCAGAGAGAGTGTACATGGAGGTGGGTGGGTGGGGAGGTGGGGAGGAACTGGGCAGAGTTGAGGAAGAGGAAACTGTGATCAGAATACATTGCAAGAAAAAATTTTCAATAAAAATATTAAAGAGAAAATTAATAGCAAACTTAAGTTTGATAATAATTATACAAATGCATGGCACACAATGTAATCTATAGAAAATGATCAACTCATCATACTTTGGGGTGACAATACTATTGCACAAATGCTCTTTGCTTAGCCACGTTCTCTCCTTTCCTCAACCTCAGAGAAGTTGAAGAACCTTTGTGTTGGAATGTTGACTTTTCCCGGAAGAATGAACCCTGGTTCCCTCTCTCGTCTCCTCCACATTTACCCCTGTTACTTCAGTCTTCTTCCCTCCCAACTCCTCCCTCTCCTGTCCTCTTCCTCCTTCTCCTTCCCTCTCCTCTCCTCCCCAGGCCTCCTCTGGCTGACTTCAAGCTCACTCAGCACTTTCAGCTTTGATGGTCCTGTTTAGGAGCTTCTCCCTTAGAAATATCCATGTGAAAAAGCAAAGTAAACACCAAATATGTCTTTTATCTGGAGTTGCTCCAGCACAGATGCCCTAGAGTGAAGGAAGAGATTTGTGGCAACTGAGCCTGAGCCAACCATAAGGATGTCCACTGCTTTCCCAAACAGCAGAATTATCCAAATAGACCGCAAGGGACATAAAAGAAAAAGGGCAGCATCAGCTTTTCCTTCCTCAACGTGGTCTGGTGACCCTGGAATTCTAGCTCAGGCAGGACCAGGTGGTAGAAGGCCATGCCAAAGGCCCTGGGTGGGAAGTACTAGACTGATTTCAGAGTCCAATGTGGAGCTGTATCTTCTGGACCACTCGGCAAAGGGGAGGGGGAAACTGTATTACAAAAAGGTTTTAATAATGCAAGTTGAGGCTTAAAGAATTAGCATTCTTAGATGTTTAGCAAATATGATTAAGTAGGTTATCTTACTTAGTCCTTGAATATTTTTGATTACCATAGTTTTTCTGAATTAATTCTAAATGGTGTTTCTGGGGAAATACTTAAAATATTCTATAATACTTTAGCCTAAATCTATTTCCTCCAAGGAAAAATGAAAACAAAAATCGTCTAGCAGTTTAAATCTATTAAGCTAATATTTTAACAAAGAGGATGGGTGTCATTGGGCAAGATCAGCAGTGACTGAGTAGAGACACAGAGCCTGCCAAGAAAGAAGATACTTAGGGTTCAAACTTTGCCTTATATTTTAGTCTAGGAGTTGAAGTAGCTTAATACTGCATATTTTGCTCAACTTACAAAAATCCATAATGTTTTTGACTCTTAGAAAGTCAAATTCTGCCCACTGTTATTAATATAAAAAGTATTAACACTAAAGCTAAAGTTACGTTTCTTCTTATTCAGTAATAAAATTCCAATCTCCTATGTGAAAGATATTTAATTACTACAATAAACTATATTTTGAGCAAATTCAGAAACCTAGATTTTTTTTGACATGTCACCCCAGTATTGATTTTATTATTATTGTGCTAAGGATTAAAAATTAGTATGTACATAATAATCAATGCCTGTGAATTCTGATAGATACTTTTAAATTAAATTTACATACCCTGATTTTCTTCTAGCCATTATAATCAGCCTGGCTTCTTATTTTCAGTGCTGTGGGACGCAGACTCTAAGAAAAATGCTGAGTCACAATGATAAGAGGTATTAATGCAAAGTCATTCTTAGGGTTATCTAACAAAGAAAGTTCAATGGTAGTAAACTGAACAATGACCGATGTGGAATGTAGTCAATCCAATACCAACATTGACTCTCTTCTACTCCATTCTTTAGCTGAATTTTCCAGGCCTACATTGCCTATAGTACAAGAAAACAATTGCCCTTACAAAAAAAAAAGAAAGAAAGAAAGAAAGAAAGAAAGAAAGAAAGAAAGAAAGAAAGAAAAGAAAAAGAAAAAACAGGCTAGATTCCTTACCATATTAGAAGAGAGCCTACAGCAGAACAAAGGTCTGTAGGAGGAGACAGCCAAGATATGGAGATTGTGAACAATAACCAAACCAATAACACTTTCTGATTCATCACAAGGATGAATTAGTCTTAGGTAACCACAATAGGAATGAATTTATGTTTAGCAGAGGCATCAATGACAAAACACAGATGGACTGAAAAGGCCATAACACAATGAAACACAGCAGAAGCTGGGCAGTCCTACCCATTCCAGAGCAGTTGTCACAGCCAACACCTTTGAGTTTCCCAGAAAAGTCTAGCTCACCAGTACTCAAATAAGTGCCTATATATTTCCAGGATTAAAAAAAAGTCCTAGGCTAGGCAAGGTCCTGCAAGCCATTAATACCAGCACTCAGGAGATAGGAAGACACCTGTGAGTTCAAGGCCAGCCTGGTCTACATATTAAGCTCTAGGACAGTCAGAGCCACATAGAAAAACCCTGTCTCAAAAATAAAGAGAGAGAGAGAGAGAGAGAGAGAGAGAGAGAGAGAGAGAGAGAGAGAGAGAGAAGGAAGGATGAAAGGAAGGAAGGAAGGAAGGAAGGAAGGAAGGAAGGAAGGAAGGAAGGAAGGAAGGAAGGAAGAGTCAGATCTATTAAACTTGGGGTATACTATCAGGTGAAGAAGCAGCCTTAGACAATCACACCCAGTGTAATAACATAAAGAAATCAAGTTCCTTGGGGCAGGTGCTTAGGTCCTTAGGTTCTGATTTCCTATGTGAAAGATATTTAATTACTACAATAAACTATATTTTGAGCAAATTCAGAAACCTAGATTTTTTTTGACATGTCACCCCAGTATTGATTTTATTATTATTGTGCTAAGGATTAAAAATCAGAACCTCAGCACCTAAGAGCATTAGCGACTTTTCCAAAGGACCTGGGTTCAATTCCAAGGACCCACACGGCAGCTCCAGCAGCCTGTAACTACAATCCCAGGATACCCAGCATCATCTTCTAATCTCTTAGAGCACCATGCACAGATGTAGTACACAGACATACATGCAGACTAAACACCCATACACATAGGAGAAGAAAGAGAAAATTAAAAGAGATAAGTGTCGAGGAGTGCTGCCTTGTGCAGGAAGCAATAAAACCCTGAGTAAAGTTAACCTCTGCCATCTGATCCTGCGACACTGCTGAATTTTTGTTTCCTTCACAAGTTAACAAAAAAGCTGAAGCAATTTACAAAAACGGAAAAAGCAGGCGTTGTCTAACCTCAGAACGGCCGAATAAATGCCATTTTCAGGTAGTGTGCCAAAACTAGAAAAGTTGAAAATTAAGACAGGAACAAGGGGGTGGGATGTGATTGGCAGCCACACCTCCACACTCATCTACCCTCCTCATGCAGTTCACCATGAGTTCAGAGACTGTAGGGAGCTGGCGACTGACAGAAGCTCTGGCACCATCACACCCCTGTCCTGCCACTGAATTCCTTGTGACTGAGTCAAGTATCATATGTGTCTGTAAATATAAAGATAATGTATTTTTTAATTCTAATGAAGCTCAAATCAGTTAGTCTATATATGTGTGCTTATCATAACCCTCAATACACAGGGGTCCCTAAACCTTTTTTCTTTTTATCATTTTAACAATAAAACAGAGTAAGCTTCCACAGAGATTAACTGAGTATATTCACTGACATGTACCCAGATAATTTATTCTCAAAATATCCAAGTAAATCTGGAGTGGACAACAGACTTTTATGGACTATTCTCTAGATTGATATTCTCTAGATTCTAGGCTCTTCTCTAGATATTCTCTAGACTGTTCACTAGATTCTAGATTGATATGCTAAGTGTGACAAGTTGATGTGAAGTTAGTTAATAGCTGAGAGACCAAAGATCAGTCTGAAGTAGACTTGGTGGAGTCTTTAGCTAACAAGAAAGGAACATGTGATTGGAGAATGGACAGGTGTGGTGCCTACCAGAGAAATAAATGCAGCCAAAGGCAAAACAATTACAACCAAATGAAATGCGGAAAGAACCTGTCAACTAATAAATTATCATTTAGACACAAAGAAATATTCTGACTTGGGCATTTAACAATGCTTTTTCTATAATTATTAACAGCTGTTGCCTGAAAACTCTTTGACCTTGTTTTACTGTGAAAACCAAGGCAGAAAGATTAAGTACTTTCCTGTAACTGTACAGTGTTTAGGGAAGAAAGTGTAAATGTGCTTTAGGTAGCCATGGAACTAGTTGCCTAATCCTCATATGACTCAGGACATCCCCATTCTCTAGGGTACCAACCACAGCTAGGGTGTACTTTAGAATTCTGAACTTCGCTCACTGATGCTACTCTTCTGTCCTAGGCATTTGGTAACAGGTATAATTCTTGATGAAATAACAAGGCCAAGATAAAACAAGATAGATCCCTTCACATCCTTTAAATCTTGAGTTTCTGAAACATTTTACTTACCAAAGTCACACTACAAATTACATCTCTTAACTTTCATATTCTACCATTTTTCAAACCCTCACAGGAGATGTAGAAATTAAAATGAATTTCTCTCCATCTTCCTTTTTCTGTTAAGAAAAACTTATTTTAAAAAATGGAAGAAGAAAGAAAGAAAAAGAAAAACCAGACTGGAGAGATGGCTCAGTGATTAAGAACATGGGCTGCTCTTCCGGAGGACCCAGGTTCAACCGTTAGTACTCTCATGGAGGGCACAACTGTAACTCTAGCTCCAGGAGATCCAATCTCTTTTTTGGGTCTTCTTAGGTACCAAGAACACAAGTGGTGCACAAATATGCATGCATGCAAAGCACCTATATACAAAAACTAAAGAAAACTTAATAGAAACAATACTTAGAAAGAAGGAATTAGGAAATAGAGCTAAATTTCATTCACTTCCCCACCTGCTGAACCCTGCTTTTGGGCGAGGCGCTCTGTTAGGCACATGGGACAATGAGATAAAGCAGACACCTACCCTGTGGAGGTTCTCAGTCACTTAAAGAAACAGAAGGGCAGTCATTTTACAGCCTTGAGACTAGCACAATAAAAATGGTGATAGTGGAATTGTCTGCCATCTTCCTTGAAGCTGATTGAGAAAATGCTCATGAATGAAGTCATGAGGCAAATTCAATAGTTGTAAGTTGCTAGTTATGGACTAAGATGGAATTAAATGAAGTGTGATCAGGGATCAGAGACTAAATTATAAAGTTTTTACATTTCACAAGAAGAGAATTTAGTTTTACCCATAACAGTAAAATATATCATTTGAAAGATATAATTCTATGAAGTGAATAATTTTGAATTACCACTTTTAATTGCCCTGTAGTGTGAAGATTGTAGAGGTAAAGAATAGAAGCAGAATTACCAGCAAGGTCATTTTATTGATTCAGGTGGGTGATGAATTTAAAAATGAAATAAAAAAGGAAGGACATGGCTTATCCTAGGTATGGTGGAGAAGGTTTATTGTAGATAAAAGGGAAAGCACAGCCAGAGGCAAGAATACCTGGGAGAGTCCAGGCAGACATGAATCTGAGCCATGTGATGATGGAGCTGTGGCAGATCAAGTTAGGAGGGTAAAGCACAGATGGAAGGGCTAGGTGTCCAAAATGGCTGGATAATACACAGAAGGTCATCTGGGGAAAGGGCAGCCCACATGGGCTAGAGAAGTTGAGTGTGTTGGGTAGGGTATGCCAGCCATACCCCATAATAGGTGGGGACTGAGGGAAGATGGAAGAATCTAACAGCCAGGTCCATTTTGATAGAAGTAGGCACCCCAGCCATTTGTTCTCTAATGGTGACGACAGGATCCTGAATTAGAAGAATAGCGATGGAAGTGGGGGAGTGAAGGCACACTTAGGAACACTCCTCCACTGCTGGTGGGATTGCAAGCTGGTACAACCACTCTGGAAAGCAGTCTGGCGGTTCCTCAGAAAACTGGGCATGACACTCCCGGAGGATCCGGCTATACCACTCCTGGGCATATACCCAGAGGCTTTACCTGCATGCAATAAGGACACATGCTCCACTATGTTCATAGCAGCCTTATTTATAATAGCCAGAAGCTGGAAAGAACCCAGATGTCCCTCAACGGAAGAATGGATTCAGAAGATGTGGTATATTTACACAATGGAATACTACTCTGCAATTAAAAACAATGAATTCATGAAATTCCTGGGCAAATGGTCAGAACTTGAAAATATCATCCTTAGTGAGGTAACCCAATCACAAAAGAACACACATGGTATGCAGTCACTGATAAGGGGATATTAACCCAGAATCTAGGAATACCCTAGACACAATTCGCATATCAATAGATTTCCAAGAAGATGGAAGGAGAGACCCCTGGTCCTGGAAAGACTGGATGTAGGGGAATGCCAGGTCAGAGAAGTGAGAGGGGGTTGAATGGGGAAAAGAGGGAGGGAAGGGGGCTTATGGGACTTTCAGGGAGGGAGTAAACGGGAAAGGGGAAATGATTTTGAATGTAAATTTAAAAAAACTTAGAAAAACAAAATAAAAAAAAGAAATATTTGAGATGAGACAATTAACTAAGTGTAAGGAGTGAAGCCAGTGGAAGAGTGGGACCTCTTAACTGTAGAAGTAGGTATGTCTGTGACTCTTTTGAGTGCTCTTGGGATCTTTTCCTTCTGTTGGGTTGCCTTGTCCAGCTTCATTGTGAAGGCTTTTGCCTCCTCATATTGTATTTTGTTTTGCTGTGTTTTTTTTGTTTTGTTTTGTTTGTTGTTGTCTCTTGGAAGCTTCTTCTTTTCTAATAGGAAATGGAGGGGTAGTAGATCCAGAAAAGGAGAAGTGTGTGTGGGGGAGCTGGGAGGAGTGGAGGGAGGGGATAATGTGGTTAAAGTGTATTGTATGAGAGAAGAATCTATTTTCAATAGAAATAAGAAAAAAGATTGAGCTGAGTGGTAGTGCGGATTTTTAATCCCAACACTCGGGAGGTGGGTGTGGGTAGATATCTAACAAGTTCATATTCAGTGTGATTTACAAAGTGAATTTTTGGCTTGCCAAGGCACATAGTGAGATGCTGTCTCAAATAAAACAAAAATGTAAAAGAAAAAAAAAATGGAGATTGTGCTGGAGTATCAGAAGGCCAGGAGAGAGGATGGCACTCCCATGTCTGCCTGCTTCCTCTTAGGGTGATGGGGGCTCTTAGAAAAGGGGAAGATAGCTAGCTGTTTACCAAATTAGATAGTGTGACTGCCTCTAACAGAGCAGAAGAAAAACTATTGGGAAAGGCAGAAAACTATTGAGAAGCATCTTTTCAAAGTCACGAGTAGAGACGGACATCACGGGAAAGATGAGGAAGACTAGCTCAAATGTATAACTAAGCAAACCAGCGAGGAAGCTGAACAGGTGAGGCCTGGAAACAACTGAGTCCCTGTTAACACTGGGTGTGCTTACCCTGAAGAAGCAACAAAATAATTCATCCTCTGATATGTCTCCCTGTCACCCATGAACCCTCACACAGCATGATTCTTGAGTTTCTAGGACTTGTCTCTACTAAAGATTTGCCAGCAGTGATGGCAATAAGGCTGTGAGGCACTTCATCGAACAGGCATCAATGTGCCTCTGCCAATCGTATGCCAAGAACCTGTGTAGTGAGCATGTAGGAGCCTTCACAGTGGTCAGCAAAGACGCTGAAGAAGCCAAAAGGGTAGAGTTAAAGATCCTGACCCTTCACTTGTATTCCAACCCAACTCTCATTGGGGCCCAGATCTCGGCAACCATTTCTACTTCTCCAGACTTGCGAAAGCAGTGGTTGCAAGAGGTGAAAGACATGGCAGACTGCATCATCAGCGTGAGGACCCAGTTGGTTTGAAGAAAGAGGGGACTTCCTACAATTGGCAGTGCTTCACGACCAGGTTTAAATGTTGTTTCATCAGCCTAAAACCTGAGCAGGTGGAGCTGCTGACCAAGGAGTTCTCGATCTTCATTACAAAGGATGGCCAAAATCTCAGTGGCAGGGGTCACCTCTAGCAACACTGACTACCTTGCCCATGCCATTCACCAGATCACCAAGTAGTTACCAGAGTGCAAAGGAACAGACCAGCCTTGCCCTTGTGAGAGTCACATGCAGGGTGAGAGAGTGTGAGAGGTGGTGGATCGTGTTTTCAACCAGTTCATAACACTCTCGGCAATTGAACGTGTTCCTTGGAAAAGAAGTAAGGCAGAGACTTTCATGGCTGGTATCTGGAACTTCGTTGGCTCTAAATGAAACTCTACCTTATCCTTTTGTCTCCAGCTTTTCTGAAAGTTTACACATGCAAGAAAATCACAGCACCAGAAAAACTTGTCAGCTATGGCAGTGGCATAGGTCAGGAACTTTACCTGAAGCATCAGACGGTATCAGAGACTCCGCTGCGGACCCAGCTAGAGCCTCTCATCTTCAAGGCTGTGAGAGAAAAAAACCTAATTCTGTCATTAACAATTGTCCTGTCCTCACATTTGTTTTCCTAGTGTGGAGTAACTGCCAGCAGACCACACAATTACATAATTACATAATTACAGAAATTATGCTTTACCAAAGCCAACAGGTCTGTTGCCTCTTCAACAAGGACAGTAAAAGATATAGATACAGTGTCTTGTCAAAAATAAATAAATAAATAAGAAAAGATGATGAAGCCCTGAAGAAAACAAGATAGGCAAAGTTGTGCATGAATTCTTGCTAAGTCATATCTTAACTATTCTGAAATTTTATTGCTAACTTTTAAAACAGGAGTATGTAATTACAATTTAATTCTTAGAATCCAGTGGTTATGTTAAATATTTTTACATTTTTGTTGTTACTTTCCTTTCCTTTTTCTTTTTCCTTCCTTGTCTCTTCTGTGACAAAATAATGTCTAATGGGGCAAAATATTAAGAGCAACATAGAATCCACCAAGATAGAGAATGTACATAATAAAATTCTTTAAAAATTAGCCACAGAAATTTATGAAATTTGCAGGTAAATGGATGAGGCTAGAAAAAAAAATGTATCCTGAGTGAGGTAACCTAGACACCAGAAGACAAATATTGTATGTTTTCTCTTATATGTGGATGTTAGTTTTTAAGATTCAATAATTATGCTATAATCTGTATAAACCCAAAGGTTGGTGGTTATAGTGCAAGGTACTTGAAGGCAGGGGAGACTCTCAAAGGAAGGGAAAATGGAGCAAATACAAGTATGCAGAGATGGGAGAAACTGGAATGGAAGGACTAAAGGGGAAGGTGGATGGAAAAGGAGGGTAAGAGAAAGAACATGGAAGGAGGTATCTCACACTAAGAGTCATATAAGGGTCATATAAAAATGACTACTGTATAAACTTTTAAAAATATATACATACATGAAGAAATTTAAACAGGGTCTCCAAATAATGGGAGAGACAAAGCCCTAATGAGACATCTTTTGCAACCAAGTAGAACCACCAGTGTTAGGATTAGGTTACATCTAATTGAGTAATAGGGCAAAGGGGGCCCATGGAAATCCCATGTACATCTCAGGTGATTGCCAAGGTTATCGTAGTTCTCCACACACCAATAACAAGGCCCTATTGTAGATATTACATATCACATTGAACACAGAGAAGGTGAGCTGGTGTCTACCTAGAGGCTTCACTCCTACTGAATAGTGCACATACTTCTGGAAAGTATTCTGTACACTACAAGATAAAAAGGTAGCTATCAACTCAGCTACAAACCCTATGACCTACAACAATGACCTGCATGCAAAATATACGGTGCAAAAATTTCACACACATCATGGGAGTAACCAACTACTCTCTGATTGGGTTTAAGGGCCACTCCATGATTGGAATCCATGTCTGGCCCTGTTTGAGTAGCCAAGAACCTGAGAATGTATAGGCCATGGACTTAGGAGAAAATCAAAAACTGTTGTTCTTCTAAAAGGAACATAACAAGAAGATGACTTCTAAGGACATTATGCTATACTCATAAATCAGTGTGTCACTTGGCCATCATATGATATTTTCTCTTGCAATAGATGAAAACTAACACAAATACCCACAGCCAGACAATGTGCAGAGAGTGAGAGACTTTGGAACACCCAGTCCTAAAGAGGATGTCCATCACACTTTTCCCCCTCAGGGCTATGTGGAAGAGGAGGTGGAAAGAGTACAAGAGCCAGAGGGGATGGATGACACCAAGGAAACAGTGTCCTTCACATGTGAAGTCACAGAGACTGTGTCACCATGCACCATGCCTTGCAAGTTTGAGTCAGTTGTGGTTCCAGTACTGAGAGGGGGAAATGGACATGAACTCTCATCAGCTACCATGAAACTATCTTCAGTTGACAACTGCTTGCAAAGGAAAAGTTAGTTTTCTTCAACAGAGTCCCACTGGGTGTATAAGTCACAATTATAGGCAGACTAGACTCTGTACCCAGCAGTAGATGGCCAACACAAAATGAGCTCAATGGTAATTTTGTAGATTTTTATTGTCATATTGCTTTGTTTGGGCATTTTCTTTATCTTATTGGTCTTTTATATATTATAGTTTTTTATTTTGTGGGTTTTGCAGGGTTTTTGGCTCTCTGTATGTGTTTCTTCTGTTAAGTCTTTTTTCTTTCAATTTTTATTCTGTTTTGTTTGTTTTGTTGTTTCCCTGTTTTGTTTGTTTAAAGAGAAAGAAAAGAAAGATAGAGCATGAAGTTGAGTGTGTGAGGAGGTGGGGGGCACGCAGAAGAAATTGAAGAAGCAAGACACCTGATCAGAACATACCACATGAAAAATTATTAGTAAAATATGTATTAAATATATAAATATAGACAAATATATAAATATAAACTATATATTAAAAGAAAATTTCTCAAAGATGTCTCAACAGTTTGTCTTTACTTTGATACCAGATCAAGTCATGACAACAACCAAGATTAGCCACACCTTCTTACTTGTAAGATATTGTTCTCAAAGTCAAAACTAGGTCACTTTTGTTTTTCCAAAATCTTGGTGCAAGACAAGAGTGTTTTCCTATTGCTAGATATTGGGCAAGGGAAGTCTGTCATCTAATTCTAGAAGATAATAGAACACAAGTAAATACACGTACATAAAAGTGGTAAGCAGATGGACCAAAGTATTAGGGATGAATTTTGAGAAGTAATTTAAGTGTAGCAGGATGTTTAATTAATTTTAGCATAGTACAATAGAAATAATAGTATTAATTCTAAATGATACTAATAAAAATTTACACACTTTTTCATTTCATATTGAAAAATGAATAAGCATGCATTTTTATCATGAGTTTGATGCTAACATTCTTGTGACACTAACTAATGTCTTAGCTTAGAGAAGTATGGACCTTCAGCAATTTGACACCACATTAAATAGCAATAGGAAACTTCAGGTGAGTATGTACTAATCTGTAGTCTTTCTCTAAGAAAGCATGCATTGGGCAAAATAGGGCATAAGGAAAAAGACATGTTTGAAGTCAGAAACATGTAGGTTGAAATTTGGCTTTCTGTTTAATACCAGGCTGCATTTAGGAAGCCTTGCGATGCGTCTAACCTTCAGTTCCCTCCTCTGACCAACATGAAGATTAATGACAATTGCATAAGGTTGTTGAGCAGGATAAGTGACTTACCTTATATGCAAAGTACTTTGCACAAAATCATCATTCAGTGAGTTCACGTGAGCTCCGTCTGAGCAGACACTTCAGGCCGAGCACAGAACTATGCCCAACCTGTTAAAAATGCTCAACGAACTCTTATTCCTCTTGCTTCTCTGGCTCTCTTACTCCTCTGCCCCTCTTGGGCTCTCCTCCCCCCCCCCCTCCCTCTCTCCACGTGGTCATGGCCTGCTTCTACTCCTCTACTTCTCTACTCTCTCTACTCTCTCTGCCTTTCTCTGCCTCCACTACCCCATTAACTCCCATCCTCTACCCTGAATAAACTCTACTCTATACCAAAAAAATAAATAAATAAGTTAATAAATAAATAAATGCTCAACGCATTTCTTTCTTTATTTCCTAAGCATCAGCCTTCAGTAACTCATTATTATTGTGATCTCACCATTCAATACAGACAGGAGAACATATTGAAACTGTATCTGTTTTTGAATAATTAGTGGAAGGTAGAAAAATATCTATTCTAATCATTTCATATTTAATCCTCTGACATGGATAAATAAATTTTCTTTGTCTATGATTGCAACTGTTCTTAGAAGTCACTTACTATTTGCTGACATTCTAATCAGTATAATACTCATACCCATTTAACAATGCAGAGCAGACTTACACAAAGCAAATGTAACAACTGCCCTTCTCACCCTCAATCCTGCAATTCTAAAAGTAAACTATTTTAAGTTTGTTTTCATCTTTGTTTTACTTTTGGTGGCTACCTACCTACCTACCTGATTCTATACACTATGATTGTCTGTGTTTTGACTTATCCACTTTAGAGATCATCTGTGTAATATTGTGAGTTCTACTAGTTATGTTTAAGTGTACATTTAAACCTTCATTTCTTGTTCTGCTAGTTCCTGGGGTAACTCTTTGACCTTTACTATCAATGACAATATAAGCTATGCGAAGCTAAAAAGTTTCATCTGAATTTTTCTTACCTTGCCTAAGCTTTTGGAAGCCTTTACTCAGTTGGTCCTTGTGGAGTAAACAATTGGATGACTGCATTGTTGATATCCGAGTATTCATATCCTTTCTCTCTCCTCTGCATGCTCCATTCCTACCAGTTAATACCTTATTTTTGCATAATCTAGTTTTAAAGATTTACATATTGTTCTACAAGCAGAGCAATGGCTTTCATGTTTTATCCTAAGTGATATGAGGCTTCAAATCTTCACTTTAAACAGATATTGTTCAGTTTTAAAAGAGATGCTAATGATTTGCCTTAGATGTTTGAGGCAGAGGTACAGAGCTACTCACAGTACCAGTCATTTATTATGGACTTCAAGCAGATCTCCTGATCCTCTTGAATTGCTGTACTAATGACTCTGAGACCAGGGTTGTCCAAAGATCCTGCAGGGTGCATCAGCTCCCATCTTCTTATAACTTTATACCATCTATAAAATAAAATACTTACTATTTTAATCTCCCAGAATTGTACTAAATTCATTTGTTTGTAGATTCACACCAATTTCATTATGTTTAATGTTATTTGTTTATATTTGTGTTGATTTACTTTTTGTTCTAGTAGATGTCAAAATAAAAATGTGTACTTACATTTCTAAAGCTTGCATATTTCTGGCAGGAATAGATAGGATGCAGATGATTTGTTATATACAGTTTTTTACTGCCTTTCTTTCACAGAATCTAACCTCACACAAACTATAAGACAATCAATATGTTATTATTGATTCTCTTCATATTTTTATTTAGTTCTGTTACCTACATTAATTCTGTGGTGCATTCTTTAAGCATCATTATATTTTTTGAAAAGTAAGATATAATTAAGAAGTAGAATCCCTTTACACACACACACACACACACACACACACACACACACACACACACACACACTATGGATGAGCACAGATCCTATCTTATAGAGAATAAAGCAGAAGGAGGCAGAAAGTGTGAATGGTCATCTGTGACCTGGCTTCTTCCTTACATGGACAGGACAATATAATGGTTTGGCCGATGTGGTTTTTTTTGTTTATTTTGGGTTTTTTTTTTTTTTTTTTTTTGGCCAATGTGTTTTAAAGTGAGTGAGTCTTGAGAGGTTTAGAAAAAATATCTTAAGTATACATAAAAAAGAACAATTCTCTTCACAATATTCTTCATCTCACTTAACAAGCATTGATTTAGAAAAAGGGACTCTTTTTGTCAATCGTAACATGTTAATCCCCATGTTATCCATCACCACTGAACTGTTCTGATACCTGAGAAAACCTAAGTTGTTTGAAGACAAACTTTGGAGAATGAGGCTATCTTGTAACCATCTGCACAGTACAGTGGTTGTGACTTCTCTATAACACTTACCTGGACCTGATACCTTCTTGGAAGCTGAAGCTGAAGCAGAGAGCTGTGGTTCCTCCCCCTTACAGCTTGGATGTGTTCGTCCACTTATCCCCTCTGTTGTTTATTGTAGCTCTCTTTAAATGCTTCAGCACTATTCTTACCCTGAAGGATTTCCATGGGTCAAGATAATCTCTTGCATATAACAAGAGCCCATAGCAACTGGTAAAAGCAATATGACATGTTCACTCAGGAGCAAATGGAAACCTGGGATTCAGCCAGCTTCTTTAAGTGCTAAGACAAGAGTGATATAAAAATCATTCCTCAGACAAGTTTGAGGCTCCAAAGGAGGGTGTATCCTCCCCAACAGCAGTTCAGACACAAGGTCAGCTTGGCAACTTGGATCAGTTACCAAGTATAATCATCCTGACAAACAGCAGGACAAAGTGAGAAAACACAGATCACTCAGTTTAATCAAACAAATGACAAAGTTAGTAACAAATAGTGATTCAGAACCAAATAATAGTATGGATTAATTGGAGGAAATTAACAATGAGAACAAAAATAAAGCTAAGAAGCAATGGTCTAAGGTTTGCCAAACTAAAAGAAAGGTCATTCTCCAGGCAGACTGCAGTTCAACAACTTCACAATAAGTTGAATGACTTTTTTTTAATTAGATATTTGCTTTGTTTACATTTCAAATGATATCCACTTTTCCTCGTTATCCCTAGAAACCCCCTATCCCATCCCCCTCCCCCTGCTTACCAACCTCTCCCTCCTACATTCCTGACCTTGTATTCCCCTACACTGGGGCATCAAGCCTTCACAGGACCAGTTGCCTCTCCTCTCATTGATGTTTGAAATGGCCATCCTCTGCTACATATGCAGCTGGAGCCATGGGTCCCTCCATGTGTACTCTTTGGTTGGTGGTTTAGTCTCTGGGAGCTCTGGGGATACTGGTTGGTACATATTATTGTTCCTCCTATGGGGCTACAAACCTCTTCAGCTCCTTGGGTCCTTTCTCTAGCTCCTCCATTGGGGACTCTATGCTCAGTCCATTGGTAGGCTGTGAGCCACGGGTATTTTGTTCCCCCTTCTAAGAAGGACCAAAGTATCCACACTTTGGTCTTTCCTCTTCTTGAGCTTCAAGTGATCTGTGAATTGTATCTTGGGTATTCCAACCTTTTGGGCTAATATCCATTTATCAGCGAGTGCATATCATGTGTGTTCTTTTGTGATTGGGTTACCTCACTCAGGATGATATTTTCTAGTTCTATCCATTTGCCTAAAAATTTCATGAATTCATTGTTTTTAATAGCTCAGTAGTATTCCATTGTGTAACTGTACCACATTTTCTGTGTCCATTCCTCTGTTGAGGGGCATTTGGGTTCTTTCCAGCTTCTTGCTATTATAAATAAGGCTGCTATGAACATAGTGGAGCATATGTCCCTATTACATGTTGGAGCATTTTCTGGGTATATGCCTAGAAGTGGTATAGCTGGGTCCTTAGGTAGTACTATGTTCAATTTTCTGAGAAACCGACAAACTGATTTCCAGAGTGGATTTACCAGCTTGCAATCCCACCAGCAATGGAGGAGTGTTCCTCTTTCTCCACATCCTCTCCAGCATCTGCTGTCCCCTGAGTTTTTGATCTTAGCCATTCTGACTGGTGTGATGTAGAATCTCAGGGTTGTTTTGATTTGCATTTCCCTGATAATTAAGGATGTTGAACATTTCTTTAGGTGTTTCTCAGCCATCCGGTATTCCTCAGTTGAGAATTTTCTGTTTAGCTCTGTACCCCATTTTTCAATAGGGTTATTTGTTTCTCTGGAGTCTAACTTCTTGAGTTCTTTGTATATATTAGATATTAGCCCTCTATTGGATGTAGGATTTGTAAAGATCTTTTCCCAATCTGTTGGTTGCTGTTTTTTCCTGTTGAAAGTGTTCTTTGCCTTGTAGAAGCTTTGCAATTTTATGAGGTCCCATTTGTCAATTCTTGATCTTAGAGCATAAGCTATTGGTGTTCTGTTCAGGAACTTTCCCCTTGTGCCCATGTGGTACAGGCTCTTCCCCACTTTCTCTTCTGTTAGATTCAGTGTATCTGGTTTTATGTGGAGATCCTTGATCCACTTGAACTTGAGCTTTGTACAGGGAGATAAGAATGTATCAGTTTGTATTCTTCTACATGTTGACTACCAGTTGAACCAGCGTCATTTGTTTAAAATGCTGTCTTTTTTCCACTGGATGGTTTTAGCTCCTTTGTCAAAGATCAGGTGACCACAGGTGTGTGGGTTCATTTCTGGGTCTTCAATTCTATTGCATTGGTCTACCTGCCTGTCATTGTATCAATATCATGCAGTTTTTTATCACTATTACTTTGTAGTATAGCTTAAGGTCAGGGATGGTCATTCTGCCAGAGGTTCTTTTATTGTTGAGAATAGTTTTTGCTGTCCTGGGTTTTTTGTTATTCCAGATGAATTTGGAAATTGTTTTTTCTAACTCTATGAAGAATTGGGTTGGAATTTTGATGAGGATTACATTGAATCTGTAGATTGCTTTAGACAAGATGGCTATTTTTACTATATTAATTCTGCCAATCCTCAAGAATGGGAGATCTTTCCATCTTCTGAGGTTTTCTTTGATTTCTTTCTTCAGAGACTTGAAGTTCTTGTCATATATATCTTTCACATGCTTGGTCAGAGTCACACCAAGGTATTTTATATTATTCATCACTTTGTGAAGAGTGTTGTTTCTTAATTTCTTTCTCAGCCTCTTTAAGTTGGATGACATTTATACAGCTCCATTATTCTGTTTGGTAATGAGGTGAAATGTAAATGTTTGCAACTATTTTCAGGAGGCAGTAAAGCAGCATCTTTGCTGACGGGCAACACTTGGTTCATGGCCCAGACTAATTCTCCCTCCACAGGTTCCCATCAAATGTGTCCATCTTCTTTTAGGAGGAGGATTTATGATATTGAGCCCTTCCCCAAATCAGCAAAGTATCAAATGCTTTCCATCTGCCAATTGAAACTCAAGCAGATAGTTTTGAAGTTTTCTATTTTGTGTCATATACACCATAGAATTATAGATGTAGAATTAGTTTTAATCCTGTTTTTAAATTCAAATCCAAAAGGTAAATATTGTAGGTTTTCTCTTTTATGTGGATTGACTTTTAAGCCTTTCGTAGCCGTGCCACAATCCATATACCTACTGGATTACATCTAGTTAAGGGATCTAGCTGTGTGGAAGATGGGGTGGTAAGAGGTAGAGGGGATGGAGGACACCAAGGAAAGTGTCCCCAGAAGTCGTAGAGACTGTAACAGCGTGCACATTGTCTGTGCAAGTTTGAATTAGTTTGGGTTTAGGTGCTAGGCTTCCATTTCTCACCAAGTAGCTATTTCCACTTGACATCCTCCTGCAAAGGAAAAACTTATATGGTATTTTTGTAGATTTTTTTCACATATTGCTTTGTTTGGGCACTTTTTGTCTTACTGGTCTTGTATTATAATGGTTTCTAATTGTGTGTCTGCGAGTGTACACATGTGCACATGTGTGCCAGAGTTTCTGGCTGGGTTTTGTTTTGTTTGGATTTTTGTGTACTTTTTGTTACTTAAAGAGAACGAAAAGGCATGAAGTTGGTGGGTAGGGTGGTAAGTAGGATTTGGAAGAAGTTGTGGAAGGGAGAAAGTATGATCAAAATATATTTTATGAAATTTTTTTCTATTAAGAAAATGTGGTTTTGGGTCTCATGCATTGTGGACTTTAGATGTGGGTCTCCCTTTCCTTGGGGGTCATTGACTACTGGCCCAGGAGGACAGAGGGAGCAGACATGACAAACAGGGTTTGGAGGACTGTGAATATGACATAAGAACTTCTGAGAGTCAGCTTAAGTGAAACAACTCTGCTTTATTGTTCCAGGGATAAGGTATGTAAGGGATCTAAGGAGTACTCATGGAAAAGGCTGATTGATTATAACAAGGTACCTAATTATTGGCTGAGAGAAAGAGAGTGAGATACATGTGCTGAATCATACAGCACTTGTAGAAAACTCTGTACAGGATTATCCTTCAAATAAGATCTGGCATTTTTACCCAGAGATACAATCCAAACAAGATCATGCAGAGAAAAGGAAGCCCCGCTGTAATAGGGAGTCCTCCATTTTGCACTGAGCTCAGAGAGCTATCCAGACATGGTGGAATGCCACCTTAGCAGCAGGGTTCTCCAACATGTAGATAAGAATTATCATTATTTAGAAGAACCTAAACCAAAGAACTGATGGGATGACATGCCAAGGTGTTTTTCTAAAGACAGCTGTGCACAGAAGTGGATTTAAACTACAGGTAAAGAACTACTGAATACCTTTCCAACTGCTGCCTCACCTAGACATTTCAGAGCCTTATATGTTGGGCATTGTCTCTGACTTAATAAGTTGATTGACTTGCCTGAGGAGGCACAACCAAAGCATGTTTGAACAGCTACATTCCCTTCAGTTAAACTGGTCTGGTTTCTACACAATGGGAAGTGACTTGCTATGTTATCATGCATGTACACAAAAATTCCTAGTACTTAATGGGATAAGCTAAGAAACAGTCTTTTTTTTTCTTTTCTTTTCTTTTTTTTTGTTTCCTTTTTTCCCAGAAAACATTAAAATTCAACCCACTCATGGTTCTGATCCAGAATAACTGAGCAGCTGTATCTTTGGCTCAGACAAACTATAAATCATGGCAGAAATGATTGTTTAGTGTTTGTGCCAACTCCCTGACAGATTCATACAAGCTTCCAGTAAAGTTAAACAGCAACATGGACTATCAAAGTACTGTTATGATATCTATAATGTGACACTCATTGTGTACCCAAGCTCTTCCTAGGAAAACACAATGGTCTTCAATGTTGCAGTGACCAAGAGGAAGCTATGACCTGAATTAGATCATGTGTGACTCAGAATAGTTAAGTACAAGAAAAAATATTGTGCTAATTTATGAAGTAGATTGTAACATGTCCCAATATTCATCCAATGTCCTTAAAACCCTGAATGTTGTCAAAAAAGTTTTACAAACAAAACAAAACAAACAACACAGTGTAAAAAGCTTCAAACTTATCCAAAGGCAAATGTGAACAAACTGACTAATGAACAGCTATCCCAACAGCCATCCCTACCTGATTTCACTAATTTCTCTGCCTCTCTACCTGCTGTCTCTCTGCTCTATGACCCATTACCTCTGGTACTTTTAGGATGAGGCTTTGTTCTCTACACCTTTCTTGACTTTGTACCAAAGTGTTAATCCTTCTAATCTTTTGAGCTCTGGCATGTAGCCTTTTCAAACTGCAGGTGAGCATCCTCCAGAATACGCAGTCACCATTCTCTTTGAGAGGAGCTCCCAGACTATTCTTGGTGGTGGGTGCAGTATAATCAAGAGTCTTACAATGGAAAGGAGGTGGGAAAGTCAGAAATGAAGGTATGATGAAAGAAATGGAGAGGCAGACAGATTTGAAAACACTATGCTTCCCACTTTAAAGGCGGAGATAGAAACCACAAGCCAGGAAATGGAGGCAGCCTTGAGAAAGTAGAGGAATGAGGATTTTCTTCTAGAGTTTCTGAAATAAATGTAGCCCTGTAAACACCCTGATTGCAACACAGTTGAAATCCATCACAAACTGTTGACATCTAGACTTTAAGACCTTCCATTTGCATTGCCTAAGCTATTGTCAGAAGACCAATTACTGCAGCAACAACTTCCAACATAAATCTGTTAAAAGAAATTTCTGTCTGCTTTTAGAAAACTCAGAATTCAAGGATAAGTGTGATGGTATATACCTTTAATCCCAGCAGAGGTAGGCAGATCAGATCTCTGCAAATTCAAGGTCAGTCTGGTCTATTTATCAAATTCTGTACTAATATCCAATTAAGCTACTCAACTGATCCCAGTGGTGATGGTGGTGCTCTTCAATGCCCAACCCGATGTTTTGAGTCCTCCAATGAAAGACACATATACACAACCTTTATATTTTTATATGTCTTAAACAACTTAATGACTGGGCCACTTCCTAACCTCCATGTGGCTAATCCACCCACCTCCAATATTCCCGAATTATTACTTACTAAAATCTATATTCCATCTTTGTTGCCGTATACCCAGTCGAAGACCTTTGGGGGGCATGATCCTTCAGCTCCTACACGGCAGCTATGCTCTCTGTTCCACACCTCTTAGGCATGGTGTCTCTCTTCTCCTTGTCTCAGCATGGAGGATCTCTCCTTCCCTCCTTCCTTGGTCCTTTGCCTGGGAATCCTAAAAGTCCTGCCTCTGTATCCCTGCCCAGCCATTGGCCAATAACTTTAGTTACCAACCAAAACTAACTGGGGGCAGGGTTCCCTCAATGTCTTACATGATTACATATGGATTCTCATACACTTTTAGAGACCCAGATTAACATAATGCAAACAACATTTGACCAAACTCACAACAAATACCAGGACAGCAAGGACTCATAGAGACTCTGTCTCAGAGAGGGAAAGAGAGAGGGGAAGGGGATTTGAGAATTCAGTCTGTGATGGCTCTCTTTATTTTATTTATTTTTTGGGGGGGGATATTTCTTTTTTTTTTCTAAGCTTTTTTTTTTATTTACATTCCAAATCATTTCCCCTTTCCCGTTTCCTCCCTCCCCGAAAGTCCCATAAGCCCCCTTCCCTCCCTCTTTTCCCCATTCAACCCCCTCTCGTTTCTCTGTCCTGGCATTCCCCTACATCCAGTCTTTCCAGGACCAGGGGTCTCTCCTTCCATCTTCTTGGAAATCTATTGATATGTGAATTGTGTCTAGGGTATTCCGACATTCTGGGTTAATATCCCCTTATCAGTGACTGCATACCATGTGTGTTCTTTTGTGATTGGGTTACCTCACTAAGGATGATATTTTCAAGTTCTGACCATTTGCCTAGGAATTTCGTGAATTCATTGTTTTTAATTGCAGAGTATTATTCCATTGTGTAAATATACCACATCTTCTGAATCCATTCCTCCATTGAGGGACATCTGGGTTCTTTCCAGCTTCTGGCTGTTATAAATAAGGCTGCTATGAACATAGTGGAGCATGTGTCCTTATTGCATGCAGGTAAAGTCTCTGGGTATATGCCCAGGAGTGGTATAGCCGGATCCTGCGGGAGTGTCATGCCCAGTTTTCTGAGGAACCGCCAAACTGCTTTCCAGAGTGGTTGTACCAGCTTGCAATTCCACCAGCAGTGGAGGAGTGTTCCTCTTTCTCCACATCCTCGCCAACAACTGCTGTCTCCTGTGTTTTTGATCTTAGCCATTCTGACTGGTGTGAGATGGAATCTCAGGGTTGTTTTGATTTGCATTTCCCTAATGACTAGGGATGATGAACATCTCTTTAGGTGCTTCTCAGCCATTAGATATTCTTCAGGTGAGAACTCTTTGTTTAGCTCTGTACCCCATTTTTTAATAGGGTTACTTGCCTCTCTGGAGTTTAACTTCTTGAGTTCTTTGTATATATTGGATATTAGCCCTCTGTCAGATGTAGGATTGGTAAAGATCATTTCCCAGTTAGTTGGTTGCTGCTTTGTCTTTTTGACAGTGTCTTTTGCCTTGCAAAAACTTTGTAATTTAATGAGGTCCCATTTGTCAATTCTTGATCTTAGAGCATAAGCTATTGGAGTTCTATTCAGGAAGTTCTCCCCTGTGCCCATATGTTCAAGGTTCTTCCCTAGTTTCCTTTCTATTAGCTTCAGTGTGTCTGGTTTTATGTGGAGGTCCTTGATCCACTTGAAATTGAGCTTAGTGCAAGGAGATAAGAATGGGTCAATTTGCATTCTTCTGCATGTTGACCTCCAGTTGAGCCAGCACCATTTGTTGAAAAGGCTATCTTTTTTCCACTGGATGGTTTTAGCTCCTTTGTCAAAGATCAAGTGACCATAGGAGTGTGGATTCATTTCTGGGTCTTCAATTCTGTTCCATTGATCTACATGCCTGTCACTGTACCAATACCATGCGGTTTTTAACACTATTGCTCTGTAGTACAGCTTGAGGTCCAGGATACTGATTCCCCCAGAGGTTCTTTTACTCTTGAGAATAGTTTTAGCTATTCTGGGTTTTCTGTTATTCCAGGCTCTCTTTATTTTTAAAATAACGTTTTTGAGATTATAAATTCATCATTTCCCCATCCTATGACCTCCACCAAAACCATACTATGTACTCCCATCTTGATCTCTTACGAATCCATTGCTTTTTTTTTTAAATTTTGTTATATAGCTATGTGGGGAGCGGGTGCTCTGCACTTTCCTCAGGAGTCATGGCTAACAGCTCATGAGGCCCAGGAATCAGAGTTGAAGAACAGGGATCTGATGGCCCAGGACTACAATGGGATGGAAGACAGACTTTCAGGATCACCTTCAGAGTGGCAGCTCAAGTTTATTCAAGGGTGGAAGAGAACATATAGGAAGAGGGCAGCCGCTAGGGGAATGCCTGATAAGTATTCACAATATGCTTTATTTATATTAGGCAACACAGTGCTATCATCCTGGTTGGAACATAACATCTAGTTATCATATATAAAAACTACTGATGGTTCCATTGCATGACTGGGTGATCACTGCAAATAGAAATAATTATTAGATTTATTGAGAAGAGTAAACTTTCCAGTATGGTGGCAAAGATTTATTGCCCATATGGTATCCCAAAGTGTACTCTAGCCAAAGAGTTGGGTTTTTTTTGAGAAGTGAAGTAGATTTGGACCATGAGACAATTTTAAACAGCTTGTGTGGATACATTCATTCAAAGCACAAGCTAAGCCACTCTGTCCTTACTGTGGATTGAAGATTTTTATGTGCACCACCTGGGACTGGCACAAGCAACCTGCTGTTTCCAAACATTGCTGTGCACACAACCTGTGTTACCTTTCAGAACAGAAATGTATTGTCTCTCGGTTCTGGTGGATGGAAACCCAAGACTGGTGCATCAGCACATGAGCAAATACACCTCAAAACTTCTTTTAGATGGTCAAGTTTTGCTGGGGGCCTGGAGTATTCTTTGGCAGGGGCTATATCATCCCCTTCTCTGACTTCATCTTCATTTATCAGCCTTCTATCTCTTTGTCAAGCTGTCCAATTTTTTAAAGTATGAAATTACTAGTAACATTGCATTAGAAGGCCACTGTGGCCCAGGATGACCTCATATTAACTGCAGACATCTGCAACAACACCATTTCTAAATTTGGTCACATCTAAATGGGGTTGGAACTCACCTCAACATATGAATTGGCAGATTGTAATTCAATTGATATGGAATTTGGTCCACTGAATAAATCTACCAGAAAACCAGAATCTAATAGGTTTCCCTGTTTACCACTCTACCGTGTACCTGGCTTTCTAGCATTGCCCAGTTCCTGCCAATGCTGTAGGATCTTTTTCTTTGTTGGTTTCCCTCTTTCTCCTAAGGTGTTTGACAGAAGCAAGCTCTCACACATTGTCCATTCTTTAAGACTTATTTAATTGTACACTTTTCATAAAGTCATTTTCTGAAAAGCCAACAGAACCTGTAACTAGCATTTTATTTGTTCCTCTTTTCTTCTATTTAACTGAAGCCCTAGGAGGTCAATGCTCACAGTGCATGTTCAGGAAATGGCTGTCTGCCTGCCTTTCCTGGTAAAACTGGCTTTGGAGTTATTGGCACACTTGTCTACTGGGCTGGAACCATCTAGAATGTTAGGTTTCTATTGTTCTCACCTTTAGGCATCCTTCCAATGCTTTATTATCTGAGATCTAAACAATAACAATTAATTCAAACTCAAAAGGTGTTGGAAATTCAACTTGACATATCAAAAAATTATGCTATAAACTACTCAGTTAAAATAAGCAGAGAGCTGAAATGATTTGTTCTTCTTAAATTCCTATATCACTAAGTTTACACTGACCACTACATTGTATAACTTTATCTTTGAAACATCAAAACATCTCTTAGAGGTATACCCTATGGGTGGGAACTTGAAGGTATGGGTTAGAAACTCCATATACCTTTGAGCTCTGTAAAAGAGAAAGGAAAGAAACTATCCCAAATCTTAATCTCAAACATGCTCTCACAGATAAAATTTGCCTATGTAGTTGTTTCTATTGCTGTTTAGAACAATATTTCCTGCCAGAAGCATATTTTGCTTCCTATCTCCCTAAATTGTGAGCTGAGCCCAATACAGAACAATGGGAGGCTGTGTTCTCCTGAAACATAATACCTTTCATTTCCCTCCCGTGGGTGGATGTAGCCAATAATTATGTTGTTACAGTTTCAAAGACTACATAATTACTGGACACTGACAGTTACAGAGTATCTGCTTTAGCTCTGGATGCTTTTATTTTTCCAATGTACAATTGTTTACTTTGTATGTGAAGGCATATTTTTTTGCCATGGTACATATGAGAGGGTCAGAGCTTAATCTTCAAAAATAGATCCTTCCTTCTACCATGTGGTTCTAGGGACTAAATGTAGGTCTTTGGGCTTGAGAATTAAATGTCTTTGCCTGCTGAGGTATCTCACCCACCCTGCTCTGGATAGCTTACAATATATTCAAACTGCATCATCAGATCAGTGTTCTTTTCAGAGATTTGTGGATTCAACTGAATAAAACAAAGCCGCCACCTGATAAAAGAACCTGTGTCTGTCTCTGACATGATACACTTTCAGGGTAAGGGCTGTTTTTAGTGAGTAGCTGTCAAGCTACTTCTTGATGTTCAGATTTGCTCTGTAGTTCAGAAGCAGAGCCCTGGTGGCATTTACCTAGACTCAAGAACCAACTACATCCCTACTAAGTAAGCAGTACCTACCTCATCCCTACTATGTAAGCAATATCTAGGCTCACACATAAGCTCCATCTCTACTAAGTGAGCAGTAGTACCTAGGTTCACAGACTAACTCCATTCCTACTAAGTAGTACCTAGGCTCACACACCAATTCCATCCCAACTAAGTGAGCAATACCTGGGTTCAGACTCGAACCCCATCCCTACTATATGAGCAATACCTAGGCTCAGACTCCAACCCCATCCCTATTATGTGAGCAGCTGATGAAAGAGACTGACAATAGTGTTTCCTTCCTAAAAAGTTTTCTGTGACAATCAAATAAGTCCTCAAAGACTCCACACTCCAAAGTCACTACTCAGACTACTACATTGAATTCAACTGACTAACTCACTACAACGATGCATGCCCATTTGTTGCATTGAAGTATTTATGACTTCAAACCATCTTTACTGAGATATAATTCACATACTATATATACACTTCACCCATTTAAAGTGTACTGGCTTTAACATATTCACCATGAGCTATAACCGTGAGTACAATCTAATTTCAGAGCATTTTCTCTTTGTATATAATAAATTATTGGGTGTTTCTGTATGTTGTTTGTTTTGTTTTGTTTTGTTTTTAAAACAAAGTCTTACTATGGAGCCCTGGCTGGCCTGAAACTCACAGAGCTCCACCTGCCTCTACTCCCTGATTACTGAGATTATAGGTGTGAACCATCATACCATGCCTTGCCAAATTAATCTACCAGGTTGATATTGTTGTGATTCTTCTTATGATACCTATGATTTAAAGTCTCCTCATGCTGTCTTTTGAATAGGAGGCTAATTATTTTTTTTCAAAAGCTAAATTGGCTACTTTGCTCTGAAAACAGAATGATTCCTTGTACCCAATATGTATAATGTTTTAGGGGGATTTGGCAAGGATTGAATATTGCTCCATACTGCTGGTTGGGTAAGAAGTGGTCATAAAAAGTAGTCATAAACAATGATCAAGACTCACTTTCATGATTTAAGATATAAAGAAGAACTCTGGATAGAAAGTGCTGAGAAGGGTGTTCTGTGGTCAAGGGGAGTGTATTCATGTTCATTTTTATGACTGGAAAGTACAAACTAAAACCAGCCGCTCATGGCTTGGCATTGAAGGCAATGGTTCAGTTTAGTGGTAGTTGGAACAAGAGTGTGAGCATCTGGGCAGGAAATGAATCTCCAGGCCACAATCCTGAAGTTGAAGTGGGCTGGGTTGGACATAAGATCAAATGGCAAATGAAGAAAACTGGAATTATTTCACAAACTTGCTGTTCAGAAGACCTACAAACACATGTCTGTCTGTACTCTACTTCTACAAACTGCAAGCATATTAGACTTTGGGTTTTTCTAAAGTCAGTAGGTTCATAGCAAACTAAATAGGCATGTTATAAACAGTCTCCAGAAGTTTCTCTGGACTCGTTTAGGCAACAGCTGCACGAATATTTTGTACATTGGCTGCCTGCCCCACTCTACTTTGTGAGAAAGCCACAGGGTTTCTGTTCACTCTTTATATCTCATGTGGATTGATGGAAAAACATTATTTCTAAAAGTCAGTGTTCCAACCATCACTATGACTCCTAGAAGCTAAAAAGACACTGCTAAACTGTTTTTCTCCTCTGATACTTTTCTGCTTTTTCCTTAAGATTTAATCTAGAATATTTGATATTCCTTTCCACACTCACTGGGGTAACCATTTTCAAAAGATAGGAAGTGGGAAGCTATAAGATGGCTCTGCTGTGGAGGCAAGCCACTTGCTGTACAAGCCCAATGGCTTAAAAACAATTCCTGACACCTGTATAAGGTAAAAGAAAGACTGCATGCCACAAAGTTGTCCTCTGACTCTCACATGTGCATGGTGACATTTCTCTCTTCATCTATACACACAATAATAATATTTAAAAAAAACAGCAACAGAAGGCAGGAAATATTAGCAAGAGGTGTAAAAGTTGGAACCTGTTTGCACTGCTCTGAGAACTGTAAAACAACGTAGTTAATAAAACAGGGAACAGTTACTTGACTTGGCATTCCCACTCCTGGGTATATACAGGAACACACTGAGTAGCTCCTGCTTAACCTTACACCCACATTTATAGCAGGTGGAAATAGCCCAAGTGTTCATTGATTGAAGACTTGATTACAAAACAGGGTATGAATACCAGAGTGATATTATCCATCCTTAAAAGGAAGGAACATTCTGACAGATGCTATAACATCAATGGGCCTGGGAAGATGTGCCAAGTAAAGAAGCAGGTTATCAAAAAGACAAATACTGCATAGTTCCACTCCTCCAAGTACAAATAATGCCAAACTCATTGAGACAGAAAGTACAATGATCATTACCACGATCTAGGTGTTGGGAAATTGAGCTGTTAGTATTTAATAGATACAGACGAGTAGCCTTCTGAGAAGGTGAGAACACTTTGGAAAATGGCTGGCAATGACAGCATGAATATACTTTATGTCACTGAACTATCATGCACTTAAAAATTTTTATTAAATAAAACAAGATTGAATAACTTAAAAATAGCATTTTGTTGTACTTGATGGAAAGTACATTAAAATTCATGAAAAAGTCATTTTTTTTTCCTGATAAGATCTTGTATTAGTTACTTTCTATTGCTTTGACAAGGTACCACGACCAAGGAAACTTCTAAAAGAAGTTTAGTTGGGCTTTCCAGAGGATTAGGGTGCATGGAAGCAGGTATCTCAGGTGGAACTGACCCACAAGCAGGAGGCAGATCTTGAGAACTAAAAATGGCAAGGAGTCTTTTGAAACATCTAAGTTCACACACCATACTGGCATACCTCCTCCAGGAAGGCCACATCTCCTAATCCTCCCCAAACAGCCTTCAACTGGGGATTCAAATGCCCTAGACCTATGGAGGATATCTCATTGAAACCACCACAGAACTATTCTGTTAGGCCAGCCAAATAATATCAATGAGCTTTCTAGCCATTTACAAAATGGGTAATAAAAGAAGCGCGCGCGCGCGCGCACACACACACACACACACACACACACACACACACACACACACACACACACATGCATTTAGAAGACTAAGAAATACCCTGAAAAAAAAGTTGTCTGCACATGTCAAGAAGCTAGAATTTTTCCTCAACTCTAAACTTTTAGATCCTACTAAGTACAAGAGATTAAAGCCAAGAAGGTATTTCCTATGTGAGATGCATATTCAATTAGTGATTGTTCAGCAAACTCTCATTGCATGCTGTGTATTAGTTTAAGCCCTTCATATATGTTAGCATGTAAGTCCTGAACAGCACCTCCAGGAAATCGTTTCTAGTATGCTCACTTTGTCTATGGGAAATCAGATTTGCCCAGTTGTTAAGCATCAGAGCCAGAATTTGGACCAGGAAGTTTGAATCTAGGATCTTGTGTTTTGATTATTCCTACAGTATATTAAGCCACCAAGAATTCAAACAGACAACTAACTGAAGCCAGGCTTCATTTTATATGGCATAGCTTAATTCTAGATAGCTTAAATAGCATAAATAAAATGACAAAGCACTAGGGGAAAATTTAGACTTTAGATTTTTTTTTTATTCTTTGACAGTTTCATACATGTTACAATATATTCTGGTTATCACCCAATACTCTCTCTCACCACACCCACCAAACTTCTGGGCCTTTAAAAAGAAAGCTCCACATGGCAAAGCTGCTTTACAGACCACGCAAATCCCCAAATCAAAGTTTAAATGTCTTATAGAAGCAAGTCATAGTGCATACAGCTTCTGGCAGATGTTAACACGCCCTGGCATATGGAGACCTTTTTACAAATCAATCAGATGATGATAAGCAAGCCCACAGAAAAAATGTGTGAATATTTCATAAAAATGAGAAAAACAGCTCAGTGTGCTGGAGCATGCCTTTAATCCCACTTCTCAGGAGATAGAGGCAGGCAGATCTCTGAGAGTTCCGGGTCAGCTTGTTTAATGTAGGAAGTACCAGTCCAGTCAGGGCTACACAGTCAGACTCCATTATTTCTGAGAGAGAGAGAGAGAGAGAGAGAGAGAGAGAGAGAGAGAGAGAGAGAGAGAGAGAGAGAGGAGGGGAGAGGAGAGGAGAGGGAGACAAAGAGAGAGAGAAAGACAGACAGAGAGACAGACAGACAGAGACAGAGAGTCAGGGAGATGCTTAAAGTTACTATTTACTAAAAACGTTCACATTTGAGTGAGAACCAACCAATTAATAAAATCCAATGTTGATTAAGATAAAGAAGACGTTAGGCCTTAGATTTGGTGCAAGCAAAACAAAATGAAAAATAATGATACTAAATACCTTAAAAATAAAAGCTCTCTCTCTTTTTTTTTTTAAAAAAAAAGACATAGAAATACACATGGCACAGTTTCTCTGGAGAGATACTTGACTCTCCAGAATTTCAAGAATAACTAGGAACTCTTCCAACGACTTCTTTGTGGAGATCATTGCCCAAATACCCCAAATAACATACACAGAAATGCATATAGGTTTTCTTCATGGGTAAATGGGAAGTCATGGCTTTTCACAAATCCATCTTTAAGCAAGATGCAGGGTCTCGGTAAATCAACATTCATCAGAACCTTTCTTGCAGGTTCTGTGTGAATCTGATATTGACAATGCCTGTTGTGATTTGTTTTTAAAATTGGGAGCATATCTACTTTCTAGAACTCTCCTGTTCTACAGATGCAAACTAGGAATAAGCATAATCTGCCCACTAATAGCTCTCTACTGCTAGTGATGAGGAAGGTATGAAGTGTGTGCATGTTAGAAGGGCTCTGCCTTGGGTATGTCTTATCTCAGCTTCAAATTTTCCAGTGAACTCTGTATTTCTATGTTGAAAACGATGTGTTTCACAAGATCCCCTCCCTTATCAATCCATTAACTTCACCATGTGATGTTTGCCTTTTGCCAGAGCACAGATTGTCTTCTGGGGTCAATGTTTTTGAACTATAGTTACATATATGAGTTGTGAGTAGAAATGGTCTCTAGGTATTGACAAGAAATATAAAATACATGAAAAGAGCAATAGATGTCAGGTTCAAAAGAATAAACATCTAACTGAAATCATTTAAAAAGTTGAAAGATCTAAATTCTGTGTCTAAAGTATAAATATACTCTTAAACAATTGGAGGTAGACTAGTTTTGTAGTACTGATGTTATTTTTAATTCTATTGCTACTTTTTAAAAATTGGGAGGATAGTATAATATCAAAGAAAAATCCTCTCCTCTCCTCCCCTCCCCAGCCCTCCCTTTCCCTCCCTCTTTCCCTCCTCTCCCCTATTCTCTTCTTTCTTCTCTCTTCTCCTCCTCTCCCCTCCCCACTCCTCCCTTTCCCTCCTCTCTCCTATCTTCCTCTCTCTTCCTTTCTCTTCCCTCCTTTCCCCTCCCTACTCCTCTTGTTTTCCTCCTCTCTCCTCCTTGCCTCTCCTCTTCTTTTCTTAAAGCAGTCAGTGTCTGACAGCAATTAGATATTGTTTCCAATATGAGGTCTTCCAGGAGTTGCCTCATCTTTAATTTGTTTGTCTCCAGGGTTTGGAGGGTGTGCTTTTCACATGCTCCTCCAGCCAAGAAAAGCGTCAGTCTTGGATCATTGTGTGAAAGCTGTGAGTTCCATCCTACTAATGTCAACATGATAAGTCAGTTTATGTCTGATTATTTAATTACTTATTTCTCCAAAATTAAGCTTAAAATTTCTTCAGTGTGTTACTGAACATAGCTCATCATTCTGAACTGAGCATACTACATAAAATGATTTACCTGCTTTCTATTTTTGAACTTATAAAACCATTTTTAAGTGTACTTGTTTTTAAATAAGCGTTTGTTTGTTAAAAAAATCAAAAGCTCAAAAGTTTTGATAAATGTAAAATGTTGGAGAATGTAGATAAGATGCTACTAGGGAAAGGAGAAAACAAATACAAAATTATTCAAACTGAGAAGAGTAAAAAGTAAGCACTAGATATACATCACAGTCAGAGCATCCGCACATGGCGAAAGAGTAGCTCTTAATTTGTAACAAATTGAAACCTAATTATCTTATGTTTCAAATAACTTGCATATAATTCTATGATCATAAACTTTTTCTGTCCTCTAAGCAAATATGTGTGATAATTTACTTCTTTTAAAAATGATATTTTAATTAATTCTTTGAGAATTTCAGTGTATTTTGATCATATTCATCTCCTCTACCCTAGCTCCTCTTAGATACATCCCAAATCACCTCCCTAACCGTCCAACTTTACTTTCTTCTTCTCTCTTTTTATTAAACCCATCAAGTCCAAATTGTGTTGTCCAACTACTCTTGATCTACTAGGGAATCATCATTTAAAATTTGGACTCTCCCCCTCCCAGCAGCTCTCAAAGGCCAACAGATCTCCAGCAAGAATGGGACTTCATACTCACATCTCTCTGAGCAAATACAATTTTTACTTTCATAAAAGAAAGCAAAAGTCATCATTTGTAAATATTTAACATATCACAATAATAGACTCTGAAGAAGTCTGACTAGATATTTCTAAAACAGAATGGTTCTAAACAGACAGCATAAGTTGTCTTAGCCATTAAGCCCCAGATCTCATTAACAATTGTATTTAAGAATGGGCTTGTTTATGTGTGTGTGTGTGTGTGTGTGTGTGTATACATATATATGTAAATATATATATGGGGAACAAAAAATATCAGGATCTCCTAAGGTCATAGCTAATTACATCTACTTCTCAATACTGCTAACATTATCTCTACTTCTGCTTCATGTAGACCTAAGGCAAACTTCCTCTCAATGGCTCACTACCCCAGATAAGTACCTCATCTCTGGCCCTTTCCTACCTCTTACCCTAGGTTTTCTCATTATATGTTTGTAGTTTATTACCTTTCATAGTCTCAAATAATGAGCCCAAATGTCCTTTATTGTTTCAAAAGTTCATACGGTATCTTGGTTTTCTCTCAATAAATTCAAGATGTAAGAATCATACATGATAGTGCATAGCTGTAATGCTAGCAGGCTGAACACAAAGGCAGGAGACTTTTTAACAGGAGGACAGCCTGGACCATGTAGTGAGTGCTAGCCCATGTAGCAAGACTGTCTCACAGAAAAGCTGGAGGAACCCTACTGCATCCTTCATTCACAGCTCTTAGATTTTATCAACTTATACAATGATTTAATTTGTCTGTATTTATATTTCCTGTACATGCTGTTTTCATTTTATAAAGTCTTCAGTATATTCATCATATTAAAATTCTGGGTCTTTTTGTATAAAGGCTTTTATTTCAATTATAGATAACATTTCTTTGATCTCTGAATACAGTAACTATACTTTTTTTTAAAAAAAAAAAAAAAAGAAAACATATTTTCTTCCAGGAGTTATCTGTCTTCTTTGGTCTTTTGCTTTCTTTAAGCATCTACTGCTGATATCTGGTACCTTCCTTTTCTCAGATTTCTGATCATCTTTAATTATCTGCTCATATTTATAAGAAAGACTAAGGTGGATTAATTCAAGCAGCTACTGTAAATTCCTTCTGCTGTTGAGAAAGTTGTCTTTTCTTAACTGACATCCCTTGAGAGAAGGGATTGTGTGTAAGTGGGCCTTTCGTGTCAATGAATCAATTTTTCGGCACAAAAGTAATTAGAGGTTCATCCCAACTCTCAAAACAGGTCCTCCTCTAGGAGGCCTCAGCCTCACTGGAATGTGAATTCCCCAGGGTTTCTCTAGAGGACCTCAGACTCACTATAGTGTGAACTCTCTTAAGAACTTAGAAGACCACAGCCTCACTAAAGTGCGAGCACCCCCAAGATCAAGTCTACCTTTCTTTAATTATTTGAAAATATCACCTTGCCAATGATATTGCACACATGCTCTGCCTGGGGGTATAGGGTCAGCTGTTTTGGATAATTCAACCCTTCTGCCTTCTTTCTTCAAAGAGCTGTAATCCAACCCACTCCAGAAAGTGTGACCTATGCCTGTCCCAGGTGTATAAACCCATATTCCTTTATTTGTTTTCAAATATGGAATACTATATGAGAACAAAGCGGAGAGCAATAGATTGTGTTGGGACAAAGGATACCCTCAATTCTGCCTTAAGAATTTAAGGAACATTTAAAGAAGAAGCTACTGGACTAAAAGTGCTGATGCCCTGTGAGACAGATGCCAGCAGCCCATTGTACAAATGGAAAACAGAAGTTGAAGCCCAAGAACACACAGCTAGCAAATGGCAAGGCCTAAATTTGCACACAGCTATCCCTGCCACGCACACAGATGATAGGAATGCCTCAACATACTGCACAAGAACAAATCCTGACATTGTTAACAGGCCAGACAGTCACAGATATAGGAAAAAACTAGTCCCCTGGAAACCCAGTTAGAAATACTCACATTCAGCTAGTTGACAGAATTCTGCCCATTTCAAGTATAAGGAGCAATTGATATAAATAAGTCCCTCAAGACCATTTACCACTAGGAAAGCTCCCGTGGGGCTTTGGGTGGTAGAGAGGAAAGTAGACATAAATGGTTTGAGAGTCTGTTCTGCATTTTGCCAACTATGTACTCATACAATATTTATTCTACAGGTCAGTCTTTCTCATCTGTGTAATAGGGAGGATATATTTTTTAATGAACTATCATGGAAATTGAATAAGATATAGAGAAATAACAGATGTTCAAATATTATTTCTTTCTGCTCTACTATCCCAAATACCTTTTACCTAAATGCCTTAGAATTAAGTGAGAAAATTTGCATCCAGTTGATAAATATTGGATAATGCTACAAGATATAATGCTAAATAAAATATTAAATCTGTCATGGCAAAATTTTCTTTCTAGAATATAATATGAAAAATCTGAAAATTTGACCTAAAGTGCAACATACCTTATGCTATTTATTATAGGGCCTTGAAAATTAGTCCTACAAAATTTCATATATACATGCAGCAACCACCTAAGACAATTTTAATATAATTATTTTAAGAACGTCATAGTGCACTTTTCTTCCAGTAAAATTCAATAAGGAAAATGTTCAAATAGAAAATCTACCCAACTCGCACAAGGCCAGGGATAAAAGAATTCACCTGTGCTTTGATATCCCATTTGTCTCCTCCTTAGAAATAAAATACATGTTCCCTTATAGATCTGGAAAATGTGAGCAAGTCTACATACAAAGAAATATTTATACTTTTTAAAGTATGGGGAAGATGAACAGTTCGTACCTGTCAGGTAAAATATGCACGTGCTGTCACAAGACTCAAGCATTTCTACTCTACTCTTGAGCTACCATCTTGCACAAGAGAAATATTCTGATAGCAAGGATTATTCTGAAGGGTGGATCTAAGGGAAGAAAGAAGGCACCCTGGATGACACTGTAATGCTTAATTGCAGGTCCTCAGTGTTGAAGTAAGAATAATTTATGGAAAAAGGTGAAACTCAGGGTTTTTTCTTTGTTTTATTTTCTTTGGGCATTTTAGTTTAGTTCTTGGCCTTATCTACTTTCTTAGACTAAATTTATTTAATTTTAAATTTTTTATGTATTTTCATTCATGTGTCAGTGTGTGTTCCACATGTGTGCATGTGCTTCCCAGAGGCCTGAAGTCTGGGGTGGATCTGTGTCATGTATGTGACTGCTGGGAAGTGAACCAGAGTCCTCTGCAAGAACAGCAAGTATTCCTAACTGCTGAATCACCTCTATAGTCCCCTAAATTCATTTCTTAATCATGGTAAAATATATTAGAAAATTTGTATATCTACTTATTCATGTAGTAGATCTTTAAAATGCTTGATAAATATACCAACAGTCAAGGCGAACTTGACTTTTTATCTTTCTTCGAACTTTGTATATATCCACAGATTGATCAGTAGAGAGATGAACCTTGGCAAACAAACTGTGGTTATACAAGAAAGTATCTCTTTCACTTCACCAAAAAAAAAAAAAAAATAAGAATAAACACAATGTTTACCGTGGTTACTCCCAAGAACTCAGAATAGGTTGGGAAGTGAGCATTTTCAGTCAAACCCTGCATGGTTTTCTTTTTGTCCAAGAGGAATGTATTATCATGACAATTCAGGAAAACTTTAAAAGTTGTTTTTAAACATCACTGTTTAACCCAACAGTACAGGCAACGCATGAAATAAAGAAATGAGATGCCAAAATCCTTAACATTGATATGATTGGTAATAAATGCTTTCTAGTTTGAAATTTTCATCACAAATGTTTGCCAAGTTTTCCTGGGTTCTCAAGACTTTGTAATTTTTGTGTAAATTTTGTTGCACAACCACTAGCTTTATGAAAATACCATCCAATTATTCATGAACCACCTCAATAGAAAATGCCAATTCTCTCTCTCTCTCTCTCTCTCTCTCTCTCTCTCTCTCTCTCTCAGAAAAAAGGCAGCACATGCATTTTGCTTGTTTGGTGGGTTGGCTTAATTTTTTTGTGTGTTTTCAGATTAATTGTCAATATTTAAGAGTTTCAGGTCTGGCCAGCACAGGCCCACATCACATGGCAAGGGAGCCCTGAGCCCTGAGCACACCTCATTCCCTACCCACAGGCCTTGGGTGTGGGTACCTTCACCAGTTTTTGTGTATTCTTTTTTCCTTATAGTGTATGGGAAAGAGATTTTTTACCTCACAAAGGGCAAAGGACATTGACTACCAAGCTTGTTAGGTTTGTTACTGGTGGGTGGGGTGGAGGAGAGGCAGGGACAGGTAGAGATTGGAATATTTCTTTGAAACTTAAGTGAAATAATCCAGACCAGAAAGGGAACAATTGCATTTCTCTCCTCATTTTAGGGATCTAGAAGATAAAAAAGGGAAGACACACAAGTAGATGAGAGACTGTTAGAGAAGAGGAAGGAGTCAGAGGGGAGGAGGAGGGACAGAGGAGATAGAGTGGTGGGTAGGACCCAAATATACATATGCCTGAAATTGTCACAACAAATCCCATTGTTTTATGCAAGTAATGAACATTAATAAAAGGGAAAGGGAAAATGAAGGTGTCTTCAGTGAGCTTAATATACAACCCAAAGGAGTCTGTTGGAAGAAGCTGCTTAAAGGGCCTGCAGAGAATGAGAAAAGAACACAAGAAAAACAAACAAACAAAAAAAACCAAACTGCAACGAATGTGTTTTCAAGTAGGAACCCAGTGAGGAATTCTTTAAAAAACATAATTACAAATAAAATAAGAGACTCTTTTTCAACTTGTAATTCACTGTGCTCTATTGGCCCCCTGACATTTTGAGTTTCTCTCTTCCCCCTTCTAGCATTCTACCCCTGCCATAATTCTGAACCTGCAGGCAGTAAACGCTCCCCTCCTTTTGCTCCTCTTCTGCTCAGTGCAGTAGCCTGCAGAGATAAGGGCAGCTGCCATAAAAGTCCTGTTAACTCCTGCTCTGCACCTCCTGTGGGTCTGGCGTTTGTGGAAGTGCCAGCATCAAGTGCTGGGCTCTTTTCCTGCTCAGATGGTTCTAGTCATCGCACAAGGTCGCAGACCTTCAATTATGGCTGCAAACACTCTCAGCAGATATCTAAGCCCAGCTTGATCTCTGGAGGGGGCCTGTGAAAGATTGTAGCCAAGCCTAACAGTTGGCATCTGCTGTCTGTGAAATTTCCAGGTCTGTAGCTAAGGACTGATGCCAGAAACTCTCAATTTTAGGGGAAAAGGGATCTTTGTCTACCATGTCTGCTAAACTTGCACTCAGCAAGCAAGATCACAGCGTGGTGCCTAGACAACATCTTCAGTAAAGGGTCACTGAATGTTTCCTGAATGTAACTCTACTCACAGGGTGCCATAGGGTTTCCTCTGCTACTTAGGCCCAATCCCTTGTGATGATATCACCATCCTCAACTGCCTCACATGGTCTCACTTGTTAAATTTAACCTGGGAAGTACTGAGACAGGTGAGGCTGCTTTTATAGTATCACCTCCAATTTACAGAAAGAAAAATACAACTTGGGACCTTAATATGATGGCCTCAAAGTCAAAGAGTGTGCCCGGGGCTCCATGTTTGTTGAGCTTTCATTGAGAACAACATAAACTAAAAACGGTAACCCTTTATAGACACAAAACAAAAACAAAATAAAAAACATACACTGTCCAATCCAGATGTCCCATAACAAAAACAACTTAAATTGTTGGCCCTAAGAATCAGCAGATTGGGCTACATGAGATTAAAAGTTTCTACACAAGCTATCAGAGGAATGGATGCCTTGCAGAACAAAGAGCCAAAGAACTATAAAAATCAAACACAGATTCCCCTAAAGTGTTGATCAAGAAATGGGCTAAAATAAAAAAAAAAAAAAACACAAAAAAAAATTAAATTAAAAAAAACACCAAAAAAAAAAAAAAAGAAATGGGCTAATGAATAACTCCCTCAAAAGAAGAATCATGGGCTGAAGAGATGGCTCAGTGGTTAAGAGCACTGACTGCTCTTCCAGAGGTCCTGAGTTCAATTCCCAGCAACCACATGTGGGCTCACAACCATCTGTAATGGGATCTGATGCTCTCTTCTGGTGTGTCTGAAGACAGCTACAGTGTACTCACATAAATAAAATAAATAAATCTTTGAAAAAAAAAGAAGAATCATAAATAACTAACAGGAATTTCAAACTCATTCGACATCCTAAGTCATCAGAGAAGGGAAGATTGTAAGTACTCTAAGATACCACCTCACTCATCAGAATGGCCATCTGATAGCAAATGCTGGCAAGGATCTGGGAAAAAAGAACCCTTGTTCACCGCTGGTAGGACTGAAAATTAGTACAGCCATTATATAAATCATTATGAAGAGTTCATAAAAATTTAAAAAAGAAGTGCCATGAGTCAACTATACCCCTCCAGGGCATATAACCAAGGAGTCTATATCCAACCACAGAGATACCTGCACATCTATATTAGTCAAAGCTCTCTTAAGAATAGCAAGGAAGTGGAAATAGCCTACATTTCCATGAAAAAATGAAGCGATAATGAAAATGTGCCATATATACACAACAGAATCTTTTTCCACTATGAGGACAATTGAAAGTTTGAAAATTTCCAGAAAATAGATGGGTCTGAAAAATATGATTTTAAGTGATCCAAACTCAAAAAGACACACAGGTTCTGTTTCATATGCTGATTTTCATATCCATTGTGTGCATGGATACAGACACAAGTCCAGATACGAGTAAGCTTACAAACTACAAAGACAAGGTATGGCTAGGTGACAAGGAAGGACAGGACATGGTCAGAAGGACATAGGAGAGAAGTTACAAGAAGGCAGCAAGGAGAGTGGGGTAGGAAGGGGCATGTGAGAGGAGAAATTGACTACAGCACACTTTGTTCAGAAGATCATAATGATATCAAATACTTTTATATGCTAATTTTGAAATAAGTAACAATAATTGGAGAACACAACTCAGTAAAGAAAAATTAAGATTTTACAAACATTTTATATAGAAATATTTTATGAAGATTTTACAACATAGTAGATCATTATATTATACTATAGAAAAGTTAAGGAAAGATTAAACTCAAAGACAAAGAAAGTGCTTGCAGCAATGTATGGCAGTCTCCATGAAAGTGCATCAAAAGTTAAGGCAATGTCCTCTGTTGGTACTGCATGTTACAAAAAGACTTGCAGAACAGTTTAAAAAAATATTTACAAACATTTTTTCTTTATTCTTTTCAGAGATATTGAAAGGGGAAGTTTTGTGACTATTCTTGCTCTAGAAAAACACAGAAATAACAAACACATTGGCCCAAGTCAGTGAAGGTAAAATGTTCTATACAGACTCATCATTGATTTGCAGTCCTTTCTTAGTGTGGGCTGCTTTTCTGCCTGTAAGGTGCCAGGTCTGGGGATCAGCTCTCTCATATACCAAGATAGTTAGTGGTCGCTGATGACAGTGACTCTGGTTACATGAGGTCCTCACCCTTAGCTTCCAGTTTCTACAGTCACACTAATAACAAGCTTTAAGTCCTTCTGTACCACACTAAAAATCTACAGCTTTTCTTCTTTCTGCAGATTTTGAGAGTCATTTTAGGAAGAGCCACATACACACATTACTGTAATATTTTGCCCTGATAGTCAAAATGCAAAAGTTATACCATGAACCTTTTGGACAAGTTTAGTTACTCATTTCATCCTCCACGTATAATAAATTCCTTAAGTTCAATGGGATTAAGGATAATACTCATTATTAGACTATAATCTTCATACATGAAGAAAAACTTGTTTCTGTCATGTAACTGAGAAAAAATATTCCTGATCTTAAAAAAACAAAAGGAAATGGGCCAGACTTTTACAAGAGTGAGTTTTAGGATGAATTGATTTATCATTCTAGTAGACAATGAATATCTACTAAGGAATAATTTCACTCACCTGACAGCCACTCTTTAAAATTTAATATACTCATAAGAATAAGGGAAGTTCATTTTTACCATTAAACCCTTCCCTATACACACGCTGACTTTTCCTCTCCCTCTTCCTATTTTCCCATGTTTACATTTAAGGAGAAATAACCATCTTTGCTGGCAAAGTTTAGTTAGTGCTCCTAGCCCTTAAGGCACAGCTGTGGTAAAACCAGAGAAAAATGCAGGCATTTATTGGAATTCTGAAGTACAAAATAAGCACACATGCTCTCCACAATCTAGTAACAGGGGCCACAGATAAACCATTTTACACAACAGATGTATTAGGTTGATTTTCATCTGTAACTTCTTTTTCTTCAGGACCACAAACAAAAATCTGGTTGCCCAGAGTCTTCTGGGCAAATCGGAAATACATAAGATGTCCCATTGCCACAAAGGAGACTGAAATCAATACCAGCAAGCCAAAAGCTTCAGGATTTGGGGCCAAGATGACCATGATGAAATGCAGAAGGTCAAGAAGGTAGTTCATGGAGTTCTGCACACCATTGATAATGCCTCTTTCAGATTCAATAACATTTTCTTGCAGCAACTGTGTCACAGTCAAATCAAAGGACCAAAGACCTGCATGGTAAAGAATATTTTAGAAGGTTAAATTTTAGTGTATAATTTAGTGTATAGTTATATAGTTCACAGTATCCAAGTGAATTAATAGTTGCAAAACACATTGAAGTTCTACAACCTTTGAATTACAGAATTATAGAAAATATTAATCACATTTGTCTTATATAATTTATTAATATATAGTATATTATATAACGTATTAGTATATACTAATGCCTTCGAGAAATGATTTTCCCAGCCACAAGATACAATAAAGCTGAGTCACAAGCTTCTCAGTCATGTTTTCCGTGATTACTCAGACTAAAATAGCATCAAGGATGCAGAGCCAATAAATTCTAGCACTTCTAAAGCTTAAAGTGACTTAATGTGCTACCACAGCTAAAGAGCATAGAAACTTTAAACTGCTTGAGTATCATAGGGCTCCCAATAAAGCTGTCTTGACTGAGTATTAATGTCTCTGATAAATTAATGAATTGCTCTGTATCACAAGATAAATATGGTTTCATTTCAAGAATGAATGAATTCAGAGGCCATTCACCAGTGTTCCATTAATGATTACTTAAATTCTGCTCTGTAAGATGCCTTTACACAATGCTTCCTGAAAGAAGTTTAAAAACTCATATGTGAGGTAAAGTATATAGTAAATACACACAGCTAGAGAAGATTTTGAAGGACATTTCTTACAACCACTCTGTCTTTAGAAGAGTAACAATTTAAGGCACTTCCCTAGCAATGCAGAAGGCTCTGGGTTTGATCCCCAGTTACACACACACAGGCACACATGGAAAGGGGGGAAAGACTTAAAAATATTCATTTAGGGATGTATCTCAGAATTAGAGGGCTCACTTAACATGCATAGGATCCTGGGTTCTCTCCCAACACACCATACACACAAAATTTAGGAAAAAAATAACCTAAATACCATATATATATATATTTACATATACATGCAAACATATACTTTATTGAGTGAAATTTGATGTTTAGAGAGTAAATTCTATATATAAATTATGGGTTTTGCCTGAATTAACATCTGTAAAGTATTTCAGATAATTTATTGTTGAGTTCTCTACATAGGTTTCTAAAATGATGTTATTTTAGTATGCAGAGAGTTATTTTTTTAATTAGATATATTCTTTATTTACATTTCTAATGTTGTTCCCTTTCCTGGTTCCCCTCTCCCCCAAAAGTCCCATAAGCCATCTCCCCTTCCCTAATCAACACTCCCCCGCTTCCCCATCCTGATATTCCTCTACACTACAGCATCAAGTCTTTCCAGGACCAAGGGCCTCTCCTCCCTTTGGTGTCTAACAAGACCATCCTCTGCTGTCTATGTGTCTGGACCCATGGGTAACTCTTTGGTTGATGGTTTTGTCCCTGGGAGCTCTGGGAGTACTGGGTAACTCATATTGTTGTTCCTCCTGTAGCACTGCAAACCCCTTCATCTCCTTAGGTCCTTTCTCTAGCTCCTCCATTGGGGATCCTGTGCTCAGTTCAATGGCTGGCTGAGAGTGGCCCCCTCTGTATTTCTCATGCACTAGCAGAGCCTCCCAGGTGACAGCTATATCCAGCTCCAGGCAGCAAGCACTTGTGGGCATCAATAATAGTGTCTGGGTTTTGTAACTGTATATGGGATGGATCCCTGGGTGAGGTAGTCTCTGGATGGTCTTTTCCTCAGACTCTGCTTCCCCCTTTGTCTCTATATCTCCTTCTGTGGGTATTTTGTTCCCCCTTTCTACAAAGGACCCAAGTATCCATACTTTGTTCTTCCTCCTTCTTGGGCATCATTTGATATGTGAAATATGTCTTGGGTATTCCAAGCTTCTAGGTTAATATCCACTTATCAGTGAGTGCATACCACTGGTGGGATTGCAAGCTGGTACAACCACTCTGGAAATCAGTTTGGCAGTTCCTCAGAAAACTGGGCATAATACTACTGGAGGACCTTGCTATACTACTCCTGGGCATATACCCAGAGGATTCGCCAGCATATTATAAGGATACATGCTCCACTATGTTCATAGCAGTCCTATTTATAATAGCCAGAAGCTGGAAAGAATCCAGATGTCCCTCAACGGAGGAATGGATACAGAAAATGTGGTATATCTACACAATGGAGTACTGTTCAGCCATTAAAAACAATGAATTCATGAAATTCTTAGACAAATGGATGGAACTGGAAAATATCATCCTGAGTGAGGTAACCCATTCACAAAAGAACACACATGCAGAGAGTTCTTACCGATTCTAGCAGCAATGACTCCTGCAAACAGCAGGCTTACGGAGATTATGGGGACAGATTTAGTACTCATCTCATGGACAGTATCAACAACATTAGACACATTGGACATATGCGTTTCTGCTGTAAAGACGGTCTCAGGTATTTTGGTAGTTGGGGATGCTGGCTCCACATGCACAAACCTAGAACGGATATCTTCAAATGGAGAAACAGACAGGTCCAAGGGGCTTCCAGGCATGAACACGGAGATCACACACAAGATCAAACAGGAAAGTTGGGCTAGTCCTGAGAATAGACCAGTACGAACAAGGCCACATTTTCGACGTAGCCAAGTGAAGGCCACAGTTCCCATTATTCCAGTTATTGCTGATGCTCCCATCAAAATACTGAGGATGGATCCACTCAGCCCCTGAGTGTAGGCGTACCCTGTAGTGATACAGTCAAAGCCCAGGACTGTCATATAGAGGAAAGCCAGGCCCATGCCAGCCAGAAATATTGGCTGATTATAGTAGGAGACCCATCCATCTCGGAAAGTGCGGAAGGGCTCCGCGATCTGGGAGGCACAGGTGGGCTCTTGTTCACATTCAAGTTCACGGATGTTGGAGTCTTTCTCACCCATTAGATGAGTTCCCTCCAAAGGTTTTGGCTCAGTATCTGTTAATAAGACACATCATTATTTTAGAGGAGGAACATGAGGAGTAAAAGCCAGTTATTTTTGATTTTCCTATTCCCCTCCTATCTGGATCTCCTTGACTATTACATTATAATGTGTTTTTCTTTTACTGGTAATTTATGGATTACAGCCATGGAATAACTCTCAAGTAGAAGTTTTGCTTTAAAAATACTGCTGGTCTCTTTTTAAGCCTCTCTTTCTTTTAGATATTACACTCTCACTGAAGTAAATTGCAGCAGCACTCAACAAATAAAGCATAAAAATTATGTGAGGAAATAAAGTATCTTCTTTTCTGGGACCTCATTAAGATTTCCTTTACCAGAAAACCAGCCTTCCCTTCTCCTGGAAAAATCTTGCCTCTCTTTCTACCTCCCACAGTTCCCAAATGGAGATTTTATTCCCCTTAGAAAATATTAAGAAATGTTCATGTTCTCGTCCTCCCCTTTCTGTGAACCATTACCCCGGCATCCTCAACCAGTTGTTTCTCTGTGCCCACTGCTTACATCAAGAAGGGCCGGGAATCTAACCCCAAGCCTTTTTAGATCCAACCCACAGTTCTTTCCAGAATCTCAAAAGATGATATTCCAACTCATCTAGGCTTTCCCTGGAAACACAGCCTGGACTAGTACTTGGTCTTCACTGAAAAGTTCAAGGTCTGAGTGTGAGCTTAGAGCACAGAGCTGTTGGTTGCGCACAGTTACCTTTAGGTGAGGTCAGCTGCTTCAGTTCCGACTCCTCTACCTTGAGAGCAGCTTTTACAGCCAGAGCAGGGGTCTTCTGGTAAACCTTCCAGAGCAAGAAGTACTCCACACACATGGACACCAAATTCCAACCGGAAATGAAACCACAGCCAATGACTGGGGAACCAAATGTCATAATCTGGCCGACTGCCATGGGGGCCAAGATGTTGGTTAGCTGGTCAATCCTTCTAATGGTAGCATTCATGTCTACAGAGGTAGGTGCAAAAGACAGGTAAGTGAGAGTTCCCACCTATGTTTATGTGCTATAAATCTAAACCAACAGCGCAGACTCCTAAGAGGCTTGCTCCTGAAGGCACTCTCTGGCCATACCTTTTGCTGTGAAGAAAAAAAATCTGTCTTCCCCTGTTTTCCTTAAATTAACATTTCTCTAGGAAAAGTCAATAAACAATATGTAATATACATTGTATATAATACATATGTATAGAAATATGTTCATAAACAGGCATACAGATACATCTAACATGTAAAATGTGACAAAATAAAATGCTCCTTTAAGGCAGTAGCTCTTGACCTGCCTAATGCTGCGACCCTTTAATATAGTTTCTTATTTTATAGTAACCCCCAACCATAAAATTATTTCATCACTACTTCATAATTGTAATTTTGCTACTCTTATGAATCATAATGTAAATTATGCAGGGTATCTGATATGTGACCCCTGTGAAAGGGTCATTTGACATCCTCCACAAAGGGGTTAGGACTCATAGGTTAAGAACCATTGCTTTAAAGGCAGAATTAGGATGACTTGGTTATAGATTCTGAGGAATAGAGAATAAGAGGAGTCACAGATGGCTCTACAAAATGTTATTGTTCTTGAGTAACTATTTACTGAGAAACAGGTGACTTCAGAATACTCAAATTTAGTCTAAGAGAACTCGAATTTGATTTTGGAAATATTGATTTTGACAGACCCACTGACATTCAAGAGGCTCTGTTGCCACCAAGGGTTAAATAAATAAATGAGGCTGAAGATTTGGAAAGAGATAAGACCCAATTTTGGACATTTGCCAGCTTTTAAAACAATGACATTAAAAGGAATCTCAAGAGAACATGTATAGAGAATGTACAGGGCCTAAAGTGTTGGGAATGCCAATGTTTAGTGGTTGGTCGGAAGAGTCAGTGCTAGCATTCTGTCTAAACTCCGCCCCACAGTTACCTAGCAACAGCCACATAGGCCGAGCCACTATAAAAGGGGCTACTAGCCCCCTCCTTGCTCTCCTGCTCTTTTTCTGCTTCCTTTCCCCTTTCTCTCCACATGCTCATAGCCAGCCACCACTCCTCCTCCTCCTCCTCCTTCTTCTCTCTCTCTCTCTCTCTCTCTCTCTCTCTGCCTTTTTCTGCCTTTACTAACCTCTTAACTCCCCTCCCATGCCCTGAATAAACTCTATTCTATACTATACCAACTTGTGGGTGGTCCCTCAGGGGAAAGGGATGCCTCAGCATGGGTCCACAGAGCCACCCCCTTCCCCATACTTCAACACACCTCCATTGAACATATTCCTCCTCTCTTTATCTTTTTATAAACACACCATTCAGTAAAAACTAGCAAGATGATAAAAAACAAAAGTATAGTGTCCTGGAAACCAAATGGGGACAGTGCTTCAAAGTGCAACAAAATCACTGGTGCTAAGAACTGGTGAAGGACCCTCAATGGTCCAATGAAAACTACTGCGAACCTCAACCTCAAAGACAGTGGAGCAGGTGGGACAAATGCCTAAAGAAAGGTGGTTTCAGAGCTTGGTGACAACTCCAGGCAACACTATTTTCTTGTCTTTCAGCAGGTGTCCCTCCAGGTACTTTCCTGCCTCCTAGCAAAGTGCTGGAGTAAAAAGTAAAATACAACAAAAGTCAGCAGGATGTGAGGAAGGTGGAAGAGTTCCTTCAGGATATAGGTGAAAGTGCAACACAATCCCTCAGGAAGGAGGGAAAAGGCAGGAAACAGAGAAAAGATTTGATCACTGAATGAACGAAAAGATCAACTTCATGCTCAAGGGAACACTGAGCTCGGTCTCGTGGTGGTTTTCTCCAGTCTTGTTGTACTGTGAAAAGTTGGATTTAAATGGGGTCACTGAGTTAACCTAACAAAAGGAGAGGGAGCCAAGTGAGTCAAGGCTATTCCCTGGGAAGTCACTATGCCATCATGACTGGCCTTGGGATTTAAATGGGTAATTTAAAAGGGTAAAAGAGAACCTGCAAGTCATAGGCTATCATGCAGGGTTGTCGGGCTGGGAGCTGAGGGAGAGGGCTGGGAGGATGGATGGGTGGTAGGCTAAGACATAGATGCCAAAGACAGATTATGAGGCAGGAAGATTTCATGGTAGTACGGAGGCTTTCTAAAGCTTAACACTGGGAATGTACAACAGTGTCAAAGATGAAGGAAGGGCAGCTAAGAAAATTATCACCCTTGTCACGCCCTATAGCACAAAGCGGGGTGAGATTAACAAGGTAGGTCCTTAACAATCATCTAGGTTGGCAACAGAGAATCAATGACTAATGAGTACATTCATGGAAAATTGCCTTTCTTCTACCCTGCATTCCTTCTAGTCTTCAAATGCTTTCTGATTAGTCCTATGAGTGTATCATGTGTATATGATAATGGGAGAACTTTGATATTCTTCACCTTTCACTTGAAAGGCAAAGGCAGCCTCCATCGGTTTCATCAAACTGTCTTTGCAGAGGCTCCCCTAATGTCTGTCTGCACACAAACAGGTGTCGAGTGCATATGCCAATGGTGACACAAGGAGCTGATCCAAGTAACTCACTGATCTGAATTCAAAAAGCAAATAATTGATGTAATAACAGTTGGATCTTAAAACATCATAACAAAAGAAATGTTTTAATTAAATGGTTCTCTTTCCCCAGATGATCACAGAGCTTCCAAGACCCCAGTTTTTATTTCTTATGTGACACTTAGGAAGGTTTTATATCTTTGGAGAAGAATGAATTAAACAGTAGTTCTGAAGACCTGTTCATTTTATTGGTAACAGCCTAGAATAGAATCAGTCTTCTGAATATTCAAGCATATGCTATTTGTGAACTTATATTGATTTTCATAAGAACACTCAAATGAGTGTTCTCCTCTCTGATTTGGCTGTTTTGGCTATAGCTATGGTACAGAACATGGCGCTAAATAATTTCTTTCACTGTAATAAGTACATAATACCACACAGAAGAATATGTCTTTTCAAAAGGGATTTGTTGAGTAAAGGGGAGCCTACAGGCTCTCCTCCCTAAAATATGAAACCATTTTTAATCAGTAGAGTTCAGACAGGAAATTTATGTGCCATACGTGATCAAAGCAAATTACTGGATTTTTTCTTCAGAATAATTAGAAAGAAACTCTAAGAAACTGTTACTAAAGATTGTCCCACAAAGAAAAGAAAGGAAGCAACAGATGGGCTGGAAAGCCTGGGGGAAGGAGGTTATACAGACTGCGTGTAAAAGAGAATATCTTAAAATAATAAACCAAGTACCTGAAAAATATCTTAGTTTATAGAGTAGTTAAAAAAAGAATATGCATGTGAAAAACTATGCCTTTTCTGGAGTTCTCTACCTGACCGTTTTCTCTTGTTCTATCCCTTAATGACACAGCTTCTAATTTTAAAGCTTTCAGGAATCAATAATACTGGGATAAAGAAAGAGGAGCGAGCATCCAACAGCCAACTCATAATCTCTCTCTCTCTCTCTCTCTCTCTCTCTCTCTCTCTCTCACACACACACACACACACATACACACACACACACATACACACACACACACACACATAGCCTTATAGCTCAGTCTCCTACCTGGTTTTCTAACATTCTCACCAGAAACCAAGGCAACAGCTGGAGTGCCCCCACAGACTACTTTTCTTCTTCTCTCTTCTATTTTTCTTTAGCCATGGCCTTTTCCCCCCTGACTTTTAAAATTCTGCTTATAGCAGAAATGACACCCAAAATCCATGGTTAGACATCTGCTGACCCTCTGAACTAAAGAAGTTTCTGTATCCTGCTTTGAAACATGGTTTTTCATTAACACCTGTTGTGGTTAAATATCAGGAAAGAAAGCTTGCAAGATTCTTTCACTGCTCTAGTAACTGCACTTCAGCCCTTAAGACTTGGCCAGCAGAAGAGGAAAGCAGACATTCCATTCCCCTTCTTAAACTTGAGAAAGCCCACAGGGAAGGAAACAGGCTGCCTGTTCTAGATTTGTCTACCATGCAATAATTCACAGTAAAGATATATTAAGCTGTGAATTGGCCAGTCATATTTTTGGTTGTTCTAAAACATCTTTTCATAGGTTCACAGAGTAATGTTGTTTGTGTAATTGTACTAGGACCACATAAAGAGTGAGTATTTCCCTTTAACAAGGCTATTTGAAGAAGTTAAACAACATTTTAAAAACATTTCTTTTAATTACTTTTTAATTAGGTGTATTGTGTAGGTATGTGCACATAAAGGCACATGCCCACAGAGCCTAGGGTATCAGATCATCAATAGCTGGGGTTTGGTGACTGTCTGATGCCTCCCTGAGAGCAGAACTCATGTCCTCCAGAAGAGGAATATGTGCTCTTTTGCACCAAGCCATATCTCTAGCTCCCTAAAACAATTTGTCAGTCACCTACAAATATGTGGGGCCACATTCCTAGCTATCGGAGGACATATGCAGGCAGGTTGGACAAGCCTGTTCCAGGCCTCCCATAGACTTTGTAATGTAATGGACTTTACAGGGTCAAAATGAATACAGTTAATACATTCAGATAAGTGAAAGAAAATAATCTAGAAGCCAACTTTTTCCTTCAAACAAGTTAGAAAAATATCTTTGTGACCTATTTTCAAAATAAACTCTTTGATACCCTCTGAATTTTAAAATATACACATTACGTGCTTAAAATAATGTCAAAAAGAGAAAGTTAACAACAGCAACAACAACAAAACGATGAAGTCTTATCTTCTCTTTCAATGTGACAAAAAAAAAGTTGTGGAATTATGAATTTTTTTTGGAAATGAACAATGAGAAGGCGCAAGTAGAACTCCCTGCAGGGCACATCCACTGTACTGCTCTCACCTCATACACAAACCCCAAAGCCCAGGAGTATTTCTCCAGGTTGTAATACTGCTACCAGGAAGTGATGATTCAGACAAATTCCTTTTGTTCTAGATCAGGGCTAAGCATGACATTGTCAGTTACCTACAAATATGTGGGGCCACATTCTTAGCTATCAGAGGACATATGCAGGCAGGTTGGACAAGCCTGTTCCAGGCCTCCCATAGACTTTGTCCTCTTTTAGTCACTCTTTCCTTCCTATCTTCTTTCCAGTCTAGTCAAACAGAGCTGTTTGCTAACCCCAGCACGTAATCTTTCCTTTTGCACCCTGGAGTAAGCCACTTTAGTCATGGAGTAAGCCACGTTAGTCATCAAGAATGGTTTTCTTGTCTACCAGGGTTTTGGGGTAATGTGTTTGTGATATTCATTATCTTAATGACCAGCAGAGTCAGTTCAGCTGATCTGTAGCTCTGGTAGTCCTCCTGCTTCTCCTGTGTAATGATCAATCCGGCTCAAGCCTATGTGCTCTGTTGAGGAGAATGGAGATGGAGAAGGAGTATGCCCAGCAAGTGAGGGAGTTTGGAGCTTTAGAAGTGCCGATACATGCTATCTTATAAGCACTCTGTTCTCTCCTGAGCCACTTGTCTGTTTCCAATAAACTAAAACTGCTTCAAAAGCCTTACGTTGTGTAGGATATGAGATAACTGCTATTCAAATATTTTTTGAAATGGAAAATAACTTCTAGAATCCTTGCAACAATTGTGTTGTTCATGGATATTAAAAAAACATTACCTAAGATATGATCCTTAAAGTACATGTAATAATGTCCATAGTTAGAAGGTAAAATATCAGATTGTCACCATTACAAGAGAAACTCAGAAACAGCATAATTTAAAAAGAAAGAAGGAAAAGTTCAAATGAGATATTCTATTTGCTAGATTTTCAGAGCATGATAAGGTAGTAGGTACACTAATATTAGTAACAATTCGATAACCCACTGCACTATCTGACAGCTAGAGCAGAATATAAAACTCTGGACTTTCCATGGACTGGTCTTAAAACTTTCCCAGATGATCAAGAGTAAAAAGCCTCCTTCTCCTACTTATCACCACAGATTCATTTAGTTGAAAAAGTAAACCAAGTTACCTGCTAATCTGCTCCTGTTCTCTCCCGCCACAACAACAATCCAGTCCCTCTGGATTGTAATTGCAGTGGCAGTACTGGCCAGATTTGCAATGTTTGCAATAGTGATGATTAGGATATAGCAGACAGTCTGAGGAATGAAAGCAAAACAAAACAAAACAAGAACAAAAGACCTTGAGTTAATGTCAGTTCACATTTTTTTAATTTTAATTTTAATCTCATTCATAAGAAGTCACTTTACTTTCTACACATGGAACAGATAATATAGAGCATGACACTGTTCATATTTGCATCATCTGTAGTTAATGCAAAACAAAACAAAAAACAGTAATCACTTATGTGACAGTTCATAGAAAGGAGTGATATAATGGTGGTTTTTAACATTTATCCCACAAATACTTGTTAAAATTACATCAGAGAATCAAAGCGACCTGTGGACATAGAAATCGATATTCAAAGGCTACAGTAGAAAAACCAAATGGTGTACTCTTAAACCATAAAGGGTTTACATTTTCACCGTTGTTACATATTCATTTTCTGTCACCCAGAATCCTGAGGGAGCTGATGCACAGGTCTGTGGTGGAGTGTATGCTTAGCACTTATGAGATCCTGAGTTCCATCATCCTCAGGACCCTGAAAGCACACAAAGAAAGAGCAAGAAGCCCATAGAGAACTTACAAGGACCCATCCATGATACATGGTCAGAAGCTCATTCTTATGTAGGAAAACCATCATCAGGATGATTCCACAGAGGATGACGGACACATTCTGAACCACCAGTGACGTCTGGGCCACTGTACAGAACAAAAGCACAATGTTCACTGCACCAGCATGTCTTGAGCAGGCTGCTTTCATCTACACAGTTGTTGAAGCACATTGATATATATGCATGATTACCAGACAAAAGAAAACCTTCCAGCAGTAAATTCTGCCACAGTTATTTTCTGTACATAGACCTGTGAAATCTGCAAACAACATAACACTCTCAGGACTTTCTGCTACTAGCTGAAGTCTTTCATGATAAATGCATTTTCATCTAACCTATTCACTAGTAAATTTGCTACCCTAAATAGAATTATTCTCCAGATAAGTTCCATCTTTTAAGTCTTTGCTGTTTAGGCTAAAATAAAGACACAGAGGAGATTACAAAGGAGGTGAAGGGGGAGTCATGGAATCCATAACCTCTCACTTACATGGCAGGCTTAATCTAATAAAATGTTCTTGACAAAGGGAAAATACACAAACATTTGCTAAAAATCCACAAATAGCAACTTTCTTCTGATAGTATTTTATTCATCATTGCTATAAAATTCTAAGCTATGCCTTCCATCAAGGAAATTGCAAGTCCTGTTAGAGACAGACACTCCTTCATGCAGACCACGTGTTAAGAGCAAATCCAGATAGAAACCCAATGGTTATTACTTCACCATTCACTAGGTCGATGATCTAGGACAGGATACTTAATCCTTCTTATGCTTATACCTAGCAAGTGTGGATGGTAACATCTACCTTCCTTCCTTTATGGAATCATAATGATAGCTCAAATAAAATACTCATGAAAGCATTCTGAAATACATAAGCTATAATTACAGATCTTGTCATCCAGGCTGGTAACGCTTATCCTGGCTTGGAAGATCATATCAAAGGCCTAAGACAACAAGCTGCTCTCAGAAAGTAGTCTGAAATAAAACCCAGCATAGAACTCACTTATTTATGCATCTGTGCATGCATTCCTTCATAGCAAAGGATTAGATATCAACTGCCAATACACCAGAAGGAGGCATATGTGGGCAGATTACTATAACCATATCAGTACAATAACCAAGGTACCAGAATCTCAAAGAGCACAGAGGAAGAAATGGTGACATTATCCCATAAGCATCAGGGATTTCGCCTGAAGAGCAACTTGAGTTGATAGACATAGGAGACCCCTCCCAGCTTACCATGTTCCTCTTCTCCATCCAGCTCAGCACTTTCCTAACACATATTTATAATGCTCAACAAATTTATGGTTAAAGAATCCTAAGGATAATATTCGTGTTTATAATAAAAAGAATTTGGTTTTCTCCAGCATACCAAAAATTTTTTCTATATGTATTCTGATCTACTCATTCTCAAAACAGAAAAATCTTCATATGAATCTTTGTACTAGTAACACCAAATCCTAGAACTTGATAATCCTGTTGACTATTTCGAAGCAGTTATATTGAACTGAACACAACTAGTTATAACAATGTCTGTCTTCAGGCAGGCATGGCCAGCTCTTTGCATTGTTAACAAAGCTCCAAATAATTATCCACATTTCTCTTATATTCTAGATAACTAAATTGATTACTTATTTCCAGTCTCTTGTATATAAAACAGATTATGTCTTGATATCCTAGAATAAATGTTAATTCATCATACATGTTCAACACATGCACAATACATTATAATTTCTTCTCTTTCCCTAAAAATTATAATTCAGCTGTCTGCAGTCTAGACAGTTATTCTCCCTTGTATCAATATTTAGTTTTCAGTTACATTACACATCCCTTTATATGCAACACAGTATTCCTGAAGACAGATGTTCAAGCTGTTCCCAGGAACATCACACCAGAGGGCCTCTAGCATAATTCATAGTTACAGGGAAGCCAGCACTAAGCATACTTTTAATGTTTAACATGATTCCTAGAAAAATTGATTACAGGGTTAATTGTTAACGTTTGACACTGACAAACTGCCAAAAGAAAAAAAATCTATTAGGTCAGTGTCCTGACACTCTAGCAAGTGCAGGAGTCTCAGGACCTGGAATCCAGGTGTGGCCACCAACCCCCATCCTTCAGTTGTGTTGTGCTAGTGCTTTCTCTGAGTCAGTTAGTCACACTGATTTCTCTCTTAGTCTGAAATTCCCTCCATTCCAGAGGAAACACAGGCTGGTCCAGAGAGTACAGGCTTAGGTATGTCACAGCACTCACCTTTAAGTCTGGCATTCTTATCCACCCAGTCACCAATGATGGCTCCCAGGACCAGAACAGAGCCTGCTACCACCAGCCCATAGACAGCTGTCAAGAGGAGGCTGTTGCCATAGAGTTCCACCAGAAACACAGACACTGCAAAGTGCCACATTCGATCCCCCTTAAACAAAAGAAAGATGTTTTTAGTTTATATCCAACTGTACTCAAGAAATTGTTTCCTTATCAAATGGGTGCTTTCTGACTATGTCAGATGATGTTTCATGTCAATAGTTATTGATTGAATACCTGTCTAATGCTAAAACTTCATTCCAGCACAATGGAAAACATTCAAGCTTTATTACTAATTTATAGGCATTAGTTTACCTTACATGTAATATATACAAACCAGCTTTTTAAATTCAGGAACGGATAGGAATGGACCCTGTGGCCTCTGATGGGTTTACATACCTATCTTTTTTTCTTTTTTTAAATAGTTTGCTGGCCGGGCGGTGGTGGCGCATGCCTTTAATCCCAGCACTTGGGAGGCAGAGGCAGGAGGATTTCTGAGTTCGACGTCAGCCTGGTCTACAGAGTGAGTTCCAGGACAGCCAGGGCTACACAGAGAAACCCTGTCTCTAAAAAACAAAAAAAAACAAAACAAAAAAAAAATAGTTTGCTGTTTCACAAGTAAATTTCAAAGTCATCAACAGCAGAACAATCAGAAGGAAAAAGTCTGATCCCATAAGATCAAAGGTGTTGAAATAAATATATAAGTAAGTAGTCATTTTAATGTTTTAATACAGTAAATTTTGAAAAAAGAAAGGCTATATCTTCACATAGTTCCAGGACATATGATGAATTTTACAATTAGTTGGTATAAAGTGTGGTATAAATTTAACACCAACTATTAAATAAGTCAAGTAGGTTAATGTATAAGATGTCTAGAACAGACATTTTAAGACATTGTAAGCTCCAGCCTTGACATCATAGGTTAACATGAGAAAAGATAATGTCTTGTCAATATCATCACTAAATTCACAGACCTAGTTTGTTACATATTTGACCCTGTGTGAAAACATATCAACTCTGAGCTCTTCCCAAAACCTCATGATAAATTTCCTATGTTGGAAGAAAATTATTATATTGGTAAGACAACTGCTATTAAATTTTAATAAAACTAAGGTAACAATCTTAAATGTTCAAAATTTAAGTTGATTTGTGCTAATATGAAAAACATGCCATTCACAACTAGAGATGATTCTATTCTTCGGGAATCATTTGCTAATAGTGCCTATAGATGCTTTGGATTAACACAACCTCCATGCTTGCAGAAAGCTTGAAGTAGGCAAATACTACTGGCATCTATCAGTCCATAAAAGAATTTTCAGAGACACCAAATATTAACAGTGAAGAGGTAGAGAAGTCTGGGGGGCAAAGAATGATACAGCTCCCAATTATAATTCAAAAAGATCACAAGATTTAGAACTTGGAGAACAAAGTTGAAATTTCTCTAACTACCCAAATTTAAGAAGTGACAAATTATGTACTTACAAAAATCTCAAGAACTGGCTAAAATCTAAATTAATATTGACTGAGTCAGAGGTTCTCAACCTACCTAATGCTGTGAACCTTTAATACAGTTCCTCATGTTGTGGTGACCCCAACATGAGATTTTCATTGCTATTTCATAACTGTAATTTTGCTACTGTTATAAATCATAATATAAATATATGTTTTCTGATGGTCTTAGGTGACCCCTCTGAAAGGGCCACTCAACCTTCTAAGGGCTTGTGACCCATAGGTTGAGAACCACTGGACTAAGTGTTCACCCATCCCTTTTATGGCTCCATTTTCTGCCCTCCCACCAAACAAAATCACTATAAAATAGCACTATACTTTGATATTTGTTTACATGCCTATCTACCCACGCTGGATCTGAGAATAAGTAACCACAGTAATTAATCTACTTAATAAATGGCCATAGAATGGTTTCTGATGCATGCCCAACGCTACTGTGGGCATCAAAACTTCAGCAGTATACAAAACACACAGGCTGTTTTTCATGTTGCTGGTGTTCCAGTGTACAGAGATGAAAGCAAAGCTAGCATAGGACAGGTAGTAGCAAATGCTATGAAGAAAAGAAATTCAAGAAAGGACTGGCAGGTGGCACTCTACATGATGGCAGAGGCCTTTGTGAGTAAACCCTTGAAAATACAGAGCACATGGGAACAGTCTGAAGGACGTGGGTGTAAACAGAAGGAACTTGCCCCTCTTTTTTATTGCTTTTCATGGCTATTTTTGTTGTTACTTTTAAAAGTCCATACTAAATTAAATTATAAACTCCTTAACAAAAGCATCTACTTCTTACTTATTTTGTACTCCAATGGTAGCATAAAATGTATTGATCCATTAGCAGACAGAAAGTCAGAAATTAAAAACCATACAAATCAACACAAACCTAACTTCAGAGAATCTTCTGTCAAACTGCTCCTATATCCGATATCAAAGGAATCATGATTTAGCGGCATTGTAAAATGTATATACAATATTTTATTTATAAATTATGAATAGAAATATAATTAAATAATATACAATAAGAATATATATACATACATACATACATACATATATAAAAGAGTGACCCACAAGAGACAAAGGACATAAAACAAAATTACCTCCTTAGAGCACTCCTTTCTTGCATTCCTTTGCAGTGAGGAGTAAAATCCAACTAACCCTTATATGGCTTCCAGTGCTATTGTTACTTTCCATCCGTCTTTCTCCCTAGGACCTGTCCATTTAATTTATTTACTATAAGGTTGCAACAAACATCTTTCATTTTTCTTTTGGAACTTGCTTTAAATTTTCTTGACAAAGTCTTTTTCAAATTGCCCTGGAACACACACAGCTCCTCTCATGTTTCTGGAGGCTGACACCCAGTCTATCACCCAAAGGTCACATGAACCTTGAAGTTAATCAGTGTTTAGAAGTGAGGCTCCTGGTTCTCTAGGAGGACATCAGACATTCTTCCATTACTGGTCCTTTTAATGCTTATTATTAAATTAAATTGGGAAAACAAACTATTGGTTTAGGTATATAAAGTGTTCTTCACTTTTTTGCTTTGCTTTTCGCCCTTATACCCACCAGCTTAAGCAAACTCTGGCCAATTCCATTTTGTTTATTCATTTATTTGTACAATCACCCCCTTTGTAAGCATTCAGCAAGATGGGAGCTTGCTTCTCTAAAAAGTTATCTGGGACTGCTATTCCTTAGAGAGCCAACAACCCAACTTAATAATTTCCCAAGGGCATAGGGAATACGTTTCCTCATGATGGTTTCCATTCACATCTTATAGATAAATTAATAGGGGATTCCATTAAAAAGAAATTAGCACTTCAAAATATTCTTTGGAAATTCTTTTTCCTTATTTTTAATGCACAGAATATGTTTAGAGTTGTAGTTTTTAAGCAATAAGAATGATTGTTTCACCTGACAGTTTCTAATAATTATCTCTTGAACATAGCCAGCATTCGAATGAGTATCTCAAGGAACTGATAGAGGATCTCAGACCAGCAGAAAGAATGAGATTCTCCCAAAGCCACATAGGAAGCCAAATGGGAGAACTGTGAATCCACAGCTAGTTTTCATTGGGTGGTGGCTTTTAACACAGCTCACACTACCCACAAATTAAGTAGCCACAGATAACAACTTTGAAGATTAGAACTGTTATCATTTAGATGTTTGATCTTTGATTAAATATACTTAAATTCATCTTACAATACTACTGTAATCCTAATATGCCAGTCTACCCTTCTACTCTGTTTCCATAATGCTGCATGCTAGTACCAGACATTAACCCAAGAGGGCCAGGAGATACCTTTCCAGTTCAGTAGGAGGCCCAATTAGAATTTACCAACCCTAGTAACTATGAGTTTTCCTGTCCTTGTGAATCTTGTGTCAAACAGTTGTCAGTCTATGTAAAGCTTTAGAATTTCACTATTAAGTAAAATTTACTAACAAGGGAAACATCTGTGAAGAAAACAATGGTTTTTTTTTTGTTGAAACATGGGTTTTAGAACGATTTATTTACTTAACGGAATGACAAAACAGCAAGTTCTCTAATACAACCGTCTCCAATGAAAGTAAACAACAGCTTGTGCAACGATGTCTCAAGAACTGTGTATGTTCTCACTTACCCAAGTGGAGAGCGAGTGGCCAAGATAGAGAAGGAATTTTGCTGAGGTCAGGTAGTTTGCCAAGGATCCTATAAAGGCACAGAGAACAAGTTAAAAACATGTTTAAGCACCCCAAGGTGCTCAGATTAGAATTCGCTTTGGGTCGTAATTATGTATGAGTTTAATCAGGTCACTTACAGACTGATGCATTCAGTTTACTTAATGCCATACACTTAGATTCAGCGTTGCCTCTTGGTCAATAACCGCCCCAACTTCATGCAGTGAAGAAACTCTTGTTTCAACATTCCTTAACTTCGGTGGGGTTTGTTTTTTAATGCAAGGAATTTCACCCTGCCCAGGTAACTTTATCCTTGCTTATATGTAAGCTCTTTTATTCAAACTTTTGAGTTTACATTCTTCTTGAACCTCCAACAAAACCAAAATCAACCCTCATGGAACTCCATCTCTCTGTACCCACCTGCATTCCCACCACTTGAAACATTCAATTACTCAACTCACCACAGCATCCTTCCTGATGGGTCTGATGATCTCTTGCCTTGGTCATGACACCAGGCGCTCTCCCCTTGTTTGTTCTGATGCTAGTAGCTTCAGCTGCTCTTGCCCGGGGGCTTGTTCTCAAGTGTGTGAGGAAGCAACAGGAGATAGCACCACTATAAGCACAACAGCCTTGTGCCAAAAGACCCCCAAAAGACAACTAAGGCAAAGAACAGCAAAGCTGTCACCGGGGTCTTCTTTTTGTCTTCTTTCCAAACTTAGCTAACACTGTAGCTGAAGTTGGAAAGCTAAAGCCTTATGGGAGCGGGTTGGAGGATCCACCGGCCGCAGGAGACCCTGAGCCTGCTCTCGCCGCCGCCGTCGCCACCGCCGCCGCCGCCGCCGCCTAGGGCCGGGCAGCCGCTTATACGGAACCGGGGGCGGAGCTCGCGAGCGCCGGCACCGCCCCTCCTGGCTGGACAGCCAGGTCCGCGCCAGGGGCGCTCCCGCCGCCCTCCCAGGAGGCACGCACAGCCCGCGCTTTGGCTGGGCTACCGCAGGAGAAACCCAAGAAGTGGCCCTCACAGTAGGACTGGGACGGTGTGAGGACCCGGAGGGGACACTACCGAGACATTTTGCACAAAGCCGATTGGCAGGTGCCAGAGGGAAGCTCTACTCTCTGGCCACCAAATTGCCCGACAGTCCCTAGGCAAAGCTCAGCGGGAGCTGGCGCGGAAAAAAAAAGAACCTCCCACCCACCCACAGCGACTCTCCGGAATGCAGGTAGCTAAGTAAATACAAGTCACATCCGGCCTGCCTGCAGCGCAGATTGTTTTCCTTCTCCAAACTATAGAGAGGGCTTTCTCCTAAAGCTGCGGAATCAAAGCTCAGGAAGCCAGCTCAAAGATCACAGTGCAGCCCCGCGCAGCCCCAGTGATCGAACGCAGGCCTCCTTCTGTCCTACCGGCACTGCAAGGAGGCAGCACCCTTCACTGTCCTTTCCCTCTGGGTTCTAACCCCAGCCGCTCCTGCCCCTTTGGCTACTCCACAGGCCCCAGGTGTTGAAGGGAAGTAACCAGGAATACCGGTTGTCCCAGTTGGGACCCTGGGTCTGGCTCAGTACAGATAAAGCCCTTTTGGTAGCCTCCTGGAGGGACAGGTGAATAACTAAAGAAAAACGCACCAGGTGTAAGCCTCTAATGACCTTGTTTCCTCCCCAGGGCATACCTGTTTCTTGTGTCAGCCCGGCCCTTAGCTTACCTTTGTCAGTTTTGTCAACACTTCAAGAGTGATCCTACTCATTGACCCTCCAACCAGCTTGCACACTTCAAGCACCGCCAGAACGACACCTGGTAATGAGAGCTACTCATGAGCACAGGCCTTGTATCTGGACTCTCTATCAGAAGCCCCAAAGGTCTTTGCGGGCGGGGTGCAGCTGGATTCGTTGGGATGAGGTCTGCAGAACAGAGATAGGGGTTTACTGCTGTAACCGCTTTTTTTGTCCTTTGCAAACCCTTCTCTTTTCTTACACACAAAACTTTTTAAGTCCTTTCTCCTCGATCACAGGTTCGGTTGTGTCTGCTGAAGTTGCAAAATGGGGTAGTATATCCAAATGTCTTTTGGAATAAACCTAAAGTGTGCTTACACGAGGCACTTAAGAAGGGATCATCTAGCAAATTTTGACAGTTCTCTCTCTCTCTCTCTCTCTCTCTCTCTCTCTCTCTCTCTCTTCCTTCCTTTCTTTTAATTTTGTTGATCTTCAAAATAATCTTCAAAATACAGACTATCCCGATTCCCTGCACATATATCACTGTGCGCCGATAACAGGACCTCCATGCCCTTTGCATTAAACACTGTGTGCCTGAAGAGCTGTCCCCAACCTCTAGTCAGAAGTCTCTGAGAAACAGGAGATCAGTTGATGTGTGATTCGAAGTGCGATGTGAAGTTTCTGTTCCCCATTGTCACCAAGGAGTCTTAAGAAGTCAAAACTAGGAGAGCTGTAAGAACAGTGGGAACCTAGTGAAGCAAATCGCCAAAAAGCAAGATCCACAGACAACAAACATACGAAATGTTTGAGCCTTGGCCAGGGCTCCTATCCTAGTCATTGGGAATGGATAGTTAGTGTATTGTTGGAGCTCATGACATAGAAGGAGTTAAAATAGAAAGTGGAACAAAAATTCTCAGAACACTTGGAGTACACAAGTGACCGAGTTTCCTGGCCTTGACATTCCAGATTAGAAAGCAGAGCTCAGTCACAAGACATCACTGACTCTTCCTCTTACCAAAGAAACATTGGACTGGTTGAAAAGTAAAATTTCATCCAAAAGCAATGTTTTCCCCTCAGAACAGAAACATATATAACTGTCTTATCAACTTAATGATAACTAAACAAGTCATGCATGTTTTAAACAGTTACAAAAACAACAACAACAAAATAAGTGCTAAAAAGAAAACTTTCTCAATTCATTTCAACATGTTGTTTATGAGCCAGAATCTAAGTTACTCATACCAGCTTCGAACTCAGAATCCTCCTACCTCAGCCTCCCCAGTACAGGAATGACAGGTGTGTGTCACTATTAAGCTGTTTAAAAGTCTGTTAGTTTTTAAAGAGCCTTTTAAATCTTCCAGCCAGAATAAAATGTACTCTGATTGGAAGTTAACACATATTTATGGTTAGGAAATAAAAAGGGCTTATTCTTTTCTTTTCAAGTTGTGTTTTTACTTACCTCCAGGGCCCTTAGGTGTCTCTTCTGCATCTGACCAGCTCTCCAGAATGAAAAGAGCACAGGGAATGGTCACTACTCCACAACCCTGAAGACAAATGAGAAGGAAAAAACACAGTGAGTTATCACCAGCTATGACAGGAAGCCTTAGATCTGAGGACAGAGCTCCCATAAGATGCAAGACTTTAACAGTACAAGCCACGATTTTGTTCAAGTGCCTTTCAAGACTGCCTACATTTCTCTAAGCTTCAAACTGAGTAGACTCTTGAGAAATTCAAGTTCAGGTTCTTACTTCAAGTCATAGACAATGAACAGAAAGGTGAGCATCCTCATAACTCTTCATTTTGGTTGAGTATCCCAAGAGATGAGACCTTGACAAGCTTTTTATAAATATGTGACCTCTCCTCCATTCTCTTCATACATCTCTAGCTTTAAAAAATGAATGCATATTTCAAAATTTTGTATTTAATATGTAATATATTTTACGTTATACACATTGCATAAATATTTGTGTTATATAACATTTATAACATTTATATAATATATAAGCATATATAAATATATGTGTTATAGATAATAACTACATAATATTTGCATATAAATATTACACATATTTATTACACAATAATATATAATATATAATATATCATAATCACATAATTATATAATATTATATGTTAATATTATAATATTATATAAATATATAATATATTATATCTATAATTTATATAATATGAAGTTCATAGCTGTCTTCAGGGTCTGGAGAGAAGAATAGATAATGACATGATCCTGGGCACTGGGCATGTTTTGAAATGATGAATGTCTTATCACTAGTGATGGTACAATATTGTGAATTTATCCAAAGTGTCAAAACTGTATTAAAATGGCATAAACAATGAATTTTATTTCATGTGATTTTTTTACCTTGCTTTTCAAAATTAAAAAAAATGAACAGTGTCTTAAAAGGAAAGTTTGTCATTTTCCCAAATCAAGGATTAATGTAGGATAAATATGTAAAAAGAAGAAAACAGAAATCAAATCTTGCACATCATATTGGAAATCAGAGAGCTGTGTTCATTGTTTAATTTTCTCCATATATAGCCAGAAAATACATATGAATTTCACTTAACAAATATTTTGGTCTCTTACCTTTTGCCATAGGTTCTTTCTGTCTAGCATACCTCTCTGCTATGAAATAAAGTCCATTCCTTTGTTGCTTATTTCCAGCTAAACACCAAAGCTGGATGCCTACTGACCACAACCCTAAAGACCTTGCTCAGCCGTGCCTTCCTATGGCCTTATCCAAACAGACAGGTCTCAACTACTAGGTCCTGTTCATTTGATTTCTCAATTGCTTACAGCCCTCACAGAAGAGAATGTTTAAATCTCAGATCTCTCATACCTCCAAAGAGTTCTCAGTTGTACACACCTATTTAAGTCATCTGCCTCAGACATGCCGTACGGCATACCTGCTTCTAAGAAACCCCTTGAAGCTAACTCCTACTAAGATGGCCAGAAATTTCTAGTCACAAGGTTTGCATTCTAGGCAAAAGGCAAAAATGTTCTACTTCTGACACAGTTCCAGGTCCAGTGCAGGAGGGACAGAAGGACAGCTTCGAGGTCTTCCCTGGTATGTGCACTATACCTGTTCTTGATTTTGGTTGTTTTATTTCAAAAGTAAATATTACTTCTGTACCCCTTATTTTTGTTTTTTTGTTACCAAATCGAATAAAATGACAGATTATCATTGCATGTCACTGAGGAGTGCAAGATATTAAAGATAATGCTCTTCCACAACTGTGAAATCCTTGGGCAATTCCCTGATCTTAGACCCTTGAGTTGTGCTTACAGACATTACTGTGGTTAAGGAGAAAACAAAAAGGCCTTTACACATAACCTGGACAAAGCCCTCTAGTCCCATCCGATTTGAAATCACTGCTGAAATTATTCCAACATTTCAAAAGAAAGCCTCTCCCAGGAATGTCGTCAGAAATGCTCCATTAGTGTTACCTGCATGCAAAACCAAAGGCACCTAGAACTGCACAAGCGGCAGGGAGGAGGCGAGGTGCTTATCAGATGTTGCTATGGGGCTCATCTTCACAGCATACTGGGAAATAACTCTGTCTTTATCCCAGTTGCAAATAGAAGTTAAATAGCTCACTCACTCCCTCAGGTAAAGACAGAAGAGTGGCCAATTAGGAGGCCAGGGTGTCTGTTTTCCCACTGTGCTCTTCATCAGTGAACAATCGTGAAACCGGAGAGGTCAATACCCATAAGTAAGTCAACCAAGCAAAGACAAAACCACCAGAAAGTCAGGTAACAATTGGGGCCTTAGAAGGAACTGCTTTTGATGATTGAGGGACAACAAAAAAACATAATGAAAGGGGAAAAAACCAGCGGCTGGGATAAAATAACTACAGACCTCCTCCTGGAGCAGAGATCTTTTTTCTTTGTTTTCCCTTTTTTCAAGACAGGCTTCTTTTTCTTTTTTCAAGTCTAACCTTGACTGCCCTTGAACTTGATCTGTAGGTCAACCTGACTTCCAAATCTCAGAGATCTGTCTGCCTCTGGGATTAAAGGCCTTTGCCACCACAGTCTAGTTGGGCAGAGACCTCTTAATACTAGGAGTTGCAGGAGAGCTTCTTGGGCACGGAACTTGCAGCCCCGTGCAGGTGACAGTGTGCCCCTTTCCTAGCTTCTGTGACTATAAAGTAGATGAAATAACATGGTTTGGGTTTGGGTTTGGTTTGGTTGGTTTGATTTGGGTTTTTGGTTTTTTAGAGACAGTTTCTCTGCATAACCTTGGCTGTCCTGAAACTAACTCTTGAGGTCTGTATTTTTACATATAGAGAAACTGGGATGTTTGAGGAAATTCCATTTTTATTTTATACCGCTTGTTTCTGTTTTAGAACAAGTATTAGAAGACGTAGGAGTTGAAGACTGATTAAAAATGTCTTTAAAATCGTCAAAATTCCAGAATTTCTTGGCAGTGAGGAAGGGATCAAATGGAATTTTTAAAGGGGCCACAGTAGATATAGATTATGCAATATCACAACAGTTCTTTTTAAACTATTGATAAAACCATATTAGATACAGACTTATGTTTAGAAGATGGACTTTTATAGTACAATAGAAATGTGATTTTAAGGATAATTTTTCATATAATAAAGCATAAAGTGCTTTACTGAGAAATGTACATAGCTTCTTTTCATTTTTATATCTTTGTGTTTTCTCACTTCTAATAACTATTCTTTGATTGCAGATATTACACAACAAATCACTTCTGGAGCTCCATCTGTTGCCTTACACACACACACACACACACACACACACACACACACACAAATGCACACACACTCGCCCAATGTGTACTGTGTATATATGTTTCCCTCTGGTGGTAGGGAAGGATTTGTGTTGAAGCTGGTGATGAAGGGTACTTGGATTTGAACTGACTTAAGGAGAATTTAGGAAGTTGAAGATGAAATGAACCAGAGTGGGCTTGCAGGAAGGATAGTGAACATGGTGTGGCCAAGCTTCAGATTAGGAATCAGGGAACAAAGTTCCACCTCGGCTAAAATGCAGCTTTGGTGTCTTTGAGAAACTTTGTTTAAATATAACTTCTTTGTATGTAAATGAAGGAATTAATTGAATTCTGATATCAAATTCATTGAAATTTGATACTGATCATGACTCAATAGTACGGAGATATTTATTTTACTCACAGTATTTCTCTATACAACGAGCACATATTATTACCTCTCTAGTGATCACATATCACTTATAACTAAAACAAAAAGATTAATTTAAACTTTGCGAGGCTTTCCTGTATATCACCTATGCTCAATTGTACGTTTTCTTCATAAAATACTATTAAACTTTAAAAATAAAACAAGGTCACAAAATAAATTTGAAAGAAATTTAATTTATCCTACTATGTGGGTCAGCATTCTTTTACTGATGAGGAAAATGGGTAACGGCTCAACAATTTGATCTTGTATTAAATTGATTCTAATATTATGCGTCTGGGGAAATTGAAGGCATTCATGAAGGTGGCTTAGGGTCATTGTTTATTTGTAGAGTCCAAATATAATCTGAGACAATATTATCACCCAGAACGAGATAACTCTTAGGGCTTCTGCACTTATGTTGATTGCTTTTGAGTTGTTTAATCTAATGCCAGCTTTAAAGTAACAACAGATATTAGAGTATTTCTCACCTGAAAGGTCAAAGATAGGAGTGTGTTGGCATGGCTGACAAAGCTTTTCTAGGGTTTATCAACCTTGGAGAAGGCCTTTAGGTTGCAGTTGACTTAAGAAGCCCAGTTACATTTGGCTTCAACTCTCAGTGATTATTTCCTGAGGTTTCCCTGATTCCCCATCAGCTCTTCTCCCTTCCCCATCTCCATCCTTTTCTTTGACAGATACAATGACTAATTACTGAGTTGTGGCAGGCACAGCATCTCATATCTTGTAGTCACAAGATGTGCTTTATTTTCTCCTCAGCATTAAGATACATTTGTCCTTTGGGGTAAAAATAATAATAATAATAATAATTATGCAATCCTAAGAAGTCATAGTAGAAAACATTAATGTTTTGACTAATTTATAATAGCAAATGAAAAATACCTACACTATAATTTTAGGCTTATGAGGATGTAAGGTATCATTACAGGAGTTTGGTTATTTCTTCTTGGTACCAATTACTTTAGACGTGTCTAATTTGTTTTTCTCTTTTGTATCCACACTATTGCCTTTAAAGCAAATGTGAGCTGGCCAAGAGTAATGACTAACTGTGTGTCAGGCTCCTCGAAGGGCAGATCATCTGAGCTAAAGTTGAGTGTCAGGTGAACTGAATTAGGAAAGTCTCTTATTTATGTCACAGGAGTCCCTTTCGCACAGTTTCAAAAACAGCCTCCTTTTACAAGCAGCTGACCAACTCAATCAAGACTATAATGAGGGCAAGCTAAAAGCATTCCTTCACCAATTACCTACTTATACTGGTGCCTAAGGAGCAGGTGATAGGAGATATGAGAAATGATCTCTCACTGAAATGAACCACATTAAATTGGCTTCTCCTTATTAGATTGTACTATGACCTCTGGAAAAGTCTATCACCATTTCTCTTTGCAGCCTGCCCATGCTCCTTTATCTCGATGACTCTTCTGATTTCTCTCATTCTTTGGTTTCAGACACTGCCCAGCTGCCTAAAGCCATATGTCTCAAACTGCCTCATAGGCTGTGCCAGTATGTGAAAGCATCATGAACACAAGCATGTCAGAAACACCCTAAATGTACCAAATGATCTAATTAGCTAGTGCCTTCATATAGACCAAAATAGCAAATGCTTCTAATTCTGTCCCAAGCACATCTGTACAAAGATAGTTTGGCTATACAACTGCATAAAACCCTAGTCCCAGGTATAAATGGACACTATAGCACACATGGGAGTGGTAACCATTTTAGAGGTGTACTTAGATTACTGGTCTGAACATCTCTTTGATAAACTTCCTTTTAGACATATGTTTACATTACCTCTGAGACAAAATATCTATCAAGCATCGTGATGCTGTTAGCTCCCAAGTCAAGGAAACCATGCCACAGGAATCCAGTGGTTGTGAAATTAAAGATGGGGAGACCAATTTTTCAGGAAGAATAAGGACAGGATTGTGATATTTTTAGGTATATCTTTCCTAGTGATGGGAACACAATATCAAAACTAGGAAACCTGTCTGTATGTCCTTACGTAAGGAGGTCTCAGAGGAAAATTCCCTCCAAAGATAGGACTTGATCTCTGTAATGTATAATAAATATTTAAAATTTGAATAAAAAGTTTAAATATAATTTTTCCATTCCTAATAGCCATGTCTCTAAATGTACTTGTATTTGTAGCTTTTTAAAGATATTCCTGCATTAGAGTAGATACAGCTATCAAACAAAAACATTCATCTCATTTCTCCCTAAAATACAGCTAACAAATAATTAGGCATGGAATTCACAATTGTACTCACAGTTATGTGGGAGACTGAGGAGAGACAACCCGGGCAACTAGGAAGCCACTAGCACACACACACACACACACACACACACACACACACACACACACACTTGTGAAGGCAAGTGTATATGCACACAAGGTAATACAGTAAAAGTTAAGTTCACATATTAAAGTAATATCACAAGAGCTTTTAATTGTTCTATGTCATAAAAGGATAAGACTAAATTTTTTATGGGTAGATATCTTACATTTTTGAGAATTTGGGTCAAGAAAGCAACTCATCTTCACAAAATAACTTGTTTTATAATTCTAGTAAATATTAAGCATTTATTAAGATAGGAAAATGAAGTTTACAGGGTGGGAGATTTTCCTGGTGACATTGGAACAATTCCAATTCTGCCAGAAGGCAGAATGGGCGTTACCCTTACAGTTTCCTAGGTATTGGAGTAAGAAAAATTTAAAGGGATTGCAAAATATGACATGCTCATCCAGAATATTCTTTCTACATTACATGTGATTGAGTGTTACATCCTTGAATACCATGAAATGAAGTGAAGCATCTCTCCATTAACTAATGATCAAGCAGTGGCATCTTTCTCTGGCTGGCTGTGGATGATTAACTTAGTGACTGGGTTCATTTGTTAAGTTTTGGCTTATATTAATATATATGTATATTAATATATGTGAGTGTGTATGTAACTTATTTAATTATAATGAAATAATATTATCTATACTATATATTTATTTACAATTAAATAATGTAATATATATTATTTTATTTGTGTATATATATGGGTATTTTGCTGCATATATTTCTGTGTACCACACACGTCTCAAGACCCTGGAGGCCAGAAGAAGGCATTGGGTTGCCTGGAACTGAAGTTATAGATGGTTCTGAGCTGACATGAAGATAGTAGGGGTCAAAACATTATCAGTGCTTTTAACTGCAGAGCCATCTATCCATCTTTATATTTTCAAAGGTTGTGATCCATACAACAGGTCTTGCTGCTCATCAAATGTTAAGGATCTGAGGGTTATTACTATGATGAATAAAATAATATTCCCTCAAATTTCATATTGTGATGTTGCACACACCAGCACCTCAAAATGTGATCTTATTTGAATCTCGGTTTTATGCAGTTGCAATTAGTTAAGAATCAATCTAACCAGTCTATTTGCTTAGATCCAACCCCCCAGTTTCATCCCCAGCTCTTCAGCAGGACACTCTTGGCAACCTTCCCTGCCCCCCCACCTCCTGGAATTTCCACAGACCTTCCCCTTCCCATCCCAACCCCCACTTGCTGGTTTACCCAAGACCCCAACCCCAGCAGGCACCTCCTGCTAACCCAAGAGTTGTTCCCAGGGCAACAAGTAGGCTGAAGGTAGACTACACCTATGCTACTACTGAGATCTGACATTCCTCCACCCTCATACACCCCTGTCTCATTTCCAGGTCTGCAGCAGAAAACCTACTGCAGACTCTCTTACCTTTCTGAGTCATCCCCAACAGAGCACAAAGATCTCCCCAGCTTTCCTTCCTCCCAAGCCATCTGTTATCTCAGCCTCCAACACCTATAGGCATTTACTGGGAACATACCAGCCAAGCAGCGCAGGGAAGCTAACTGAAGACCCTCACCACTCATTCCTGCCTCCTTTCCAAATCTAATCCCCCAGTCTCATCCCTAACACTGCAACAGACTACCAGCTTCATTCTTCCTTACCCTACCCCCCACATCTCCTGTGTATCCCACATATCATCTCCTCCTTACCTCCCTCTCCTCCCTCTGTTACTATATCCCAGCTCCCAATTTCAGACACACCCTGCTAAACCACAGGCCATACAGGTAGGCTACCTGCAGACCTCTTCTCTTGGTTTCCTCAAACCAATGCCTCAGTCTCACTCCCACCTCTTTGCAGAATACTCTTGGCAGCCTTCCCTGCCCCTCATGCTCCCATTCCTGTGGATCCCCAAAATTTTTCCTTTCTAACTTTCCTACTCCAACTTGTTACTTTGTCCCAGACCCCAACTCCAGCAGGCAACCCCTGCTAACCCAAGGACTGCTCCTCCCAGGACAACAAGTGTAAGAGCCAAAGTTAACCTGTAAGCGCCACCTGACAAAGGGCAAGGCAACTTCCTGGAATACTGGGAGTGGTAGTTCTTTTTACTTCCCTAAACAAGTTTTGTTTTTTTTTTGTTTTTGGTTTTGTTTTTTTGTTTTGTTTTTTGTTAACCAACTACATTGGATGTGCTTGATCACATGTAGATAGGAGGTATGTCCACAGAAATATATCAGGAGGTATGCTTGCCACCGATTAGACATAATAGGAAATACAATGAATTATGGGTTTTGCCTTTTTAAGCTCCTGTGAATTATGACTCATGGCTATTCCCTGAAAGCCAAGGGGTAGATCTGGCCTGAGTCCTTCCTCACCAGTATTTAATTAAAGCTTGCTTCAATTTTGGGTCAAAACTGTGGAACTATTTTTTCTCTAGCACATCTGAGGATTAACATTTGGAGACCCTAGCAAGATGAATTGTCCACTGGATCCTTTACTTTGGGGCCCTTCAAAGGGCTGAGCTAACGGGGGGGGGGGGGATGCATACTTTGAAATACTAATCCAAGGCCCAGGGCATGCCTTTAGTCCTTCAGAGGTCCATAGTGAATGGCAATGGAAAAAAAGATATAGCAAGCATATATATATATATATTTTAAGCAAAGATCTACTTTTGGTAAGCCTCTTTAGCTTTCTGTGACAATTTTATGCCTGGTTTCCAGATTCTGGTTCTGGGATACCTTGATCTGGGAATGGAAAAGGTCTGACATGGTCCATACATAACCATTCAGGACAAAGGGACATGTCCCACAGCCTACTGGTTATTTCTGGTTAATTGGAATTCCGCCAGAGACATCAATTTTTCTCTTCTGACCTATCTTGGAGCCCTGAGGACTCCCAGGTGATATTGGGAGTCAAAGAACTCTGACAGGACTCCAATGTTGTACAACAGCTGGGGAACCATAGAGGTGTTCCATGACACTTGGGGATGGAGCAAGCCATAGACTTGAAAAGGCCCAGTGTGGATCCAGAAACCAAGAAGAACTCAGGAGGCCTGGTTCCTAATATTTGAGTTATGCATAAAGGTCATAAAGCAACCTCTTATTACTTAAGAGAATTTCTCTTGGTCAGACTGGTAGGTAGGCTATTTGTACAACACCAATTCTTAGATGTTGTCTTATTTTTCTGTTGTCATTTTTGATCTGTGTCTGTTCTTGTGTCTACACCTATCTTTTGTCTTTATATGTCTTTTCTGACCAAGGGTGACTGAATGGATGAACAGCAAGACTAATAAGTTGGATAGCTTTGTACCGCTCTTCGAGAGGTCACTCCAAAAACAGCAGAGCCTGAGGTTTTGTGGGCCAGGCTTGGGTCTCAATAGGCAGCTTTAGAGAAAATCCCAGGGTCCCATGTGGAAGCCAGTTGGTGGGTCCTGCTGGAATCTGGCAGCTGGAGCTCAAAGTCCAGCACCAAGCTCTGTAGTCACTTACTGTGGTAGCTCCTGAGATTGTTCAGGCACTGCTCTTACCAGCTCTAGCTGTATCAAAAAGTTTCATTGCCTCCCTTCCCCACCCCCTTGGAATTTCAATACTGGAGAAGATTGGGCAGGTTTTCTATGTCTGTTTTGACTGTATGAATGTGGCCACTGCATATTTGTTACTGACTGGTCTCCCTTGAATGTGTGAGCTTACAGTGTTCTGTGTTTCTTGGTTATTGCTCAGATATTTTTGTTGCAATGATGGCCCAGGGCTCAGAATTTATCTCTGAGCTTTCTGGCCACTGGATCTGATGTAATAGGGATTCAAATGTCATTTGGGTATCAGTGATGTTAAAGTTGTTTTATAGTGTTCTACTTTATTGAAAAGCTGGCTCTGGAACTGGGCTATAGCTCTCCATTTCCCAGATGCAGACATGCTTTTAAAGTCTCTATGGAGTCAAGAGCTGTGACAGAGAGAAAAGAGCAAAGCAAAACAGCTAGAGGAATTATTGGTTTCATTTAATTGCTCATGTATTATATGGATTTTTTTTATATCTCAAAAGTTTAACTTAAGTCTCATACCATAGGGCATGATTCCATTTGGGAATATAAACAACACCTTATATCCTTATAACCATCCTTAGCCAGACATGTGGTTGGCAACCATCTTTGCTAGGGTTGGAGATAAAAGATGTCATATAGCTTTACCACTATCTTGATTAAGGCAATCATGTGGTGTGGACCAACCAAGAAGACAATAATAGGTCTTCAAGATACTTTGAACTGGAATAGATTTTTGTATGATAACTTCTGTCCTGTCTTAAAAACAATGTTTATGAAACAGGATTTTAAAACAATGATTGTTTAATGAGTGTGGTGATTTTAATAGGTATGCCCCCCCCCCCCAGAGACACATGTGTTTGAACACTTGGCCCATAGTGAATGGCACTTTTAGAAGGTATATCCTTGTTGGAGTAGGTGTGGCCTTGTAGGAGGAAGTGTAGCATTATGGATGTAGACTTTGAGGTTTCATATATGTTCCAGGTACACTCAGTGTGACACTCAGTTCTCTTCTGCTGCCTCAGGATAAAGATGCAGAACTCCTGTATTCTTCTCCAGCACCATGTCTGCCTGCATGCTACCATCCGTCTCACCCTGAAGATAATGAATTGAACCACTGAAACTGTAAGACAGCTCTCATTAAATGTTTTCCTTTGTTATGGTCATGGTGTCTCTTCACTGCAATGAAGACAGTGAGGTATTAAAACTGGACCTCCATGTGTTCACACACAAGAGTGTACCTTGCTGGCAGCCAAACTTTGTTAAATAAAAGTCACCTATATGGTGACTCTTGCCAATATGTCACAGGGGACATGTTGGAGATGTCAGTGCCATGTGATCCATCAAAATCACCAGCCACAATAAAATGTAGCTGGCTGGGATATATAAGGCAGAGAATAGGATCAGAGAGTGACCCAGGCCCCTCAGGAAAGTCCAGAAAGATTATGAATGAGTCTGACATTGAGCAGTGAATTGTTCGCATTGTTAGATCTTGATTCTGCCTTGTGAAAAATGTTATTGCACCCCACATCTTCACTTTCAAGAAAAAAGTTTTAATATTGTAGGAATACACAACTGAGAAATTTTAAAGATTTTTTTAAGAGCAAATTTTGGAATTTTACAGAACATTTAAATGAAAAAAACTGAAGTTTTTTTTAAAGGGATTATCTTTTAAAAGTATTTAAGTTTATAAAGCTATGGGACATTTTAAATTTATAAGATATTTTATTATAATGTTTTTATTAATATATAATCTTAATAAATAGATAAATAAAATAATGAAAAATTAAGTCCACAGCCGCTAGGGAACACTAAGGAATTTCCATCTTATGATGCAAGACAATGATCTAAGCAGTCTGACAAAGGGTCTTTCCTTACCTAAGGTCTACTCAGGCTAACAGAGAATGATTTAAGAATGTACATCTAACCTCTGTGGCTTTTGCTAATGTTGTTAAGATGTTGCTATTTTAGTAAACTGAGTCAGACAAGAAACTGTTATATTCTAAGATGGTGTACTAAGTAAGAACCAAGAAAGCAATGTGCCAATCTCTGTATGAATTATATTCAGAATTTAAAATTGTGTTCTAATACTAAAAAGAGCTTCGATTCAGAATTTGTTATCTTTTATCATAAGCTGTTAAAGATGATTAACCCTTAATATGTTTAGAATTACACTTGTAGTCATGCTAAGTACTAATGTAATTAATTCCAGAAAAAAGCCTGATTTGGCCTTCTATAGGTTTTCAAGTAATAGCCTAAAGCAAGTATCTAAAAACAAGCAAGGTTGTTTAGCTTAGATATACTTAATAGATAATGGTCCTCAAACTTCCAGAGATCCACTGAATATGGAATTTATTTTGTTTATTTAATTTATTATGTTTAATAAAAAAAACATGACAACAGTGATCCCCAGATTATAGAGGTGATCTCCATGTCTCCAAGAGAATAATGGGGCACAATGACAATAACTACACCTGTATTAGGGTAACCCTAACCACTGGGATAGACTGTCTCAATGCCTTGGCTGCTGCCAGAACCTGTGGATGAGCAGGACAATGGAGAGTTGATTGCCCCACTGCCTAGACAAAGTAAGGTCAGGTCCCCCTCACCATGTTTCTTCACTACAGGCAAACCTCTTATCTTCTGGGTCTGGTGGCTGAAGACCTAAGCTCCCCTGGTACATTTGGCTTCAAATGAAGCCATAGAGGCAACAGGAACCTGGGATGACTGTCTAGGTAATAGACTGGTCTCCATCATTTTGATTAGTACATGGGTCATCATATTATACTTCCTGCTATAATTTATCCTCCTCATATCTCTGATGGCTTTGATGACTAGGCAAACTTTATCAGTTTGGCAGCGGCAGGTAACCAAACAAATCTTCTGCTCAAGACTATAACCACCTTGTTAGTTCATTTAAAGTTACTAGGTCTCTTTTTAAGAAAAGACTGACAGGTTTGCCTCAGTTACAGGCTTATTATTAAAGGATATAAGTTCTAACAGTCTAAAAAAATGGTTTGAGGTGTGTTAAAAAATAGAAAATGTAGAAATAGACTCCTTTCCCTCTATGCTATTGTTATACTAAGATTTCAAAGGCCCAGAGTGTTAACATTAGTAAATAGCATACTGATAAGCTGACAGGACACTGACGACTTATTACCCAGTCTCCAGCTCAAAATTTTAAATTTCCTTTGGTTGTTTTCTAAGTATAGACTTAAAGGAGCTTCTCATTGGACTGAAAACATCTCTGTCTAATCTATATATCTGGTTCTCTGAACAGAAGAAAAATGTTCACACTTTCTAACCTAAAGTTATAGTTTTTGCTAGAGCTCAAAAGCATAAGTCTATTCTAGCTGTTTTACAATGTGGATTTTAGATCACAAACAGTGGTATATAGCTAAAACTTTTACCTCTTTTTTAAAATAAAAATAATTCAGGTAAGCTTCAGGGAGTCAAGGGAACCACAAATCTTGGAACTACCTTCACAGGTCAAACAGACTCCAGATAAATTCAGCCTAATCTTCCCTATGTGTCTATTACTGAGAATGGGATCTCTCTCCCTCCTGGTCTTGGGACTCCTCCTGCCCCCCCCCCCAATTATTAGGACAGTGGGCCTGAAACTTCCAAATGTAAACTTTTCCTCCAAATCCCTAAACCTTATCTTCTGTTCCCAGTCTATATCTGTTTCAAAAGATTTCCCTTGGTTGACAGACTCCATCCGGGAATCAGCTGCAGACCACAAACTGCTGCCCTCTAGAGTTGTTGAAGGCTGACGTGAACCAGTCCAGCCAACGACATTGCTCCCTCTTTCTTCAGCTGGGTCAGCTAACCAGATACGTCTGATGAATGCCCAAATGACTAGCCTTTGACTAGCATACCAGACTTACTGGATCTTGACAACATCCTAGTTTCAGCTGGAAGTAGTTGCAGAAGAGAGTAAGTCTTCCTTCCCTTGTCCCTTAACAGGCTAAAATGCTATGTCAAAAGAAAATTTCCTGGAAACAAAATGTCTATTTATAATGCTAATTGGCATACCAAGAAAGTGAGCTTGATTTATCAAGGAGTAGATTTCTTAACTAAAATAGTTCTAGAATATAATAGGCCCTTGATCTTGCTGAACAAGGAGATATTACATGACTTTAAGAAAAAAAGTTAATGTTTCTATTCAAACCATTTAGGATTATAATTTGGGTATACTCAAAGAAACACTGCAAATAGGGGACCTGTGATGAAATAAATATTACTGGTGCCCCATTCATTTCCAGGCTCCTTCTAGATAGTAATTCTCATGTCAGTCGTTAGAGTTTGGTCTTTCTGCTTTGCTAATTACTGTTGGTGTTAGGATCATCAGGTGGCTTCAGAAAGACCACACCAGGCCAAACAGTGAGGTTTATTAAGAGAGGAATGGGCAAGGTGGAGACGGAAAGAGAAGGGGGGGGGGAGAGAGAGAGAGAGAGAGAGAGAGAGAGAGAGAGAGACTTTTCTTTATATATAGCTGGTGTTGTGGTCACAGGTAAAGGCGGGAGGTAAGCCAAATGAATTCTGGGAATATGGTGGGTGCTGCCTTGGCAACAAGTGTGCAGGTTGTGCTGTTGCCTATGTGATGTCACAGATTTCAGAGGTCCTGATACCAGCAGTCGGCTCCTGCATCATTTTCTTTTTTTCTTTTTTTTTTTTTTTTTTGTTTTTCGAGACAGGGTTTCTCTGTGTAGCCCTGGCTGTCCTGGAACTCACTCTGTAGACCAGGCTGGCCTCGAACTCAGAAATCCGCCTGCCTCTGCCTCCCAAGTGCTGGGATTAAAGGCGTGCGCCACCATCGCCCGGCTGGCTCCTGCATCATTGATGCCTTAACTACATGATAAGTAACTAATGATACTACATGGATTTAACTCAGGCTACAACTAAAGAGGGAACTGTAAAGTTAAATTTAACCTGTAAGCTCCACCTATTCAAGGACAAGATAACTCCCTGGAATGCAGTTTGGGGAATATAACACATCACATGTTTTTACATCCCTAAACAACTTTGTTTGAAACCACTACACCAGATATGCTTGATCATATGTAGGTACATTAGCAGGATGGCAGGATGTATGCCACTGATTGGACATAATACGAAATTATATGAATTACAGGTTTTGCCTTTTTAAGCCCCTGAAAAACATGACTCATGGCCACTTCCTGGGAACCAAGGGTAGACCTGGCCAGCATCCTTCATGACCAGTATTTAATTAAAGCATGCTTAAAATTTGGCCCAAAATTATGGAACTGGTTTTTTCCCTCACACATCTCAGTATTAACACAAAGAGGCTAAAAATGGAACCACACCTCTTCTACTGGTCCTGAGATCCAATCCTCCAAGTCTCATCACCAACCCCATAGCAAGAATTTGCTGTGGTCTCCCTTTCCTTTCTGACACTATCCCCAAGATATCCCAAAGACCTTCTCTCCCAGAGCTCATGCCAGTATCCCAACCTCCAACAAGCAGGCATTCCCTGTGTATGCATAGTGTTATTATGCACTGTGTAAAGATTATTCTTGCACTGAAAGGCTGATTTCTGTGCTCCATATCTGGTTTCCTAACATTGCTCCCAAATTATTCCCTGATTAGTCAATAAAGAAACTGATTAGCCAGTGACAGAGCAGGGGATAGAATAGAGCTGGACTTCCTCCCAGCCAAGGGAAGGGGGAAAAGAAAGAAGAAGTGGGGATTTGCCATGGGGACAGGGTCCAAGAGAAACCATGAGAAAACATCTGGATCTAGAGAGCCAGATCAGTACTAAAATGAAAGTATCACTGAGATTTTGACTAGGAGGTAGCTTGGTTATTTTAGAGGATTAAAATAGAGTGATACTGCTCAGTTGTTGTGCCCTTAAAGCTTGTTAAATAAATATAATAGTCCAATCTCAATCATTCAGGAACTAGCTGGATTAAAAAGAGAACTTCAACAAACACTTATTTGAAAGCAACTAACATCCCTGTGAATATATCAGCTGGACAGGTCAGATAAAGAGGCAACACACAACTGCCACACTTTCTGAAAGTCAAGAGAAGAAACAGAAATCAAGGGGTGAGGGAACACTCTTCCGACAAAGGCAAATCCAGAAATCAGTGTCAAGACCTATTATCATATAGAAGCTGATAGAGGTCCTCAAAATTAATAAATCCCTTAAATAATTACAGGAAAAAACAAACAAAAGTTGGAGGAAATTAATAAATCCCTTAAAGAAATCCAAGAAAACATAAAGAGTTGAAATAAATTAATTATTCAGGCCTAAAAATGGAACAGAGAATTCTGGAAATGAAAATTTAGGAATTCAAACAGGGACTACAGAGGAAAGTTTCACCAACAGAATAAAACACATAAAAGAGAGAATCTCAGGCATAGACAATATGATAAAAGAAATGGACACTATGACCAAATAAAATGTTTCTTAAAAATTTCTGACACATAGAATCCAGGAAATCTCGTATGCTAAAAAAAGACTAAATCTAAGAATAAAAGGAATGGAAGATGAAGGAGAAGGAGGAGGAAGAGGAGGAGGAGGAGGAAGAGAAGGAGGAGGAGGAGGAGGAAGAGAAGGAGGAGGAGGAGGAGGAAGAGAAGGAAGAAGAGGAATCCCAGCCCAAAGGCCCAGAAAATATTTTTTATTAATTTACTCATTATTTAGTTGATATTTTGAGACAGAGTTTCTCTGTGTGTAGCACTGCTGTCCTGGAACTTGTTCTATAGACTAGACTGGCATCAAATTCAAACAAATATATCTGCCTCTGTTTCCTGAGTGCTGGATCAAAGGTGTGTAACACCAGTGCTGTGGGTGGGCCTGGTGCTGTTCTTCTGAACCAATCCCCTAATGAATAAAGCAGCCAGTCACTGGGCGAATAGGCAGGACTTGCAGGTTGGAAGGAGGAAGAGAGGAGGCAGGAGGGAGTTACTTCTTTTGGGAACTGGAAGAGCAGAGCAGGTAAGATGTAGCTGCTATAGTTTCCTGGTATCATTGTGGATTCGCAAGGATCCACCACCGGAGGGATCAGATTCTAATGAGGCTTACAAGGTTAGGTTTTAGTTGTTGCGCCCACAGACTGAGTTACCATTGTTTCTGAACTAAGTTTGTGTTGCATTTTCCTTCACCCAGTGGCTCATCTAGGTTCAAGAGAGAAAGGTAAAGCAGTCTAGCTTTACCTAGTTTGCCTGAGGTGCTCCACAAAGGCCTGAGGGATTTAAAGCATGGGGTGTTAGCAACCTGCCAGTGGGAACCTTGTGACCTGGGTGGAGACGTTTCTGGAGCCCTGAGCCAGTGAATCTCCAAGAGATAAAACCAGGTCGACCAGTGCATGGCCACCAGGACAGAGAGTTAGAGGCACGAAGGCACAAGCGCGGGAACATGCAGGTTCAACTTTTTTAATATTTCCCACAACACACCAGTGTCCAGCTCAGAAAATATTTTCAACAAAATCATAGAAGAAAGTTTCTAAACTAAAGATGGAGAAGCTTATCAAGGTATAAGAAGCATACAGAACACTAAATATATTGGGCCAGAAAAGAAAGTGCCCTCACCACATAATAATCAAAATACTAAATATATAAAATAAAGAATATTACAAGTTGCAAGGGAAAAAGACCACATAACAGTTAAGACCAACCTATCAGAATCACACCTGACTACTCAATGGAGACCCTAAAAGCCACAAGAGCCAGGACAGATGTGCTGCTGCAGACTCAGACTCTAAGGGACCACAGATGCCAGCTCAGACTAATGCATTTATACATATATATGTAGAAATATACACATAATTGTATATGTATATTTACATATATAAATCTATATGTATAATATATTTAGTTATATATTTATAATTTAGTTATATATATTATATAGTATAGTAATATATTGTAATATATATGATAATATATTATATAATAATATATATAATGTGTGTGGTGTATGTATATGCATAATATATATGAATACTATACCATAGATGGAGAAGATAAAATGTTCCATGATAAATTCAAACAGTGTCTATCTATAAATTCAGTCCTACAGAAGGTGCTAGAACAATTTCAACTCAGGGAGGCTAACAACACTGATGAAAACACAGGAAATAAATACTCTCACACAGCAAAAGCAAAAGAAGGAACACACACACTACAACCATCACCACCACTATCAGCAAATATTGGTCATTAATATCTCTCAATGCCAATGGTCTCAATTTCCCAATGAAAAGGCACAGACTGACAGAATGAATGCTGCTGCATCCGAGTATCACACCTCAATATTATGATAGAAATTACCTTAAGGTAAAGGGTTGGAAAAAGAGTTTCCAAAGAAATGGACCTAAGAAACAAGCTGATGTAGCCACTTTAACATATAACAAAAAAAGCTTCACACCAAACTTAATCAAAAGATATGGGAAAGGATACTATGTACTCATCAAAGAAAAAAGTCCACTGAGATGACGTTTCAATTCTTAACATCTATGCCTCAAACAGAAGGGCACCCAAGTTAGTAAAAGAAACACTTCTAAAGAATAAATCACATAGTGACCCTCACACACTGATAAAGGTAAGCTTTAATACCCTACTATCACCAAGGAATAGATCATTGAGACAAAAATTGAACAAATGTTATAAATTTAATGGACCTTACTGATAGTTAAATGGCATTTCAGTATTTATTTTCTTCTCATCACCTCATGGAAATTCTCCAAAATTAAACACATACTCAAACACAAACCAAGTCTCAACCAATACAAGAAAACTGAAATAACTCCCTGCATCCTGTCAGAATGTCAAAGATTAAAGTTCTGTATTAACAACAGAAACAACAGAAAGTTTATAAACTCATGAAAACTGAACTTTATTGAATGAAAAATGAGTCAAGACATAAATTGAGAAATAAAGACTTTCTAGAAATCAATGAAAATATACCCAAACTTATGGGACACAGTTAATGCAGTGCTAAGAGGAAAGTTCATAGCACTAAGTGCCTTCATTAAAGAAACTGGAAAGATCTCATACTACCAACTTAGCAGAAGACTTGAAAGCTCTAGAACAAAAAGAAGTAATCAGACCCAGGAGGAGTAGATGGCAAGAAATAATCAAACTCAGGACTAGAACCAAAAAATAGAAACGAAGAGAGCAATACAAAAAAAAAAATCAATGAAAAAGTTGGCTCTTTGAAAAAGTCAACAAGATAGACAAATCCTTAGCCAAACTTACTAAAAGACAGAGAGAAAATATCCAAATTAACCAAATTAGAAATGAAAAGGGGAATGTAACAACAGATGCTGAAGAAATCCAAAGAATGATAAGGACATACTTTTAAAACCTGTGTATACTTTAAAATACCACTTAACAAAGTTAAATCAACTTCTTTTTTAGTTTTTTTTAATTAGATATTTGCTTTATTTGCATTTCAAGTGATATCTCCTTTCCTTGTTACCCCCTCTAAAAACCCCCTATCCTATCCCCTCTCCTCCTGCTCACCAACCCTCCCTCCCACTTTCCTGACCTGGCATTCCCCTACGCTGGGGCATAGAACCTTCACAGGACCAAGGGCCTCTCCTCTCACTAAAGTCTGAAAAGGCCATCCTCTGCTACATATGCAGCTGGAACCATGGGTCCGTTCGTGTGTACTCACTCTTGGTTGGTGGTTTAGTCCCTGGGAGCTCTGGGGTACTGGTTGGTACATATTATTGTTCCTCCTATGGTGCTGCAAACCTCCTCAGCTCCTTGGATCCTTTCTCTAGCTTCTCCATTGGGGGCCCTATGCTCAGTTGGCTGTGAGCCATGGGTATTTTGATCCATCTTCTAAGAAGGATCAAAGTATCCACACTTTGGTCTTCCTTCTTCTTGAGTTTCATGTGGTCTATGAGTTGTATCTTGGGTATTCTGAGCTTTTGGGCTAATATCCACTTATCAGTGAGTGCATACTGTGTGTGTTCTTTTGTGATTGGGTTACCTCACTCAGGATGATATTTTCTAGTTCTATCCACTTGCATCAGAATTTCATGAATTCATTGTTTTTAATAGCTGAGTAGTACTCCATTGTGTAAATGTACCACATATTCTGTATCCATTCCTCTATTGAGGGACATCTGGGTTCTTTCCAGCTTCTGTCTATTATAAATAAGGCTGTTATGAACATAGTGGAGCATGTGTCCTTATTACATGTTGGAGCATCTTCGGGGTATATGGCTAGGAGTGGTATAGCTGGATCCTCAGGTATAAATCAACTTCTTATAAACAATTTAAATAAACGTATAACCACCAGAGAAATAGAAGTTGTCATTAAAAGTTTTCCAACTAAGAAAAGTGTAGGGCCAGATGGTTTTAGCACAGAATTCTACCATATTTTCAAAAAAAGTTAATGCCAACACTCCTTGAATTGTTCCACAAAATAGAAATAAAAGGAATATTGTCAAATTCATTTTATGAGGCCACAGTTATTCTCATACCTAAACCATATAAAGACTTTAAAAAAGAGAGATTACAGACCAATTTTCCTTATGAACATATATTAAAAAATACTCAATAAAATACTTGCAAATTGAATCCAAGAACATATCAAAAAGATCATCTACCACTAACAAGTTGACTTCATCCCAGATATACTGGAATGGTTTAATATACAAAAATCAGAAAATGAAATTTAGCATATAAGCAAACTGAAAGAAAAACAACTCATGACCCATGATCACCTCATTAGATGCAGCAAAGGCCTTTGACAAAAATCAGCACTCCTTCATGATAAAAGTTCTGGAAACACTGGTGAGACAATAGGCATATCTTAACATAATAAAGTCAACTTATAGGAAGTCTATAGCTAACATCAAATTAAATGAAGAGAAACTCAAAACAATTTCACTAAGTTCAGGAACAAGACAAGGCTGTTCATATCTATTCAATATAGTACTTTAAGTTTTACCTAGAGCAGTAAACCAACTGAAGATCAAAAGGATACAAATTGTAAAGGAAGAAGTTAAAGTATTGCTATTTGCAGATGATATGATAGCAAACATAAGTGACCCTAAAAATTCCACCAAGAAACTCCTACAGCTAGCTGATAAACACCTTCAGCAGAGTGGATGGATAAAAGATGTAGAACAACAACAAAAAAATCAGTAAACCTCCTATATACACATGACAAACAGACTGAAAAAGAAATCAGGGTAATGGCACCTTTCACAATAATCTCAAATGATGTAAAATATCTTGGGGTAACTCTAACCAAACAAGCGAAAGACTTGTATGATAAAAACTTCAATAAAATGTCTTTGTAGAAAGAAATTGAAGAAGACCTCAGAAGATGGAAAGATCTCCCATGCTCATGAATCAGTGGAATTAACATAGTGAAAATGAAAAAAAAAAAAAACCATAGTGAAAATGGCCATACTACCAAAAGCAATCCACACATTCAGTGCAATGCCCATCAAAATTCCAACATGATTCTTTACAGACCTTGAAGTGATGATTCTTAACTTTATATGGAAAAACAAATTCCAGGATAACTAAGACATTCCTGAACAATAAAAGAACTGCTGGGGATCTCACCCTTTCTAACTTTGTGTTCCTATGGAGGTATAGTAATAAAAACCTCATAATATGGGTATAAAAGCAGACACACTGATCAGTATAATTAAAAACTCAAACACAAATATACACACATATAGACACCTGATTTTCTTTTTATAAAGAAGCCAGAAATACACACTGGGGAAAAAAGACAATATTGTCAACAAAAGGTCCTTGTCGATATATCTGCAAGTACAAGAATGCAAATAGATCCATGTGGCCCCTTGTTAGCTACCAGCCTGAGGGGAGAAAGGGAGCAGAGGCTAAGCAGGGCCCTGACAGCCATGAGTATGGATGGAATGACCTCTGGAGACCACTACAGTGAGACAAGTCTACTTTATTGTTTCAGGGATGGGGTATATAAGGGTCTTTTCAGGTATATATGTGAAAAGGGATAATTGGTCATAGCATTAAGTGAGAAGAAGGGCAGATTGGTAATAATACAGCACCTAATTATCATGCAGGCAGGAAGCTAGAGTGGAACACGTGCTGAGTTATTCAGCTTTGCAGAGAGCTCTGTACAAGGTCATTTTTCAAACAGACAAGGCCAGCAACTTGTGTCAGGGACCCTTGCCAGACAAAAACAGGCAGAGTCAAGGAAAGGGAGACTCCCACTGAGAAAGGGAGTCCCCCATTTTGTGCATAGCTCAGAAAGCCATTTGGTCATAAGGGACTACTATCTTAACAAGATTCCCAACAGATCCATATTTATCACCCTGCATGAAACTTAAGTCCAAGTAGATCAAAAATCCAGATACACTGAACCTGAGAGAAGAGCAATTGGGGAGTAGCCTTGAGTGGCACAGGAGATGACTTTCTGAACAGAACAGCAAAAGTACAGGTCCTAAGATCATATGGGGCTTCATAAAACTGAAAAACTTCTCTAAGGGTAAGAATACCAGACAAAACGGCAACCTACAGAAGGGGAAAATATTTTTACCAACTCCACATCTGATAGAAGACTAATGTTCAAAATATACAAAGAATGCAAGAAACTGAACATCTAAAAAGGAAATAATCCAGTTTAAAAATGAGGTATAGAGCTAAACAAAAAATTCTCAATAGAGGAAACTCAAATGACTGAGAAATACATAAAGAAACATTCAATGTATTTGGCCACCAGGGAAATGCAAATCAAAATTACTTTGAGATTCCATCTTATACCTTCCGGAATAGGTAAGATCAATAACAAAACTGAAAGCTCATATTGGTAAGGATATGGAGCAATGCATGGCAGGGTTAGAGAACCAGATATGGGGGAAATAGAGTAAAGGGAGAGCATGTAGTGTGGGGAGAGCTAGCCAGACTTGGGGGTCTGTGTAGGTGGAAACTTCCTGGAATTTATGAAGGTGATCCTAATGAGGACTTCTAGAAAGTAATAGTGGATATGGAGTCTCAACAGGCCACTTTTTGTTACCAAGGGAGATTAGGTTGGATTCAATTGAGTTGTTAGCAAAGGGGACTCCATGAAAATCATCAAACAACCCAGGCTGTTACTAAGACAAAGGGTTGATATCGCAAACTGACAGCATAGGAAAACATCCACACAACTCATTGAATTTAGAGAAATCCGTCTGGCGCCTACATGGAACCTTCACCCCTTATTTCTAGCCTCTTTGGTGCAGAAAGGTACTCTACAGGTTACAAAAAGGAAAAAACAGAAACTAACCCAGCTATAAAACCTTTGACCTACAATTGTCCTGTCTGTAAAATATGCTAGGATAATGGTGGCACTGAACTTGTTGAAGTAACCAATCAATGTCTGATTCAATTTAATACCTACTCCATAAAAAGAAACTTATACCTGACATTGCTTGGATAATCAAGAACCAGAGGTTAGATAGCCCAGAGTGTAGATGAATTGTAATCTAACAACATGGCTGGTCTGGCAAGGGATCACAATCAAAGACCTTCTGGATCTATATGATCTGGTTGGAATGACACCCCTTTCATCCCTATTCTTGGAATGCAGACACTTTAATACTTTAGTTTGTAGAAAGAAGCAGCCATGTTTGAAAGTGACATCTAATTGAGGGGCAGACAAAGTGACAAATCAGAGAAAGATTTGACAGAATGAGTCAGACATAGGATACCAACTCTCCTGAGAACAGACAGAAAAGAGAGGCTACACAGTGAGAGCAGCACAGAGAGAGGCTGGAGAGCATTTCAGTGAGTACAGTACAGTTGAGTTCAGTTCAGTGCAATTTGTTGCAGTTTTGTTGAATGCAGTTGAGTTCAGTTGAGTTGACATAGTTCCACTCAGTTTGTAGTCAGTGCAGGCAGTGCAGTTCAGTTCATGGAGTTCACAGGCAGTTTTTCCAAGCAGAACAATTCAGTGAGAAGAAGCCAGTTTGAATCAGTTAGCTTGGAGAGGAGTTTTGAGCCAGAACAGCTAAGTTGAACCAGGAGGCCAGAGTTCAGAAGGAATTAGAAAGGGTGAGTTTGTTCAGCAGTAAACCTCTGGGACAACAATTACATCTGGCAAATAAAAGTTACATTTACACAAGAGACCTAGGGTAAAACCAATCATGACTGGTCATTTTTTTTAAAGTACCAATAAAATGACTCCTAATGATATTCTGCTATACTCATCTAGTCAATATCAGAGAGACTTCCTCCAGCTGCAGAGGGAAACAGATGCAGTGATCCACAGCCAGACATTGTCTGGTGAGAGAATCTACATGGGAGATCTCCATCAAATCCCTCCCCTCAGAGCTCAAGATGTCCTGCAGAAGAAGAGGCAGAAAGATTGTAGGGCCAGAGGGAGTAGAGGACATCAGGTGAACAAAGCCATCTGAATCAACTAAGCAAGGTTCAAACAAGCTTACAGATACTGAAGCAGCAATCACAGAGCCTACATGAGTCTGCACTGGGTCCTCAGTGTATACATTTTATATATTAGCTTAGTATTTTTATGGGACTCTTGACTCTGAGAACAACAGTTCTCTGACTCTTAAGCCTGCTCTTAAGATTCTTTTTTCTCTTCTTGGGTTTCTGTGTCCAGCTTTGATATAATAGTTTATTTTTCATCTTGTTATCTTTTAGTTTTATCATGTTGTTATTTCTTTGAAGCCTGTTCATTTCTGATGAAAGTTAGTAAGAGAGTTGATCTGGAGAGGTGAGAAGGAACTGGGAGGAGTGGAGAGAGGGGGGAAATTATAATCAAGATATATTGTATGAGAAAAGAATCAATTTTCAATAAAGGATAATGTTTTAATTTTTTTAAAGCCCAACTGAAAGAAGGAAGTTCCTTAATTTGTTGGGGTTGTTAGACAAAGACATGAACAAATAGGAAGGATAAAGTAGGGATCAACAACAATGTCTACCACCATCAGATGTGAACAGAACAGGATGGAGTTCCCTTACATCCAGCAGGTAAGCTAATCCTCATCGTGACATTGACTCCTAGCCTTCAGAGGCACAGGATAATATATTTCTATAGTCCTAACCCACCTGCCTTGTAGTTCTTGGTTAAATTAGTCTGAGAAAATGAATTCAGTAATGGGTTATAATTAAGACTGATTCTTTAGGAAGAAGTGCCTCTTGGCTTCTCCCAGGCATTGCTATGATTTAGAATGGAACGCAACCACAGTAAGAGTGTATACTCAAAGAAAGTCATCTCATTTTTGCCATTCTCCTTTCCAGGAATATATTGTAATAAAAATTCTTTGGAATCATCAGATTTTGGTTAATGTTAATCTATACTTAATATCAAATACCAGATACTGCAGAAAGAACATTAAGTACATACACATAAGTATTCAAGGAAAATTTACAATATTGCAAAATTAAAATTAACTTCATCTTGAGTTCCGGTACTTTTTATTTGCATAACAACATTAAATCTTTGTATCCAAGAAGGAGAATAGCCTTAATATCTTATCAAGTGTTCCAGGTAGCTTTCATTGACATTACATGGCATGGCAGCCTGCACAGTGCCAAGTGTACATGTTATATGATCAGAACCCAGGCCACAGTGAAATAGCTCAAAACAGCATGAGCAAGTACTGAAAGAAACACAAAGGTTGATTATATGTTTGATTTTGAATTAATTTCTGATTGTTGTATTCAGAATCCTTTTATTGTCATTAAATATTTTACTACCCATAGTTTCAGTTATGGTAGCCCATCTGGAATCTTGAACCACAGTTTTACAGAGCTGTGTCTTAGATGACTAAATCTCCACAATAATGTGCTAAAATCTAGGGCCAAAATTAAACAGGTTCAGGATTTTCCCAGGACATAGAAAGATTCTTAAAGGAGATTAACCCTTACTTACAAAGGAGTTGGATGGACTGTGCTGAGAAGGCTGAAAAGGATAAACTCGGAGTCGAGGACAAATTGTTTGTTTAGTGGGTTGGTTGGTTGGTTGGTTGGTTGGTCAGTTGGTTGGTTAGTTGACTGATTGTCAACACAAGCACTTCCCAAGAGGAAGAGGGTTCCTGGTGCGGAGGTGGAGTCAGAGTGATGCTTTGCTTACTTGGCATGGACAAGGCCCTTATGTATCTCTAGCACTGAAAGCAAGCAAGCAAATTAATAGCAACTGATCTCTGCTTAACACACAACCCCTTAAAGGGGTAGGAAGGGTAGGACGGAAGTTTTGTTTGGCCACAGTTGTTCACAATCTCTCTTTATACCACCTAAATCTTATCAGTGTGGTGTTACAGATCACATGGTGTTAGATAGAAGGGAGATGAAGGAGTATTCATTCCCCTGCTAAGGAATTTGCCTCTCTGCAAATTAAATCAATAGTGTCTACCAGCATGCCTTGACTTTAACAAGTCTGATATCATTACAAAAGCAAAAGTAACAGCTAATGCAGGGCACTTGCTATGTCCCCCACCCGACTCTTCTTACTGAACATGCTAATTCACTAAATTCTCACAGGAAATCCCACGATGATTTGTTACTGTTATGCCTACTTTATAGACTAGGAAATTGGAATTTATAACCCTGGGGTGGGGGGAGTTCTCAGCTGAGCTTTTAAACTTAAGAAACTAAACTCTTGACCAGTAAATAATCCCTCAGTGCAAGAGGTTGAGAGTTGTGTTATACATTTTTGGCATTGGTTTTCAGTTTATCTTTTAAGTACCTGGAGAATTATGAAAGAAAGGTTAATACCTTAAATTTAACCTTTTAAAGATTTGTTTTTATTTGTCTATGTGTTTGTGTTCTTATGAAACACAACACTATGTGTTGGTGTGGGAGGAGAAACAGAGGGTGTAGGATTCTCAGGAGCTGAGGTTATAGTTAGATGTGAGTCACAAACATGGTTGTGGGGACCAAGCTCCTGTCCTTTGGAGAGCAAGGAGTGCTTTTAACCACAGTCATCTCTCCTACACCTCAAATTTAATGTTTATTCATATTAAAAAGACAAAGCATGATGACTCATGCCTATAATACCAGTGCTGTGGAGCTGAAGCAGAAGGATGGCTGTGGGTTTTCCGACAGTCTGAGGAATACCAGGCCAACCTGAGTTAGTGAAATCTCTGCTTAAAGAAAACAAAAAAGCCACCACCAAGATAACCACAGAGAGGCACAGTGATTCCGACTCGACTCCTTGGGACATGTGACAACTTGCTGCTTATACTGTGGAGACAGCTTTAGTTACCTGCAATTTGAATATCAAGTGCTTAAAAGGACCTTACTTTTAGGATAATAACACTACTTCTAAAAAGTCTCAGGCCAGTGAAAGAACTTGTCTCAAGTTCAGCATAGAGAACTTATGTTGTTTGATCGTAGCGCAGCTTATACTTCTAAAACCAGTAACGTGGTAGTGTGACCACAGCACTGCACATAACCTGTATACCTGTCATAATACTTAGCCAACTTTATACTGTACCTGTTCTTTGTAGATGCTAGGAAGTCCACAAGTTAGAGACTCATTTACTCACAGCTGTAACATCTGACGAGCAACATCCAAGCCTGTTACCCAACCTCCATGGCACTGATATACACATAAACACACAATTTTATCGTCAATAAACCTTGAATCAACCAAATAGGCTAGGAGAGGCTGGAATACAGGACATTTGGGGAGCTAGTATCAAGCTGAACTGAAAAGGGGTACATCTTTGCCAAGTGTCAACTAACATCTCTGCATAAATATAGCTGCTTAATTGCCTAATTGTAAAGTTTGAATAATACACAAAATAAAAAATAAAATTTTGATTGAAAACCTTAGTCACATGCTAGCTGTTTCTGTTACCAGAGCATATTACCTATCTGATATATTGCCTCCTTTATTATCTGCTTTCAGCCCAGAAAAAAAATAATGGAAATTATTTTAATTACCTCTGTGAAGAGTAGAATCTTTAATAACTGCCCCAACAAACATGCGAGGAAGAAAGCGACAGTCAGTAGTGTATGTGGGGAGTTAGCCATCACCATCTTGGGCTGAAGCTTGTTCAGCAGCAACTGAGCTTCCTTAGCACCAGGTAGAGAATGGGGAAGAGCAGAAGCCTATAGCCTGAAAAATAGGAGTCAGGAGCTGTTGAGGTCTGACCCTTATCATCCACATCACTAATTTTCCTGAATTAATAAAGATTTCCAATATGGCAAATACACAGTTAAAATGTAAGGTCCAAAGCACTTTCTAGGACCCTGTAAACATGGCCCTGCTCCGCACTACACCTGCTGGCAGCCACAGAACAGATAACTCGCAAGCATCTGTAAAGTGTATTTAACTAGGCTAGGGTGATCTGTCAACTACACACACGAAAGTTGATAGGCAACACAAAGAACTGTCTCAGGGTTACTGTGGGTGGGTAGCGTGCTCATCCTTTCTGGAAGTTTATATTTGGTGTTGTTCGAAGCTGATGGGACATGCTGTAGCACGAGGCATGAGGGAATATGATGGTTGAGGAGTATCCAATCCTATACACCTAGGAATCTGTCTGAGAGTCAAGGAATTAACAGGTTGTCACAGGACAGATCTCATGGAAAAAGGAAACCACTTTCTCAAGACTTTCGATCTTCAAAGGGAGGAACTGACACGCATGTAGGAGAGGAAAATCACCCAGAGAGCATACAGCGGCAAGAACCATGTGGCTCAGAACCGACTGTCATTTCATTTTTCAAAAAGAAATTTTAAAGTGGAACAGGCTGCATATTCCATTAGTAATTGAATGTGTGAAAGATTCCAGAAGAACACTTCTGTGTCTTTGCGTCAAAGTACTTATAATCCCACTCGACTATCCACATGCATTCATAGTTTTGGTGTATGGTAAGCAAATAGTCTAAGCAAATCTAGTTTTAAAAAATATAAGGATAATTTTATGACAAATTGCCATCCTGCAACCAAGGTAAAGCAGGAGAGCCTGCTCCCTTTCTAGAATTATCCACTTGGCCAGTTTCCATTGTTAGGCAACCGACTCCAAGCTTTTCTGAAGATACAAGCTAGTCTTACTCATCTCCGGGGACCCAGAACCTATTAATAGTACTTCATATGTGGCTACTACTTAATAGATGTTAATTAATTAACAAAATGTCCTCTGTAGGACTGTGAGCAGGTATAGCTATATAAAATAGGAATAGCCACAGACTAAAATTCAAATTGTGTTGGTAACTTGTTCTCCGAGCTTTTATGAGTCAGTTCCTGCCATTTGGTCATCTGGGAAAGAAGCTGCCAGTCGGGGTGTTTCATGTATCCAGTGTGCATTGAAGTCTTCCTATAAACATGTCACGTTACTGTTATTAACTGAGGAATGTCTTATGTATTTTTGTCTTTCATCTTTGTGCTTAAAGACACTTCTGACTGCAGCAGAATACTCCTTTACCCTTTCAAATCTAAAGTAATCGCCAGTACTAAACATATGTCTCTGCTATCTTTATTTTTATTATTTTATTCAATCTAAGATAGCTTCACTGTTTTTTACTTGTTTCTTACTGACACGGTCTCAATATCACAGGCTGCCTCAAACTCATATAGCTAAGGATGATATCAAACTTCTGATCTACTTCCTCCCACCTCATGAGCCCTGGGACTACAGGAGAGTATAACCATATCTACTTTTATGTGGTGCTGTCGTCACACTTGCTAGCTAGGCAAGCACATTTCCAATTGAACTATCCCTTGTCTCCACTCCCCAGATCCCCCCTCCCATCCCCCCATCCCCCACCTCCCCAGCACCCCATTCCCACACCTGCCCCCTAACCCCAGATCTAGATTCTAGGTTCTAATTCTGAAAGCCTTTGTGTGGCTACTTTCCTTTTAAAAAATATTAATAAAATATTTACACTAAAGCATTTAAGGTTAAAAAAAAAAGAAGCAATATATTAGACCCTCCGATTCAGTATTAAGTTCAATATCAATTTGACTTTAACTCTGTTCTGGTAAATCTGAAGAGATCTTTTGGCATGCACATGTGTGAATTTACACGCCCCGAGTCAGCAGGAAACAACTATGCTCTATGAAATAAGTCAGGGGCATCAAGATTTCAGAAGTCTTCCAACTCTTGAGAAAAAAACTCTAAAAGACAAACTATTCATAATCTGTTATTTTGAATCAGTTCCTTCAAATATATGTTTTGCTTTGCTTACGGACTTTTGAAAATAAGTTCACAAGTGTGAATTCCTTCAATAAATAACAGTGGGGTGACTCCTGGGGAGCATTTGTACATATCATAGCAGGATGAGGGCCTATGTACAAATAATGCACAATCTAATATAGTTGTTCCTAGTTTTCAGCTCTCATCTTCAGATAGAGGCAAGGAAAAGTAACAACTCACTTTGCAGGGCCACATACAGTTAAAGATGGCCCAAGACGTATAAGATGTCTACTAACAGAATTGAGGAGCTTTGCTTGGCTCCCACAACACCCAGCTCCCCACTTTTTGCCCTGAATGTTGTGATGATTATTTTTTGCCATCTAATGGGAAAGAACAAGAAGATGACAGTGACTATGAAATCTGAACAGTGTCTCACTGACTCATGCCATGTCAGGTAGAAAAACAAAACCCTATTGTTTCCTTATAGTCAAAGTTAGAATTTTATTGCCCTCCAACCAAAAGCACTTTACACTTGATCTTAGCCAAAAGGTCTAGAAGTGATTCAAAAGCACTTTACACTATTAAAGTATAATTAAAAGCAGGATGGAGGTGCTGTCTGTTTGGCAGAATGCTTGCCTAGCATGAACATAACATGTAAACCAGACATGTTTGCTCTTTTTTTTTTAAGATTTATTTATCGTTATATGTCATGTCAGTGCACTGTAGCTGTCTTCAGACACGCCAGAAGAGGGCGTCAGATCTCTTTATGGATGGTTGTGAGCCACCATGTGGTTTCTGGGATTTGAACTCAGGACCTCCAGAAGAGCAGTCAGTGCTCTTTTTTTTTTTTTTTAATTTAATTTAATTTTATTTTTTTAATTTACATTCCAAATCACTTCCCCTTTCCCGTTTCCTCCCTCCCCGAAAGTCCCATAAGCCCCCTTCCCTCCCTCTTTTCTCCATTCAACCCCCTCTCATTACTCTGTCCTGGCGTTCCCCTACATCCAGTCTTTCCAGGACCAGGGGTCTCTCCTTCCATCTTTTTAGAAATCTATTGATATGCTGATTGTGTCTAGGGTATTCTGAGATTCTGGGTAAAACCAGACACACTGAAACTAATAGAAGGGAAACTAGGGCAGTCAGTGCTCTTAACCACTGAGCCATCTCTCCAGTCCCCTGCATGTTTGCTCTTATTGTACTCCCAGCACTTAGGAGTTAGATTCAGGGGAAACAGGAGGATCATTCGGGTTAAGGCTGTCTGCTGACATTTAGTATGTTCAGGGCCAGACTAGGCTACATGAGCCCTTGTATCTAGTAGAAATTAATAAAATCTTACTGTATAATGTGCTTTTCCTATATTACTCTTCACCTTATCTTTTTTTATGATTTATTTTCAAAATTTTAACGTGTATGGATGTTTTGTCTGCATGTCCGTCCATCTGTCCATCTGTCTGTCCGTCCGTCCGTCTGTCTGTCTGTCTGTCTGTCTAGCAGGCATGTGTGTGCCTGGTGCCATGGAGGTCAGAAGATGGTGTTGGATTCTCTAGGTTCAGAGTTACAGTTGTGGTCAGGTGACAGTTGTGAGCCACCAGGTGGGTGCTAAGAGTCACACTCAGGTCCTCTCCGAGAGCAGCCTGTGCATTTAACTGCCAAGCCCCTCTTGATCCTCATCTCCAACTCACTTTTTGAGTGAGGCTCTCTCTCTTACTGAACCCAGAGCTCACCAATTTGCTGCAACAATTAGTCAGCCAGTACTTAGCATCCTGTCTTTGCCCCCAAGAATTACAGGCCTGTGCCTTCAGATCCAGATTTTTAAGTGGGTGTTGGGAATCAGAACATGGGTCTTCATGCTTTCACAGAGAGAACTTACCAACTGAAGCATTCCCAGCCCCTGAAAGTATTTTAAAAGCACACAAATAACCAATGAAATTTGAAGACAGAAAATACAGAAATAGGCAAATTAGGAAATATCTGAGGAAGAACAAGCATTTGTGATGGGTACAGAGGTGGTTACAGTACCAGGATGAATTTCAGGTAAAGATTTCTATAAGGAAAGTGTAAAATGCCTACAAAGTCATTTTGCTGGAAGGATTTTTGAAGACTGATTTCTTTTGTATTTAATGCTAACAAATGATATAATATCTACCACAATGTAATATTTAGCTTGTTACTATAAGGCAAGCACACATATAATAAAGATTTTGCAGTTTCAACTTGATATAAAATTATATTTTAAATGTTGCTTGAGTAATATACTCATTAAAGTTTATATTGTATATCATTCTTCATTGTTTTTAACATTGAAAACAAAAACATCTTAGGTCTCATTTAATCATGACAAATTATTATTTATTAAAAATGCCTAATGATTCACTATGGTCTTCACAAGCCTTATTATTATCTGCATATATAAGGATAAATATAATAATTAGCGACATGATTCTGCAGATATGCTATCAAAATTATAGGATTGCACAGGCTTAAGGTCAAAAAAGCAAGCAGAACCCTGACCCTAGCAGCTGAAGACAAAGCTGTTGATTCAGAGAAGAGGAAGTTCATCAGCAACAGCAGAGACCCAGGCTTACTGCAGGGAGACGCACTGTGTGGTTCAGGACAGGACTTCACTGCACGGACAAGTTCATTAAGAGATGCTGATGGGAAACCTGAGCTGTGGTCCATGAGACTGAAGATCTGAGCTGAAGGCTATGCTGTGGCTCAATCACAGTGTACTAACACTTAGTAGTTGATGTTTCAGGGAAAGATTGGTTTCTAGCCTCTAAAATAAACTTGGAATTACCATTATCATGTTTCTGGAATGATGCTTAATTGTGAGATTGTAGCAATGTTGGGGACTCTATGCTAAGCTGTCAAAACAAAAAACAAAAACAAAAAAACCCCCTCTGATATAGGTCTCAGTTAAATGAGTATTTTACTATTTTATTATGAGGTTAAATACTAAGCTGTACTATACAAGAAAACCAGGCTGACACATTATGATCTCAAGTATAATTATGCATTTTAAATATTTGACCTTTTGTCAATTTGATATGGATGGTTAATGATCTGAATTTAATATTAATGCTAAAACATGGTTTGACAGATATTAATATGTCAATATGAATTCTCTGTCCTGAGTAAAGCTATAACATATGTAAAATAATTATATGAAAATGGTACTTGACAAAAATGGGCCCAATATTTAACTATACTAGTTAAATCAACTAATAAGGGGGAAAAAATGAAGGGATGCTAGTGGACTGAACACAGTCACTATGGCTCTGGCAGGCCTTGTCCTTCTCCACACTCCCCCCTGCTTTGGTAAAATATATTAGATTGCATTTCTAAATGTCTGTTCCCTTATTTGGTCATTTCTCCCTCCTGAGGCTGACTACCAAGGTTCAGCTGTCAAAGTATTGAAGTCCAGCAAACCAAGGCCCCCTTAGCTCACCTAATTTACATACTCAATTAAAAGTAAACATCTCATCCTAACACAGGATTTCTCCTTTACCTTTATAAACTGCCATTTTGCTATGGGCCACATCGCTCTCCTCTCTATCCAAAGGCAGTCCTTTGTCTCCCTCCTAGGACAAATACCCTTTCCCCCTCCCCCTACCTCTTCCCCTAACTGCCCTTTCTCCCCTCTCTCTTGTCCCCTCTGAGACAAACCTCATTTGTGCTGAAAACTTGCTCTTGGAGTGTCTTGAGTGGTCTTTGACGCTCCCTACAAAAACTATTCATTTGATTTTATTTTCCCCTCACAGACTTAAGAAGCCTATCTGTTTATAGCTAAAACTTTAGTATTTGGATATATAAGTACTCAGACTGAGAAGCCTTGGGATCAAAGACCAATTTCTGTTCTGAGGAGAGGGCTAAGGTGGGTGAAAGTGCTTGCTGTACAAGTATAAGGACCTGAGTTTGAATCTCCAGAACCACCAAAGCCCAGCACAATAACACAAAACTGTAATGCCATTGCTCCTAGCCACAATGAGATGGAAGGTAAACACCAGTCAAGATCTCAACCAAGGTGGATGTATCTGCACTCACTCGGGTGTGTTCATGTGCTCTCCTCCTCACACGTCACATACGAAATAAAGGTAAGAAACAAAACTCACTTGTTTTACTTTTCAAATATCTTTTTAGCATCTGAGAATTATCTGTATTCAATTCCATCCATCACATCTTGGATCTTTTCAGGAATCAATGAACAGTGGATCCCATAATGCAGTTCTTAACCTATCCCACTCTCAAATGAATTACTACCACGTATACGTGCCATTTTAAACAAAATCAAGGAACTATGGCGTATTTCTTTCAAATATACTTTGCAAATAAAAGCTAATGTCTCACATTCCATGATGAACTGGGCAAACATTCGATAATACAGTAATTTGTAAAGACACTCATCTGTCATTCTGTAGGAAGCAATTCTGTCCACCCCAGGTTGACAACTATAGGCAGAGCCAGTAAGAAGTGAATACAAAATGATGTGCGTGCTTTAATGCAGGCACACCTCTCCCTCCTCCTCCAACTCCTCCCTCTTTCCTTTTATTTCCCAACCTCATCTCCCTCCTGGCTCTCTTCCTCTTCCTTCTTCCTTTCCCCTCCTACACCTTCCCTCCTTCTCCCTCCACCTCTCTCTGCTATCTGACCTTAAATTGCCCATAAAGTAAAGCCAATTACAGTATAAATGAAGAAAATCGTACTCTATTAATACATTCAAAAATTATACAAATGTTTTATTTTTAAAAGTTTTCCTAGTCATTTGAAATCATTCGTTTTCTGCTTAGTTCCTCTCAACTTAAAAATAGGCCAAGGATATTTCACATGCCTTAATCTCTCAGTCCACACAACTGCACAAGTTATTTCCCTCTACTGAGAAAAAAATGTTACAAATAGACCTTTAAAAAATTAGTTCTTAAAAAGAAATAAGTTCTCTCAACTCTCCATAGACTCACACTGCTGTTTCCAATGCCCTGCTTTCCAAGGTCTCTGCCTTTTGACAGGTAACTGGCAGTCTCAGAGTTTGATTGGCAGGTTTATTTTGCTTTGGCTTTAACTAATTTAAAAAATATTTTTAAAGCAACTCAATAGAAATAACAAAATCAAAGTCATTTATTAAGGATCAATTCAATCAGGAGCACAGGTAAATGCGCTTGGAAGTGCCCAGACTATGAATTAAGTTTCCTCACAAATATAAAAATTCAGAAAGTGTAACTCCATGTGTACATTGCCTATTCAAGGCAAAATGTGTGTGTACCCCCATCAAAGAGGTGTTACCATGAGACATGTCAGAAAACTTGAAAATATGGTGTGGTTTTTTTAAAAAAATTGAATACATGGAACTGTGAAGAATAATATTTATGCTACTGAACAATGTGCAACAGGCGTGGCTCTTGAGACCACATCACAGTTGTTGTTTGGGTTTTCAAGCTTGTTCAGACATCTACCGTCACTTAAAGTTTGAGGAGAGAAGCTAAGCTGAGGTCACATCAGGCTGCTGTGGCTTCTGAAGGCAGAATGCTGAGTGAACTGAGCTGCCTTTAACCTATTGTCTGATTCCTTGACTTTTGCATCTATACTTAGTGCCACTCCTACCTAATCCTCCCTGTTAAATCACACCACTCAGCAAAATCTGTTCCAGGAAATGACAAGATGGACCAGCTTTTAAGTATAAATATTTGACCATGCTTCATCTGCTGTTATCCTGAGTTGTTTAAGCTTTAGTGACACGATAAATAAGGAAACAATAATATAGTCAATTTTTAAATTACAGGACCCTTTTATAAAAAGGCAAGGGGAAGACCAGCGCCTGGAGCTGACCCTGTGCCACAGTTCTCTGTACCCAGATCCCACTGGGAGAGAACAGGTCTCCCAGGAGTGCTGACATACCTGAGAGCACAGGTAAGACCACCACTTCTGCTCAAATACCTGGCCCAGGAGGGATCAGGCCAGAGTCCTCAGGACACAGGAACTGAGGAGCAGCATGGAACAGGATCCTTCTGGTTTCCATATGTGCCTGGAACTGATCCTGTGCTATAGCTCTCTGTACCCAGATCCCTCCAGAAGAGAGCAGGTATCCCAGGAGTGCTGACACACCTGAGAGCACAGCTCTCCATATCCCAGTTCCCACCTGGAGAGAGGTGGTCTGCGAAGAGTCCTGACACACCTGAGAGCACATGTGAGACCACAACTTCTGCTCAAATTCCTGGCCCAAGAGGGATCTGCCCAGAGCCATCAGGACATGGGAACCAAGGAACGGCTGGGACAGGATCCTTTTGGTTTCCATTTGCGCCCCGGAGCTGACTCTGTGCCATAGCTCTCCATACCCAAATTCCTCCTGGAGAGAACTGGTCTTCCAGGAGTACTGACACACAACCTTATAAAATGTATAAGTCACAGCCAGAGACAGCAAAGTCAGCTAACACCAGAGATAACCAGATGGTGAGAGGCAAGGGCAAGAATGTAAGCAACAGAAACCAAGGCTAATTACCATCATCGGAATCCAGTTCCCCCACCACAGTAAGCTTTTGATAAGTAAGTTTAGGGATACCCCAAAACACCAGAAAAGAAAGACTGATTTAAAATCACATCTTTGATGATGATAGAGGACTTTAAGAAGGACATAAATAACTTCCTTAAAGAAATACAAGAGAACATAGATAAACAGGTAGAAGCCCATAAAGAAGGAATACAAAAATCCCTTAAAGATTAGAGGAAAACACAACCAAACAGGTGAAGGAATTGAACAAAACCATCCAGGTTCTAAAAATGGAAATAGAAACCATTTAAAGAAATAATAAAGAAATCACAAAAGGAGACGATGCTGGAGATAGAAAATCTAGGAAAGAGATTAGGAGTCATAGATGAAAGCACCACCAACAGAATACAAGAGATAGAAGAGGGACTCTCAGGTACAGAAGTACCAGAGATAACATTGACACTAGAGTCAAAGAAAATGCAAAATGCAAAAGGCTCCTAACCCAAAACATCCAGGAAATACAGGACACAATGAAAAGACCAAACCTAAGGATAATAGATATAGAAGAGAGCAATGGTTCCCAACTCAAAGGGCCAGTAAATATTTTCAACAAAATTATAGAAGAAAACTTCTCTAAACTAAAGAAAGAGATGCATATAAACATACAAGAAGCCTTACAGAACTCCAAATAGACTGGACCAAAAATGAAATTCCTCCTGTCACATAATAGTCAAAACACCAAATGTACAAAAAAAGAAAGAATATTAAAAGCAGTAAGGGAAAAATGTCAAGTAAAATATAAAGGCAGATCTATCAGAATTACACCAGACTTCTCACCAGAGACTAGGAAAGCTAGATGATCCTGGGCAGATGTCATATAGACCCTAAGAGAACACAAATGCCAGCCCAGGCTACTATACCCAGCAAAACTCTCTTATCTTACCATAGATAGAGAAACCAAGATATTCCTTGAAAAACCAAATGTACACAATATCATTCCACAAATCCAGCCCTTCAAAGGATAATGGATGAAAAACTCCAACACAAGTAGTGAAACTACACACTAGAAAAGTCAAGAAAATAATCTTTCAAAAAACACCAAAGAAGATACCCAAACATGATTCCACCTCTAACAACAAAAGTAACAGGAAGCAACAATCACTATTCCTTAATATCTCTTAACATCAATGGACTCAATTTCCCAATAAAAAGAAATAGATTGACAGACTGGATATATAAACAGGACCCAGAACATTGCTGCATACAGGAAATGCACCTCAGTGACAAAGATAGACCCTACCTCAGAGTAAAAGGCAGGAATTTTTTTTCTAAGCAAATGGTCCCAAGAAACAAGCTGGAGTAGCCATTCTAATATAACTTTTCAACCAAAAGTTATCAAAAATATGAGGAAGGACACTTCATACTCATCAAAGGAGAAATCTACCAAGATGAGCTCTCAATTCTGAACATCTATGCTCCAAATGTAAGGGCACCCACATTCATAAAAGAAAATTTACTAAAGCTCAAAGCACACATTGCACCTCACACAATAATAGAGGGAGACTTCAATTCTCCACTCTCATCAATGGACAGATCATGAACATACAAAATAAACAGAGACACTATAGAACTAACAGAAGTTATGAACCAAATGGATTTAACAGATATCTATAGGACACTTCATCTTAAAAAAAAAAAAAGAATATACCTTCACCTGAGTACATCACGGTACCTTCTCTAAAATTGACCCTATAATTGGTCACAAAACAGGCCTCAACAGATACAAGAAGATTAAAACAATCTTTTGCATCCTATTAGATCACGATGGACTAAGGTTGGTCGTTAAAAATAACAAAATCAAGAGAAAGCCAATATACACATGGAAGCTGAACGATGATAACTTGGTCAAGGAAGAAATAAACAAAGAAATACATTCTAGAATTTAACGAAAATGAAAGCTCAACATACCCAAACTTATGGCATACAATGAAAGCAGTGCTAAGAGAAAAATTCATAGCTCTGAGTGCTTCCAAAAAGAAACTGGAGAGAGCATACTCTAGTAGCTTTGAATACCTCAAAAATTCCACAAGAGAACTCCTACAGTTGAGAAATGCTTCAGCAAAGTGTCTGGATATAAAATTAACTCAAAGAAATCAGTAGCCTTCCTATACTCAAAGTATAAATGGACTGAAAAAGAAATTAGGAAATTCATAATAGTCACAAACAAAACAAAAAGATCTTGGTGTGACTCTAACTAAACAAGTGAAAGATCTGTATGACATTATCTTCAAGTCTCTGAAGAAAAAACAATTAAAGAAGATCTCAGAAGATGGAAAGATCTCCCATTCTCATGGATTGGCAGGATTAATACAGTAAAAATGGCCATCATGCCTAAAGCAATGTACAGATTCAATGCAATCCCCATGAAAATTCCAACTCGATTCTTCATAGAGTTAGAAAGAGCAATTCTCAAATTCATTTGGAATAACAAAAAACCCAGGATAGTTAAAACTACTCTCAACAATAAAAGAACTTCTGGGATAATCACCATCCCTGACCTCGAGCTGTGTTACAAAGCAATAGTGATAAAAACTGCATGGTATTGGTACAGTGACAGGTAGGCAGATCAATGGAATAGAAATGAAGACACAGGAAAAAAAAAACCCCACACAACTATGGTCACTTGATATTAGACAAATGAGCTAAAACCATCCAGTGGAAAAAAGACAGTCTTTTCTTTCCTTTCCTTTCCTTTCCTTTCCTTTCCTTTCCTTTCCTTTCCTTTCCTTTCCTTTCCTTTCCTTTCCTTTCCTTTCCTTTCCTTTCCTTTCCTTTTTCTCTTCTCTTCTTTTCTTTTCATTGGATATTTTCCTTATTTACATTTCAAATGTTTTCCCCTTTCCAGGTTTCCACTTTGGAAGCCCCATCCCACCCCCCATCTCCCTTCCTCTGTAAGGGTGCTCCCCACTGACCACCCACTTCAGTCTTCCAGCCCTGGCCTTCCCCTACATTGAGGCATCAAACACCCTCAGGCCCAAGGGCCTCTCCTCCCACTGATGTCTAACAAGGCCATCCTCTGCCACATATGTGGCCAACACCATGGGTTCCTCCATGTGTGTTCTTTAGTTGGTTGTCTAGTCCCCGGGAGCTCTGGAGTGTCTGTCAAAGCTTGTTGACACTGCTGCTCCCTCCATGGCGCTGCAAATTCCCTTAGTTCCTTCAGACCCTTCGCCAACTCCCCCATCAGGGACACCTGAGCTCAGTTCAGTGGTTGACTGTGAATATCCACCTCTGTATTTGTCAGGCTCTGGAAGAGCCTCTCAGGAGACAGTCATATCAGGCTTCCATCAGCAAGGACTTCCCAGCATCCACAATAGTGTCTGGGTTTTGTGGGTATATATGGGATGGATCCCCAGGTGGGGCCGTCTCTGGATGACTTTTCCTTCAGTCCGTGCTCCATTCTTCATATCCATATTCCCTCCTGTGAGTAATTTGTTTACCCTTCTAAGAAGCACTGATGCATCCTCATTTTGGTCTTCCATCTTCTTAGGCTTCATATGGTCTGTGAAGTGAATCATGGGTGTTCCAAACTTTTTGGCCAACATCCACTTATCAGTGAGTACATACCATGTATGTTCTTTTGTGATTGGGTTACTTCACTCAGGATATTTTCAAGTTCCATCCATTTGCCTGCAAATTTCATGAATTCATTTGTTTTTTATAGCTGAGTAGTATTCCATTATGTTAATGTACCACATTTTCTGTATCCATTCGTCTGTTGAGGGACATCTGGGTCCTTTCCAGCTTCTTGGTATTATTAATATAGCTGCTATGAACGTAGTGGAGGATGTGTCCTTATTACATCTTGGAACATCTTCTGGGTATATTCCCAGGAATGGTATAACTGGGTCCTCATGGAGTACTATGTCCATTTTTCTGAGGAACTGCCAGACTGATTTCCAGAGTGGTTGTACCAGTTTGTAATCCCACCAGCAGTGGAGGAGTGTTCCTCTTTCTCCACAACCTCACCAGCATCTGCAGTCTCCTGTGTTTTTGATCTTAGCCATTCTGACTGGTGTGAGGTGAAATCTCAAGGTTGTTTTGATTTGCATTTCCCTGATGACTAAGGATGCTGAACATTTCTTTAGGTGTTTCTCAGACATTAGAGTTTCCTCAGTAGAGAATTCTCTCTTTAGGTCTGTTCCCCAATTTTTAATAGGGTTATTTGGTTCTCTGGAGTCTAACTTCTTGAATTCTTTGTATATATTGAATATTAGCTCTCTATCAGATGTGAGACTGGTAAAGATCTTTTCTCAATGTGTTGGTTGTTGTATTGTCCCATTGACAGTGTCCTTTACCTTACAGACGCTTTGCAATTTTATGAGGTTCCATTGGTAGATTGTTGATCTTAGAGCATAAGCTATTGGTGTGCTGTTCAGAAACTTTTCCCCTGCACCCCAATTTTCCCCACTTTCTCTTCTATTAGATTCAGTGTATCTGCTTTTATGTGGAGGTCCTTGATCCACTTGAACTTGAGCTTGGTACAGGGAGATAAAAATGGATCAGTTTGCCTTCTTCTACATGAACCAGCATCATTTGTTGAAAATACTCTCTTTTTTCTACTGGATGGTTTTAGCTCCTTTGTCAAAAATCAAGTGACCGTAGGTGTATGGGTTCATTTTTGGGTCTTCAATTCTATTTCACTGCTCTACCTACCTGCCACTGTACCAATACCATGCAGTTTTTATCACTATTGCTCTGTAGTACAGCTTGAAGTCAGGGATGGTTATTCCCCCAGAAGTTCTTTTATTGTTCAGAATAGTTTTTGCTATCCTAGGGTTTTTGTTAATTCCCGATGAATTTGAGAATTGCTCTTTCTAACTCTATGAAGAATTGAGTTGGAATTTTGATGGGGATTGCATTGAATCTCTAGATTGCTTTTGGCAAAATTCACACTCAAAAAAGCAGAATTAAATCTTCCCATATATTAAGAGAGTGAAAAGAGCTAACCAAGAAATATAATGTGAGAAAGGAACTGAAGAGTATTTGAGAACCAAGAGAAACCACCATGAAGTGTCTTGTTTGCAGATATGACTAGACTATTGTTAAATCTCTTCAGTGTTGACAACAGCATCATTTTCTGTCCCACTTTCAGTCTCTTTCTCAGACACTGGACATAAGATGCAGAATGTGAGTTGTATCTACAAGGTTATACAGCAACTGTAAAGCTAATGTTTAGTACTGGGATTACTTACAGCCTGGGTTTTTTATCATGAGAGTCATTAGCATCTTACATTGAGTGGTTATGATACTGGCTTTGATATTGTTTGCTTTTTATTTCATTTAAAAATAGTTTCTATTCTCTTGCTCTAGTAACCTCAGCCCAGTGGCCCTTTAGTGACCCTTACTGTGTCTGAGAGGACACAGAAACTGGGCAAAGGAAGAGAGTGACAGAGAGAAATCAGAGACACCAGTGTCACAGTCATGAAATATTCAGAGACAGAGAAACGAAACTGTTGGTTATGGCTTCCAGGTCTACAATCACTTTCATCTAAAAGAAAATTCAAGGGTATACTCTTTTCCAGAGTCGTCTTTAACAGAGTCGTCTACATCGGGCATGGTAGCTCACACCAGCACTCAGGAAGCAAAGAAGCAGGATCTCTGCAAGTTCAAGGCCAGTCAGGCCCACATAATGTAGTAAACCATCTCAAGAAAAAGCATGGAAGAGTGATGCGTAGAGCAGCGGGGTTTTTTGGTTGGTTTTTGTTGTTGTTGTTTGTTTGTTTGTTTGTGGCTCTCAGATTCTCTGAGGATGCCTAAAGGCTTTTCAGGTTTAAGACACTCAAGAGAAGCCCAGCCATGGAGTTCTGTAATTTTCCACTCTCCTTCTTGCCATGTTAGTCACTGTCTCTGTACTTGTACTTGCTTAATACCAGAGCACCTTGTAAAATGTATTTTGGTTAATAAACACCAAAACAAGCAAACAAAAAACCCAACCAACCGAACAAACCACATGCTGGACTTGGAGATTTGGTTCCTCGAGTCAGTGCACAACAGCTTCTGTGTAAGACCTGAGCTCAGTCTAACACTCCCATTGGATGACTCACAATTGCCTGTAACTTGAGCTCCAGGGTATCAAATGCACATGTAGACTGATTCATACACAGACAAACAGATACATAGATACTGTAAAAACTTAAGTAAATAAATCTTTAAAAAACAAAAAATGCCTCAGAGTTTACAAAGTTCAAAATGGCTGTCCTAAAGAAGTGCTTTCTATGTGTTTTCACTCTGAATCATGAGAAAAATGACATAAACATGTACCTCACTGTCCTCTGGGCTTGCCCAGAGATGTATGAAGTATTCCCACCCCTTTCTCTCCTTCTCAAGGGAACATTCAAGTTTGAAGAGAGAAACAGCTATGTACTCTAGGCTTCTCTTAAAAAGATGTTTTTGTTTCTCATGCAGACCGCTGGTCTCATCACTATGAGCAAGAAACAAGCAGGCTAGCAGTTAGCACCCATGCCTGTAGGTGACATCAATGCTGATCAAATATAACTCAGAAAAACAATGTATAAAAATTTTGTTGCTATTATTTCCTTAAACATACAGTATAAAAGCTAACACAGGGCATTTTTGTTTTTTAGATATTGCAAGTCATCTAGAGATGATTTAAAGTATATGGGGAAAAGTGTATATGCAAGTATCACACCATTTTGAAAACAGGATTTGAACATTTTGGGTTTGGTATATTAGAAGGGTCCTATAACCATTCCCCACATACACTGAAGAGCAAGTATAAGGACCCTGACTCAAACACAGTCTTGTTTATATAATAATTCTATCCAGGCAAAGCAACATTAGCAATTATAACTTAAAAGTATTTACTTCTTAGCTATGTCATGATTTGTAATTTATGTTTAAGGTTGCTTTGGCAACCAAGAAGGTCTGTGGGGCCTGGTCTTAAGTGAATTTTTTTTCCAATTCTTTCCAAAAAAGACAAAAAATAAATTTCAAAGTTTAAAATCATCAAAACTTAGAGGAAACTTTGAGAAATAGGTGGTGTGTGTGTGTGTGTGTGTGTGTGTGTGTGTGTGTGTATGTAAGTGTAGGTGCATGTGCATATAGAGAATAGAAGTCGGTATCATTTGTCTTTCTCAACTGCTTCTCCACACAACATGAGACTGGGTCTCACTCATTGAACCTGGAGCTCACCCATTGATTAGATGGACTGGCCAGCAAGCCCCAAAGATCCTACTGCCTGCCTTCCCAGTGCTAAGATTACAGGCTTCTATTTCACCAATGTTGTTTTTTTTCTTTCTTTTCTTGCCTTTTTTTGTTGTTGTTATTTATAAAAATGTAATTCAATTACAACATTTCTACCTTCTATTTGTTTCCTCCAAATATATCCCTTCCCACTTTCCTACAAATTCATGGCTTTTTTTCTTTTGTCATTAATTTTTTTATTACATGCATATATATAAAAAATACAACCTGTTGAGTTCCTATAACGTTTCTTGCATTTATGTTTTCAGAGCTGATCATTTGCAGGGGACAACCAATTAGTATGCTCTTCCCTGGGGAAGAGTACCTCGCTTGCTCCCAGCTTTGCTCAGCTACCTATAGTTCTTTGTGTAGGGTTGAGGTCTTCCGGACTTCTCATTGTCCAGTTTAGGATGTCCATTGACATCACCCTTGTTCAGCTCACTTTTAGGAGGTTATGTTATGAAATTTTATGGGTGCCGTGTCTGATGTTTCTAGGCGACATAATCTCATGACAAACTCTTACAGTCTTTCTGCCTGCTCTTCTACAATGTCCCCTGAGCATTAGGTACACAAGTATTTTTCTGATTTCTTCAACTATGGTCCGTTGTAAATATTTGTTCTCAAAAGCAAAATTTCAGAGTAGTAAAATGTTCCCTAGGGAAAGGCAGCAAAGTCTGACCTTACAGAGGAATGTGCTGAAGGAGCAGGAGTCTGCTGGAGACAAGATCCTGAAGTGTGCACATTTCTCTAGTGTTTTGCATCTGGTTTTACCAATCCACTTGACAGAGCCCTTCTTTGCCTCCCAGATACTTAGTGGCATTCCAACAACTTCCGGCCTGCTGCAAGAATTTCCCAACACTACTTCCACATGGAAACTGTGGAAAGTTTTAGTCAATGTGCTTATTGGACCCGTCTAAAGTAGTCAATATCATGACATGCATTTTGATCTTATACTCAGTTATGAAATAAAAGTCTTTTCCCTTCCAAAAAAATAACTTCAGGCCTCACTGTCCAAGTTTGGAATTGTTTGTGGAATTCTGTTAATAGTTTAAGGGACAAACCTAGGAACAGCAATGAGCCGGTGAAAATATCTTCCACACAATCTTAATTTAGCAGAATTTATATATATTTGTCATGCTTTCCCAGTTGGATCAAAATATCTACAGAAAATTGTCTTTCTATAAGTGTAAGATGATAGAAGATTCTAACAGTGTATTTTCCCTGTGTATAGGCCTAATGTGAATTCATAAGCTGTGGAGAGTTGATCTGTCTTATTCTACAAATCAATGTCTAGAGAATTAATGATTGAGCAATGGTCACAAATAGAAAGAAATACTCTCAGAATTCTTTGTTTTTTATTCGAGTATCCCAAAACATCAATAGTCAGATTCACTCTACTCCACCCCACTTCCAAGGTCTGGAATAGGTCTGAGGATCTGTGTGGTTATAAAGCATTTCCTTTTTCTTGTACTTTGATGTGCTCATTCTAATGAGGTGTAATAAGCAGGTAGATGAGGATATGCTGACTTGCCATGTCTGTAAGGTCATTGCTTCCCCATTCAGTTAGATATGATCTCTATGGAACCAACTGCGAAGGGGTGGACTAACTATCCAAGTAAAGCACATAGTCTCTATAGGATGAACTCCTAGGGATGTACTGTGTCAAATTTTTCCAAGATGCCAAAGGAAAAGAGTTCCACAAAACTAGTATAGAAAATCTGTGAACGCCAGCTTTTGTAGAAACCCAAGCACTGAAGACTGATATCCCTCCTTCTGGCCATTACAAAATCACTTATGTCCAAAAAGCTGACTGACTTTATCATACCATGGCTTATCCAACATACAAATTCACACCAGCAATTAGATTGCATTGAAGCCAAAATGCAAAGATAGTTCTTGGAATAAAAGGACCTCAGCACCAGGAAATCACCTGTACAAGGACTTCAACCATCAACTGACAAGAGTGTCTATACTTTCAAAAAGAAACATGATAAAGAACATGAATTTTTCCCAGACTGCTCAGATTCAAATTAAAGTTCCTTGATTGAAGAGTAGGTACACTGAATTGGATTAGTTACTTTTCTAACTCTCAGTTTCGCCAGTTGTGAGGACTAAATGTATTTACCTAAACAAATCACATAAAGCATTGTAAATGCTTATTAACTGTTACTGATTAGATATCTACATTAAGTTGTAGATAATCTCTCACATCCGTATCCCTTCAGCTCAAAACTCTATAGTTGTTTTACTCCAGGTGACATGTTACTTATTTAGGATTCAAATTACAAACCCTTTATTCGTCAGGTTGGGGGGTCATTTGTCCATTCTTTGCCTAAGAGATAAAAGATATAAAAATCAAAACTCCTATTGAGTTTCCAATGATGGGTAACTAAAATCAGGATATACTTATCAGAAGGGAAATTCATGCTGGGAAGGGAAAAAGAAAAGCATAGCTTGGATTTGTGGCTTCATTGGAAATAGTACTGGAAGCTTCCAAAGTGCTAAATAAAGTTCCAAACTAAGTTCCAAAGCTAAAAAAAAATGGCTCATACAAAGAAAGACTGCTCATATGTCAAAGATTTTGGTCAACTTAAAATATTTACATCATGAGAAAACCAGAAAAAAATTATAAGACTAACTCGAGAACACTTTGAATAGGGTGGGTATTTATAAACATTTTGAGAATGAATGTTAGAATAAAATTCTTAGTTTACATATCAAACTGGTGAATTTGTTATAGGAAAAATCAAATCATACAAGGATAATCAGACGGAGGCATTTTGTAGCAGACAAAAACATTTGCTACTCCATTGGAAACAAATCTATAAATTAAAATGTAACTTTCCAAATTCTGGGTTAAACTGTAGTAACAAATAAAAGAAAAGTCCTTGATGGCTTGTAAATATTTCTTATACACCATACATTGGGGCTGTATGTGAGGGCTGACGATCTCTGTACTCTCCTTTGTCTGTATAACTTTTCTTGACAAGTGGCTAATGGTAGGAGTCAAGGGAAGGCCTCTCTCTTTACAAGGAACTTATTTTGTCAATTTTCTTTTTTTTTTTTTTTGCAGGAAGAGGGATGGCAATGAGAGGATGTTATTGTTAATATCTTAGTATTTGTGTCAAAATTTGAACACATTGCACAGAAAGTATTTAAAAGATCATTTTGAAAATTACCAATTAATGAGAAGGTGGACAGCTATTCTCTCAGCCTTCCCAGCATGCATCACTTCTCTGGTAACAGTGTTGTTGAGTGATGAACATGCACACTGGGTAGAACATGTATGAAGGAAACCACGAAAGTAGGTTGCACACTAGGATAAGTGGGTGTGCTACAATACTTTTGGTTGATTAAATGCCCTTGTCATATATCTAAAGCAGCAAAATGTTTTCTTTTAACTAGCTGGGCTGATGTTCTATTTTTCCTTTTCCCTCCTTAGTTTCTGACGGTATTTTTTTTTTAAATCAAATGTATAATCATTTTAGGTCCTGCAACAGTAGGATAAAGTGGTAGAACTCCCACAAAACTGGGCCATTGTAGTAATTATCCTAGAACAAACACTTCTTCCAAAGCTATTTCTAGGACCATTAAGATGGAATACACCTTTTTGATGAAGACGTAGAACTCTCAGCTCCTCCAACGCCATGCCAACCTGAATGCTGCTGAGCTTCCTGCCATGATGATAATTGACTGAAACTGAAGCTTTGGGTCCTTGTCTTTTGAGGATCATGATTTTGACTCCACTGCTGAGATGTTGGTCCATGACTATGATGACAAAAGAACTCTAGAGGAAGAGGAATTGATGGATGACAGGAAAAACTTCAGTTCTGAAACTGAAAACTTAGAAAAGAAAAGAAATATGCCTCTAGAAGACATTCTACAGCTATGAATCTACAATTCCAATGGTTTCAAATTCCAGTGCAGACAGCTCCCCAAGTGAACTTGCAGATGAACTACCAGATATGACTCTAGACAAAGAAGAAATAGCAAAAGACCTGTTGTCAGGCGATGATGAGGATCTGACATCATCTGTGACTTCTCATGAAACATCTGATTTCTTCCCTCGGCCTTTATGGTCAAATACTACATGTGACGGAGACAGGGAATCAGAGAGTGAGGACATTAAAATAGACAGTGATAACTTATCTAAAGATTTGAGAAGGGAAATAATGATTGATCTACAGTATCAGGCAAAAATTCCCACTTATCTTGGTGAGTACAATGGTGATGAGAAAGCTTATGAAAATGAAGACCAGTTACTGTGGTATCCTGATGTGGTTTTGGAGAACAAAATAAAGGAGTACATTATTGAGACCTCATTAAGAACTAGAAACGAAAAAGTCCTCGACAGAATTTCTTCAGGCACACACACCAGGGATAATGAACAGGCATTATACGAACTTCTCAAGTGTAACCACAATATAAAGGAAGCTATTGAAAGGTACTGCTATAATGGAAAAGCATCTCAAGAAGGAATGGCTGTATGGACAGAAGAGAAGGGCTGAAGCTTTGAACATGCACTACTGCTTTATGGAAAAGACTTTCATCTCATTCAGAAAAATAAGGTGAGATCTAGAACTGCTGCAGAGTCTGTAGCCTTCTACTACATGTGGAAGAAATTGGAACGCTATGATTGCTTTGCTCAACAAACAAAATTTGGAAAGAAACGCTATAACCATCATCCTGGTGTTACGGACTATATGTATCGTCTCGTAGATGAAACAGAGTCTCTGGGTGGTACAGTCAGTTTTTCAGCCTTAACTTCTAACCGGCCTGACCCCATTCCTGATCAGCTGCTGAACATCTCAACTCCTTCACTGCCAGTGACTTGACAGCTTTAACCAGCAGTGTAGCAACTGTTTACAACCCCACAGATGTGAATTGTCTGGATGATAGCTTTCCTCCACTGGGAAACACTCCTCGTGGACAAGTCAATCACATGCCTGTTGTAACAGAAGAGTTACTCACTCTGTTCAGCAATGGTGAAAGTGATTGTTTTAATTTATTTGAGACTGGATTTTATCACTCAGTGTTAAGCCCCGTGTGCAGCGAAGAATCAGAAAGGCCAGCAAAAAGATTGAAAATGGGCATTGCTGTCCCTGAATCCTTTATGAATCAGGTTTCTGTAGATAACCTGGGTGTAGACTTTGAAAATCATACACATCCCATCACCAGTGTCAAAATGGCTGTCTCTGTGACTGACTTTGGCAGTTTGTCTGCCAATGAGACAAATGGATTCATCAGTGCTCACGCTCTGTATCAGCATGCTGCCCTTCTTTCAGAGTTACAGGAATGGGAAGCCCAGACACAATGGGTGTGCAGTGTCAGTACACTTGAGGGGAGCTATCAGATTTGCATAGTCTTTCACTGGAAGCTTTAACCTTTTTTACTATGACATCAGTAATGTCAGTATATATAGAACTATATCTTGATTTATCAAGAGTATTTTCATCTTTCAATCCATAAATGTGGAGATGAACTATAATCAGCAGAGATGGGAACTAAGATTGAACTCTGTGGTGCAGTTTTAAGCTCTGCTTCTCGTCCTCATCCCTTAATTCCTCTTCCCACGTCCTCCTTCTTTTCTGTTCCCGTTGCCCTCACCCCAGACTAAAAACCTGTAGACAGAGGCCAGCACAGATGTTCTGAACTAATGTGTGGATTCTTTTTATGTCAGCTCCCTATACCATAACAGATGCAGTGGAATCACAATTTTTACAGGTACCAACACTGATCCCTGCTCAATGTAGCATTTTTTTTGTTTTATTTTCTTAATTAATAAAAGCAGGGGTAGGTTTCTTTAAGCTGCACAAACGTGCAGGAATTTTTTAAAATCAGAAACTTCTCTCAGGTTATTCAATTAGAGCACTTCAGTTTACAAAATAGCAAGACCATCTGTCTGGAAGCCAGCACGAGGAACTGTGTGCAAACAATGAAGACAATTGCTTGGAACCTGTTGCAAAATTCTAGACCAGGGCTACCTTACACAGAATTGGTTATTTTACTGCTGGGAGACGTCTATGTAAAAAAACAAACAAACAAAAAAAAAAACCAAAAAACATTTTTGACTATAAATTTGGCATCTGAAGATGTGGTATTCATAAGGAGTTTTGCCCACCATTGTCAAGATTGTAATATTAAAAATCATACTGGTCAAAAAAAAATGGAGTAAATTTTCCTTTCCTAAGATTAGTCTGTTTCTAGTCTTTGACACAGAGAGTGGATTTAGGTGGACTCTAGGATTACCTTATAGTACTGTGATCAAAAACTTCAATATGAACTAAGGTTTCCCAAATGGTTATAAGAAACCATTTGAGAGATAATTAAAATTATACATTAAGGCAGATTTTAACAATCCACCAATATTTAAAATAAAAAAAAAATATGTATGCTGGCTCAATTTTAAAGACTTGATTGTGCTACAACTTCCCAGACTAACTGAAGCAGCTAAAGAACTGGCTTCCTGTTAGGTTGGGCAAGAGCAAGGTGTGTTCAAGTATTTCCAATTCTTATCCGGGTGTTTGGAAGTTCTGGTGTTATTCTTTAATGACAAGGTCATATTTCCACTAGAAATATATCCCTCTTTGTGACATACTTCCTCTGCCATTGTTTCTGTGGACAGGGTTTCTTATGTAGCTCAAACTGGCATCCAACACACCATGTAGCCAAGGCTGTCCTTGAATTCCAGATTCTCCAATCTTCATCCCCCATATGCTGGGATTACAGGTCACTTCACCTGGCTTTGACATTTCTTTTTTCAATTTTTAAATCATTTAATTTAATTTAATATATCCAAAATATTAGCATTTCAGTGTACAATCAATATAAGATCATGTAAGAAGGCATTCTACTTTCGGAGTATTTTTAACATATATTCATCATACAAGATGATGGTTTTCTTGATGGCATTTTCTATACATATATTATGTGATTTGCTCATGGTCAACCACCCATTACTCTCCCTGTGCCCCCTCTTCTATCTGACAGGCCCCTTCTACTTCAATGATATGTTTCATTCTCTCACCATCTGAGCTCTTCAATGTTCTTGATCGCATTTTGTATAGTGTCTATTCATAACAAATTGTTTTAGTGTTTATGTACTATAAAATAGCCCTTGTCTTTTATCAGATTTTTAATGCATTTATTGCTATTCTGCATAAGTATGATACCTGTGGATATGTTCATGTCACAGGACTGTGTGGAGGTTAGAGGACAGCCATGGAGTCATTTCTCCTTCCAATTTTACATGGGTTTAGTGACTCAAACTCAGGTCATCAGGCCATCTTGCCAGCTGAACCAACTCACCAGTTCTTCATATCAACATCTGAGGTACATATTCTGCTCTGAGCGTAAAATTCTGACTGAGGTTATGACTTAGATGATGCTGTCAGCAAAGTGGAAGGAACAAACGAAGCCTTGCACAAGGGAAAGCTGGATGTGTTACACATCCTATTCTCTAATGTATGTATGCTAGGTATTCTTATTTAATATTCAATATTTCTAAGCTTCCATTTTAATTTTTCACGATGAAGGTATCCCTAGCATTTTATGTATTTTGGGTTCAAACTGAAGTTTGTTAATCTTTAATTGTTTCATTTAATGATGTTTTTAACCAATATACTAGTTGTTTAATCTCAAATACATAAGTTCGTGTACCTATTAACATATGTGTATGCACATGAGTACACACATAGTTTTAGTTTTTGTAGCATACCAGCTATAACATTGACTCTTCTCATCCAGTAGTGATAAATTTTACCTTTTTCTTGAACTTCCATTTCTGACTCTATTCAGTGTAATGAGAAGACTCCATAATGGTAACACATTATTTGCTTGTTTATATATTTATTTTTAAGACTAAGTCTCACTGTGTACCTCAGGGGCTGGCCTTAACCTAGCTATGTAGTTTATAATGGCCTTGAACTTGCAATTCTCTGTCTCTGCTACCTGAAGGCTGAGGCCTCAAAAATGTGCTACCACTTTTACTGAAATCATAAATTTAGAGTGGCATTTTGTTATATAAGTCAAATATCACATAATGATGCCAACTATTTTGCTTACAAAAACCTAGCATTTTACTAAGGTGCTTTGATTTTTAGTTCAGAAATTCATATTTTATTCACATTATAATTTCTTATTATATCTTTGATTTTAAAATTGCTTTCCATTGGACAGAGATAATAAAAGGATGATGGCATAAAAAGCAAGAAATAGTACTTAGTATATATTACTAAGTACTAGTAAATATTTTGAGTGAATTAATAATTATTGTTAAGGTCTGTGCACTAGAACTAATCCTGTACCAGAGTTCTGCACAAACCAATCTCACCTGGAGAGAGCTAGTCTCCCAAAAGTGCAGACACACCTAAGATCACAGACTCACAGACTCACAGGAAAGACAAGCTACAGTTAAAGACAGCAAGACCAGCAAACACCAGAGATAAACAGATAGTGAGAGGCAAATGCAAGAACATAAGCAACAGAACCAAGTTCTCCATCAACATTAAGCCCTGGATAGCCCAACACTCTGGAAAAGCAAGATTCTGTTTTAAAATCACATCTCATGATGATACTAGAAGGCATTAAGAAGGACATAAATAGCTCCCTTCAAGAAATACAGGAAAACACAATCCCAAACAGATGAAGGAATTGAACAAAACCATCCAGGTTCTAAAAATAAAAATAGAAACAATACAAAAAAATCACAAAGGGAGACAATGCAGGAGATAGAAAATCTAGAAAGGAGATCAGGAGTCACAGATGCAAGCATCACCAACAGAATACAAGAGATAGAAGAGAGTCTATCAGGGGCAGAAGATACACAACAGTCAAAGAAAATGCAAAATGCAAAAACCCCCTAACCCAAAACATCCAGAAAATCCAGGACACAATGAGAAGTCCAAATATAAGGATAATAGGTATAGAAAAGAGTGAAGATTCCAAACTCAAAGGGCCAGTCAATATCTTCAACAAAATTATATAAGAAAACTTCCCTAACCTAAAGAAAGAGATGCCTATAAACATATAAGAAGCCTATTAAAAAATGGGGTACAGAGCTAAACAAAGAATTTTCACCTGAGGAATATCGAATGGCTGAGAAACACCTAAAGAAATGTTCAACTTCCTTAGTCATCAGGGAAATGCAAATCAAAACAACCTTGAGATTTCACCTCGCACCAGTCAGAATGGCTAAGATCAAAAACTCAGGAGATAGCAGGTACTGGTGAGGATGTGGAGAAAGAGGAACACTCCTCCACTGCTGGTGGGATTGCAAGCTGGTACACCACTCTGGAAATCAGTTTGGTGGTTCCTCAGAAAACTGGGCATAATACTACCAGAGGACCCTGTTATACCACTCCTGGGCATATACTCAGAGGATTCTCCAGCATGTAATAAGGACACATGCTCCACTATGTTCATAGCAACCCTATCTATAATAGCCAGAAGCTGGAAAGAACCCAGATGTCCCTCAACAGAGGAATGGATACAGAAAATGTGGTATATTTACACAATGGAATTCTACTCAGCTATTAAAAACAATGAATTCACAAAATTCTTAGGCAAATGGGTGGAACTGGAAAATATCATCCTGAGTGAGGTAACCCAGTCACAAAAGAGCACACACGGTATGCACTCACTGATAAGTGGATATTAGTCCAGAAGCTTGGAATACCCAAGACACAATTCACATATCAAATGATGCCCAAGAAGAAGAAAGAACAAAATATGGATACTTTGGTCTTTCTTAGAAGGGGGAACAAAATACCCACAGAAGGAGATACAGAGTGTGGAGCAGAGACTGAGGGAAAGACCATCCAGAGACTACCCTACCTAGTGATCCATCCCATATACAGTTACATAACCCAGACACTATTATCGATGCCCACAAGTACTTGCTGACCGGAGCCGGATATAGCTATCACCTGGGAGGCTCTGCTAGCGCATGACAAATACAGAGGGGTACACTCTCAAGCAACCATTGAACTGAGCACAGGGTCCCCAATGGGGGAGTTAGAGAAAGGACCCAAGGAGCTGAAGGGGTTTGCAGCACCATAGAAGGAACAACAATATGAGCCACCCAGTACTCCCAGAGCTCCCAGGGACAAAACCATCAATCAGAGAGTAAACATGGTGTTATTCATGGCTCCAGATGCATAGGCAGCAGAGGATGGCCTTGTTGGACATCAAAGGGAGGAGAGGCCGTTGGTCCTGGAAAGGCTCAATGCTGCAGTGTAGGGGAATACCAGGACAGGGAAGCGGGAGAGGTTTGATTGGGAAACAGGGGAGGGGAGATGGCTTATGAGATTTTCAGGGGGTAGGGGACCAGGAAAGGGGAAATCATTTGAAATGTAAATAAAGAATATATCTAATAAAAAAAAGAAGCCTACAGAACCACAAATAGATTGGACCAGAAAAGAAATTCCACTAGTCACATAGTAATCAAGACACCAGATGCACAAAACAAAGAAAGAATATTAAAACCAGTACAGGAAAACGGTCAAGAAACATATAAAGGCAGACCTATCAGAATTACACCAGACTTCACACCAGAGACTATAAAAGCCAGAAGATCCTGGGAAGATGTCATACAGACTGTCAGAGACCACAAATGCCAGCCCAGGCTACTATACCCAGCAAAACTCTCAATTCCCATAGATGGAGAAACCAAGGTATTCCATGACAAAAACAAATTTACACAATATCTTTCTACAAATCCAGCCCTGCAAAGGATAATAGATGGAAAACTCCAACACAAGGAAGGAAACTACACACTAGCAAAAGCAAGAAAGTAATCTTCTTTCAACAAACCCAAAAGAAGATATCTACACAAACATAATTCTACCTCTAACAACAAAAATAACAGGAAGCAACAATCACTATTCCTCAATATCTGTAAGCATCAATGGATTCAATTCCCCAGTAAAAAGACATAGACTAACAGACTGGATATGTAAACAGGACCCAGCATACTGCTGCATACAGGAAATGCACCTCAGTGACAAAGATAGACACTACCTCAGAGTAAAAGGTGGGAAAATATTTTTCCAAGCAAATGCTTTCAACAAACAAGCTGGAGTATCCAATCTAATATCAAATAAAATAGATTTTCAATCAAAAGTTACTATAAATATGAGAAAGGATATTTCATACACATCAAAGGACAAATCTACAAAGATGAACTCTCAATTCTAGGCATCTATGCTCCAAATGCAAAGGTACTCACATTCATTAAAGAAACTTTACTAAAGCTCAAAGCACATATTGTACCTCACACAATAATAGGGGGAGACTTCAAATCCCTACTCTCACCAATGGACCGATCATGAAAACAGAAACTAAACAGAATCACAGTGAAACTAACAGAAGTTATGAACCAAATGGATTTAACATATCTATAGGACATTTCATCCTAAAAAACAACAACAACAACAACAAAAAAAGAATATACTTTCATCTCAGGACATCAGGTACCTTCTCCAAAATTGACCATATAATCAGTCACAAAACAAGACTCAACAGATACAAGAAGATTAAAATAAACCCTTGCATCCTATCATATCACCACGGACTAAGGCTGGTCTTTAAAAACTACAAAAACAACAGAAAGCCCACATACACATGAAAACTGAGCAATGCTCTACTCAATGATAACTTGGTCAAGGAAGAAATAAAGAAATTAAACACTTTTTAGAATTTAACAAAAATGAAGGTTTAACATACCCAAACTTATGGCATACAATGAAAGCAGTGCTAAGAGAAAAACTCATAGCTCTGAGCGCCTTGAAAAAGAACCTGCAGAAAGCATACTTTAGCACCTTAACAGCGCATCTGAAAGCTCTAGAACAAAAAGAAGCAAATATACACAAGAGGAGTAGACCTCAGGAAATAAACAAACTCAGGGCTGAAATCAACCAAGTAGAAACAAAAAGAACTATACAAAGAATCAACAAAACCAGGAGAAAATCAACAAGATAGATAAACCCTTAGCCACCAGACTAACCAGAGGGCACAGAGACAGTATCCAAATAAACAAAATCAGAAATGAAAAGGGAGATATAACATCAAAAACTGAGTTTTTTTTTTAAATCATCAGATCCTACAACAAAAGTCTATAGTCAACAAAATGGGAAAATCTGGATGAAATGGGCAATTTTCTAGACAAATACCAGGTACCAAAGTTAAATCAGGATCAGAGAAACCATCTAAACAGTCTCATAACCCCTAAAGAAATAGAAGTAGTCATTTAAAGGCTCCTAACAAAAGAAAAGCCCAAGACCAGATGGGTTTAGTGCAGAATCTATTAGACCTTCAAAGAAGATCTAATACCAATACCTGTGGAGACCATACCCAGAGGTTAGGCATGACCCCCTTGACAGATGGGGCCACCAACCCATCTCCAAAATTTTAATGCAGAATTGTTCCTGTCTAAAGGAAATACAGGGACAAAGAATGGAGCAGAGACTGAAGGAAAACCCATCCAGAGATAGCCCCACCTGGGGAATCCATCCCATATGTAGCCCCCAAACCCAGACATTATTGCTCATGGCAAGAAGTGCTTGATGACAGAAGCCTGATATAGGCATCTTCTGAGAGGCTCTGTCAGAGCCTGAGAAATACATGTGGATGCTTGCAATCAAAAATCAGACTGAGCAGGGGACTCAAATGGATGAGTTAGGGGAAGGACTGAAGGAGATTAAGGGGTTTGCAAACCCACAGGAAGAGCAACAATATCAACCAACCAGAACCCCCAGAGCTCCCAGGGACTAAACCACCAACCAAAGAGTACACATGGAGAGACCCATGATTCCAGCTGCATATGTAGCTGAGGATGGCCTTATCTAGCATCGATAGGAGGGGAGGTCCTTGGTCCTGTGAAGGCTTGATGCTCCAGAATAAAGGAATGCTAAGGCAGTGAGGTAGGAGTGCCTGGGTGGGGGAGTACCCTCATAGAAGCAGGGAGAGGGGGATGGGATGGGGGGTTTATAGAGGGGAAACCAGGAAAGGGAAAACATTTGAAATGTAAATAACTAAAATATCCAATAAAAAGTATTAAGTTAAATTCCTGACTAAAATTACAGTTAAAATAATAAATAAAATATTTAAAGGCCTCTCTGTAGGAATTTCAAAACACATAGCCACAAACCATATTAAGTATCTTGGTGTGACTCTAACCAAACAAGTGAAAGATCTGTATGACAAGAACTTCAAGTCTCTGAAGAAAGAAATTGAAGAAGACCTCAGAAGATGGAAAAATCTGCCATGCTCACGAATTGGCAGGATTAATATAGTAAAAATGAGCATCTTACCAAAAGTAATACACAGATTCAATGCAATCCCCATCAAAATCCCAACTCAATTCTTCATAGAGTTAGAAAGAGCAATTCAAAAATTCATCTGGAATAACAGAAAACCCAGAATAGCTAAAACTATTCTCAAGAGTAAAAGAACCTCTGGGGGAATCAGTATCCTGGACCTCAAGCTGTACTACAGAGCAATAGTGTTAAAAACTGCATGGTATTGGTACAGTAACAGACATGTAGATCAATGGAACAGAATTGAAGACCCAGAAATGAATCCACACTCCTATGGTCACTTGATCTTTGACAAAGGAGCTAAAACCATCCAGTGGAAAAAAGATAGCCTTTTCAACAAATGGTGCTGGCTCAGCTGGAGGTCAACATGCAGAAGAATGCAAATTGACCCATCCTTATCTCCTTGCACTAAGCTCAATTCTAAGTGGATCAAAGATCTCCACATAAAACCAGACACACTGAAACTAATAGAAGGGAAACTAGGGAAGAACCTTGAACATATGGGCACAGGGGAGAATTTCCTGAACAGAACTCCAATAGCTTATGCTCTAAGATCAAGAATAGACAAATGGAAACTAAACAGGGACACAGTGAATCTAATTGAAGCCTTGGACCAAATGGAACTAACTGATATATATAGAACATTTCATCCTAGAGCTAAAGAATACACCTTCTTCTCAGCTCCTCATGGTACCTTCTCCAAAATTGACCATATAATTGGTCACAAATCAGACCTCAACAGATACAAGAAGATAGAAATAATCCCATGCCTCCTATCAGATCACTATGGAATAAGGGTGGTCTTCAATGGCAACAAAAACAAAAGAAAACCCACGTACACATGGAGGCTGAACAATGCTCTACTCAATGATAACTTGGTCAAGGTGGAAATAAAGAAAGAAATCAAAGACTTTTTGAAAGTTAATGAAAATGAAGGCACAACATACCCTAACTTATGGGACACAATGAAAGCAGTGCTAAGAGGAAAATTCATAGCCCTGAGTGCCGCCAAAAAGAAACGGGAGACAGCATACACTAACAGCTTAATGGCACACCTGAAAGCCCTGGAACAAAAAGAAGCAAATACACCAAAGAGGAGTAGAAGGCAGGAAATCATCAAACTCAGGGCTGAAATCAATCAAGTAGAAACAAATAAAACCATACAAAGAATCAACAAAACGAGGAGTTGGTTCTTTGAGAAAATCAACAAGATAGATAAGCCCTTAGCCAGACTAACCAGAGGGCACAGAGATAGTATCCAAATTAATAAAATCAGAAACGAAAAGGGAGAGATAACAACAGAAACTGAGGAAATTCAAAAAATCATCAGATCCTACTACAAAAACCTGTATTCAACACAACTAGAAAATCTTGAGGAAATGGACAATTTTCTTGACAGATACCAAGTACCAAAATTAAATCAGGATCAAATAGACCATCTAAACCGTCCTATAACCCCTGAAGAAATAGAAGTTGTCATTGGAAGTCTTCCAACCAAAAAAAGCACAGGTCCAGATGGTTTTAGTGCAGAATTCTATCAGACCTTCAAAGAAGACCTAACACCAATACTCTTCAAACTGTTCCACAAAATAGAAACAGAAGGAACACTACCCAACTCGTTCTATGAAGCCACAATTACACTAATACCAAAAGCACACAAAGATCCGACAAAGAAAGAGAATCTCAGGCCAATCTCTCTTATGAATATCGATGCAAAAATACTCAATAAAATTCTTGCCAACCGAATCCAAGAACACATCAAAACGATCATTCACCACGATCAAGTAGGCTTCATCCCAGGGATGCAGGGATGGTTCAATATAAGGAAATCCATCAATGTAATCCACTACATAAACAATCTCAAAGAAAAAAACCACATGGTCATCTCATTAGATGCTGAGAAAGCATTTGACAAAATTCAGCATCCTTTCATGCTAAAGGTCTTGGAAAGATCAGGAATTCAAGGCCCATATCTAAACATAGTAAAAGCAATTTACAGCAAACCAGTAGCCAGCATCAATCTAAACGGAGAGAAACTTGAAGCAATCCCACTAAAATCAGGGACTAGACAAGGCTGCCCTCTCTCTCCATATCTTTTCAATATAGTACTTGAAGTTCTAGCTAGAGCAATTAGACAAGAAAAAGAGGTCAAAGGGATACAAATTGGAAAGGAAGAAGTCAAACTATCACTATTTGCAGACGATATGATAGTATACATAAGCGACCCAAAGAACTCCACCAGAGAACTCCTACAGCTGATAAACGACTTCAGCAAAGTGGCCGGATATAAAATCAACTCAAGCAAGTCAGAAGCCTTCCTATACTCAAAGGATAAGCAGGCTGAGAAAGAAGTAAGAGAAATAATACCCTTTACGATAGCCACAAACCATATTAAGTATCTTGGCGTGACGCTAACCAAACAAGTGAAAGATCTGTATGACAAGAACTTCAAGTCTCTGAAGAAAGAAATTGAAGAAGACCTCGGAAGATGGAAAAATCTGCCATGCTCATGGATTGGCAGGATTAATATAGTAAAAATGAGCATCTTACCAAAAGTAATACACAGATTCAATGCAATCCCCATCAAAATCCCAACTCAATTCTTCATAGAGTTAGAAAGAGCAATTCAAAAATTCATCTGGAATAACAGAAAACCCAGAATAGCTAAAACTATTCTCAAGAGTAAAAGAACCTCTGGGGGAATCAGTATCCTGGACCTCAAGCTGTACTACAGAGCAATAGTGTTAAAAACTGCATGGTATTGGTACAGTAACAGACATGTAGATCAATGGAACAGAATTGAAGACCCAGAAATGAATCCACACTCCTATGGTCACTTGATCTTTGACAAAGGAGCTAAAACCATCCAGTGGAAAAAAGATAGCCTTTTCAACAAATGGTGCTGGCTCAGCTGGAGGTCAACATGCAGAAGAATGCAAATTGACCCATCCTTATCTCCTTGCACTAAGCTCAATTCTAAGTGGATCAAAGATCTCCACATAAAACCAGACACACTGAAACTAATAGAAGGGAAACTAGGGAAGAACCTTGAACATATGGGCACAGGGGAGAATTTCCTGAACAGAACTCCAATAGCTTATACTCTAAGATCAAGAATAGACAAATGGGACCTCATTAAATTACAAAGTTTTTGCAAGGCAAAAGACACCGTCAAAAAGACAAAGCGGCAACCAACTAACTGGGAAATGATCTTTACCAACCTTACATCCGACAGAGGGCTAATATCCAAGATATACAAAGAACTCAAGAAGTTAAACTCCAGAGAGGCAAGTAACCCTATTAAAAAATGGGGTACAGAGCTACACAAAGAGTTCTCACCTGAAGAATATCTAATGGCTGAGAAGCACCTAAAGAGATGTTCATCATCCTTAGTCATTAGGGAAATGCAAATCAAAACAACCCTGAGATTCCATCTCACACCAGTCAGGATGGCTAAGATCAAAAACACAGGAGACAGCAGTTGTTGGCGAGGATGTGGAGAAAGAGGAACACTCCTCCACTGCTGGTGGAATTGCAGGCTGGTACAACCACTCTGGAAAGCAGTCTGGCGGCTCCTCAGAAAACTGGGCATGACACTTCCGGAGGATCCGGCTATACCACTCCTGGGCATATACCCAGAGACTTTACCTGCATGCAATAAGGACACATGCTCCACTATATTCATAGCAGCCTTATTTATAATAGCCAGAAGCTGGAAAGAACCCAGATGTCCCTCAACGGAGGAATGGATTCAGAAGATGTGGTATATTTACACAATGGAATACTACTCTGCAATTAAAAACAATGAATTCACGAAATTCCTAGGCAAATGGTCAGAACTTGAAAATATCATCCTTAGTGAGGTAACCCAATCACAAAAGATCACACATGGTATGAAGTCACTGATAAGGGGATATTGACCCAGAATCTCAGAATACCCTAGACACAATCAGCATATCAATAGATTTCTAAAAAGATGGAAGGAGAGACCCCTGGTCCTGGAAAGACTGGATGTAGGGGAACGCCAGGACAGAGTAACGAGAGGGGGTTGAACGGAGAAAAGAGGGAGGGAAGGGGGCTTATGGGACTTTCGGGGAGGGAGGAAACGGGAAAGGGGAAGTGATTTGGAATGTAAATTAAAAAAATAAAATAAAATTAAATTAAAAAAAAAAAAAGAATAGACAAATGGGACCTCATTAAATTACAAAGTTTTTGCAAGGCAAAAGACACTGTCAAAAAGACAAAGCGGCAACCAACTAACTGGGAAATGATCTTTACCAACCTTACATCCGACAGAGGGCTAATATCCAAGATATACAAAGAACTCAAGAAGTTAAACTCCAGAGAGACAAGTAACCCTATTAAAAAATGGGGTACAGAGCTACACAAAGAGTTCTCACCTGAAGAATATCTAATGGCTGAGAAGCACCTAAAGAGATGTTCATCATCCTTAGTCATTAGGGAAATGCAAATCAAAACAACCCTGAGATTCCATCTCACACCAGTCAGAATGGCTAAGGTCAAAAACACAGGAGACAGCAGTTGTTGGCGAGGATGTGGAGAAAGAGGAACACTCCTCCACTGCTGGTGGAATTGCAGGCTGGTACAACCACTCTGGAAAGCAGTCTGGCGGTTCCTCAGAAAACTGGGCATGACACTCCCGGAGGATTCGGCTATACCACTCCTGGGCATATACCCAGAGACTTTACCCACATGCAATAAGCACACATGCTCCACTATATTCATAGCAGCCTTATTTATAATAGCCAGAAGCTGGAAAGAACCCAGATGTCCCTCAACGGAGGAATGGATTCAGAAGATGTGGTATATCTACACAATGGAATACTCCTCTGCAATTAAAAACAATGAATTCACGAAATTCCTAGGCAAATGGTCAGAACTTGAAAATATCATCCTTAGTGAGGTAACCCAATCACAAAAGATCACACATGGTATGCAGTCACTGATAAGGGGATATTGACCCAGAATCTCGGAATACCCTAGACACAATCCGCATATCAATAGATTTCTAAAAAGATGGAAGGAGAGACCCCTGGTCCTGGAAATACTGGATGTAGGGGAATGCCAGGACAGAGTAATGAGAGGGGGTTGAATGGAGAAAAGAGGGAGGGAAGGGGGCTTATGGGACTTTCGGGGAGGGAAGAAATGGGAAAGGGGAAGTGATTTGGAATGTAAATTAAAAAAATAAAATAAAATAATAAAAAAATCATCTTATTCATTTGAAAACAGTTTATATTTTTCTATTCAGATTTTATTCAGAATCAGAATAATTTAAGTATCTATGTATGAAAATGTAATGGATAGTAAGCACCCACGTTTGTACAAAGTGTAGATTCTATGCATTATAGCTTAATGGTCATTGAAAGACAGTAACTAAACCAAGAATTATCTAACATTTACTTTGAAAAGTGTTTAAACTCAATTGAATTTGTTAGGCACTTAACAAACCATATGTCCTATCCTCTTAATGTATATCTGCCCATGTGTCTATATAAATCATAGCTTAATGTGAGCTATCTATATATTTATGTAGATCATAGTTAAGATTTGAATATCTTTCTTTTCTTAATATATTTATTATTGTTGTTTTTGTCTTGTTTTTGAGGCAGGGTTTCTTGTGTAACAGCCTTAGCTGTTGGTTATCCTGGAAATTGCTCTGTAGACTAGGCTGGTCTCATACTGAGCGATCTGCCTGCTTCAGCCTTCTGAGTGCTGAGATTAAACATATGTACCACACATCTTAACACGTAAATGTAAGTACAAAAATACATGCAAGATTCCAATTTTAATTGTCAATGGTGTTAAAAGTTTATCTCCATATTTTAGAAACCTTAAGACATGGTGAAATGAGGGAATATATTATATTTTGTTGACCACTGTATTATCAAAACACATTCATGTCTTTAAAAACATACTTTTCTACTGAGGTAGAAATTAAATATAAAAAGCTTTGTGAAAAAATTAGATTTAAATTAATCAGCACTGTTGCTGCTTTGGAACAGTTCAAAGAGAGAAAATTTTAGTAATGTAATAATTTTCTTATTTATCAATGGGGGAAGTTAACTATAGCTTCAAAACATTTTATAAATTAAACTATCATCTTGGAAATAAAAAATTTACTTCTTAAAATATTGTATATTTTACCAAATGCACTAAACAAAGAAAGAACATTAAAAACAGTAAGAGAAAAACGTCAAGTAACATGTGAAGGCAGACATATCAGAATTATACCAGACTTCTCCCCAGAGACTATGGAAGCCAGAAGATCCTGGGCAGATGTCATACAGACCCTAAGGGAATACAAATGCCAACACAGGCTACTATACCCAGCAACACTCTCAATTACCATAGATAGAAAAACCAAGGTATTCCATGACAAAAGCAAATTGCACAATATCTTTCCACAAATCCTTCAAAGGATAATGAATGGAAAACACCAACAAAAGGAGGAAAACTACACCCTAGAAAAAGCAAGAAAATAATCTTCTTTTAACAAATCAAAAAATAGAGGGAGAGAGAGAGAGAGAGAGAGAGAGAGAGAGAGAGAGAGAGAGAGAGAGAGAGAGAGCCACACAAATATAACTTCACCTCTAATAACAAAAACAACAGGAAGCAACAATCACTTTTCCTTAATATCTTTTAATACCAATGGACTCAATTCTCCAATAAAAAGACATAGACTAACAGACTGGATACATAAACAGGACCCAACATTTTGATGCATACAGGAAATTCACCTCAGGCACAAGGAGAGACTCTACCTCAGAGTAAAGGGCTGGGAAAAAAATTTCAAAGCAAATGGTCCTAAGAAACAAATGGATGTAGCCATTCTAATATTGAATAAAATGGAATTTCAACGTACAGTAATCAAAAAAGATAAGGAAGGACACTTCATACTCATCAAAGGACAAATCTACAAAAATGAACTCTCAATTCTGAACATCTATGCTCCAAATGCAAGAGCACACACATATATAAAAGAAACTTTACTAAAGTTCAAAGCACACATTGAACCTCACACAATAATAGTGGGAGACTTCAACACCCCACTCTCATAAATGGACAGATCATAGAAACAGAAACTAAACAGAGACATAGTAAAACTAACAGAAGTTATGAAACAAATGGATTTAACAGATATCTATAGAACATTTTATCCTAAAACAAAAGAATATACCTTCTTCTCAGCACGTCATGATACCTTCTCAAAAACTGACCATATACTTGGTCACAAAACAGACCTCAACAGACATAAGAAGATTGAAATAGTCCCAGGCACCCTATCAGATTACCAAGGATTAAGGCTGGTCTTCAATAACAACAAAAACAACAGAAAGCCCACATACACATGAGAACAGAAGAACATTCTACTCAACAATAACTTGGTCAAGGAAGAAATAAAGAAATTAGACTTTTTAGAATTTAATGAAAATGAAGCCACAACATACCCAAACTTATGGGACACAATGAAAGCAGTGCTAAGAGGAAAATTCATAGCTCTGAGCACCTCCAAAAAGAAACTGGAAAGATCATACACTAGGAGTTTGACAGCACATCTGAAGGCTCCAGAATAAAAAGAAGGAAATGTACCCAAAAGGAGTACACAGCAGGAAATAATCAAACTCAGAGCTGAAATCAGCCAAGTAGAAACAAAAAGAACTATACAAAGAATTAACAAAACCAGGACCTGGTTCTTTGAAAAAACCAACAAGATAGATAAATCCTTAGCCAAACTAACCAAAGGGCACAGAGACAGTATCTAAACCAACAAAATCAGAAATGAAAATGGAAAAACATAACAACAGATACTAAGGAAATTCAAAAAATTGTCAGATCCTACTACAAAATCCTATACTCAACAAAACTGGAAATTCTAAATGAAATAGACAATTTTCTAGATAGATACCAAGTACCAAAGTTAAATCAGGAGCAGATAAATGATCTAAACAATACCATAACCCCTAAAGAAATAGAAGCAGAGATTAATAGTCTCCCAACCAAAAAAAAAAAAGCCCAGGACCAGACGGGTTTAATGCAGAGTTCTGTCATATCTTCAAAGAACTAACACATATACTCTTCAAACTATTCCACAAAATAGAAACAAAAGAAACACTACCCAATTCATTCTATGAAGCCACAATTACCCTGATACCTAAACCACACAAAGACCCAACAAAGAAAGAGAACTTTAGACCAATTTCCCTTAAGAATATCGGTGTAAAAATTCTCAGTAAAATTCTTGCCAATCATATCCAAGAATACATCAGAACAATCATTCACCATGATCAAGTAGGCTTCATCCTAGGGATTCAGGGATGGTTCAATATTTGGAAATCCATCAACATAATCCACTATATAAACTAACTCAAAGAAAAAAACCCACATAATCATTAGATGCTGAGAAAGCATTTGACAAAATCTAACACCCCTTCATAATAAAAGTCTTGGAAAGATCAGAAATTCAAGGCCCATAGTAAACATAGTAAAATCAATACACAGCAAACCAGTAGCCAACATCAAACTAAATGGAGAGAAACTTGAAGTAATCCCACTAAAATCAGGGACTAGACAAGGCTGACCACTCTCTCCCTACCTGTTCAATATACTACTCGAAGTCCTAGCCAGAGCACTTAGACAACAAAAGGAGACCATAGGGATACAAATTGGAAAGGAAGAAGTCAAAATATCACTACTTGCAGATGACATGATCGTACACTTAAGTGGCCCCAAAAACTCCACCAGACAACTCCTAAACCTGATTAACAACTTCAGCAAAGTGGCTGGATATAAAATTAACTCAAACAAATCAGTAGCCTTCCTATACTCAAAGGATACAGAGACTGAGATAGAAATTAGGGAAGTGACACCCTTCATAATAGTCACAAATAATATAAAATACCTTGGTGTGACTCTAACCAAACATGTGAAAGATTTGTATGACAAGAACTTCATGTCTCTAAAGAAAAAAAAATTGAAGAAGATCTCAGAAGATAGATCTCCCATGCTCATGGATTGGCAGGGTTATTATAGTAAAACTGGCCATCTTGCTGGAAGCAATCTACAGATTCAATACAATCCCCATCAAAATTCCAACTCAATTCTTCGTAGACTTAGAAAGAGCAATTTCCAAATTTATTTGGAATAACAAAAAACCCAGGACAGCAAAAAATATTCTCAGCAATAAAAGAACTTCTGGCAGAATGACCATCCCTGACCTCAAGCTATACTAAAGAGCAATAGTGATAAAAACTGCATGGCATTGGTACAATGACAGGAAGGTAGAACAATGGAATAGAATTGAAGACTCAGAAATGAACCCACACACCTATGGTCACTTGATCTTTGACAAAGGAGCTAAAACCATCCAGTAGAAAAAAGACAGCATTTTCAACAAATGGTGCTGGGTAAACTGGCAGTCAACACATAGAAGGATGCAAAGTGATCTATTCTTATCTCCCTGTACAAATCTCAAGTCCAAGTGGATCAAGGACCTCCACATAAAACCAGACACACTGAATCTAATAGAAGAGAAAGTGGTGAAAAACCTGGAGCACATGGGCACAGGGGAAAATTTCCTGAAGAGAACACCAATAGCTTATGCTCTAAAACCAAGAATTGACAAACGGGACCTCATAAAATTGCAAAGCTTCTATAAGGCAAAGGACAATGTCAATAGGACAAAACGGCAACCAACAGATTGGGAAAAGATCTTTACCAATCCTACACCCAACAGAAGGCTAATATCCAGTATATACAAAGAACTCAAGAAGTTAGACTCCAGAGAAACAAATAACCCTATTAAAAATGGGGTACAGAGCTAAACAAAGAATTCTCCACTGAGAAATACAGGATGGTTGAGAAACACCTAAAGAAGTATTCAACATCCTTAATCATCAGGGAAATGCAAACCAAAACAACCCTGAGATTCCACCTCACACCAGTCAGAATGGCTAAGATCAAAAACTCAGGGGATAGCAGATGCTGTCGAGGATGTAAAGAAAAAGGAACACTCCTCCATTCCTGGTGGGATTGCAAGCTGGTAAAACCACTCTGGAAATCAGTTTCGCAGTTTCTCAGAAACTTGGGCATAGTACTACCTGAGGACCTAGCTATACCACTCCTGGGCATATACCCAGAAGATGCTGAAATATGTAATAAGGACACATGCTCCACTATGTTCATAGCTGCCTTATTTATAATAGTCAGAAGCTGGAAAGAACCTAGATGTCCCTCAACAGATGACACAGATGGATACAGAAAATATGGTACATTTACACAATGGAGTACTACTCAGCTATTAAAAACAATGCATTCATGAAATCCTTAGGCAAGTGGATGGAACTAGAAATTATCATCCTGAGTGAGGTAACCCAATCACAAAAGAGCATACATGGTATGTGCTCACTTATAAGTGGATATTAGCCCAAAATCTCAGAATACTCAAGATACAACTCACAGACAACATGAAGTTTAAGAAGAAGGAAGTCCAAAAGTTTGGATACTTTGATCCTTCTTAGAAGGTATATCAAAATACCCATGGCTCACAGCCACCCAATAGACTTAGCATAGGGTCCCCAATGGATGGCCTAGAGAAATGACCCAAGGAGCTGAAGAGGTTTGCAGCTCCATAGGAGGAACAATAATATGTATCAACCAGTACCCCAGAGCTCCCAGGGACTAAACCACCAACCAAAGAGTACACATGGAGGGACCTATGACTCAAGATACATATGTAGCCGAGGATGGCCTTTTCAGATATCAATGAGAGGGGAGGCCATAGGTCCTCTGAAGGCTTGATGCCCCAGTGTAGGGGAATGACAGGTCAGAAAAGTGGGATGGAGGGGTTGTTAAGCAACAGGAGGGGGGTGGGATAGGGAGTTTTCGGAGGGATGAGGAAAGGGGATACCATTTGAAATGTAAGTAAAGCAAATAGCTAATAAAATAAAAACTAATAAAAATATAGTAGTTTTGCTCAAATCTTCAGATTCAGTTTTTATTGTTTCATATGAAAAAGACTTTTTTTTACAGCAGAAAACAAGATTCCAAGATTCCCTCACTAGTAATTACTACATTGTAACTAAATTCATTATTGCTGGGATTAGAAGTTTGTGGAACTTTCTATAAAGGTGCTTCTGCTATGTCACTTTCAACTACTGCAAAATATTGAAGCTTTTGTTGCTCTGTTTCATTGTTGCTGCTTTATAAAAAGAAGAGAGAGAGAGAGAGAGAGAGAGAGAGAGAGAGAGAGAGAGAGAGAGAGAAGAAGAAGAAGAAGAGAGAGAGAGAGAGAGAGAGAGAGGCAGGGGGAAGGGAGGCAGGCAGGGAGGGAGAGAGGGAAGAAGGAAGGATGGGAGGGAGGGAGGGAGAGAGAGAGAGAGAGAGAGAGAGAGAGAGAGAGAGAGAGAGAGAGAGAGAGAGAGAGAGAGAGAGAGAAATGAAAAGTACAGAATAAGTGGCTTCTAAACCTTTGGGGGTAACACTGTTTTGTACACTTCTAAAATTCCTCACTTGAGATGATCTGAATTCTGTCTCATGTTTTCATGTGTGTCTATTGGAGAGAAGAGACGATGATAATTCCAAAACTGAAGAGCAGCGGATGGACAGCTTTGTCTTCATCGGTCTTCATCGTCTGGAGCTATGGGCTCCTGCCACAGTCAACAAGTAGGAAGGCTTTGCAGCTGAGGGCAGCCTCCCGGAAAAAAAGCTCTCCATTTTGTATCGAACGGTTGTGATGGGTGGTTTTAAATGTCAGTTTGCCACAGCATAGAATCACCTGAGCAGGTTATGTGGGGAGCCTCTTGTTCGCCTCGCCTTGAGAAGATCCACCCAACGCAAGCTGCAGCGCCTAATGGCAGTAGAGATAAAGAGGGTCAAGGAAGAAGGAAGGCCGCAGTTTTGCTCACTTGCCACTCCCTCTCCAGTTAATTCACTCTGTAAACTCACTTCTCACTCTGTCTTCATACAGGATCAGGTACTGATCAACAGAGGTTCTGCGCTCTGGAGAGTTCCAGTTTCCAGAACAATATGCAACACAAACTTGTAAATTACTTAGTCTCTGGTGGTGTTTATAGCACAAGAAAACCAGTTAAGGAAAAGCAATCTGAGATTTTGTTTTGTTTTGTTTGTTTTTGTTATTTTTTGTGTGTGCAACTCTGGTCATTTGAATTACCACTTAACTAGAGCTCTTAGCTTAAGTTATTGCATCATACTTCCCTGATAACTTTTATGTTCAGGATTACAGGGCTGAACTCCCATGGAACTTAGTCTACCCCAAGAATTATGGCATCAATTCATTTAGGAGGGTGAAGCCCCTCTGTTCTAATCATCTTCCCTTAGTCCCCACCGCTGAACACATTGCACTGGTGATTAAAGCAAGTCAATTAAAACAACCAGACACGCCTGACCTCTGTCCTTCACTAACAGAAGATGTCTTCTAGATTCGGAACTACACCTACACCTAAGGTCTCAGCTACCACTTTCTGTTGGCACTTCCTTAGTGTGTATCCTTTACACAATTCTTCAGTTCCTTAAATCTCAAGTCGTCCAGTCCCCAAACCACGACAGCTCGATGAGCTTGTTATAATTAGTAATCATGCCTGTGTAATGCAGTGTCTTATGTCTGGAACCTTCAGAGTCTGGTATTTTATCCTATTTGCAGGTTAACAAATTAGTCATGGATTATGACAAAAAAGCATGAGACACCTGAGTCAGAGCAAAGTATAGGTTACTGCAGCAGCAATTGTGCCCAGAACATCAGCATGTATGTTAGTTTCCTGGATTCTGATTCCACAGTGTGATACAAAGAAGGCAAATAAGGTCAGTTGTTAACTATTCAAGCAGTAAGCTGTGCTATCAGGGGGTGGGGGGGAACCATGAGTATAGAGAACCTGACATGTTATGAGAGGCACTGAGCAACCTTGACCGTTGTTCCACACGAAAGCGTTATCTTTATTAGTCTAGACAGACATAAATAAGACTTACACTCAGGATTTTCTATGACCATTTGTTTGTTTCTTTTGGGTTAAGGCCTAGGAGAAGGATTGCTGGGTCATGTGATAAGTGTCTATGTCCTTGAGAAAAGCCAGCAGCAATGGCCAGAAATGCCTCTTCTTGCAAAACATGCAAATATACAGAGAGTTATATTAATCCTTGCATGGTAAATATTCAACAGACAATAGTTATCATTGTCATGAACACAGTTGCCTGTGGCTAGTGCTAGACTAGGTGAGAACAAGAAACAAACCTTGAAAGAATGCTATTTCCTGTTGTCTCTCCTCTAAAGTTAATGCTTCACTCTAATGGGAGATGTCCATTCCTACTGAAAAATTTCATTCTTCTAGGAGATGCTGGTATAGAGTTAAATAGTTTTGCCATGTTGTGGGTGTCATGTCATCAGCTAGGAATACCCAGTCATACAGCCAAGTTAAGGATGTCTGTGTTTAGATGGTATTCTCAGAGGAACACATACGACTTATTTTGTTCATTTTAGAATCTATTTAGTCTCACATACAGATCAGTTCTCAGATTTGTCTGCTTGCTTTCACCTTCTCCTGGAATATCTTCATTTCACATTCTTCAGTTTTGAAAATCAGTTTGGTTGAGGTATTTAGATAATTAAATTTATTATGTTTATGTGTACTGTTCCATTTGTTTTGACATGCACATACACAGTATAACTATCATCACAATCATAACACAGATCGTTGCATCAAACACAAGTTTGCTCTTTTTATTGCTGAACAGTACTCCATTATATTAATATCTAGTTAGCTGATAATCAATAAATAAATATTTGTGTTACTTTATGTTAGCTGAAGTAAAGTCCCAAGTGTCTCAGTAAAAAAAATAATATTAAATACTCAAAAACATGAGTTTAAAGTTACAATTAAAGTACTAAATCAGTTGGGTTCAACTTAAGTAAAGCAAAGGTTACCCTTGGCAGGTTTGACTTAGTTGAAAAAGCATGAAGTAAGGATATGACTGACTCCTGTGAGCTTGGGCCCTGTCTGCATCTGGAGAGTCCCTTTCCTCCTCTGAAACTGCCTTTTTGATTACTGCTTGTGGACAAGAAACATACAACTTCATGTCTTTAAGCACATATTGTCTAATACAAATGAGAACACAGCTATAAATCTGACATATCTAGAGGATCTGAGGCTTTAGTTAAATATTGTTGGTGGGTGACATTTTAATCTTTTATTGCTGTTCCAAAACTGCTAGTTTCTCATGGGTTTGATATTTGCTCCTTGAATCCTTAAGCAGACACTTAAGGTGGTGACTCTTTCTCTGTGAATTATGAGTCCTTAGACACCAGCTTCTTATAACCCATGAATTTGTAATTGTATTTTGGAACAGCAATAAAAAATAAAAACTCTGGAACCTGGGAGATCTTCACCCAAGGGAATTTACACAGCTACCAAAAGATGGAAGGCACAAAGGGTGCTCTATGCTTTTGGAGGTAGTCTAGTCTCCAATGACAAAATGATGGTAAATTTTAACAGGTAAAGATACAAAAATTATTTTTATTTTCCCTCTTAATTTGTATATTCTTGAAACTTTTTATTTTGATAAAAATTAAGATAGCATATGTTGCCTTATAGATCATAGGTTGACTCTCGGAAGAATATCAAACCTGAAAAAAGTTGCATGAATTCATATCTATTACAGCTGGCTCCTTTCACTGTCTGTACCTTGGACTCTCTTGCTCAGTCACATTCTATCCAGACGGCAGAGAAATACAGTTCTAACATCTAAGGGTAAGTTACATATAATCTTTCACCCCAAAGGCAGCAGATACTACAGTTTTATTATTTCTATGCTTATGTATGTGTGTGTGTGTATGTGTATGGGTGCATTTGCCCTTGTGGGTGTGTAGACTAGAGGCTGGTATTAGTTGTCTCCCGCTTGGTTTTCTATCTTTTTTTTTTCTCCACAAACCTAAAGATTACTGTTTCAGCTAGTCTGAGTTGCCCTTCCCTGGCCATACCTGTCTCTAGCTGTGTCATCACTGGGGTTACAGATATAGACTACAACTTCCAACTTTTTATTTTATATACATGGGTGCTGTGAATCAAAATTCATGTCTTCATACTTGTACACCAACCACTAATCAAGCTATTTCCCCAGACCCTAGTCTTTGTTATCTGTAAAAAATTATTTATTTATATATAAAATATATATAAGCTACAATAAATCTATGACTAATAAAATTTTTAAATCTTGGTAATTTTACACAGTAACATTCACTAAGTTTTGTGCTTCTGTTTTGATTGGTTTTGAACTGGTTTTCTCTTTTAATAACCAAGTATTGTCTTCTCTGTGTGCTATTTGGAATGTTGGTCAGGAAATCACAAAGATGTAGGTAGTAGAAAGGATTAGCTCTTCCTGAGGATGACTGCCTCAGCTTCTCAAATGTAGCTAGGGGTTGAAAAACGATGTACATGGCTTTTCCCACTCTCCTATCTTGGTTTTTCGAGAGAGTGTTTCTCTGTGTAGCTCTGGCTGTCCTGGAACTCACTTAGTAGACCAGGCTGGCCTCCCAAGTGCTGGGATTTAAAGGCGTGCGCCACCACTGCCTGGTGGAGGTCAAGTCTTATCCTTCCCTCTTCATCATAAGAAAAGTGACTCCTTCTGAGCATCCCTTTTTACAGTTTACAGACTTTTTCCTCCTCTGTCCCCCAGAGAAGGTAAGCGAGCATGGGGAATCACTGGTAGATGAGCGTTCACACAGTAAGCGTGGCTTCCTGATAATAGAGTGGAACAAAGGTGTGGTGAGACATATGCTATCTCTTATGCTCGTCTATATCCAAAACACAAAGAAGGAGGGTGGGAAGGTCCCACGGGGCTAAAGAAAACTCGAGACAATCTCTGTATTTTCATGTAGCATTCTGGTCATTTTCCACAGCTGGCGTTGTCCTGGATTCCAAGCTTGTTACACAAGACTTCTCGTGACTGTGGCCATTTCCTCTCCGTTCACCCACTTCTATTTTAGGAGAACCCAGGTCCACAGTGACACAGGGCAGAAAACTCTCTTGAAAACAATGGGACTTTCCCCCAGTTTAAGCAGCTATCTAGTGTAGGACTGTGTATTACTGGGTGGGGCAGCCTGGAGAGTTAGGAAGGCAAGTTAACAAGCTCTGCAATGTTAATGCACTGCAAAGTATGCTTCCAGTCTTCTCTTGGTATTTTCAATAGCCATTAACCTTGGAAGGATATCGTTATTGCAAACTGGCACAGAGGTTTAAAACACGTTCTTGTTGGCCTACGTGCAAATTAGTCATACAGGAATATAGTTTTTTCACCTGCAGTTCTCTCTCCTGTGACTTAATGAGGTAATTTTTCTGCAAGCCTAATTTAACTCTGAAATGGCTAAAAGAGAGTTTCAGTTGTTTACAAGTAAATATAATTTTAAAATTAGTAAAAACAATGGCTTTGAGTAGTACAATTCTTAACTAACTTTTCTTTCTACTATTCTGTATTTTCCACATTTTAAAAGCAGGAAGGTATAAATTTTAAATGAAAAAAGTGCACAAAAATTAACACACATAAAAATTAAAATTAAGTACACAAAGAAGTTAATAGAATTTACATTGTTGAGTAGCATGGTATTGCTTTTAATTTCATATTTTAGCTTTTCCAACTTTCTAAAATAATAAGCAGGTGTTCTCTGTGTGAATAAAGGAGAAAATCCCCTAGGTTATGGGCATGCTTGACTGGTTTTCCTGTGCACCCAGACCAAGCTGCTGTAAATATCCATGTGCACATGGACCATGTACACAGGATAAGCATCTAAGTTACTGGGAAAGCATTGTAAAGCCCTGGCAGGGCTTAACTCAGATAATTGAATGTTGGAGTCTATAACTTCCTTCTCCATCGAGAACTGCTCAAGTCCTTACATGGTCATGCTAATGAAGAGTATTCTTTAGCCACCTCTGTAGATGTGGACTGCTGCATAGGATAGCAGGTGTAGGATAGGATACAGTAGTTCATCAGTGAATATTACTAGAAACTAAGAAGCTTTGCTGAAGTCTGTTCATGGCGAGTGTGTCTCTCTCTTTTACCTACCTTTTCACTCTCTATGTAGACAATTGGGATTTTTCCCAGGCTCATTTAAGATTTCCCTATAAGTTGGTCTCCCTACTCTTTACTGCATCTGATTTGGTGCTCCTCAAACATGATCCCTTATTAACTGCATTCTCCATAATTATCATTTCAGAAAATAATTCTCTGTTTGTTTGTCCTCTGGGTCTGCCCTTTTCAGTATTACTTTCCCAGCACCTAGTTTAACACAAAGTAGAAGCCAAAGCTTTCTTGTGGGGTCAATGAGTGTTCTATAAAGGCTCCTTACAAAGGACTACAGGTCTCATGGTTCATTCTCATTAAAATTACAAAAGTACACTGAGCTAAGGTGCAGACAGTATATGTCTCCCACATCAGTGTGGAGAACTGTGAAAATAAACATGTAGACCTTCAAATCTATTTCGCCATGACCTGGGAGAGGTCAATTTTCGCTCTAGCTAACAACAATCCATGATACTCCTAGTGTTTATTCTGGGGTTTGTACTGGAATTTTAAAAGGAGTCAGAATGTTAATATGGAACATGGCTAACAAATGCTATAATAAGGGCAGGAAGGGAGAGATGGATGCAGAAAAGGTCCTGAAAGGAAACTGAATGAAACATCATCCCAAAATATTCTTAGACAACAGCTACCAGCTCAGGAAAACAAATGATGTAAAGGCCCTTCATGTGTGAATTTTGACTTTTTCTAGAAAGTCATATAGCAAAATAATATTTGTTTTTAACCAAAAAAGGAAAGAAAAAAAGAAAAAGAAAGTAAGTAATAAAGAAACATAAAGTCATAGGTTCAATATAGACAACTATAAAAAGATAAAATAATGTGGAAGAATAAACTCCAAACGTAACCAAACAAGACTGAATATGAAAGCAAATTCTGATATGTAGTTCAGTGAATGTAGAGCCAAATGGAAATACCAGGATAGAAAAAGATTGAATGAATAGAATACAAACTTCAGAGTGGAGAAAAAAAGCTTTCAATTATTAGTCTTGATTTTGAAAAAAATTAAAAAGTTTTTTAATAGTCTTAGGAGAATGTGACCCTTCATTATTCATGCTGGTAGGCTTTAGGTAGTAACTTCCCCTTTCCTACTCTCTCCTCACCCACCTGTCTAGATTACTTTCTACTGTTTTGATATAGCATCATGAGGAATGCAATGTACAGAAAAATAATTTATTTGGTGCTTACGGTTTCTAAGCATTACAGTCCATGACAGCAGAACAAAGGAATGGTGATGGGAATAACTGAGATATAATTATATGTTATCAAATAATAACATATTTTGATAGACAAGCAGGAAACAGAGAGAACACTGGGGATGATCTAAGTGTTTTGCAAGAGCAGAACTGGCCCCCAGAGACACAGCTCTTCCAAGAAGGCTAAACCGCCTCATCCACCCCAAACAATTTCACCAACTGTAGAACAAGTACTTAAACAAATGAGTTAACAGAGACCACTCTTATTCAAACCACCACATTCTACTCCCTGACCCCCATAGGCTTATGGCCATTTCATAATGAGAAATGCATTTAGTCCAGCTTCAAAAGTCCCCATATTCTTACAGTCTCAACACAGTTTAGAGGTCCAAAGTCCAGAATTTCTTTGGAGACTCAAGGCTCTCTCTTCGTTGTAGTTCCTTGCAAAATTAAAAGGCAAGTTACATACTTCCAACATACAATGGCACAGAATATGTATCACCATTCCAAAAGGGAAAAATGGGGGCATAGTTAGGAAGTACTGGACCAAAGCAAGATCACAATCCAACAGGACACTCTCCTTAGCAGATGTGTCATTATTCTGGCACCTCTAAATTCTTGGGGTCTCAGGCATAATCCAGACACTTTCAGTCTCAAGCAATGGCTTCTCAGAACCTCCATGCTGGGACTCCCCTGCCATACATCTTCCCTCAGTGATTCTTCTTAAGGGCAGAGGAGTATTCCACAGCCCCTGTACTCATGAATCCTTCATGACTCTAAAGCCAGCACTATGTGAAAGACACTGCTAAGTTTGATTACCAGGTTGGGGTGAGTCCTCCCCTCTTGAATCACATTTGCAATACCTTTGGTTGGTTGTTGGTTTTTAGAAGGAGAAAATTCTTTGACCCTTTTCTTATACCAGTTTGGAAGCTTAATTGGATGGAGTCTTACTGAGTGCCCTCCTCTTCTATTCCACTTCAGAGCAGGCCTATGTGTAATCTTTTTGTCTCTTTCAGTATATTCGCTCTATTACATTTCCTGGTTCCATTTTTCTTCTCAAACTATAGGTTTTGTATTTCATTTTTGTTCCACTTGATCTTTTTCATTTTTATGCCTGCATAAGCATGATTATTAATAGCCAGTGACACAATCAATATTAGGCTATCTCGAAATCTCCTCAGTCAAAGAAATTTGTTCATTAATTTTCAACTTAGCCTCAGGCATATTCTTAGGATAAAGGCAAAAGGTAGCTACACTCTTTGCCAAAATAACACAAGAATGGTCTATAGGCCAGTTGTTGATATTGTTCCCCTCTGAAGCCTCTTGAGCTGTGACTCCATAGTCTACATTGTTCTCAGCACTACTCTTACTAAGATGTTCCATTAAACTCAGCTTACAGTGTTCAACTATGTTCCTATTCCTAAGTCCTAAAGCCTTCCACATTTCTCCAGAACACAGTGTGGTCATGCCTATAGTCATAGCCCACCAGTGGTACAAACTTCTGTCTTAATTACTTTTTTTATTGATGTAATTAGACACCATGACCAAGACAACTTATATAAGAAAGAGTTCATTTAGGCTTAGAGTTTAGAGTTAGGGCTAGAGTTTGTGATGGAGCAAAGGTTTATCAGCAGGAACAGCAGGGAACCTACATATTGATCTGCCAGTAGGAGGCAGAGAAAGAGAGAGAGAGAGAGAGAGAGAGAGAGAGAGAGAGAGAGAGAGAGAGACTGAGCATGACACCAGTCTTTTATACCTCAAAGTTACCTCCAGTGATACACCTCTCCCAACACAGGCACCCATCCTAATCTTTCCACCAGTCCCACCAAATGGAGATTAAGTATTCAAACATATGAGCCTATGTGGGACATTCTCGTGCAAGTCCCTGCCCTTCTGTGAATATGCACTTCCTACCACCATACCCTTTGTAATGTCTATTCTTGGTTGTCTATTTGACTACATCTGGAATTAGCTAAAACCCAAGTAGGTGGATATACCTGTGAGAATTTTTTCTTAAGTAAATCATTTGAAGTAGGAAGACCCACCCTAAATCCAAATCTTTTGAGGCATGAAGATTCACCTTAAATCTGGGCCATAGCTTCGGTTGGCAGCCTATATAAAGGATATAGAACAGTAGTTCTCAACCTGTGGGTTGAGACCCTTTCAGGGGGGTCCCCTACAACCATCAGGAAATACAAATATTTACATTACAATTCACAAGAGTAGTAAAATTTCAGTTATCAAGTGTTGGGAATTGGTTCTGAAAATACTTTGTCTTAATTCAGCTCCCAAAATCTGTGCTTCCAGATGCTGAGGGTCCCTGCCCTCAACTGGCTTCAACTGGTAATAAAGAATTGCCACACAGCCAATGACTAGGCCAGGAGATGGAGGTGAGACTTTCATATTGCTCTAGCAAGGGAATGAGGGAGAGAGGAGAATTGAGAAAGCAGAAAGATTAAACTAAAAGGTCAGCTGACATGTGAGAACCAGGGGTAGTGGCCCCAGGGCCCATTCCCCTGGTTGGATCTGGGATAGCAGAGATGAAATGTAGATTTTAAAAGATGTTAGTTGAGAGTGCCCTCCGCCATCTTTGCTCCAGTGACTGGGAAGTTGGGACAGCCAGGTTCTGAGACAGACAGGCTTAATATCGCTTGGGTCTCGGGCGGCTTGTGTGTAACCTGCTCCCAAGTGCTGGGCAGATCTGCAGTAACCAGCGTGCCAGCTCTGCTGTGGGACTTCTGCCTGGCAGAGGGACGTTCCCTCCCCCCCCAGGAGAGATCACACACCCCTGCACAGGGCAGGAGCCTACCAGCCTCCCTTTGGCGACCTCTGCTCCAGGAATCCACTAGGCTGAGCCTTTGGATGGGCAAGGCCTCCCCAATATAAGATCACTTGGGGCAAGGCACATTAGGTCTCCAAAGTCACTCAGGAGCAGGCAGGCCCCAAAAATCGGTGCCAGGGGAATCCTGGTAATCCGGGGGGGGGGGGGCAGAAATAGCTTTGCAGGCTCACAGGAGGTCCAACCAACAGCCAGTGGCAGCAGGACCAACTAACACCACAGGTATCCAGATGGCAAAAGGCAAACGTAGGAATGTTACTAACAGAAATCAAAGTAATGTGGGACCATCCGAACCCAACTCTCCAACAGCAGCAAGTCCTGGATACCCCACCACACCCGAAAGACAAGATCTGGATTTAAAATCACTTCTCATGATCCTATTAGAGGATCACAAGAAGGACAAAAATAAATCTCATAAAGAGTTACAGGAGACCATGAATCAACGGTTAGAAGCCCTTACAAAGGAAACACAAAAATCGCTTAGAGAAATGCGGGAGAACATGGATCAAAAGATGGAGGCGCACAAGGAGACAACACAAAAATCTCTTAACGAGATGAATCAACGGGTAGATGCACTCACAAAGGAATCACAAAATTTGCATAAAGAAATGCAGAAGAATATGGGTCAACAGACAGATGCCCATAAGGAGGCAACACAAAAATTGCTTAAAGAAATGAATCAACGGTTAGATGCCCTTACAAAGGAAACACGAGAACTGCTTAAAGAAATGCAGGAGACGAGGGATCAACAGATGGAATCCCATGAGGAGGAAACACAAAAATCGCTCAGAGAAATGCAGGAGAACGTGGGTCATCAGGAAGAAATCCTGAAAGAGGTAATGCAAAAATACCTTAAAGAAATACAGGAAAATACAAACAAACAAGTGAAGGATCTCAGCAAATCCATCCAGGAACTAAAAAAGGAAGTAGAAACAACTAAGAAATCACAAAGGGAGACAACTTTGGAGATAGAAAACCTTGGGAAGAAATCAGGAGTCATAGATGCAAACATCAACAATAGAATACAAGAGATGGAAGAAAGAATCTCAGGTGCTGAAGATTCCATAGAAAGCATCGACTCAACAGTCAAAGAAAATGCAAAAGGCAAAAAACATGTAACCCAAAACATCCAGGAAATCCAGGACACAATGAGAAGACCAAACCTAAGGATTATAGGTATAGATGAGAATGAAGATTTGCAACTTAAAGGGCCAGTAAACATCTTCAACAAAATTATGGAGGAAAACTTCCCTAACCTAAAGAGAGAGATGCCGATGAATGTACAAGAAGCCTACAGAACTCCAAACAGACTGGACCAGAACAGAAATACCTCCCCTCACATAATAATCAAAATACCGAATGTTCTAAACAAAGAAAGAATACTAAAAGCAGTAAGAGAAAAGGGCCAAGTAACATACAAAGGAAGACCTATCCGAATCACATCAGACTTCTCACCAGAGACTATGAAAGCCAGAAGATCCTGGGCAGATCTCATGCAGACACTAAGAGAGCACAAATGCCAGCCTAGACTACTATACCCAGCAAAACTCTCAATCACCATAGATGGAGAGACCAAGATATTCCATGATAAAACCAAATTTTCACAATATCTTTCCACAAATCCAGCCCTGCAACGGATAATAGGTGGAAACCTCCAATACAGGGAGAGAAACAACACCCAGGAAAAAATGAGATAATAACCTTCTTGAATCAAACCCAAAAGTAGATAACCACTCAAACATAAAGATAGCGTCAAGAATGGCAGATGGCAGTAATCACTATGCCTTAATCTCTCTTAATATCAATGGTCTCAATTCCCCAATTAAAAGACATAGACTAGCAGACTGGATACGTAAACAGGACCCAGCATTTTGCTGCATGCAGGAAACGCACCTCAGTGTCAAAGACAAACACTACCTCAGAGTAAAAGGCTGGAAAACAATTTTACAAGCAAATGGCCCCAAGAAACGAGGTGGAGTAGCCATCCTAATATCAGATAAAATTGATTTTCAACCTAAAGTCATCAGAAGGACACTACATACTGATCAAGGGAAAAATCCACCATCAAGAACTCTCAATTCTGAATATCTATGCTCCAAATGCAAGGGCACCCTCATTCGTAAAAGAAACTTTACTAAAACTCAAAGCACACATCGCACCGCACACAATAATAGTGGGTGACTTCAACACCCCGCTCTCTGAAATGGATCGTTCAGGAAAGCAGAAACTAAACAGGGACACAGTGAATCTAATTGAAGCCTTGGACCAACTGGAACTAACAGTTATATATAGAACATTTCATCCTAGAGCTAAAGAATACACCTTCTTCTCAGCTCCTCATGGTACCTTCTCCAAAATTGACCATATAATTGGTCACAAATCAGACCTCAACAGATATAAGAAGATAGAAATAATCCCATGCCTCCTATCAGATCACTATGGAATAAGGGTGGTCTTCAATGGCAACAAAAACAAAAGAAAACCCACGTATACATGGAGGCTGAACAATGCTCTACTCAATGATAACTTGGTCAAGGTGGAAATAAAGAAAGAAATCAAAGACTTTTTGAAAGTTAATGAAAATGAAGGCACAACATACCCTAACTTATGGGACACAATGAAAGCAGTGCTAAGAGGAAAATTCATAGCCCTGAGTGCCGCCAAAAAGAAACGGGAGACAGCATACACTAACAGCTTAATGGCACACCTGAAAGCCCTGGAACAAAAAGAAGCAAATACACCAAAGAGGAGTAGAAGGCAGGAAATCATCAAACTCAGGGCTGAAATCAATCAAGTAGAAACAAATAAAACCATACAAAGAATCAACAAAACGAGGAGTTGGTTCTTTGAGAAAATCAACAAGATAGATAAGCCCTTAGCCAGACTAACCAGAGAGCACAGAGATAGTATCCAAATTAATAAAATCAGAAACGAAAAGGGAGAGCTAACAACAGAAACTGAGGAAATTCAAAAAATCATCAGATCCTACTACAAAAACCTGTATTCAACACAACTAGAAAATCTTGAGGAAATGGACAATTTCCTTGACAGATACCAAGTACCAAAATTAAATCAGGATCAAATAGACCATCTAAACCGTCCTATAACCCCTGAAGAAATAGAAGTTGTCATTGGAAGTCTTCCAACCAAAAAAAGCACAGGTCCAGATGGTTTTAGTGCAGAATTCTATCCGACCTTCAAAGAAGACCTAACACCAATACTCTTCAAACTGTTCCACAAAATAGAAACAGAAGGAACACTACCCAACTCGTTCTATGCAGCCACAATTACACTAATACCAAAAGCACACAAAGATCCGACGAAGAAAGAGAATCTCAGGCCAATCTCTCTTATGGATATCGGTGCAAAAATACTCAATAAAATTCTTGCCAACCGAATCCAAGAACACATCAAAACGATCATTCACCACGATCAAGTAGGCTTCATCCCAGGGATGCAGGGATGGTTCAATAGAAGGAAATCCATCAATGTAATCCACTATATAAACAATCTCAAAGAAAAAAAACCACATGGTCATTTCATTAGATGCTGAAAAAGCATTTGACAAAATTCAGCATCCTTTCATGCTAAAGGTCTTGGAAAGATCAGGAATTCAAGGCCCATATCTAAACATAGTAAAAGCAATTTACAGCAAACCGGTAGCCAGCATCAATCTAAGTGGACAGAAACTTGAAGCAATCCCACTAAAATCAGGGACTAGACAAGGCTGCCCTCTCTCTCCATATCTTTTCAATATAGTACTTGAAGTTCTAGCTAGAGCAATTAGACAAGAAAAAGAGGTCAAAGGGATACAAATTGGAAAGGAAGAAGTCAAACTATCACTATTTGCAGACGATATGATAGTATACATAAGCGACCCAAAGAACTCCACCAGAGAACTCCTACAGCTGATAAACGACTTCAGCAAAGTGGCCGGATATAAAATCAACTCAAGCAAGTCAGAAGCCTTCCTATACTCAAAGGATAAGCAGGCTGAGAAAGAAGTAAGAGAAATAATACCCTTAACAATAGCCACAAACCATGTTAAGTATCTTGGCGTGACTCTAACCAAACAAGTGAAAGATCTGTATGACAAGAACTTCAAGTCTCTGAAGAGAGAAATTGAAGAAGACCTCAGAAGATGGAAAAATCTGCCATGCTCATGGATTGGCAGGATTAATATAGTAAAAATGAGCATCTTACCAAAAGTAATACACAGATTCAATGCAATCCCCATCAAAATCCCAACTCAATTCTTCATAGAGTTAGAAAGAGCAATTCAAAAATTCATCTGGAATAACAGAAAACCCAGAATAGCTAAAACTATTCTCAAGAGTAAAAGAACCTCTGGGGGAATCAGTATCCCGGACCTCAAGCTGTACTACAGAGCAATAGTGTTAAAAACCGCATGGTATTGGTACAGTGACAGACATGTAGATCAATGGAACAGAATTGAAGACCCAGAAATGAATCCACACTCCTATGGTCACTTGATCTTTGACAAAGGAGCTAAAACCATCCAGTGGAAAAAAGATAGCCTTTTCAACAAATGGTGCTGGCTCAGCTGGAGGTCAACATGCAGAAGAATGCAAATTGACCCATTCTTATCTCCTTGCACTAAGCTCAATTCTAAGTGGATCAAAGATCTCCACATAAAACCAGACACACTGAAACTAATAGAAGGGAAACTAGGGAAGAACCTTGAACATATGGGCACAGGGGAGAATTTCCTGAACAGAACTCCAATAGCTTATGCTCTAAGATCAAGAATAGACAAATGGGACCTCATTAAATTACAAAGTTTTTGCAAGGCAAAAGACACTGTCAAAAAGACAAAGCGGCAACCAACTAACTGGGAAATGATCTTTACCAACCTTACATCCGACAGAGGGCTACTATCCAAGATATACAAAGAACTCAAGAAGTTAAACTCCAGAGAGGCAAGTAACCCTATTAAAAAATGGGGTACAGAGCTAAACAAAGTGTTCTCACCTGAAGAATATCTAATGGCTGAGAAGCACCTAAAGAGATGTTCATCATCCTTAGTCATTAGGGAAATGCAAATCAAAACAACCCTGAGATTCCATCTCACACCAGTCAGGATGGCTAAGATCAAAAACACAGGAGACAGCAGTTGTTGGCGAGGATGTGGAGAAAGAGGAACACTCCTCCACTGCTGGTGGAATTGCAAGCTGGTACAACCACTCTGGAAAGCAGTCTGGCAGTTCCTCAGAAAACTGGGCATGACACTCCCGGAGGATCCGGCTATACCACTCCTGGGCATATACCCAGAGGCTTTACTTGCATGCAATAAGGACACATGCTCCACTATGTTCATAGCAGCCTTATTTATAATAGCCAGAAGCTGGAAAGAACCCAGATGTCCCTCAACGGAGGAATGGATTCAGAAGATGTGGTATATCTACACAATGGAATACTACTCTGCAATTAAAAACAATGAATTCACGAAATTCCTAGGCAATGGTCAGAGCTTGAAAATATCATCCTTAGTGAGGTAACCCAATCACAAAAGAACACACATGGTATGCAGTCACTGATAAGGGGATATTGACCCAGAATCTCAGAATACCCTAGACACAATCCACATATCAATAGATTTCTAAGAAGATGGAAGGAGAGACCCCTGGTCCTGGAAAGACTGGATGTAGGGGAACGCCAGGACAGAGTAATGAGAGGGGGTTGAATGGAGAAAAGAGGGAGGGAAGGGGGCTTATTGGACTTTCGGGGAGGGAGGAAACGGGAAAGGGGAAATGATTTGGAATGTAAATTAAAAAAAAATTAAATTAAATTAAATAAATAATTAAAAAAAAGATGTTAGTTAACTCAGTTATATTTAAGGGAAGTGTGTGCTAGCTCTGGGGGAGGTTTAGAAGTGTCCAGTCATTGAGCTAGTCAAAGCATATCAAAATTAGTTGGTGTGTGTGTGTGTGTGTGTGTGTGTGTGTGTGCGTGTGTGTGTGTGTGTTTCATTCATAAATCCAGAGCTTTTGGGCGGATGCAGTGTGTGTGACCCACTGGGAGCCAAAGCGGATTAACTATTCACCACTACAATGAAGAAGCAACAAAAATAATTTTATGGTTAGTGGTCACTGCAACATGAGGAACTATGTTAAAGGGTCAAAACATTAGGAAGGTTGACAACCACTGACTTAAAGAAAGGAAGTCCTTTGTGCTTTGCTGGCTTTCCCTTACATTCTGGCAATTTTATTGCTTCTCTAAAATTAGAACCTGCTTCTTTGGGATTCTAGTGTGTACTGAAAACTGTTAAGGCCTAGGTAAAATACTAAGGCCTTGATGGAACATTAAAGGCGTAGGTAAAATGTTAAGGTTTAGATAACTGTCACCTGTCTAGCCTGCCATTTTGTTCTGTTACTAATATTATAAGAAAACTTTCTCATGTGTTGTTTCTGCTGTTACTAGGAAACTTTCTCATGTCCAAGTTGAGATTTTGTTATGTTCTGTGCTCTTGGAAACCAATCATGATAGAAGCCAGTAGAACTGCTTTATACAATTACCCACAATAAACTTGGACCCAAACCGACCACTCACTAGCACTTCCAGCACCCATATATAAGCTTTTATGGTACAAGCTACATAAGATGGATCCCAACATAAGAGAGACACATGCACCAATATAAGAAACTATTTGAAATATGACTTTCCCTTTGAGTAGGAGTCAAGTAAAGTTTAAATTTCTAAGACCTCATTGTACATGAGTAACTGACATCCTGATTGGCAAGTTAAGACATGAATGTTAGACAAGGCTAATCCTCTGCCTCAGTTAAACACTCCAACCAATGTGAAGCATAAGTGTATAACAAAGGCATGTTCTTAAGGAAAGCCCCTACCCCTAATTCCTGATTGGTGAAATAACTTGGCTCAGATGTTTGTAGATATGAGGCTTCAAAAGTCCTGTAGGACCTTAACTCCTCATCATGGTTCAGTTCCTGAATCTGGCCATGGCTCTGATCAGTCTTGGGGTATAGCATTCAATAAACCATCTTTATTTGACTGAGATTAGTATTTGAGTGGTTTGCGTGGAGATTCCCAGACCCCAACAAAGACCAACTGATTGATCCAGCCTCATGGACTGGACAACTGGATTCCTGGACTTTCTGTTGGTAGACAGCCATTGTAGAACTAGTTAAATCACAGTCTGTAAGTCATTATAACAAATAACACACACACACACACACACACACATATATTCACTCTATTAGTTCTAAAGAACCCTGGCTAATATATCCCTCAAGGAAAATATGAATCCAAGCAGAGTCTCTAAACTCAAATCAATAAACAGATAGTGAGATCAATTCTGTTTAATTCCATCCCCCTTCATAGAAAGTACCAACTCCTGCTTTGTGATACATTAAGTTAACACTGGCCAATTGTAACATAGTAAAGGAAAGAATTATTGAGGAAAAAAGGGGAAAAAGGAGAAAAAATACTTAAGATTTCCACAGCATCAAATAAATACCCACTTGTTCTAGATGTGTTCTCAAAGTGATTCACCACATTTGATCTGTTGAAAGTGTAGTTTTGTTATTGATATTGAGTTTTTAGAGATATGTAGAATTTATTAGTCTTGAGAATTCCAAAAAAAAAGTTTCACTACTTCAATTAAAATATTGTCCTGCATAGTGCTTTTAATCTCAGCACTTGGGAGGAAGAGGCAATCAGATTTCTGAATTCAAGGTCAGCCTTGGCTACAAAGCAACTTTTAGCATATCCAGGACTACACAGAGAAACCTTGTCTTGAATAAAACCAAATGTTTACTGTATCAGTAATTCAGTCATAAATATATTTATTCTTTGAACCTGAGTGAGAATCTAAGTATTATGATAAAATAATAATAATAATAATAATAATAAACAATTTGAAAAATATACTCCCTGTGGAAAACATGAATTAAAATCAAATAAAATAAAGTTGTTTCAAAGAGTATTTAACTCTTTGGCTAAAAATATCTATTAATAGGTACTAACATGGTAAATTTAACTGAAGTCTAGATAAATCCCACATAAATAACTATGTAACTATACTTATTCAATGAACATTTATTGAAATCTATATTCCAGGATCTAGTAATTACTATATACATAGTAATAGTCTAAATCTATATAAAACTCTGCCATACACAACTTTAATTCTAGGCTGGGAAGATAAGCAACATTAATAAAATATACTGCATAATCTGTCATAAAGTGATCAGAATTCCACAAAGGCAAAGAAACAAAGACTTCAGTGTTATACTATTTGAGGAGATAAGTCTACCCACATCCCCACATAATCTAAAAATTTAGACTGAAACGATTTATAGTTTATGAAAACAGAAATTATAATATTTCACAAATAAAAGTGAATTTTCTGACTCTACAGTAAATAGATGATCAATGTGGCACCACACAATCTTTGTCCTAATGACATTACTGTCCTGAGAAGCCCTCAGAACTAATTATCTTGTCTTGATAAAGTCTTCTCACTGATCAGACTTGTGTGGCATCCTTTTTTTTTTTTTTAATCTAGTCAATTCTAGGCACCTTGAAATTTTGTCTGCAAATTCACCTACAAGGAGCACAAGAGTTTATCTTAGACATGATGTTCCCCCTAAACATCTAAGCTGCATGTGTATAAATAGTTAACAAGCATCTCAATGGGCAAAGCCAGCTCCTGGTATCCATTAAGTAAAACTGAAATTGTCCGTATGACTTCTGAATCAAAGAACAGCTACTCTCGTCTGCTAAACTTTCAAGAGTTCCCTTATGGCCTACAGGGGGAAAGTTCAAGCAAGGAGTGTACTTGCAATTTCAGTACATGAGAGGCAGAAACAGGAAAATTGCTCCAAGTCTGAAGCTAGAGTCATCTGTGTAGTGCATACCAGGTCAGTCAAAATGTATATATATACATGCAACAATCTAGGAAACCCTCAGTGATAGAACATGTGTAGTAGGCTCCCATTCCATTTAGGTTTAAAATCAGCAGTGAGAAGGTTAACTGGCTTTTAATTGGGGATTATTTTCTTCCTTGGTGATACATAGCAATGTCAGGACCACTTTGAGTCCTAATAACGTGGAGAATGAGACTGTTACTGGCATCTGTTGGGTAGAGAGAATGGATACAGAGGGGCATCTACAAAACACAGGGCTGCCACCACAACAAAGAATTACCTAATCCCTAATGTTGATAGCCAATATTCAAAGCACTCTAGCCACAGAGTAAAAATGAAGCCAGCCTGGCCTTCATAGTAAATCCTAGATCACTAGTGCCCACATAAACCCTACTGAAAGTGGGAAAGAGGGACTCTTAACCTATTTGTTTGCCTAAAGAACCATGTTTTACCTGTTCTTGTAATGACAGTGAAAGATTGATAGTTGTGCTAAGCTTTGATGTAGAGATGACCACATCCCTAGTCACCTTCTAGGAATGTACAGTTTCTGAAAGGAACTATAAAGAGTTGAACTCTGAACTCAGGGAAACAACAATCTCAAGAAACAAGGGTTGGGTATTTTGTGTCCGCTTTGATCCCTAGTAATTTAAGCTCTGCTAAGACAATCAGGTGATAATAAACATAATCTCAGAAATATTGGATAAGCTATTAAAACATTAATCAAAGTATTTGCACTGATAATAAATAATGACTTTAAAAGAGTCACTTAGGTACTTAAGCAGCAAGATTACCAACCATTGTGACATTTAAGACTGCATGTAAGAGTCAGCTTGTTTAACAAATCATTATGTTACATGCCTGTAATTTCAGCACTTAAGAACTGAGGCAGAAGAATTATGTGTTTAAGGGCAGTCCAGGTTACCCTCAATGAGAACAAAACCAAAAACCAAACCAAACCAAAATAGTTGGTCATCTTAAGAAAACCAAGAGATGTATCAAACCAGAGTCATGAACTGTAAAGTATTCTACACAACACTTTAGCTAAACTTGCACCCAGAGTTTATAGCAAGACTATGGTGGGAGCAGCAATACTCCAAGTCTACCCACCTGCTGCTGTGCTCCAGTGGCAGCATGGCACAGGTAAGTCTCTACTTGTATCTTCATCCACTTAATGACAATATTGTTATGCTCTGCTAGCAACCTTAGCTTTTTTTTATTCCCTTTCAACCCTGATTTGTTGTTGTTGCTGTTTGTGTTGGGAGTATTGTTGATGTTAATGGTGTTTTTTGTTTTACTTTGATCCTTTTCATTGTGTACATTAATCGTTTTATATCACATTGCTACAGAAGGACAGTTTCATGCAAGTATGTAATATGTGTTGAACACATTTTCCCTCACACACCTGTGAGACAAGGTCTTGTCGTGTGTTCTGGACTGACCTCAAACTCATGATCCTTCTGACTCAGCTTCTCAAGTGCTGGGATTATGGGTATGTAATACTTTGAACTGCTTATAAAGCCACTACCTTAATGAAGGTTCTTAGCTTTTCAGCCTAGATTACTGTAACCTTGGGGGGTCTCTTATCTTAAGTGTCTCCTTAAGTCACTCATGTTTTTACATAGTGATGTAATAGCCATAACCACATAATAATGATGATAATAACAATTCTAGGCTGATATGGCTTAAGGGTTGATAGCTCATGTTTAGAAGCTTGAGTGACTGGATTTCAAGTCCTTAAGTACATCAATGCAGTTAATCCTCCTAACAAACAAGTAAGAAAACTCAACTGTGAGTGTTGGAAACCTTTTGCACTAGATCATGATTTGGTCTCAGTCTGATCTGTGCTCTAAGTCCTTAACTTCTGTGCTACACTGCTCTCCTTCAGCTGTCACTCAGCACTTGGTGCGCCCTACAACCATACCTGGGGCAGACTCCAGAACTGAGTCTAATTCACCAAATTCTTACGTTTTCAAGTCACCTTTACATGTAAGTAGTTCATTTCCTGTATGGTGAGATTTGGGCAGTTGTTCTCAGGTAGCCCCATTTGTTTATATTTTGTCTCTTCACTTACTAACACTTCATGTTTAAGCTCAACTTTTCCATATGCAGAAGGGAGAAGGAATAAACTTGAACTGTCAGCAACAGAATTCAGCTAGTTTGTTACAGTTTATGATTTGTCTGTTTTGAGTAGCTAAAACAGATGCAGCATGTATTGGCAAGTCAGTTGGTGTTGGCAATGAATGGATTCAGGAATGTGCAGTAATTATTGCCCAGGAATAGTACTAACAATATTATCTGTAATTCATTCATGAGGTTGTCCATATAAAATGGGAGTTAAAAAACAACTCTCTGGATTCAAACTGCTCAAATTCGTGTCCACTATTTATCTTTAGGAGAATTAACATTTCAGACTGCCACTTGTTTGACCTGTGATTTGTACCTAATGAAGTAAACCATCTTTTATCAGAATTCTGAAAGGATTAAAGGGGAAAATAAATGTAACCTAATTAGTACAATTTATATATATATATATATATATATATATATATATATATATAAAATGTATATATGTATGAAATCTGTAGCTACTTTTGAGTGCATTATTGTATGCCCAGGAGGACTTGAAAAGGAAATAGTGAAACATGACACCTCTAGGACCCTCTAGGACAATCAGGAAGACATCTTGGTGAATGCCACCTGGATGAGTAGATGAACAAAAGAGTATTATCATAAAAATACACTGCAGAATGTGAATTTGAAAAGTATAAAGTCTAAATTTATTGCCTTGTCCCAACTTTCTCTGCCAAGTCCCTCACCCAATTCTGTGCAAGCTGTTCAGCTGCATTTCTTTCCCTTTTTACTAACAACACCTCAACCCTATTCGTCACAAGAGCTCATTCCAGAAACACTGTAATGTTCCTTCTTAGATGATGATCCAAGAAAGGCATAAATAAATCCTTATTTCTTAAGGACACACTTAAATTTTAATATTTGACATTCAAGGCGCTTCACACCTATCTCTCTAGCCCTTGCCTTTCCTTCCTCCATTAAATTGCTCACTGACCTACATCTTTGCTGAGCAGAAGCCTGCTTTTCAACCCTGTTGGTTCCTTGTTTGTTCATGTCTCCATTCTTTGTCTGTCTAGATCCTGGCCACTCTGAGATCCAGGTCTGTCAAACCCCTCTATGAAAGTATTATCTAACTATTGTAGCTTCATCAAAGTTTTCCTATTAAAGATGCTCACAGTTCTGATATCCTGTCACAAAACCACCTTGCATTTTAATTTTAACTCTGAAGTCTCTGTTTCTCAAATGAGTTGTCATCATCTTTGTCATTTTGCTCATGGTGTCCTATATCATAAATTTATGTGCAGTGCTCTGAAAAACCCTCCAATGCATTCTTACTAATGCATATGACCCTTTACTGCTTTAGCAATAGTCAGAACTATTCAAAGAAATAAGCACCTCTGATCTTATCATCATGTCTGGTGCTCCACCCAATGTGAGATCACTGTTTATTTCTACTTAAAGACACCCTTACCTGCATACTGCTATTTGCCAACTCATTTCTAACTGGGTTCTGTACTGGCCCTTGCCTTTCAAGACTTCAGTCTCTTTGACTTTATCAGCACCCCCTGACTTACTTCTGCCACATGGTCTTTGATACTGCCCTCTTTCCTTGGGTGTGAACACAAATCACTTTGTTGAGGTTGGTTCTTTATGGTCTCTTTACTGGCACCTGAAAAAGAAAACTATGACATCATCTAAGTCAATGATCTCCAAACATAACAGGATAAGAATCTTATGTGTTTATCAAAAATTCCAGTGTCTACATCCTGTCCCAAACCTTTTATACCAGAATATTCAAAATAAAGGTCTAGGAGTCAGAATGAGCACTCTAGTAGAAGTCTTCTGACCAGATGAGGCAAGGAGACTCATCTGAGGCACTGGGCAATATTCACCAGCTGATATGATGGAACAGTTGGTTTCTATCACCCATCAGAAAGCCTGTGTTCAGAGGAAAGAGATTATTGATTTTTTTTAGGAATTTAGCATTAGAACTCATTAATTTCTGTTTTATGTCTGTCAATATTGACAGACCAGTGACATAGAGCAACCTGCTTAGGGCATCTGAACTTTAATTTCTTCATATTAAAAAAGAAGAAAATGTGGTGATTTGAAAGAGAATAGTGCCATAGGCTCATATATTTGAAGACTTGATCAAGTGTTGATGGAACTGTTTGAGGAGGATTAGGACATGTGTGTCACTGAAAGCGGGCTTTGAGGTTTCAAAAGTTCATGCCATTTCCAGTTAGAGCTCTTTCCCTCTCCCTCTCCATTTCCCTCTCCCTCTCTACTTCATGGCTGTTGTCCCCACATGCAAGTTCTCAGCTACTGCTCCAGGGCCATACCTGTCTGCTGACATGCATTCCACCTTGACAGTCATGGACTAACCCTCTGAACTGTAAAAAAGGTTCCAGTTAAATACTTTCAGTTGGTCAGGGTCTCACTGTCTGCAGATACCAAACCCAACATTGTTACCGTTGCCAAGAGGCACTGGCTGAGAGGAACCTGGTATGCCTACTCCTTGGGACGTTCAGCCAGTAACTGACCAATACAGACCTGGATGCTTAGAGCCAACTGTCAGACTTAGCTTAGGGACCCTGGTGGCAGAGTTGGTAGGACAGGCTGAGGGGGATTGCAACCCTATTGGAAGAACAGCATAGGCTGGCCTGACCACCCAGTTCTTCCAGGGACTAGACCACTAACCATGGAGTATACAGGAAGGAATCCATGGCTCCAGATACATAGGTAGCAGAAAATGGACTTGTCAGACATAAATTGAGGGTATGCCTTTGGTCTTGTGGAGGTTTGATGCCCCAGCAAAGGGGGATGCTGGAGGAGTGGGGTGGGTGGGTGGAGAAGTGCCCTCCTAGAGGCAAATGGAAGGAGGTGAGGGAAGTTGTGGGATGAGGGGCTTGTGGACAGGTAACCAGGAAGTGGAATATCATTTGATATGTGAATAAATGGAATGATATAATAATAATATATATGTATATATATATAAACATATTTCAAATCTATAGTAAAACACTTTTATTAGATATTTTCTTTATTTACATTTTCAATGTTATCCCCTTTCCTTATTTCCCCTCCAAAAACCCCCTATCCCATCCCCCTCCCTCTGCTCACCAACCCACCCACTCCTGCTTCCCTGCCCTGGATTCCCCTACACTGGGGCATCGAGCCTTCACAGGACCAAGGGCCTCTCCTCTCATTGATGTCCAACAAGGCCACCCTCTGCTACATATGCAGCTAGAGCCATGGGTCCCTCCGTGTGTGCTCTGGGTGGTGGTTTAGTCCCAGGGAGCTCTTGGGGTACTGCTTGGTTCATATTGCTGTTCCCCTTATGGGGCTGCAAACCCCATCAGCTCCTTGGGTCCTTTCTCTAGCTCCTCCATTGGGGACCCTGTGCTCAGTCCAATAGTTGGCTAAGAGCATCCACCTCTGCATTTGTCAGGCACTGGCAGAGCCTCTCAGGAGACAGTTATATCAGGTTCATATCAGCAAGCACTCATTGGCATCCACAATAGTGTCTGTGTTTGGCAATTGTATATGGAATGCCTTTCCTTCAATCTTTTCTCCACAATTTGTCTTTGTATTTCCTCCCATGGATATTTTAATCTCCCTTCTAAGAAGGACCATAGTATCTATACTTTGGTCTTCCTTCTTCTTGAGTTTCATATAGTCTGTGAATTGTATCTTGGGTATTCCAAGATTCTGGGCTAATATCCACTTATCAGTGAGTGCATACAATGTGTTTTCTTTTGTAATTGGGTTACCTCACTCTGGATGATATTTTCTAGTTCTATCCATTTGTCTAAGAATATGATGAATCCATTGTTTTTAATAGCTGAGTAGTATTCCATTGTGTAAATGTAACACATTTTCTGTATCCATTCCTCTGTTGAGGGACATCTGGGTTCTTTCCAGCTTCTGGCTATTATAAATAAGGCTGCTGTGAACATAGTGGAACATATGTCCTTATTACATGTTGGAGTATTTTCTGCATGTATGCCCAGGAATGTGTGTAGCTGGGTCCTCAGGTAGTATTATGTTCAATTTTCTGAAAAACTGACAAATTGATTTCCAGAGTACCAGCTTGAAATCTCACCAGCAATGGAGGCGCGCTCCCTGAGTTTTTGATCTTAGCCATTCTGACTGGTGTGAGGTGGAATCTCAGGATTGTTTTGATTTTCATTTACCTAATGATTAAGGATGTTGAACATTTCCTTAGGTGTTTCTCAGCCATCCTGTATTCCTCAGTTGAGAATTCTTTGTTTAGCTCTGTACCCTATTTTTTAATAGGGCTATTTGGTTCGCTGGAGTCTAACTTCTTGAGTTCTTTGTATATATTGGATATTAGCCTTCTATTGGATGTAGGACTGGTAAAGATCTTTTCCCAATCTGTTGGTTGCCATTTTGTCCTATTGACAGTTTCCTTTGCCTTACAGAAACTTTGGAATTATATGAGGGCCCATTTGTCAATTCTTGATCTTAGAAAACTAGCTATTGGTGTTCTCTTCAGGAAAATTTCCTCTGTGCCCACGTGCTCGAGGCTCTTCCCTACTTTTTTTTTCTATTAATTTCAATGTATATGGTTTTATGAGGAGGTCCTTGATCCAAGTGGACTTAAGCATTGTCAAGGGGATAAGAATGGATCGATTTGCATTTTTCTACATGCTAACTGCCAGTTGAACCAGCACCATTTGTTGAAAATGCTGTTTTTTACCCCACTGGATGGTTTTAGCTCTCTTGTCAAAGATCAAGTGACCATAGGTATGTGAGTTCATTTCTGGGTCTTTAATTCTATACCATTAATCTACCTGCCTGTCACTGTACCAATACAATTGCTCTGTACTATAGCTTGAGGTCAGGGATAGTGATTTCCCCAGAACTTCTTTTATTATTGATAATAGTTTTAGCTATCCTGGGTTTGTTGTTATTCCAGATAAATTTGGAAATTGTTCTTTCTAAGTCTATGAAGAATTGAGTAGGAATTTTGATATGGATTGCATTGAATATGTAGATTGCTTTAAGCAAGATGGCCATTTTTACTATATTAATCCTACCAATCTATGAGCATGGGAGATCTATCCATCTTCTGAGATCTTCTTCCATTTCTTTCTTCAGAGCCTTGAAGTTCTTGTCATACAGTTCTTTCACTTGCTTAGTTAGAATCACACCAAGGTATTTTATATTATTTGTGACTATTGTGAAGAGTGTCATTTCCCTAATTTCTTTCTCAGCCTCTGTATCCTTTGAGTATAGGAAGGCTACTGATTTGTTTGAGTTAATTTTATATCCAGCCACTTTGCTGAAGGTGTTAATCAGGTTTAGGAGTTGTCTGGTGGAGTTTTGGGGGCCACTTAAGTATATGATCATATCATCTGCAAATAGTGATATTTTGACTTCTTCCTTTCCAACATGTGTCCCTTTGATCTCCTTTTGTTGTCTAAGGTCTCTGGCTAGGACTTCAAGTACTATATTGAATGGGTAGGACAGCCTAGTCTAGTTCCTGATTTTAGTGGGATTGCTTCAAGTTTCTCTCCATTTAATTTGATGTTGGCTACTGGTTTGCTGTATATTGCTTTTACTATGTTTAGGTAAGGGCCTTGAATTCCAGATCTTTCCAAGACTTTTTTTTCTTTTTTTAAATTAATTTATTTTTTTCTTAAGTTTTTTTATTTACATTCCAAATGATTTCCCCTTTCCCGTTTCCTCCCTCCCCGAAAGACCCATAAGCCCCCTTCCCTCCCTCTGTTCCCCATTCAACCCCCTCTCGCTTCTCTCTCCTGGCATTCTCCTACATCTAGTCTTTCCAGGACCAGGGGTCTCTCCTTCCATCTTCTTGGAAATCTATTCATATGTGAATCGTGTCTTGGGTATTCCAAGATTCTGGGTTAATATCCCATTATTAGTGACTGCATACCATGTGTGTTCTTTTGTGATTGGGTTACCTCACTAAGGATGATATTTTCCAGTTCTGACCATTTGCCTAGGAATTTCGTGAATCCATTGTTTTTAATTGCAGAGTAGTATTCCATTGTGTAAATATACCACATCTTCTGAATCCATTCCTCCGTTGAGGGACATCTGGGTTCTTTTCATCTTCTGGTTGGTTGATTCTTTGTATAGTTCTTTTTGTTTCTATTTGATTGATTTCAGGACTGAGTTTGATTATTTCCTGCCATCTACTCTTCTTTGGTGTATTTGCTTCTTTTTGTTCTAGAGCTTTCAGATGTGCTGTCAAGCTCCTAGTGTATGCTCTCTCCAGTTTCTCTTTGGAGGCACTCAGAGCTATGAGTTTTCCTCTTAGCTCTGCTTTCATTGTGTCCCATAAGTTTGGGTATGTTGTCTCTTCATTTTCATTAAATTCTAAAAAGTTTTTAATTTCTTTCTTAATTCTTCCTTGACTAAGTTATCATTGAGTAGGGTGTGTTCAGCTTCCATGTGTATGTGGGCTTTCTGTTGTTTTTGTTGTTATTGAAGACCAGCCTTAATCTGTAGTGTTCTGATAGGAGGCATGGGATTATTTCAATCTTCTTATATCTGTTGAGGTCTGTTTTGTGCCCAATTATATGGTCAGTTTTGGAGAAGGTACCAAGAGGTGCTAAGAAGAAGTTGTTTTCTTTTGATTTAAGATGAAATGTTCCATAGATATCTGTTAAACCCATTTGGTTCATAATTTCTCTTAGTTTCACTGTGTCTGTTTATTTTGTGTTTCCCTGATCTGTCCATTGGTAAGAGTGTGGAGTTGAAGTCTCCCACTATTATTGTGTGAGGTGCAATGTGTGCTTTGAGCTTTAGTAAAGTTTCTTTTATGACTGTGGGTATCCTTGCATTTGGAGCATAGATGTTCAGAATTGGTAGATTTTTTTTTCCTTTGATGAGTATGAAGTGTCCTTCCTTATCCTTTTTGATAACTTTAGGTTGAAAGTATATTTTATTCAATATTAGAATGGCTACTCCATCTTCTTTCTTGGAACCATTTGCTTGGAAAATTGTTTTCCAGCCTTTTACTCTGAGGTAATGTCTGTCTTTTTCACTGAGGTGGGTTTCCTGTATGCAACAAAATGTTGAGTCCTGTTTATGTATCCAGTTAGTCTGTATCTTATTATTGAAGAATTGAGTACATTGATATGAAGAGATGTTAAGTAATAGTGATTGTCGCTTCCTGCTATTTTTGTTGTTAGAGATGGAATTATGTTTATGTGGTTATCTTCTTTTTGTTAAAAGAAGATTATTTTCTTGCTTTTTCTAGGGTATAGTTTCCTTCCTTTTGTTGGCCTTTTCCATTTATTATCCTTTGGATTTGTGGAAAGATATTGTGTAATTTGTTTTTATCATGGAATACCTTGGTTTCTCCATCTATGGTAATTGAGAGTTTTCCTGGGTATAGTAGTCTGGGCTGGCATTTGTGTTTGTTCTTTTAGGGTCTGTATGACATCTGCCTAGGATCTTCTGGCTTTTATAGTCTCTTGTGAGAAGTCTGGTGTAATTCTGATAGGTCTGCCTTGATATGTTACTTGACCTTTTTTCCTTACTGCTTTTAATATTCTTTTTTTTTGTTATTGTTCTTCATTTGGTGTTTTGATTATTATGTGATTGGAGGAATTTCTGTTCTTGTCCAGTCTATTTGAAGTTCTGTAGCCTTCTTGTATGCTCAAGGGCATCTCTTTCTTTAGGTTAGGAAAGTTTTCTTCTACAATTTTGTTGAAGTTATTTACTGGGCCTTTGAGTTGAGAATCTTCACTCTCTTCTATACTTACAATCCTTAGGTTTGGTCTTCTCATTGTATCCCGAATTTCCTGGATGTTTTGGGTTAAGAGATTTTTGCATTTTGCCTTTTTTGACTGTTGTGTCAATGTTTTCTATGGTATCTTCTGCACTCGAAATTTTCTCTATCTCTTGTATTCTGTTGGTGATGCTTGTTCTTGCATTTATGACTTCTGATCTCTTTCCTAGGTTTTCTAGCACCAGGGTTGTCTCTTGTTGTGATTTCTTTATTGTTTCTCCTTCCATTTTTAGATACTGGAGGGTTTTGTTCAATCCCTTCACCTGTTATTTTGTGTTTTCCTGTAATTCTTTAAGGGAATTTTGTGTTTCTTCTTTCAGGGATTCTACCTGTTTAACCTGAGTTCTCCTGTATTTCTTTAAGGGAGTTATTTCTGTCCTTCTTAAAGTCCTCTATCAGCATCTTGAGATCTGATTTTAAATCCAAATCTTGCTTTTTCCATGTGTTGTCATATCCAGGACTTGCTGTAGTGGGAGAACTGAGATCTGAAGTTGCCATGTAGCCTTGGTTTCTGTTGGTATGGTTCTTGCGCTTGTGCCGTCTGGTTATCTCTGGTGTTAACTGGCCTTGCTGTCTCTGGCTGGAGCTTGTACCTCCTGTGGGCCTGTAAGCCTGTGTCAGCACTCCTGGGAAACCATCTTTCTCCTGGCAGAACCTGTGTACAGAGGGCTGTGGGACAGCCCTAACTCTTGGGTGCAGATGGTGATCAGAAAGATCCTATGTCAGCTGCTCCACTGTTCCTGAGCCCTGAACACTTGCTCCTGGCCAGTCCCACCTTGGACAGTCACTGGAGAGAAAATGGCCATCTCACCTCCAAGCCTGGGAATAAGGGTGCTCCCAGGAGACCAGCTCTCCCCTGGCGAGACCAGATAGAGGGCCATGGAACAGCTCCAGCTCCTAGGTGCAGATGGCAACCAGAAGGGCACAGTAAAACACTTTAACTGCTTAGACCTGCTTTTTTCTTTTTAAAGATTTATTTATTTATTATATGCGAGTACACTGTAGCTGTCTTCAGACACTCCAGAAGAGGAAGTCAGATCTCATTACAAATGGTTGTAAGCCACCATGTGGTTGCTGGGATTTGAACTCAGGACCTTCGGAAGAGCAGTCAGTGTTCTTAACCACTGAGCCAGCTCACCAGTCCCCTAGACCTGCTTTAAAACAATCAAAAAAGAAAACAAAAATGAAGTACAATAATTTTTACTGGATCTGAATGATGTCTTACATATAAAGTTTTTGAACTTTTTGTCACTGGTCTATAACAATGAGGACTTTTACGTAATCTAACCCTTTAGGTTTCTAATAAGAATCTGTGTTTTGTTTTGTTTTCATCTTAAAACTAAGAATGTACAGGCTGCAAGTGTGGGTTCAAGTGTAGGCCTGTGTACTCAAAACTCAGTACTGCAATGAAAAAAAAGAAAATGTTTTTAAACTGAAAAGAAAAAAGAAAAAAAAGAAAAGTCGCAAAGACAGCAAATAAGTAAAGGAGGGTGTATTTGCTTCCTTTTGATGTAGAGCTCTCAGGTGTGCTGTTAAGTTGTTAATATAGGAGCTCTCCAATTTCTCTACAAGTGCACTAAGTACTACTATGAATTTTCCTCTTAGCACTGCTTTCATTATGTCACCTAAGTTTGGGTATGTTGTGTCATAATTTCCATTGAATTACAAGAAGTCTTTGATTTCTTTCTTTATTTCTTCCCTGACCAAGCTATCAATGGGTAGAGAGTTCTTCACTTTCCATGGGTATGTGGGTTTTCTACTATTTTTGTTGTTTTTGAAAACCAGCCTTAGGTCATGGTGATATGAGAGGATACATGGGATTATTTCAATCTTTATGTATTGGTTGAGGCTTGTTTTTCACCAATTATATGGTCAATTTTGTAGATAGTACCATGAGGTGCTAAGAAGAAGGTGTATTCTTTTGTTTTAGGGTGAAATGTCCTGTAGATATCTATTACATCCATTTGATTCATGACTTCTGTTAGTTTCACTATGTCTCTGTTTAGTTTCTGTTTCAATGAACTCAACAAAACTGGAAGATCTGGATGAAATGGACAATTTTCTAGACAGATATCATATACCAAAGTTAAATCAAGAGCAGTTAAATCAACACTATCTAAACAGTCCCTCATCATCTAAGGAAATAGAAGTCATTAAGAACCTCCCAACCGCTAGGTGGTGGTGGCGCATGCCTTTAATCCCAGCACTTGGGAGGCAGAGGCAGGAGGATTTCTGAGTTCGAGGCCAGCCTGGTCTACACAGTGAGTTCCAGGACAGCCAGGGCTACACAGAGAAACCCTATCTCAAAAAAACCAAAAAAAAAAAAAAAGAACCTCCCAACCAAAAAAGACCAGGGTCAGATGGCTTTAGTGTAGAATTCTACCAGACTTTCAAAGAAGACCTAATGCAAATATTCCTCAAACTATTCCATAAAATAAAAACAGAAGGGACACTACCTAATTCATTCTATCAGGTCACAATTACTCTAATACCTAAACCACACAAGAACCCAACCAAAAAAGAGAACTTCAGACCAATCTCACTTATGAATATCGATGCAAAAATACTCAATAAAATTCTTGCAAACTGAATCGAAGAACACATTAAAACCATCATTCACCATGATCAAGTAGGCTTCATCCCAGGGATGCAGGGATGGTTCAATATAAGGAAGTCCATTAACGTCATCCACTATATAAATAAGCTCAAAGAAAAAGAATCACACGATCATCTTTGACAAAATACAACACCCATTCACGTATTGGAGAGATCAGGAATTCAAGGTCCATTCCTAAACATAATAAAAGCAATTTACTGCAACGCAACAGCCAATATCAAATTAAATGGAGAGATACTTGAAGCAATCCCATTAAAATCAGATATAAGACAAAGATGCCCACTTTTCCCATATCTACTCAGTATAGTACTCAAAGTTCTAGCTAGAACAACAAGACAACAAAAAAAGATCAAGTGGATACAAATTAGCAAATAAGAAGTAAAGGTATCACTATGTGCAGATGATATGATAGTATAGGTAAAGGACCCCAAAAATTCTACCAGAGAACTTCTACATCTGATAAACAACTTCAGCAAAGTAGCTGGATATAAAATTAACTCAAATAAATCAGTAGCCTTCCTTTATACAAATGGTAATCAAGCTGAGAAAGAAATTAGGGAAACAATTCCCTTTATGCTAGCCACAAATAATATAAAATATTTCTGGGTAACTCTAACCAAACAAGTGAAAGATCTGTATGACAATAATTCAAGTCTCTCAAGAGAGAAATAAAAGAATATCTCAGAAAATGGTGAAACCTCTCATGCTCATGGATTGACAGAATTAACACAGTAAAAATGGCCATCCTACGAAAGGCAATCTACAGATTCAACACAATCTCCATCAAAATCCCAACACAATTCTTCAATGACATGGAAACAGCAATTCTCAAATGCATCTGGAAAAGCAAACAACCCAGAACAGCGAAAACAATTCTTAACAATAAAAGAACTGGGGGAATCACCATTCCTGACCTCAAGCTATACTACAGAGCAATAGTGATAAAAAAAAAAAAACTGAATGGTATTGGTAGAGAGAAAGACACGTCGATCAATGGAATAGAATTGAAGACCCAGAAATAAAACCATGCATATATGGACACTTGATCTTTGAAAAAGGCAAAAATATACAATGGAAAAGAGAAATCATCTTCAATAAATGGTGCTGGTCTAACTGGCAGTCTGTACATAGAAAAATGAAAATAGATCCAAATTTGTTACCTTGCACAAAGCTCAAATTTAAGTGCATCAAGGACTTCACCATAAAAATCAGATACACTGAATTTAATAGAAGAGAAAGTGGGAAAGAGCCTTGAAATCCCTGGCACAGGTGGAAATATGTTTAAGCGGCCTAGTTTGTGATAGCTAGAAGCTGGAAACAACCCAAATGTCCCACAACAGAAGAATGGATATAAAAAATGTTGTTCATTTACACAATGGAATACTACTCAGCTATTAAAAGTGAGGACATCATGAGTTTTTCAGGCATATGTATGGAACTAGAAAATATCCTGAGTGAGGTATCTCAGACCCAAAAGGACATGCATGGTATATACTTACTAATAAGTGGATATTAGCCAAAATTACAGAATACCCAGGATACAATCCACAGAACTCAAAAAGGTTAACAAGCCAAAGGGCCCAAGGGGAGGTGCATCAATCCCACTTGGGCAGGAGAAGAAAGCAATCACAGGAGTGGGGAGAGAGGGAGGGATCTTGGTGGGAAAGGGGACAGGGAACAGAAGAGGGTAACATGATCAGGTACTGGGTGAGAGGAACAGGACTAAAGTCCCGAGGGCCAGCAGAAAGGATGGAAACAGGCAACCTCGGGATGTAGAAGGTGGGGGTACCCTCCAGAATGTACCAGAGACCTGGGAGGTAAGAGATTCTCAGGACTCAAAGGGAGGGACCTTAGATGAAATGCCCTACAGTAGGGAGAGGGAACTTGTAGAGCTTATCTCCAGCAGAAAGACAGGACATCTGAGCCAGAATTGTTCCTGTCTGAAAAAACTACAGGAGCAAAAATGTAGAAAAGTCTGAGGAAAAGGAGGTCCAGCGACAGGCCCAAATTGGGATCCAGCTCACGGGGAGGCCTCACAGCCTGACACTATTACTGAGGCTATGGAGTGCTCACAAAAAGGGGCCTATCATGACTGCCCTCCAAAAAAACCCAACAAGCAGCTGAAAGAGTCAGATGCAGATATTTACACCCAACTAATGGACAGAAGCTGCTGACCCCTGTGGTTGAATTAGGGAAAAGCTGAAAGAAGCAGAGGAGAAGGGCGACCCTTAAGGAGAACCAGCAGTCTCAACTAACCTGGACCCCAAGATCTCTCAGACACTGGACATACACCATAATACACCAGCGGATATGAGGTCCCCCAACACACATACTGCAGAGGACTGCAGGGTCTGGATTCAGTCAGAGAAGATGCATCTAACCCTCAAGAGACTGGAAGTCCAAGGGAACAGGGAGGTCTGAGAGAGGGTGGGGTGTGGGATGGAGAACAGTCAGAGAGTGGATCAGGAGGGGCATAAAATCTGGACTATAAAAAAAGATTAAATAAAATTTTTATAAAAAGAAAGGAGGGATAGAGGAAGAGAGGAGGAGGGAGCGATAACAAATCATTAGTTCTCATGGAGTCCCACGGAGTAATTTTTAGAACTTTCAGAAATATCATCTGTATTCGTTACTTTTCATGTTGCTGTGATAAAAGTGCCTAGCAGAGGAAACTCAAATGAAGACAATTTTATTTTGGTTATTGGTTTCAGAGGGTACGAGCCTGAAGAAGGCATGAAAAAGTGGCCTCAAAGTGGCAGACTCAGGTTAATAGCACTTGCAGAGGACCCAAGTTTGGTTTCCAAGCCCCACATTGGGTAGTTCAAAACTGCTTGTAATTCCAGCTCCAAAGGATCTGACTTCTGGACTCACACGTGTGTGTGTGTGTGTGTGTGTGTGTGTGTGTGTGTGTGTCTATGAATAAATAAAATATTTAACACAAAGACAGACTTCAACAAAGAACATCTCTTAACATGTAAAAATGCTTCACTTACAATTTTAAAATATATTATGAGTTGAATTATATTTACATTTATATCACCTTCTTTTCAGTGCTAAACAAGACATGCAGGGAGCAGATAGGAGGACTTTCCAGTCAGCCTCATGACGTCAGCCTTGTAGTCCATAGGGCTGTTAGACCTGTGCCATATGAAAATAAGTCCACAGTCTAAGGGGTTCAGGAACACAATCTTATTTTAGAATGTACTTTGGAACTTAAATTAGCATTACATTTAATATCTAAACCTTATGTTTGAAAGTTCACTTAATACCAAAAGTAGTTACCTACTGACCTAAGAGGCCCTGACAGCTCAGAGCTGTCATATTCCTCCATTTACCCCATTCCCTGCTTTCCTCCAACCTGCACTTCCCCCCTCTACTCTTCCCTCTCTCTCTCCTTTCCTTTCCTTTCCTTTTCTTTCCTTTTTTCCTCCCATCTTTCCTTCATTTTCTAAATAGTTTCTCCCTCCAAGCTTTTAGAGAATGAGACAAGGTGATGCGTATAAAATCTGAACAGCATATGCAATGCCAAGTATCCTGTTTTTTGCAAAACACTCCAGCAGAAGCACACCATTAATACTAGAAAAGGAAGTGTTCTCATAGTCTGTGAAATCCAGTTCACCCATTTACAGAACAAGGAAGACAACATGACATTTCCCTGATTTGCTTACTCGCAGATTATTTCCACGCTTGATTGGCTGTGACACTAGATTTCACACAGCAAGGACAGACATTCTTTTGTGTTACTCTAAGCTTGCATGCCTACAACTGTACAACCAGCACATTTACCACTGAAACATGTGGCAATTAAGACATTTATATATGTCAAATCTAAATTGTGATATGTCATATGAATAAAATGCATATGGATTTTGGAGGCAATATTAAAGCATGTAAAACACTCCTAGAAGATACTATCAGTGACTTTTACATGGAGTACATGTTGAAACAACAATATTTGGGCATATAAAATTAACTGAAGTGAAAGATATTATTTAACTTGATCTTATCCTGGTCTATTTACTTTTTAAATTCAGCAACTAGAAACATTCATATTAAATATATGGCTCATGTTTTTTAAAACAAAAAAGATAATTCATTTTTCAAATATGACTTGATAATTATTTTAAACTGTTAGCTACTAGACAGTGAAATGAAAGAAACTACAGTCATCATTCTTCTTGGTATAAATATGTGCCCAGTATTGGTGAATATATAAATATATATGTATATAAAATTATATATATAATTTAATATATATTTTATATGTTAAACATATATTGAATATTAATATATAAATATTATATACATACAAAATCTTACTGGACATTTGAAACCTTATTTGATTTTTTTGCAAAATAGAGACACAATAGTCTTCCTCAGGGATGAGCCTTTTAGTTGGTTATTTGATACCAACTGGTATCAACTTGTGGACTAGTGATTATTCTCAATTTGGGAGTAGCTTATTTACATTTCAGTGTAATGTTTTTCTTTAACAATTTCTCACATGTATATAATGTACTTGGGTCATTTTCATCACCACTACTATCTCTTACCCCCTCCCCCTCCTAGTGAATTTCTTTTTCTTCTTCCTTCCCTAGAAATCTCCCTTCTATTTGCCTATCGTTGTTTTATGGCCCACTGAGTTCAGGAGTGATGCTTACATGAGCACAGGAGGGCATCATTTCCTCCAGTGTGGGCCACTTACTGAATATAAGTGGGTTATAGCACTGAAGAAAATAATTTCTCCTCCTCCAGCAACCATGAACAACATGTAGCTCCTCAGGGAGGGTTGGCCTGTGTGTGCCTCCCTTGGTTCACAGTTCTGTTGCATCTCACTTATCTGTAGAACAGATCTTTCTCAAATGATAATGCACATTTCTTAAGACTTTTGTTAGTTAGTTAACATATCAAGTCTTTACACATTTTTAATCTAATGTCTAAAAAAATAAGATGTTCCAGGTGTGGGTGGTACATGCCTTTCTTTAACCCCAGCACTTGGGAGGTAGAGGGAGGTAGGTCTCTGAGTTGGAGCCCAGCCTGATCTACAGAGGGAGTTCATATCAGCCAAGGCTACACAAACAAACAGTCTCAAAAAGCTACAAAAATCCCTCAAGCAACAACAACAAGAACAACTTATATTCTCTCAGCTTCAGCAGTTCAGTCTGTTATCATCATGATGGGAAGCATGAGAGCCTGCAGGCAGACTGGTGCTGGAGGAGCCAAGAGTTTTACATCTTGATCCGAAGGCATCCAAGAGAGGACTCTTCTGCATGTAGCCAGGAGAGGGTCTCTTTTACACTGGTTGAACCTAAGCATAGAACCTCAAAGCTTACCTCTACAGTGTCATAGCTCCTCCAACAAGGCCACACCTCCTAACACTGCCACTTTCCATGGGCCAAGCATATGAAAACCATCCTGGCTTCATAAATCAGTTTTTTTCCTACAATTTTCACAATTTTTATGAATTACTCTAGTTCAAATACAGATAAATATTCTTTATTTGTAGGTTACAAAGAACTCAATAGTAAAACAAAAATGATTCAGGTTAGTGTCTTTTAAATATAATACCCTCAATCATCTTTTCATTTTTTCTGTATTTTGTCATTTACTGTTTACTACTTCCTCTTGAGTCATTCTTTTTATTCATAACTTTTCAAATTCAGGGTTTTCGTTGTAAGGTTTTTTTTTTCCTAATTTATTGCAAGTAAATTATATACATCATTGTCACTTAAAAGTTTTCTTTCTAATCTTTTCCACATGTGTTTACCCATGTTTATTCTTAAACTTATAGCATTACTGCCCCTCCTTTCCCTTAGTAAGGTAAATTAATATTTTCTAAGAACTGAAGTTTTAATTTATTTTACTTGACTTTCTACTGATTTTCTTTCTTCCACATTTTCCATTTTTATGTCCTTTAACTTCTGTTTCTAATTAGTTATGGCTCATTGTTCTCTTTTTCAGTCTCTTAAATTATTTGAATTTTGAGTTAAAATATAATTGTATTATTTTCCTTCTCTTTCCTCCTTCTAACCTTTCCATACCAACTTGCTCCCTCTCAAACTCATTATCTCTTTTTCTTTCATTATTATTGTTACATATACATATATAAATAGATAAATACAACCTGCTCAGTCTCCTTAGTGTTTCTCACATGTATATAATTTCATAATTCACCACTTTGTATTAAGTAACTCAAATAATCAGTTAGGAGGCTCATCCCTGGGGAAGACTATTTTGTTTCTGTTTTAAAAATAAGCAAAGTTCTAAATGCCCATTAGGTGGGAAAAGAAAAAGATCACAGATGATTTTGGTTTCCTCTTCTTCTTCTTCTTCTTCTTCTTCTTCTTCTTCTTCTTCTTCTTCTTCTTCTTCTTCTTCTTCTTCTTCTTCTTCTTCTTCTTCCTCTTCCTCTTTGCTGTCTTCTATGTCTTTTTGCTTCTTGAGAAAATATACTCTTGTGACTTGGCACTGCTGAGAGAGCTGCTCTTGGGTCTCAGCTCACTCTGCCGAGTGCATGTAGGAATAGGCCTAGGCACTCAGGGCCTTGAGCACCATCATGGCTGGGAGAATGGAATGCTTGTGCAATAGTGCAATATTTTAGAAGAACTGAAAAATATGTCGGAATTCCATTTAGCAAGCTATCTGATGCAGAAAGAAAAAAGAATGTTCACATTCTTTTAGCAAGGGATGGGGGTAGAGATGATGATTCACCTGAGCTTTGAAGTTAAGAAGGTTTTCGACCTGCCACAGTAGCATAGCTCATGGCTCCTTGAGGAATGAGATTATTGCCATCATTGTCTAGTTAAGATGACCACTGTGTTCTGTTTTCTATGGGAGTCACTCCTGTGTCAGAAAAAGTGTCATATTCCAATGGGGTCTTTGGAAGAAGACAGTGGTCCAATTCCTAAACTATTCCTAAGAACCTGAAGAGAAGGAATTATTCTTCCAAACGTATTCTACAAGGACAGACTTACACTGCTATCAAAATAGCACACAACAATGAACAGAAACTACCAGCCAGATCATTAATCAACGCAGATACAAAACTCCCTAATGATATATCAAACCAAATTTAATAGCAAATTAACAAGATTACTCACCATCCTAAGGATGTAAGGATCATCCACCATACATGAACAGATAATATTACCATACAAATCAACTCAACAAAGCACAAAAATCATATGATTATCTCAATAGATGTAGAAAAGGCATTTGATAGTATACCCAGCTGGAGTTGTGGCTCAGGAGGGAACAATTTGTATAGGATGTGAAAACAAGATAATAAATAACTAGAATATAATCCAATGTCACTTTATGACCAAAAAAAAAAGCCCCTCTGAAGGGAAAATGGCTATAGAAAGAATGATTGGACCTTAACATATTCAAAGTCCATGTAACATGGGGAAAGGCTGAGAGTTGTCTTCTCTGGATGTGGCACAGAACCAGGATGTCACTTTCGGCACCTACTCAGCATGGTGCTGGAAGTCCTCGTCAGAGCTATTAGGTAAGAGAAGGAAATAAAGGAGGAAGTCAGACAGGCAGTGTTTTCAAAGATAAGATGTTGTATTAAAACCCCAAAGAGCCCACCAAAACCTCTCAGAATAAATTTAATTCAGCCAAGTTTCAGATCACAAAGGTAAGAGAAATCAGTAATGTTGTCATATACAAATATTGATTTATCTGAAAAAATCAATAAAGCAACCTCATTTACAACAGCTGCATTGTATTAAACATTAACTGTCTAGGAACAACTTTAACAAAAGTGAAAATTCTGTACAGTGAAAACTATAAAATGTTGATGAAACAAATTAAAGAAGACAGGAAAATGGAAAGATACCTATGTTCATGTAATATTGTTAAAAAAATCCATACTAACTAAAGTAACATATAAATTCAATGAAATCCTTATCAAAATACCAAAGGCATTGTTTCCAAAGGTAAAAAGAAATGAACCTAAAAGTTGTATAGAAACACACACACACACAACCTATTCACACATCTGAATAACTAAAGTCATCTTAAGCAGACAGAACAAAGCAGAAAGAGTTATATGCCAGCTTCAAAACATACCACAAACCTGCTGTAATAAAAGTTCATGGAATTGGCACAATAACAAATACACAAAACAATGAAACAACAGATAATCTAAAAGTAAAACCCTGAGTCTATGCCAGATGCTTTCTAACAAAGATGGTAAAAACACACACTAAAAAGGGAATGTTTTAAAATTAACAGCACTGGGAAAACTGGACTTTCACATGTCAAAGAAGTAAACTAGACTACCTGTCACTAAGTTCATAAAGAAATTAAGAAGTTGAATGTAAGATTTGAAACTACAGAAAAATACAGGAAAGCACACCAGGGCATTGGGATAGAAAAGAGATTTGTGAGACCCACCCCCAAAAGCACAGGAGATAAAAATGCATAAATGAGGTACCTTCAAAGTTAAAATCTTCTGGGCAGCAAAGGAAACAACCATGAGAAGAAAGAGGCTACTTCAAAATGGGAGGAGGTATTTGCAAACTTTCTATCTGACAAAGGATTAGTGTCTACACCATATAACGATCTCCACAAATTTGGAGGCAAAACCCCAAACAATTCTAATTTAAGAAAGACAATACATTTAAGTTGATATTTCTCAAGAGAAGACATGCAAATGGCCAGGAGGGGTAAAAATCATGTTCAATATCCCCAGTCACAAGGAACTGAAGACTCAACCACAGAGAGACCGTAGATCACTCCAATAAGAACGACTTCTATCAAAGGCAAAAGAAGACAAGTGCTCACAAGGATTGGAGAAAATGGAGCTATAGAATTCTACTAGTGTAAATGTAATTTAAATTACTACAAGATATTGGGAGGTTCCACAAAAAACTTATGATGATGCCAGAACTATATGATACCAGTTATGGTAGCACGAGATATATATCAAAACAATTGGAAGTGAATAAATTGAAGAGACATTTATACCTCTTTGTTTATTATAACACTAGTCATAATAACAGACATAACTAAACATTATTATCCATTAAGTGATGAATGAATAAAGAAAGTGTGGTACATAAATTCGTGTAATATTGTTCAGTCATTAAGAAGAATGAAATTCAAAGGAGTTGGTATTTGTGTCAGGGATGGAACTGTGGGATATGATGCTAAGTGAAATAAGCCCAGTGCAGAAAGACTTGCCAATAATTGCATGTATGACCTAGCTCACACTCAATAGAAGTTAACTGATTTTTCTGTTCCCTTTTTAAAAAGTACCTTATCTGCCTGGGTACGGCCACATACGATAATTCCAGAACTTGGGAGGCTAGAGCAGGGAGATCTCCATTTCAAGTTCAGCCTGGGCCATCAAGTTAGTTCTTGGTCAACCTGAACTACATAGCAAGACTCTGTCCATTCAAACCAAAAGAAAAAAAATAGTAGTAGGAAAGTGTACCTTATCTCTCCCTAGTCTCTTTTCCCCTCCTCAATCTAGGTAAATTTTCTTAGATTTCTGCACAAGTTGGGATGAGGAAGTCATCAGGCTGTAGCCTGTCTGCTACAGTTGCTGCAGACTGGAAGTTGTGAGCAGATTTTGTTGTATTCACTCCGTGTTGTGTTGATTGACTTAGTCACTTTGCTAACATTTTACTGGACCTTTTCAATTAGTTTACTTAAGCCAAATCATGCTGCTGGAGTTTGACTCTGTACTGTCCTTTAGGTGTGGACAGTGTTCTGGTAGAAAATCCTACTGTGGGTAAAATGAATCTGAAGACTTTGTGTATTCCCCATGGTAAAAAAAGAAAACCTGTTAGAGCTGTGTCTATTGATTGCGTCAGGAGGCTCCCGGGCTCTGGCTCTACCTACCTATTAAAAGACGTTCTTTTTTTGAGACTTATTTATTTATTTATTATATGTAAGTACACTGTAGCTGTCTTCAGACATTCCATCTTCAGACATGTCATCAGATCTCATTATGGATGGTTGTGAGCCACCATGTGGTTGCTGGAATTTGAATTTGGGATCTTCAGAAGAGTAGGCAGTGCTCTTAACTGCTGAGCCATCTCTCCAGCCCCAAAAGTCATGAATTTTTTTTTTTTTAAGATTTATTTATATCTAAGTAGCTGTGTTCAGACACACCAGAAGAGGGCGTCAGATTTCTGTATGGATGTTTGTGAGCCACCATGTGGTTGCTGGGATTTGAACTCAGAACCTTTGGAAGAACAGTCAGTGCTCTTAACTGCTGAGCCATCTCTCCAGCCCCTCTACCTACCTATTATCTCCCATTCTCTGCCACAATTCCCTCCAATTTTCCCAGTTAATTAACTATTTTTCTCCATTGGCTTTGTTATTCCTCCAGTAATCCCATTCCTTCCTGATTCCAAGGCTGCACAGGCTGCCTGCTCAGCATACTCCTCTCTAAGCCGGTTTACCTTGCTGCCTCGTGTGTGCTTTAAGCCTCACCAACATTCTTCTTTTTCTTTTTTTTTTAAATATATATATATTTTATTTTCTATATTCTTTATTTACATTCCAAATGATTTCCACTTTCCCTGTTCCCCCCTCCCCGGAAGTCCCATAAGCCCTCTTCCCTCCCCCTGTTCCCCATTTACCTAAGAATTTCATGAAATCATTGTTTTTAATTGCTGAGTAGTATTCCATTGTGTAAATATACATGGAAACTATCTCTGATAAAATTGAAGAAATATATAGAAAAACACGTTAAGATTGACTATTTCATGGAAAAATTATACAGATAAGATGGTAGGCATAAAAATATTCCTAAGTTGATTGAAAGTGGAATTATAAACATTTTCTGATAAAACTGAAAATCTACAAGGTAAATATTTCTGATAAAACTCAAGAAATATATAGAAAAACACATTAAAACTGACTATTTCATGAAAAATTATACAGATAAGATGGTAGGCATAAAAATATTACTAAATTGATTGAAAGTAGAATTAAAAACATTTTCTGATAAAATTGAAGATTTACATGGAAACTATCTCTGATAAAATTGAAGAAATGTATACAGATAAATTGGTAGGAATTAAAATATTCCTAAGTTGATTGAAAGTAGAATTATAACCATTTTCTGATAAAATGGAAGATTTACATGAAAAATATTTCTGATAAAATTGAAAAAATATATGGAAAAACATTAAAATTGAAGATTATCATGGAAAATTGTACAGATAAAATAATTTTACTTTCAATCAACTTAGGAACATTTTTATACCTTCCATTTTATCTGTATAATTTTCCATGAAATAGTCAGTTTTAACATATATATTTCTTGAATTTTATCAGAAATATTTTCCTTGTAGATCTTCAATTTTATCAGAAAATGTTTATAATTCCACTTTCAAAAAATTTAGGAATATTTTTATACCTACCATTTTATCTGTATAATTTTTCCATGAAATACTCAATCTTAACATGTTTTTTATATATTTCTTCAATTTTATCAGAGATAGTTTCCATGTAAATCTTCAATTTTATCAGAAAATGGTTATAATTTCACTTTCAACCAACTTAGAAATATTTTTATGCCTCATCAACATTCTAAGAGTGATCAAAATTTTCCCTGCTTTTTACAGCCCATGCGTCCCTTCTCTTTGAAGGCAGTTTATCTTTCTCCATACCTTTCACCCTTCTGCAAGCCAACCAAGTTTCCTAGATATTCACAAAATTCTGGTAAGAAAGAATTGTTAAGTGGTGTGTGCCTTTCTTATAAACGAACTAGCTTGAGTCAATTTCTATGCCAATAACTAAATGAAAATACAGAGATTTGAGTCTTGCAGAAGTTTCCCTGGTTTATATGGACAGCTCTCTTCATTTTGAAAGCAATGTCACCTTGTTTTGCTTTCTTAAATATACTGAATATCTGCTCAGATTACAATCTTGTTGCCTTTTGTGGATATTTTTGCTTGTTCTCTCAAACAAAATGTATTTTTCTAGGTTATCTCAAAAACAAGTCTGCATGTGAAATCTCAATTATATTTCTAGACGGACAAGAGAAAAAGTGTTGTGATCATGTTTTAACGGTTTCCTAGATTTAACATGAAAATCACTTAGTTCCTATAACCCTCTTGTCTGAAAAAGCAGACAAGCCAGGGACCAGAGGTCCTCCTGCCTCTCAAGTGCTGTGATTCCATGAGTATGCCACAGTGCTCAATGGTTTTCCCTTTCCTGAGGATTACTTTCTGGTTATTCCTATAATATATATCTTCCCTTGTATTTCTTAAATAACATAATACTTTCATTATTATAAAACTCATAAGTGTTTATGTTCTTCAAGATAAGAAAACTTATGAGCAAAGTTACTGAATTCAATAGATAAAAAAGGCTCAGAGTTTTCTGACTCCAGTGGTAAAAATACTTAAGTCCAGATAAGTTTCTTTACATAATTGAATTAAACTCTTTACCTTCCAGTATAAAGCCTAGTTACTGATGTAAATCACAGCGCACTCTGTCTATTCTTCTCAGCTTCATTTACCTGACTCCAAGTACAATCACAACCAGCTTAAATATTAGTGCCAGTGACATAATAAAACATCTGGTTTTTTCAAACAACGTTTCCCATGTTCTACCTATCCAACTTCCCTCCCACTGCTCTGGGTAGATACTGCTCCTGCAGATGCCATCCTAGGGTTGTTTTTCCAGCAGACCTCAGCAGCACAAGCTCAAGCATAGGCAGCCACACCTATGGCAAGAACATGAAGCTACTTCTCAGTACAGCTCTGCTCATATAGAATTTAATCTTAGCTTTGCACCCTCAAGCTTCTGTTGTAAAATTATTTGGAACTCAAGTAATAGCCATGTGTTGTTTTGTTTTGTTTTGTTTTTCTAGGTCAAGCTAACAGCTACTGCACAGAAATATTTTTTTAAATCAAACAGAATATGCAGGTGAGCAAAGGTAAACTGAGGCAGCTTGCTTGTTTACATTGTACCATTACAATAGATTTTCTTCTACCTCACAGCTTCACAATGAAAAAATTAAAACCTCTCCAAGGCATTGAATTTAGTTGTAAATACATTTTGATTAATGATGTGATAAAACTTAATTACTATGAAGAATCAGAACTAGGCTAAAACCACCTTGGCTATAAGGAATTCTAACTTGGAATGAGACACTCTATAAATAATCAATATAAATATAAACATAAATATAAATATAATCACCACTTGAATTTGTAAAGAGTTATCATCATGTATCATTTAGAGTTTGCCCTCCTTAATTCACTCAGGAAGACACATTTCTCCATGCTCTAAAGGCATCACAATGCCTACTTGGTTTTTGCAAGTTCTCATAGCCATTTTTACTGACAACCATGTAGTGAGCCAACTTGTAAAGATAACTGAGCCTACAGACCTACACATGTGAAGCACGGTCTTCATGTTTGGGAAGTTAAGTCGACAGTGGTAGTAATGTAAAGAAAATCTAAAAGAAGCTAACTTGACAGATCTTTTTGTAATTGTCAGGCATGCTGAGATATATCAGGCAGAAGGGCTGACATAACTTACACTGGAATTTACAAGTGATCTCTGTCGTCAAATTACCCTAGAAGGAATGCAGAATGAAGACAAGGGCAAGGCATGAGGCATCTAGGTGAAAATTTGAGGACCTTGAGAGTGAGAGCATCTGTAAGTTTCATATCTGACACTCACTGACTTCATACTCAGTCCTACATAAGAGCCTCAAGAGATTGGCACCAGGAAGTGGAGTACTTGATATTCACACCCCACAACTGAAGCAAGGCTTCAGCTTTCTACCTCAAGTAGAAAAGATTTAGTTATATCTAACCTAGTACTTGTACACTTCCCCCGTTCCAGTGGAAAACTGAAAAACTTTGTTCCTAAGGCACAGACCCTGCACTCTCCCACTAGTGCCTCTGATAAAGACCCAGTAACCTCTCCCATAGAGCCTGGAGTTCCTCTGATAAACAACACTGCACTATCTTCAGCTCTGTTGCCTTGTGAGAGAATTCTTAAGCTTACCCATTACCTGCCCCTTGATTTCACCTTCTTAATCATGACTTTCCCCCACTCCTCCCCTAGACAATGTCCAGCACTATCTCTTGATTTCACCTTCTTAGATTCTGTCAGCTCCCACTTATACCCTATACAATGTCCAGCACTATCTCCTTACTGAGATTGCTTTGCAGTCTGCTTAGTTCTGCTTCTTAAAAACAGTCAGTGGCTCAGTCTGTCACCTTATAAGTGGCCCATACTTTATTTTATTAAATATTATCAGAATTAATTAAAAGCCACCCATCATTATGGCAAACAAAACTGTCTCCGAATGTTTTTGGTTTTTTTTTTTTTTTTTTTTTTGGTAAACCATTTTTTTTTTTGCAAACTCTAGCCATGTTGAAAATTACTGGAAAAGAAATTCAATCTTTATTATGAAATAAACCAAAGGAATCCACAGACTAGGATCTTTGTTTTATCAAAACCTTCTGGGATCCTTTCTGATTTACTGTTTAATGAACTTCTATAGACCTTAGTATATGCCTGAGACTAATAATGAATACTGTACAGATATTAGCTTTTGATTTTCAAAATAACCCTTTGAATGTGATACAGATCTCTGGGGAGCCAAATATATAGACAGGGTGAAGGGAGGCGGAGGGTGATCATGGTCAGTATACATATGCAAAAATATGTCTAAGGATGAATTTCATTAATAAAAATCAATGAATAATAATTGTTAATATGCTCCAAAGTAGGAAATTATTTGGCATTCACATAGTGAGATGTAGTGTGTATTCTGACACATAGACACACAGACACATAGACACACAGACACATAGACACATAGTACCTTAGTGCTTCATTTCACAGCTTCCAGTCTCAGGTCGAAAGTAAACATAAAAATTCACAGAACTCACAGGAGTTAATCCTGTCTTTCTCCACCTCTGGTTGACAAACTGGATTATCTACTTCTAAAAGGGACCAGATATCTGTCATTCTGCAGATACCACTAAATAGACTATAAAACTAAATTCCCTATCATCATTGCTTCCAGTGTGAAATTACTTAGCAGGGATGTGCAAAATCAGAAACAAAAACAAAAGTTTAAAACTCGAAACAGAAAAAGATTAAAAGTACAGTTAGTTCTATAACAATTTGAGACTAACTTGAAGTGCCAGTAAGATGCATGTGTGGGCTTAACTCATGATGTACCAGTCTTTAGCTATACCAGTTCACTTATGCATTTCCAACAAGTCAAAAATTTGAGTCAACTCACAAAAGAATAAGAGATGCTTGTTGCTGGAGAGATGGCTCAGCAGTTAAGAGCACTGACTGCTCTTCCAGAGGTTCTGAGTTCAATTCCCAGCAACCACATGGTGGCTCACAACCATCTGTAATGAGATCTGACGCCCTCTTCTGGTGTGTCTGAAGACAGTGTACTCACATACATAAAATAAGTAAATCTAAACAAGGAGGAGAAAGAAAGAAAGAAAAAGAAAGAAAGAAAGAAAGAAAGAAAGAAAGAAAGAAAGAAAGAAAGAAAGAAAGAAAGAAAGAAAGAAAGAAAGAAAGAAAGAAAGAAAGAAAGAGAAAGAAAGAAAACCAAATCAAAGAGTACCCAAGAATATCAATAAAGAAGCACACTACTGACTAGTGATTTATTTTATTTTTACACAAGATACGCTAGGGGGCGACACAGACCATTCATAGACTCTGCAGCCAAGCCATACACACCTTTGGCTTAAAACCGGTTTGCGCTGGTGCACAGCATTCTAACGTCAGACCTTTTTTTTTTTTGCGCGCCTGCCACTGCGCAGGCGTGAGTGTGCGCACTCCATTGGTCGGGGTGCCGGAAGAGGCGGGATCCTGAGAGGAACCCAGGCTTCGGGTCGGGCCCGCCGGCCGCCGTTTCATTCTCAGTTACTGTTCTTGGCCTGCGGCCCGGCGTGGCCATGCCCAGCGGTGGGGTGCACCCAGACCACGACGCCGCGCCGGGGCCCACCCACACATCGTCTGCGCACGCCGAGGCCCTTTGCAGCAAGGTGCTGTGGGACGCCGGGGAAGGGTGGTGGGCGGCAGGCCCTGCGGCTGCAGCTGTGCCCAGTAGCCTCCCCGCCCATTCTCCACAGCAGCCGCTGGTTTCCCGTCCGTCCTGCAGATTTGCTGTGATGGAAGCATGTCCCTTGACAAAAACCGTGACCCTGGGGCAGAGGTCTTACTGAGGTTTTCCCTTTACACTTTTGCACCACTAGCCACCCCCAACCAGTTAGCCACGCACCCGCCTGGGCGCCATCCGTGACGTCCATTACAAAAGTTTAGAGATTTTTACCTGTTCTTCCAGATTTTTAGCCAATGTTCTCTGCTGCCTGTTAACTTAAAATATATTCTCAACTTTAAGTGATCCTAAAAACATCCGTTTGGTCATCTCTTTTTTATTCAACAAGAGGAAGAAGGACCCTAGCAAATTAATTTTTTCCCTTTTCTTCCTTTGGGATAGGGTTTCGTAAGTAGCTCAGGCCAGCCTCATATATTGTTTGAGTATTACTTGAATTATTCTCTTGCCTAATAGCCAGGATTTCAGAGAGGCTTCCCCATACCTGAACTATACCAGTAATCTTAACTTCCAATTACAGACAAAAATTTTTAAACGTGTGTAGTCTTTTCAGGTATTAAACAGTCTAAATTCTATATTTTCTGTCTCACACAACATCTTCGGTCCATTGCCTAATTCCCACTGTACCACTGTGTACTGTGGTGTCACCTAAAGTGAGATAATATACCTGTCATTCCTGTAATGAGCATAAAAACACTGTGCAAGCAGACTTGAATCTCAAGGACGGGGTACTCAATGTGGCTTTGTAGTTTATTAGTACTACTCTCCGCACTGCTAGTGTGCAGACATAAGGGTGCACACTCATTTGGGTAGGGATGAGTTTTCAGAATGTTCTGGCTACTGTCATAGCAAACCTCTTGACACTGTGTATAGCTGTGTCAGTTGGAGGAACACGCCTGGCTTAGCAATACCAGCAGTATGCAGTCCTTAATACACAAAATAGAATGAGACGATGGTGGAGAATTGTATCACTGAGGGTAGGGCAATTCAGTACCATTTCATTTGTTTTATCCAAATGTCTGGCTGTCATCTAGTGCATACATCATAAGACCATTAGTTGTTGGTAAAGAGGAGAACCCACATTCATTTTATTTCTCTTGTTTAGTCTACAGCAAGACCTTATAAAATTAAAAGATTGGTATTAATTTGGGTAGACAGTGTCTTAGCCTGGTTAAAGGTGTGAGCTGTGTTAACTGGCCCCTGTCAAGTCTCAGCTTCTCTTCTCCAGCTGTCTTCTACTGATTACAGACTGAGTGCTGTTGGATTTGTACAGTGTCCGCTTAGGCAGTCCATTATAGCTCCCACTCCCATGTTTAGTTTTAAAGCAGTGACTTAAAATGTCCTCACTAAACATACTTTGAAAACTTCCACTTTAGGATTTTTTTCTTTACTTTAACAGATTAAAGAACAGAAAATTGTTGTGGATGAACTTTCTAACCTGAAGAAGAATCGGGTGAGTGGCCGTAGGAATCTGAATAGTATATATATAGTACATTAAAATTATGATTTAGATCATTCATGCTAACATTACAAAATTCAGACATCATAATTTAGAAACTATTGTGGTATCCTAGTTTGTTTCTGCATGTTTTAAATTTGTTTTTCCTGTATATGTCAATAGATCTCAAAGATGAAAAAATTCTTTATTATATTTTAACAAATGATGTTTTCCACAGAAAACTTTTAATATTCCAAATACTTAATTGTTTGATGCCTTTTTTTATGAACGTGTTCATAAATCAACTCTGATTATCTAATGACTGACATTCTCAACATTTCTGTTATTGTCATTTGGGAAATATTAGATGCTAAGGCAAAATAATACAAAAATTTTTGGAGTTCAAACTGGCAAAATGTATAAATGCTGTATGATACTTCAGAGTAACTGGTGTGTAAGCAGTTATGAGGATGCATGCATGTTTATGTGCAAAGGCACTCTCACAGCATCTGTAGTGAAGAGCTGACAATACAGTAAATGTCTGAAGCTTGAAGGCAGCAAAAAGCTATAGTGTTGTACCCATATGGTAACGTAAAAGAACCTTCATTGATCAGAAATCAGAAAAGGTCTCCATGTATTATTTATGGAGTAAATTATAACCCTGTGGCTAGGATAGCTTTTGTTACTGACAGTATATGGTGTGGTGATGCCTGCTAGGCAAACACCGTTTCCAGGTGGCATAGGATTCAGGGACTTTGTATTTGTTTATCTGTGGTAATTACTGCTCTGAATATTCCTGAAGTTCGAGAATAAGTGGTAGCAGGATCCTGTTCAGCGTCATTATGCAAGTCGCATCCTGATACTGTAAATTTCTTTTGCAGAAAGTATACAAGCAGCAACAGAACAGCAACATATTCTTTCTTGAAGATCGAACAAAAATGTTTTCTGAAAGCAAAAGTGAGTGGTGGTCTTTTTGGTTTTGTTTTCAGACTTATATATGGAATGCTACAGAAAACCTTTTGTAAGCTTTTTGTGGGGATTCATAATGGTGCCTCAGTTAAACCCTATCTGAATAAATGTGTGTGTTGATTTAGTACAGTGATCTGTTTTCCAGTTAGACTTCCAAAGATATATAAAGTGGGTTGGTTTTTGTTTTTTTGTTTTTGGGGGTGGGGAGTCCTTCAAGATAGGATTTCTCTGTATAGCCTTGGCTGTCCTGGAACTCAGTCTGTGGATCAGGTTGGTCTTGAACTCAGAGATCTGCCTGCCTCTGCCTCTCAAGTGCTGAGAATAAAGGCATTCAGTGCACCACAACCACCCGGCAGATGTTCTACAGTTTTAAAAAGACTCTACAGATAGGGATAGGGCTGGGATTGGATTGGCTTGATCTTGGGCAGGCAGCCATGGCTGCAGAGAGTTCATGTTCATAACAACACCATCATGTCTGGAAGATACTGTTCTTGCTGTCCTCCCAGTCTCTTGTTGTTATGATGGTCTTCCTGCCCCATTTTATCCGTGAGCTTTTGGCATGATACAGATGTCCAGTTTAGAGTTGAGCACTCCACAGTGACTGATGGTCCGCACTGCCCCAGTTGTGGTCTCTGTGCTAACTGCCATCCACTGCCAATGCTGCTACTGGTAGATAGCCCGCACCCCAGGACAAAGGGATATGGATCGAGAAGCAGAAAGTGGCTGTGATCAAAATATATCATAAACATGTTTGAAATTCTCAAGGAATAAAAAAAATATAACTTTAAGATGTATCTGCCTTAGTTATTAAGTAAACTAGTCACATATATTTTAAGAGTTTGACAGAAATATGAAAAATCATTATACAGTGACTTTCAGGGATAATACTTTGAACCTCTAAATCAGCAGTTCTCAACCTGTGCGTCAGTACCCTCTTGGGAGGGAGTCATATGAGATATCCTGCATGTCAGATATTTATGTTACAATTCATAACAGTAGTAAAATTACAGTTATGAATTAGCAACGAAATAATTTTTTAGTTGGGGTCACTACAACATGAAGAACTGTATTAAAGGGTCGCAGTGTAGGAAGGTTGAGAACCACTGCTCTAAGGTCTAAGTATTTAAAAATTATATATGTAAGGTGTTTAGCCAAGTGATTGGACAAAATATGTACTCAGTGGAAAGAAACTTACCAAATATCAGCATTTTTTGTCACTAAAGCATTGTGAATTATTGTTGGCATTTGTACAGTGCATCTCATATGGTTTAATCTTGAGAAGTAACCTGTTTTGTCCATGAAATAGTAGGTAAATATTTTTGAGCTTTCACTTCAATATTTTTTCTCACTCCCTCCTAACAGATACATTAGACGAACTAAGAAAAGAATACCAAGCATTAGAAAACTCAGAGACAACCAAAGTCAAGACACAGTCAGCCTGACTTCACATAACCATGTGTGGCATTTGCTGTTCTGTAAGCTTCTCTGTTGAGCACTTCAGTAAAGATTTAAAAGAGGATTTGCTGTATAATCTTAGACGGCGGGGCCCCAATAGTAGTAGGCAGTTGTTAAAATCTGCTGTTAACTATCAGTGTTTATTTTCTGGTCATGTGCTTCATTTAAGAGGTGTTTTGACTATCCAGCCTGTTGAAGATGAACATGGCAATGTGTTCTTATGGAATGGAGAGGTTTTTAATGGAGTTAAGGTTGAAGCAGAAGATAATGACACCCAGGTTATGTTCAATAGCCTTTCCGCCTGTAAGAATGAGGCTGAAATTTTATTGCTTTTCTCTAAAGTGCAAGGTCCGTGGTCGTTTATATATTATCAAGCCTCTAGCCATCACTTATGGTTTGGTAGGGACTTTTTTGGTCGGCGTAGCTTGCTTTGGCAGTTTAGTAATCTGGGCAAGAGTTTCTGCCTTTCGTCAGTTGGCGCCCAGATATCTGGAGTTGCAGACCAGTGGCAAGAAGTTCCAGCATCTGGAATTTTCCAAATTGATCTCAATTCTGCTGCTGTTTCCAGATGTGTGATCTTAAAATTATATCCTTGGAAATACATTTCTAAGGAGAATGTTGCTGAAGAATGTGCTAATGACCTGACTAAGACTCCAGCAGAATTGCCAGAATTTGTATCAGTGGTAATAAACGAAGCCAAACTGTACCTCTCAAAACCTGTTGTTCCCTTAAATAAGAAGCTACCTGAGATGCCATTGGAAATCCAATGTAGAAACGGTTCCAGCATTCCAGGTACAAGAGAGACACTTGAGATATTTCTTACAGATGAACACACACAAAAAATAGTTCAGCAGTTCATTGATGTCCTCAATGTTGCAGTCAAGAGGCGCATCTTATGTTTAGCTAGAGAAGAAAACCTGGCATCAAAGGAGTGTGGTAAAAAAGCAAACATTGCAATCCTGTTTTCTGGAGGTGTTGATTCTATGGTGATTGCAGCCCTTGCTGATCGTCATATTCCTTTAGATGAGCCAATTGATCTTCTGAATGTGGCTTTTGTGCCTAAACAAAAGACAGGGCTACCTATTCCTAACATAGAAAGAAAACAGCAGAACCACCATGAGATTCCTTCTGAGGAGTCCTCTCAGAGCGCTGCTGTGGCCGAGGGTCCAGAGGATGCTGAGGTGCCAGACCGAGTCACAGGAAAAGCGGGACTAAAGGAACTACAGTCTGTCAACCCTTCTCGAACTTGGAATTTTGTGGAAATTAATGTTTCTCTTGAAGAACTACAAAAACTGAGAAGAGCTCGAATATGTCACTTAGTTCAGCCATTGGACACAGTTCTGGATGATAGCATTGGCTGTGCTGTCTGGTTCGCTTCTAGAGGAATCGGTTGGTTGATGACCCAGGATGCTGTGAGATCTTACAAGAGCAGTGCAAAGGTATGCTCCAGGACTGTTGCTCAGAATTTATGAGACCTAATTTTGACTGAAGCTTTCAACATGTAAGGTTTATGAATATACTGCATTATAGTATTATAGTATTCTAATACAGTGTATTTGTTTGTTTTTCTGTTTTCTGACTTATAGTTTTCCTCAAAATGATAGGACTGTAACACTTAAGCCTGTGTGAGGAAAACACAACTTGTTTTCTTTATCCTCTTGTCGTGTTTCTGCCTTTCTTTTCTGTAGGTGATTCTTACTGGGATAGGCGCAGATGAGCAGTTGGCAGGTTATTCCCGTCATCGTGCCCGCTTTCAGTCTCTTGGCCTAGAAGGATTAAATGAGGAAATAGCAATGGAATTGGGTCGCATTTCTTCTAGAAACCTTGGTCGTGATGACAGAGTTATTGGTGATCATGGAAAGGAAGCAAGGTAAATCATTACTGAATGCTTTTTAAGAGAATACAAAAGGAGATTTTACATTCCTTTTCCCTTGGAGGTCAGTCCCACGCAAAGCCGGAGAGTGGACACGCTGTCTCTACATTATAAATATGGTCAGTAGCAAAGCTCATAAGCAGCCTTGCAGGCCTGTTCTGAAGTGATGCAATGGGTAGTTCTTCTTAAGACCACAAGGAAAACAGACTGTCCAAGTGCCAGGCACAGGCAATTTAAGGGGTTTTTTTTGTTGTTTTTTGGTTTTTGCCTCACAAACTCAACATGACTTTCTCCTCCAGTTATGTAGAATCTGGTTTTGTCTGTGTAGTCATGGCTACAGTAGTGATCTATGGAGGTCCCAGTTCTGGATTTCTGTGTATTGAATGGTTGTTTTGAACATGATTTAACACTGCTATAGAGGTTATAAAATTTTCACAGAGACCCAGGCACTTTCATATATGCTTTTAAAATCTTGGGTTTATTTTTACCTGCAACATACTTATAATAAAGGCATACTTAAGTGCAGCATTTTTAATTTAAATATTAAGGATAAAGGAAGATGTGATGGTATGAAGAGTCGAACTATGGACCTGGGTATGGTAGTTTACATTCATCAGACAGAACTGGGAAAACCATGGTTTCAAGGCTAGTGTGAATTACATAGCAAGACCCTGCCTCAAAAATAAAAACAAGTGAAACTGTTTAGCTAATAAATGACATTTTGTTAAAAGGATTCAGTAGGCAAGGAGGAGGAGTTCATGTAAACCTCATGAAAACAGGGACATCATAGTACACTTGCTCCCCTCTTTGTGTGCCTGAGAATTGTTCCCAACCTTTATTTCATGGTTTTGCCTTTTCCGTTGAATTATGATTGCCTTTACCCAAATGTTCCTATGTTGCCAGTGCTAATCCAGATTATATTGTTAATGCTGTTCTCCTTCTTAAGATTTTATTTTAAATTAATTATACTATTTTACACAGTATGTAAGCTGTTCTCCCTTTTAAGAATATAAAGAGAAAGGGTCAAGGGTTGAAGAATAGGAAAAAAGAAATTTAATTTATTATCATCAGGTAGATGAAGGAGGAGATTACTTTGTCTGCTGAAGTAGTTAATTCCAAAGGCATTATATGAAATTATTATAATGCTACAATCAGATGAGAATGCTGATGAAGAATGTTTTTTACAAGAGTGAATACAGTAGAATTATACTGCATTTCTGAGTATGGGCACAGGGTATAAAAGATGGGATGGTATTATAAACAGAACAAAACCAAAAAGAGAAAACCCTAATTTCATAGGAAAGTAAACAAACAAAAGGGCAGATCATTACTCAGAGTTCAGTTTCTATAGACATGCTCAAAGCAGATATAAATTCATGAGCATTTCATGAACATACTGGCAGCATGCTCAAAGATACTCTGAAAAAACTTGGGAATTATTTTTTGCTATCATAGAGAACTGATTTATTTAGACTATAAATTATATTTGTAATGTATATAAGATTGCCACATTTTGAAATATTTTTAATGTAGTTAAATTTTAGCCATTAAAATGTGTAAATAGTCATAAATAGACTATTTCTAGTAGTAATCACTATTATTATTATTTTTGATCAACTTTAGATTTCCTTTCCTGGATGAAAATGTTGTGTCTTTCCTAAATTCTCTGCCAGTTTGGGAAAAGGTAGACCTGTCTTTGCCCCGTGGAGTTGGCGAGAAGCTCATTTTACGCCTTGCAGCTATGGAACTTGGTCTCCCAGCCTCTGCCCTTCTGCCAAAACGGGCCATACAGTTTGGATCTAGAATTGCAAAACTGGAAAAAACTAATGAGAAGGCATCTGATAAGTGTGGAAGGCTCCAAATCCTACCATAGAAAACATCTCTCAAGATTACGTCATAATATGATCATTCTACTATGTAACAGTACTTTGTGACAGTTGCCTCAAAATAAAGAGCTGCTGACTTACTGTGGGATGTAGTGGTTTCACAGTTCATTGTGTCAGTTTTTACTTTTCTCATCAAAGCTCCTTTTGAACAGACACGTGAGGTGAGTTAGACAGGAGTTTCGTAGATGGTCTCAGCATTGAGTTCATTAGAAGAAAGCCCAGAATGTACAGGGTTACAGTTGGCCTATTTAGAAGTTTCACCTGAGAAGTGGGATGAAGAGGACTGGAGATGCTGCATCGTCCAGCTCTTCAAAGACTTGAGTTCCAGTTTGCAAATGCAGGAAAGAACTTTTAGGATCAAACTGCACGGAGGGCATGGAAGGTCATTTGCTCACCCTAGTACCTCGCCCTAATCATTTCTTCAGTCTGGTTGTTCTTGGGTTAAATCCTTTTGAGTGTAAATTCCTGAGCTCTATAAGTACACTGTTGACACTAGGGAGAGGGGTTGTGAGCATTGAGTTCATAAATGGCTGGAGAGAAAGAGCGAAGGCCCTGACATGAACTAGGCACTTGCAGTGCTAGTCTTTTAGGACTGAGGTTTTAAACCTCAGACTTGACACTGACTCATAATAGACAGTGTCAGGATTGAGTTAGATTATAGAATTACCCAGGTAATGTTCAGAGAGATATGGGGGTTGGGGGCCCAATATCAGTGTAAGACCATGAGCAGGTTACTTCTCCATGGTCTTCATAGGAGCATACTACACATAACTCAGTTGCTATTATTGCCAGGAACCTTGGTTTGGGCTTTGAAGATTCTACAGCTAACATTTTGAGACGCTAAGGAATTTGAGATTTATATTTGTAAGACTCAATACTCTTTGCACAACTCATTTTCCTACTTAAACTTTTAAGACCTTTTTTAAAGGTTCTCTGGTCCCCTAAATCTACTTGTCTCATTTTTAGCCATTTACAGAAAGATCAGTTAGCCCCAGACCTATCTCTTCTTCATAGCATCAAAACTCTTTAGACAAATTTATTTCTCAAAGTTATGAGTGAAAGAATCCAGGAGCAAAGATGCCAGCAGAATTGGTTTCCTTATAGTTATAACCTGCTATGTATTTGCATCACAACTTCCAGCTTATCTATAGTTAGACTGTATTCTTTCTTCCCACTAAAACCAGAAATGGTTGTCTACCTATCAAAAGTGCCTCTGTCACTCAGTGTATCAAACTGTCAGCAATCTGACTAGCTCTTGCCTATACCCATCTCAGCTCACCACAGTTCAGTATCACCCCTACACTCCTAGTAACCACCTTGTAACATTACTGTTTGAATCTATTTATCTAGGGCACACACTTTTCTGATCCTTTTATTTGTAGTAAAGAATTGTTAGGAGACTGACAGACTAACCTGACAAAAGCCTTCCTGTGCCTGAGTTCCTGGTAAATGCAGTTTTACACATGAGCCTAAGTTCTTTAGTAATTTAGAATTTCATTGTTCAGTGTAAAATTCAGGGGAGTTAACCTTAAACGTCCCCTGGCCTGGCCGCAGCAACTAACACAGTTGGCCATGTCCTTCCTTTATTCATGAAACATATCCCTGGTTTATGACAGTTGAAACTCTCTTCTGGTTTTCCAGGCTATCCCTTCTTTGTCTTCAGCTGACCCTAACCTCTATAAATGCCTGCTCCCGTCCCCCTTTCTCTCTTCTTCCCTCTGTCAGTCCACCCCCCTTCTCTTGAGACAGGGTTCTATTATATAGCTCTGATTCTCCTTCAACTGACCTTTAAATCTTAAATTTCATAGGTTTCTGTACAAGATATCAACAATATGTTCTCCCTTGGTGATTTCAACCACTCCTCTGACTTGTTACTTTAAACTTAAATTTGTATGCCTCATCCCAACTGCCATTTTTAATCCACTCCTGATACCTAAAAGATGTATCTGATATTTCTTTGTTTCTCTGGTTCTTTAATGTGAACTATGTTCACAGCTGAACTTAATCTTGTTTTGACGCACTGATAGAAAACATTTTCAGCACATTGCAACACCATAATATGCTTGTTATCAATAGCCCACCTCAAATTTCACAGCACTATGCAGTCATCATCCTGCACCTGACCTCCATTGTTAACACTAGCCCAATTATCTGGGATAAACTCAAAATTCCCTACTGTGTCTCACCCAACTTTACATACTCGTTTTGTGCCCATATCCCTTGGATTCGGTGGAATGGTTTGTTTTATCCAACTTTCAACAACACCCTGTCCCAGAAGAGCGATTTCAGTAATTGTTTGCATGGGTAGCTCTTATTTTCCCGCCCTATTTTAAAAATCACTCCACAGGCATCTGGATGAATGTTCTTTTTGGTTCAGTCAACATCTTACACCACATTGGCAAGCATTTGGGATTTTGCCGTTTTCCCTCTGTGGTCTCATCCTCCAGTGTGCTGTGTGGCTCATAATTGATGTTCAGTAAATGTTTGTTGCATAATAGGATTCCAGACGGACAGCAGCCCAGCATTGGCCCATGACACTCCAGGGTTTCTGTTGTTTCCTTTATAAGCAAATAAATGCACAGTAATGGAAACTGTGGGGTTGGGCTGAGATCTAGAGAGTGAGGTTAGAGCGTTTGTCCTCAGGGGATCAACCACTAGGCTGTGGCCATCCCGCAACAAGTACAGAGGTGGCCCCAGCTGCACATTCTCTGCCTAAGGCTCAGCCTGCATGTGGGAGGCCCTAAGACAGCTTTAGCTGCTTCAGGGGTTTCACAGGAGTTCGAACCAACCTTAGCCCTCAGCACAGGTAAGGCCCTCCCAGCTTCCTGAGCGTCTCGAGCTCTTCAGTTCTGGTGGGGTGATTCAGGACCATCGAGAAGCCATTCCAAGCAACGGCTGCTTGTTCCTAGGAATACCTTAAAAACCATCGTCAAAGCAACTCTCCTAGACAAGAAAATCATTTCCAAGTATGTCTCTTCCTTTTCCTTGTCTCTTCCCATGACCATGGCAGTTGCTGTTGATTATGATCACAGGTCTTGGAGAAGGGTCTGGTTCTCAAAACGTTGAACCCCCATCATGACCTGGGAATTCCTAAATTTACATGTTGGCATCTACGAAGTAGTAGAAAAATGCCCCCGCAAGCTGAATTCTATACACAGTGTCAGCATTGACTGAAAAAATACAATTTCTCTGCTCCGCCCCTGTGTGATCCAGAAACAGGTATTTTAAGAAGGTCTAGATAATTTTAATGCAAGCTAAATTTCAAAAACCACTATAGCGAAGGCCAATGTCATTAAAGAAATAAAATAAGTACTGTGTTTTATTGTGGAGCATCTTACATGATCAGAAAAGAATAATAGTTACTATTGTGAAAGCAGCATTCAATTATTCGGGAACAAAGGAGTAGGTGGGCGGAACAGCTCCGCAGTTGAGTCTGGACCTGGGCTGAAACACCACAGGGAGGGAGGGCATGCAGCTCTCAACAGCTTCCTGGAAGGGAAGGACAATATATAAGAAAGGATTGAGTAAGAAGGCAGAAAAGAGGAGTTAGTTAAAAATATTTACAAGGAAAAGTGAAGAACAAAGCAGTGGCTTCTCATACACAAACTTAATGGTTTTCTAAAATACAGCCACATGCCATTTAATGAAGTTCTGATTAGTTTTTTTACCAAGTGACACAAGTTAAGGCCATTTAAGAAAAATCTGAAGCAACCAAATCATCATATTGCCCTGTGGACAATTCTGTAGGACATTTTTTGATTGATGATAGATATGAAAGGGCTCCACCTCCTGTGGGTGGTAGTATCCTTGCTCAGATAGTTATGGATGCATAAAAAAAACAAAGTTAGAAAACCCGAAGTAGCAAGCCATTAAGTGATCTCTTACTGATCTCTGCCTCCAAGTTCCTGCCTGGCTTCCCACTGATGGACTGTGTGGCCTGGAAACCAAATAAACCCTTTCCTCCACAAGTTCCTTTGGTTATGGCACACAGCAATAGAAACTTAATGGGGATGAATGGGAAGAGTAGGGCGCTATTTCATTGTAGTATAAACATTGTAGAATGTTCTTACACAAACTAAGATGTTATATATAATCTTATGAGACAACTGTGAGGACAATTGTTGGCAGGATTTTGTACAGCACTGAGGATTTCTCAGTAACTTGACTGAAAAATAGAACTTTTTGAGTAATTTAACGTGATTGAGGCTAAAGATTTTATAACCTTAATTATAATCAAAATTTAAGAGTCTTGTGATTTAATTAATTGGAAGTAGAAAAAAGTACAGATTGTCCATGAAAAGATTAACTAACTTTAGAAAAATGAAAAGTACATATTTATTCTAGAAAAATCCAGCTTCATTGTCGTGACAAATATTACTGCTTGTTTTTTTCCTTTGTTGCAGAAACTTCAAAAAGAACACACTAGCTTTAATTAGAAATGTTAAGAATAGTAAAAAAAGGAATAGTTAGATTCGATCAAGGACAAGATGAAGAAACCTTCCTAGAAAATTTAGCAGTACAAAGAAATGCCTCTGTTTTTTTTGAAAAATACGATCGAAGTGAAGTGCAAGAATTATTAACAACAGCACTAGTTAGCTGGCTGGCTGCCAAGGATGATGTTCGCTCTCAACTAGACATCCCGTGTGGACTCATGAGTCAAATGAATAATGTAGGCTTCTCCACTGCCATCCTATTGACTCCTGTGGACCCTACTGCCCAATTAGACTACAGAGAAGTCCATCAGATCTTAAGGGAGTTGGCCATTGGAATTTATTGCTTAAATCAAATTCCTTCAATCAGTTTAGAAGCTAATTTTGATCAGAGTTCTTCTTGTCAATTACCTCCAGCTTATTATGATACCAGAATTGGACAAATTTTGATCCATATTGACTATATGCTAAAAGCACTGTGGCATGGAATATACATGCCCAAAGAGAAACGAGCCAGATTCTCTGAATTGTGGCGCACAATCATGGACATTGATCCAGACGGGAAGCCTCAAACAACTAAAGATATATATTCTGAGTTTAGTTCAGCAGGTAAGACATTTTTTATAAAATATATTTTTTGATCACACTTTTCCCCTTCTCCAACTCTTTCCAAATTGTCCCCATCTCCCCAACTCCATCCTCTTTCTTATTATCTTTAAAAATCAAACAGGCAAACAAACAGAAACGTAGAAACTCGCCTCTCTCTCTCTCTCTCTCTCTCTCTCTCTCTCTCTCTCTCTCTCTCTCTCTCTCTCTCTCTCTCTCTCCCTCCCTCCCTCCCTCCCTCCCTCCCTCCCTCCCCCCCACACACATAGAGTGCAAAATCAGAAACCATAATATATAAGTAAAAGGCCAATAAGACAAAAAGTGTCCAAATGAAGCAACATGATACAAAAAACTCACAAAAATACCATTGAGTTCATTTTGTGTAGCCATCTACTCCTGGGCGTGGGACTTACTCTGAAGTCTGGTAGGTATATTCAGTGATACTCCATTGTTGAAAATTTAGTTTATCCTTTGCAAACAAATAGTTACAGATAGATTCTTAATTATAGGATGGAACCCATATCTACTTCCTCCTCTCAGAGCTGGTACTCCATCTGGTTTGAATCTGTACAGACCCTGTTCATGCTGCATATGTACATAAATCTTATTATGATCATGCATGGTTCTTAGGGGAAGTATTGCTACTTTATGTGGTATAACTCAATTAAAAGGACATATACATACATACTCCCACATATATATGTACACACATATATCTATGTACTTATATATAGTTATTATATACTTTAAGTAAGCTTACAAAATATGTTGCCCTGTGGTCTTTTCTCTCTATCCCCTTCCCAATTAAGAGCCATCCCTGTTTCCCCCATTATACCTGTCCCCTACTATTGTCCTCTCTGGAACTCTTTTCTCCCCTGTCTTACCACAGTGCTTTACTACTTTCCTGGCTTCTTCTAGTGCTTAAGATTATATACTCAGGTCTAAAGATTTGGAGCTAGGAACCATAAATAAAACAGAACATATGGTCTTGCTGCATCTGGGTTACCCACATACAATATTTACCAGTTTCATTTATTGTTTTTTATTAAATATAATCTTCATTTACATTTCAAGTGGTAAAACCTTTCCCAGTTTCCCTCCTCCCCAAAACCCCCCAACCCCTCCTCCCACTCCCTGCCTCCAAGTATATGCCCCTCCACCCAACCCACTCCCACTTCCCCCCCCCTCAATTTCCCCTTGTTGGGGCATCTATTTAGCCTTCATCTGACCAAGGACCACTCCTCCCACTGATGACCAACAAGGCATTTCTTTGCCACATTTTTGACTGGAACCATGTGTACCCCTTGATTGCTGGTTTAGTCCCTGGGCATCCTGTAGCATCTGGGTGGTCAACATCATTGTTCTTCCCATGGGGCTGTAAACCCCTTCAGCTCCTCCGGACCACCCTCCAACTCCTCCATTGGGGATCCTACTCCCAGACCAATGGTTGGCTACTAGCATCTGCCTCTGTATGTATAAGGCTCTGGCAGGGCCCCTCCGAAGACAACCATGGCATTCTCCTTTTAATATGTGCTTCTTGTCGTCCATAGTAGTGTTGGGGTTTGGTGACTGTTTATAGGGTGAATCCCCAGGTAGGGCAGTCTCTGCGTGGCCTTTACTTCAGTCCCTGCTCCACACTCTGCCTCCATTATTGCTCCTGTAAGTGTATTGTTCCCTTTCTCAGAGGAACCCAAGCACCCCCACTTCAGTCCTCCACCTTCTTGAGCTTCCTGTGGTCTGTGAATTGTAACTTGTTTATTTTGAGCTTTTGGGCTAACATCCACTTATCAGTGAGCGCAAACCATGTGCGTTCTTTTGTGATTGGGTTACCTCACTCAGGATGACACTTTCTAGTTCCATCCATTTGCCTAAGAATTTCATGAGTTCATTGTTTTTAATAGCTGAATAGTACTCCATTGTGTATATATACCACAGTTTCTGTATCCATTCCTCAGTTGAAGGACATCTGGGTTCTTTCCAGCTTCTGGCTATTATGAATAAGGCAGCTATGAACATAGTGGAGTATGTGTCCTTATTACATGTAGGAGAATCTTCTGGGTATATACCCAGGAGTGGTATAGCTGGGTCCTCAGGCAGTACTATCTAATTTTCTAAGGAATTGCCAAACTGATTTCCAGAGTGGTTTTACCAGTTTGCAATCCCACCAAAAATGGAGAAGTGTTCCTCTTTCCCCACATCCTCTCCAGCATCTGCTGTCCCCTGAGTTTTTCATCTTAGCCATTCTGACTGGTGTGAGGTGGAATCTCAGTGTTGTTTTGATTTGCATTTCCCTGATGACTAAGAATGCTGAACATGTCTTTATGTGCTTTAGAGCCATTCAAGTTTCCTCACTTGAGAATTCCCTGTTTAGTTCTGTACCCCACTTTTTAATAGGGTTATTTGACTCTCTTGAGCCTAACTTCTTGAGTTCTTTGTATACCTTGGATATTAGCACTCTATCAGATGTAGGATTGGTAAAGATCTTTTCCCAATTTGTTGGTTGCTTTTTTGTCCTATTGACTGTGTCCTTTGCCTTACAGAAGCATTGCAGCTTCATGAGGTCCCATTGTCGATTCTTGTTCTTAGGGTGTAAGCCATTGGTGTTCTGTTCAGGGACTTTTCCCCTGTGCCCATGTGTTCAAGGTTCTTCCCCACTTTCTCCTCTATAAGCTTCAGTGTGTCTGGTTTTATGTGTAGGTCCTTGATCCACTTGGACTTGAGCTTTGTACAAGGAGATAAGAATGGGTCGATTTGCATTTTTCTGCCTGCAGACCGCCAGTTGATCCAGCACCATTTGTTAAAAATGCTGTCTTTTCTCCACTGGATGTTTATAGCTCCTTTTTCAAATATCAAGTGACCATACGTGTATGGGTTCATATCTGGGTCTTCAATTCTATTCCATTGATCTTCCTTCCTGTCACCATACCAATACCAAACAGTCTTTATCACTATTGCTCTGTGGTAGGGCTTGAGGTCAGGGATGGTGATTCCCCCAGGAGATCTTTTGTTGTGGAGAATAGTTTTTGCTATCCTGGGTTTCTTGTTATTCCAGATGAATTTGAGAATTGCTCTTTCTAGATCTATGAAGAATTGATTTGGGATTTTGATGGGAATTGCATTTAATCTGTAGATTGCTTTAGGCAAGATGGCCATTTTTACTATATTGATCCTGCCAATCCATGAACATGGGAGATCTTTCCATCTTCTGAGATCTTCTTTGATTTCTTTCTTCAGAGGCTTGAAGTTTTTGTCATAGAGATCTTTCACTTGCTTCGTTAGGGTCATACCAAGGTATAAAATATTATTTGGGACTATTGTGAAAGGTGTCATTTCCCTAATTTCTTTCTCAGCTTTTTTATCCTTTGAGTAGAGGAAGACTACTGATTTGCTTGAGTTAATTTTGTGTCCAGCCACTTTGCTGAAGTTGTTTATCAACTTTAAGAGTTCTCTGGTGGAAGTTTTGGGGTTGCTTAAGTATACGATCATATCATCTACAAATAGTGATATTTTGACTTCTTCTTTTCCAATTTATATACCTTTGACTTTTTTTGTTGTCTGATTGCTATGGCTAGAACTTCAAATACTATATTGAAGAGATAGGAAGAGAGTGGGCAGCCTTGTCTGTTCCCTGATTTTAGCGGGATTGCTTCGAGTTTCTCTCCATTTAATTTGATGTTGGCTACTGGTTTGCAGTATATTGCTTTCACTATGTTTAGGTATGGGCCTTGGATTCCCGCTCTCTCCAAGACTTTTATCATAAAAGGATGCTGGATTTTGTCAAAAGCTTTTATAGCATCTAATGAAATGACCACGTGATTTTTTTTCTTGAGTTTGTTTATATAGTGGATTATGTTGATGGATTTTTGTATATTGAACCATCCTTGCATCCCTGGGATGAAGCTTACCTGATCATGGTGAATTATAGTTTTGATGCATTCTTGAAATTGGTTGGCCAGAATTTTGTTGAGTATTTTTGCATCGTTGTTCATGAGGGAGATTGGTCTGAAGTTCTTCTTCCTTGTTTGGTCTTTGTTTGGTTTAGGTATAAGCGTTTTTGTGGCTTCATAAAATGAGTTGGGTAGTGTTCCTTGAGTTTCTATTTTGTGGAATAGTTTGAAGAGTATCGGTATTAGCTCTTCTTTGAAGATCTGATAGAATTCCTCGCTAAACCCATCAGGCCCTGGGTTCTTTTTGGATGGGAGGCTATTAACGACTGCTTCTATTTCCTCAGGACTTATGGGACTATTTAGATGGTTTATCTGATCCTGTTTTAACGTTGGCACCTGGTATGTATCAAGAAAGTTGTCCATTTCGTCCTGATTTTCAAACTTTGTTGAGTATAAGTTCTTGTAGTAGGATCTGATGATTTTCTGAATTTCCACAGTTTCTGTTGTTATGTTTCCTTTTTCTTTTTTTTTTAAGATTTATTTATTTATTATATGTAAGTACACTGTAGCTGTCTTCAGACACACCAGAAGAGGGCGTCAGATCTCATTACAGATGGTTGTGAGCCACCATGTGGTTGCTGGGATTTGAACTCAGGACCTTTGGAAGAGCAGTCAGTGCTCTTAACCGCTGAGCCATCTCTCCAGCCCCCAAGTTTCCTTTTTCATTAATGATTTTATTAATTTGAGTGGTACTTCTTTGCCCTCTGGTTAGTCTGGCTAAGAGTTTATCTATCTTGTTGATTTTCTCAAAGACCCAGCTCCTGGTTTTGTTGATTCTTTGTATAGTTCTTTTTGTTTCTATTTGGTTGATTTCTGCCCTGAGTTTATTTCCTGCCACCTACTCCTCTTAGATGTAATTGCTTCTTTTTGTTCTAGAGCTTTCAAGTGCTCTGTCAAGCTGTTAGTGTAGGCTCTCTCCATTTTCTTTTTGGAGGCACTCAGAGCTATGAGTTTTCCTCTTAGCACTGCTTTCATTGTGTCCCATAAGTTTTGGTATGATGTGTCTTCATTTTCATTGAATTCTAAAAAGTCTTTAATTTCTTTCTTTATTTCTTCTTTGACCAAGCTATGGTTGAGAAGAGCATTGTTCAAAGTCCACGTGTATGCGTGTTTTCCATTGTTTTTGTTTGCACTTAAGACTAGCCTTAGTCCCTGGTGATCTGATAAGGTGCATGGAATAACTTCAATATTCCTGTATCTGTTCAGGCCTGTTTTGTGACCAATCATATGGTCAATTTTGAAGAAGGTGCCATGAGGTATATTCATTTACTTTAGGGTGGAATGTTCTATAAATATCTGTTAGATCCATTTGGTCCATAACTTCAATTAGTTTCACTGTGTCTCTGTTTAGTTTCTGTTTCCATGATTTGTCCATTGTTGAGAGTGGGGTGTTGAAGTCTCTCACTATTATTGTGTGGGGTGCAATATGTGCTTTGAGCTTTAGTAGTTTCTTTTATGAATGTGGGTGCCCTTGTGTTGGGAGCGTAGATGTTCAGAATTGAGAGCTCATCTTTGTAGACTTTTCCTTTGACCAGAATGAAGTGACCCTCCTTATCTTTTTTAACAACTTTTGATTGAAAGTCAATTTTATTCGATATAAGAATGGCTACTCCAGCTTGTTTCTTGGAACCATTTGCTTACAAAATTGTTTTCCAACTTTTGACTCTGAAGTAGTGACTGCCTTTGTTACTTGGGTGGGTTTCTTGTATGCAGCAAAATGTTGGGTCCTGCTTATGTATCCAGTCTGTTAGTCTATGTCTTTTTATTGGGGAATTGAGACCATTGATGTTAAGAGACAAGGAAAAGTGATTGTTGCTTACTGTTATCTTCTTTTTTAAAGGTGAAATTCTGTTTGTGTAGCTATCTTCTATTGGGTTTGTTGAAAGATACTTTATTGCTTTTTGTACGATGTGGTTTCCCGTCTTGTGTTGGTATTTTCCACCCATTATCCTTTGTAAAGCTAGATTTGTGGAAAGATATTGTGTAAATTTGCTTTTGTCATGAACGTCTTGTTTTCTCCATCTATGGTAATTGAAAGTTTTGCTGGCTATAGCAGACTGGGCTGACATTTATGTTCTCTTAGGGTCTGTATGTTATCTGCCCAGGATCTTCTAGCTCTCATAGTTTCTGGTAGGAAGTCTGGTGTAATTCTGATAGGTCTGCCTTTATATGTTACTTGATCTTTTTCCCTTATTACTTTTAATATTCTTTCTTTGTTTAGTGCATTTGGTGTTTTGATTATTATGTGACAGGAGGAATTTCTGGTCTGGTCCAGTCTGTTTGGAGTTCTATAGGCTTCTAGTATGTTCATGGGCATCTCTTTCTTTAGGTTAGGGAAATTTTCTTCCATAATTTTGTTGAAGATGTTTACTGGCCCTTTAAGGATGTAAATCCTTGTTCTCTTCTATACCTATAATCCTAAGGTTGGGTCTTCTCATTGTGTCCTGGATTTCCTGGATGTTTTGGGTTACCAGCTTTTTGCATTTTGTATTTTCTTTGACTGTTGAGTCAATGTTTTCTATGGAATCTTCAGCATCTGAGATTCTTCTATCTCTTGTAATCTATTGTTGATGCTTACATCTATGACTCCTGAATTCTTTCCAAGATTTTCTATCTCCAGAGATGTCTCACTTTGTGATTTCTTTATAGTTTCTGCTTCCATTTTTAGATCTTGGATAGTTTTGTTCATTTCCTTCACTTGTTTGTGTGTATTTTCCTGAAATTCCTTAAGGGCTTTTTGTGTTTCCTCTTTAAGGGCTTCCACCTGTTGACCCATGTTCTCCTGTGTTTCTTTTAGAGATTTTTGTAATTCTTCTTTAAGGGCTTCTGCATGTTGACCCATGTTCTCCCATAGATCCCTATGGGATTTTGTGTTGCCTCTTTCAGGGTTTCTACCTGTTGACCCATGTTTTCCCATATTTCTTTAAGGGATTTTTGTGTCTCCTCTTTAAGGGCTTCTACCTGTTGACCCATATTCTCCTGCATTTCTTTAAGATATTTTTGTGATTCTTCTTTAAGGGCTTCTACCCATTGATCCATGTTCTCATTTATTTCTTTAAGGGAGTTATTTACGTCCTTCTTGAATTCCTCTAACAGCATCATGAGATGTGATTTTAAATCCAGCTCTTGCTTTTCTGATATGACAGAGTATCCTGGATTTGCTGTTGTGGGAGAACTGGGTTCTGATGGTGCCATGTTGTCTTGGTTTCTGTTGGTAATGATCTTGCATTTGCCTTTGGCCATCTAGTTATCTCCAGTGTTATCTGGTGTTGCTGTCTCTGACTGTGACTTCTCTGTCCTTCAGGCCTGTGTAACTGTACTCCTGGGATTCCCTTTCTCTCAAATGTCCTGCATACAGCTGGTTTTCCAGGAAGTATCAGGAAATGGGGTCTTCCCTGTGGCAGACTTGGCAAGGGCTGAATATCCTGCAAACTGTTGGTTCTCGATTGCCCTGCTGCTGCTGGATCTCAGGAAATGCGGGCTTCCCCCATGCAGACCTGGCACAGGCCAAATGCCCTGCGGCTGCTGGATCTCGAATGCCCTGCTGCTGCTGGATCTCTAGAAAGCACTGGGAAACGGGGTCTTCCCCTGTGGCAGACCTAGCACAGGTCTACCACATCAGAACGAACAGGACAGGCAGCAAAGGAGGGAGGGCACCAGTTTCATTTATTTATGTGTAAATTTCATTTTCCTTTGCAGCTGAACAGAATGTTGTTGTAACATATGTGCCTCATTTTTTACTATCCATTCATCAGTTGAAGGACATTTAGGTTGTTACCACATCCTAGCCATTGTGAATAAAGCAGCAATAAACATGGTTGAGTATCTCTACAGTAGGCTATTGAGTCCTTTGGGCACTCCAAGTAGTGGCATAGCTGGGTCATATGATAGATTTACTTTTAATTTTTTTAAGAATTCTCCACATTTACTTCTATGGTGGCTGTCCCAGTTTTAAATTCCAACAGGAGTGAATGAGAAGGGTTTCTTTCCCTGGATTTTGACAGCCTTTGTTGTCATTTGTTTTCATAAACTTGGCCATTCATTCATTGTGATTGGGGCAATCTGTGATTGTTTACAAGGTTGAACACTTTATAAGATATTTCTTAGCCATTTTTTATTTCATCTTTTGAGAACTCTGTTCAGATCTGTAGACCATTTTCAACTGGTAATTTGTTTTCTTGAATTCCAAGTTCTTTGTATATTCTGGATATTAATCTTTCAACAGCTTTACGCAGAGACCTACAGAGAGTTTATAGGCACTGCCTATATTTTCTTCTAGTAGTTTCAGCAGTCCAGGTTCTGCATCGAGGTCTTTGACGCACCTGGAGTTGTTTTTTTTGTGCAGGGTAATAGATGTAGGTCTAATTCCATCATTCTACATATGTACAGTTTCCCTACCAACAGTTGTTGAAGATACTATCTTTCAGTCAATGAATATTTTGGACATCTTTCTCAAATATCATTTGGCTATAGCTATGTGTGTACATGTTTGGGTCTTCTATTTTCTTTCATTGATCTACATATCTATTTTGTGCCAAAATCATTCTGTTTTTTATTGCTATTTCCATCTTAAAATCAGAAATGATAATAACTTTAACATTGTTATTTTTGCTCAAGATTGCTTTAGCTTTTCAGGATCTTTTGTGGTTCCATATGAATCTTAGATTTTTTTTTCCTATTTCTATGAAGAATATCATGGGGATTTTTATTGGGATTGTACTGAATCCATAAATTACTTTTTGGTAAAATAATGATTTTTAAAGACTTTTTCTGTTTCATCAAACATGGATTTTTAAAATTAAGCCCATTTATATGTGTGATGGTTTGTGTATACTTGGCTCAGGGAGTGGTACTATTAAGAGGTGTGGCCTTGTTGGAGGAAGTGTGTCACTGTGAGTGTGGGCTTTAAGACCCTCATCCTTAGCTGCCTAGAAGCTGGTCTTTTCCTGTTTGCCTTTGGAACAAGATGTAGAACTCTCAGCTCTTCTCTAGCACTATGCTGCCTAGATGCTGCCATGCTCCTACCTTTATGTTAATGGACTGAAGCTCTGAATCTGTAAGCTAAATCCAATTAAATATTGTCCTTTATAGGAGTTGCCTTGATCATAGTGACTGTTCATAGCAGTAAAACCTAACTAAGACAATATGATTTATTATATTTACTTACATGTGTTGAACCATCCCTGCATCCCTGGGATAAATTCAACCTGATTAACGTGGATGACATTTTTGGTATATGCTTGTATTCAGTTTGCAAGTATTTTATTGAAAATGTTTGAATTTATGGTCGTCAGAGATATTGGCATTAGTTTTTGGTTGTGTCTTTACATACATGATTCAGGTATTTAAGCTACTGGCTTCATAGAAAAAAATGTGACACTGTTTCTTCTGTTTCTATTTTTGGAATAAATTAAGAAATATTAGCTATAGATCTTTAAGTCTGATAGAATGCTGCCGTGACTCTGTCTGGTCCTGTCTGACCTGTTTTACTAATTCAATCTGCTTGTGTGTAATAAATAGTTGTTTAAGTTGTTGATCTCTTCTTTGTTTAACCTTTGTGGTTTGGGTGAACCTAGAATTCATCCATTTCTTCTAGATTTTTTTTAACTTAATAGAGGTTTTTAAGGTATTCTCTTACAATGTCCTGGATTTCTCTATTATATGTTGTAGTATTTCTCTGTTAATCTCTGATTCTGATAATCTGGGTCTCATTTTTCCTTTATTTGGTTAACTGTGCCTAATGGTCTGTTGACATGATTGTCTTAGATTTGTTGATTCTTTACATTGTTTCCTTTACTTTTGTTCATTAATTTCTGCTCTGATTTTTTTAAAATTATTTCTTGCCATCTACTTGTTTTGGACTTGGTTTGTTCTTGTTTTTCCTAAATTCATGAGATGCATCATTAAGTCATTTATTTGTAGTTTCCCTTTACCCTTGATTTCTTAATGTAGGAGTTTAGAGCTCTAAGCTTATGTTGTTTTAATTTCTCTTAGTTCCAGAAATTAAAAAACTATTTAAGTTACTTCTTCAAAAGAATAGATTTATTTATTATTTTATGTGTATGAGTGTTTTGCCTTCATGTATTTATGTACACCACCTTCATGCCTCATGCCTAGAGAGATCAGAAGAGGGTGAGAGATCCCCTAGGACTGGAGTTATACATGGTTGTGAGCTGCCACGAGGTTGCTGGGAATTGAACCCAGGTAACTACTGAGCCAATTCTTCTGTCCTATTTCTTTATATCTTCCTTGATACATTCACCATTTAGCAATATGTTACTTAATATCCATGCATTTTTGTAATTATTAGAGATTCATTAGCTGTTAATTCCAAGTTTTATTAAGATTGTGGTCAGATAAAATAGAGTCATTTCAGCTTTTCTAAATTTGATAAGATTTGATTGTTGTGCCAGCATGTGGTCTATTTTAGAGAAGCTTCCATGAGCTGCTGAATAGAATGTACATTCTTTGGGGTTTGGGTAAAATATTATAGATATCTTTTAGGTCCATTTGATGTATGATGTCATTTAATTCTGATGTTTGTTTAGTTTCTGTCCAGATCTCTGTTTATTGGAGGAAGTGGAGTACTGAAATCACCTTCTATTTTTGAGCTGGAATTAATCTGTCTCTTAAATTCCTGTGGTACACTTTTTTTTAAAAATGAAATTGGGTGCACTAGAGTTGTTGCATAGATTTTTAGAATTATAATGTGATTTTTATTCACTATTACCTTGATTAGAACAACACATCCCTCTTTATGTCTTCTGATCAGATTTAGTTTTAAATCTTTGTCAGATACTAAGGTTTGCTTGGAAACTTTTTATCAATCCTTACATTTTAATGTGGTGACTATGTTTAAATCTAAAGTGAATTTCTTTTAGACAACAGAAAAATGGATTTTCTTTTATTTTTTTTAAGGCTTGTTTTATTTTAATGACTGAACCACATACCCCACACAGTCAGTCCACTATGTACAGACATGAGGGAAGCTGTATTTCATGATCTCTTACACTTTGGACAGAATCTTGATGATCTTCTTGGACTGAATGTGCTCCTTGCAGTCTTTGTGCTTCCTTGGTCTTAGCCCTTCAAGCCTCAGCCTGGTCAGTCAGAATTATCTTGTGGGTCTTGTAGGCCTTCAGCTTGTGGATATACTCCATGAGAGTCCACTTGTTTTTCTTTTTTTTTAATACATTCGCTTTGACCTTTTTTACAGGCTGTGATACTTTTGGTGGACAATCTTAGATTCACAGTAACTCCTGAGAAGCCAGCATGGGATTTGAATCCTTCGCATCCAGGGTACCTTCTAGTGCATTCAAGCACTGGCAGTACCCTTCAACTTCCCTGTGCCCATGCCTGCCCTTCTGTCAACCCAAGGTGTTTTTCCGGCATCAAGTCTGGAAATGAACAGCCCCAGGCATCCAGTTGATCAGGCCGTCTTTGGTCAGTATCTAGATCTGCTGACACTGCATTGACATTGGAGATTTCACTGGTCTTTTTACCACAGCAGAGGACACTATAGGCGAGCCTCTTCTGAAGCCTGAGTTCACAAATGAGTGAAAGGAAAGCTGATTTTTTTTTCTTAATCCTTTTGGCTTACCTGTGTTGCTGGGGGTGTTGAGGCCATTGACTTTTAAAGCTGTTATTAAAAGTTGTGTGTTGATTATAGCCATTTTATTGTGGGGCTTTTTTCGTTTGTTTGTTTTGCTTTGCTGTTGTGTTCTTACTCATAGTTTGTGTTCCAGTAATTTTAGTCATATTGTTTTCTTTATACATTCTTTTAGCATTCTTATACACCCCAGCCTCTAGTTACTGTAGTATTGCTTCCAATATTCTCTGCAGGGCTGGACTCTCTGTGGACATGAATTCTTTTAGCTTGTTTATACATTGGAAAGTTTTTTTCTCCTTCTACTATGACTGATAATTTTGCCAGGTAAAGTGTCTGGATTTGCATCTGTGATCTGTTAAAAGAGTACACTAGTCTAGGCTTTTCTTGCTTTTAATGTTTCCACTGGGCATTAAGCTGTTTTTCTGATGGGTTTTCCTTTGTATATGACTTGTGATTTTGTGATTTTTCTCTTTCAATATGCTTTATTTGTTCTGTATATTTAGTGTTTTAACTATAATATGCTGTGAAGTTTCATTCCTGGTCCTGTCTGTGTTCTGTGTGCTTCTTGAATGGCTATGTCTCCTTAATTTGGGGACAGGTTTGTTTCTTTTTTTTCTGTGATACTGTTGAGGATTCTGCTCCTTTATCTTTGTCTACAACTCATAGATTTGATCTTTTCGGTGACCCAATCTCTGTATATTTCTTTCCGATGACTTAAAAGGTTTTCATATTCTTGGTTAGGGTTGGGGTTAGGATTGGGGTATGATTCGTCTGTTTTATCTTTAAGTTCTGATATTCTATGTCCTACTTAATCCATCCCACTGAAAAGGCTTTCTCCTTTTTAAATTGTGTTATTGAATATTTCAACTTATATTCATTTTAGCTTGATTTTTTTCAGTGTTTCCATTTTCTTCTCATTACTGAATTCAGTTTTTAGAGTTTGAATTTTCATTGTTATCTCATTCATCGATGTATTTGTGCTTTCTTGGACATGATTCAGGAATTTATTCCCATCCTCTTTAAGTTCATTGAGCTATTTGTGTCCTCTTTAAACTCCTCAAATACTCTGATCATGGTTAAGATTTTTCTTTTAAATTCCATGCCCTGAGGGTTCATTTGGATAAGTTTCATTGGAGAACATTTTTATAGGGTATTGACCTTTCATACAGTTTGTATTTTTGGGTTTGTTTTTGTTTTTGTTTTTAATTTTTTTTTAACACATGCACACTGGGTTTCTTTCTTTCTTTCTTTCTTTCTTTCTTTTTTTTTTCACTTTGTATTTTTGTGATGTGACCTGAGCATGTAAAATTCTTTTTAGGGTTGTATGTCTGATGTGAGATTTTAGGCTGCCTCTGTTGAGTTGTAGTTTGATTTTATTTCTGTTGTTGCCCAAGTTTGGTTGATTTCAGATCGTATGAGATGAGGTAATAGTAAGCCAGATCCTTCAGGTAGTGTTGATTTCAGATTGGTATAATGGGGTTGATACCAAGTCACACTACCTTAGATATTCTTAGGAGTATGAGATGACATGGATGGACTGAGGTATTGGACATTTACCAGGTGAGGCCAGCACACTGGCAGTTCAGTTGAGGCTAGGCCCAAAGATTGTGGGCTATGAAAGAAGGTATGGGTTCAGGGAACTGTCAGGATGGGCCAGCACCTGGGATGCTCAAGTAGGAATCAGACCGAGGTTTGGAATGATGTAGGCAAAGAGGATTCAGGAAGACTCACTAGGCTGGCAAAGTACATAGGATGTGTGGCCATGGATAGGCCTAGTGTTGAATACAGCCTGTTCCATGACAATTTTATACTTGTATATGATGCTCTTTCATTCTCTTCCCTAACCCTTAACTCACTCTCATCCTATTTTTTTTTTAATTTAATTTTATTTTATTTTTTTAATTTACATTCCAAATCACTTCCCCTTTCCCGTTTCCTCCCTCCCCGAAAGTCCCATAAGCCCCCTTCCCTCCCTCTTTTCTCTGTTCAACCCCCTCTCATTACTCTGTCCTGGCGTTCCCCTACATCCAGTCTTTCCAGGACCAGGGGTCTCTCCTTCCATCTTTTTAGAAATCTATTGATATGCTGATTGTGTCTAGGGTATTCTGAGATTCTGGGTCAATATCCCCTTATCAGTGACTTCATACCATGTGTGATCTTTTGTGATTGGGTTACCTCACTAAGGATGATATTTTCAAGTTCTGACCATTTGCCTAGGAATTTCGTGAATTCATTGTTTTTAATTGCAGAGTAGTATTCCATTGTGTAAATATACCACATCTTCTGAATCCATTCCTCCGTTGAGGGACATCTGGGTTCTTTCCAGCTTCTGGCTATTATAAATAAGGCTGCTATGAATATAGTGGAGCATGTGTCCTTATTGCATGCAGGTAAAGTCTCTGGGTATATGCCCAGGAGTGGTATAGCCGGATCCTCTGGGAGTGTCATGCCCAGTTTTCTGAGGAGCCGCCAGACTGCTTTCCAGAGTGGTTGTACCAGCCTGCAATTCCACCAGCAGTGGAGGAGTGTTCCTCTTTCTCCACATCCTTGCCAACAACTGCTGTCTCCTGTGTTTTTGATCTTAGCCATCCTGACTGGTGTGAGATGGAATCTCAGGGTTGTTTTGATTTGCATTTCCCTAATGACTAAGGATGATGAACATCTCTTTAGGTGCTTCTCAGCCATTAGATATTCTTCAGGTGAGAACTCTTTGTGTAGCTCTGTACCCCATTTTTTAATAGGGTTACTTGCCTCTCTGGAAAATGAGCATCTTACCAAAAGTAATACACAGATTCAATGCAATCCCCATCAAAATCCCAACTCAATTCTTCATAGAGTTAGAAAGAGCAATTCAAAAATTCATCTGGAATAACAGAAAACCCAGAATAGCTAAAACTATTCTCAAGAGTAAAAGAACCTCTGGGGGAATCAGTATCCCGGACCTCAAGCTGTACTACAGAGCAATAGTGTTAAAAACTGCATGGTATTGGTACAGTAACAGACATGTAGATCAATGGAACAGAATTGAAGACCCAGAAATGAATCCACACTCCTATGGTCACTTGATCTTTGACAAAGGAGCTAAAACCATCCAGTGGAAAAAAGATAGCCTTTTCAACAAATGGTGCTGGCTCAGCTGGAGGTCAACATGCAGAAGAATGCAAATTGACCCATCCTTATCTCCTTGCACTAAGCTCAATTCTAAGTGGATCAAAGATCTCCACATAAAACCAGACACACTGAAACTAATAGAAGGGAAACTAGGGAAGAACCTTGAACATATGGGCACAGGGGCGAATTTCCTGAACAGAACTCCAATAGCATATACTCTAAGATCAAGAATAGACAAATGGGACCTCATTAAATTACAAAGTTTTTGCAAGGCAAAAGACACCGTCAAAAAGACAAAGCGGCAACCAACTAACTGGGAAATGATCTTTACCAACCTTACATCCGACAGAGGGCTAATATCCAAGATATACAAAGCACTCTCATCCTATTAATAGCCCCTTCTTTACTATGTCCTTTCCAAGATTCATGAGTTTTAGTTTTACTTTATGATTCACTTTGTTTAACAAGGGACTTTTGTTTAACAATTGGAGCCTGGTAGAATCAGCAGTGGGCACACAACTGAAGGCCATGATTATCCTTTTCCATAAGTCTATTATTAGCTGTGAGTTTGGCAGTTAGGAAGAAGTAGGTCATCCTAAGCTTCTCATCTCTGCCTGAATGCTGGGGGTTCCAATTCTGTCTCCATCTAGCAGAGGATTCCACATCTGGAGTTCATGATTGCTACAACTGTGTCTTGCCCAGAAAATTTCACAGAACCTTTCCTTATCCCTTGTCTCTTACTACCTATTTTTTTCTTATTGTGAAGGTTTGGTTGATATTACAAATGACCCAGACTTTGATGGGATCTATGATGAAGACATGAATGAAGATCCAACATATGAGCCCAACAGCCCTGAGGAAAAGGCTGTGTTTATGAAATATGCTGAGGGTATGATGATGAAGCTGACATTCAGTACCACCCATATTCAACAGTATGAAAACATCTTTATATTTGAGACAGCCTATTGGCTTACTAATGCTATTAAGTACAACCAGGATTATCTTGATATTTGTACTTACCAGAGACTACAACAAAGACTGTATCTTCAAAAAAAAGTTATTCAAAAACACTTTGAGAAAAAAAAAGAAATCAGAAGAGGGATAGGCTATCTGAAGTTAATATGTTTTCTGATTCCATTTTTACTCAGTTTAAAAAAGAAGATGAAAGTTCCATATTTAAATAGTCTACTTCCACCTTTTTCAGGTAAGAGGATAAGCAAAAATAGATTTTTGTTGGGATTTTAGAAAAATATTTTTCAAATAAGTAGCATGTATGTTCTCATTGCTTCCCAGTAATGGGAGCTGATTATTTTTATCATATGGTGTGATGGTTTGAATAAGGATGCCCCACATAGGCTCATGTACTCAAATGAGTGGCTATCAGTGAGCGGCACTACTTGATTAGGAGGTTTAGGAGGGATTAGGAGGTGTGGCCCTGTTGGAGGAAGGGTGTCACTGGGGTTGGCTTTGGGGTTTCAAAAATTCAAGCCAGGCCCAGCGTCTCTGTCTTCCTATTGAGGATCCAGATAAAGAACTCTCATCTACTTCTCCACTGCAATGTCTAACTGTGTGCCATGTGCTTCTGGCATTGAATAAAACTCTTAAACTGTAAATCCAGCCCCAAGTATATAGATGCTGTCTTTCATAAGAGTTGCTATGGTCTTGATGTCTGTTTATAGTAATAGATCACTGACTAAGATAACTGCGAAATAGCTACTTAATTCTTTATAGTATCTCTTTTACCTAAAGTACCTCAAGAGAGATTTTGTTGTCATTGTTTAAATAAAAGTTATCAAAAACAAAGGATCTGAATTCTACTAATTAAGAAATTATATGTTAATGTCTACTCATAGATGTCAACCAGAATACTTTTGACAATGCTTTATAAATGTTTACATAGTAAAACCACAAGAAATGCTTAAGATTCATTAAACAAATTTATTTTATTATTAAAAATTAAATACTTCTTCATCTATGTATTTACTTATTTATCTATATTATTTGTTATTGGACCTGTTGACATAGGCCTCTAGTACCAACTCCTCAGGACAGAGGCAAAAGGATCACAAATTCAAGCCTAACCTGAATTCAAGGCTATCCTAGGTGACATATTGTAACATGGTTCAAAATGAGAAATAAAGGGGTAGAGCTCAGTGACTGACCACTTGTGTATGCAAGGCCCTAAGTATAAGCTCTAGTGCCACAAATTGTGTGTGTGTGTGTGTGTGTGTGTGTGTGTGTGTGTGTGTGTGTATGAGAGAGAGAGAAAATAATTTTATAGTCAGTAATTGCCAAGTTTTAATTTCATATAGAATTTTATATTTGTTTACATGAATGATAATCAGATACCTAAAATACAATCAGCCATGTGTTTTCCACATTTAACATTAAAATTGTTTTTATTTCTGGAGATGACAAGGTCAAGACAGAGAGAGAACTGCCTCCATTTATTTATGGACGAGATTTTAAATGCCAGAATTTCGATTACAAAGAGCATCAGTACTTCCATGTTCACGGAGGAATTGAATTTGATATTAGCACGAATCCAGTTGAGAATGCTCGGGATGAGTTTAAGGTTTTTGAATTATTAGTATTTCCGGGTATTTTGTTGTTTCACCTGTTTTTGCAGTTTTCACTGAGAGAGCTTTTGTTGGTACAGGCACCATACAAGTCCCTAGACAGTCATTCTCACAGGCCACTATCTTACACATTATTGAAACAAACATGAATTAAGTGCAGCTACTTCTAAGCAACTGTGTTGAAGAATAAGCTGATAAATAAAACCAATACAGTTACTTTCATCACAGAGTTTGTGAATTTCACATGAGCAGTCTTTGTCCCTGGACAGTTAAAGTATATAATAGAAATCCTGAACACATGGCTGATCATGTTGGCACACACCTGAAATCCTGGGGGGGAGGGAATCCTGAGGATCATGAATTCAATGAATTCAAGGCCAACTAGGCACACATCAGAGAGCCTTCATTAATTTAAAAAAGGAAAAACAAAAAATAAACAAATTCATGAACACTATGCTAATCTATCCACATTTCTCAAAGATTATGACAAAAAAAGACAGTCTTAAGTTTGATAACCCAGGAACCTGATGGCATCAGTGCCCTTTCTTGTGATATTTATTATATTTATTTATTCTCAAACTAGGATTTGGAAATATGCAATTATCAAATTTCCCTGGGGCATTTTTTTTCATTTGCACGTATAACATTTCATATAAAGAATCGAGTTTGCATAAGGATTTTTTTAATGTGTGATTTTTATTTTAGAAAAATGTAGAAAAAATATGGGCATGTGCTGCTAATACCTTTGCAGAAGATTCAGGATACAAAGAATTTTACTCAGTACCAGTCATGGAGTTTTATGGAAAGAGGTGAGGAGCTTTCCATTCATACCAGCCATGGCTAGTTGAATGTTAGCAGAAAACAAGAAAGTGTCAAAATACAAAAGCTAACTTAAGATCTTAGAATGGCGATCCTAGAACAGGGATGAACTTGAAAATGACAGACTCAAAAGCGTAGTAACTAGTTATTACTTCATACACTTTGATACAACCCACAAATAACCTTAGAGCATGGACTTAACTCTTTCAGTGATCACACATGTTAAATAGGCATGGAGGTGAGAACCACATTGCAAAGGGCAGCTGAAAGCTGTGGACACAGCACATACCATTGCATTTTCATATATTAACAGTTCCAAACCCTCTCTGCCAGACCTTTGCTATGTCTTTCATCTTCTGAATGATGTAGTTCCTCCAGTGCTGCTAGGGTCTTTCGTGTACTGTGTTCTTGTAGTTCACCATGGATACTGAAGTTTGAAAGCATGAGTTATAGAGCTCAGAGAAAATACCTGGACTAGAGGTGGAGAAAAGCTCTTAGGAAGGTTTGTTTGCTCATTTGTTTCTACTTGTAGATGGAGGCAGTTGAGAGAATAGGGTCAAGTTTGGAATTCTGGAATAAAAATTCCAAAAATAGTGTAGGGAAAGAAACATGGGGGTGGGAGAGAGAAAGGGGAGGGGGAACAGAAGGAGAGGGGAAGAGGAGTAGAGAGGGGAGGGGGGAGAAGGAGAGGGAGAGGGGGAAGAAGGAGAGGGAGAGGGAGAGGGACAGAGGGGGGAGGGGAGACTTAGATGATATGAGATGATATAACACACAAGTAAGGGAACTAGGAGGCTGTGATAGAGTAGCAGTCAAATGGAGTGCTTGTGTAAGAATATAAGATAATAAAAGTGGCAGATAACAACAGAAAATTCCAACTCTATTTTAGAGTGAAGAGCTGCCTCTAGTGTTGGTTTTGATTTGGTAAGAGAATTTTAATGAGATTGAGCAATGGAGACTATTTGCAGCAAGTTAAGGGGTAAAGCGAGGAAAGTAAATGAAACAGGAAGAGGTAAAATAATCATACACACTTGAAGGTGCATGGGGATGAGGAGAACAGAAAATGAGGCAAAGGATGTGTGAAGACAAAGAATTAAATGCGATCAATCGATTTAATATCGTCTGTTAAAGATGAAGTCAGATATCCTGTGATCATAATTCTGAAGGAGAAAGAGCAGTGTGAAAATGCAGACATGTTTGAGGACCTGTGTGAAGGTGCCTCTTACTCATAGGCAGAATCCATGGAAATATCTTCTGCATTAAGTTGTTTGTTATCTCTCTGGAAGAGAAAACTCTTGTTCAAAAATCTAGCACCTACTAAATATTCCATAGACGATCCTTACCAGCATGATATCCTGGAGACATCTATGCATGAACTTTTACTCCTCAGTTTCTATCAGGCTTCTGGGACACTAGTGATTCTGAAAGTGCAATAGAAGCAGTGAGAAGAAGAGCTAGATTCATGAGAGGCTGTCCTTGGTGCAACAGTATAGTTAGTGTATGCATCCTTCTATAGCTCTGTAAGAGATCCAACCACTGTAATGGGATGTCATTGGGCAGTTGTTTTTCTAGTTTTTGACTAATAAGCAGCAATGGGGAATAAGTGTTGGTGAATTGTAGGTAGATATGAGTTTTCAAGTTTTAAAAACTAATAGGTGCTGGGAGATGACACAGTGGTTAAAGTGCTTGCTGAACATACATGAGGATCTGAGATCTGGTGTCTAGCATCACATAAAGACTCTAGGCACAGCACTGTGTCCCTGTCATTCCATCACTAGGAGGTGAAGATAGGAGGATCCCAAGGACTCACCATTTAGCTACATTTGCCAATTGGTGAGCCTCAGGTTCAATGAGAAACTCTACTTCAAAATATGAGGTGAAGAGTCATAAAGGAACCACTCAACCTCCGCACACTCATGCATACACACACTTAATAAAATGAACACAAAGCAAGCATGTTTCTAGACCCAGACAGCATGAAATAAAAGTAAAAACCACACATGCACACAATCAGTATTTTCCAGACTCAAATGTCAAGTACTAGGGAACCTTCATACTGTGTAAAATACAACCTCTGCATAATGTTTTATTAGAGTTCTATATGCCAATTGGCCAGTATTCTCAACTGCAATGAAAAACCTTTGGCTTCTTCCTTTCCTGCCCAGATTCCCTGCTTTCTCCTGCTGTGTGTCCAATAAGCTCTGTAAATGCCATCTTTGATAACTCTTGCTAATGGCTGAGTGTGTGCTGCTCTCTCTCAGATCGGCTCCTCACCGTGCCTGGCAAATGACATAAGTTAGATTTGTCACCGATCCAATGAAATAAGAGTTCCTTTCCCAGTAATTGTTTTCAAAGTAGTGCTATCTTAAAAGTCTAATAATTTCAAACAAATTTTAAAGACATTCTACTTGGTTTTCCCCATAATGTAGGACTCTCAGTGCTGGCCCAGATAATAATGGGAACAACTGAAAATAGGGCATTTCAAAATCTCTTGCTTTCTTTGATTTTAAAGAAATGGTTACTATACTGAGTCATACTTAGAAACAATTAGATCCTAGACTCATTTTAGGGTCAGTGTGAGTTTTCTCATCATGACCAAATAAAGGCATGGAACCACAGTAAGATACTCAATGAACTGCAAGTTCACAAGAGTAGAACAACTCTGACTTATAAAGATGACAGTTATTGAAGCAAACAGATTAATTGTCCTAAAATGCCCAGTTTGGAGAATAACATACCAGTTTCATGACACTGTTATAGATATAGGGAAGTTGGTCAGAAATCTACTTAATAAAACCAAGTAAGCTTCCCTAAAGTCCCTGATGATAACCGCACTTAGGGTATATCACTGCACCGTACTTGAATGAAGATTACCTGGCTGAGATATCTAGCCATGAACTTTGAAGTACAGGCCATCTGGGATTTGTGTGCTTCTCACAAAGCATCTGTATGTGGCCAGTGCTACCTTACTATACAGTTGACCCTGGATATCACGCAATATCTCATGAGAGATGCTCACAGGGTACAAGCAGACAGCCAAATCCTCAGCCAAATCCTCTCTAGGGTAGTATAGACCCCACAGGTCTCATTCACAGAGTGCTTCTCTTTAGACTGTCTTCATTCCTGCCAGAAAAGTCACCAGTGCTGCCTCTGGGAGAAGTACAAGTATTCCTGTGATCAGAAGCCACTGCAGGGAACAGACAATTTGTATGGTGTGTTGTTGCTCTACTCCAGAATGAGAGGACCTGTGTTAGTTAGCATCGAGTCTTCCAGTCCATGTCTCAGGATAGGGTGGGTGTTTCTTTAGCCTACTGATGCAGTTAAAGTCAAATAGCCATTACTTAAAACATAATTCCAGGTTAGGCTTAAGGATGACTATCCCTCAGAGAAGCAATTTATAGACACAATCAGATTAAAACAGTAAGAGAAGGGAAAACACAGGTGGAAGATAAACCTACAGTTCTTTTCCCTAGAACCTTGGCTTCTAGTGACTTGAAGACAGTGTCCCTAATCTCTGTCATGGGAATACAGAACCAACCCAAATTGTCAATAAGAGGATAATTATTAAGATAAAGTCTCAATAACAGTTGATAATAATGCTACTATTTTTACAATCAAGTATAGTTCAAACTATAGTTCTGTATGTAATTATTATGGAATAAGCAATTTTTGACAGTATATAAATAAGCAGCCAATTAATTCACAGCTATAAAACACACCTTTTCCTTTATTTTTGTAGCTACTATGTGATCTATTTTGAGCTTGAAATTTTCTACCAGCAACTCTATAAGACTCAATGGTGGGGAGCCATAAATGAAATTGTGAATAATCTGAGAGTGAAAAGGCTTCCACTGACTGAAGCTCAACTACACGAGCAATTTAAGAAGAAATTTGGTTTAAAAAAATCTATGAAATGCAAGGTATTTTATTAACCATCAAAAATGTAAGAAGTTACATATTACCACAAGTTAATGTCCCATATTCTACATGAGGTGAAAGATCTAGGATGTGAAGTTAATGAAGGATATTGAGATGGGTTGTTAGGGGTATGGAGGTTACTAGAAGAGTCATTGGTGGCTATGGACAGACAGACAGACAGACAGACAGACAGACAGACAGACAGACAGACAATAACATGGCAGGGGCTTTGAGGGAATTCAAGCCCTAGCACCAAATAGACAGTATGATGCAGAACTCTGACCAGAGGAAATCAGGGCCCACAAGACAAGGCAGGAGATGAGAGAAAAAGAGAGAGAGAGAGAGAGAGAGAGAGAGAGAGAGAGAGAGAGAGAGAGAGAGAGAGAGAGTTCTTAGTACTTTTCTGAGAATAGGGGTTGGTGTTACTGCACAAGTTTGCAGTCAAGGTCTCTGTTGCCCAGGCAAAAGGCATGGAAATGAGTAGAGAGCAATACCTCTGACCACCAACACTCCCTTTTACACAAATTCACTTCTCCAGGAGAGAACCCCTAGGCCTGAAGTCTATTAGCTTGCAGCTTGACAGACAATTACAGTGCGTTGTTGTTTTCTGAGAATAAAAGACCTCCTATAGCTGTTCTAACATTACATCTGTACTAGGGATGAACTAATGCTTAAATAAATTCTTCAGTATGAAATAAAAATCCATCTTTATTAGCTGAAAATCTCTATGGTTCTTGATTATACATTTTTGACAAAACATAAAACAAATTGTCAATAAATTGAATTGAGGTTAATCTGAATGGCAAATATTTACTGATGTCCAATGTTTAAAGCACTAGTATATATAGGAAAGCTCCTTTGCAGAACAACTTGTATTGGATAACTTCTATTATACAAATGGGAAATGTGAGGTACATAGTGTTAATAGGAGTCACACAGTAAGTGGCAGCACCTGGCTTCACCATGGCATGCAGCCATGTGACAGAGTCATCCTGAGTCAGCCCTCTGTTTGACAGACTTTGCCTTAGCTGCTGGGACTGATCAAAAGCCTCTCCATCTTCAAAGTTTACACTGGTACTTCCTTTCCATTGATTTCTTTAGAAAGCCATAATTTTAAAACTTAGATAACTAGTCTAAAATATTTATCAGAGTTTCTCAGAAAACAACTTGATATTTTTACCTCTTTACCTGAGAACTAGAGAACGAAGAAAGTCTCTCCAGCTCTATAGCTCAAGTTTCTTGAGTTGTCCTTAAGCCTGCCTTTGCTTTTAAACTATTTCAGGAAAGTATCTGTCCACTTTGCTGAAATTGTCTGCAAGGATGAAGCTACAGTTTACTCTAAAAGAAAGGAAAACAATCTCTCCAAAGATATTTTCCATGCTCTCAATATCTCCTTGTAGCTCTATGACTTTTAGCATTGTCCTGGGAGAAGCTCTTCACCTGTCCCTTGTGGTAGCACGGCAAACATTGAATGGCATTCTTGTGACTTTGTTGATATATTCTGTGTTTTCCTTTTTTCCCTTTAAAGAAAACTTTAGATGTATTTTTATTTAAAAAATTATTTTAAAAAACTAATGCTGATCTTTAAACAATTTTAGAGTATCCCATTTGGTCTGAAGTCTGCTGTCGAGAGAGGCTTGTCTGCTATTTTCCACACATTTAGCCGTAAAACCTCAAGCTCCACGATCAATGTTTCTGATGAGGCAGGCTATGCCATTTTCCACCATGCTGCCCTGCACAATCGGGTATCTATCATCTGTCAGCTGTGTAACGCCAACTTCAACGTCAACCAGAGACGCTTCATCGTGTTCAGCCAAGGTTTCATTCTGTTTTCAAACTTTGTTCAGGACTGAATAGGCCTAATTAATATAAAGCAGAATCCATTGATCTAAATGCACTGAGTAGCCAGTTGTCCTTTAAGCACTTTTTAATGTGAAAAGAATTTTTGGTAATTAAAAATCTTCTATTCATCCTTGTCCTTCTCAGATTTCCATCTGCTGATAAATAGGTATATTCACAGTATGAGTAAATAAATAACTCTGCTAGAAATATTACTGCTAAATCAGCACAATCTCCCAGCTGCAAGTTCTGATCAGTGTTTGAAAGGGAGAGTTTCCAGCCTACATGTGTCTGCTAGAAACTGTACTCCACATTGTCTGATGTAACCCTGCTTTCTCTATCAATATACTGTCATTTTGTTCTGACTAGCTTAGGAAACTCCTGTATATTGGTAATCATGCTTCTATGTGGATTTTCTCTTTAAGCAGAGTCATCCAAAGTGGATATGAAAAAAGAAAGAAATGGTAAGGCACAAGTGAAGTACGTGTATACATTAAAAGATTATTGTATATGCTAAAACTTTTGCTGGGTGTGGTATTGCAAGACTAATTCCAGCACATGGGAGACAGAAGCAGGAAACAGGTTAAGGTCATTCTTAGTTACATAGTGAATTAGAGACTAGCCTGGGCTGCATGAAATTCTGTCTTGAAAATGAACAATTACCTTATCAAAAAATAAAGAATAAAACATTTTATAGTATATAATCTGCAAATGTTTTGTTGCATAAAATGTAAAATAATGAGGTTTCATTTTGAAGTATAGTTTTTCTGCCCATGTTTATTGATATTCCTTTTTTTTAAAATAATTTTTAACTAGAAATTTGCTACCATTTAGACTTGTTTTATAAATTCAGTTTCCAAAGTGGTTTTGGAAGCTTGTACATAAGCAGTTAAGAGCTAGAATGTAGCTCAGCCATATGGTGCTTTCCCAGCATAGGCAAGGTCCTAAATTTAATCTCTTGCATCCTGCTCCCACAAACAAGTTAATATAATCTAGACATTCTCCCATCTAGGGGCGATAATGATCTGAGGAATGATTACTTTTGGTGGAGGCCAAAGTTTTGAGATAAGCATTGGATATAAAAACACAAAATAAAAGCATCCTTGTCCTCAAATTTCTATTTCATTTATACACATGTAAGAGATTTACCATATACCTTCAGAGTCTACGTAAAATAATTAAAGAAGAATTCTTTCATAAAACAAAAAACTAAACCACACAAACCACAAGTACTTTAAAAGGCCCATATTGGTAAGGGCAGAGAGAGAGACTAAGTACCACTCCAGTGAAGGGACATAGTATACCTGAGAGTACTCTACAGAGGGAACATGATCTTATTTTTCTCCTCCTTCAATCTTCTTTCAGGTCTCCTCACTAGCAGGAACTGGGCAGACGCTCATATGATAGGTCTCTCAGACGTTTCAGCACTCATGATTGCCTACAGCAAGCCTCTAGCAATTCACCCACTGCAGTCAGCCTTCCTTCTGCAGATCACATTGGAAGTTCTGCTTGATGGCACTGCTGATAGTCATGTTGCTCTACTTCTGAGCCACCTTACAACAAGCATATCAGTTTGCCCTCTGGTGTCACTTCTGTGATGAATTCTGAAAGACCTGTTAATTTTCTGTTGAGCTTTATATTTGAAATTAGAGCTGTGACTTCTGATCATATACACCTTACCAGAAACCGGAAACAAAGCAAGAATTTTTTTTTTTAGTATTTATTTAAAAATATTTTGGTCCATTTCTTTATTGTCCTTCAGTCTCATACTTCCTCATAATGCAATGTATGGCCACCAATCCCAGCCAGCTTGTTAGAACTCTTAATCTGGTTTGGTTGCAAAAGTTTTTAAACCATCTATTATCAAAGATTCAGTCTCAGTAAATATAAGTGACAACTATCCTGCTCTTCCTATACCTTCTACTAGTGGAACTGTCTGTTACATCCTAGATTACAAACTGTCTGCTGTCTCTTTGTAAGCTCTGTCCAAGGTCTTCAGGGTAACACAACGCAACATGGTGAGGCCTATCCTTCCCCCAGAGTACACATGATGATGAGACTCTGAGCTTTGGCTTGCCAGAGGTCCCAGAGAGTAGTCAGGTTCTGAGGCTGCTCACAATGCCACTGTTCAAACCACAACTGACACACAGACTGGTGTCACACTGACCTGGAATGTCCACACAACATGCATAGTACTGCCAAGAGCCTGAGAGTGGTCAAGTGCACACACATGTGCGCTGCACTTGGCTAGCAATAAGCAGAGGAAACCCCATATGACCTAGCAAGCCAGAGCCATTGATAATAAAATCTGTGGTTACTTCTTGGTAGTCATATGAAGCAAATAGGGGCCATCAACAGCTATAGGACTCTCAGGATCCATGACCCAGAATATGGGAGATGGGACCAGCTAAGTAATTATTTTAAATGCATAGATTTAGTTCATATGTTATAGACAAAGATGTGATATAAAGACTACTAATCACTTAAGCCTAGTGACATGGGCCTGTTATACCAGCTACTTGAGACCCTTTAACAAGAAGGCTGAATGTTTAAGGGATAACCTGGGCAACTAAATAAATTATATTTCAAAATTAAAAATGTATGTATTATATGCAAATACATATATTTTCCCATGTTATTTTTTTGTTCATAAAAAGTATGATTATTCCATTCTGACATTTCAAGGTCAGTAAAGAAATATAAGATTGCCCAAATAATTGTTTTAGTGCTTGCTTTGTGTTTTTTAAAATAATAAGGCTGGTGAGATGGCTCAGCAGTTAAGAGCACTGACTGCTCTTCCAAAGGTCCTGAGTTCAAATCCCAGCAACCACATGGTGGCTCACAACCTTCTGTAATGAGATCCGATGCCCTCATCTGGTCTTGTCTGAAGACAGCTACAGTGTACTTATATATAATAGTAAATAAATCTTTAAAAAAGAAAGGGTCTTGGGCCAGGTCCTGGAACCACATAAAATAATAGAAAGCACTAATCTGTACGGTTGGACTCAAAAAAGGCATGTTTATTTATTGTTTATTTATTTTAGGAGTGCTAGCTCTTTGACTACTGAACAATTGTTGTTCATCTCAGGTCCAACACCTCTACACCTGGCTGCACAAGCTTGTTCACTGGAAGCAACCGTCTGTCTACTTTGTTTCAAAGCTGATTACACACTTACTGAGAAAAGAGGCTGGATGCCAATCCACTTTGCTGCGTTCTATGATAACATCTGTATCATCATTGCACTCTGTAGGAAGGATCCTAGTTTGCTAGAGGCTGAAGCAACATCGGAGTGAGTTATTGAGCATTTGTAAGAATATGAACTTCTGCTTTCCTGACTACCATCAACATTAAGGGCATAATTGGTTTGGGGGACTTGAAAGGTAGCAAAACACATATATCCTCTCTGATCCTCATCTTCTTCTCTTACTGTTTAACCTTAGAATTTATAAAGATCACAGCTTCCATCCAGCTATGTGTGTCTCCTAGAGGAATAAAGAGTAGATTCTGGGAATTTATCTAACTTTTGTATCAATAGTATAGCTTCACAGATAGGTTTATTAGGCTAACCATGTGACTAAGAAAGAGAAAGTTGTTCTTGTTTCCTATATGATCTCCAGGTAGTTCCAGATAAAGATAGATAGAATGTATCTCAACAGAAGTAGCTACTTGTGTCTAGCAGAGACAAGAGCAAAAAGAAGAAAAATTGGAAACAGGAAACATTTACAGTCTTCTGTTTCATAATTCTTCTGAAGAGCCATTTTTAGAATAGAGATATAAATTTTTCCTAAGGATTGTCTAGGAATCCAAACACCAGGTGATTATTTTGATTTCCTGAACCTATTCCTGAATACTTTAATCCTAAGTCTTCAAATTGTGTGTCTATTATTTGCATACTGGCTTGGAAGTTTGAGTGACACTGGACATTTCTTATTGCTCCTTAACATATGACTCCCCTACTGTAGTACAAAATGGCAACTATTGCCATGTCCATTTTCTTGCTTGCATTATAGACCAGCGTAAAAAGACAGATGGAAGGCATCAGGACACTCCTTTCTCTTCACAGAGGTGTCCTTGCAACTTCCATTACTGTCCTGTTAGCAGCACTTGTTTGCATTGTCACACACCTACCTATGAGGGAAGATGAGAGATGGAACACTGGGTTGGATAACCATGCACACATAACCCAAAGATCTTCATTATATCAAACAACAATCAATCAGTTTTCATACTGTTACTTTTTGCTACAATGGGGAAACTGGGATTTGCAATTGAATATAAAATATTTAAATGTGTGTTTGACAAGTATCAAATCTATTTGATATTTGTAAGGTGGATTGATATTACCTGATTATGTCTCCACTAATTTATAGAACTGCTGAAAAGATTCGATAGGATAGTGTATTTTAATTATTTTGTATAGTATCAACTTCCAAACACATTATAAGGTATAATAATTGAGAAAGAAAACATAAATGAGTACTAAGGATAGGTGGGCTGGAAGGCAATCTGTGGAATTCAGAGAATGAGAATCTAAAGGAAGACAAAGGGGGTAATATAAATTCGAGCTCTTTCAACAATACAATAATAGGAAATGTGACGCTGTACGTGTACTCAACACTGTTACATGTGTGCTTGTTTTAGGAATCAGTGCACTCCACTGTTACTTGCTGCCACTTCAGGAGCCCTAGACACTATTCAGTACCTGTTTTCCCTTGGTGCGAACTGGAGGAAAACAGACACAAAGGGAAACAACATTATCCATCTGTCAGTGCTTACTTTTCATACAGAGGTACTCAAGTACATAATAGAGCTGAATATTCCTGAGCTTCCAGTTTGGAAAACTCTGGTGGGTGAGTATAGAACATGAGATTTCATTGTAAGGAAATGTTCTGATTATTCTATAATGTGATCTTTCATATTCTAAAATGGAATAAGTAAAATAGAATATGTATATCTTTAAAAGTAAAGATTGTGAAATAAATTTATGCATTGAAACCAACAATAGAACAGTTGATAAGGGAAACTATATTTTTGTGTGCAAAAGTAGTTTGATTTCTACCTTAAAGATCTGTGGCCAAAATTAGCTATATCTTACACAATGATATTTACTCTTATTTCCCAACTTTCTTAGAAGGCAGAACATCATTTTCTCCATTAATAAACTGAATTCCAAAAGAAAAAGAGGAAATTTAAGCATAAATAGCAAAGGTTCTTTTCTACTTATTTCTTACTCCTAATTTTAGAGGCAGTATTAGGAAAGTTTTCTTTCACATTTTGATGAAAGTTCTATGGAAAAATTTTGTATTCAATTTAGCCAGAAAAATGAGAGTAGTACAGTCAATTGAATATAAATGTCAAAATTTATTCCTCCCCCAAGCCACATTGTAATTACATGAAGATTAAACAATGAATCAGCAGCAGCAGCAGTCAAGGTTCAAGAGAACAGGAGTGATGGAACCAGGCAGCCATCTCTTAGACTTCGCATCTCAAAGAATCTCAAGCCGTCAGTAGGAAAGCTGAGACTGTCTCAGACACATACATCACAGTCCTCCAAAGGCTGGAGAACAAGCACTGCCCAGACTCTCCACAGAGCTCGACCAGAAAGGCCAGCAGCGGCTGAGGCTGCCTTTCTTCTTGGGGAACTGAAGTGGGAAGGCCTCAGGGAGCAGAGGAAGGGTGACAGCAAAGGGGTGTTCCAGAGTGGAAATGGCCTTAATTCAGCAGAAGAAAGTTCCACTGAGTCAGGGAAAACCAAGATGAATCTCAAATAGGGAAAGAGTATATACATAAAAAATAATAGTGAGAACTGAGACAACACCATAGGTTACCACAATGCCCAGCTGAGAGTGATATTGTATATGCAATGTAAAGCCAAAGTATTGATTCAATTAACAACTATAAATATGAGGAAGTGGGCATGAGGAAACGGCAGAGCAACATTGAGCTGACTTCCTATTTCCCATAACATGAAGCCACAAACAAAGTCAAGGCCATGACAGCAAGATGCAGCACTGTATCTAACTAGGCAGATCTGTGGACCACACAGTCCAAAGTACTGCTTTTAGAGAGGTGAACCCAGAGAAGTGGGTGCACAATCACAATATATTGCCGCAGAAATTTTAGAGATATATAATTTTAAGTAGTGAACATAAAATAAAAATTAGAGTAAAAAGAAAAGAGATGGAGAATGAGAACAGATGTTTTCCCATTGGGTAAGATATAGCTACTATTTCAACCTGACTCTTCTGGTTCAAGATGTTTGGTTCTTTGAGCTACTGAGATGTTTCAGTAAGGCACCTGTTGCATAAGCATGAAGGTCTGAATCCAGATGTTAATCACACAAGTAAAGTTGGACATTGTGCCCTGTTTGTAATCCTAGCACTCGGGTTTGCAAAACTGTTTGAGAATTTCCCCCAACTTTGTGTTTAATCTAGCTAGAACTATTATAATGATAAGGGTATTATGTTAGTTTAATGTATACATGGAAATGTACTCATTGCCAAGACCCCCCCCCAAATTGCATGAAGATTAAGCAGTAGATAAGAACTCAAGGGAAAATAAGAAGAACATGACACAATAAAAATGGGAGGCAGCCAGTTCCTGGAGCTCACTGACATCCAGTCTAGCCAACCGATGAGCTCCAGGTTCAATGGAAATGCTGTCTCAAAAGGAGGCAGAGGCAGGTAGATCTCTGTGAGGCTAGCCTGGTCTACATTCCAGGACAGCTAGAGCTAAAAGACAGAAACTGTCTTGAAAAACCAAAACCAACCAACCAACGAAACAACCAAAACCAAAACCAAAACCCCAAACCCAAAACCCAAAACCAAACCAAACCAAAAAATTAAGGTAGAGAATAAATAGTGAAAGGTGCTCGATGTTGACCACTGGACCCCACCCCCCAATAAAAATAAACATTTATGAACAAACAAATCACACATTCACACCAAGGCCAAATACACACACACACACACACACAAACATACAAAATATACACAAATGCACATGTGGGTACACATACACAAAAAGCCATTCACTCAAACACTACATACAAAAAATGGACATGAATGCACACACACAAAACATTTTCTTTTTTTTTTAATTAGATATAGTCTTTGTTTACATGTCAAATGTTGTCCCCTTTCCTGGTTCCCCTCCCCCTGAAAGTCTCATAACCCATCTCTCCTTCCCCTGTTCCCCAATCAAAACACTCCCGCTTCCCTGTCCTGGTATCCCCATACACTGCTGCATCGAGCCTTCCCCCAGACCAGGGGCCTCTCCTCCCTTTGATGTCCAACAAGGCCATCCTCTGCTGCCTATGCATCTGGAGCCAAGGATAACTCCATGTGTACAGTTTGGTTGATGGTTTTGTCCCTGGGAGCTCTGGGAGTACTGGGTGGCTTATATTGTTGTTCCTCCTATGGTGCTGCAAACCCCTTCAGCTCCTTGGGTCCTTTCTCTAGCTCCTCCATTGGGGACCTGGTGCTCAGTTCAATGGCTGGTTGAGAGTGGCCCCCTCTATATTTGTCATACACTAGCAGGGCCTCCCAGGTGACAGCTATATCCGGCTCCAGTCAGCAAGCACTTGTGGGCATCCACAATAGTGTCTGGGATTTGTAGCTGTATATGGGATTGTTCCCTAGGTGGGGCAGTCTCTGGATGATCTTTCCCTCAGACTCTGATCCACACTTTGTCTCTGTATCTCCTTCTGTGGGTATTTTATTCCCCTTTCTAAGAAGGGCCAGAGTATCCATACTTTGTTGTTCCTTCTTGAGCTTCATATGATATGTGAATTGTATCTTGGGTATTCCAAGCTTCTGAGCCAATATCCACTTATCAGTGAGTGTATACCGTGTGTATTAGTTTGGGTTTTACTGCTGTGAACAGTCACCAATGACCAATGCAAGTTTTATAAAAGACATTTGCTCGGGGCTGGCTTACAGGTTCAGAGGTATAGTCCATTGTCATCAAGGCAGAAGCATGGCAACATCCAGGCAGGCATGGTGTAGGAGGAGCTGAGGGTCTACACCTTTATCCAAAGGAAACCAGGAACAGACTGGGCATCTTCCAGCATCTAAAAGGAAGATCTCTAAGCCCAACCCTACAGTGACACACTTCCTCCAACAAGGCCACATCTTCTAATAGTGCCACTCCCTGGGACAAGCATATACAAACCATCACATTCCACTCTGTGGTCCCCATAGGCTTGTTCAAACATGAGTCTATGGGGGCCATACCTAAACATAGCATAATGCAAAATACATTTAGTCCAACTTCAAAAGTCCCCACAGTCTATAGTATTCTCAACAGTGTTAAAAGTCCAAAGTTCAAAGTCTCTTCTGAGATTCATCCACTTAACTGTAATCCCAAAAGCAAGACAGGAAACCAGCTGGGCAGTCTCCAAACTCTGCATCTCCATGTCTGATGGCAAAGCAGTCTTCAGATCTTCAACTCGCTTTTCATCTTTGTTGACTGCAATAAGGTTCTTTCTCCTGGGCTGGTTTCACTCCCTGTTAGCAGCTTTCCTGGCAGGCATCCTATGTCTCTGGCATCTTTAACATCTTGGGGTCCCCAAGTCAACTTAAGCTTCACAGCTTCTTGTTCTAATGTCTGAGTTCCACACATGATCTTCTGTGCATCTCCAAAGGGCTGGAGTCACTTCTCCAGCTCTGCCCTCTGTAGCACTCTAAGTTCAAGTTGATCCATTCCGCTGCCACTGCTGTTCTTGGTGGTCATCCCATGGTACTGGCATCTCCAATATGCTAGGGTCTTCTACTGCAACTATGCTTCACCAAAGCCTCTCATAGGCTGTCTTCATGGTATCAAGCCTCAACTCCTTTGCATGACCATTTCAGTCCTTTGCTATCAACTACAACTGAGGCTGCACTTTCACCAGTGGTCTTCCATGGCCTCTCACAGTGCTAAACCTCAGCTGTTCTTCATGATGCCTTCATGCCTTCAAAACCAGTACCACCTGGATTATTCTTACACATTACCAAGTACAGCTGCAGCATGAGGTACAACCTTGGCTATCTCTAGAACACAACTTCTTTGTGCTCTCATGAAACACTTCCCAGAAAATATCACCTAAGTGATGCTGGTCTTTTCTTAATCACCACTAATTTCTTAGCTCCAGCTAACCAGCATCAATTGTCCCAATAGTCTCCTCCTCTTGAATATAAAGCCAGAGACACATGGCCTAAGCTGCTGAGTTCTGCTGTTTGCAGGAGATGGAACACTGGCCCCCTTGTTCTATTACATTATCATTAGCTTCCTTTATTCCAACTCCTTCACTGCCTAAGCTTGACTGTCCTGGATCTTGCTCCATACACTGACTTTGAATTCAGAGATCTGCATGCCTGTCTCCTGAGCACTGGGATTAAAGGTGTGATCCAACAAACCTGGATTTAAGTTTTTCTTCACCTAGAATTTGCTCTGTTCTAGGCTGGCCTTGAACTCAGGGATCTGCTTATCTTTGTCTCCTGGGATTAAAGGCTTGTACTACCATGCCTGAACCTAAATTTAGCTGGGAGGAATCTTGCCTCAAAGTCACTACTTCCTTAATTCAGTTTAATATCCTTGAATTCAGCTCCATTTCACTTCCTGGTGTCCCTTTAATGCTCAAACTATATATTTTGTATGTTTCCTATCTCAGCTTGCTATGTTTGTTCAAAATGCTCTTCATCAGACTTAACCAGAGAACAAAGTCTCTGTTGGGCTTTTTTGAGACTTCCTTTGTCAATACAATTAATATACCTCTCTTTTTCTTAGCCTTAGGCAGTCTTTTCAGAAAATGACAAAAGCATCCATGTTCTTCACCAAAACATCACACAAACAGTCTCTCAACCACATATGAAAGTTCTTCTCCACTGAAACCTTTTGGGTCATCAGGCCTACACAGTTCAAATGACCCTCAATACCACTGTCTCCCATATTCCTACTAGGCTGGCCCACTAAGCTCCACTTAAAGCATTCCATGACTTTCCGAATCCAAAGTTCCAAAACCCACATTCTTCCAAACAAAAGCATTGTCAGGTCTATCACAGCAATACCCTACTCCCGGTACCAACTTCTGTATTAGTTTGGGTTTTACTGCTATGAACAGACACCAATGCAAGTTTTATAAAAGACATTTACTTGGGGCTGGCTTACAGGTTCAGAGGTTTAGCCCATTGTCATCAAGGCAGAAGCATGGCAACATCCAGGCAGGCATGGTGCAGGAGGAGCTGAGGATCTATACCTTTATCCAAAGGAAACCAGAAACAGACTGGGCATCTTCCAGCATCTAAGAGGAAGATCTCTAAGCCCAACCCTACAGTGACACACTTCCTCCAACAAGGCCACACCTTCTAATAGTGCCACTCCCTGGGACAAGCATATACAAACCATCACACCATGTGTATTCTTTTGTGATTTGGCTACCAATACCATGAAGTTTTTAACACTATTTCTCTGCAGTATTTGAGGTTTGGGACATTGATTTCCCTAGTTCTTTTACTGTTGAGAATAGTTTTACTTATCCTGGGTTTTTTGTTATTCCAGAAGAATTTGAGAATTGCTTTATCTAACTCTATGAAGAATTGAGTTGGAATTTTGATGGGGATTGCATTGAATCTGTATATTGCTTTTGGCAAGATGGTCATTTTTACTATATTAATCCTGCCAGCATAGAGCATGGGAGATCCTCCCATCTTCTGAGGTCTTCTTCGATTTCTTTCTTCAGAGACCTGAAGTTCTTGTCATGAAGTTCTTTCAATGACTGCTTCTATTTCTTTAGGGGTTATAGGACTGTTTAGATGGTCTATCTGATCCTGATTTAACTTTGGTATTTAGTATCTGTCCAGAAAATTGTCCATTTCATCCAGATTTTCCAGTTGTGTTGAGAATAGGCTTCTGTAGTAGGATCTGATGTTTTTTTTGAATTTCCTGTTTTTGTTGTTATATCTCCCCTTTCATTTCTGAGTGTGTTAATTTGGATACTGTTTCTGTGCCCTTTGGTTAGTCTAGCAAGAGGTTTATCTATCTTGTTGATTTTTTCAAAGAACCAGCTCCTGGTTTTGTTGATTGTTTGTATTGTTCTTTTTGTTTCTACGTGGTTGATTTCAGTCCTGAGTTTGATGATTTCCTGCCATCTACTCCTCTTGGGTGTATTAGCTTCTTTATGTTCTAGAGCTTTCAAATGTGCTGTTAAGATGCTAGTGTATACTCTCACCAGCTTCTTTTTGGAGGCACTCAGGGCTATGAGTTTTACTCCTAGCACTGCTTTCATTGTGTCCCATTAATTTGGGCATGTTGTGCATTCCTTTTCATTAAATTCTAAAATGTCTCTGAGTTCTTTCCTTATTTCTTCCTTGACCAAGGTATCAATGAATACAGCATTGTTCAGTTTCCATGTGTATATGGGCTTTCTGTTGTTTTTATTGCTCTTGAAGACAACTCTTACTCCATAGTGATCTGCTAGGAGTCATGGGATTAGTTCAATCTTATATCTGTTGATGTCTGTTTTGTGACCAATTACTTGTTCAATTTTGGAGAAGGTACCATGAGGTGCTGAGAAGAAGGTATATTCTTTTGATTTAGGATGAAATGTTCTATAGATATCTGTTAAATCCATTTGGTCCAAAATTTCTATTAGTTTCACCGTGTCTCTGTTTAGTTTGTGTTTCCCTGATTTGTCCATTGAGGAGAGTGGGGTGTTGAAATGACCCACAATTATTGTGTGAGGTGCAGTGTGCTCTTTGAGCTTTAGTAAAGTTTCTTTTATGAATGAGGGTGCCCTTGCATTTGGAGCATAGATGTTCAGAATTGAGAGTTCTTCTTGGTATATTTTTCCTTTGATAGATATGAAGTGTCCTTCCATGTCTTTGTTGTTGACTTTTGGTTGAAAGTCAATTTTATCCGATATTAGAATAGCTACTCCAGCTTGTTTCCTGGGACCATTTGCTTGGAAAATTGTTTTCCAGCTTTTTACTCTGAGGTAGAGTTTGTCTTTGACACTGAGGTGCATTTCTTGTATGCAGCAAAATGCTGGATACTGTTTACCTATCCAGTCTGTAAGTCTATGTATTTTAATTGGGGAATTGAGTCCATTGATGTTATGAGATATTAAGGAATAGTGATTGTTGCTTCCTGTTATTTTTTATGTTATTTTTATGTTTGGTGGTTACTTTCTTTTGGGTTTGTTGAAAGAAGATTATTATCTTGTTTATTCTAAGGTGTAGTTGCCCTCCTTATATTGGTCATTTCCATCTATTATCCTTTGTAGGGCTGGATTTGTGGAAAGATATTATGTAAATTTGGATTTATCATGGAATATCTTGGTTTCTCCATCTATGGTGATTGAGAGTTTTGGTGGGTATAGTAGTCTGGGCTGACATTTGTGTTCTCTTAGGGTCTGTATGAGATCTGCCCAGGATCTTCTAGCTTTCATGGTCTCTGGTGAGAAGTCTGGTGTAATTCTGATAGGTCTGCCTTTATATGTTACTTGGCCTTTTTCCCTTACTGCTTTTGATATTCTTTCTTTGTTTAGTACATTTGGTGTTTTGATTATTATATGATGGGAGGAATTTCTGTTCTGGTCCAGTCTGTTTGGAGTTCTGTAGGTTTCTTGAATGTTCATGGGCATCTCTCTCTTTAGGTTAGGGAAGTTTTCTTCTATAATTTTGTTGAAGATAATTACCTGGCCCTTTAATTTGTACATCTTCACTTTCTTCTATACCTATAATCCTTAGGTTTGGTCTTCTCATTGTATCCTGGATTTCCTGGATGTTTTGGGCTACATGCTTTTTGCATTTTGCATTTTCTTTGACTGTTGAGTCAATACTTTCTATGGTATCTTCAGCACCTGAGATTCTTTCTTCTATCTCTTGTATTCTGTTGTTGATGTTTGCATCTATGGCTCCAGATTTCTTTCCAAGGTTTTCTATCTCCAAAGTTGTCTCCCTTTGTGATTTCTTTGTTGTTTCTACTTCTGTTTTTAGATCCTGGATGGTTTCATTCAGTTCCTCCACTTGTTTGCGTTTTCCTGTAATTCTTTAAGGGATTTTTGTATTTCCTCTTTAAGGGCTTCTACCTGTTGACCCATGTTCTCCTGTATTTCTTTAAGGGAGTTATTTATGTCCTTCTTGAAATCCTCTATCAGCATCATAAGATGTGAGTTTAAATCCAGATCTTGCTTTCCTGGTGTGTTAGGGTATTCAGTACTTACTGTTGTGGGAGAGTTCAGATGGTGCCATGTTGCCTTGGTTTCTGTTGGTCATGTTCTTGCATTTGCCTTTTGCCATCTGGTTATCTTTGGTGTTAGCTGCTATTACTGTCTCTGACAGTGGCCTGTCTGTCATGCAAGCCTCTGTATCTGGGCTCCTGGGAGACCCATTCTTTCTGTGTACTCAGGTATGTAGGTACTTCAGTGAGACCTGCTCTTTTGTTGTTGTTTTTGGGTATGTAGCTCTGTAGTCCCGATCAATTCTGGATGTGGGCAGAAATCAGAAGACTCCTGTCCTCAGAATTTCTGACTGTTTCCTCTGAGCAGCAGGGGTGATCCCACATGTGGTGACTGTCCTCTCTGCACTCCTGAGTAAGGTTAGCTACCTCTGTGCACCACTTGGGTATGACAAGCTGTGGCAGAGGATGGTCCCAATTTGAAGACAGAAACCAGAGGGCTTCTGTCAGAGGTTTCCGGATGTGATCCTCTGAGCTTTGGGGATGGTTCTATCTGTGTTGTCAGGCCTTGCCCGACTCCTGGGTGGCTAGCTACTTCCCTGAACTACTTGGGTATGATGCACTGTGACAGAGGATGATCCCAATCTGGAGACAGAAACAAGAGGGCTACTGCCAGAGGTTTCTGGACGTGATCCTCTGAGCGGCAGGGCAGGTCTCTCGTGTGCTGACTGTGGTTAGCTACCTTCCTGCACCACTTAGAACCACAAAACATTTTCATACAAATACTATAATACTATATACACATAAACAAATGCTTATGAATGCGCACACACAAAACACATATTCACAGAAACACTACACTACACCCTCACATATACACACACACACAAACATACACTTTAAAAAATAATGTTCAACTATTTGTTCAAAATGGTGTCAATACCAATCTTGAAAGACATTTTCTGAGTACTTAAGCCCAAGGATATACTGGGAAATATCTTAGTGTTTATTTTTATGCACATATGTTGTTGCATCTTAATCTTTTAAAAGAGTAACTGTGAAGATCACCTTGATTTATAATAGACAGCCATCACAAATACCTTTAAGTCTGACCCTTGACAAGAATGACTTAATGGCGTATATAACTCCCAGTGGCCACTACTTACAGTAGCCATGGTTATAAGGTCCTGGTAATTACATAATAATGACAACAGCAAAATAATAATTAGAAGCAAGTTAATTATTAGCCTTTGAAGTAGAAGCTAAAATTTAAAACAGAGCAGTCTCAGTTAGGTCCAGGCCACTTCTGAACATAGAGGTCAGAGAGAGATGAAGGAAAGATACAGTCCCATATTTTCTTACACCATAGGCAGTGTTTAGAAGCATATATAATGTTTCATCTTTTGTTTGCAAATTAAATTCATGCTAGATTTTTAAAAATCATACAGCTCATTATCAGGGAGTATATAAATAATCTAATGGCTATTAAAATCATACTGATAAAGTAGTTTACTTTGTCATCCTTAAAATATCTTCAAATTTTATTCAAAACTAATCATAGGTACATTAGAAATATACTATTTTTTCAAGTGAATTTGAGCTGTATTTCTAGGCTGTGTTACCAATTCAGATCAAAGATGAATAATTTAGGATTTTTCAGTAATTATATGTATTATAAACCTCAATGATTAGCTTTGTTTCTGTCACAAGTGCCCAAGATAATCAACTTCTGCAGAGCAGCTCTATTTGAGCCACAGGAATGGCTGTGATGAAGTAATAATATTTATTATAGGATCCTATGGCAGAGGCCCATTACCTATTTGTTTCATGAGAGGTATAATAAAATAGAAAGACAGGAAGAGGGAGAAATGGAAGCCCACAATCCTCTTCATGGATACTTTTCCCAATGTTCTAAAACCTCCACCAAGTCCCACTTCTTAAAGTTCCCATCATCATTGAATAGCACCAAGCTATACACCAATAGACACAAGTGGTGACTAAACCATTAAGAAGAGCCTTTGAGGATCACCCCAGGTCTAAGCTATAGCCCATGATCATACATCCAGCATCTTCCAGAGGACCACAAACATGGAATGAATGTTGGTGATGGGAGGATTTTAACTCTTGTGTTCACTTCACCTATATAAAAACAAAGTCAGCCATTCCATTGCCTCTAATATGAATTACAGTGGTATTTTTCTGTTGAATACTTACCAGAAATGTTGCAGTGTGAAAGCTTCAAACGAAGGATGATGGCTGTCATGTCCTTAGAAGTAATTTGCTTAGCTAATGATCGATACTGGCAACGTATTTTGGATGCAGGTAATATAAATTATATTAACTATCTTTTTCTTATCATATTTTAAGTAGAGCTAAATTGTACTCAGATAAACCATTTAAATATTATATATATATATATATATATATATATATATATATATTAACACAGACATACAAATTTAATTCTGGGGTCAGATGTAAAGCATACACTCTAACACTAACCTAATATTTGCAAATTTACAAACCTGAGTGCTAGGGTTTTCACCAGCTTAATCATTTATATATAGATATATATATAATCATGGGATCTCAGGATTCCAGGGGCTTGGTCACACCAGGATCTCAGGGTCCTAGAGGCAGCTTGACGCCCAGGAGCTCTGACATACCCAGGATCTCAGGATCACAGAATCCTGGAATCACAGGACCATACAGACAGCTGGACTCTGAGGAGTTCTGACACAACCAGGATCACAGGAAAGACAGGCTCCAGTCAGATATATCAAGGGCAGGTAGCACTAGAGATAATCAGATGGCTGGAGGCAAGTATAAGAACATAAGCAACAGAAACCAAGTTTACTTGGCATCATCAGAACCCAATTCTCCCACCATAGCAATTCATGGATACACCATCACACTGGAAAAGCAAGATTCAGATCTAAAACCACTTCTCAAGATGATGATAGAATACTTTAAGAAGGACATAAATAACTCCCTTAAAGAAATAAAGGAGAACACAGATAAACAGGTAGAAGCCCTGAAAGAGGAAACACAAAAATCCCTTAAAGAATTACAGGACAACACACTCAAACAGGCAAAGAAAATAAGCAAAACCTTCCAAGATCCAAAAATGGAGATAAAATCAATAAAATATCACAAAGGGAGACAACCCTGGAGTTAGAAAACCTAAGAAGGTGATCAGGAGTCATCGATGCAAGCATCAGCAACAGATTATAAAAATGGAAGTGAGATCTCCAGTGCAGATGAGACCATAGAAAACATTGACATAACAGTCAAAGAAAATGCAAAATGCAAAAAGCTCCTAACCCAAAACATCTAGGAAATCCAAGACACAATGAGAATACCAAACCTAAGGATAATAGATATAGAAGATTCCCAACCTAAAGAGCCAGTAAATATCGTCAACAAAATTATAGAAGAGATGTCATGAACATACAAGAAGCCTACAGAACTCCAAATATACTACACCAGAACAGAAATTCATCCTGTCATAGAATAATCAAAACACCAAATGCACAAAAGTAGAGTATTAAAAAGCAGTAAGGGAAAAAGATCAAGTAACGTATAAAGGCAGACCTATCAGATTTACACCAGACTTCTCAACAGAGACTATAAAAGCTATGACATCCTTGGCAGATGTCATACAGATGCTAAGAGAACATAAATGCCAGCTCAGGCTACTACACCCAGTAAAACTCTCAATTACCACAGAGAGAGAAAACAAGATATTCCATGACAAAACCAAATTTACACACTATCATTCCACAAAGCCAGCTCTCCAAAAGGAAATAGATGGAAAACACCAATACAAGGAGGGAAACTGTGACCTAGAAAAAGCAAGAAAGTAACCTTTCAATAAACCCAAAAGAAGATAGCCACACAAACATAACAGCAACAAAAATAACAGGAAATAACAATCACTTTCCCTTAGTATCTTTTGACATCAATGGACTCAATTCACCAATAAAAAGACATAGACTAACAGATTGGATTCATAAACAGGACCCAGAATTTTGCTGCATACAGGAAACACAACTCAGTGACAAAGACAGGTTCTGCCTCAGAGTAAATGTTTGGAAAACAATTTTCCAAGCAAATGGTCCCAAGAAACAAGCTGAAGTAGCCATTCTAACATTGAATAAAGTAGACTTTCAATCTAAAGTTATCAAACTAGATAAGGATGGATACTTCATACTAGTCAAATGACAAATCTACCAAGATGAACTCTCAATTCTGAACATCTATGCTCCAAATGTAAGGGCACCACATTCATCTTTACTAAAGGTCAAAGCACATATCACACCCTACACAATAATAGTGGGAGACTTTAACACCCAACTCTCAGCAATGGACAGATCAGGGAAACAGAAACTAAACAAAGACACATTGAAAGTAAAAAGTTATGAACCAAATGGATCTAACAGATATTTATCTGTTATATATATATGTATATATATATATATACATATATATATATATATCTGTTGTATATTTAGATTTCATCCTAAAGCAAAATATACCTTCTTCTCAGCACCTCATGGGAACTTCTCCAAAATTGACCATATAATTGTTTACAGTACAGGCCTCAACAGATACAAGAAGATTGAAATAATCTGATGCACAGATCACCATGGACTAAGGATGGTCTTAAATTCCAACAAAAACAACAGAAAACACACATACACATGGAAGCTGAACGACACTCTACTCAGTGATAACTTGGTCAAGGAAGAAATAAAGAAACTGAAGACATTTTAGAATTTAATGAAAATGAAGACACATTGTACCAAAACTTATGGGACACAATGAAAGCAGTGGTAAGAGGAAAACTCATAGCTCTCTGCCTCCAAAAAGAAACTGGAGAGAGCTTACATTAGAAGCTTGACAGCATACCTTAAAGCTCTAGAACAAAAAGAAGCAAATACACCCAAGAGGGATAGTCAGCAGGAAATATTCAAACTCAGGGTTGAAATCAACCAAATAGAAACAAAAAGAGCTATACAAAGAATCAACAAAACCAGGAGCTGGTTCTTTGAGAAAATCAACAAGATAGACAAACCCTTAGCCAGACTAACCAAAGGGCATAGAGACCGTATCCAAATTAATAAAATCAGAAATGAAAAGGGAGCTATAACAATGGAAGGAAATTCAAATAATCATCAGATCCTACTACAAAAGCCTATACTCAACACAACTGGAAAATCTGGATAAAATGGACAGTTTTCTAGACAGATACTAGGTGCCAAATTTAAAAGAGTATCAGATAAATGATCTAAACAGTCCCATAACCCCTACAGAAATAGAAGCAGTCATTAATAGTCTCCCAACCAAAAAAAGTCCAGGACTACATGCGTTTAGTGGAGAATTCTATCAGACCCTCAAAGACCTAATACTAATACTCTTCAAACTATGCCACAAAATAGAACCAGAAGGAGCACTACTGAATTCGTCCTATGAAGTTACAGTTATGCTTATACTAAAACCACACAAAGACCCAAGAAAGAAAATTTCAGACCAATTTCCTTTATGAACATTGATGCAAAAATACTCAATAAAATTCTTGCCAACAGAATCCAAGAACACATCAAAATGGTCATTCACCATGATCAAGAAAGTTTTATCCCAGGGATGCAGGGATGGTTCTATATATGGATATCCATCAACATAATCCACTATATAAACAAACTCAGAGAAAAAAACCACATGCTCATCTCATTAGATCCTGAAAAAACATTTGACAAAATTTAGCATCCCTCATGTAAAAAGTCTTGGAAAGATCATCAATTCAAGGCCCATACCTAAGCATAGTAAAAGCAATATACAGCAAATCAGTAGCCTACATCAAACTAAATGGAGAGAAACTTGAAGCAATCCCATTAAAATCAGAGACTAGACAAGGCTGCCCATTCTCTACCTATCTATTCAATATATTACTTGAAGTTCTAGCTAAAGCAATTAGACAAGAAAAGGATGTCAAAGGGATACAAATTAGAAAGGAAGAAGTTAAACTATCACTATTTGCAGATGACATGATAGTATACTTAAGTGACCCCAAAATTTTACCAGAGAACTCCTACAGCTGATAAACAACTTCAGCAAAGTGGCTGGATATAAAATTTATTCAAACAAATCAGTAGCCTCCCTATACTCAAAAGATAAACAGACTGAGAAAGAAATTAGGGAAATGACACCCTCCACAATCATCAAAAACAATATAAAGTATCTTGTTGTGACTCTAACCAAAGAAGTGAAAAATCTATATGACAAGAACTTCAAGTTTCTGAAGAAAGAAATCAAAGATCTCAGAAGATGGAGAGATCTCTCAGGCTCACAGATTGGCAGGATTAATATAGTAAAAATGGCCATCTTGCCGAAAGCAATTTTCAGATTCAATGCAATCCCCATCAAAATTCCAACTTAATTCATCGAGTTAGCAAGAGCAATTTGTAAATTCACTTGGAATATCAAAACAAAACAAAACAAAATCCAGGACAGCTAAAATTCTTCTCAACAATAAAAGAACTTCTTGGGGAATGACCATTCCTGACTTCAAGATGTATTACAGCATAATAGTGATTAAAAACTGTTTGGTATTGGTACAGAGACAGGCAGGAAGATCAATGGAATAGAATTGAAGACCCAGAAATATAACCACACTTACGGACACTTGATCTTTGACAAAGAAACCAAAAATAAACAACGGAAAAAAGAAAGAATCTTTAAAAATCCGTGCTTGTCTAATGGTCTGTCAGTATGTAGAAAAATAAAAATAGACCCATATTTGTCACTTGCACAAAGCTCAAGTCCAAGTGAATCAAGTACCTCAACATAAAACCAGATACACTGAATCTGATAGAAGAGAAAGTGGGAAAGAGCCTTGAACTCATTGGACAGGGGGGAATTTCCTAAACAGAACTCCAACGTCTCATGCTCTATGATCAAGAATTGATAAATGGGATCTCATGAAATTGGAAAGTTTCTGTAAGGCAAAGAGCATAGTCAATAAGACAAATTGGCAACCAAGAGATTGGAAAAAAATCTTCACTAACCCCACGTTCGATAGAGGGTTAATATCCAAAATATATAAAGAACTCAAGAAACTAATCACCAAGCAACCAAACAACCCAACCAAAAATTGGAGTATAGAATTAAACCAAGATTTCACAACTGAGGAATCTCGAATGGCTGAGACGCACCTAAAGAAATATTCAAAGTCTTTAGTGATCAGGGAAATGCAAATCAAAACAACCCTGAGATTCCACCTTACAACAATCAGAATGCCAAAGATCAAAAAATCAGGTGACAGCAAATTTTGGCAGAGATGTGGAGAAAGAGGAACACTTCCCCACTGTTGGTGGGGTACAACCACTCTGGAAATCAGTCTGGAGTTTCCTCAGAAAATTGGACCTGAGCACCCAGTTATACCACTCCTGAGCATATAGTGAAAAGATGCTCCAATGTATGACAAGGACATATGTTCTACTAGGTTCATAGGAGCCTTATTTATAATAACCTGAACCTGGAAATAACCCAGATATCCTTCAACAGAGGAATGGATATAGAAAATGTGGTACACTTACACAATGGAATAGTATTCAGCTATTAAAAATGATGGACTCACGAAATTCTTAGGCAAATAGATGGAACTAGAAAATATCATCCTGAGTGAGGTAACCTGATCACAAAAGAATATACATTATATGTACTCACTGATAAGTAGATATTAGCCCCCAAGCTTGGAATACCCAAGATACAATTCACAGACCACATGAAGCTCAAGAAGTAGGAAGACCAAAGTGTGAGTGCTTCGGTTCTTCTCAGAAGGGGAACAAAATACTCACAGAAGCAAATATGAAGATAAAGTGTAGAGCAGAGACTGAAGGAAAGGACATCGAGAAACTATTCCACCCGGAGATTCATCCCATATATAGTCACCAAACCCCGACTCTATGTGGATGCCAAGAAATGCTTGCTGAAAGAAGCCAGATATAGCTGTCTCCTGAGAGGCCCTGCCAGAGCCTTACAAATACAGACGGGAATGCTCACAGCCAACCATTGCACTGAGCATGTGGTCCCCAATGGAGGAGTTAGAAAAAGGACTGAAGGAGCTGAAGGGGTTTGCAACTCCGTAGGAAGAACAACAATATCAACCAACAAGACACCCCAGAGCTCTCAGGGAGTAAGCCATCAACCAAAGAGTACACATGGCTACAGCTGCATATGTAGCAGAGGATTGCCTCCAGGCATCAATGGGAGGAGAGGTCCTCGGTTCTATGAAGGCTTGATAGATGCCTCAGTGTAGGGGAAACAAGGGCAGGGATGTGGGAGTGGGGTGGGTGGGTGGAGGAACACCCTCATAGAAGCAAGGGGAGGGAGGATGGGATGGGGGCTTTCCAGGACAGAGGGAAACTGGGAAAGGAGATAACATTTGAAATGCAAATAAAGAAAATATTCAATTAAAAAGGAAAAAATCTGAAAAGACAAAAATGTCAAAACAAAGCAAAATTAACAAACAAAATACCAAAGGGTTCTTTTTATTGTTGTTGCCGTTGTTGGCCAGTAACTTCTGGGTATGGGGTCTGCCTGGGAGCATGTTTCATATACTTAGTGAGACTCTACTGGAAAAACCTAAATTTCTCTTTGCCAATGGGTTTCATAAGCTGACAGCCTCTTGCCATGATAGGTGATTCTTATAGTCTTCCCACCTCCTCTTCTATATAGGTCCCTGAACCTTTAGGGGCAGGGTTTGGTAAAGACATCCCATTCAGGACTAAGTGCTATAAAATCTCTCATTCTCTGCAAATTGTTTAGTTGTGGGTCTTTGTGTTGGGGAGGCAAGAGGAAATTTTACTGATGTGGGCTGAGTGAGGTATTGACCTACGAGTATAGGAGTGTGTCATTAGGAGTCATTTGATAGTCATGTTCCTTTAGCAGAATGATAATGTTCTCCCCTAAGGTTCATGACTATCAAGTCTCAAGGTCTTGGCCACTAGCAGTGTCAGCTGTAGTTTCCTTTGCTTTGCAGCCTGTTGAATGCTAGGTTTACGAGCAAATGTAGTCAAACACTGTCTCAAAAATACGTTTTATTTTTATTTTTTTTAATTTTATTTTCTAAGTTTTTCTTATTTACATTCAAAATCATTTCCCCTGTCCCGTTTACTCCCTCCCTGAAAGTCCCATAAGCCCCCTTCCCTCCCTCTTTTCCCCATTCAACCCCCTCTCGCTTCTCTATCCTGGCATTCCCCTACATCCAGTCTTTCCAGGACCAGGGGTCTCTCCTTCCATCTTCTTGGAAATCTATTGATATGCGAATTGTGTCTAGGGTATTCCGAGATTCTGGGTTAATATCCCCTTAACAGTGACTGCATACCAAGTGTGTTCTTTTGTGATTGGGTTACCTCACTAAGGATGATATTTTCAAGTTCTGACCGTTTGCCTAGGAATTTCGTGAATTCATTGTTTTTAATTGCAGAGTAGTATTCCATTGTGTAAATATACCACATCTTCTGAATTCATTCCTCCGTTGAGGGACATCTGGGTTCTTTCCAGCTTCTGGCTATTATAAATAAGGCTGCTATGAACATATTGGAGCATGTGTCCTTATTGCATGCAGGTAAAGCCTCTGGGTATATGCCCAGGAGTGGTATAGCCGGATCCTCCAGGAGTGTCATGCCCAGTTGTCTGAGGAACCGCCAGACTGCTTTCCAGAGTGGTTGTACCAGCTTGCAATCCCACCAGCAGTGGAGGAGTGTTCCTCTTTCTCCACATCCTCACCAACAACTGCTGTCTCCTGTTTTTGATCTTAGCCATTCTGACTGGTGTGAGATGGAAGCTCAGGGTTGTTTTGATTTGCATTTCCCTAATGACTAAGGATGATGAACATCTCTTTAGGTGCTTCTCAGCCACTAGATATTCTTCAGGTGAGAACTCTTTGTTTAGCTCTGTACCCCATTTTTTAATAGAGTTACTTGCCTCTCTGGAGTTTAACTTCTTGAGTTCTTCGTATATATTGGATATTAGCCCTCTGTCGGATGTAGGGTTGGTAAAGATCATTTCCCAGTTAGTTGGTTGCCGCTTTGTCTTTTTGACAGTGTCTTTTGCCTTGCAAAAACTTTGTAATTTAATGAGGTCCTATTTGTCAATTCTTGATCTTAGAGCATAAGCTATTGGAGTTCTATTCAGGAAATTCTCCCCTGTGCCCATATGTTCAAGGTTCTTCCCTAGTTTCCTTTCTATTAGTTTCAGTGTGTCTGGTTTTAAGTGGAGGTCCTTGATCCACTTGGAATTGAGCTTAGTGCAAGGAGATAAGAATGGGTCAATTTGCATTCTTCTGCATGTTGACTTCCAGTTGAGCCAGCACCATTTGTTGAAAAGGCTATCTTTTTTCCACTGGATGGTTTTAGCTCCTTTGTCAAAGATCAAGTGACCATAGGAGTGTGGGTTCATTTCTGGGTCTTCAATTCTGTTCCATTAATCTACATGCCTGTCACTGTACCAATACCATGCAGTTTTTAACACTATTGCTCTGTAGTACAGCTTGAGGTCCGGGATACTGATTCCCCCAGAGATTCTTTTACTCTTGAGAATAGTTTTAGCTATCCTGGGTTTTCTGTTATTCCAGATGAATTTTTGAATTGCTCTTTCTAACTCTATGAAGAATTGAGTTGGGATTTTGATGGGGGTTGCATTGAATCTGTATATTGCTTTGGGCAAGATGGTCATTTTTACTATATTAATCCTGCCAATCCATGAGCATGGCAGATTTTTCCGTCTTCTGAGGTCTTCTTCAATTTCTTTCTTCAGAGACTTGAAGTTCTTGTCATACAGATCTTTCACTTGTTTGGTTAGAGTCACACCAAGATACTTTATATGGTTTGTGGCTATCGTGAAGGGTATCATTTCTCTTACTTCTTTCTCAGCCTGCTTATCCTTTGAGTAGAAAGGCTACTGACTTGCTTGAGTTGATTTTATATCCGGCCACTTTGCTGAAGTTGTTTATCAGCTGTAGGAGTTCTCTGGTGGAGTTCTTTGGGTCGCTTAAGTATACTATCATATCGTCTGCAAATAGTGATAGTTTGACTTCTTCCTTTCCAATTTGTATCCCTTTGACCTCTTTTTGTTGTCTAATTGCTTTAGCTAGAACTTCAAGTACTATATTGAAAAGATATGGGGAGAGAGGGCAGCCTTGTCTAGTCCCTGAGTTTAGTGGGATTGCTTCAAGTTTCTCTCCATTTAGATTGATGTTGGCTACTGGTTTGCTGTAAATTGCTTTTACTATGTTTAGATATGGGCCTCGAATTCCTGATCTTCCCAAGACCTTTAACCTGAAAGGATGCTGAATTTTGTCAAATGCTTTCTCAGCATCTAAAAAAAAATACGTTTTAAATTCTAAAGGACACTTTTTGTTGATTTAAGCTTTTTTTCTTTAAAATCACTTTTGTCAACTTTGTGTCTTATTTTTCATGTGAAAACTGCACATGATAAAAAGAACTATATACTTTTTACAGGAACTCTATTTCTCTAAAAACTTAAAATTTTAAGAATAAAACAAACTTTATCCAATTAGTTGCATATTGGTTGGGAAAACTACCCTGACAAAAACAACTTAGGGAAGAAAGTGCTTATTTTATTTTATAATTTCAGGCTACATTCTGTCATTACAGGGAAGTCAAGGATTCCGAAACTCGAGTTAGCTAGTCACATACATCCACAGTTAGAAGCAGAGAGAAATAAACGTGTGCATGCATGCCTTTTTGAGCTCAGCACTCTCTCTGTACTTACAGTTCCGGAGCCCCTGCATTGATGTAGGTGAGTTCCCACATCAGTTAACAAGAGCAATCCAAACAATCAGTCACATATAGGCTCATCTCATCTAGACAGCTCTTCCCTAATCTTATCTAGGCAGCTTTTCACTGAGACTCTCTTCTTGGGTGAGTCTAGATTACTTCAAGTTGACAGAGAACTGTCACCATCACAATATTGCTACAATTACTCATTCATAAAGTATTCCAGTTCTAAACTTGCTCATCTTACGTTTTTAAACTGAAAACTAGAAGAAAATGTCAGACCAGGTTTGTAAATACTTCTGCACTTAGCAACTCCATTAATTGTGTGGTTTCTCTGGCCTGGCTTATTCATTAATCAAATGGATTGATTGCATGGACTTGTTTTGAGAGCAGCACTGTCCACTACAGCTTTCTAAAATGATGGGAATGTCTTATCTATCCAGCATAATACCTACTCCCTAAGGTACATATTGAGACACATCTAATGTTCCATGAATATTGATGATTGAATACACTTAAATTTATATAACTCATTAGAAACATGTTTGAAAAAGCTCTATGTCCTGAAAAAAGTCAACAATACATGGTACCATTTCAAGTCAATAAATAAATGAATGTCTATTATACTCATATTTTTCAGAACATTGTGTGTCTCCTCTGGTGTGGTTTCTTATCAACTAAACTGATATAAATCTAACAAAGATTCAACTAAAGGCCATGTTTTCTATGCCCAGTGACTGACTAATTATAATAAATGAGGTTACTGTTACATTTTACTAGATCAGAATTTTTTCACATTTAGTTTTAAGATAACATATGATAACACATGCAAATAATTAAAAAATACTATCATATAAAGACAATTCAGTACCCAGACAAGAACCTTACCATGCAGTATGTAGGCATGATGCTGCACACCTGTGATCCCAGCATTTAGGACGCTGAGACTGGAAGATGGAGAATTGACTGCACAGTGAGTTCATATATACATAAAAAATTATCATAGGCCAAAATTCGGTATTCTAAAGCTTGTTTAGATTTACTAATATAAACTATATGATTATGCAGGCTGTGCAAAATCAAATATGCAAAGAGAAAAAGCCACTATCTTGTAGATAAGACATAATTATTTCTACATCACTTCAAGTTGCTATTCTATACTTTGTAGGACTGTCTATAATTATTTATATTGCCATACCATGGACACTACTTCAATACACCACTTACATCACTTATAAATGATTTTGAATAATTTATGCTTATTTTAATCTTATCTTTACAGGCACTATTCCTGCCTTAGTCAATCTATTAAAATGTCCCAAAATAAAACTGCAGTGTAAAACTGTTGGGTTGCTGAGTAATATCTCAACTCATGAAAGTATAGTGCATGCTATGGTGGAGGCGGGAGGCATTCCTGCTTTGATTGACCTGCTGGCTTCTGATGAGCCTGAACTCCATTCTCGCTGTGCTCTTATTCTATATGATATTGCTAAGTGTGAAAACAAGGATGTTATTGCCAAATTTGTGAGTACTGTTTTATAGAACTCATTTTTCAAATAACAGCAACTCTCTTACACAGAAATTAGAAAGATAGACATACATACTGTTACACAGTAACAAATCTACTAGGGATGATGAGGAGAGGAGAGGGAGAGCATTTCAGCCAGCAGCATTTAGGTGAGTGCAGGTCTGTTGCATAGTGGGCTTAGGCAGCCTAATGCTCAGTGCTGACAGAGTTTAGAGTATCCATAGTGAGAAGATGGAGTACTTTTCATAGTATATACTGGTTTTCTTGTTTCAATGAAGATATTAGTTCTGTGTGAGAAATATGTCACAATTGTGTACCAGAAAGAATTAGAAAAAAATTGCTTTTGATGAACACAAATCAATTGTTGCTATGCTATATTTCCTCAAATAAAACCCACCCCAAGATCTTTCTTTAGATATTTACAAATGAAGTGAAGTTACTTGATTTGTTTCTTCAGTTTCTTAGTTGTTTCTTCAGTATGAATTGAACTATCTGCATTATAAAATGCACTTTCCATTGGGCTTAATGCTCTACTCTGAGTTCCTGATGGTGTGAACCATTTCTATATTGTTTTCTTTGTACTCTTTTTTTTTTTAAAAAATTGCCTTTGTTCATTTTTTAAACTTTAATTGCTGTCTCATATCAGTCCTTTAGACAATATATTGAAAATATAATCACACCCAAGTCCAACTCTTAGTTATTCAGTTTTATCTACTTAACTCTCTCGTTAATTGATTCTGGCAATTAGCCAGAACTATGATAATTTCTCTGTGCATGTAGTACACTTAGGCTGTGTTACTCCTTTCCATTTTATTGGATCAGAGAATGCATATGTACATGTTTATCTTAGTTCTGCAATAATATTGTATTTTTCTGGATAAGAAGTACTCAGTTGTCTTAACTTACTGTGTGACAGCAGTAGACATTTTTGTTTATAAGCAATTGTATTCTTCTAAATAAGGATGTATTTACAGAAAGCTTACAGACCTTTAAACCAAATTGTATCCATTTAACAAGTTAAAATGTAGTTCTCTTTGTTTCTTTCTAGAATGGAATTCCAGCTCTGATAAATCTCTTAAGCCTTAACAAAGAAAATGTGCTAGTGAATGTAATGAACTGTATCCGGGTGTTATGTATAGGGAATGAGGGCAACCAAAGAGCAATGAGAGACTACCATGGCATCCAGTACCTCATCCAGTTTCTGAGTTCTGATTCTGGTGAGCCTCAACCTGATTAAAAGTGACAGATTTATCAAATGAAGCAAACACAGATCTGGGTTTGTCCATGGACAACTATTTTGAATTTATCTTTGAATGAACCTAGGCACATAATATAACCCATATTATCTGGAAAACTTAAAATTACAAAGTTTGGAGATATAACTGACTCTCAAAAGTATATTAAAATGTTTAACAAGAAGTTTGCATAAGTAAAAATGTTAGCGTGAATAATGAAAATAGAGCATATAATATGTTTGAAGAGATTTCTTCTTGTATGAATAAATATGTATTTTAATCATTGGAAGCTATTTTGTAATGTACACCAAGAACTTAAGATTTGCTCTTATATATCTGATATCAAAATTCAAGGCAATCATCAGGTGCCTGCTTCTAAAGTGTACCTCAGTTCCGGGAACCCTAGGCAATTATCAGGACACTTTTGTAGCAGCTGCAAATTGGTCCATTTAATTTCAGGAACAACAATCTCACCCAAGTGAGCGTGCATAATTTGTCCATTTTTGACAGAAATATTGTTCCTGCTTGGCTTGTTGTGTGCCTTTCTGCCACAGTTCATCCTACATAAATACAAAATAAAAATATTGGTTAAAAGAGAAGCTAAAGTAAAAGAGAAGGGAAACGTTGCAGAGAGCTTACTTTTATTTTAGAATTTCAAATTTAAGCAAGTGTCATCTCTGATCTGTATCATGTAGTAAAAACTCTTAAAGCTTCCCTTCAGCCCTTAAGTTTCTGTTCCAAGTTTTTTCTATACCTCTAATTGTATCTACTGACTACTTGAGGAGCAGCATGAAGGGATAGTTTTTCTGCACAGTTTAATCATTTCAATTTTATTTATAATTCTTTTGTTGTTTGTCTCATTAATTAAAACTTAAAGAGACTACCTCCTTTTTCTCTGCCTGTTCTAGATATTATAAAAAGCAGTAATTATAGTAATAACTTAAATAAATGAGTTCACAAAAAGTAATACAAATAAATAATTGAAATATTTCCCTGGGGGATGAAGAAATGGCTCAGTGGTTAAGCACATGTACTGCTCTTTCAGAAGATCTGAGTTCAATTTCCAGCATCCACCTCAGGTAGCTCCAGGGCATCTGATGCCCCTCTCCTTTGTGGAAATCTGCAGTCATGTGCACAGACACATACATAGAATTAAAAACAATAAAAATATTAAAAATAGAATTTCCTGTTATGTCTAACACCTAAATAAAAACATTGTTTTCCTACATGGTAATCTATACTCTTCTCTTTAAGAAGTATGGAGAATTTAAACTAAAAATTTAATTATTTTTCCATCTGCTTAAATTTTACTTATAACTTCAGTATTTTAACATCCAATTCTCTTTGCTATGAGCCAGGTTGCTAAATCATTGAGTACTATGAAAATAGTCTCTAGGTGGGCTCATGATTTCTGTTTTACTTTGTTTTTTGAGAAAGGAAGGTTGATTTGGCAAACTAATATTTTATAAAATTTTTAAGATTGGTTCAGGGAAAATTGAAAATTTCTGCTCAATTTTTGTATCAAATCTTGATGAAGACATTATTATTATTATTATTATTATTATTATTATTATTATTATTATTGAGGTAAGGTCCCATTGGGTAGACCAGGCTAGCCTAGATCTTACAGAGATCCAGCTGCCTCCCAAGTGCTGGGATTAAAGGTGTGTCTGGCTTATTTACACAATATTAAAGTACTTGTTCTTTTTAATTAGAAGCAAGGCAATAATAGCTACTAAACAGTACAGAAACTGGGGTATCTTAATTAATATTACTAATGAAAACAGATGAACATCATTTAACACTATACGAACTACCATCAAAGAACATGTCACTTTTAAAATGTCCTGAATGGAGGTACATATCTTGAAATACGAGAAACATTAAATAAACCTGAACTGAGGTTTAAAATAAATGATTAATAAGTCTAAGTCACCAAAGGTAAAGAAAGACTAAAGAACTGTTGGAAGACTAAAGAACTGTTGTAGATTATAAAAAATATAGACATCATAAATGAAATGCATGCTCTGAATTTGAGAGAAAAGTGTTATAGAGGACATTACAGAATAGCAGATATAATATGGTTAAAGCATTGCAACTACTGATTGCTCTGTGTATCTATATGCTACACATATCCACAAATGTGTGTGAATTCCTAGTATACATCATGGTCAACAGCAAAATGATCCATGAAGAGACAAAGGAAAACTAGTTTAGCCTAACTTAGTCAGCCAGGTTGGATCAAACTTCAGGAGTCTGATGCCAGGTGGTTTATTGCCAGCATATTTAAACAGAGAATAATTTGGAAAAAAAGTATCCTGGTGTAATACAAGCCCTTGTGCACAAGGAGGTATAATTACATCAAAACATAACTCAAAGTACATGTCATTTTCCCCAAGAAGATGGGTTCTAAAGATAGGCTATATGTATTTGTTTCAAAGCCTAAGGAAGGATCTGGCATGGTCTCAGTCATACAAATAGTGTAGAGGTCATTTGGTCTATTAGCCACCTTTAATCCTAGTTGTGGGAACTTGACATGACCTGACCCTACAGCTAATACAGATCACCAAGTTATTAATCACCTCCATTCCAAGCCTTCTGGATGGAAAAATATGTTATATGTCCTTTCCATTAAAAGGACGATCCTGTGTGCTTAAAACTCCTGGCTTCCCCAATGGTCTGTGGGTGTAAAGACCTTCATGCTCCCACCACAAATGTAGAAAACTAAATTGTAGCCTGGCATAGTGGTATACTCCTTCAATGCCAGCAAGAGGGAAGCAGAGCCAGGTGGATCTCTGTGAGTCTGAGGCCAATTTAGCCTGTGTAGTGAGTTTCAAGCTAGCCAGGGCAGAATAACACACACACACACACACACACACACACACACACACACACACACACACCACACACACACACACACACACACACACACACACACACACAGAGAGAGAGATGGATAGAGTGAGCAAAACCAAGTTGCAGATAGATAATTATATAAAATCAATGTAACAATATATTAAATTGCTAAGTGCAGGTAAGGTATTTATCTCACTCTTAAATTTTTCTGAAAATTGTAAGAACAAAATAAAATGAAATGCCATTTTGTCTATCAAGTTAGCAAGTTTCATGTATTTATTTTTAATGGAAGTATTCATCTTGAAGAAGACAAAGTCAAATTGATTTGTCTGAGCTCTGATTATGAAAGAATAACATGCTACTGATCCTTTTAGAAATCAATTTACTGAAATTTACTGAATTATTCCAGTAATTCTTGAGACTCTATGCTAAAGGAAAATGTACTGATAAATATCTACATGTTAAAAAATTTCCTGGAATTATTTAAAATAGTGAAAAGTTTGAAGCATCATATATTTTCAATGTGATATGACCATTGATGAAATATTTAGAAGGCATTTGTGACATTTATGTTCATAAAAGAATGTAAAAAATAATTCATTTGTAGTACAATTATATCGTATATGTCTATAATTATCTAAATATGCCAAGTATCTCTATAAGAAGTGGTGAACAAAACAATCTCAACAACGAACCTGGACAGTTTATTTATATTTCTGTTTTCTAAATTTTTCTTTGAACTTATAAATTTGATTTTGTCATACATATGTGGAACTATATAGAGATGTAGTATATTTACATTTTCAATGACTTGTTTCCTTGCTCTTCGCTCTTTTGAAGATGTGCTGAAGGCAGTGTCCTCAGCTACAATCGCTGAGGTTGGCCGTGACAATAAGGAAGTGCAGGACGCTATAGCAATGGAAGGGGCTATCCCTCCCCTGGTAGCTCTTTTTAAAGGGAAGCAGCTCAGTGTCCAAGTGAAAGGCGCAATGGCTGTGGAGTCACTGGCAAATTGCAATCCTTTAATCCAGAAGGCATTTCTGGAAAGAAAATTAACTAAGCACCTCCTAAAACTTCTAAAGGTAGGGATTTTATCATTACTCTTCCTATTGTTTATTTTGAAATGTACTTGGAGATGGAAAATCAAACAAAATTCTGAATGCATATTTTATAAAATATACATCTGTAATGTGTTCAGTATACATGCACTGAATGGAATGTCATGTTTTCGTTTTAATAGGCCTTTCAAATAGATGTTAAGGAGCAAGGAGCCATAGCACTTTGGGCCTTGGCAGGACAAACATTGAAACAACAAAAATATATGGCAGAGCAGATTGGATACAACTTCATAATAAACATGCTTTTGTCACCATCAGCTAAGATGCAGTATGTAGGCAAGTTGCTTTCTAACTTATAATTGCTTATAGCTGCTGATGTAGTAGAGACCAAAGTCCATACCCACCTCTTACTCTTTGTTACCAGGAGGTGAAGCAGTCATAGCTCTAAGTACGGACAGTAGAATGCATCAGAATCAGATATGTGAAGGTAATGGCATTGCACCACTGGTTCGCCTGCTGAGGATCAATAAGATAGCAGAAGGCACACTTCTGAGCGTCATCAGAGCAGTGGGGTCCATTTGTATTGGTTTGTATACAATCTCAACTTCTTAAATACTATGAGAAAAATAAGGACTTGTGAAGAGAAGAAGAAATTGCTTCTCTAGCACTACTCATACTATAAGAGATCTCAAAGATTTACAAATAGTTTATTTAACAGCTTGGTAAGTTAAAATGGTGACATTAAGAATTTCATATCTGTCTTGCTCTTGAATTCAGAGTAAAATAGAAAGTGAAGATAATGAGCAATGACTATTCTGAACTGAATATAATTTCATTTATTTTAAGATAAGTTTAAAATGTCAAAAGCCATAAATTTCTTAAGGTAAACATTCAATTATATTTTTTCAATTCTTGGTTAGTTATATAAATAATTCTTTGTTTATATAAAGTGGCCTTTGTTGCAAAAGAACTGACATTTTAGGGTCCATGAAAAAAGTTGCAGAACATTTAGTGATTGATCTACCAATAAAATCTGGGTTCTTTGCTGACAATTACAAGTCAGAGTAGAGTCTGTAGATGTCTTGCAAACAACAGAAAAAAAGTTTTTTTGTGCATGCTTGTTTCTCCATGTAGTTGTATTTTCTCAAACCAGATGTTGAAGTTAGTAGCTCCATTTCAATTCCTTGCTCATGAAAAATATCTGTAGAAGTTCATTAAGTATTATAAGAAATAAATAATCCAGAGCATAATGTCTCTTTCATAGCTGGAGTCTATGATATATATTCTTATAATAAAATTCTAGTAAACAGGGGTTAAAGAGTTGGCTCAGTTGTTAAGACAGCTGTTCCAGAGGACCTAGTTTGGTTTTTAGCATCCATATTCTTAGCACCGTGCCTGTAATTCCAGCTGGCACATAAGCATACATAGACATAGTCACAAAAATCAAACAAATCTAGTAAATGCTAACATATATATATGTATGTATATGTATATACATATATATATGTATATGTATACCATACCTCTATCTATCTATCTATCTATCTATCTATCTATCTATCTATCTATCTATCTATCTATCTATCTATCTTTGCTTGATCATTCACCTAACAACTGTACTTATATGAGGGTGCTGAAGGAGATAAAAGGAGAAAAAATAAAATGGCTATTGCTCATTCTACCCCCTCTAGTTAATTTAAACTTTCCAAAAAACAACATGTAGCTGGCTCTTTGTCAATGTTTAAAGAAGCCTAAATTTTTATTTTTTATTTAAGTATATAAATTTGCTATATTTATACAGTGTACATATAAATATATTTATACAATATTTAAGTATATAAACCTACAATACATGTAATGGCATTCCTTGGTCAAACAAAATTAAAATTTTATGCATACTCACAAAAATGAGTTTAACTTTTCTCCTGATATTAGATTGCAACTCAACGTATAGAATGCTATAAAGACAATGTTTATCTTTTTACCATATGTAAGCTAAGAAAGCTAGAATTTTTAACTTAGTTATTAGGCATTATTTTATTTTGAAACTTTTAATAGAAAATAATAACTATAAACCTGACTACCAGGATATAGTATTTTTAAATAATGCAGGCTATTATTCTTTAGTAATGTAGCATTTTCAACTTTATGTGCCGTGTCTCTATTATAAAACCATTTGTAATTCTAATAATGAATGTTCCATGCTCATTCATTCTGCCCTTTAAAGAATTAAAGCAGGAGTATTGAAATGGTGTCAATGTACCATGTTCTTAAAATTTGCTAGCCATATTACCTTAAGATAGCTTATCAACCAAAACTAAGCTAAGTTTGACTCTATAATTTACAATATGAAACAAAATCAATGACCTCATTGACCTATGAGAGCCTTACAGGTGTGGCCCACACGAGCAATCCCATGAGTCAACAATTTGTTGTACGGGAGAATGCCTTTCCTGTGCTTATTCAGCTACTAAGAAGTCACCCTTCAGCTAACATTAAGGTATATATTAAGGTTTTAAATGTTTCTGACACAGTAAATGCAATATATACAACACCTTTACAAATAATTTGTATCCTAGATTATGCAATTTTACAAGAATAACAACTTAACTTTTAAAACAAAAATCTAAAATTTTTAAGCAGAAAAGATTAATGTAGTAAATATTTTTTTTCAAATATGAAATGAAAGTATTACACACTTATGCTTTAGCTACTTCTCCTTAGCCATTCACTGTGTATTCACAGAATAGCTTCCTTCTTCCTCAGTTAGTGCTGTTTCTCAACACAGTATGGGCTGACTGTCAGCCAGTGTGCTAAAGGCTGGATTATAACGAATTACTATATGGTCTTTGAGAGTTAGTTACTCTTCCATCCATGCCCTTAATAAGCCAGCATCAACTCAAACCCTTTACCAAAGTCATAGACATTCAAGAATTGTTAGGTGGCCAAGCAAGAAATTATAATAACAAAAATACATTTTCTTCTCATAATTTTCCCAGGGGCTCTATTAGTGATGAGGAAATATATATAGAATAATGTGATAGTGAATAGCAATATTTCCTTTTATAGATATATTGCAAAAGATATATCATAAGTTATCGGGTCTTTCAAGATATGGGAAATAGAAGAATACATTTAACATGTTAATGAAGAGTAATATTTCCTTTTATAGACACATGATAAGAAAAGATATTATAAGACTATTGCCCCCCCTTTCAGGATACAAAAGGGATGATTTAATTGCAATAGTTCAGTGGAAAATAAAGGTAAGCATAAGCTACAAATCACTTTTGGTTCAAGTTATAAATAAAAATTATACAAACCTTTAAAGTATATTTCATAAGACTATGGAAAACTTCCATTTTATCCATTTTTTCAAAAAGTTTTAAACTCATTATACTATAACCTAAGTATTTTCAGTTTCTTTCCTGAAAATTAGACTCTACAGTGGACAGAACATTTCATAATAGCTATGCTTTTCCCTTCCTTCCTTCCTTCCTTCCTTCCTTCCTTCCTTCCTTCCTTCCTTCCTTTTCTTTTCCCAAACCTCCCCCACCCATTTCCAGAAGGTTGTTCCCACCCCCCAATCCCACTACCCCCACCCCACCAGATCTCCCCACTCCCTGGGGCCTCACGTCTCTGGAGGATTAGGTGCATCTTTTCTCACTGAGTCCCCAACTGGCAGTCCTCTGCTGTGTATGTGTTGGGGGGCCTATTATCAGCTGGTGAACGCTGCCTGGTTGGTGGCTCAGTGTCTGAGAGACCGTGGGGGTCTAGATTAGTTGAGACTGCTGGTCCTCCTACAGGGTCGCCCTTCTCCTCAGCTTCTTCCAGCTTTTCCCTAATTCAGACACAGGGATCGCCAGCTTCTGTCCATTGGTTGGGTGTAAACATCTGCATCTGACTCTGCTGCTTGTTGGGCCTTCTGGAGGGCAGTCATGATAGGCCCCTCTTTGTAAACCCACCATAGTATCAGTAATAATGTCAGGCTTTGGGGCCTTCCCTTGAACTGGATTCCAATTTGGGCTGATCACTGGACCTTCTTTCCCTCAGTCTCTTTTCCTTTTTGTCCCTGCAGTTCTTTTAGATAGGAACAATTCTGGGTCAGTTTTTGACTGTGGGACAGCAACCCCATCCCTCAGTCAATACCCTGTATTTCTACCGGAGGTGGACTCTACTGTTTCTCTCTACACACTGTAGGACATTTTATCCAAGGTCCCTCCCTTTGAGTCCTGAAAGTCTCTCACCTCCAAGATCTCTGGTACATTCTAGAGGGTCCCCCACTTCCTACTTCCTGAGGTTGCCTTTTTCCATCCATTCTGCTGGCTCTCAGGGTTTCCTGTCTCCCAAAATACCTAATCATGTTCCTCTCTTCCCCTCCCTGTCTCTTTTCCCACCCAGGTACCTCCCCCTTCCCCCTCTCCTGTGATTGCTTTATTCTCCCTCTTAAATGGGATTGAGGCATTCTTACATAGGCCCTTCAGCTTGTTAACCTTCTGGAGTTCTGTGGATTGTATCCTGGGGGTATTCTGTACTTTTATTTTTTTGACTAAAATCCACTTATTAGTGAGTACATGCATATCCTTTTGGGTCTGAGTTACCTCACTTGGGATAGTATTTTCTAGTTTCATCTATTTACAGGCAGAACTCATGAAGTCCTCATTCTTAATAGCTGAGTGGTATTGCATTGTGTAAATGAACCACATTTTCTGTATCCATTCTTCCCTGTTGTGGAACATATGAGTTTTTTCCAGCTTCTTGCTATCACAAATAAGGCCACTATGAACATAGTGGAACATGTGCCCTCAGTGGCATAGTGGGGCATCTTTTGGGTATATGCCCAAGAGTGGCATAGCTGGGTCTTCAGGTAGATTTCTATTCCAATTTTCTGAGGAATCTCCAGACTGATTTCCAGAGTGGTTCTACTAGCTTGCAAACCCACCAGCAATGGAGGAGTGTTCCTCTCTCTCCATATCCTCACCAACATGTGCTGTCACCTGAGTCTTGATCTTAGCCATTCTGATTGGTGTGAGGTGGAATCTCAAGGAAGGCATAATGTAGCCCTTTCCAAAGCTGTCTGTTAAGCCCAGCAATGTACCTGGTTCAGCTTCCTAATGGAAGATAATTGTAAATTAAACAACTCTAAAAACTAAAAGAAAATGACTGCCTTGATGCTACTTTTATAAAACTTTGCTTAAATTCTTAGGCAGTCCCTTACACGTCCACAGCTCTGTGGTCATTAGCAACTTAAAACAGCCTTTAAACCCATGCCAGCAAACACTTAAAAATTATGTTTAGAAGTGGAAGGGATTCAACTTCATATGCAGGATTAGGACTGCATCTCTATACATGCCCTACTGTCCCTGGGAACCCTACCCCTACCCCCAGCACCCTCAGAAGGAAATGTATGGTTGCTCCTGGGCACAGAGGAGATGGACATTTCCTGGCCATTAAAATTTATGAGGAACAGTTCTGCAGAAGCTGTGTTAGTCTTTAAATAGTAGTCAGAGAACTATACTCAACAACCAGGCTTTAAGAGACTTTATAACCATATTTCCATAATCTAGTCTGTATAAATATTTACATAATGAAATATATTCTTTGGTAATCTGTGACTGGAAGATTAATTTCTGAAAACCACATATTTAGGTTGAAGTGGCATTTTCATTGGCATGCATCGTCCTAGGGAATGATTTGCTACAGAAAGAACTACAAGAAAATGAAGGATTTAACTATTCTGATGTCCTTTATCTTCTTCACTCGAAAGATAAGGTAGGACCTTCACAGAGCCTCTGTGTGTTCACATGGGGAAGATGGCTTAAACAACTGCGATAATAAAATAAAAACCAGTAATGCCTTTTGTTTGCAAAATTAAAAAAAAATAAAAGAAGTCATTTATTTAGTCTTAAAAAAAAAAGGAAAAAAGAAAACAGTATCAATTATGACCAAGTGCTCTTCATGGCAATATGCAAGTGTATTATTTAACAAAACATATAAAATGCCTCTTTGTAGGTCATGATTGTGTATTGATATAATAATCAAATTTTCCAAGGAAGACATGCAGCAATTTTATGCTTGGTGACAAATCCCAAAAATGTCATTAATTGAGCGTTTAACTTAATGTTATGCCTTTTCATTCCCAGATATCCTCTTATCCAACACTATAGTGAGGCTTCTGAGATGCTTTATGTCTTTTTCTAAGACAGCTAATATTAGGCAATTATTTCTTCTTTAAAAATGTCCCCTAACAATGTTACATTTCTCTTCCTGTTAAGAATAAAATGCATTTTAATAGTAAGTAACTCACGAGCCAGTGAGGAACATGTGCTGAAGCAAATAAAAATGATTGGTGTTTCTCCTTTTCTAGGAAATCCGCTTAAGAGCAGGTTATGCACTAACTCTTTTTGCCTTCAATAATCGTTTTCAACAGTACTTAATATTGGAAACTGGAATGATAACCTTATCTATTTTTGAGCCTTTTCTTCAATCCAAAGTTGAAACAGAGAGGGCAATGGCAGCATTTCAGGTACACAGATCAATCCTAAAATTTCATATTGGCAAGTATGTCATTGTAGTGAACACTTCTTCATTGGGGATTAAGAAAAAATGTTTATTTATGAATTTTAGTACTTTGCACATTAGCCCCTCTACCTCATGAAAAGGTCATTATTAGGATTTCTTTATATGGAAATTTTTAGGTTACATTTGATGTCTGTAACAATCCCGTGATGCCAGCAGGCAAGTGTTTTAATCACATCATGTTTAAAGAACTATGTAGAGAAACATGGCTGGGTTGAAAACAAGTCTAATGGCAGACTGTGAGCTGATTGCATGGCTTCTTGCACTCTGAACAGTATTTAGGTTCCTTGGTGTCTTATGCTTTTCTTCAGAGCTTTTCTAACCTAAGCCTCATTAAGTACTTCTCTTGTAACTCAAGGACAACTGTTGCAAGGACTGTAGAAAGAATAATATGACCTGTCATAGTCATTGGTGTAACCATTTGGGGAGAAGAAATGCAACCTGTGCTCTCTACCTCTCCATCTCTTCTATTGGTCCACCAAATGTTCCCACGACCCACTAAAAATGCCCCGGAATCATAAATGATTAAGAAAATCTGAGTAGCAAATGTTCACCAATTGTATGTTTTTTCTCTTTTAGATTATCGTATTAGCTAAAGTCATTATTGACGTGGACCATATTACTTTGTCTGCAAGAGGTGTTACTATTTTAGCTGACAGTCTGTATTCAGTCCACATTCCTACTATTGTCCTGACAGGTAAGAAATATCTAAAAAAATCAAGCAAATAATCAATCAAACAAAAATAAAACAAAACAAACAATAAAAATCTAATGACATCTACACAAAGGAACAAGCTTTATGTCCAAGACTATAAAATATTTTAGATTGGAATCTCAACAATACTAAAATATGCCCGATTCCCCATTGCATAGTTTTAAATTATGCTACCTGAAAATACTGAACATCCATATCAGCATGGAGCAAGGGGCATCCACTCTGCTCACTGAGCAGGAATACAGTAACTCTCAACATGGCCTTTTTGCTTTTCTAATTATTATTTCAAACTTTTAATGATTTTTAAACTGTAAAGTGAGAATTCAGTTATGCACTGACCATTGTGTCTCAAGAAATAGATATGGTGCACAGTCTATAGATACAAGAAAAACACTTATATATACATAAAATAAATAAATAAAAACAATCTTAATAACCAAAAAAAGAATGAATATATTTTGAAATATTGGAAGACAGAAAGCTTCCAATTTTAAAAATTTCTCATTCTTATATAAATAAGCCTGCGTAAGTCTTAGTACTTTCACAGAAAAGCAATCAACTACAGGGGAACAGTTATCCTACATTTACATGTACATTTTTTCTTCTTCATTTTGGTTTTGGAGCTCAAATCTTTCACAATGAAATGCACACGTGAACAAAAAGCAACCTATCCGTTCTCAGTTTTAGGTAATGCACAAGCTTTTCTTTGTTTTAATTCTAGGTAATTTAATAGCTAGCCTGGCTCACTCCAGAGCTGGGATTCCAGAGGCTTTTCTCACACTGGGAACAATCCAGCGCCTCTGCTACCACTTGTACTCAGGACGAGACGAGGTAAAAAGAAAAGGCTCTTTGTAAAATGGAATGTGCTGCAAACAGTAACCGGTGCTTCTCCCACACAAGAGGACACTTTTTCTTGGGATATTATGTAATTCATAATAATTCAAAACTAGTATTAGTCATAGCTGACATCTACAATTCTGATTCTAACTCCAAGATTTAAACAGAATTTTACAAAAACAGTATACAGCAACTGTAATTAAACTTTTTAATAAAAAACTACGGGGCTGGAGAGATGGTTCAAGAACATGAACTGCTGCTGCAGAGGACCCGTTTGGCTCCCAGCATCTATATCGGATGGGTCACGATTGCTTGTAACTCTAGTTCCAGGGGATCCAATGTTCCTTTGTGGTCTCCGTGAGAATGGATGAGCACGCGTGCGCACACACACACACACACACACACACACACACACACGCACGCACGCACGCACGCACGCACGCACGCACACACACACACACATACACAATCTTTTAAAACCTTATATAAGGTCAGCATGGAAAAGAAAAATTGATGATTAACATTGGTGGGAAATGTACAGAAAGTCCCTGGGCCAAGGAATTTCGTGAATTCATTGTCTTTAATTGCAGAGTAGTATTCCATTGTGTAAATATACCACATCTTCTGAATCCATTCCTCCGTTGAGGGACATCTGGGTTCTTTCCAGCTTCTGGCTATTATAAATAAGGCAGCTATGAACATAGTGGAGCAAGTGTCCTTATTGCATGCAGGTAAAGCCTCTGGGTATATGCCCAGGAGTGGTATAGCCGGATCCTCCGGGAGTGTCATGCCCAGTTTTCTGAGGAACTGCCAGACTGCTTTCCAGAGTGGTTGTACCAGCTGGCAATCCCACCAGCCGTGGAGGAGTGTTCCTCTTTCTCCACATCCTCGCCAACAACTGCTGTCTCCTGTGTTTTTGATCTTAGCCATTCTGACTGGTGTGAGATGGAATCTCAGGGTTGCTTTGATTTGCATTTCCCTAATGACTAAGGATGATGAACCTCTCTTTAGGTGCTTCTCAGCCGTTAGATATTCTTCAGGTGAGAACTCTTTGTTTAGCTCTGTATCCCATTTTTTAATAGGGTTACTTGCCTCTCTGGAGTCTAACTTCTTGAGTTCTTTGTATATATTGGATATTAGCCCTCTGTCGGATGTAGGGTTGGTAAAGATCATTTCCCAGTTAGTTGGTTGCTGCTTTGTCTTTTTGACAGTGTCTTTTGCCTTGCAAAAACTTTGTAATTTAATGAGGTCCTATTTGTCAATTCTTGATCTTAGAGCATAAGCTATTGGAGTTCTGTTCAGGAAATTCTCCCCTGTGCCCATATGTTCAAGGTTCTTCCCTAGTTTCCTTTCTATTAGTTTCAGTGTGTCTGGTTTTATGTGGAGGTCCTTGATCCACAATTCGCATATCAATAGATTTCCAAGAAGATGGAAGGAGAGACCCCTGGCCCTGGAAAGACTGGATGTAGGGGAATGCCAGGACAGAGAAGCGAGAGGGGGTTGTATGGGGAAAAGAAGGAGGGGAGGGGGCTTATGGGACTTTCGGGGAGGGAGGAAACGGGAAAGGGGAAATGATTTTGTATGTAAATAAAAAAAACTTAGAAAATAAAATTAAAAAAAAAAAGAAAGAAAGTCCCTGGGCAAAGCGGGATAATATCTTTACACATACTTAATGATCAATGGCCTCAGAGCAAAAAGGGTAAGTTTAAAAAGAAGATACTCTCTAATATCATGCTTTTTGAAATATTTTAAAGAATGTTTAAAATCTATCACCTGTTCAAATTAATCTGAGTTAAGATACAAAACTAAAAAAAATCCCTGTGAAATAGGCTATTTTAATTCTAAAACCAAGATCGAACCTACAATACTTCATGTCAGAGTTCATGCCAGTAATACAAGCACTCAGGAGGCCAAGAAAGGAGGATTCCTCCTACTTAAAAACCAATCTAGGTTACACAGAAATTTAGAATATGCCCTGTGAAAGGATAACATGGAGATTTGTGGAAGGCACCATAAATTTAAGAACAAATTATGACATGGATGTAAGAAAGTGCCACAATGATACCCAGTGCTTTGTATAACTTAAATTTTAAATACTCCGTGTATAAATAAATACACTGTGATGAAACAGAATTTTAACCAAAATGTTAGAAAGTATCGTACAAGAATTTATTAGTCAATGGGTGAGCCTTTTTATTTTCATTTTTTAATATTCTTAAATAATTCTAAATTGAAGTCAAATATGCTCACAGATAATTGTGAGCAATGGCTAGAAATCAAAGGTAAATAACATTAAGTAAAAAATAAAAATAAAAATAAAAACAGGGGCAGAGGATGTGACCTGAATGTAGAATGAGTGACCTGGCAGGCATGAGCTGTCATGCTCCTACCTGGTGACTGATGTCCATTTACATCCATATCTGATGCTCATGTTTACAGATGATAATAATAATAATAATAATGACGATGATGATGATGATGATGATGATGATGATAATAATAATAATAAATTATTTGGTCTTTCAAGAAAGGGTTTCTCTGTGTAGTCCTGTCTGTCCTGGAACTCACTTTGTAGACCTTGCTGGTCTTTTTTTTTTTTTGTTATGTCTAAACATTTTTTTTAATTGAAAAAGGAAGTAAAAACATTTTATGATAAAATTAAAGATTTACATGGAAAATGTTTCTGACAAAATTGAAGAAGCATATAGAAAAACACATTAAGATTGATAATTTACATGGAAAATTAAGAGTAAAATGGTAGGCATAAAAACATTGATAAATTAGTTGAAAAAGGAATTAGAAACATTTTATGATAGAACTGAAGATTTACATGGGAAATATTTCTAATAAAATTGCAGAAAAATATAAAATAACATTAAAATTGAAGATTATCATGGAAAATTATACAGATAAAATGGTAGGAATAAAGATATTCCTAAGTTGATTTAAAGTAGAATTATAAACATTTTCTGATAAAATTGAAGATTTACATGGAAAATATTTCTGATAACATTGAAAAATATATAGGAAAACATTAAAATTGAAGATTATCATAGAAAATCATACAGATAAAATGGTAGGCATAAAAATATTTCTAAGTTGATTAAAAGTGGAATTATAAACATTTTCTGATAAAATTGAAGATTTACATGGAAAATATCTCTGATAAAATTATAGAAATATATAGAAAAACACATTAAGATTGACTATTTCATGGGAAAATTACACCGATAAATTGGTAGGCATAAAAATATTCCTAAGTTGAATGAAAGTGGAATTATAAACATTTTATGACAAAATTGAAGATTTACATGGAAAATATTTCTGATAAAATTGAAGAAATATATAGAAAAAATGTTAAAATTAAAGATTATCATGGAAAATAGTACAGTTAAAATGGTAGACATAAAAAACATTACTAAACTGATTGAAAGAGGAATCACAAACATTTTCTGATAAAATTGAAGATTGCTGGTCTTAAACTCAGAGATCACTTTCTTGTGCCTTCCTAGTTCTAGGATTAAAGATGTGCTCCACCATGCCCAGCTTATAGAAATTTTCTTATGATTTATTTTATTTTTAATAATGTGTGTATGTGTCTATGTAGGTATGTGCATGTGGATGTAGGTCCCCATGGAGGCCAGAAGAGGGTGTTGGAGCCCCTGGACTTGGAGTTCCAGGTGGTTGTAAGCTGCCTGATTGTGGGTTCTAGTATCCAAACTAGGGTTCAACAGAGCCAGTTGGAGCTATGGACTAGATAATTTTATTATATTTTTTGAGAATATCACACCAAGTGTTTTTATCATATTTGCCCTTCTTCTTTCCAACTTTTCCTTTACCCATCCCCATCCCCACACTGACACAATTTTAAGTCCTGCTCCAATGATCCTAAATGATATGTTTTCTACTGGAGTGTGGCTGACTTACCAGGGCTTACTCTTTTAGAGAAAGCTGTCTCTCCCTATCCCAGTAGCTAACATTGCCAATAGCTCTGTGGCACTTATTAAAAATTCAAGTCAAATACTGAGATTTGAACCCAAAGTAATATTCAAAAAGTGTACATGAATATATTTAGCGCTGGTAAATTGTATAATTTAAAAAAAATAGCAAATTTTCTGTCAGTTATATTTTGTCATAATAAAATATTAGGAAAACGTGTAAGAAATTTCTTCCTGTTTTAGGTTCGCACGGCATGTTCCTGTGCCCTTGGCTACCTCACTTACAATGCACATGCTTTCCGCATTCTGTTAACTGAGTGTAGGAATAAGCCTAACCAATTTCTGCGCATAACAAATAACATCAGTAGAGATGCAAAGATCAACCCTGCATTCCTAAAGGAGTTTCAAATGCAGCAAAGCGTGGGACTTCCATCCTTAAGGTACTATGCCTTTATGCACTTGTTGGACATCAATGGGAGGAGAGGCCCTTGGTCCTGGGAAGGCTCCATGTCCCAGTGTAGGGGAATGCTGGGAGGGGAGGGTGGGTGGGGGTAGGGAGGAGGTGGAAGTGGGTGGGTGGGTGGGTGGGAGAGCACCCTCATAGAAGCAGGGAGAGGGAGGATGGGATAGGGGGGTTCTGGAGGGGAAACCTGGAGAGGGAATAACATTTGAAATGTAAATAAACAAAATATCCAATAAAAAAAAGAAGTTTCAGAAGTGATATCATTAGTAACGATCTTAGATTTTAGGGGTCCACCATGTAAATCTCCCCTTGAAATGCATATCCTCTGTGTGTCAAATATAAATTTAACCTTGAATGAATGTTCATTGCCAAAGCCTATTTTTATTTATTTTTGGATGCCAAGTGTCTGTTGTTTTATTTAATCAATCTCTGTATCAAAATAAACAGCAGCAGGTTTCTGCTTAAAGCTTAGTGTCAAGTATTAAACATTTTTCCTCATTTTAAGTGCATTATTTCACCAGGGAAAAACAGTAAAATTCACTTTACTTTTGCCTTGACACACTTCCATGATTAGCTTGGGCTATGCAAAGTTGGTAGATTTATTTTTCTATGTGTAAACAGGTCTATGCCGAGGTAAGATCAGATTTGGTTATACCTGTTTCTAAAACATACCCTACAAAATAGAAGGCCCTGTTTCAAAGTAAAGATGAACATGAATGGTAGTTTCCTACAGGGGGAAAAAAAAACCAACCAGAATTTCTGAAACCTTTCATTCTGTATTTTTTTTTAAATAGTTCAAGGGGGGGCTAAAGTCTCAACTGATCTTCAAAGCACTGCTCCTGCAAGGGATCAGTTGCGAGTAGTTACCTTGCTGTTGGTAGAAATGGAAGGTGTCTAGTGTCTGGGAGACTGAGTTGTGAAGCTGTACTATCACCTAGGCTTGGTGGCATTTGTTCACAATCATAGTACTGGGGAGGAAAAAAATCCCCGCCCCACCCCTAAGCTTCCTGGCCAACCAGTCCATTCTATTGGGTGAGTTCTAGGCTAATCACACACATATACACACTACTTTGTTAAGTTCCTCACCATCATAGGTGTGGAAAACCTGATGAGCCTGGACCCATATTTTCTTGGAAAGAAGTGCTTAGAAATCCAAGCAGCATAAAGGATAGTTCTGCTGGTGTACAAGAGCCATGAGTAGAACCAGCCTGGCCTGTCATATGACCTTAACAAAGCCCTTGGGAACAAGGTTGATCGTACCACTTCTCAAGCCAAATCCTAGGAATATCCCTCTTCCTGGAGACCAGTGCTAAGGAGTGGCAAACCAGTCCTATTGTTCCACAGTGAAGGAAGAAAAATGCTCAGGATGCAGATGATAGAGTGGTGGATGAATAGAGGCTACAGGGAACTGAAGGAGTACTGGTTGACCATTAGCCTTCTGTGGGGATTAAACTCCTCATAGTAGAGCAATTACTACATAGTCCAGTTTGGAAGTGTGAGGCTTTCTGTGAGTGTTAAATGTACAGAAGTGAGAAGCTAAACTCACAAAGAATATCTTCTAAACCACCTTCTTGTGATTAGGGGTCATATTTGTTTTGGCGTAGTCAAAATTCCCCAAAAGATAAAAAAATCTTCAAAAATTTCTGGTCTATAGATGTGGATGAAGGTGCTTTAAACCTGAGCACGAAAGGAAGCACAGGTGGCCCATATCCATGTCACATGTAGTCAGTGGTAGTCAGTGTCCTTCAGTTATCAGGAAACAGTATCTTATGAGATGCCTTCCAACATCTCTTTCAGAACTGATACATGAACTCCTACACGTTTTCCATGTCATGGTGGGTATCAGGAAAAATGTCAATACCACACCTTATCCTCTTCCTGGGAAGACGGACATGCTGCTTGCATTTATGGTTATCCACTTGCTTTCCTCTCCCAGAGGAGGTTCTAATATAGCCAATACTAACTTATTAGTTTCTCTGTTAGTTTAAGGGTTCCATTATCCTGTGACACCACTGATTTTTTTTTTTTAATGAGCAGACACTTGGCTAACATCTCAATACCCTGTAGTTTCAGCCAAAGGAAAAATTGGGGTCTTTCAGTTCCATGGGTCATAGGCCTCCTGATGATAGTAGACACTTATGCCCAAAGATAATTTGTCAGCATTATCTCTAACCTAACCAAGATGATGACACTCATTGACATGCCAAATGTGCCCCCTCCAAAGTCAGTCATCCTTCCCAATCACAGGGACACTACTCTTTATTTACTCTGGATACAGTGCTTTGCTATGTTGCCCAGCTCCAATCTCCCTCTCTTCCTCTGTAGCTGGAACTAGAGATGCATGATTATTGTGCCCAATTCAAACTTATTTTAATTCCAACTTAGTAACAGAAAATGTGGGTGTGGACAGGGCAACCACCAGATTTTAGGGATCCTAAGTAGACAGGATTGTTTCAATTTTAGAAGTTTTGGGGAGACTGAGAAATTTTAGGCCTTATTCAGGAATCTAAATCATTATCCTAAAGATATATTTTGAGAGTTCTGAGCTAAATAGGAACACAACAAAATCTTCACTGCAGATGGATTTCCCAGACTTGACTCATAGCCAAGCCAAACTTCTTGGAAAGAAACAGGGCTAAAACAGACACAGTGGGTGAAGTTATAGTTTCTCTCAAGCATTTTTCTCAGATGTCTTTGTTTCAATATTATGATTTCATTATAACCTAAGTTTTTTAAAATGGGAAGAACAAAAAACAAAACAAAAACAAAAACCTTCCTGTGAACTCCTTTCTCTGCTTCTACATACATAGCTTAATTATGAGTCTTTCCAGGTAGGCAGGCATTCATATATAGGAAAATAATTACTCATGATATATTATTATTATGATACAAGAAGGGAATCATACCTAATAGTATTTTATGGTTATATAAATTAATTTTAAGTAGAAAAAATATAAGTCTATTTTAAGAGTCCTTTAAAAACTGAAAATCTAAAAACACAATCTGAGCATTAATTGTGATATCTTACAAGTTCATTTTATTATTTTATAGGTTTAATTTAGTACAAATGATTTATACTTTGTAGTCATTTCCACAACTCTGTTGGAAATGGAAAATGTGTTCCTGTTCAATTCTGTTTTCCTCAAAATCCAGTATGAGTTCTGTCTTAGGGTTTCTATACTGTAAAGAAACACCATGGAATATTTCATTGGGGCTGACTTACAGTTCAGAGCTTTAGTCTACTGTTGTTGTGGTAGGAAGCATGGCACTGTGCAGGCAGACATGTTGCTGGAGACAGGGCTGCTCCAGACACAGTGCTGGAGTCAGAGTTTAGAGTTCTACAGCTTGATCCCCTCGCAGCAGAAGCGACTGTGTCCCCAGGCCTAGCTTCAACATGTAAGACCTCAAAGCCTGCCTCCATAGTGACACACTTCCTCCAACAAAGCCACACCTAATAATAGAACCATTCCCTATGGTCCAAGAACTCACACATATGAGTCTATGTGGGCCATTCCTTTTCAAATCATACCTTCTTCCCATCACTTCAAACATAATGGTCTATTTTAGTTATATTTAATATTTGAAATGAGTGATAAGGTAGCTACAGGCAGCATACATGCAATTTTATATACGTATAACATAGATCATTAGGCACGGGACATGGCACCTGTAATCTTTATTTATTCATGGTTTTCTAGGTATACTATGTCTTCATTTATTTTATTATTTGATATTTTACCCCCCTTTAGCCTGGAGAAGAATGGAGGACCATCTGTAATTCCTATCTTTAAAAAAGGTAATTAATTTTCTTTTATTTCTTTAATGCCTGCTAATCCTGGCACTCTATAATTCTGTTTTAGGGTTTCTATTGCTGTGATAAAACAAACACCACGAACAAAGGCAACTTGGGGTGAAAGGGTTTATTTCAACTTACAGCTTATAGTCCATCAGCCAGAAAACCAGGGCTAGATTTTGAGACAGGAACTGATGCAGAGGCTGTGGACATGAGCTGATTGCTGGATTACTCAGTTTCCTTTTTTATATACCCCAGAACCTAGGCAGAGGTAACACCAGCAACGTAGGGCAGGACCCTCCCACATCAATCATAAATCAAGACAATGCCCACAGGCTTGCCTACAGGCCAGAGTTATAAAAGCATTTTCTAAATTGGTGGTACCATTTTCTCAGTTTTCGTCAATACAACAAAAGCCAACCAGCATATCATATCTTTAAAAATTCAAAATGTGATGACAGCCCTCCAGAAAGCATACCTGTAAGCTTCTGTTTTGTAATTATACATACAGAAGACACATTATTCATTAAATGTCTTCCCTTCTATTATCAGTCGCCAAAGATTTCTCTGGCAGGATGGCACAGTTGCTAAAAGTAACTGCCAACAAGCCTAATGACCCAAGTTTGGTCCTCAGAACCTACGTCATGGGAGAGAACTAATTCCCACAAGTTGTCTGTTAACTCTGTCCTCCACACATGTGTTCTGATACACACACACACACACACACAAAACTTTTAAAAGATCTTTCTTTGTTATCTCCAAGTAAAACACAAATAAGGCACCATCGAACTGTGCCTTAAACAATCTTTCTTTTGTAAAATTTCATATACAATTATCTAAAAATTCTTAGACCAAAGGCCACATTGTTTCATTGATACTTGACAGCTTTGACTCGGTAGTTGAAAGTTGGGAAGGATGAGGTAATCAGAATTTAGATCTTACAATATTATTAATTCCTATTTTAATTTTAAAAATACATTTTAATTCCACGGGGGGAAGGGGAACATGTGTCTGAGTAGATGCCCAAGAGGCCAGGTGTCAGATTCCAGTAGAGATGAAGTTACAAGAAGTTGTACACTACTTGATGTGGGTGGTGGGTACTGACCACCAGTTCTCTGCAAGAGCACTACATGCTGTTAATGGCTAAGCCACCTCCCCAAGACCTTATCACGTACTGAATAAGGACTAAACATGGGTTGCTTGTTGTCATGCGCATGCTTATTAATCTGCTGTCCTTAGAAAAGGGCCAATGACAGTGTATATTGTTCTAGAATAAATATCTATGATATAACCAGTAAGAAAGAAAGCAAGAAAAGTAAAAAGAAGAATGCAGGACTGGGGGATGGTTCAGTGCGTAAGAACAACTACTGGTCTTTTAGAAGACCTGAGTTTAATTTGCAGCGTCCATATACAGCTCACAGCTACCTTTAATTCCAGCTCTGGGGGATGTGATACCCTCGTCTAGCCTCAGTGGGCATCTCTCTCTCTCTCTCTTTCTTCTTCTTCTTCTTCTTCTTCTTCTTCTTCTTCTTCTTCTTCTTCTTCTTCTTCTTCTTCTTCTTCTTCTTTTTTTCTTTTTCTTCTTCTTCTTCTTCTTCTTCTCCTCCTCCTCCTCCTCCTCCTCCTCCTTCTTCTATCTTTCCACATAAATGAAATTTCTTTAAAAAAAGAGAAAAGGAATGTTTATTCAGAGTATCTGTAGAAAGCTGGTACATGTTTTAGTTAGGCAAAGAAAATAAGTAATCAGAGTATATGCAGGGCACTTGATTTGAGAGACATTTAACTGTGGCCTTCTTACTTCCAGGGAAAGAGCACCGAAGAAAAGCAAGACCTAAAATCCAACCAAGAGATTCGCTGACTTTAATACAGCCTGTGACTAACTTCATGGGGCTCTTCAAAACAACACATAAAGCCAATATTGCCCACAACATTTTTTCATTTTCATCTGGAATTTCATCAGATATCATAAATGTATCAAGGCCAAGAATAGTGTTTTTGAACAAACTTGGGAAAGGTGAACAGAACGCCAACCCAGAGCCTGCAGAAAGCTAATAATTAAAAACAAGGTGCATTGGAAACATGAAATAGTTCTTGACTGGTTTTTCTCAAAGCAAATATTGTTTATTGTGGTAAAATATACAGCATCTTCAAGGGATGGAATTAGTATTGCTGTTTGAATGGAAGCTATTTATATTAATCCTGAATATATTTTCTTCCCAGAGTTTCATATGGAATGGAACCGCACATCAGTTATTGCCTCAAAAAAAAAAAAGTAGAATTCCTATTTAGAATGCCTGTACTTATACATATAATATTTATCAACTGTCATGAGTAGAATATATATTATATATATGTGTGTGTGTATCTATATATCTATAATATATCTCAAGAGTTGGAAACATTTTGAGTTGGTATGCTGAGTTAGGAGCCCACATAACACTTACTACAACACCTAAGCTGTCAAATAATAAGTATTAACAATGTGTGAAACATCTGAAAAATGCTGAAATGTACAATGTCTAAATACTCATAGTAGCATCTGAAATCACTGCTCATAAGGTACATAGGGAGTATAATTAAAATATATGGGAACTAGAGTTTTCCCATTATCTATAGGACATACCTTTGGTTTGCATCTGGAAAAAAAACCAAAATCCCTCAACAAACTAGAATTTAAAAGAAAGAACACAAAACATATACCCATAACATAAAAACACAAAGCTGGAAACAACAGTATATAAGCAAAAGACCAGTAAAACAAAAAATGCCCAAACAAGGGCATGAAGCCTACCTACCCTAGTGTGGGGTTTATATACCCAGTGAGACTCTACTGGAGAAAAGTGGATGCCAGTTAAAACAGCTTTTTGGTTAGAGATGGGAATTTATGTTCACTTTCATATCTCAGGACCGCATCTGGCTTGAAACTGTGCAGGCCCTGTTCATGGTGCCACATCCCTGAGGTCATATGTGCATCAGTCCTGTTATGTCCGGAGGCCACTATTTCCATACCTGCTGGCTCTTAAAAATGTTCTGCCCTGCCTCTGGCATAGTTCCCTGAACCTTAAGTGGAGGATGTCCTCAATTCTTAAAGATTATTTTTATCACTCAGTTGTTTCCTTTAAAATTATAGACAAGAAGCCTCAAGATAACATCCTGAGCTTTACCAGGTAGAACTGGATCTTTAAGCAAGGACCTAGGAGATTCATGCAAGAGGTTTGCTAAGATTCAAACCAGTGTGAGCTAGACATGCCTGAGCCACAGAGTGAAACTCTGTCTCAAATGAATATATTCATAACATATATTTTGATAGATTTTCTTCCATAATTTATGTGTACTGATAGTAGTGTCCATAGGAAAATATCTGTAAATTCATAATCACATACAAAATGCAAATTCAAATGTAAGATGTGAGTTCAGGGATGGTTCAATATAAGGAAGTCCATCAATGTAATCCACTACATAAACAATCTCAAAGAAAAAAAACCACATGGTCATTTCATTAGATGCTGAGAAAGTATTTGACAAAATTCAGCATCCTTTCATGTTAAAGGTCTTAGAAAGATCAGGAATTCGAGGCCCATATCTAAACATAGTAAAAGCAATTTACAGCCAACCGGTAGCCAACATCAATCTAAATGGAGAGAAACTTGAAGCAATCCCACTAAACTCAGGGACTAGACAAGGCTGCCCTCTCTCTCCATATCTTTTCAATATAGTACTTGAAGTTCTAGCTAGAGCAATTAGACAACAAAAGGAGGTCAAAGGGATACAAATTGGAAAGGAAGAAGTCAAACTATCACTATTTGCAGACGATATGATAGTATACTTAAGCGACCCAAAGAACTCCACCAGAGAACTCCTACAGCTGATAAACAACTTCAGCAAAGTGGCCAGATATAAAATCAACTCAAGCAAGTCAGTAGCCTTCCTATACTCAAAGGATAAGCAGGCTGAGAAAGAAGTAAGAGAAATGATACCCTTCACAATAGCCACAAACAATATAAAGTATCTTGGTGTGACTCTAACCAAACAAGTGAAAGATCTGTATGACAAGAACTTCAAGTCTCTGAAGAAAGAAATTGAAGAAGACCTCAGAAGATGGAAAAATCTGCCATGCTCATGGATTGGCAGGATTAATATAGTAAAAATGACCATCTTGCCAAAAGCAATATACAGATTCAATGCAACCCCCATCAAAATCCCAACTCAATTCCTCATAGAGTTAGAAAGAGCAATTCAAAAATTCATCTGGAATAACAGAAAACCCAGGATAGCTAAAACTATTCTCAAGAGTAAAAGAATCTCTGGGCGAATCAGTATCCCGGACCTCAAGCTGTACTACAGAGCAATAGTGTTAAAAACCGCATGGTATTGGTACAGTGACAGGCATGTAGATTAATGGAACAGAATTGAAGACCCAGAAATGAATCCACACTCCTATGGTCACTTGATCTTTGACAAAGGAGCTAAAAACCATCCAGTGGAAAAAAGATAGCCTTTTCAACAAATGGTGCTGGTTCAACTGGAGGTCAACATGCAGAAGAATGCAAATTGACCCATTCTTATCTCCTTGCACTAAGCTCAATTCCAAGTGGATCAAGGACCTCCACATAAAACTAGACACTGAAACTAATAGAAAGGAAACTAGGGAAGAACCTTGAACATATGGGCACAGGGGAGAATTTCCTGAATAGAACTCCAATAGCTTATGCTCTAAGATCAAGAATTGACAAATGGGACCTCATTAAATTACAAAGTTTCTGCAAGGCAAAAGACACTGTCAAAAAGACAAAGCGGCAACCAACTAACTGGGAAATGATCTTTACCAACCCTACATCCGACAGAGGGCTAATATCCAATATATACAAAGAACTCAAGAAGTTAAACTCCAGAGAGGCAAGTAACCCTATTAAAAATGGGGTACAGAGCTAAACAAAAGAGTTCTCACCTGAAGAATATCTAATGGCTGAGAAGCACCTAAAGAGATGTTCATCATCCTTAGTCATTAGGCAAATGCAAATCAAAACAACCCTGAGATTCCATCTCACACCAGTCAGAATGGCTAAGATCAAAAACACAGGAGACAGCAGTTGTTGGCAAGGATGTGGAGAAAGAGGAACACTTCTCCACTGCTGGTGGGATTGCAAGCTGGTACAACCACTCTGGAAAGCAGTCTGGCGGTTCCTCAGAAAACTAGGCATGACACTCCCAGAGGATCCGGCTATACCACTCTTGGGCATATACCCAGATGCTTTACCTGCATGCAATAAGGACACATGCTCCACTATGTTCATAGCAGCCTTATTTATAGTAGCCAGAAGCTGGAAAGAACCCAGATGTCCCTCAACGGAGGAATGGATTCAGAAGATGTGGTATATTTACACAATGGAATACTACTCTGCAACTAAAAACAATGAATTCACGAAATTCCTAGGCAAATGGTCAGAACTGGAAAATATCATCCTTAGTGAGCTAACCCAATCACAAAAGAACACACATGGTATGCAGTCACTGATAAGGGGATATTAACCCAGAATCTCGGAATACTCTAGACACAATTCGCATATCAATAGATTTCCAAGAAGATGGAAGGAGAGACCCCTGGTCCTGGAAAGACTGGATGTAGGGGAATGCCAGGACAGAGAAGCGAGAGGGGGTTGAATGGGGAAAAGAGGGAGGGAAGGGGGCTTATGGGACTTTCGGGGAGGGAGGAAACGGGAAAGGGGAAATGATTTGGAATGTAAATAAAAAAACTTAGAAAAGAAAAAAGAAAAAAAAAAGATGTGAGTTCATGAACTAGTTGTCGCTTTTACTTGCTATTTCCTTACCCTTATCCTGTCACTCAACAGCAATCTAACAAAGGTTATTTCCAGATACTCCATTTTTAGAAGGAAACTAGGAGATCATAACAAAATTGAACAAAAGAATTACTTATGGAACTTTCTGAGAAGAAAGCCTAAAACAGGACTAAAACTAGAAATGTTTCCATTCTAATCAAGAATGGTGACGACATAGCTGTAATTCTACTGTTGAAATGCTGAGGCACAAGGATCAAGAGAGTTGAAGGCATGTCATGTCAGTCACCTGAAGAAGATTGCTCTATGCTAAATTTTTATCTTTACCTTATGGCTTTTCAATAAGACCTGTTAACAGAGATTAGAAAGTACACAAAATTAACATATTATTTGAGTATAAAGGGTATAATATGAACATCTAGTGGCAAAATCAGTGGACACAAGTAGCATTGCTTCTTTAAGAAAATGAAGATTTATTATTATTTTTTAAATTTAACGTTTGTGTTCCACATGTGTGCCTGGTGCCTGTGGAGGTCAGAAAAGTGTGTTGGATTACCTGGAACTGGAGTTATGGATAACTGTGAGCTGCCATGTGGGTGTTGGGGTCCTCTACAAGAACAAGAAGTACTCTTAACAACTGAGCCATCTCCCTTGCCCAAGTAGCTCTGTACTTATAGCCCCAAACAGTATGTAGTTACTTTACTCAGAAAAAAAAAAAATCAATGGTAAACTTAAACAGTTTCTGCAATACCAAGTTTCAAACAAAATTATCCAAACAACCTTTCTCATCTCATTTACTTTCATCTTAGTAAATACAATTAAATAAATTAGTCAGTGTATTGTAGCAGTAGTCAAAAGCTAACTTCTATTCTTCTAATTTGAGAAATGGTGAAAAGATATCGAATCCATGATAAGAAGCCAGGAATGAAAAGAATTACTATATTTTCCCTGAGGATTTTCTTTCTTCACCTGCCAACATTAGTAGATCCTTCGCCCTTTGATTTCATTTTTTTTTTTAATAATAAAGTCATTCTTTTGCAAAACTATAACACGCAGTTATTGTCTTTGGGAAGAAAAAGAATTAATTTTTTTTTTTAAAGAATCTTTCTTGGGTCTAGAGAGATAACTCAGTAAGTAAAGGACTTGCCTTGCAAACAAGATCCGAAGTTCATTTCCTAGAAATTATGTAAACTTGTAGGCATGGCAGTGTAACCTCATAATCCCAGTCCTGGGGTAGTGGAGAGGGAGGATTCCTGAGGTTCCCTGGGGCTCCCTGTGCAGTCTCTTTCAGTGTTATTGGCAAAGCTCCAAGATAATGAGAAGCCTGGACTCAAAGGAGGTTGACAGCAATCCTGAGTGTGACACTTGAATTGTGAACCACTCCTTGCTACCATGCACATATATACATGGGTGCACTTGAACACACATGTACCCCTCCAGGACTATGTATATACACACAAATATAATAAACATTTTGATACCTAATGAACATATTTAACATAATTTGATACCAAAACCTTAAAACTTAATTTTATTGTTTAAAATATTACCTGTAGAGACCTTTAGAATCACAAATCAAAGGGCCATTTGCAATCGTGGCACTTTTATGGCAGCTTCCGCAACTTCTCTGGATATGTCTACTCCAAGAGGACATCTGCATAAAAATCAGAGGCCACATGACTTTATACTTGCTTTATACCCTATCACAACTTGTGCACATTTCCTGTTTGCATTTTGGACAACATTGTAATGGAGTAATGGAAAGTCTGCACAGGTGGTCATTCTTCCACATATACAAACCAAAACAATGCATAACAATACCTCATTCTTAAGAAACCTTAATTTTGAGGTATATTTGCAAGTACTACTGCTCAAAAGTACTATAATCAAAATGAATGCTGGGGATATGTAGTTCAATGGCTCAATGGTGGAGTATATGTTTAAGCACATGTAAAGCCCTGGATTTCACAAACTATCAAACAAAAATACAAACAAAAAAAATCCTTAAAATGAAACATAAACAACAAAGGTTAAAATGGTAACAGTGTTTTAACATAAAATACCAAGTTTTTGTTTGCTTAATTTTCACAGGTCCCTTGGTCTCCATGACTTTTCAGAGTTCACAAGCTGGTCTGTCCTTTTCAATTTTCCCTTGCACTTTTAGACAGGAGAGCTCTTCACCTCTCACCCATGTTATCTATTCTTTCTCAGTAAGTAAAGTGAAACTGCAGATTTCCACTTTTCTATATTATTCAAGGTAAGACTTCAAGCTGACCACAGCTGGACAGAGTCATCATCTCCAGCCTTTACACTGCCACAAGGGGAACAACTGGACCAGGCAGTATTATCTGAGGTTAAGCTGCCATGTTAAGTGATTCCTTGAGATACTATCCTAAACTCTGGTTATCCACAATTCACATTAACAAATGTTCCTACAGTACAACCCTCTGGTGCTGACAAGTTCAAAATATCAGAAGAAACAATGTTCAAATATAACCATGTCAAGTTATGAAACATAATTATCCTACATTATTCCCAGACTAACTTGGACAGAACTTGATACCAAATTAAGAAACTTTGCTCATGGAACTATGGTTTGAGAGAGGATATAAGGCTTACAGTGAGCAGATGCCTTCTGGCTTCTTATCATCTATTCCTGTGGGATCACATCTGTAACCCAGTCTCCTATCTGGATGTTATCTTCATGGCTCCCTTAAGTCTGCTAATACACTAGCTGTCCATAGATAATGTCAGACATTACAAAAGTACTGCTCATGGAGATGGTTTCTTTTCTTTTATTAAAAGCATTTAATGTGTATGTGTGTATGCCTGACTGTATGCACGTACACCATCTGTGTGCAGGAGCCCATGGAGGTCAGGATGTTGGAGCCCTTAGAACTGGAGTTAAGTGCAGCTGTGAGCCACTATGTGGGTGCTGGAAACAAGAATCCAGGTCCTCTGTAAGAGCAGTAAGAACTCTTAACTACCAAGCCATCTCTCCAGCCCTGAAAATGCGTTCTTTTCTGGTAAGAAATAAGACAATGTATTATCTTTATTCATAACCTACAGAAATAAGCCATAACTCATACATAGCTTGTTAAAATTTTTATAATTTGGATCTGTAACAGAAATATTTATCAATTATTTCTCAACTATGTTCATGAAACCTAGTACTTCCTTAAAGCATCACCAGAATATCAACAAAAACTTCATATATATTATATAAAAAATACTCATCTATCTCTTTTATAGTTTGTATAAACAAGATACTACATACTTTGGTTCATATCGGATGTCTTCTACATCATGTAAAACGCCCAGGCCAGCACGTAATCTTTCAATTCCATTCCTAAAGGTTAAAAATCATTGAAACAACATAGGATTTAAGGAAAGAAAATTTTGGAGATGTTAATGACTGTTTATACAATAACAACTAAATTACATATATCCTGTGGCTTACCATGCAATCATGATGCCATTGTCAGTGCACAGTCTTGGAGGGGGACACAACAAAGTGCATTGTGTTGCATTTGCTACAATTTCCAATGCTTTTCGGATGTACAAGTTACTTGCAACACCTCCAGATACAACCTGAAAATATTGGGACAATGAGTATTAACAGCTGTCACATATAGATATAAACCAAGTTATTATCTAAACTTGGGGAACAAAACTAGCTTCACCCAACAAGAAACTGACATTTGAGGTTACGTACTAAGTAATATATTTGCATAATAGAAATGTGTGGATAGTAATCACAAGTTCAATGCCAGCATGTATTCATTGCTAGCATTTTAAGGTAGTTTCTTATTACTAGAAAGTATCTCTGCAACATTTGCAATCATTATATACCAAGATTTTAGACTGCATTTTGTACTTTTGTTAGTCATTGAGCTACTCAGCTCTTAAGAAACCATTATCCTTAACACTCATTTTTAATATTCCATTTTCAAATTCCCAAATTTATACATTTCATTAGTTTATAATTTTCAAAGTAAGATTTAAGACCTACTAAATAGGAAGGATATCAAGACTTGTAAGCATATTTAAAGGGATTCAATTAAAAGAGGGAGGATGGCGGCCTACCTTATTAAAATTAGTAACCACAATGGTTATTCTGGTTTCTTTATCATACAGAAATTACAATAAAATTCAGAAAGAAATGTAGCCTGGGATTTTTTTCCTATACAGGCTGTAGATATGCCCCATAAAGATGTTATGTCTATATTCACTTCAGGTATACATTGTTTTTTATTCTGTATTGTTCCATGTTGTCTAGTATGAGACATAAGGACAAATTCACCCTAAATACGAAGTCAACTAGATTCCTGGGGGTAAAAAACAGACTGGAAAGTGTACTATTACTACCAGGGGAGAGGACAAAGCTTACTAATACTGCGTTAGCTGGAGATAACAAATTTTTCTGCTTGCAAAACAGAATAGCACGATGTGTTCTTTTCGCAAGGTGGCATGCTGTTGCATGCTGTACTGCAGCAGCAATGTCTGCAGCTGATGTCAGGATTTGCCCCTTCTCAATGCCTTCTTCTTTTTCCTTGTGTGTTATTAGCCTGTCGATAATATGTTGAAGTCCCGTAAAAGAAAAATCGCAATTCTTAGCATTCTGCATGGGCGGATTGATATTAAAATGGAATCTATTTCCTTCTTTGGCCAAATGTTCTATAGCTTTCCCACCACTCATTGTAGAACATTCTGGATGTCTGATTAAAGAAAGTCTTCTTGCCACCTATTAAAAAAAAGCATTTAAAATTTTTTTCATATAATGTTTTGACTGTAAATTATTAAGAAAAAGATTACCCACTTTTGACCAAGTCAATTTCAAATAAGAAGAGATATAGAGATGGTTTAAAATATGCAAATCAATAAATGTAATAAATGACATGAAAATAAAGATATAATAATATAAAATTATATATATACATATGAATCATAGGCTACACATTTTAAAACTGTATGATATAAAGATAATGAATTCAAAAATTCCTTCTAAAATCCTGAATGAATACAAGGAGACTGCTAATTTCAGGAATCAGGCAACTCTTCTCTCCAATAAATTGACCAGCAGTGTCCTAGTACTGCTTCCCTAGTCTCTCTTGTACAGGGATTGGAAAATTAAAGTTGAGATGGTTATTTAATGCTGCACTTTGAAAATAAGAATTTGTCTGGGTGGTGGTGGCCCATGCCTTTAATCCCAGCACTCAGGAGGCAGAGGGCAGCCTGGTCTACAGAGCAAGAAACAGGACAGCCAAGACTAAATAGAGAAACTCTGCCTCCAAAAACCAAATAAACAAACAAGTAAGTACCCTATGTTTTTCCCCTCTATCATTTTATCTATGGCAGTAGGTTCCATCCTACTAAAACAGTTGTGATGTTAAGCAATTATGCAGCTGACACTGAACATCTGAATTCCATGTTAATCTTCTCTTTCCCCTTCTATGGTTTCACTATAGAGCCCCAGTTGGCCTTAACCTTACTATGCAGACCAAGCAGGTCTTGAACTCACAGCAATCCACCTGACTCTGCTTCCCAAGTGCTGAGATTAAAGGTGTGTACTGCCATCTCTTGTCCCTAATCTCTAAATACCTTTATATTTTTGTAGCATGCTAGTTTCCCAAACACTTTTACAAGAAGTATTTGGCTAAATATATACCAATACCTGGAAACTATTTGAGCTTTTATATATAAATGTAAAATTCTTATTATTCCATTAAATGGCTAAAAATTACAAAATTGAGATGGACATAGAGATGACTCACACCTATAATGCCAGCACATGGGAGGCTGAAGCAGGAGGATCACTGTGAGTTTTGAGTCTAGCATGGGTTATAGAATGAAGCCTATCTAAAAGAAAAAGATTTAAAGTTATTGCAACTCTTAGGGCTTTTTGTTGTTGTTATTGTCTTGTTTTCCTCTCTATGTGTCCCTGGCTGTCCTAGAGCTCACTAAGTAGACCAGGCTGGCTTCAAAGTCAGACCTCAACATGCATCTTGCCTCCCAAGAGCTATTATTAAAGATGTGAGCCACTATGCTTGGTCACAACTCTTGACTTTTAAGACAAGACATTGCTGCGTGGCACAGGCTTGCATCCCATTCATTCAAAAGCCAAGGCTGGGTCTTGAATTTGTAGTCTACACTGCTACCCACACCAAGCCTTTGGCAGCAATTTTTAAAAATAGTTTTTTAAAGTCTATTTATGTAATTTTCTGAATTGCCTAGATGAGCAGTCTGCAGACTGGAAAGAAGCAACAGAAGGAAAGGAGAACAACTTTGGAAAGAGTACCTTGTCAAGCATGTCGCCTGGTGCTATGTCCAAAGACTTCCCAAGGAGCAGAAAATCTGAAACACCTTGGACTAATGCCAATAGGCAGTGACCTCCAGAAATCAAAAGAACTAAAAAAGGAAATTCTACTTTATTGGTCAGCCTAATAGTTAGTGCGTGAGCCTCCATGTGATGAACTGGGATGAATGGCTTTTTAAACTGATTTACTAGCTGTAAGCTAAAGGATAAGCCAACTCCCAAGCTTAGAGCCAGTCCTGGTTTGATGGTAGTTGCAATTGCTGAGAGGTCACTTGGGGAGATTCTACTGGCAGAAAGAGTTTCTTCTACTATACGTTGAATATTTTCTCTGTGAAGTTGTTGAGCTACTGGAGGAACAATCCCACCTGTTCTGAAACAAAAAGACAGTCTTTAAAAAGCTGGGAAAGAAAATGTTACATTTGAATGCATTCTTCCAAATGAATCATTGTATAAAGCACATTGTGTGCTTTCTAATGCAAGACCGATAAGAGTTCAATATTGTTGCAGACTTTTCATGCTGTGTTCAAAACCGTGGTGGTTTACTTCTGATGAATCATGTCACCAGAATAGTATTATAAAGCATTTCAAAGGAGTCATGAACAAAGAAAGGACAGGCTAATCCATTTAGCTCAAATCAATTCTTTTGAGGAGAGAATTTCAGAAATTAGTGTAAGAGTTATTTGTCAGAAGTAACTATATATTAAACTCGATAAGAGAATATGAGGAGTTCAGGCATCAAAGATGACTCATATTTGGTAGGGATGACTGGGAGAAAAAGAAAATACTAACAGTGAGAAATATGAAGACAGTTTTGTGAAGATGAGTTTATTTTTAAACACACTGCACTTGAGGTCATACCAGGGCAGAAGATAGCTTGTGATCCTAAAATAAAGTTTGGGAATTTAGTGCTCTGAGTTAGCAGTTGAGATTTTGGGTCTATGTGGGACATCAGATGATCACACAAACATTAAAAATTAACAGTGAGGGTTGGGAATGCAGCTCAGTGGTAAAGCACTTGTCTAATACACCCAGGGCCTTGCATTCAGTCTCTAGCATGGGAAAAACAACAAGTGGAACTTGGCCAGCAACAAATATAGTAGCACGTAACTGGTTTACAGCCTGAGAAGCAATCTCACAGGGTCTGTAAAATTTACCTCTGGTCTTAACACATCACTGTAAAATACTTGACACTGTAAGACCATGTGGGAGAATCTCTATACAGATATGAAAATGCTGACACCATTCAATAAATATTTACCTTTTACTTTATATACTTATTTGATATTCTCATCTCCATTAGTAGCAATAGTATTCTCAGAGTCATTTGAGTTTCAAGGCTCATTTAAAAAAAATCTAGTATGCAAGTCACACTTTTTAGAATACATTTTTATTTATTTATGGGAGGGCTGGTGAATGTAGAGGTGGTCAGAAGACAACCTGCAGAGTCAATGTCCTCCCATCATGTGAAGTTCCAGGGACTGAACTCTGGTCAGGAGGGGCCTTTATTAACGAGCCATTTCACTTCCCTTTAACATTCAGTTTTACCTTTGTCTCCACACTTAGTTTAGTTTAGTAACACTCTCACTGCCACCACCAAATTCAAAGCCTCTTTACTTTTCTAGCTGCGTCTTTTGATTCTTTGAGACCATCACAGATTGTGATGTCAGAAAACACTAGAAAGCAATATGATGACTGTTTTTTCCCCATATCAAAATATTTATTTCATTGGAATTTGAGAGTTTGAATGTTTGAATTCAAGTCCTTTCCTCCCATTCATTTCTTCCTCCTGTCTTATACCCATTTCATACCTTCTTCTGTGTTTTTTTCAATAGAAATTATGCTATACAATAAAGACAAATAATGAGTAAACCTGTGGCCTTATTCTCCAATAATTAATGAGAACATATTTTATAATCATGTTTTAAATTGTACAGAGAATGCAGATGATTAGGGAAATGCGGAGATAAGGGAACTGTTTAAATTCAAAGTTAGAGTCTTGGCAGGGTGCAATGGAGGATTAAACTAAATTGAGGAGGAAGGAGAGAACTATGTCAAGCTGTACTTGAGGGTCATGTTTACAACAACTAGAAGGATGACTTGGATGTGAAGTGGCGAGGAAAATGTGGTGGTCTGGAAGATGGGATATGCTAGCAACCAGTGCCTTACTATCACCCTTCCTACACTACCCTGCAATGATCTCTTCACTGCATTGATAGTAATAGAACTGCCGTTAGTATGGCTACATTCTATTGAGCCACTTACACCTGTCAAAAACTACAGCAAGTGCTCTAAAATATATTGACATTATGATTATCTGGATTTTATAGACAAGAAAACTGAAAATACGCATGGTCTCAGTGTGACAGACTATAAAACTACACATCAGCCCGAGGCAAGCAAGTAGAGACAACAGGTGGAACTCCCACCTGGTTTTGGAGTATGCACACACCCTCCCTTGTAATATACATTTGGCAGTCTAGTTCCTTTACCTGTACCTACCTACTATGCGAACACATCCCTGTTCAAACAATGTATTTAGCAACCTTAGAACTCTCTCCCTCCCCTACCTGTATGGGGCTATATGTACTTCCATTTCTGAATAATGCTAGAAGTTACCCTGGCCCTGTAACAATCAAATTTAGACAATTTTTATTCAAACATATTCCCAAGAAAAGAAAGGCTGAATCAGCCTGAACTCATTTGAATGCATGTATAATCTTAACAAAAAAGTTTGCTGTAATAATCTTTTAGGGAGAACCCCTATTTACCATCTTATGCCTATGTATAATTGGGCATGCATGGGATTAAAACAGATGCATTATGGAGGGGACATACACAATAGGGAAAATGAGTATATGATCTAATCTATCAATCAAAATAAAGAACCACCCAAATTCTGCTCCTGAGTAATCAATCCCTCCATTTGAACTCCATGAAAATAGCCCTGAAGGGTAATCGTGAGTCTTCTTAATCAGGTGGCCTGCTGACAATCTTGACAGTATATCCATTTATAACTAGCATGACCATTTTGCTTCTTTTGTTGATCTGTGTGAGCCCTTTTCCATTCTTTGGGAAAGTAGCCAAGAACCTGGAAATACCTAACCCTGACCCCCAACCACTGGTAGCAAACCCATTTGATATGGTGGGCTATTCAAATGTATCATATTCATAATAGAATTCACAGTGTCTCAGGTATTACCTGGCAATGGGAGGTTTCCAATTCATGCTAAGCTGAGCTGTGCGGATGATGTCACTGAACATACTTGCCTAGCATTCCACTCACAGGCATATACTCTGGCTAAGTGGAATGTTTTTGTCTTTTTGCCTTTGTTGTTAGTGTTCACTTGGACAGCAATATTCTTTCCATCTCTACTGACGATCTGTGAGTCAGACACTGTGCTAGCAGGCCAATAGGAGTAGCACAGTGGTCAATATAGACAGAGACCTCATTATCAGAGTTTAAGGTTGACTGGAGGAAAGATTATGACCTGGCAAACAAGTATATAAATCGTAAAAAGGATTAGAAAGAAAATATGCAAAACCCAGTGATACAGAAGGTATCTGATTTAGATGATGTGCTTAGAATAGGCCTGTCAGTGAAGGTAATATTAAAATGTTCAGTATATTAAAAAAAAAATAAAAATGTCCTCAGCATAGTAATTATTAACTTTATGCTGCCTTACACTGATAGCTCTCTTTGTAGATCTGTGTGCATTATATGACATAAGGACCTTCTAGTAGTCTACTGACCATCTCAATATCCACTTTGTTTCTCATGGTGTGTTGTTTCAGACTTTATTTCCTCCATAAATTATTCCCAGTGCACTAAGGAAACTGCTCTTTTTATTTATTGATATGAAAACAAAATCAGAGAGGATAAAGAATTCACCTAAAATAATACTAAAAATGCCAGGCATTTTTTCATTCTTCAAACACTGGAAGTTGATAACTTTGAGATGTATTTCAATGTGTTCTGAATTAACTAATAATCTAAAAAACACAAACTAGAGATTACATTTAAAATGTGGGTTTCTACTTTCTTTTGAAAATTATGATACTGTAATGATTTTAAATTTTACATTCATGAGTGACAATTGGCTAAAGCTAAGTATATTTTATACTTTGTATCCAGTCCAATTGTTTAAGTTACCAGTCCTGTGGATGTTTGCAAACAGCTGGGTTTATAAGCTTTAATACAACAATGTCTTAAATACTATTTGAATTTTATGTATATATGTGAGTAGATTTTTCTTAACTATCAGGTGATGCTTTCCTGGGACTGCCATTGAAACCACAAGATATATATGCAGGGGAAAAAGGCATCATTGAGAGAAAAATCATAAAAATTATTAGTTCTGTGAATGATCATTGCTTCCTTTTGATATAAAGACTGGCAAATGTTGAGACCCTACTATGAACCTGGGAACCCTTAAAAGACAAGACAAGGAATGAGATATTTCTACAGCAGGTTTTCGTTTGTTTGTCTGTTGTTTTTCTTTTTTGAAACAAAGTCTCACCTAGTGGCACTGGCTGGCCTGGAACATCTGCCTGCCTCTGCAGTGCTGGCATTAAAGGTGTGTACCACAAGGCATAGCTATTTATTGTGGTACTTCGTGGTCTTACACAATAGAAAAGAATTTAACTATTAAATTTTGATTTTGATACATGATAAATGCAAAAGAGTGGTGTCATTTTTCTTAAAAAAAAAAAGGCAAAAAAGAAGAAAATGACCCAAATCGTTTCTCCTTACTTCAGATGAACTTCAGTTTGGGAGTGCAGTGCTTCTCCCAGCACGCGTCCAGTTTCATCCAGCACGGCAGCTGCTGTGTCATCACAGCTGGTTTCAATTCCCAGGACCAGTTTATGACAAAAGAGTGTTCTGGGATGAACATTAAATCTTCTTAAAACTCCATAAACTCTACTCTTTGGTGGTTTGGGAATAGCTCCTGCTATCTTACTTAACATTAGCATTTTTGCTACTCTACAAAATTCCTAGAAGAGAATTACAGAAATATTATTTCATTTGCAACTAATTCATTTACTTAAACAAAATGATGAATATTATTTATTTTTTTAAATATGCAGACTTACAGAATTTAAAGAACATTTGTAAAAAGTTATCAAAATCTTTTAGAGGCCCTAGAAATCACTAGATATAAATAAATCAGATTTTGCAAGAGAAAAGTGAGAAACATATAAAATGATTAATATTTCAAGTTGAGCATCCCCAAAGTGAAACTCTAAACCCTCTACCCACCAGAGTTGTTAGTGAAAACACAAAAGTACTAAAAATGCTATTATATAAAATTGCCTTAGCTGGGGGCTGGAGAGATGGCTCAGCGGTTAAGAGCACTGACCGCTCTTCCAAAGGTCCTGAGTTCAAATCCCAGAAACCACAAGGTGGCTCACAACCATTAGTAACAAGATCTGACTCCCTCTCCTGGAGTGTCTGAAGACAGTCACAGTGTACTTACATATAATAAATAAATCTTAAAAAAATTGCCTTAGCTGTGCTTATAGTATGCAAATAAAACATTAACTTCACATCTATACCTGGGTTTCATCCTCAGATTGGTTATGATTCTGGCACATTCCAAAATTTAAAAAAAAAAAGCTTTTTGAAGTTTGGAACACTTCTAGTCTAGGCATTTTGGGTAAACCATGTTCAACACACACTTTATACAACAGTTAATGTTATAGTATAATAGTTACGTGGACAGTACTATTTAAAATGACGTTAAAAATTAAAGGCAAATAGAACAAATGAAAAATAAAGGCCTCCTAGTTATTTACACACACACACACACACACACACCCTAGAAAATAAGAGTGTACTGCATTTGGACAGTTTATTAAATTATATGCTCACTAATCAGGATTTAATTTTGTATTTTGGAAGCAAGTCCTCTCATAAAGTTCATTGTAAAAAAACAAACAACAAAAACCAAAAAAACCGGCATCTCAGCAAAGACAACTGTAAACATTTATCCAATCTTTGGATTCACATTTCCACTTTTTGTAATAGGTTCACCACCCAAACTTCTTCCTAAACCCTTCTCCCCACATCAATTCCTCCCCAAAAGATAGCAATCCATCACTAAACATAAACACCCTAGTATTCTCACACTGCAAATCGTGTGGAATGAGCAAAACTGGGGTTAGAAATAAAGTGAATCCTGGGACATCAACTGCGAAAGCAGACCAGCAGTGACTGGGATGGGAGTAAACTACTTGCAGATTTCAGTCGTGAGCTCCCATAGCCTCTCCAGAAGAATTAGGTTTCCTCAATTAGGACAACACAGCTGGAATCAGTTGGCTGGGAAGCAACGGAGTCTCTGTTAGTGGTGAGCGAAAGCCTGGGACGGGAAAGACGCGCGAGCAGTTTGCACAAGGCTCAGGCGCCCGGAAGTGACGTCGTCGCTCTTGGGCCCGCGGTACTTCTTGTGGCTTTAGAGCCACACTTAGTAAAGAATTGCTTAATGACCTCTTATAGCTGCGGCGTTCCTGCCAGGTTTGTGAGTACTGGGACTTTTTACAAAGTTACACTGATAGCGACTCAAGAAAAGCTATCCAAATTCAGTTGATCGCACTGTGCCCACACTATGCCACATTTTAGGAAAGGGTTCTGCCCTCCGTTAGAACTTTGCTGCCACCAAGAGAAAAAGGGTATGATATATTATTCTATTTTAGGAAAACTGTCATCAGATTTTAAAAGTATTGGTCCAAGAAACCTTCCATTTTCATGGGGAAAGAGTATTTCATCAGAAGTCAGAACAGCAAAAACAGCATTTGATGCTCAGAGTGAAGTGTATTTGGTTAAACAACAGCTCCATTTACCATCCCAAGTGAAACACCTGTGGCTGGCTTATTTTGTTATCACAAAGTCAGTGTAATAAGTGATGAACATTTAAAAATACTTCTGTGTGGCATTCTATAGTCCCAGATTACTAGGTCAGCTTTCAACTTTCTGTGGAGCATGTACTATTTATTGCATCTTGCTTTGTTTTTGTTGGTTTGGTTTGTGAATATGTTAGTACAATCAAATGGATGTATCCCAAATCGCTCCTCTCTACCTAAACTTTAAAACTGTAGCAAGCAAAGGCTTTACAATGCAAGGCTGGGAAGGGTGTGGATACACATCTTTGCTTTGTTGAGTTAAACAATAATACCACCTCCACCCCCACCCCCAGGTAAATTTTATCACAGACTTATACTAAACTCTGGAGCAGGTACAAATAAATTCATAATTACAATATTGAGCTTACTTTTAAAAATTAGAGACTTTTTTTTTCCAATGTGTAACAATAAAGCAACACTTCTGTGCCAACCTGGTCAGAAGAGCATCCATGAGATACTGTGCTCAATGGCATCATTTATAGGCAATCGGACTACTAAATTTGAATGAATTAAGTCACAGAGTAAATGCCTCTGACTAACATTAGAATGGGCCAGGGCAACCTTGATTCTGGAACCTGTTTGGTTAAATGGCAGAAGACAAACTCATTTGTAACCTTCAGGTGAATTTAATAGGAAGAATTTTACAATCCTTATATTCCTCACGTGTTCCACTTAGATGTGTGTGCATGTGTATGAAGTATTATACAAATCTACGATTCAGGTTCTTGCTATGTTGTCCAAGCTGGCCCTTAACTCCTGGAGTTAATTCTTTAGCATCCATAGTAACTGGGACTACAAATACCCTCTCCTGTAGGCCTACCTGAACTTTATCACACATTCATCTGGACTTTTCCTTTGTGGCAGGTACTATCTTGGTTGTGAGAGCTAAAAATTTAAGATCCACCCTCGATCTTCAATACAGGTAATTGAAAGGTAGAGAAATGGAAATGAACATGGAGTAGAGTAACCTGGAGAAGGCTGAGTGGTTTGAATGGATATATCTGTAGCCTGGCAAGATCATGACCTAATTCCTTGGTTCTGTATCTGATTCCTTTCCAGGCTTTGGCTTGGAAGTGACTGGACTCTAGGTTACTGAGTCACACATCACAAATTGCTAGAAAACTATTTCAAAGCCATCAGAACTAGCTAATTTATCAATTTGTAAAAAATGTAATGATGTTGAAACTAGAATAGTGAGTCTGCTGGTATCTCACCTTTGTTTTCAGTAAACCACAATGAGATCAAATGCAGAGGATGAAAGCAGTAGATATAAGCTTAGTGCTCTTAATGGCTATTATTCCAAGCCTGAGGAATTACTTCCCACCTGAGTCACATACTAGTTTCAAATCAGTCATGCACTCTATGGCCACCTGCCTTTCTCCTTTCCAGTTTTCCTTAATAAGCAAATTCCATCTTTGATGTGAGAGAACTCCTTGTACTATAGGAAATATGGTTAGTCTGGTTTCATTTTTGGAAGATTTTTTTTCTCTTACATTTGCTGATGTATTATACTTACTTACAACTTGTCCTTCAGGTTATCTTCGTACGGCAAAAGATAGAGCATACATGGTCTGAAGAACTCTCATTGTCTATAGTCTTCACTACCATTGATCTCCAAAATTCATCTTCCCAAACTAAAATTTAGTAGCTGGTAAACATTAATACTTCAATCTTGGCAACAACTATTCCCCTTTGTCTTTATGAATGTAAGTGGAAATCATAACCACATTTGTCATATTGTGACTATTTCATAGCGTCTTTGAGGTTAATCTGTTGTCTACCACATAATTCCCAATTAAACACAGAATCACTTTTCACTGCATACATGTTATTTTATCCATTCATCTTTTGATATGGGCATGTGGACTGCTTCTATCTTGTGACTATTGTGAAGAATGCTGTTGTGAACATGTATGTTCACAAATCCACGTTCCTGCTTTTACTTCTTTCAGATACATACTTTGTTAGTAAGCTTTCCATCATTGTCAGGAAGAACACCTTCAAAGGATGAAAAGTTGTTTTGGCTCATCATTTCTGACACTTCAGTTCATGTATGACAGAATCCATTGCTTTTAGGACTGTGATCAGGGGGAGAACCATGATGGGAGCACATGGGGGAAGACCATGCTCACTTCACTGTCACCTAAGAAACAACAAAGAAGGAGACCTGGTCTGGAGACAGGATATGCGACCCCAGGGACCTACTCTGAATAGGCTCTATCTCCTAAGAACATCTTGTATGGCAGTCAAGCTGTTAGCACTGAGCTTTGGAAGAACATTTTAGGTCCACACAAAGCAGAACTGCTGAGTCCCACAAACTTAACTTCTGAGGAAGCTCCTTACTCTCCAAGTGTGTAGAGGCTATGCATGGTTGAAGTAGGGAAGGGAGAGAGTGAATCTCTACCCTTCCTGTATGTTAACAGTGCAATGAGAGATGCACATAGCTTGAAGAAAATTCATGAGAGGAAAATCTGTTTCAAAGGATCTTTGTATTTTCCCAGGAAACAGTTAATATGTTAATTAATTTTTTCACCAATTGATAAACTAGAAGATGAAGGAAAAAAAATCACACATTTATCCTCTTGATAATATAGTCAATCAAAATACAAAATACTTGAAAAATCTGTTCTGCAAAGTAAAAATAAGACTGACAATAAAGCTACTTACATGGAAAAAATTATTCATTTTAGAATGTTATTTTCTAATTGTAATTTTATGTTTTGAGATTTTTAATAAATAGATACTTATGCAAACTGGAAAGACAAAGACAATTTAGCTTGTATGTTAAATTTAAATTTATAGAGGAACTTAGCTAGGCATAGTGGTGCACCCTGTAATCTCAGCATTCAGGATTTGAAGCTGGAGGATTTAGAATTCAAGTAGATAAGGTAGGCTAAAATTAACAAGATAGATTTTGACAAGAAAAACTCTTAGTTTTGGTTTAGGAAGTCCATTTTGTTAAGTGTATGAAAGGGGAAGCCATCACCTGACAGCTCATTTTGAAGATCTGAGGTTTTTGTGACCACAAAGTGAATCAGTGATGTGGCCATCAAATCAAAACAGCTGAGATGATAACAGACTGGGGGAAAAAAAGTCTCATCTCATCACCTCTTGTATTTAGCTTGCATTATATACAATAAAAAACAAAGTAGTTCTTAGAGCAATCCTGCAAGTGGGAGAAATGTGAGACTGTATTTTATGGACAATGGTAACAGCTATAGTAATGCTTATTCAAAACTGTTAACAGTTTAAACGAGCAGCTGAAGAGTTAAATGTATAAAGATTAGGATTTTAGCTCTCTATAAACAGCTTATAACTATTAGAAGATGGGTCATGATGTCCTCTATTAGTGTTAAGTCAGAACTTAATGGAGGAAGGCTCATTGGTACTGATTTGAATTGATGCAGTGTTAAGAATTACAGTCTTTAAGTATTTTTCTAACTTAGTGCTGTGCCATCACATATCCATTAGGGTAACTCACATAGATACTTTTCAGTAGCTGTTGTTATGCTCTCTTAGAATGTATAGTTTGGTAGCCAGTAACACTATAAACTGAAAACCCAAAAAGGAATGTGACATGTCAAACCTACACAGGAGTCAACTTGGAAAAGCATTAGGGCAGTGAAAATTGCCATGTAGGAAATAGGAAACCATTATCAAAGCTCCACTTAAATACCATTCTTAAGATACACTGACAGGCTAGAGAGATGGTGCAGGGGTAAAAGGTGCACATCAAAGTTCCATTCCAAGCACACAAGTAAGACAACTCAAAACTCTAACTCAAGTTTCAGGAGATGGAACACCCTCTACTGGCCTCTGCAGGCACTACACTCCTGTACAATCCCACAATCATAACTAAAATCTTTAAAATATCTATCTACTATGAATGTTGAAATTAGTGACTCATTTTAGCACTTACACAGAAGTTGCCAGAATGTCTCCTGACTTCATTGGATTTAATTAGGCTTTATTGTTATTGTGACAGTGTGGCCTTGTACTTGAAGCAAGCAGCTCTCCTCCCCTAGCCTGGCAAGTGCTGAGGTTATAGGCATGTACCACCACATCCAGATTAGGAGAGCTATGTCCCAAATAGCTAAAGTATACATTTATGAAACTGGTATTTTTCAGTTTAACACAACCATTCACCTGGAAATTCAGGCCAAATTACTGAATCACTTCATTTTCTACTTTACCTAACATTTATTAGTGTCTCATCCACGAAGTGCAAATTTGACCACATTTTACATGCTACTGATTAGTGTAAATTACTGTTTGGCTGAAGTAGCTTCCCAACTATTCTGTTTTCTATTCTCAGTTTATTTTCAACAGCAGTCAGTGAGCTGTAAATAAAATGAATTCCTCTCATCTTTTGTGTAACTTTTTCAGGCTGAGAGGAAACCCACCTATTTTGGTGATCTTGAACCTGGTGTGACCATGCTGTACTGCTCAGACCTCACCGGCTGCCATTCTCCTTTCTCTTTTCCCTGTGCCAATGGCCTTTTGTGAGCTTCCTCAAACACATTTCTAGTGTTCAAGAATTTCAACATGTTACTATTCTTCCTGGCAATCTTTTCTAGACTGCTGTACTTTCCACTTCTTTTTTGTTTTTTTTTTTGTTTTTTTTCGAGACAGGGTTTCTCTGTGTAGCCCTGGCTGTCCTGGAACTCACTTTGTAGACCAGGCTGGCCTCGAACTCAGAACTCCTCCTGCCTCTGCCTCCCAAGTGCTGGGATTAAAGGCGTGCACCACCACCGCCCGGCTCCACTTCTTATTTAGCAGTATTCAGATGTATTCAAATGCTGTCTCGGATGAAGGAGGTTTGCTACATGTTAATCTCATCTCATCCTGTACCATAACCTCCATGGTATTTCTTACTTCCTTAAGTACCTGTAAGCACCTCTACAGAAGGCACAAGTTTTTCTCATTTACAAACTCTGTAGCACTAAAATAGCATAACCAAGCAAGCCCCCATATAGCTATGAATAAATATTTTTTTAAAGCACTGAAAGTAGAAAGCACAGGAAAGGCAAAGAAAAATTCCTATTTCTAAGTATGTGTAAAAATACGAGCTTTCAAAAATGAAGTTGATCTGGGCAGTGGTAGCTCATGCCTTTAATTCTAGCACTCAGGAGGTAAAGGCAGGTGGATCTCTCTGAGTTTGAGGCCAGCCTAGTCTACAGAACAAGTTCTATGATGGCCAGAGCTAAACAGAGAGACCCTGTCTTAAAAAAAAAAAAGAAAGAAAGAAAGAAAGAAAGAAAGAAAGAAAGAAAGAAAGAAAGAAAGAAAGAAAGGTGTACTTAAAGAGAGGAACATTTTTAGCTAATTTTATAAATCTGAAAAGTGTGAGTGTAGTTCTGATGACTGTCTTGGAAAACTTAAAATAATCTTACACCAAGGAAAACTTTTTATTAAAGCATCAATTACCAGTTATTTAAAGATACACAAGAAAAGACAAACATACAAAGGCAGTATCAAACAACTGATTTCTAAATTCAGTACTTTTGAGATATGAAACAATGATCTTAAGTCTGTTTATTGCCACAATTGATTTATAAGTTGATCTACAACTGTCTTCAATCTTATGTTACTGAGTTTTTCAGCTTTATATCATTTTAGAAAGGTATTTACTTCTCTTTATACAATTAATGATAGCAAGTATAGGAAGCTTCCCCAAGTCACAAGAATTCAATATAGTTGTTGCTGTGAATATAGGTACAATTTTGGGTTGTCTACACTAAGACTCACACATTTAAAGGAAATATTAATGGGCAAACCAAACTGTGGGGATGGAGAGCAAGAGACTAAGAGCAGACAATGTTATCTGTTACTTCCGCTTTGCTGACAAAGAATTCATTACTTAGGTCTGCCCACATCAGCTGGCCCCATCTCGCATTTCCTTTTCTAAAGAATGATAGACTCAACCAATTTGCACAACCAACTAAACAATACTTTTCAGCTACTCAAGACTTGAAGTACTTGAAATAAGTTAATCTCTTAATTGGTTTAGCAGCTTTGCTTCTGAAAAAGCAGTAGAACCTACTTTGTTCCAAAATGAGCACTGCTGACTCAGAGTCTTGACTGTTAGGATGCCTGTCTATCTTCTTCTCTAAGAGTAAGAAATGAAGACAAACCCTCACAAACCCTGTAATGTAATAAACGCAAACATTACCTCACTTATCAATACACAATACTGAGCCAGAAACCTTGTACAAAACGAGAGGGTGTATGTCATATAAAGTAGACTGTATAAAGTAATAAAAACATGTATTCTGGTGATTCTGCTTTCTATAAGTCTGCTTAAACTGACTATGAACGGATGATTGGAATGTTCTTTCCCTAACATAATGCCCGCTTTCTATAAGCTGGACCTAGTTTCTTACAAATCCCACATTTTCTTGGATTTAGTTACTGTACCCTTATAATACTACCATCAACTTATAAGCTGGGCCTGCCCAGCCTGCCTGCAAAGCCTCTCTCAGAAATATACCAAGTACATTAGACAGAGGCATCCTTAAGTAGAGCACTTCAAGACAGCTTATGAAGGAGCAGTACTTGGCCCTCTGATGTAAGTAACTCTTATTTCACATTATCAGAGAAACACTGCAGTTCATTAACTACTCTTTCGTTACAGGAAACCCAGTAGCTCTTAACATTTCTCTTCAGTTGCAGAAACATTTCAATACTTATTTATTCCAAAGATCCGAACACCATGCAGCTGTGGCATTTTGGGAATAAGTACACTCAGGAGAGAAGCTGTGTTTAGGATGAAGTGAGTTGGATCATACTTCGTATAGAAACTTGCAAGAAAGTATCTGCAGAGATAAAAAGTTAGAATACATATAGCAACCCAAAATGAAATTACCTAGAATTGAAAAATATTACAAAAGGGATGAATAAACATAAATGCCTAAAAATAAAATCATTTTGATACTAAAATGAAATGAAACCTTTTGATTAGAGATTTAAATAGTGAGGTGCACATCTTACATTTCTGCAATGTATACAGGAACAAACTGATGTCTGGCATTGTTGGAACAGATGGCTTTCAAATACATTTCACATGCCTATGAGATTTCAAGTGTAGCTCATACACAACTAGTGCATAGTGTTGGAAACTGGCTTTTGCACATGCAGAAATCAGTATCTTTGAAAGAAATGCACATTCAGCTGCCCTTCTGATGTTATGATCTTCTTGTTATAGCAGAGCAGTCTATAACCAGTCTATCTGGAAACCTGAAAGATTCAGGTGAAAGTCCCATCTGTTTTGCTATTACAGGACACAGGAAGATCTTTTCCTCTAGTTTTATCTCATAAAACAAGTTTTGTATAATTTGGTTAGGCAGGAACAGCTACCTCCAAATGAAAACAAGCCAGAAAACTGTACACATCTTTTTCAGAATTTTCTAACATAAGAAATTCTATAGTCTTCCATTTAAACCATATTTCTCAATTAAAAAATTATTTTATGTGTATGAATGTTTTACCTGCATGTATATCTGTGTACCACGTGCATACTTGGTGCCTACAGAGGACAGAGAAGGCCACCTGATCTCCCTACCCCCAAAATGGAATTACAGACACCTGTGACCCTCCATGAGAGTGATGGGAATTGAACTCAGGTCCTTTGGAAGAATAGTCAGTGCTTTTAACTGGTGAGCAATCTCTACAGCCCCTATTTCTCAATTTTGCTGCAAAATCTTTCTTCATGCTTTTATATGCTTGAAGACTGTTTTAAACTTTCATCACTGAACAAAATGGCTTTATCCACTGTATTCAGTAAGTCAACTAAATGACTTGTTGCTAATACCAGTTTACTTTATAATCGGATACATCTTGGCATGTTTTCACCTTACCACACTTTCTTGTAATAAAAATTAATAACATTGTGTAGAGTATATGGAAATTACCCTCCCCCCCCTTTTAAAATAACCTAGCTGACTCTCTGAGGAAATGCAATTCCAGACAGAATCAGTATAAAACAGTTTATTTGCTAAGGTATATGAAATAGGCCTGGAATAGAAGATAGACGTTTCAGTTTAATCCAGGCTCTTGATTCAATATAGTCATAAGATCTCTACCAATGTAACATATGAATTTGTTTCTTTTTTCTCCTTTTTGAGATGGGGTCTAAGTAGCTTTAACTGGCCTAGAACTTGATTCGTAGACCAGGCTGTCCTCAAACCCATCTGCTTCCACAGTACTGGGATTAAGCATGTGCCACCAGAGCTGGCTTGGGTCTGTTCTTTCTCCAAAAATCTGTGGTAATACCATGTACAAATTAAAGCAAACCTGAAAGCACTTTTGAAAATGATTAGGGCTAGTGATTCAACTGACTTAGTCTGCAGGATGCCCTGGATCTGATCTCCAGTGCCACAAAAGGGAAAAGAAAAAAAATCTATACTATACAGATGACTTAAAAGTTACTTCTTTAGTTATACAAGGAATTTAATCAGAATATTTGAAATAATAATTTTGGGTCAAAATAGTATTTTAAAAACCAGGAAGACTATATATATAGATAGATCTTGGCTGACTTTTTGGTATATCGCTAATTGAAAATTTATCATGTCAAGTATTTTTATGTATATTATACTGCAATCTATGTTTTACAGATGAGGAAACTGAGACTTTTAAGAAAATGGCTAAAACAAAACCCATAAAGCCCACAAGGGCCTGAGAAATGTCCTAATTGTATTGTCTCTCTAGCATGTGTAAGGCCGAACTTAAAACCAATATAGGCCAAACCCGCATTTAGGACTGTCTAGCCTTTATGTCTATTATTACATTTTCTTCTGATGGATTATAGAGACATTTTCTTTTTGAGTTTAATTTTTACATGTGACAAAACTCATTTCCACAAATTCAAAAATTTGAAGGAAAAAAAGTTATTCCTTTATGATCCTTTCTCTTGAAAATGTTCTTACTGTGAATATATCTATCCAAAACTTACCCGATACTATCATAGATATAGTATTATGTATGAAGCTATATACTATAGTGTTAAAATTAAGTTACGTGTGATACATATCATGTACAAGCTATTGAGTGTCATATTAAAAGCAATCTATGTAGTTATGAACTCTTACAAGGGGAAATATGTGTTTCTCAATTATATCTATATAGAACCAAGGGATAAAAGAGGAAATGGTATTTCATTTAGAATCAATTTGAGCAATGCACAAAAACAGGTAAAAATTGGGTTAGGAATAAAATATTCAGATGCAGGGAATAATGATGTAGGTACTGGGAGGAAAGGATATTCCAATAGCTGTAGAGTGTATCTGACTTGTTTTTTAGAGACTCAAGTTAAGTACCACTAAGTCAGCTATCATCACTTTGAATTTTAGGGGAGGAGTTGAGTGTGGGGCACTGAGAAAAGCTCTATGTAGCCCAGCATAGCCTTCAAGTGGCTGCATGGGCATGGCCAAGTTCTTCAACTTCCTGCCTTGACCTCCTGAAAGCTGGGTGTGCAAGTATCATGCCTGGTTTCATGTGGCGCTGTGGATCAGACTCAAAGCCTTGTGCATGCTGGACAAGCCTTCTCCCACTGAGCTCCATCTCAGCCCTTGTTAGAATTCTATACAATACACAATCCAAGGTGAATGGGTTCAATCCATGTCAGTCTCACAACTAAAGGTCTGACCTCTAGTTTTTCTAAAGCACTCTTTTCTCAAGAACCTTGAACTGAGGTATCTGAATAGATAGGTAGCCAATATAATTATCATCACCAATTCATTCTTTAGGATGATTAATTCGATGTGTGATACAAAATAATAGTGTACTTATAATTTTCTTAGAAGGAACAAAGACACAAATGTTTTTTTATCTGTGTGTCTCAGAATGTTAAATTCACTGATGAACAGTAGTAATTCTATCTGTACCGACTCAAGTAAAAACTGGTTTCTTACCAATTTGTTAAAAATTGTGCCTGTACCTTAGGACTCTACTTAATGCCTCTACTTGCTGATAAAAGTTCTTAATGAAAGTCAATTAAATCTGATAAATAAACACTATTTTCTTATCCAATCCATCATCTCTTAACACTTCTACCACTTACAGAATTATTGGAGAAATTGTGAAAAACTTCCGAGAAGATGTAAACTGTACTCCGTAGTCAAGCTGTTCCCAGTGAGTTAGGAGCCTTGCTCTGCCCTGATCAGGAGTCTCAAAGGGTGTTCCTTTTACTGCATGCAAAAACACGTACATCCCCTGCAAAGCAAACAACAGAGGCAACCAAATGCAGAAATGCAGAACTCATCCTTAAACTACCCATCATGATGGTTCTAGGCTATCTGTGAAAGAGTATATGATTTAAACTACAAGGTAGGTTTTCATAAAATACTGAAAATTTGTGTTCGGTATCTATGAAGTATAAAGCTTTCTGGGGTCTGCTTCCTCATTTGGTGAAAACCAGTACATGGGCAAATCAACAGGAACATGTTCATTAAAAATGTGGCCCAGAGGGCTGCCCAATTGGGTAAAGAGTAGCCGAGATGGAACATAGTAAATAGTAAGTGATAACTTGGGGTTTTTGATTGGAAAGAAGATTCAAACAGCATGGAGGGTAGGCAGCTGCCCAGCTACTGTGCTGCCTAAGGCATATTAAAAAATATAAAGGCTGTGTGTGTCTTTCATCCAGGAACATAAATGGTCTAAGGTGAGGAAGAAGCCCCAGTCCTTTCCAGGCATGAGCCCTCTGATCAATTATCTGATCCCAACACATACACATACGAGGAACAATAAATGGACCCAGTGGGTTGTATTTATATACACATATATGTATATGCAACAATAACAAGAGGTTATGAATTTGAGTGTGTGTGTAGGGGTAATGGAGGGGTTGGAGGGGAAAGGGGTAGAAATAGTGTAAATACAGTATCCAACATGCAATTCTCAGGAAAAAATTTAAAAAATTAATTCAACTACATGTATAAAATGGGTAGGTTTTGTTATATAGAGCACTCATCAATAAAGCTGCCCTAAAGTTAGGGTGTGGTTTGGTGAAGCACCCGGCATGCTTAGGCTAAAGAACACCCCAGGTTCTAACTCAAGCACAAAAAAACATAAACTAGAAAGTTTTTTCATAAAGTTAATACTAGAAACAAACTGTCAAACAGTTATTTCAAGAACAAAAAAATCAAGTCAGAGACTGACTGAGAAAACATTAAAACTCATGAAACAAAAATATTCTCATAGTCCTTTGTACTATTTAATATATGATATAAATTATTTTATTTAATGTGGGTATAGTTATTATTGTTCTATAAGAAAAAAGAACTATTCTACATTTTTTTCTTAGAATCTAGGAAAACTATCTTTGCTGTTTTCTTCGAACCACGTTGCTCTCACTAGTGTTTAAAATGGGATACTCAAAAGTTTACCCTTTTCAATGGAAAAAGATAAAATCTGCACTTGAGTATAGTTAGTTCTATAGCAATGCATGACTAGCATCTATGATGTTCCAATCAATTCCCCACAATGTGCACACAACATGCACATAATCACACAAAATGACATTTTTACTGACTATATCTTTTAATATGCTCACTTTCGGTAGCTTTTATACAACAGTATTAATGATTATTATTCACAAACCAAAATAATTAGGAAAAGAAAAATACATGTTTGGCGTACTAGCACTTAATAGTTATTGACTCAAAGAGAATATCATTCATTTTATAGCTGGAATGATAATCCTGTGAAGTATTAACATAATTTTCAAGAATGAACTGTCATGGGGCAAGGGGAATTACGTGTGTGTGTGTGTGTGTGTGTGTGTGTGTGTAAAACCCTCAGCAGTTAGGAACATTTGTTGCTTTTGCAGAGGACCAAGGTTGGGTTTTCAGAACCCATGTTAGGCAGTTCACAACTGCCTGTAACTCCCAGGGGAGCTGACACCCTCTTCTGGCCTTCACAGATACTTGAATGTATATGTGAACACATAGACACATACATGAAAATAAAATACATATTAAAAAAATGAAAGAATGAACTGTAGCATGAAATAAAGGTAATCACTGTAGGTCCTTAAGAGCAGTATGGTTTCTACACTACAGTGAGTGATTAGCTCCATTTCCACATTCTTAAAGCTTCACATATCACATTCTAGTTGGCAAAATGGAGGCTATTTTCAATGGAAAACTTAAATTGCAGTGTCATAGTTGCTATATCTATGGTTGGTTAAATTTAGTTTAGTTTTGTTTTATTTTGTTTTTTGGTGTTCTGAACTAGTAATGAATGAAAAGCATGCTTCCCTATGCTGTGCCCACTACCCGTTGTTTGCTCATAGTTGTGTACTGTGGTACAATCTCAATTCAATCAACTTCAAGGCAAGGAAGGCAGGAATGGAAATGGCATCTATAATACACTTAAACATCTGTATTCAGTAAAAACACACACACACACACACACATATTATATATCATCAGAGAATGCAGAGATTAAAATATAAAGAAGCCAGATGTGGCAGTTCACTCATGAAATTCCAGCTCTTGGAAAATTAAAACTAGATGAATGCCAAGAGTTCAAGGCCAGCCTGGGGCCAGAGCGAGAGCCTGTTTCGAACACCAAAGTAAATGAACAATTGAGATTAAGCTCCTAATTACAAAACTATTATGAATATATAACAAATTCAGAGAGTTCTATAGATTAGTATAGGAGGTGAAATCTGAGTAGTTTTGTTGGATAGGAATCAGCCTGGCAGAATGAGGAAATAGAAAAGCTGAAGCCAAGGCAAAAGGTGACAGCAATATTGTTTTTTCCAAACTGCTAGATCAAAGCCTACAGTCTATATTTGGTTTAGAGACTAGGTGAACAGAATAATTATGCCACACAGAGCTTGGAATTTTACTATAAACACAAAGGAGAATCCTCAAAGGACTTATAAATAGGCCTTGTGTAGAAACACATTTAAAAAATATTTCTAAGTCAAGTCTGAATAGAGAAGGGTAGCATATATGAAGAGGAAAACCATTGCGATAATTATCTGATAAATGATGCTATAGGGAAGATAATAGTGAAATAGTAAATAGGGCATATATAGGAAAAAGCATTAACACGATGTAGAAGTGGCCACGTCCTTTTTGCACAGGGTATTGCAGTCTTCTATCTAACTCTCTTGGAGTGGCTATTATCAGAGTCCCTTTTGCTCATGAAAAGGTCAGGGTGACATTACATTGTTTTATCTTTGAAGTTCAGTGGTCTAGCAGGCAGTAAAGCCTTAAGATGAGATCTAGAGGGAAGTTAGGAACAGACCGGTGTGGTGAGAGTTAAATCAGGACTAAAACAAACTCCATTTATATGCTTGCTTTCAAATGTAATGTGATACAAGCATTAGTCTACAGATAGAAACTGAAAATACTGGTAGGTAGAATATACAGCATAAAGAGAATCAAAGAAAAGGACCACAGGAGATTACTAATATTAAAGGGCAGATAAAAAGAAGACTCTACAGGAGGAAAGAGAGAGGGCAACCAGAGGTAAACCCACAGAAGCCAAAATAAGAGTTCTGGTCAAAAGGACATGCATTTCTAGAAACCACTATTTAAAACTATGCACCAAGTACTGTGGGTATGCACCTTTAGTCCCACTTATTTGGGAAGATGAGATGGGAAGGTTACTTGAGCCAAGGAGTTCAAAGCCATCCTGGGCAACATGGTGAGATTTTCATATTCATTCTCATTCATATTCATTCATTCTCACATTCATTCATTCTCTCTCTCTCTCTCTCTCTCTCTCTCTGAGACAGGGCCTCTCTATGTAGTCTTGCTTTTCCTGACCATGTAGACCTTGTTATGTAGACCAAGTTGGCCTTGAACTTACAGAGATTCACCTGCCTCTGCCTCCCTAATCAAAGTTATGTGCAACTATGCTCAGTGATTCCCTCTATTTTATTTACAATGTATTAAATATCTTCACTTAAAATGGAAGAAGTATTTACTTATCATTTCTACCAACACAGTATCCTGATCATCAAACTCACCAACATTCCATATGTAAATTAACTATTGACATTAAAAAAAAACACTTCCTTTATTTCTTTCTGTTCTACTCTAATAAGTAATCATACAATCAGTTTGGACTCAGTTCCCTTTCCATTCTACTTTAGTAAGTATTTAAAGGTTAAGAAAAGCCACCTTCACTGTTGGATGGTTTTCTTCCTAATAGTCAATTTCCAAAGATGAATAACAGGCTCAGTAGTCAATAAAGTTTGTAACAATCTGTAGTGCTAAAGCTAATACAGGAACATGAAAATCAACAAGAAATATTCAAGGTGCCATAAAACGCTGACAAGTGCTCAGGTTAAAATGTTCATACTGAATAAAGAAAAGTATTTTTAAACAATTTAGAAAAACTTTGCAAAAATTCAAATCAAAGATCTTTATTAGACTTGAATTAAACAAAAAACAATTAATGTTCAAGTATTCTAGTGAATCAATACGTAATAACCCAAATTATAATGTAATTTTTATTAAAATGGCAAACAATGAAAGTGTAATGAAATTAAAATGGCAAAAAAAAAAAGAGGGTTAGAAACTGGCCTAATGTTAAAGTGTGACAAGAAAAAAAATCCTAACCAACATTAACATTCTTCAAAATTAACTCACATTATTTCAAATCACTGAATTATATACAGGTATTTATCTTTGCAATGTCAAGTATGAAACTGTACATTTTAAATAGGTGACTTTTATAGCACAGAATATAGAGTTGTTAACAAAATCCCAAAGTGTTGGGCTGGAGGTGCAGTTCAGTCCAGAGCTTGCCAGGCATTCACAGGGCCAAGTTCAAATCCCAGGACTGAAGAGTAGCGTGCTGTCCAAACACCACTAAGTTACAGGTTTTATTTACAATGTATTAAATACCTTCATGCTGTTATGAACCACCAGTAACTTATCTCCAGTTTTGTCATCTTTCCAAAACTGAAGACCTGTACTCATTAAATAGTGTCTCCCTGCTTCTTTACATAACTCTCTGACACAGAATCTTAGAGCTCTCCATATTGAAAATAAGATGGAGATCTTACCAGATTATGTATTATGTTTGTTAAGGTCCAGGCAACAGGAACACTGCAGAAGGGGATGCTGAGTAATACAATATGCAGCAGGCCGACTCCCAGAGCGTACGTCAGCCACATACCCCGGCTACTCATTACTCGAGTATTGGGGTTTACCTCACTGTGGGCAACTCCAACATTCATGTTTGCTCTGCAGGAAAGAAAGAAGTCAACAGTGCCATAGCTGGAAACCTAAACACCCACATTCTGACATGACAAAATGTTACTGCAATTTTCTCCCTTTCTCAGTCTGATACAGAACACACATACCTCCGAAATGTGCCTTTTACAGACGTCAACGTAAGCAACAAAACATCAGTGTTGACTGTCGCTACCGTTAGGTAGACACAGCTTATTTGTATGGCTTCTTTCTCTAAAGCTTGTTTTCTAGCCTGTCAGTTTAACTAGATGAAATAATAGGAAAGAAAGGTCAAACTGGATCCAGGTGTGTTGGTTGAGTCCCGTAATCCCAGCACTCAAGAGGACTGCCAAAATCTGAGGTCAGCATGGGCCACATAGCAATACCCTATTTCAAAAATTTTTTAAAAACAAACAAAACCATATTACATATATGTAAAATGTAAGCAGAGTGAAAGCCAGGAGCTAAATATATAACTGTGCAAGTTAGCAGGTTTCACTGTGATGTTTCAATATATGCCTATACCATGTTTCAAGGACATTCCCTCTTACTTCTGCTCCCTCTCCTGCTCTCTGCACTCCCCCCTTCCCATGGTAGTCTAGCCCACTTTGTATTTTCAGGTCATCTTTTTGTTTCCTTTGATTAGCTTTTAACATACTACTTTCATTTCTCTGTGGGGCTAGTTTTGCCAAATATGATAATCACCAGTAAAATAGTATTTTAAAGAGATGGGGGTGGGGGGAGCAGAACTGGCCCAACCAGTCTGAGTGGCAAGATGCTAACATGTAATGGAACATTTTAACCATCAGAGGAAACAAAGCATCTTGTTTCCTCTTTAATCTCCCTCTCTCTTGAAACAAGGTTTCACTGTATAGGTCAGGCTGTCCTTAAACTCACTGTAGAGTAGAGGGATTACAAGTGCATAAGCCACTCATATCTGGCTGTGTGCCCCCATTTGAATACTGAACCTAGAAATAACAAGCTGTTGATGTAAAGTGAAAAAAATTGCAGGGTTAGGGATTCAAATCTGTACCATAACTAAGTTAAAGTCATGAATCTTTCTCAATATTTCTTTAGCCAGACTCTCTACTTATTTTTTCTTTGCCCCGCCCCCCACTGGCATACTCCTCCTTTTATGTTCAGGAAGAAACACTAAAGAACTAGTATTAGTACTCAGTTATCTTGAGCATGCAGTTTTGGGGATGTCTAAGAGTTTATTTTGTTACAATCAAACTGAAATGGGTATTGTCTGAGAGAAGGAAATGCGCTAGAATACATTTCAGCTCCCATTCAAAGATACATAAAAACCCTTTCTACTGCAGTGTTTGAAGAAAGAAATTTCACTCTGCTAAACAAGTGTTTCTGGGGTGTAATGTTCTTTCGGCTTGTCAAGATGTATGGAATAGGCAGTGTTTAAAGTTACACTAAGGGAAAATCTTTTGCATCTATAATAACCAAGTACCTATAATGCATTTTTAAAGGTTAATACTTCGAACATCCCACACAACGTGAAAAATTAAAAACTCAAACCAAAACCCGCTGGAAAGAACCTCCCATTGTCACCTATGCTAGACTAGAAAACCTTTCTCAGCAGGTTATGCGGCAAAGACTTTCCTACCCGGGCCTTCCCGGTCCGCGCACACCCACCCACCGCCCCAGTCTCAGCTGCACTTCCGCGGCGCGCCGACCACCTGCGGACACCTGGGGTGCACAGCGCGAGCCCCGGAGGCAGCAGAAACCCGCCCTGCCGCAGGCCATCGGGGCCGTCCCTCAGCTCCTGGAAGCCTTCGAGCTTACCGGCCGCCAGATCCTTGCAGGTCACAGGACAAGTCCCGCGGCGGCCACAGTAGGTCCTCACGTTAGAGCGCTACTGGTGCGCCCCACCGCTTCCGGAAGGCTGCCAAGCTGCTCTTGCGAGCAGCCGATTGGCTGCCAGCCGCGCCAATCCCACTTCCCGCTGTGGGCGGGCCTAAGGGGAGCGCGAGCGCCAGTCCTGCTGAGCGCAGGCGTGCTTCGGTCGGAAGGACGTCCAGCGAAGTGGGCCCGGCTGCTCAGGGTTTGCTGAGTGCTTGCTGCTTTGGTGAATGCCTTAATTCACGCGAGCTAGAAGGTAGTGTCACCGCGAACCAGCACGCCCAGTGATGCTCGGGGAGGCTGGAGGCGCCTCCCGGGGCCACGTCCGGATTTGCGGGGCTCGAGCGCGCGCACGCGTTTCAAGCCTTCTGGGCCGGCTAGGCATTAGTTGGAGCTCAGACTCTCAGGGTTCAAGCTGGGAAAGTTTTGTCTTGCTAGAGAGTGTAGCGGCTTGTTAGCGCTGTGCGTTCCCTCACACAAAAAGGTATCAATTTGCGTTTATCCCGGATGAAGACAGTGTACATCCCGAAGAGATGTGAATACCAGAAGTTCATCTCATTGGGGAAGGGGAGAAAAAAAAGATTTGATTAATCCGTTCTTTCTAAATCATCTTTGAAAGTACATTTTCTTTACCTTGGTGATTTCTATTTATAAAACTTTGTAAGTTTTATTTCAGAAATAACTGAAAAACATTTTAAAGGTGACAGAATGCTTGCATGTATGTGTAGGTATCTTTTATTTATGTTGGTTCTATGTTGGTTGGATTGGATTTATTCTGTTTTAAAATTTGCTGTTTTCTTCAATTTCTCTAATCTCTTTGCTTTTGTAGATCAGTTTCTCTTTCTGATCACAGCATACTTCCAGAACTGTTGATTGACTTCAGTAGACATGAATTCTTTTCCAGCACTAGGATTCTTCCAATACTAGGCTTGTCCCTTAGTAGGTATGAATTCTTTTCCAACATTCCATGTGTTCTGTGCTGGGACATGTAAGCCTGACATCAACCTTTTGGCTTTTCAGAAGAGGTCTTTAACTGCACACCCCTTAATCATATGCCACATTCCTGAATATGTTTTCAATATAGATTCACTGCCCTCAAAGCAGTATGAGCCAGGAGGAAGGGACCAATAAATAAAATACCCATTTATGGCTTTGAATTAAAAATAAAGAAGGAATGCCTAATCTCTTGGGAGATTGGAATATGGAAGAAGAGTTTTGGGAACTGACACTAGACATCCCAGAAAAATGTCATGTGATCCTACCACATCTAGGTAAAGAGAGACACATTGTAGTGTGGCCAGATCAGTACTATGTGTACATTTGGAAAATGGGATGAAATTAAAGAGATAGGGTAGTAGGGAATTTGGACTTAACATACTTGGCAATTGAAAAATCTTAAAAATTTCAAGTAGGGTAGCAAAGATACTTAAATTATAGAAAGAGTTTATAAATATTTAAGTTCAGATATCAATTTGGTAGTTATTGAAGTTGTTTAGAGGAGAAATACTAAGGGGCTGACTAGAAGTGGTATTGGGAAGAATGTTCTTCTAAGAAACTCAGGAAGGAGCAGGTGCCATGTATATGGTGGGAATTCTCACAGTATTGTTGAGATTTCTAGCTTACTTGCTTGGAAAGTATTGAGGTGTGGCCTTCTGAGCCAGAATATGCATATGTCTTAGAAAGATGGTAATCTTCTGCAAGCTAACAAGCTTTTCCATTCTATTGTAATAGATGTGTAATGTGTGTTGAGGATTATAAAAGATAGTCCATGAAGTTCCCATGTTGGCTATTAATTTTATTACCAAATTATAGAAAGAAAGGGATTTTGAGATAGAATAAAATTTATCTTGTCTTTTAGGTCATCTAAGTATGATATTTAGAAGGAAGATAAATAAGGCCCTGGAATCCAGAAATTGATAGGAGGTACACTGGATCAGGGGATGTACTGGCTGGTTTTATGTGTCAACTTGACACAAGCTAGAGTCATCAGAGAGGAAAGAGCCTCAGTTGAGAAAATGCCTCCATAGAATCTAGTTGTAAGGCATTTTTTCAATTAGTGATCAATGAGGGAGGGCCCAGCACACTGTGGGTGCTGTCATCCCTAGGCTGATGATCCTGGGTTCTATAAGAAAACAGGATGAGCAAGCTAGGGGAAGAAAGCCAGTAAGAAACACTCTTCCATGGCTTCTGCATCAGCTCCTACCTCCAGGTTCCAGCCTTACGTAAGTTCCTGTGCTGACATCCAGTGATGACTATGATCTAGAAGTATAAGCCAAATAAACCCTTTCCTCCCCAACTTACTTTTTGGTCATGCTGTTTCATCGAAGCAATAGAAATCTTAACTAAGACGGGGGATGAATTGGAGGATAGGAGGTACGAGGTACACAGGGCTGGGGGATGATATGTTATGCAGGCCAGTCTAAAAGTAAACCTGTAGAGGAAGTTGAGATCCTGGCAACTTGCTGAGAGGGCAGGCACTTAACTTTAAAATTATTCTTAGTGTCTCTGCATTAATTATGGACTAGTTACCAGTATTAAAATACTGAACTTTTTTTTTTTTTTTTTTTTGCATTCAGAGATATACTATATGATTCCTGGCACTCAAAAAGCTATGTAGTTGAGGGTAATGTTTTGATAAATATCCTATGCATGATGCAAACCAAGTACTTAAAGAGTATGGGAGAGAGAAGGGTTATTCCAGTGGGTAATCATAAAGGATTGTTGTCGCTGATATTGTAACTGATTGATTAAGAGGAAGCTGGGTGGTGGGGGTACAAATAGAGTTTAATAGCAAAGGAAAATAGAGTTCTTGACTGACTATGGTGACCACCAATACAAATGTACTATTTAGAGACAGAAAAGCTAAGTGGAAAAGATGAGGAAGGCAAGATGATAAGGTCTATTTTATAGATACTTATCTGAGGCAGCAGTGGAAGTATTGTTAGAAATGCCTGTCACATGGTCATACAGATTTATGTTGGGAGATGGTCATATTCCTCGGAAGAAAGCCAAGAAAACACAAAGATATCAGAGACAGATGGATGCAACTATCTGGGAAGTGAACAGAATGGTCCCTCACTAGAGACATAGATATGGTCCCTCCCTAGGGACGTAGATAGATATGGTCTCTCCCTAGGGACATAGATACATATGGTCCCTCACTAGGGACATAGATAGATGTGGGGAAAAAAAAGAAAAGGGGGTGTAGAAGATTACCATCTTTCTAAGACATACCCCCACCCCCAATAGAATCTTGCTATTAAGTCCAGATTGCCTTGAACCTTTCATCTTCCTACCTCGGCCTTCTAAGACCTAGGATTGTATCTATGTATGTACCTGTATGCTTACTTATATTTCTGCTAATATACAAAGTAATTGACTTCATTATGGCATCCTCTATCCTAGTCTGTCCTTTTCTGTGCCTTTAGCCATGCCTAGTTTTTATATACTTCTTGCTTTGATCCTTGCAACGAACCAGTGACTCATCTCGCCATTTTTATAGGCAATGACTTGTTTTTGCAGAGGAATTTATGTCTGTTTCACTAAAGACTTAAGACCTGGGTTTTGGCCATTGGTCCGTTTTTCTGCTGTCAGCTTTGTCTTCTTTATGTAGAACAAAAATATTGGTGAACTATAAGAACCCAGTAAGTTATCCTCTTTCAGAAGCCCGTCTACAACCCTGGCATAATTGTTACAGTTCCTGTCCTCACTTCTGCCACAGTTACTAGCTCCTCACATGACAGCTGGTCTTATAATACCTGAGAAAGAATCATTAACTGACTTTTGGTTTTGTGCTTTGTATTAGCATTTTGTTTAAAACTAGATTCCTTAGGTTCAGTTCATTGTTTAAATATATAGTTAGTTATGTGGAATTAAGGAAGTTCTTAGAGTATTTTGCTTGTTTGTTTTGTTTTTACAGTTTTTTGGTCCCTTCCCCCAAATAACAACAGTAACAAAACCTTTCTTAACATTCTAAAGGAGTTACATGTTGTGAAGCTAATCTTCCCAAAATATTTTCTGAAGTTAGGCATAAATAAAAGCAGATGTAAAGTCCCCTCCCTGCCATATGTACACCTGTAATTCTAGCACTTAGGAGCTACAAACAGGAGAATCACTGCAAGTTTGAGGGTTACTCAGTGAATTCCAAGCTGGCAAGCACTACATAACAACAGCAAAAATTCTCCTAGATGTCTTTAAAGTACTAAAATTTTCATTTTAAATTCTTGGAGTTTTTGTTTGTTTCTTTTTGAACAAAAAATTGTCTCCTTGTTGGATCATCAAACGGAGGACCTCTGTTAACCTGCACAGAGATTTTTCACATCATGATTAGAAACATGTTTTAGGTCTGGGGTTTCACTAATTTGGATTAAAAGTGATTTGAGATTCTTGATAACCAATCCAAAGGAGCTCCATGGTCTAAAAAGGTACTGTAAGGCTCCCAAACATTTGCATGATTAATGATGTACCAGTGAAGCTGTTGGATGACCAAATCATTATCCATACCCCAAGATGCCAGCATGTGTGATCATTGCCAGCCAGGCATATTTCACATTACACTCATTACAGATATCCTTATTATTCTTAAATTATTGACAGCTCACTGGTGGTTTTTAAGAATTCTTTAAAATTCATTTGTCTCTATGATTCTACTGCCTTCAGTGGCTCAGTGAGCTGATATGATGAGTTTGGACCAGGACATTTAAGGTAAAGATCTCTAACTTTTGAGAAGCACTCATGCCCATTCACTCAGTCATCTGTTTTTTATCTCTGCTTATTAACCTAAAACAAAAATTTCTAAAGACTAATTATATGTATTTGAAGAGTTGAAGCCACGGGAAGTTTGTAAGGCCACAAGTGAGATGAGTTTATCAGGGTTTAATCAAGGGTAACCTGGTGAGCAAAGTGACATCAGCCTGAGGCTTAGGCGCTGTGACGCAGACATCCCTGTAGTTCTTGTTGTGTTTTGTGTGAGTTGTAGTGGCCTCTGAGTGAGTTTTGGTTCTGGCTGTCTTTTGTGATATATTGTCAGGAAATCATGTATAAGAATGTTCCTTATTCCTGGCTTTTTGTCCTTCTTTCATGGGACAGGACAGAGGAAGGTCAACATAAACAACCTTGATCTTGAGAACCTTTCCATTTATTGTATACATTTTAAATGGAATAAGATACTTGTAAAGTGTTTCATTTTAGAAATTAGAAGCAATTCATGTATGAAGAGCTCAGCACAGTGTCTAGTGTTCTCGATTTCATAAGGGAGGGGCCATGTGTGAAAGGCAGAAGACTCAGTGAGAAATAGGAAACATTCCATTCGGGTTTGACTGTGTAGTTACTTTGATAGGAATACCTTGAGTTTGACCTGGTGGCCCAAGGAGGCACTTGGAGTTTAATAGGCAGGAAATCGGAATTATACATATTGTATTCAAAACCCTTGGAGAGAAAAACATCAGTTTTCTTGAACTTATGCTATTGTGAACTTTCTGTCTTATATAGTTGTTAAGTTGGCATGAAAATAATGGATTTTATTATGGCATTTTCATTCATACAAGTATTATACTTTGTTCTAGTTCGTTCCCTTCCCCTGTTGCCCTGCTCATTAAGATCGAAGTCTACCATTGTCTGGATAGCCTTCTGAGTTCAGCACAGTATGGAGGACTTCCGTCATTGGCAGGACTTCCCCTTCTCTGACCTTGCCTGAAGAGTTCAAAAACCACTACACATCTCTACCTTCAGAATGTCACAAGCCTTAGTTAGATTGCAGGTTCAACTTCCTTTCTACCAATAAGAACCTATTCAGCTAGCTGTTGAGATTCATGAAATGCTTCCCCATGTTAATGAGGCAGTGACCTTTGCCCATCCTGGATATTCTGACCCCCATCCCTAAAGTTATATAAGCTTGAACTATGATCCACACGGGGCAGGGAGACCACACTTCTCTATTCCCAAGTCTTGCTTGGTTTTTTGTTTTGTATTTTTTTTTGTTGTTTTGTTCCCTTCCTCCCTTCTTCTGCTTTCAGACAAATGTGTTCCATTGTCTTCTTTTATTTTACCATCTTCCCCTTCCCATCAGATCGATTTCCCTGGACTGGAGAGATGGCTCAGAGGTTAAGAGATCTTCTAGAGGACCAGGGTTCAGTTCCCAGCACCCATGTGCTTTTGAAATGATCCACTGAAATACTTAACCACTCTGATTAGGCCAATTAAAACTTTTAGTCCTTTTTCTTTTAATTGATGGCCAGATCAAGAGTGGGCTCATGCCTATGAAAACTCTCTTGGCGCTCGAACTCAGGAGAAAGGCATTTTAAAGTTAGATGAGGGTCAGAAATATTTTGAAATCACATATGGGAGACTACTGGGGACATTCTTATTCAAACCATCATTATATGTTTTTAAAGTATAACCAAATGATCCTCATTATTTCATTGAACTCTTGTTACATGACCTTTTCCATTTCTACCTTTAGTAATTAGAATCTTCTCTTTGTTTTGATTTGGCTAGGGCTTTGTCAATCTTGCTTGTTGTTTTCGGTTAACAACTCTGACTTTGTGCATGTGTTGGTTTTGTCTCCCTCCTGAGTGTCTGGGGTTTCTTGGAGAGTAGCTCTCTCTTGACTCAAACCTAATCTGTTTCAAGGGGAGAATCTGTTTGGAAGGGTCTTCTGCTTCTTTCCCTGCTGTGAGCAAAGGTATTGTTACCTTTGGCTCAGATCATTTTGCAGTATTGCCCAGCCTTTCCCTTGTACTTAGCTTTTCTGCCATTGCATATGTGAATTCTCAGAGCTCTCCTCTTTTTCTCTTTGTAAAAAAGTCCATTTTGTCTTATTTTTTTTATCAGTTAAACATTTTTACTTTTATTATTTTATTATTTTGTTGTAATTCAAAACAAATGGCCTTCCCCCCCCCCTTCTTCTTTCCCTTTTTCCCCTCTGGCTCCTACTATGTCTGATCTGTTTTTTTTTTTTCTTATTCTGATGCTTCTGCTTTACCAGTCATGTGGAGGTAGCTACCAGTCTGCCATCTTACCTGAAAATCTGTTTCTCCTGGGTCTTTTTTTAGAGCTGTTGGGTCACTATGTACTTGTGAGAAATAACTAATTATATATCTCAGGACGTCCTGTGTTAGTCTTGGCTCTGTGTTTTAATAACTGAAAGAACTTAGTTTCTTTTTGCATGCCCCAGTAATCTCACTAAGTAGAGATGGTAATGGTACCTGTATCCCAGGTTATTAGTAAGAAATTAATTATTTCTACTATGTGAGTTTAAAGTCCAGCCTTACATATATATTGAATCAACACCAGTGAGCTCTTACAGTGTCACCTAGTGTCTGCTCTGTGAGAGTCAGCATTGTTTAGCCATTCTCATTTTTCACTCCTTATGATTCTTTTCTAGCTACTCTGGTGCAAGCTAGGATGAAACAGTTGCCTGCAGCGACCGTTCGCCTCTTGTCCAGTTCTCAGACAATCACTTCCGTGGTCAGTGTTGTGAAAGAGCTCTTTGAAAACTCCTTGGATGCCGGAGCTACCAGCATCGATGTAAAACTGGTGAGTGTCCTTGTGAAGCAAATGCCTCTAAAGCAAAATGGGCCTAACAGATTGTCCTCTTAAATTATTGATGTCTTTTCTTTCCCAGGCATTGGACATTTTGGAGCACATTTTAAAGAATAAATTGTAATTTAAACTAAGATTATTATAACACTAAAGGAAATTACAGAAGAATACACGTGCTAGATAGGAAGGAATCTTTCACCCAATCACTTGCTTGAATGCCTGTTTTCTTTTAATGTGTGTTCTTGGTTATTCATATGACTTAAACTCCAGCTTCTGAATGACCAGCAAAGTATGTGCTGTGTGTGTGCTGTCCGGACATGCCTACGGCACCTCACTATGAATTCACACTGTTGTATATTGTGAGTTATTCTTATTGCACATGCTAAGTTTTCTACTCTTATAGATACATATGCATGCAATATAAAGACTTTAAATATTTTCCTACCATCATTCCTCAGCACATAAGCGTATAATTTCCTCTTTTTTCAAGTTATTATATGTCAGGATGTTAAATTTTTTTAAAATTTGCTCTCACCTCCTGTAAAATCAAAATCAACTTATATGCTTCCAACATACAATGGCACATGATATACAGGGCCATTCTAAGAAGGAGGAAAAGGTATATAATGAAGAAATAGTGGATAAAAGCAAGACTGAAACCGATCAGGGCAAAGTCCAAATCCTTTAGCTGTGAGTCCAATATCAAAGCTTGGATGTCTCTTCAGATCTCCCATTTCTCTCATCTTTGTTATCTGCGACATACTTCTCTCTTGAGCTGGTTCTACCTCCTGAATGCAGCTTTCCTCAGTAGACATCGCAGGCTTCCAACATCTGCAATACCTTGGAGTCTCTAACGTAATCCAGGCTTCACTAAAGTGAAGCTGTTAAAACAACTCCACTCCTGTCAGCAAGCACTTGTTGGCATCTACAGTAGTATCTGGGTTTAGTAACTCTATATGCGATGGATCCCCAGGTGGGGCAGTCTCTGGATAGTCTTTCCCTCAGTCCCTTCTTCACACTTTGTCTCTGTATCTCCTCCTGTGGGTATTTTGTTCCTCCTTCTAAGAAGGACTCGAGTATCCATACTTTGTTCTTCCTTCTTCTTGAGCTTCATTTAATCTGTGAATTATATCTTAGGTATTCCAAACTTCTGGGCTAATATCCACTTATCAGTGAGATACCATGTGTGTTCTTTTGTGACTAGGTTATCTCACTCAGGGTGATATTTTCTAGTTCCGTCCATTTGCCTAAGAATTTCATAAATTCATTGTTTTTAATAGCTCAGTAGTATTCCATTGTGTAAATGTACCACATTTTCTGTATCCATTTTTCTGTTGAGGGACATCTGGGTTCTTTCCAGCTTCTGGCTATTATAAATAAGGCAGCTATGAACATAGTGGAGCATGTGTCCTTATTACATGCTGGAGAATCCTTTGGGTATATATCTGCCCAGGAGTGGTATAGCAGGGTCCTTCAGTAGTATTTTTTTTTAAAGATTTATTTATATGTATGAATACACTGTTGCTATCTTCAGACACACCAGAAGAGGGCATCAGATCTCATTACAAATGGTTATAAGCCACCATGTGGTTGCTGGGAATTGAACTCAGGACCTCTGGAAAAGCGGTTGGTGCTCTTAACTACTGAGGCATCTCTCCAGTCCCTCCAGTAGTACCATGCCCAATTTTCTGAGGAACCGCCAAACTGATTTCCAGAGTGGTTGTACCAGCTTGCAATCCCACCAGCAATGGAGGAGTGTTCCTCTTTCTCCACATCCTCGCCAGCACCTGTTGTTTCCTGAGTTTTTGATCTTAGCCATTCTGAATGGTGTGAGGTGAAATCTTAGGGTTGTTTTGATTTGCATTTCCCTGACTGCCAGTGCATTACAAATACAGAGGGGACACTCTCAGCCAACCATTAAACCAAGCACAGGGTCCCCAATAGAGGTGCTAGAGAAAGGACCCAAGGAGCTGAAGTGGTTTGCAAAGCCATAGGAGGAACAACAATATGAACCACCCAGTACCCTCCTAGCTCCTAGGGACTAAACTGCGAACCAAAGAGTACTCATGGAGGGACCCATGGCTCCAGATGCCTATGCAGCAGAGGATGGCCTTGTTGGACATCAAAGGGAGGAGAGGCCCTTGGTCCTGAGAAGGCTAGATGCCCCAGTATAGGGGAATGCCAGGACAGGGAAGCAGGAGTGGGTAGATTGGTGAGCAGGGGGAGGGAAGATGGGATAGGGAGCATTGGGGTGGGGACGGGGGGGGCAGAAAAGGGGACAACATTTGAAATGTAAATAAAGAATATATCTTTAAAAAAAAGTCACACACCTGATCTAGACAGCTTTCCTTAACTAAGGAAGAAGAGTCCAGTCCCTTTACTCTTGCTCCTTGAATTACATTTTCATAGTTTGATTTGTTGATGCTTTTCTTTGTTACATGAGCTTTCCTCACTTCCTAGGCCTTTTCTTCTACTTCAGGAGTAGCTGGGTGAGGTCTTGCGTTGTAGACTCCACCCTCTTTAGTACTCCCATCTGCTTATGTCTTTCAGCACTAACCAAGCACTAATACAACTTGACATTAAGCCCTCTGATGCTCTTTTGATCCTTAAAATGTGTTTATATTTCTTTTTGTCCTGCCTGTTCTTTTACATTGAAGATCTATCTATGGTCATTAAGTGCTATACAGTAGAGTCATCCTAAACTATATGGAAATCTTCTCTACTAAGGACCTTAACCTAAAACTCTTCAACTTAACCTCAGGCAGATTCTTAGGACAAGGGCAAAAAGCAGCCACATTCTCTGCCAAATTATCATAAGAATGGTCTCTCACCTAGGTGCTAATATTATTCCCCTCTGAAACCTCTTGAACTGGGCCTCTATAATCCACATTGCTTTCAGTACTACTGTCTTCCATGTCTGTACTAGGGTGACCTATTAAACCCTGCTTGCAGCATTCAACAGCTTTCCTGTCCAAGGTCCCAATGTTTTCTATATTTCTGCAAAAAGCAGCATGGTCAGTTCTGTCACAGAAATACCCTAATCCCTGGTACCAACTTAAGTCATAGTTACTTTTCTATTGCTGTGAAGAGACACCGTGACAATCTAGAAAGCATTTAATTGAGGGCTTGCTTATAGTTTCAGAGGTGAGTCTATTAACATGGCAGGAAGAATGGTGCCAGGCAGGCAAGCTTGGTGCCGGAGAAGTAGCTTAGAGCTACATCCTGATTCACAAGTTGGAAACAGAGAGAGGCTCTGAACCCGAAAAGGGTCAGAAAAAGCTCCTAGTGCTTCCCCAAATAGTTCCAATTAGGAACCAAATATGAGCCTGTAGGGGACATTCTAATCAAACCACCGTAGGCCCTAAATTTATTTTTGCAGTTTTGTAAAACACGTAGACAAAGTGTGTTACAAGCATTGACAAGTACATAATCACCTGATCAAATCTGAAAGATTTGAAGCTGTTCTGTGTTCTAAAAAATAGCAAATGTTCCACCATGATTTAAATATGTAAAAAATAAACAGGCACCTCTATCTCATCAACATGTAAATATGTATTCATCTTTAATAAATGATAAAAGTATATATATATATATCAAAGTGTCTCACTTATTAAATATTGGATTTGCATATCTATTTTATGTATCTCTATGTATGCCAGAAATTGTGTAAAAGTTTGGGGAATGAAAAGAAATTATGGGTGGAAAAGTTTAGGAAGCACCCAACAGTGCTTGTGACATTGCTCATTTTAAATTTCAAGCTTATAGAGTTATACCCTATATTTTTGTGTCCTCCCTGTTTGTTATCTAGTATATACTAGGTGTGTAGGATTATATTAATGAAAGTAAGAATATGGTTTTAAAAATCTTGTCAGATTTTTTTGTTGTTGTTGTTGCAAGCACTGTGACATTATAATTCTGACAGGGTACTTTAATAAAAGGATCTAACTTTCATTTATTATCAGCTAAAATTCCAATGGCTATAACATCCCAACCACTTCTTACAAAAATTGTATTGACTACTATTTTAGAGAGAATCAATGTTCCCACAACTTACCTAAGTCACTTAATCAGCTAGTAGTGAATCTGTGATTAGAATCTAGTGTTCCTGACTAATGGTTTCTCATTTATGACCATGTTCTTAGCAGGGTTGGGATACAACAGGTTAAGTTGTGGGCCTCGTTAGGCAGTTACTATGCTCTACTCCTCAAGTTTCAAATTATAAGTGAAGCTTTAGTGTGTACATAATATAACAAGTTGCTGGCTGTTGTTGCTGCTGCTGCTGCTATGTAATTCATAGCAGTAGCAAAATTACAGTTATGAAGTACTAACAAAATAACTTTATGGTTGGGGGTCACCATAACATGAGGGGCTGTTTTAAAGGGCCACAGCATTAGGAGTTGAGAACCAGTGCTTTAAATAATATTCTATGTTCTTGAGATGTGAAAAACAGCTTATTGAATTAAAATTGAAGTGACTATTTTTCTTAGGCATTTTATATAACTAACCTTATTAGAGTGCAAGTGACAATAGGTACAAGTGATTGTGCCCTTACATCTGTCAGATGGCATTGGAGTCTCTGAGGGAAACAGACATACACGTCACTCTTACTTCCTGTGGAGCTTTGCCTTTTACTCTTTCCTGTTTAACTCTCTTGATATGTGCTTTGTTCTTAAATGTTTTTAAAAGAAAAATTGTTTCATAAAATACTGTTAACAAGGCAATGGACACATTCTTACAGAAGTAAATCAGTGTTGTGACTTTAGTTATCATATTTATTCTCAGCATTGGCTATGTCTGCTTTGTAGGATTTCTAAGTAAACTGCCTAACTGGGTCTAATAAATGCACTCAGGCATGTTTTATTTTGATTCTGGACACATGTTAATATTATTTTAAATATACATTGGAATTTTTGTGTTTTTATTTTTCTCAGATTCTTGGAGTTATTTATGTTGTAAGATTTACATTTATATTGTCATTGTTTAAAAAAAATGAAACAGACACACTGTTTTTCAGAATGTCTTAATTTTACATTGAGAGATATATGGGGACTGAAATCTAATGTATCTTCTGATAGTCTTTTATATGCATAGTTTATTTTTAAAAATACTGACAAAGTATTATATGATTTTAGATTATTAAAGTATGACATCATTTTATAAAACACAGTGTAATTCCCAGAAGATTTTTATCCCCTTTGTAGCTTGCACCTGAGATGATGTTTGCAGAGCTTTTTGGAGTAAGACTGATGACATTGATTCAAAGTAGGGTCATTATAGAAATTTGGTTACTCTTAAATAGCTTAGTATAATAGAATTAAACTATGAATGGGGTTTATCTTCTTAATTTTCAAACTTAAAAGAGATTGCCAAGTTAGATATATTTTCTCAATCATTTCTTGTTTGGTGAACTTAATAATATGATTTTGAGAGTTATGTGTAAACACTTAAAGATATTTTTTTATAAAGGCGAAAAGGGAAGACGTTAAAAATCAAGCTAAATAAGGATGATTGCAGGATTCTTGGTGAGATCAGGTGGAGTTTTGCTGGTGGTAGTATTTTGTTTTAGTTCATTTGGGGGATGATATATATAAAAGCTATGTTAGAATTTTTAATTTAATTTTAAATATAAATTACCATAAATACCTGTGCTAGTGAAAAAGTTAATAGAATCCTCAGAGAATACATTGACCTCCTTGTGTTATACTTGAGTCAAGATTCAGAGAAAACAAGTACTTTGCTTATTGTACCATACATACCTAGGAGTTAGCAGAGGTAAAGAATTGAGACTCCTGTGTGCATAGGGTCACCTTTCGTTAAAGTTGTCAGATAACCAGATTGCTTACCTTGTGTTAAATGTGACTGCAGTTTAATGTTCTTTTGATAGGAGAACTATGGATTTGATAAAATTGAGGTTCGGGACAATGGTGAGGGCATCAAGGCTGTAGATGTACCTGTAATGGCAGTGAAGTACTACACCTCGAAGATCAACAGTCACGAAGACCTTGAAAATCTGACAACTTACGGTTTTCGTGGTGAAGCCTTGGGGTCAATATGTAATGTTGCAGAGGTAAGGAAATTTATATTGACTTTTTAAATTAATTTCACAGTGACCAAATATTAGGATTAGGAGAAAATCAATTTATTGTTTGTCAGAGTAGCTTAAATTTTTTTTTAACTTATGGCAGAATACACTAAATATGAAAATTTTTTAACTACAATATGGTGGTGTTAGGTATATCTACATTGTTGTATATTTATCAGTTTGTACTTGTTTCTGGGTTATTTTCCTCTTCCCAAGTTACAACTTAATACTCAATAAATAAAGCCCACTATCTTTCCTCCTCTTCTCTATCGGTCAGATACTGTTTGGCTTTCTAGCTCTGTAAATTGACATTACAGGTACCTCATAAAAGTGGAGACACTAGAGCTTTTGTGTCTGGCTAATTTCACTTTATATAATGCCTTCAAGGTTTGTACCCACTGTGTTGTAACACTTGAAGGACCTTCTGAACCAGGTGTGTTGTCATGCCTATAATTCTAGTGCCAGGGAGGCTAGCTTATCAGTACAGAGTTTGAGGCCATCATGAGCACCATATTGAAATATACTAGAGTATATAATACATTTTATTTATGCATTTCTTTGCTTTTGAATTTGTCGCTTGCTGCTATTACAAGAGTTGCTCTGATCACAGGTGCTCCAAAACTTATTTAAGTCCTGGCTTTTGGACCTATTTTGAAATAGACCTTAGTACCGCATATGATAATTCTGCCTTTAATATTTTGAAAAATAGTAATGTGTGTTTTGTAGTATTATTGCCCATTAGAGGAGGTTGTTTAATAGATCATTAGCTTGGAAAAGTTGTATTTAAAAGTCAAGATTTAACTGTAGCACATTTTAGAGCCTTTATCCTAAAATAGATTGTAAATCTAAAAATAGCCTATAGTATATATATATGCATATTAAGAGGCATGCTACTCAATTGTTTTTGAGTCTATGGAACACACTGTAAATGCCACTGTAAATGTAGGTGATGGGACTGAGTTCTCTAGCTCTGAACTGACTTGCCCTACCCCATAGGATTCCTAGGAATAGACTGAAATAGAAAACAGTTGGATGCTGCAACTTTAGGCAAATGACTGCTAGGTGTGTACTTCTAATTTCTTTAGAGCCCTTACTTCAGTTCCTGGCACACTCAGTTGTCTTATACTGCCATGGCTCCAGGTTTTATAACTACTTGTAACCTTAGTCTCTGGTTTGTATGTTTTGATTGTATGACTTGACTAGCTTCCTGTGCTAAACTTTTACTGTGTAGTTGTTGGGCCCTGTCATTGTTTGGAGGCTATCTGTGCGCTGGTAAGGGTGCCAGTAACTGTGAAGGTCTCTTTAATTACTAAAAATTTCCCCATGGCCATATTACTTGTGCTAAGGCTAGAATACACACACCATTTAGGTAAGAGTGCCAAAAAGTAATCACATTTATACCTAATGTTTAGGAAAGTGTCATGAACGTGAGATACTGTCATGTCCTCCTCTCTGGTCATTGAATCTCTATTTTGTCTGATATTAGCAGGTGGTAGTCTCCAGATTCACTGTAGTTCTTTTTCCTTTTTGTGTGTATGTATGTGCACTTGTCTAAGGATTCACTTATGCTCTGGCTTTGGAACTCTGTAAAGTGTGACCTTAGTAGGCTGGAAAAACATAGCAAAGGTGATGAAATTCAGTGGGAAGTTCTGCCCTTAAAACAAAAAGGACTAGGTCTTAGTCCCTGGACTGCAGGTATTCACAGCTAGTTTGAGGAGGAAAGTCCCCAAGTGTCCTCTTGAACCTCTACCCCAGACAGTATACCAGGTTCTTCGTCTAGTTCACTCAGCACTTGCTTTACTTAGGATTCACTTGAGACTCCACATAGATTTTAGAAAAGAGTAAATGGAGGGTACAGCTAGGAATTCCCGGTCTTTCTTCTGGAGAATGTATATGGCAGCCTACAGCCTTGAAACTAGTACAAAAAGCACATTTTAAAAGTGGTATAGAATTTGAGACCTCTGAGCTTTCTACTGCAGTTCTGTGGTTAGAGCTTTGATCAGCTGTTTTAGTGTGTAAATATTTGATCATTTAGCCATTGTCTAAACTAGCAGATAGATAGAAATTAAACTTTATATTGTGAGAGTATTGTCAGGAACTACTGTATTTTGATGTGTTTGTTTTCTGAAAATGTGTCCAACCTTTGAGTGGTTGTACCAGCTTTGCCTGCTAGATGGCAGCACAGGACTTAGTCTTTGTGAATGTGACTTCTTCCTCTGTGGCTCTGACTTCTGATGGCCATTTGCTTGTGTGTTGGTCACTATATTGCTTGCTTGTTTGTTTCTTTTTTTATAGATTAGTTAAGTTCATTTGACACCCACATTTATCACTTTATCTTTTATTTTTAAGTTATTCAAAAGGACTCAGTACAAATAATTGAAATCATTTTACTTATCAAAATTACCAAAGAATTATCAAAGTATCACAATAATATCTTGATTAGGCTTGATTTTATCTGAAACCTCTAGTAGTCATTGTAGACCTTAGTGCACTGCGCAGATTCCCTGCCTTAAGGTGCACGCTTCCAAGAGCGCTGGTCACTAACAGCTCGTGGCTGAGTCTTCTTCACTTCCTCTGAAGAGATCTGTATTATCCAGGTCATAGAGAAGAAGCAGTTGATACTCAGTGACTGTTTGGTGAAGGGTTGTTAAGATACAACCCGCTCAGGAAAGTGCTTCTCTGTCCTCCTATAGGTGCTCATGCCAGACCATGCTCCAGGAAAGGACTGTTCATTAATCTCTGTCTCCAAGTCTACTCTCTGGCTAACCTTACTTGGAAATCTTCTATAGATAATCTCTTCATATTACTGATGAGGAAAATAGGGTCTTGCAGAGTTAAATGCCAAGTTTTCTTACTCCCAATTTCAAGGCCATCTATAAGGACCATTCATTATAATGGAGATGAAACCCTGTTATAACTGAGTATTATCATAGTCATCACAATGCATGCTGCATTACTTTGGGTTGATGGTGATACAAACTGGTCTTGGTCTTCACTTGTGATTATATAGAATTATAGCATTTTAAATTATCTAAGTCCACAGACATCAATTGTAATATTGTCTGTTCATGAATTTACTGTTGCTACTTTTCAGTGTATTCACACTATTAATCAAAAGCTAGAGTTTATTGTACCTTGTTACACTTGTAAGAGCTTCCTACATGTTATCTGTACCATGTCTTTTAGATACATTGAAAAGTTATATGGCCTTTTTTTTCTGCTTTGGACTCCATTGTGAAAAACAGTATGCTGCTGTGCTTGCATCAGGGATGAAATCAGTTACTTATTCCCTGTCTAAAGGCATTTATATTTACCTTCATTCCTCATGTTGGTAAATCTTGTCTGAAAATTTGTAGACATTTGTAGGCAAATACCTTCTGATTTCACAAAACATCTTTGTTCTGTAGTGCAAGTTCATTGTTTTTATCATTTTCTTTCCTATTGATAGTTGTGGTCCTCATATTTGTTACTTCACAACTAACATTCATATTTGCTAGTCCACCCATGCAGTACTTTTAGAGTTGTCACAGTGGTGTTGGACTTGCTTTAAGCAGTCACATTGTTACATGCCATTCTATAGAGAAAACATAGGATCTGTAGGTGTAGTTAGGAAGACCTATGAAGGGGCAAGAGGAAGTCTCCAGTGTTTGATGGCAAACAAATAAAACCAACTTTCTTCAGTATCAGGAGCTTCTTGTATCGTTCATAGCCACAGTAATAGAACTTTAGTGTGAATAGGGTTGTGAATTTTTTAAACAATTGGGAATTTTTGAATCCTGCTTCCTAAGAAATGCTTTGAAAAGGGTACAACCATTACCTTAAATGATTTTGTGTCAAGAAAAGTTTTACTTGAATTGCTAGGATGTATCTGAAGTAATTTTGCTTACATGTGATCTAACTCCTATGGAGAAACCTCTTAAATAAGGTTTAAATGATTTTACATAACTTTTAAAAAAGATTTAAGGATTTATTTATTTGTTATTTATTATATCTATACTAGTGCTTTATCTGTATATACACCTGTGTGCCAGAAGAGGGCATCAGATCCTAGTGTAGATGGTTATGAGCCTTGTGTGGTTGCTGAGAATTGAACTCAGGACCTCTGGAAGAGCAGACAGTGCTCTTAACCACTGAGCTATCTCTCCAGCTCCTACATAACTTTTTTTTTTAGAAAATAATTAGGCCCACTTTCAATAACAGAGCTAACATAATCCTTAAGATCTCTGAAGAATTCTAAAAGGTATTGTCTTAAAATCTTGACGTCACTAGACTTCAACAACTGCTCATTGCCTTGTGAAAATCACCAATGATTGCGGTGTGTGTGTGTGTGTGTGTGTGTGTGTGTGTGTGTGTGTGTGTGAGCAGAGACATTCCTGATCATGAGTTAGTGTAGGGCACAAGCTCTTGCTGCATAACTAATACATTTTGAACGTGTGCCTGTCCAAGAAGAGGTTTCCTGCCCTGGGCATGAGGCCACAAGAAATGAACCCTTGAAATACAATTCCTTCTTCTGAGGAATATGCTGTGTTTCATGAATTTGTGAAGCATAATTATATGTTTTCTTCACTGTCTCACCATGAGCATTGCCCATATGAATACATTTTCATAGTGCTCTATAAATTGACATTAATTAAATTTCATTGTTAAAAACCATGGTGTGCTTTTTTTTTAAGTATAACATAAGTGTTAATATTTTTAGCATTTAAATCCTGCTTTCTTTCTTTTCACTTTCCTTTTTGATAGGTTGGTATGTACTTACTGTTCACTAAAATGTCTAAAGCATGAATAAATTAGTGTCGTAAAAGTTGGCTTTGAAATGGTTAAAGCAAAATCCCATGTAACTTTATAAAGCATTAGCATCCTCATCTTATCATCACCCTCCCATAGAGGGGGTGAAATCATTTATTTGGGAGCCTCTAGAAGCCACTGGCAGGGTTAGTACTGGAACTCCGAGTCCCAGGGCTGCCTTTGCTCAGTGACACCAACATTTTGTCAGGTGGCTTGCTCTTTGGAGAATAGAAATAGAATTCAATTGACCTTGGCATTTTGAAGAAGCAGTTATTTAAATGTAGAATGATTTTTAAAGGGACAATTGTGGAATGATGAAACAGAAAAAAAGTCTCTACCACTTATTGCTCTGTTTGCTTTGGATAAGCAAATCAAATAATACATTGGATATTTTAGACTTTGTATGGCTGATAAGATCTAGATTAAAGTTATGCATCATTAACCTATGGAATAGATTTTTTTTTCAGCTAAGTAGAACAGTTGGAATACAGAGAAGCACACAGCGTTACCTTAAGTAACAACCTTTCCCTCCACCGCCTTCTTTTGAACAGTAATCACACAAATAGCACCTTGATCCAATACCCCCAGTAAAAGTTGGAAAGATATTTCAGAAAACCTAGTAGTATCTACAAATTCTTGAAACTTAATGAGATCTCTCTCTCTCTCTCTCTCTCTCTCTCTCTCTCTCTTCACACACACATACACACATGCACACACACACACACACGCACACACACACACACACGCACACACACACACGGAGGGGAGGTGCAGTGGTGATGGTATGGGTACTCACACATAGTGCCCAGGTATTCTCTAGTGCATATGCCACCAATAAGTCTTCTGAGGACAGATGATAGAGCTTCCAAATATAGATCCCCTAGCTGGACCTAGATAAGTCTCAGCAGTATAGCTGGATTTTTGTAGATTCTAACTTGTGTTGAGTCCGAGGATAGTTGGAAAAGATAACTCCTAACTTTGAATCACCATTTATCACAGGGCTGCTCTCTTTTAGTCCACCTTTCTTTCACTGACAGTATCCCTACTCTATACCAGTGCATCTTGTCTGATTTTCATTTTCTTTTCCATTGAGGTGGTATCTCCTGCCAGTATCACAGGTTGGTAAACAGGATATGGGTAGTTCAGGAAAGTGCAGGATTCATAAACTTCTATTCCACAGCTGACATCATAATGACATATCTTAGTGCTTTAATGGAGCTTTTTCCTGTGATCATATGCTTAATGCTGATTTTAATTAATGAAAAATTTATACTTAAACAATGTTTAAACTTTTTTTTAAAATCTTTAAATATTTGTATATATATATTTAAATTTTACTAGTTGAGACTATAATTGTTTTTTAATAAACTATAAATGTTTTTATAAATATATAAGGGAAAGAAAATGATTACTACTTGATTATTCATTTTTCCATAAATTTGTGGAAGTTATTAAAAAAAGATTCTGCGTGGTACAACTAAAATGTTTGCTTTTACATTTGTAAAGCATATAACACAAATGTCCATTTGAGGTATACTGGTTTGTGTTTTAATTAAAATGTTCAAATACCAGCTCAATTACAACAAAAGAAAATTACAGGCTATTCTGTTGTTTCAAAGTGTAACTCCAAAAAACAGTACCAGAGAAGTATCCAAAGTAATAGATCAAGCAATGGACTGGAATCTCAGCCTAGGGAACCTGAGTTCAGTTTCAGGCACTCACATGGAGATTCACAACCCACTGTAACTACAGCTCCAGGGGATATATCTGAAGCCTCTGGCCTACACCTGAATATATGTGTGTACATAATCACACAGACACACATGTACACACCATTTCATTACAATAAAATAAGGGAATTACCAAGTAATATCTTTTTCAATATTAAGTAAATATGTGATTATTTATTTGCTTACTTACTTGAGACAAGGTCTCTACTCTGAGGCCCAACCTGGTCTAGAACTCAGAGCAGTTCTCCTGCCTTAGACTTCCAAATGCTAGAGTTGTAGGCATGCATGGCTTACCAGGCTGACTTTGTGGCAGTAATGTTGATTGCCATAGATAAATGTTGTAGTGATATATTCTTTTGATCCAGGATTCAGAAGGAGGCAGGAAAATCTTGAGTTTGAGACTAGTCTAAAGTACATAATACAATCCCACTTCAAAAGGGGAAAAATAAAGGAGGGTGAGAGGGAGCATTCTGTTAGATTGCCATACACCTTTTTGGTTTGGTTTGTTGTTTCTAGGTGGTAGTTACAACAAGGACAGCTGCTGATGACTTTAGCACTCAGTATGTTTTAGATGGCAGTGGCCACATACTTTCTCAGAAGCCTTCACATCTTGGTCAAGGTAAGTGTACTCACTGTGTGTGTGTATATATAAGTGTGTTCATGTGTGTGTGTGTGTGTGTGTGTGTGTGTGTGTGTGTGTGTGTATGTGTGTGTGTAAAATTGTTGTCATCATCATTTAAAATGAAAGAGTTTTGCCTTGAATTTAAATAGCATTTTGGGTTTAGTCTTGATAAAGGTTGGTAAAGGCTGGTTCTCTTTCAAGCAAGCATTCAGTTTTCCTCTGTAAACCTCTTAAATGCAGACTCATCCTCTAGAGGAGCACAGTGAGACAGGGTAACAAGGTGACTTTACCTGTAGCAGCAAGTGTTTGCATGTTGTTAGGTCACTAGTGTCATCGTCACAGATAAGGGAGAACATTTTATTGAACCACCTAAAACATCATTGATTTGTCATAAACTGTAGCCCCGAGATGATTTAAAAGTACTGATGAAAAAGTTCATACAGAGGCATAATATTATTGGTAAAAAAGTGTAATCACTGCTCAGCTCCTACAGTTTACCAACTTACAGCTGAAGTCTTATCTGATACCTTTTTCACTTCTCCACTCTCTTATTCTTAGATAAATAAATATATCAACTATTTATTAGTTTTTATTGTTTTATACACATCCTTGTACTTTTATTTTGTATATTTTTAAGTTCTTCTAAAAACTAATTCTAAGGTAGAAACAGAATCTTTAGTCTAAGTTCACAATATCCCCTCATCATTTTCCCAGCAGGTTATAGTGGTTCCAATGTCAAAGGTGGCTCCTCTCCAGAATCTGCAAGGGACTTGTGGGATAATTTGTTGTTCGCTTTCTCACATCTAGAATGTTAATTTTAATTTAATTTTATGCTCCTTATTATAGTTAATGAACATAATACACGGTTTGTGGTTTCATTGCTCTCATTTTAATACTAAAATACTGTATTTACTTTTTAAAATGACTTTGGTCTTTATGAAATTTATTTTCTTAATTCTGATAAATCCTCTCACTCTGCCTATAATTTTGGAAATTGTCAGCATCGTTAGATTGTTAGGGATTACTTTTGCTCATTAGGAATTTACATTTTTGTATTCACAGGTGAAAAAGAATTAATAGGAAATCCTAAGAAAACTTACTCATTTATATCTGATGTATTCATAAGTCAATAAAAGTGAGCTCATCTATAATCACTACTTAATTAGATATGTAATAAATATTATATACTTCAGTTTAAGTAATACATATTATCTGTTCAATATGTGTTGTGTTGAACAGAGATAAGTATTTTTTGTTTAAGTGTGTTCCCTGTTAAGATGGCCTCTGGATCTTAAAAGTTCAAGTTAGGAAAGCACGGGAGGCATTGAGTGCCCCCTAGTGGAGTACTTTGAAGTAGCCCAGTCACCTTATAAAACTTAAAAGTATTTTTATCCCAGTGTTTGCCAGTCTGATCTGGGTGGCCAGTGGCTCAGTATCACTCATACTTCTCATGCTTTTCTGTATTCATCTCCATGGGAACTATGAAATAACAATCCTTACGGAAGGATTCCATCTGATCCTTGCCCTTTTACTGGCTGATTTCTCTTTTTCTACTGACATCAGTCTTCTCCCTTCTGTAAGTAAAATTAGGTATGCATGTTAAGGAAGTTTTGTAGTCAGTAAACGCATCTTATTTTCATTAGCTTATTTCATAACTCAGGAAACAACACACTTGAAAGGTCAATAGTTACAAAACCAGTATGACTTGTTGTAACTCACTTTTTCCACCTAACTCTATTTGATTGCTTAGGTAGTAACAGCAACAACAAAAAAAACCCAGAGACTTAATTTCAGATTGCTCTAGAGAGGCAAATTAAACAACTCTGTGCATACTAAAAGTGATCTTGCAGTTACATTGCTTCGTGTTGATGGTTTGTTGAGCGACTGAATCACAGACTCACATTTCACCAGCTGTCATTAGCTTCCATTTAAATGTTTTCTGTGTAAGATAAAACTACAGTTCAACCATCCTAATTTATACCTGTGCATTTAAGGTTCTTGTAGATTAATCTCTGCTGTGATATGAACATCCTTAGCATTTACTCTTCATATCATCTGGTCAGATGACATAACTGTAGATGCAATGACAACCTGTCAACTAGATACTGGAAAAGTTGTATATATTTAAAAGTGATTTACTGAAAATTCATTTTCTGTTTCTTTGGGTATAGATATATATTTGTTTTATGGATTTTTCTGGCCATTTAAAGTTATTTATGATTTTAATAAAATGTTACTTTAGTTGTTCTTCCCTTCTCTTCATCATACTCTCAAACATCATACCTGAGAGGCCTTTTAAAAAGTATTTATTTTTAATGTATGTGTTTGAGGGTGTGTGTATTTGTCTGTCTGTCTGTCTGTCTGTCTGTACGTATATATGTCTGCCACTTTTGTGTGTATTCTTACAGAGGCCAGGAGATGGTGTCTGTTACAGGCAATTTTGAGTCACCTCTTGTGGGTGCTGGGAACTGAGCTCTGGTCCTCTGCAAGGTCAGTATAGTCTTTTCCTTTCCCCATCTGCAAAGCAGAGCTGTACCCTTGATCAAAAGGATGTAATAAACACAGAAGTAGAGAAAGCACCCTGGGAGGAAGGTCACTCTGAAGAGCGACCACCCCAGGAGGAAGGGCACTCTGAAGAGCAAGCACCCCGGGAGGAAGGGCACTCTGAAGAGCGAGCACCCCGGGAGGAAGGGCACTCTGAAGAGGGAGCACCCTGGGAGGAAGGTCACTCTGAAGAGCGACCACCCCGGGAGGAAGGGCACTCTGAAGATCGAGCACCCCGGGAGGAAGGGCACTCTGAAGATCGAGCACCCCGGGAGGAAGGGCACTCTGAAGAGCGAGCACCCCGGGAGGAAGGGCACTCTGAAGAGGAAGCACACTGTGGCAGGAAGTACACATAGTTTTTATTCTAAGGCAAATGGTGGCTCTATCTTCTCTCCATTGACTAGGGCTACCTACAATCTTAACAATTGGCTGATTTTCAAAGAATTGTACAAAGGAAGTGAAGGAATGTAGAAAAATGTCATTTCAGTCTTAACCAGTGAGCTTCTCTCCAGCCTCTATTCCTGCTTTCCTTTAAGGAAGTAGAATAACTCTCCAGCTTTCAAAGCCTAAGGGTGACTGAGTTATTCATAGTATTCATATAGTTTTACGTCCCCTAGTTTTATGCTTCTAGGTTGATTTATTCTCCAGAACAAATACTTTTGAAAGAAGTAATTCTCTTCTTGTACCTTGTGAGAAACCCTTGCTATAGATTACTGCTCTGTGAGATTGTGCATGGATTGCAGTTTTGTGTCTTGTAATAGAATAGTGGGACTTTGTTCATTAGTTTAGAACACTTTGTGACAATTCAGCATCCGTACCTTTACATTAGAAGTATAAATAGCTGCCTTCATAAGTGGTATGATATAGGGTCATGTAAAAATATAACAGCATATTGCAGGCCTGCATTTTAATTGAGGTGTTTGAAGAATGTGCTAAAGTTAGAGAGCTGAGCATTTCTCTTGTAAAATACGATAGTGCACTGGGGCCTCCTCCATCTTAGCTGGTATTACTTGATTTTTAAGAATACATATTTAATTTGAAATTTAAAAAGTTCTTTTTATCTGTAAGTTTTATTAAAATATTACTTTAAATTTATTAAATTCTTGCTTGTGATTCTTAGTTTACTTGGGCTCTTTTAAGATGAAAGGTAATTTATGAATGTATGAGTTAGGTATAATGTGGTCAACAAATAATAACAGAGCTACCTGCCATAGAGAGAACGTCGTGTATAGCACTGGGAAAACCATCAGAACTTCACATAGCCATCTATGGACTGGAGTGACAGGTTGAAGTATGTGATCCTCATACAGAGGCTCATTTGCTTACACACTGAGCAGTGCTGAAAAAGTTGATACTGGACTATACAAAGAGCTTTCAGACTTACTAGAGGAAGAGGATTAATTCCATCATCAAGCAACAGCACAGGTTACTACTGGTTCCTGTTTTACACAGGAAATACGACCATCTTCAGCAACTGTGGTTCTTTTATGCAGATCAAATCAAAGCCGTAAAGGACATGATCAAGGGAAAATAAGAGCTATCACCGAAACATTGAAGGAAACACAGATTTCAGGCAATGACCTGAGTATTACTGGAAACTTTTAGCTATATTTACAGTGAGAATTGGTAGCAAAATGAGAGAAAAATCGTAAAACTTGCAGTTTGGCAAGAAAAGCAGAATATTGAATTTTTTGGTCTAGAATGGCATGGTTACTGGAAAAGTTAGCACTGATTAAAAAGCCAGCAGCCCAGAAAGACTTTAAGAAATCAACAACACAGCAAATGAAGTTTATCTCAAAGGCTCCCAGGGGCCTTGTTCACTTTCACTGTCCAAAACCCTGTTGGCAAGGCATTAAGAAGGTCCTATGGCTATGGAGTCCCAGGGACAGCTTGTGCTGGTAGCAAGCCTTGGCAGCCATGTGATGCTGACTTTTTTTTTAAGGACACAGCATGCAGGAGTTAGAAGGGTCACAGAGGCATCTCTCAAGATTTCAGAGGAAGGTCTTACGAGTTGTACCAGTTTATTGTTGTGGTCAATCTAACCAAAAGCAACCTGGAGTGCAAACAGCTTATTTGTTTACATGTCCACATCATGGTCTATCATCAAAGGAAGCCAGGACAGGAGTTGAAGGCAGGAATCTGAAGGAAGAAGCTGACCTGGAAGCCATTGAGGATTGTTGCTAACTAGCTTGCTTCTCCTCGTTTGCCCAGTTTGCTTTCTTCTACACCCATGACCACCTGCCCAAGGATGGTGGTGTAGTGGGCTAGGCAATCTATTATTAATCATTTACTAAGAAAATACACTACAGACTACCCAAGGGTGGTATAGTGGATTAGGCCCTTCTACATCAATCATCTATTAAGAAAATACACTACAGACTTGCCTATAAGCAGTCTAATAGAGGCATTTTCTTAACTGTGATTTCTCTTTCTAGATAAGTCTAGGTTTATATCCAGTTGACGAAAATCTTATCAACTCCAGGAGCATTGACCATATCACCCCTGATTTCCTCATTTGCTTTCCCTGGAATTGAAGGAATATTGATTTGAGTACCCCATTTTTGTAAAAGATCCCTTCCCCATAAGTTTATGGGTATGTCAGCCATATAAAAATCATTCCAAGTCTTTGGGGAAAGTACAGTAACATCAGTTCCTGTATTCACCAAACCTTCTATGTCCATACCATACATTTGTACCATTAATTGTGTCTCTGATCATTAACCACTGTTTGCCAGAACAAAAGCCCCTATTATTCCTATTGGTACAGACTTGTCCTTGCTGTAGGGAAACAACAGTTGAACAATTCTATCTCCTACATCAATTTGCATCTCCTTTTTCACATGTGCTATAATTTTTATTTCTTCCTTGTTATCACCATCTACTATACCCAGATGCATAATAAATTCTTGAGAAGTTAGTCGACGTCTTCCCAGTATAGTTCCCACTGTCCCTGAGGGTAAAGGATCATAAACACCAGTAGTTAATTTGTAAAATTCAACTCTTGGGGATATTTCAAGAGGGGTCTCTGTAGCCTCTGTGTTAATTACCATCTGCTGTAATGTCTCTAATGAGGGTTGAGTGATGCACTGATCTATAGTATAACAATAAGTCATTAGGAGTAATCTTCTTGCTGTGTCCTTGCAGCAGAATAATAAGGTTTTCCCTTAAGGGCCATGGCTTGTCTGTTCTCATATTGTTAGCTATATTAGCAGTGTGAGGTATAGGTTCAATCTCATAGAATGATCCTTAAATCCAATTTTAAAAAAATTGTTGGCTATTCCCATAACATTTGTACCACCAGCTTATCTTACAAGCCCGTCACTGTTGTAGATCAAAGGTTTTGTAGCTGCATAATATTGATGATTATTTTTCTCCTCTGGTAGTATGCAAAAAACTTTGAACACTAGTCAGTAGAAGTAACCTTCTGGTTTGGCAACAGTTCTATTTCTCCATGTATACTGGCATAATTAAGTGGGTCTTCAGCAATAGGATCTTACTGTCAGGTTGTGGAAATTAATCAGTAGCCTTGGCAATATTTTGAGGAGGGACTAAGACTCATTTGGACAGGGACTTAACAAGATTTAACCCAGTCCTGGCAGTAGAAATACAAGATGTCTAGTTGTGGCATTTTCTCTCCCATTATATATGATTCCATTTATTTTTATTTTTTAATTTCTTATATGTAACTATTTAAGTTCTCTCAATATATCTATATATTTTAGGAAGCTTCTACAGAAATAATTTTCTGATTTTTTTCTAATTTCCAGATTTTTATATGGTTTTTTCAAAAGGTGGTTAATGTTAATTGTCCCTTTATATATTTCTTCCTTTACCCTGCTCTTCCCATCCTCTTGCCCATTTAATCCTCCTGTTCTGTTTCTCCCTTACGTCTTTAAAATACTGTGTCCTTCCCTTCCTTGGAAGATCCACTCCTCCCTCTGGTTAGTTACTAATTACCTAACTTATGCAGCTATTCTGATTAAAACATATATATGAAGCTGAAAAACATGAAATATTTTTTTTCTTTGGGGTTTAGGTTACCTTGATGAGGATGATCATTTCTGACTCCATCCTTTACCTACAAACCTAATGATTTCATCTTTCTTAGCAGCTGAATAGTCCCAGTATAAATATTCTCAGTTCCATTCATTTGTTAATAGACATACAGGCTGTTTCCTATTTCTGGCTATTAGGAAGAGAGCAGCAATGAACATGTAGAAGGGTGTAGTATCTTTGGATATATGCCCAATAGTGGTCTAGCCAGATCTCAAAGTAGATGAGTTCCCAGCTTCCTGATGGACCAACACACTGATTTCAACAGATACAAAGTGTGGAGCAGAGACCGAAGGAAAGGCCATCCAGAGACTGCCTCACCTGGGGATCCATCCCATATACAGTCACCAAATCCAAACACTATTGTGGATGCCAACAAGTGCTTGGTGACAGGAGCCTGGTATAACTGTCTCCTGAGAGGCTCTGCCAGTGCCTCACAAATACAGAAGTGAATGCTCACAGCCAACCATTGGAGTGAGCACAGGGCCCCCAACAGAGGAGCTAGAGAAATGACCCAAGGAGCTGAAGAGGTTTGCAGCTCCATAGGAGGAACAATAATATGTACCAACCAGTACCCCCAGAGCTCCCAGGGACTAAACCACCAACCAGAGAGAACACATGGAGGGACCCATGGCTCCAGCTGCATATGTAGCAGATGATGGCCTTGTGGAACATCAATGGGAGGAGAGGCCCTTGGTCCTATGAAGGCTTGATGCCCCAGTGTAAGGGAATGTCAGGACAGGGAAGCAGGAGTGGATGGGTTGTTAAGGAGGGGAGTTGGGGGATGGAATGGGGGTTTTCAGAGGGGAAACCAGGAAAGTGGATAACATTTGAAATGTAAATAAAGAAAGTATCTAATAAAAGAAAGAGAAAGAAAGAAAGGAAGAGAGAAACAAAGAAAGGAAGAAAATAATACACAAAAAGAAAGTAAAGCTTACCAAGTACTATATATAGTTTGTAAATAAATACATGAAAAATAAAAAAAGCACTGAAATTCAAATGAGTTATATAAAATTCAAATAAAGATATTTTACTTTGAAATTAATATTTCAGATTTTTGGAAAGAAATGTACAGAAGGCAAAACAAAAAAATGTGCTCAACAGGTTACATACATGTATTTGTGCACATTTGTATCTAATAAAAATAACAAAGAGACTATCAGTTTGAGAGTTGGCATGGTAGGGGTTCCTGGGAGGAAACATGGGGAAGCTGTAGGGAAAAAGAAGGGGGAGGGGAAGTGAGGTGATTACATTTTCAATTAAAATGTAAAAATAGAAATAAAATATTCTAAATGAGGGGAAAAAACGTTTGGCTGAGCTGTCATTAGTTTTATTGAACTTGGTCATTCTGACTGGGATAAGATGAAATCTCAGAGTGTTTTGAACTTGCATTTCTCTCATGGCTACAGTTGTTGAACATCTCTTTGTGTATGATCTTTTGAGAATTCTGCTTAGTTCTTTTCCCCATTTTTTAATTGGGTTATTTGTCTTCTTGATGTTCAGTTGTTTTAGTTTTTTATATATTTTAGATATTAACCATCTACTGAATGGGTAATTGGTAAAGATTTTTTTCTGAGTCTAAAGGCTGCCACTTTACCCTAATGATGGTGTTCTTTGTCATAGAGAGGCTTTTCAGTTTAATGAGGTCCCATTTGCACATTGTTGGTCTTAGTACCTGCTCTAACAGTCCTCTGTTCAGGAAGTCTTTTGTGCCAATGAGTTTAAAACTATTCCCCACTTTTTCTTCTATCAGATTTAGAGTATTCCTTTGCTGAGGTCCTTGATCAATTTGGAGTTGAACATTGTGCAGGGTGATAGCTATGGCTATATTTGCCTTCTTGTACATGCAGCCACCTAGTTTAACCAGCAACATTTGTTGACTAAACAATCTTTATTTTTGTGTATTTTTGGCTATTTTTTTTTCATAAATCAAACTGTCTGAAAGTGTGTAGACTTATGCCTAGTTCTTCAACTTGATCTCATTAATCACTATGCCTTTTTATGCCAACAGAGTGTTTTTTTTTTTATTTTCTAAGTTTTTTTTTTATTTACATTCAAAATCATTTCCCCTTTCCCATTTCCTCCCTCCCCGAAAGTCCCATAAGCCCCCTTCCCTCCTTCTTTTCCCCATTCAACCCCCTCTCGCTTCTCTGTCCTGGCATACCCCTACATCCAGTCTTTCCAGGACCAGGGGTCTCTCCTTCCATCTTCTTTGAAATCTATTGATATGCGAATTGTGTCTAGGGTTTTCCGAGATTCTGGGTTAATATCCCCTTATCAGTGACTGCATACCATGTGTGTTCTTTTGTGATTGGGTTACCTCACTAAGGATGATATTTTCCAGTTCTTACCATTTGCCTAGGAATTTCATGAATTCATTGTTTTTAATTGCAGAGTAGTATACCATTGTGTAAATATACCACATCTTCTGAATCCATTCCTCCTTTGAGGGACAACTGGGTTGTTTCCAGCTTCTGGCTATTATAAATAAGGCTGCTATGAACATAGTGGAGCATGTGTCCTTATTGCATGCAGGTAAAGCCTCTGGGTATATGCCCAGGAGTGGTATAGCCGGATCCTCCGGGAGTGTCATGCCCAGTTTTCTGAGGACCTGCCAGACTGCTTTCCAGAGTGGTTGTACCAGCTTGCAATCCCACCAGCAGTGGAGGAGTGTTCCTCTTTCTCCACATCCACGCCAACAACTGTTGTCTCCTGTGTTTTTGATCTTAGCCATTCTGACTGGTGTGAGATGGAATCTCAGGGTTGTTTTGATTTGCATTTCCCTAATGACTAAGGATGATGAACCTCTCTTTAGGTGCTTCTCAGCCATTAGATATTCTTCAGGTGAGAACTCTTTGTTTAGCTCTGTACCCCATTTTTTAATAGGGTTACTTGCCTCTCTGGAGTTTAACTTCTTCAGTTCTTTGTATATATTGGATATTAGCCCTCTGTCGGATGTAGGGTTGGTAAAGATCATTTCCCAGTTAGTTGGTTACCGCTTTGTCTTTTTGACAGTGTCTTTTGCCTTGCAAAAACTTTGTAATTTAATGAGGTCCCATTTGTCAATTCTTGATCTTAGAGCATAAGTTGTTGGAGTTCTATTCAGGAAATTTTCCCCTGTGCCCATATGTTTAAGGTTCTTCCCTAGTTTCCTTTCTATTAGTTTCAGTGTGTCTGGTTTTATGTGGAGGTCCTTGATCCACTTGGAATTGAGCTTAGTGCAAGGAGATAAGAATGGGTCAATTTGCATTCTTCTGCATGTTGACCTCCAGTTGAGCCAACACCATTTGTTGAAAAGGCTATCTTTTTTCCACTGGATGGTTTTAGTTCCTTTGTCAAAGATCAAGTGTCCATAGGAGTGTGAATTTATTTCTGGGTCTTCAATTCTGTTCCATTGATCTACATGCCTGTCACTGTACCAATACCATGTGGTTTTTAACACTATTGCTCTGTAGTATAGCTTGAGGTCCGGGATACTGATTCCCCCAGAGGTTCATTTACTCTTGAGAATAGTTTTAGCTATCCTGGGTTTTCTGTTATTCCATATGAATTTTTGAATTGCTCTTTCTAACTCTATGAAGAATTGAGTTGGGATTTTGATGGGGATTGCATTGAATCTGTATATTGCTTTTGGCAAGATGCTCATTTTTACTATATTAATCCTGCCAATCCATGAGCATGGCAGATTTTTCCATCTTCTGAGTTCTTCTTCAATTTCTTTCTTCAGAGACTTGAAGTTCTTGTCATACAGATCTTTCACTTGTTTGGTTAGAGTCACGCCAAGATACTTTATATGGTTTGTGGCTATCGTGAAGGGTATCATTTCTCTTACTTCTTTCTCAGCCTGCTTATCCTTTGAGTATAGGAAGGCTACTGACTTGCTTGAGTTGATTTTATATCCGGCCACTTTGCTGAAGTTGTTTATCAGCTGTAGAAGTTCTCTGATGGAGTTCTTGGGTCGCTTAAGTATACTATCATATCGTCTGCAAATAGTGATAGTTTGACTTCTTCCTTTCCAATTTGTATCCCTTTGACCTCCTTTTGTTGTCTAATTGCTCTAGCTAGAACTTCAAGTACTATATTGAAAAGATATGGAGAGAGAGGGCAGCCTTGTCTAGTCCCTGATTTTAGTGGGATTGCTTCAAGTTTCTCTCCATTTAGATTGATGTTGGCTACCGGTTTGCTGTAAATTGCTTTTACTATGTTTAAATATGGGCTTCGAATTCCTGATCTTTCCAAGACCTTTAGCAAAGGATGCTGAATTTTGTCAAATGCTTTCTCGGCATCTAATGAGATGACCATGTGGTTTTTTTCTTTGAGATTGTTTATATAGTGGATTACATTGATGGATTTCCTTATATTGAACCATCCCTGCATCCCTGGGATGAAGCCTACTTGATCGTGGTGAATGATCGTTTTGATGTGTTCTTGGATTCGGTTGGCAAGAATTTTATTGAGTATTTTTGCATTGATATTCATAAGAGAGATTGGCCTGAGATTGTCTTTCTTTGTCGGATCTTTGTGTGCTTTTGGTATTAGCGTAATTGTGGCTTCATAGAACGAGTTGGGTAGTGTTCCTTCTGTTTCTATTTTGTGGAATAGTTTAAAGAGTATTGGTGTTAGGTCTTCTTTGAAGGTCTGATAGAATTCTGCACTAAAACCATCTGGACCTGTGCTTTTTTTTGGTTGGAAGACTTCCAATGAGCACTTCTATTTCTTCAGGGGTTATAGGACGGTTTATATGGTCTATTTGATCCTGATTTAATTTTGGTATTTGGTATCTGTCAAGGAAATTGTCCATTTCCTCGAGATTTTCTAGTTGTGTTGAATACAGGCTTTTGTAGTAGGATCTGATGATTTTTTTGAATTTCCTCAGTTTCTGTTGTTATCTCTCCCTTTTCGTTTCTGATTTTATTAATTTGGATACTGTCTCTGTGCCCTCTGGTTAGTCTGGCTAAGGGCTTATCTATCTTGTTGATTTTCTCAAAGAACCAACTCCTCGATTTGTTGATTCTTTGTATGGTTTTATTTGTTTCTACTTGATTGATTTCAGCCCTGAGTTTGATGATTTCCTGCCTTCTACTCCTCTTGGGTGTATTTGCTTCTTTCTGTTCCAGGGCTTTCAGATATGCCATTAAGCTGCTAGTGTATGCTGTCTCCCGTTTCTTTTTGGCGGCTCTCAGGGGTATGAATTTTCCTCTTAGCACTGCTTTCATTGTGTCCCATAAATTAGGGTATGTTGTACCTTCATTTTCATTAACTTTCAAAAAGTCTTTGATTTCTTTCTTTATTTCCACCTTGACCAAGTTATCATTGAGTAGAGCATTGTTCAGCCTCCATGTGTTTGTGGGTTTTCTGTTGTTTTTGTTGCCATTGAAGACCACCCTTATTCCATAGTGATCTGATAGGAGGCATGGGATTAGTTCTATCTTCTTATATCTGTTGAGGTCTGTTTTGTGACCAATTATATGGTCGATTTTGGATAAGGTACCATGAGGTACTGAGAAGAAGGTGTATTCTTTTGCTCTAGGATGAAATGTTCTATATATACAACAGAGTGTTTTTAATCACTATAGCTCTGTAAAAAACTTGAAAACCAGAACATGATACCTCTAGCAGTTCTTTGATTATTTAGGAGTGTTTTAGCTATCCTGGTGTTTTGTTGTTTTGTTTTACAGTGTGTGCTTTCATGTGAAGCTGAAGATTGGTTTTTTCAATTATTGTGAAGAATTCTGTAAGAATTTTGATGCATTGAATCATAGATTATGTTTCATCATTTCACAGCATTAATCCTAGGGATCCATGAGCATGGGAAATCTTTCCATCTTCTGTTATCTTCTTCAATTTCTTTCTTTTGTGTCTTAAAGTTTTTAACTTGGTTAGTTATCCGAAGTTTTTGTTTGTTTGCTTGTTTTTTTTGTTTTTAATGCTCTTGTGGTAGGTGTTGTTTCTCTGATTTTCTTTTTTTTTTAATTGGATATATTCTTTATTTACTTTTCAAATATTATCTCCTTTCCCAATCTCCCCCCCCTCCGTAGCCCCTATCCTATCCTCCCTCCCCCTACTTCTATGAGGGTGTTCCTCCAACCACCCAACTCCCACCTCCCCGCCCTCGATTTCCCCACAATGGGCACTATTTAGCTTTCGTAGGACCAAGGACTTCTCCTCCCCTTGATGCCTGACAAGGCAATCCTCTGATACATATGTAGCAGGGGCCATGTCTACCCCTTGGTTGATGGTTTAGGCCCTGGGAGCTCTGGGAACTCTGGTTGGTTGATAGTGTTGTTCTTCCTATGATGTTGCAAACCACTTCAGCTCCTTTAGTCCTTTCTCTAACTCCTTCATTGGGGACCCCACACTCAGTGCAATGGTTGGCTGTGAGCATCTGCCTCTGTATTTGTAATGCTCTGGCAGGGCCTCTCAGGAGAGAGCCATATTAGGCTCCTTTCAGCAAGCATTTCTTGGCATCCCCGATAGTGTCCGGGTTTAGTGACCCTATATGGGATGAATCCCCAGGGGCAACAATCTCTGGATGGCCTTTCCTTCAGTCTCCTCTCTACACCTTATCTCCATATTTGCTCCTGTGAGTATTTTGTTGCCCTTCTCAGAAGAACCAAAGTACCCACACTTTGGTCTTCATTCTTCTTGAACTTCATGTGGTCTGTAAATTGTATCCTGGGTATTCAACGCTTTTGGGCTAATATCCACTTCTCAGTGAGTGCATACCATGTGTGTTCTTTTGTGATTAGATTATCTCACTCAGGATGATACTTTCTAGTTCTATCCATTTGCCTAAAATTTCATGAATTCATCATTCTTTTTTTTTTTTTTTTTTTGGTTTTTCGAGACAGGGTTTCTCTGTGTAGCCCTGGCTGTCCTGGAACTCACGTTGTACACCAGGCTGGCCTCGAACTCAGAAATCCTCCTGCCTCTGCCTCCCAAGTGCTGGGATTAAAGGCGTGCGCCACCACCGCCCGGCTGAATTCATCGTTCTTAATAGATGAATAGTACTCCATTGTGTAAATATACCACATTTTCTGTATCCATTCCTCTGTTGAAGGATATCTGGGTTCTTTCCAACTTCTGGCTATTTTAAATAAGGCTGCTATGAACATAGTGATGTGTCCTTATTACATGTTGGAATATCTTCTAGGTATATGCCCAGGAGTGGTATAACTGGGTCCTCAGGGAGTGCTATATTCTGAGGAGCCCCCAATCTGATTTCCAGAGTGGTTGTACCAGCTTGCAATCCCACCAACAGTGGAGAAGTGTTCCTCTTTCTCCCCATCCTCTCCAACATCTGTTGTCCCATGAGATTTTCATCTTAGCCATTCTGACTGGTGGATGAGATGGAATCTCAGTGTTGTTTTGATTTGCATTTCCCTGATGATTAAGGATGTTGAACATTTCTTTAGGTGCTTCTTGACCATTCAAATTTCCTCAGTTGAGAATTCCCTGTTTAGGTCTGTACCCCATTTTTAATATGATTATTTGACTCTCTGGAGTCCAACTTCTTGAGTTCTTTGTATATATTGGATATTAGCCCCTCTATTGGATGTAGGATTGGTAAAGATCTTTTCCCAATCTGTTGGTTGCAATTTTGTCATATCAACAGTATCCTCTGCCTTACAGAAGCTTTGCAATTTTATGAGGTCCCATTTGTCAATTCTTAATCTTAGAGCATAAGCCATTGGTGTTCTGTTCAGGAAATTTTGCCCTGTGCCCATGTGTTGGAGGCTCTTCCCCACTTTCTCCTCTATAAGTTTCAGTGTATCTGGTTTTATGTGGAGGTCCTTGATCCACTTGGACTTGAGCTTTGTATAAGGAGATAAGAATGTGTCAATTTACATTTTTCTAAATGCTGACCTCCAGTTGAACCAGCACCCATTTGTTAAAAATGCTGTCTTTTTTCAACTGGAAGTTTTTAACTCCTTTATCAAATATCAAGTGACCATAAGTACGTGGATTCATTTCTGAATCTTCAATTCTATTCCATTGATCTTCCTGCCTGTCTCTGTACCAATACCATACAGTTTTTAATCACTATTGCTCTGTAATATACCTTGAGGTCAGGAATGGTGATTTCCCCTGAAGTTCTTTTATTGTTGAGAATAGTTTTATCTATTCTGGGTTTTTTATTATTCCAAATGAATTTGCAAATTGCTCTTTCTAACTCTATGAAGAATTGATTTGGAATTTTGATGGGGATTGCATTGACTATGAAAATTGCTTTCAGCAAGATGGCCATTTTTACTCTATTAATCCTGCCAATCCATGAGCATGGGAGATCTTTCCATCTTCTGAGATCTTTGATTTCTTTCTTTAGAGACTTGAATTTCTTGTCATACAGTTCTTTCACTTGCTTGGTTAGAGTCACACCCAGGTATGTTATATTTGTGACTATTGTGAAGGGTGTCATTTCCCTAATTTCTTTCTCAGTCTCTTTATCCTTTGATAAGGCTACTGATTTGTTTGAATTAATTTTATATCCAGCCCTTTTGCTGAAGTTGTTTATCAGATATAGGAGTTCTCTGGTGGAATTTTGGGGGTCATTTAAGTATATGATCATATCATCTGCAAATAGTGATAGTTTGAATTCTTCCTTTCTAGTTTGTATCCCTTTGACCTCCTTTTATTGTCTAATTACTCTCACTAGAACTGCAAGTACTATATCGAATAGATAGGGATAGGGTGGGCAGCTTTGTTTAGTCCCTGATTTCAGTGGGATTGCTTTAAGTTTTTCTCCATTTAGTTTGATGTTGGCTACTGGTTTGCTGTGTATTGCATTTACTACGTTTAGGTATGGGCCTTGAATTCCTGATCTTTCCAAGACTTTTAGCATGAAGAGATGCTGAATATTGTCAAATGCTTTTTCAGCATCTAATGAGATGATCTTGTTTTTTTTCTTTTGAGTTTGTTTATGTAGTGGATTACATTGATGAATTTCCATATATTGAACCATCCCTGCATCCCTGGGATGAAGTCTACTTGATCGTGGTGAATGATCGTTTTGATGTGTTCTTGTGTTCAGTTGGTTGGAATTTTATTGGGTATTTTTGCATCAAAGTTCATAAGGAAAATTGCTCTGAAGTCCTCTTTCTTTGTTTGGTCTTTGTTAGGTTTAGGTATAAGTGTAATTGTGGCTTCATAGAATGAATTGGGTAGTGTTCCTTCTGTTTCTATTTTGTGGAATAGTTTCAAGAGTATTGGTATTAGGTCTTCTTTGAAGGTCTGATAGAATTCTCCACTAAACTCATCTGATCCTGGACTTTTTTGTGGTTGGATGAATATTAATGACTGCTTCTATTTCAACAGGAGCTCCACTGTTCCTTTGCCCTGTGTGCTCCTGGCTGGTATTGCTTTGTACAGTTATTGGAGAGAAAGTGGCGATCTCACCTCTGAGCCTGGGAGTGAGAGCAGTCCTGGGAAACCAGCTTTCTCCTGGCAGGTCCTGTGTACAGAGGGCTGTGGAACAGCCCCAGTTCCTGGTTTGCAGATGGCAACTGGAAGTCTATCCATTTCTTCTAAGTTGGAACACAATCCAAGAATAGAGTTGTGCTAGGAAAATTCTGAGTGCTTGTGGGAAATCTCCAAGAAAATAAGACAAGAAGAGTCTTGTAACCTCAGTTTACTCAAAAACTTAGAATTGTTCTTGGAATGTGCTTTTGTGCCCCCCCAGGTGTGGTGGATAGGAGTGAGTTTACCTCAGATTATTTGTTATAACTAGCTAGTGTTGTTTGTTTATATGCCTCTTTGGAAAAACGTGTCTTTGCCATGCATGGCTTGTTGGACACATGCTGTTTGCCTTTGTGGTTATACACTTTACTCATAGGACTCTTCCTAACTCTCAGGGTATACTGTCTGATGTTCTGAATAAAGCTAGCGATTGCTTGAGACTTTAGTCTCCCTCATTTTAGACTGCTTTCTCCCAGGTTCACATTGCCAACTAGCTAAGTAAGCATTTCTAGCTTGTCTTGAGTGCCTGAAATTCCCCTTTCCATGTCCTCTATTTGTTGGTTAGGCGTACTCCTGAAGGTTTGATTTCCTAAGGTTGTACTTGTAGTTTTATATCAGTTTGGGTTTTCTTTAGTGATTCCATTTCTTTGTTAAATAATACTTTCATGTTTTGATTTGGTTTCATTATTTCGGGCAGCTGTTGGTCTGTGCTTTCCTTATTCTTACTGAGGCATTTGTTCATATCTTCTTTAAGGTTCTTGAAGGATTCCTTGTGTTATGCTTCAGGTAAATTGTGTTTGCCAGAGCTAACACAATAGTGTTGCTGGCTTCTGGCAGAGGTGTACTATCTTGACAACTCATGTTTGTGCTTTGCACTAGGATTTAGGCATGTGGAGTTGTTAGTGAAGATACCTGGTCTTTTCTTTGTTGTGTGGACACTGTGCTCTTTTTTGCTCTTGTCCACTCTTCATCATAGCAAAATAGGGTGGTTGGGAGATCCTTGGTGGACAGTGGTTCTAAAGATCCACAGGAAATCACAGAGGAATGGAGATGATATAGAAGAAATGGTTGAAAGTGTTGTCAGGAAAGATCTAGGGAAACCCTGGATCCACACCATAAGCCAGATTCCTAGCTGATCCCTTGGAGCATTTTATTTTAAAAACCACCACATTGAGTTTTTCATAGCACCTCGTGAAAAAATACTGGTAGTATTGTGATTTTATTTTTCTCTTTTTCATGAGGCAGAGCAGAGTTTCCCTATTTAGCCAAGGTGGAGCTCAAACTACATATTCTGGGCCTCCCAACTACTGGGATTCCAGGTGTGTACTACCACACCTGGCTATTTGGATGTAAGTTTCCCTGTAATAAGTTGTGGTTTGTCTTTCTTCTAGTGCCTCAAATGCAAACTTTGATCTTGGGCTTTTTGTTAGAAACTTGTTCTGGCTAAAATTTTTAAACATTTTTTTCTTCTAAAATGTTCTTAAATTTTAAGATTTTCAGTAGAAAATGATTTTAGTATTTGATTTTAAAGAAGTATTTCTCGGGACTAGAGAGATGTCTCATTGACTCTGCTTTCCTCGAGGACCTTGGACTTGGTTCAGTTCCCAGCACCCACATGGGCTCAAAACTGCCTGTAACTCTACTTCTAAGAAAATGCCTATACATAGAAAAAAATAAATATTCAGAAAGATTTGTCTTTTTAAAAAAAGAACTGTTTCTCTTTCTCTTTGTAATGTGAAAGTTTGTCTTTAGTTTTTCGTACATTATTTATTTAATCGTATTTCTATTTGTTATGTTTTCTCTTGGAACATATAATTTGGAGCTAGCATTTATGAGTCTACCATAACTTGAGGTTGTTCTTTATTTATTTATGTATTTATTTGTATTGGGATTGAACCTAGGGCTTCATACATACTGCCCAAGTTATTACAATTGACCTGTATACCCTGCCTTTTCTTGGTATTTATTCTGAGACAAGGTCACACTCAGTTGTTCACCTTTGAACTCACTTTAGAATTCAGGCAGTCCTTTAACTTGCCATGCCAGCTTTTTGAGTAGCTAAATACATGCCTGTGTCTACAGGTCCAGGATGATTATATTGCTCTTTTAAGTGACTTTTAATCTTTTTGACTCTAATTCATAGTAAGAAAGACATCTTACATAGCAATCCACTTCATACAAATGTAGTAAAAACAAGAGTCCCATGAAAAAGTATGTGCCATTATGTGTGGTATATTCCATTTTCTAGCATATCGTAGCATATTCTCTCTTTGCTATTTTATTAAAAATGTGCTAGTTATATCCTTCATAATTGGTTCTCAGCCATGGAGATCTTGTTTACCCTGTCCTTCCCAGGACAAAGTAGTATCTGTAGACATTTGATAAGGGTAGTGTTATCCTCTAGTGAGGAAGAGGGCAAATGATTTATGCATACAACAACACACACACATACATACTCACGTGCACTCTGACATACACACCTGATCTGTGCCAAGACTGAAAAACCCTACACTGTGTTATTTTTGTTTTTTAACTTGTAAAAAAAAAAAGAAAGATAGAAAGAAAGAGAGAGGTTCATACAGTGCATAGTTAAAGGGTTCAAGACTTAGCCTAAGGGAATTACTGGATTTAGCTTGCCTTTTTTTTTAACTTCCTGGATATTTTTGAGATTATAATATAATTAAATCATTTTCCCTTCCCTTTCTTCCCTCCACACCCTTCCATATACTCCTCTTTGCTCTTGTTCAAATTCATAGCATTATAACAATTTATTGGTTATTGCATTCATTTATGCATATACATGTATATTTCTAAGTGTAACCTAGTGAACATATATTATGTTACTTGTATGCATGTCTTCAGTGCTAACTAACCATTTGTAGTGTGCTCTTCTCTGGGCAAGACTGTTTGTCTGTTTTTCAGTATTCTTGGTTGCCTTTAGTTTTTCGTTTAGGGTTGAGGACTCCTGGGCCTTTAGAATAGCTATTGTTGTTGTCTTTGTTTATTTTGGTAGTCCTGTTTGTGAGTTTATGGGTGAAGCTTGTGACATTGCTAGGAGAAAGTCTCATAGCATACTCCCTGAGCCTCTTCCATGATGTTCCCTGAACTTTCCCTGAGTATGGAAGTGCTTTGTTGATGTATTCACTGAAATACATCTGGACTCCACAACTCTATTTTGATTGGTGGATGTATTTTTCTGCAGTGGCCTTTTTATGTTGAAAAGAGAAGGTTCCTTGATGAGGGGTGAGTTCTACCCTTACCTCTGTGTATAAGGACAAATATTTAATATATAATTAGAGATTATGCTGGTTTAGTAAAGTGGCAGTTGTAGATTCTCCTTCAAGGTCCACCACTTCATTAGGCCTGGGTAGTTGCTTTGGTTTCTAGTATCAGGCATGATTTCTGTCATTTTGAGAATGTCTTAGTTCAACTAGAGAGCTTTTGGATACTTCCAAGGTACTGTACTCTTAAGGTTATTGTGCCAAGATAATTGTTGTGGTTCTGAGGTGCCATAGCTGGGTAGGACTATTGGCTGTTTACTTCTTTTACAAACTTGCTTGGTTCTTTCTGGTACCATGAAAGTTAGTCCTTAGTAAAGAGGTATTCAGGTTTGTTCTATCAGCTTGTCTTTGATGGGACCTCATGGTAGGTAACATTATAGTAGCAGGACACATGCAGCTGGGAGAGATGATAGAATAACCAAGGACTCACCAGAACTTTAAATCCTGTTGAGAACAGTTCACCTAGCAACATAAGACATCCCACTAGGCCCACTGCTTAGTATTGCCCCATTAAGGATCAAATTTCCAACACATGAAGGTGAAGGGAGTAAGCCTTATCAATCATATCCTAGTCTCGTTTAATGTTTTATTTTGAGACAGGATCTGAATAAGTTACCCAAGCTAGCCTTGAATTCACTGTATAGAGTAGATGTTTTGAATTGTGATCCTTCTGCCCCAGTCTCCCAAGTAGCTAGGATTGTACCAAGCCTAGCTTGTTCTCACTTGATCCTAATGAAAATACAGCCCAGGCTAAAACCTTCATATAATGGAATCTAAAGATTAGCAGTCAGGAACAACCAGTTTAGATATCTGCTTCCTGCCCAACACTTGCAGTTGTTTCTGATTTCCCTCATTTTGATACCATGACAATAAGTTCCTCACCAACACCAAACCAGTTACTGATTAATTCCTGAACTGTGAACTGAATTAATCTTTTTTCATTTAAGTTACCCAGACTCAGGATTGTTTGTTGTTTAATTTTAGATGTGTTTATTTTATGTGCACTAAGTGTTTCGTTTGCATGTATAGAAGTGTACCACATGTGTAGCTAGTATGGAGGCCGTAAGAAAAGGGTATCAGAGGGTATTGGAGCTCCTGGATCTAGAGTTCCAGATAGCTTATGTGCATGGGACTAAAATCTGGGTCCTCTGCAAGAGCAACAGCTGCTCTTAACTGCTGAGACGTTTTCCAGTCCCTTGTTTTTTGTTTTTGTTTGTTGCAGCAAAAACAAGTGAATACTAAATCCTAGCACTGCTGAATAAGGTCCATATTGACACTATACTTGAAAATGCAAAAGTGGCTGTGCAATTAGAGGTGGGCAGAGAATGGAAGAGTTTGGATCTAAAATACTGTAACCAGAGCATGTGATTCTAGGGACAGCTCAGCAGATGAGGAAGCAGGCCACTAGATAGAAATAAGGATCTGCCTAGAAATTGCAATAACAATGCCCTTGCTATGTTTATGCAGTAACAATACATTTGCTATAGCGTTGTAAAGAATGCAGTATGCAGTGTCTACAGAAGAACAATACCTTGCTACACTACTATAAAGAACTCACTCACATACCCTGTTGGTAGTTAGAGCTTTATGAAAAGTCAAAATTAGGAATTATGGACCAGTCTTTTGTAGCAGAAGAAATTTCTAACAAATCAACATCAAAAAGAGACTAATTGGGAAAACCTGTTCTTTATAGTGGTATGGCATGCCTAAGGTTATTGCTTATTCTGTATAGTCTTATATCACCTATATATTGTACTCTAAATGTAGACTAGGCAATGCCTCCAAATGGTTTGATTGTCCACAGATTTCTTAAGATTGCACTCTGGTGAACCAGAGTGTTTCTCTACACCATTAAAAATAAAAAGTCTTATTGCTTCTTGGCCTTTTGGCTAAGATCAAGTGTAAAAATAAAAAGTCTTGTTCACTCAGTGGATCCTGAGTAGAAGAGTCTAATAGGGCATTAGAGTAGTTTACAGAGATGACCCTTCTTTGGACCTCTGTACTTGGAGGAAGATTGGTCTTTATGGTAGAAAGGGTTGATTTTTGATTATATGTGAATTTAGGTATGTGCGGTTTCTTCTACATCTAAAATGTTTTTATCTGCCAACAGGTACAACTGTAACTGCACTAAAGTTGTTTAAGAATCTACCTGTAAGAAAGCAATTTTACTCAACAGCTAAAAAGTGTAAAGATGAACTAAAAAATGTACAAGACCTTCTCATAAGCTACGGTGTCATGAAACCTGACATAAGGATTATTTTTGTACATAATAAGGTGAGCATTATTATATTTTATAAGAAATTTTTGTAGCAATATAATGAAGAGATGGTATATCCGGTATTAATACATGACATGAAGTTGCCATATTCCACAACTGTACTTCATTTGTTGAAAGTCTAGCCCCATAGTAGGAAACTGGTCCTGTGGAGGTGAGTAGGCCATGAGGACCCCTCATAAATTGACTATGCAAAAGAAACCAGAAAAGCTGCTTCTGTCTTCTGTCACCGGAGGATGGGGAAAAGGAACCAGAAGTTGGCCTTTATCGTTAACCAAACCTGTTAATACCTCTTAATCTTGGCTTCTCCAACTCCCCTAACTATGAAAAGTAATGGTACAGTTTGTGGTATTATTTTTTAACCAACTCAAGGACAGCATATAGCTTTCTTTCTTCGCTCAAAAGTTTGGTCCACATCCTTCAGTTTTGTCTTTAGTGTATAAGGAACATTGAAGACCTGTGGGAAATCTAGTAGAACTTTACACTTTATAATACCTGCCATTAGTGATTCCCAGAGACTTTCATCAGAAACAGCTCTGGAGTGTGTCCCTTAGGCAGGTGAAGATGGGCAGCAGTTTTTCCCCATTTAAGACCCAGAGTTGCTTAAGATTTCTAAAGGCCACTCCAGCTCATTTATGGTATAATAAATCTTGGGGGAAACAAAGTTTTATATCTTTTCTGGACATTCATTTTACCTTGATTTCACATAAGCACATTGAAATAGTCAGTGGAAGGAGAGCAGATTTATAGCAGTAGATGGGAAATGGGGAATTAACCTTCAGTGATACCAGGATCCTTGGATTCCAGGTGCTTCAGTCTGCTGATGTCCTCACAGAACATGCCGATGAACTGGCAATGTACCAGTTTGTAGTTGTCCTCTGAACTGAACGCAGAGAAGTTTAATGTGTTGCTTAGAGTTACACAGTGGGTAAAGGGTTGAAATGGGATTGGAAACTGGCATACTCTGGAGTACAGGTCCTTCACTCAACTGAGGTCTTTTCCCACTTTGTACTGTGTTGTCCTCTCCATACTTTAGAATATTTGCAGGAGAGACCAGTGGAATGGGTTCCTTCTGATCTCTCTGGGCCAGTGCCCTGAGCAGACCTTGAGTGCAATCTCTGCAGCCAGTCCCACAACATTCATAGGAAGCTCCACTCCCAGGAGCTCTAACTTGCCTAGGATCATAGGATCAGAGGTGAGGAGGATACAACATCTGTCCCAACACAGGAAGTAGGAGGAACAAGGCACACAGGAACTCCGTCAGACCAGTGGCATGGGTTCCTTCTGGTATGTCTGGGCAGTTACCCTGAGTAGACCATGGGTGCAAACTCCACAACCAGTCCCACAACACCCAGAAGAAATTCCACTCCTAGGCACTTTTACTTGCCCAGGATCACAGGATCACAGGATCACAGAGACAGCTTGACTCTGAGGAGTTCAGACACAACCAGGATAACAAGAAGGACAGGCTCCAGTCAGATATAGTGAGGGCAAGTAGCACTAGAGATAACCAGATGGCAGGAGGCAAACATTAAGAACTTAAGCAACAGAAACCAAGGTTACTTGACATCATCAGAACCCAATTCTTCTACCATAGCAAGTCCTGGATACACCATCACACTGGAAAAGCAAGATTAGGATCTAAAAATCGCTTCTCATGATGATGATAGAGGACTTTAAGAAGGACATAAATGACTCCCTTAAAGAAATACAGGTAAACAGCTAGAAGTCCTTAAAGAGGAAGCACAAAAATCCCTTAAAGAATTGTAGGAAAACACAATCAAACAGGCAAAGGAAATGAACAAAACCATCCAGGATCTAAAAATGGAACTAGAAACAATAAAGAAATCACAAAGGGAGACAACCCTGGAGTTAGAAAACCTTGGAAAGGGATCAGGAGTCATAGATGCAAGCATCAGCAACAGAATACAAGAGCTAGAAGAGAGAATCTCAGGTGCAGAAGATACCATAGAAAAATTTGACACAATAGTCAAAAAAAATGCAAAAAGCAAAAGGCTCCTAACCCAAAACATCCAGGAAATCCAGGACACATTGAAAAGACCAAACCTAAGGATCATAAGTACAGAAGAGAGTGAAGATTCCCAACTTAAAGGGCCAATAAATATCTTCAACAAAATTATAGAAAAAAACTTCCCTAACCTAAAGAAAGAGATGCCCATGAACATACAAGAAGCCTGCAGAACTCCAAATAGACTAGACCAAAAATGAAATTCCTCCCATCAAATAATAATCAAAACACCAAATGCACAAAACAAAGAATATTAAAAGCCGTAAGGGAAAAAGATCAAGTAACCTATAAAGGCAGGCCTATCAGAATTATACCAGCCTTCTCACCAGAGACTATGAAAGCTAGAAGATCCTTGGCAGATGTCATTCAGACCCCAAGAAAACACAAATGCCAGCCCAGGCTACTGTACCCAGCAAAATTTTCAATTACCATAGACAGAGAATTCCATGACAAAACCAAATTTACACAATGTCTTTCTACAAATCCAGCCCTACAGAGGATAATGGATAGAAACACCAATGCAAGGAGGGAAACCAAACCCTAGAAAAAACAAGAAATTAACCTTTCAACAAACCCACACTAACATAATTCTACATCTAACAACAAAAGAGGAAGTAACACTTTTCCTTAATATCTCTTAATGTAAAAATTAATATTACCAACATATCCTAATTGATTGAAATTTAAAAATATGAGGGATTAGAAATTTGTTGACTGTCACCCAGTGGTCTCTCTAATTTGGTAATTGGAAAGATATATCCAATATTGTACAATCTATATACACTTTCTGCTTGTTTGTATGTGACAGTATCTTGTTGTATGCCATATCATGCTCTTAAAATCATGCTTCTCCTATCTCAGCCTCTCTATAAGTAGGATTGTTTAATTGATGTTACACTGTAGTATGGTTTTCAGAACAGCTTACATATTTCAAAATTATTTATACAGCCAAAAGAAACATAGACAATTAATTTGGGAGGTGGCTTGTAAGAGAACACCAAAGAGTGAGACTGAATGTTTTGCTTGATATTTATGATTATTGTATCAATTTTCAAGAAGACGACCTTATAAGTTACTCTTTTTCTGAGATGAATGATTTTCAAAATCATCACAGCCAATGAACCATAATCTTACCCTTACCTAATGTCTGTGCCACCCTCCAAGCAGAACCATTGTTCATTAAAACAGTTGATGAATGACTTCATGGAGAGACCATCTTAATACACACACCATTTCTTAAATGAATGTAACCTCTTCCCTGTGGGCTGAGAATGATGACAATCACTCAAGTCAAATAGCTTTGACCATAGCAGGAAATCTGTATCCAAATAAGTGTGTCTACAATTCATTCCTTGGCACAGCAGAACTGTCAACTCTTAGCTTAGCTACTATGGAAGTAAAATCCTTTGGTGATGTGAGAGACAATGTCTAAACTCCAATGTCTAAAAATTGTTCTTATTTTGGGTTTATACCACAATAAGAGCCAAGATTTTAAGCTCAAGTTAAAACAAAACAAACAAACAAAAAAAACCTATCTTTTTATGTTCATTTAATAACATGTCCATCATTTTTTATTATTGTTATAAAATATATATTGTGTTGAATATAATAAAAAATAAAAATAAAAATTATTTAAAAAAATAAGACTATTTGCAGTAACTGAAGGAAACAGTATTACCTGAGTGTGTATGAGGAACATGAAGCTCAGAGTGACAAAGGAATTCATTCTTTTTAGGTATAAAAATGTATTCTATAATTCCATAGCAACTTCTATTAACCATTTTATTCACCTATATTTCAAATCATTCCCTCTTCTCACCCCCCCCACAACCCCCCCATCCTATTCCCCTTCTCCCCCTCCCCTTTGCCTCTATGAGAGTGCCCCACCCACTCACCCATTCCTGCCTCACCCTTCTAGCATACACATGCACTGGGGCATCAGGCCTCCCTTCCCTCCCATTGATGTCTGATAAGGCCATCCTGTGCTACATATGTATCTGGAGTCCTGGCTCCCTCCATGTATATTCTTTGGTTGGTGGTTTAGACCCTTGGAGTTCTGGGAGTCCAGTTAGTTTATATTGTTCTTCCTATAGGGTTGCAATTCCCTTCAGCTACTTCAGTCCTTTCCCTAGCTCTTCTGTTGGGGTCCCCAGGACTCAGTCCTATGGTTGGCTGTGAATATCTGCATCTGTATTGGTCTGGTGATGGTAGAACCTCTCAGAAAACAGCTATGTCTGCAAGTGCTTCTTGGCAGCAGCAATAGTGTGGAGGTTTGGTGTCTGTAGATTGGATGGATCCCTAGTTGGGGTGGTCTCTGGATGGCCTTTCTTTCAGTTCCTATTCCATTTTTTGTCCCTGTCTTTCCTTTGGACAGGAACATTTCCGAGTTAAAAATTTTGAGATGCTTGGGAGGCTGCCTCTCTCAACTGGGGGTCATGCCTTCCTAATGGAGGTTGTCTCTACAGGTTGTACCTCCCCCTTTGTTGAGTATTTCTTGGGTCCTGGGAGCCTCTCACTACCCTGGAGTCTCGGACTCTCTAGTGGCTACCCACAATTCCCCATCCCACCCTGCTGCATGTTTCTATTTTATTTCCTGACCCTCTGTACTTCTCTCCTGTTCCTTCCAATATCTGTTCTGTCCCCATTTTCTTCCCCTCCTCTCTCCCTCCTAGATCCCTCCCTCCCTCTGTGATTATTTTTCTCCCTTCTATGAAGGATTGAAACATCTACACTTCGGTCTTCCTTCTTAAGCTCCATATGGTTTATGGGATGTATCATGGGTATTTTGGGCTTTGGGGCTAATATCCATCTATCAGTGAGTACATACCATGTGTTTTCTTTTGTGTCTGGGTTACCTTACTCAGGATGATATTTTCTAGTTCTTTTCATTTGCCTGCGAATTTCATGAAGTCATTGTTTTTAATAGCTGAACAGTAACTTCATTGTGTAAGCATACCACATTTTCTATATCCATTCTTCTGTTAAAGGGCATCTGGGTTGTTTCCAGCTTCTGGCTATTTAAATAAGGCTGCTATGAACATACTGGAACATGTGTCCTTGTTATATGTTAGAGAATCTTTTGGGTTTATGTCCAGTAGTGGTAGCTATTTTCATTTTCTGAGGAACCACTAGATTGATTTGCAAAGTAATTTTACCAGCTTGCAGTTCCACCTGCAATGGAGGAGTGTTCTTCTTGGTCTGCATCCTCACCAGTATCTGCTTTCACCTGAGTTTTGGATCTTAGCCATTCTGATTCTTGTGAGGTGGAATTTCAGGGTTGTTCTGATTTACATTTCCCTGATGACTAAGGATGTTGAACTTTTCTTTAAGTGCTTCTCAGCCATTTGAGATTCTTCAGTTGAGAATTCTCTGTTTAGCTCTGTACCTCATTTTTTAATAGGGTTATTTGTTCCTCTGGTGTCTTAAACTCCAGATTCTTAAATTCTTTGTATATTTTGAATATTAGCCCTCTTTGGTTGTAGGATTGATAAAGATCTTTTCCCAATCTGTTCATTGCCATTTTGTCCTATTGACAATGTCCTTTGCCTTACAGAAGCTTTTCAATTTCATGAAGTCCCATTTATCAGTTGTTGATCTTAGAGCATGAGCCCTTGGTGTTCTGTTCGGGAAATTTTCCCCTGTGACATTGTACTAGATTTTTTCCACTTTCTCTTCTATTAGATTCAGCAAGCATATCTGATTTTAAGTTCTAGCTAGAGCAATTAGGCAACAAAAGGAGTTCAAAAGGATACAAATTGGAAAGGAAAAAGTCAACATGTCACTATTTGAAGATGATATGAAAGTATACATAAGTGACTGCAAAAATTCCACCAGAGAACTTCTACAGCTGATAAACAACTTCAGCAAAGTGGCTGGATATAAAATTAACTCAAACAAATCAGTAGTCTTCCTCTACTCAAAGGATAGATGGGTTGAGAATTTAGGGAAAAGACGTAATAGTCACAAATAATGTAAAATACCTTGGTGTGACGCTAAGCAAACAAGTGAAAGATCTGTATGACAAAAACGTCAAATCTCTGAAGGAAATCGAAGAAGACCTCAGAAGATGGAGAGATCTTCCATGCTCATGGATCGGCTGGATTAACATTGTAAAAATGGCCATTTTAGCAAAAGCAATCTATAGATTCAATGCAATCACCATCAAAATTCCAACTCAATTCTTCACAGAGATAGAAAGAGCAATTCTCAAATTCATCTGGAATAACAAAAAACCAGGATAGCAAAACTATTCTCAATAATAAAAGAGCTTCTGTGGGAATCAGCATCCCTGACCTCAAGCTGTAGTGCAGAGCAATAGTAATAAAAACTGCATGGTATTGGTACAGAGACAGGCAGATAGATCAATGGAATAGAATTGAAGACACAGAAATAGATCTACACACCTATGGTCACTTGATCTTTGACAAAGAAGCCAAAACCATCCAGTGGAAAAAAGATAGCCTTTTCTACAAATGTCAATGGTTCAACTGGTGGTTAGCATGTAGAAGACTGCAAATTGATCCATTCTTATTTCCTCATACAAAGTTCAAGTCCAAGTAAACAAATAATTCTTTCATATGTTTTAGTGAGTTCAACCATGATGTTTAACAAATTATTTCTTTTATTATAATATTTAGTATATTTTAATACAGACTATAATACAATATAATTTTATTTCTTCCCTCAGCTCACTGTAAAATCCCTCCTTATGCCCCTCTTTTCTGTCTTTGTATGGCTTCACCTCTTTTTCATTAATTTTTACATGCATATATGTATGTACGTATATATTCTTAAATACATTTGCTTGTGTCTTCAGTTTTTACTAACTTGTCAGAAGAATCTTTATTTTCATGCCATGTGAAACAATTATGATCAAAATCTTTAGTCATCTTAAAAAAGAAAAAATTAAGATGTGTCAGCCCCCTGTTCGTGCTGGCAGAGAGCTCTACCACATGGTACCTTGAGACCCTTCCAGATCTGCTGTGCTGAGACGCCTCGGGTTGTTGATGGACAGACTCATCCTGCTAAAATAACCCTGTGACCTCTGGATCCAGAAGACATTTAGTAATTAGAAGTTAAATGTCTCTAAGAAAAGAGCAAGGTCAAAAGAAACATAATTAGTAAGTGGAGACTGATTAAAAAAAATAAGAAATGAAGAGAAATCAAAATTACACATTCATTACAAAAGCATGACTACATGTAAAGATAACAATTTAAATAGAAAATAAGGAGGAGGTAAGAGGATAGTGAAAGTGAGAATAACAAAACAATTTGATAGTATGAAGAGTTCTTACTCATTTAGAATTGGATATATATCTTCTGAGTTTTTAGGTTTATGTCATTTTCTTAACCAATGTTGGATTATCCTAATATGCATTTTTTTTCTGAGAAGGGAAAATAGTATTTTTGTAATGTGCTATATTTTATTGTGGGGAGACGGGGAACACAGAATCTGAAGCAAATTCAAGTTCTTCTGTGGCCTTCAGCCATTTCAGGAGTAGTTGAGATCTAGCCTGTGTGTTGAGAATATTCTACCATGAACAAAGCAGGTAATTACCCCAAATCTAACGGTAAAATAGTCATGGCATTGACACTTTAACTAAATCTGTACACTAAGCCTTGCTCTATTCTCAGCTGTTCCTTGAAAGTATCATGCTCACTTTCATCACTCTGTTTCTGTGAAGAATTTTTGTCTTTGTTTAAAACTTAAGTATAATGATGCTGATGAGTTTACTGTTTCTTCATTAGAAGCAAACAGTCATATTGCGCATAATATGAGAAGTACCCTTGATATTTTGATAACTTGGATTAGCTGGTGTTCCCTCTTTTTATGAAGGTTTAACCTGCCAACACATTCTTTGAATACTGATAATGTTGATGTTCTTGCCAGTATGGTTATGTTAGAAAGAAGTATTTTTCTTCTTTCATCACCACGTTCCTTGAAAGCATATTGAATAATGAGATAGCCAGAGAGGATTCAGGGAGTTTATTTAAAGTGAGAGGAGCACTACAATTTTAGGTTTAGTCAAAAGGACTAAGTCATGCTGCCCTGCTCTATGAGGTGTTGCATATACATTAGTAAAAAACGCTATTTTAGTGTGATAACATTGTAATTACTGATTATTGCATATGAACAAAAATAAGTTTGTAGAACACTAGTTTAGATTATGTTATATTCATGATTTCTAGTGAGGGCTACTCAGGGCTAGGGTTAGGACAATTTGTGAATGTTTTTTTCTTTTTCCTCCTATTGTTGCTTTTGTTTAAAATAATCTTTTCTCATGTAATATATCCCCCTCCCCTCCTTCTAGCCACCTCCCATATCCCCTTGCCTACAGATCCACTGGTACTCCAGTTCTCTTCAGAAAACAGTCCTCCCAGGGATGCCAGTCAAACATGAAATAGCAAGATGCATTAAAACAAAACCCAAACTCTCATATTTGTTTCCAGTTTCTAGCTATTATGAATAAGGCCACTGTGAACCCAGTTGAGCAAGTGTCCTCATGGTAGGATGGAGGGTCTTTTGTGTATATGCCCAAGAGTGGTATAGCTGAGTCTTGAAGTAGATCGATTCCAAATTTTGTGAGAAACCTCCATGTTGGTTTCTATAGTGGCTGTATAAATTTGCATTCCCCTAGGAAATGGAGGGGTGTACCCTTGCCCCACATGCTTGCCAGCATGAGCTGTCACATATGTTACTGATCTTAACCATTTTGACAGATATAACATAGAATCTCACAGTAGTTTTGATTTGCATTTCCCCAATAGCTAAGAATGTTGAACATTTCTCTAAGTGTTTCTCAGCCATTTGAGATTCTGTTATTGAGAATTCTCTATTTCAGTCTGTCCCCCATTTTTAATTGGATTTTTTTGGTTGGTTGATACCTAGTTTCTTGAGTTCTTTATATATTTTGGAAGTTAGCCCTGTGTCAGATGTAGAATTAGTGAAAGTCTTTTCGCATTCTGTAGGCTGCCATTTTGTCTTATTGATGGTGTCTTTTGATTTTCAGAAGCTTTTTAGCTTCATGAGGTCTCATTTATTAATTGTTGCTCTTAGTGCTTATACTATTGGTGTTCATTCTGTTCAGGAAGTTGTTTGCTGTGCCATTGTGTTTAAGGCTATTCCCTACATTCTTTTCTATCAGGTTCAATGTGTTTGGTTTTGTTTTGATGTCTTTGATCCATTTGGACCTAAGTTTTGTACAGTTTGGTAGATATGGATCTATTTGCATTCTTCTACATGTAGACATCAGGTTAGACCAGCACCATTTGTTTGGGGGTCTGTTTAAATTCAACATAACTCAGATACTAGGCCAATGTAGATGACAAAAATTTATTCTAATCAAGCTGCTACTGATTCATCAAGGCTACATAACAGACTAGGAAGCTGAACTGTGACCCTCAAGGCACATTGTATAGCATATTTAAAGGATAAAATCATAAATCAAGGGGGAGCAAGGTAGAGTGTAGCATTGTCCAATTATATTTTGACATGAAGGATTGAACAAGGGAGTTTCTCTCAGTCAGAATAGGAATATGTTCCTGGGCCTGGGAACATGAACTTAATTTGACTCTGCCAGCAAGATGTCCTTGAGATGTCTGGATTCAGATAACTGTCTCCTTACAAGTTGTTCCTGAGATGTCTTGATTCAGACAACTGTTTACTTACAACAGAAATTGTTCAGCTATTGGGAAGACCTCAACACCCCTAGGGCCTGAACTTAGTTTCTCCCTGTTATGGAGTCTGAAAACAAAATGGTAGTACTTAGAATAAATTCTCTTTGTTTGTTTCCAACATGTTGAAGATGCTTTCTTTTGTTCAGTGTGTGTTTCTGGCTTCTTTATTAAAAAAAAAAATCAGATGTCCATAAGTATGTGGAATTACATCTAGGTCTACGATTCAATTCCATTGATGAACAAGTCTTTTTATGACAATATTTGGTTTTTATTGCTATAACTCTATAGAAGGTGTGTGTGTGTGTGCGCGCGCGCATGTGCGCGCGCGCGCTTCCCTTTTGATTTTGCTAGTGTAAATTTATTTCCTGTGTTTTATGGGTGCAGTTAACCTTTTTGGGTAGAAGCTTTCTTTCTAGTGTCTTCTATAGAGCTGGATTTATAGTGGATATTGTTTATATTTGACTTTATCGTAGATTATCTTTTTTTCTCAGTCTATGGTGATTGAAAGTTTTGCTGAGTGTAGTAGTCTGACCTGATATCAGTGGTTTCTTCCAGTCTTCAGGATATCTGTTGAGACCCTTCTGAGTTCTAGAGTTTCTGTTGAGAAGTCAGGTGTAAGTCTGATAGGTCTGCCTTTATATGTTACTTGGCCTTTTTTCCTGCAACTGTTAATATACATACTTTGTTCTGTATGCTTAGTGTTTTGATCATTATGTGGCAAGGGGACTTTATTTTCTGGTCCAATCTGTTTGGAGTTTTGTGTACTTCTTGTATCTTAGTTAAATTGTCTTCTATGATTTTCTTGAAAATATTTTCTGGGCCATTGATTTGGGATTCTTTCCTTCTATTCTTAGGTTTGGTCTCTTCTTATGTCTCAGATTTCCTGGATGTTTTGTGTTAGGAATTTTTTTTAGGTTTAACACTTTCTTTAAGCCATATATGTTGTGGATTTGGTTTATTGCTTATATTATGTTAATTGGGTTCCCAAATAACATGAGAATTCACACATCTACATGTAAGACAATGTGGGTCTCTGCCCCCAGTTAGCTCTAATTGCTAAATAAAGTTGTCAGTGGCCAATGGGTGAGCAGGTAGACAGAGGCGGGTCTTGAGGTTCCCAGTGAGGAACAGAGTTGGGGGGGGGAGGGAAAGAGAGGAGAGAAAAAGAGAGAGAGAGAGAAGAGAGGAGCACAGAGAGAGAGAGAGAGAGAGAGAGAGAGAGAGAGAGAGAGAGAGAGAGAGAGAGAGAGAGGCGCAGAGCCACAATGGCAATGCAAGGGAAGCAGGAAGATCAGGCTTGAGAGCTGTAGAATCACAAGCATACAACCATGTAAGAGCCAGGGACTAGTGGCCACAAGGACCACCCTGCCTACTCAAATAGGGTCTCGGGTAGCAAAGATGGAGTATAGATTTTAGTAAGTTACAATTCAGGAGTATTGGCGGGGAGGCGTTAACAGTGTGGAAGTTTATGAGTGGATATATATAGGAAAGGATGAAAAACATATATATGTATGTATGTATATGTTTATGTGTGTATGTGTGTATACACATTTATACACACATATAAACACATATAAATGATATGTATATATATATATACACATATAAATGATTTCTAGGTTCAAGTATTTGTCTATACTAATAAGAGTTCCTCCGGTCTTCAGTTACTTGATAGATAACTTGAATGTCCTCCAACTCCTCCGTAGTGTGTTCCCTGTATTTAAAGTGTGTTATTCACACCTCACTTCCATTCCACCTCCCTTGTTTAGCAGCAGCTGGCTATGAGAGAATGGGAAGTGTCGGCCTGGGATACATAGTTCAAGGTGGTAAGTTAAATGAATTTGCTGATCTTAAAATCAACATACATAAGTATTTTAAACACTCTGTCCTCTCAAATTTTCTCTAGACTTATTATCAAAATGATTTTTTTAAAGGATTTATTCATTTCTATTCCCTAGTGACCTCAGATTTTTAGTTTCTTTTCACTTTTTTTTTGCATCTTTGATTTTATTTATTTGATCTTTTATGCAACAGGACCATATTGATCCTATTATTATGGGTCTCTAATACATCTTGAGATCTGGATTGACATTCCCCACAACCTTTTGGTTGTATTGTCATTCTGGGGTCATTTGTAGTTCCATATGAATGTTAGGTTTTTTTTCTATTTACATGAAGAATGAGATGAGGATTTTGTTTGGGATTGAATAAAATCTATAAAAAGCTTTAGTATAATATTCATTCATTTGGTGTAATATTCATTTTACCAATCCAGGAGCATTACAGTGTCTTTATCTCTTTCTTCAGAGGTTTAAAGCTTTCATTGTAGATTCCTATCACTTCTTTGTTGTTCATTCCCAAGTATTTTATTTTCTTTGAATGTATGGTGAAGTGCCCATGATCTCTCATTTTTTTTTTTTTTTTTTTTGTGGTTCATAGTGCTTCCTGATTTTCTTTTTTTTTTTCTTTTTTTTTTTTTAATTTAATTTTATTTTATTTTTTTAATTTACATTCCAAATCACTTCCCCTTTCCCGTTTCCTCCCTCCCCGAAAGTCCCATAAGCCCCCTTCCCTCCCTCTTTTCTCCGTTCAACCCCCTCTCATTACTCTGTCCTGGCGTTCCCCTACATCCAGTCTTTCCAGGACCAGGGGTCTCTCCTTCCATCTTTTTAGAAATCTATTGATATGCTGATTGTGTCTAGGGTATTCTGAGATTCTGGGTCAATATACCCTTATCAGTGACTTCATACCATGTGTGATCTTTTGTGATTGGGTTACCTCACTAAGGATGATATTTTCAAGTTCTGACCATTTGCCTAGGAATTTCGTGAATTCATTGTTTTTAATTGCAGAGTAGTATTCCATTGTGTAAATATACCACATCTTCTGAATCCATTCCTCCGTTGAGGGACATCTGGGTTCTTTCCAGCTTCTGGCTATTATAAATAAGGCTGCTATGAATATAGTGGAGCATGTGTCCTTATTGCATGCAGGTAAAGTCTCTGGGTATATGCCCAGGAGTGGTATAGCCGGATCCTCCGGAAGTGTCATGCCCAGTTTTCTGAGGAGCCGCCAGACTGCTTTCCAGAGTGGTTGTACCAGCCTGCAATTCCACCAGCAGTGGAGGAGTGTTCCTCTTTCTCCACATCCTCGCCAACAACTGCTGTCTCCTGTGTTTTTGATCTTAGCCATCCTGACTGGTGTGAGATGGAATCTCAGGGTTGTTTTGATTTGCATTTCCCTAATGACTAAGGATGATGAACATCTTTTTAGGTGCTTCTCAGCCATTAGATATTCTTCAGGTGAGAACTCTTTGTGGAGCTCTGTACCCCATTTTTTAATAGGGTTACTTGCCTCTCTGGAGTTTAACTTCTTGAGTTCTTTGTATATCTTGGATATTAGCCCTCTGTCGGATGTAAGGTTGGTAAAGATCATTTCCCAGTTAGTTGGTTGCCGCTTTGTCTTTTTGACGGTGTCTTTTGCCTTGCAAAAACTTTGTAATTTAATGAGGTCCCATTTGTCTATTCTTGATCTTAGAGTATAAGCTATTGGAGTTCTGTTCAGGAAATTCTCCCCTGTGCCCATATGTTCAAGGTTCTTCCCTAGTTTCCCTTCTATTAGTTTCAGTGTGTCTGGTTTTATGTGGAGATCTTTGATCCACTTAGAATTGAGCTTAGTGCAAGGAGATAAGGATGGGTCAATTTGCATTCTTCTGCATGTTGACCTCCAGCTGAGCCAGCACCATTTGTTGAAAAGGCTATCTTTTTTCCACTGGATGGTTTTAGCTCCTTTGTCAAAGATCAAGTGACCATAGGAGTGTGGATTCATTTCTGGGTCTTCAATTCTGTTCCATTGATCTACATGTCTGTTACTGTACCAATACCATGCAGTTTTTAACACTATTGCTCTGTAGTACAGCTTGAGGTCCGGGATACTGATTCCCCCAGAGGTTCTTTTACTCTTGAGAATAGTTTTAGCTATTCTGGGTTTTCTGTTATTCCAGATGAATTTTTGAATTGCTCTTTCTAACTCTATGAAGAATTGAGTTGGGATTTTGATGGGGATTGCATTGAATCTGTGTATTACTTTTGGTAAGATGCTCATTTTTACTATATTAATCCTGCCAATCCATGAGCATGGCAGATTTTTCCATCTTCCGAGGTCTTCTTCAATTTCTTTCTTCAGAGACTTGAAGTTCTTGTCATACAGATCTTTCACTTGTTTGGTTAGCGTCACGCCAAGATACTTAATATGGTTTGTGGCTATCGTAAAGGGTATTATTTCTCTTACTTCTTTCTCAGCCTGCTTATCCTTTGAGTATAGGAAGGCTTCTGACTTGCTTGAGTTGATTTTATATCCGGCCACTTTGCTGAAGTCGTTTATCAGCTGTAGGAGTTCTCTGGTGGAGTTCTTTGGGTCGCTTATGTATACTATCATATCGTCTGCAAATAGTGATAGTTTGACTTCTTCCTTTCCAATTTGTATCCCTTTGACCTCTTTTTCTTGTCTAATTGCTCTAGCTAGAACTTCAAGTACTATATTGAAAAGATATGGAGAGAGAGGGCAGCCTTGTCTAGTCCCTGATTTTAGTGGGATTGCTTCAAGTTTCTCTCCGTTTAGATTGATGCTGGCTACTGGTTTGCTGTAAATTGCTTTTACTATGTTTAGATATGGGCCTTGAATTCCTGATCTTTCCAAGACCTTTAGCATGAAAGGATGCTGAATTTTGTCAAATGCTTTCTCAGCATCTAATGAGATGACCATGTGGTTTTTTTCTTTGAGATTGTTTATGTAGTGGATTACATTGATGGATTTCCTTATATTGAACCATCCCTGCATCCCTGGGATGAAGCCTACTTGATCGTGGTGAATGATCGTTTTGATGTGTTCTTGGATTCGGTTGGCAAGAATTTTATTGAGTATTTTTGCATCGATATTCATAAGAGAGATTGGCCTGAGATTCTCTTTCTTTGTCGGATCTTTGTGTGCTTTTGGTATTAGTGTAATTGTGGCTTCATAGAACGAGTTGGGTAGTGTTCCTTCTGTTTCTATTTTGTGGAACAGTTTGAAGAGTATTGGTGTTAGGTCTTCTTTGAAGGTCTGATAGAATTCTGCACTAAAACCATCTGGACCTGTGCTTTTTTTGGTTGGAAGACTTCCAATGACAACTTCTATTTCTTCAGGGGTTATAGGACGGTTTAGATGGTCTATTTGATCCTGATTTAATTTTGGTACTTGGTATCTGTCAAGGAAATTGTCCATTTCCTCAAGATTTTCTAGTTGTGTTGAATACAGGTTTTTGTAGTAGGATCTGATGATTTTTTGAATTTCCTCAGTTTCTGTTGTTATCTCTCCCTTTTCGTTTCTGATTTTATTAATTTGGATACTATCTCTGTGCCCTCTGGTTAGTCTGGCTAAGGGCTTATCTATCTTGTTGATTTTCTCAAAGAACCAACTCCTCGTTTTGTTGATTCTTTGTATGGTTTTATTTGTTTCTACTTGATTGATTTCAGCCCTGAGTTTGATGATTTCCTGCCTTCTACTCCTCTTTGGTGTATTTGCTTCTTTTTGTTCCAGGGCTTTCAGGTGTGCCATTAAGCTGTTAGTGTATGCTGTCTCCCGTTTCTTTTTGGCGGCACTCAGGGCTATGAATTTTCCTCTTAGCACTGCTTTCATTGTGTCCCATAAGTTAGGGTATGTTGTGCCTTCATTTTCATTAACTTTCAAAAAGTCTTTGATTTCTTTCTTTATTTCCACCTTGACCAAGTTATCATTGAGTAGAGCATTGTTCAGCCTCCATGTGTACGTGGGTTTTCTTTTGTTTTTGTTGCCATTGAAGACCACCCTTATTCCATAGTGATCTGATAGGAGGCATGGGATTATTTCTATCTTCTTGTATCTGTTGAGGTCTGATTTGTGACCAATTATATGGTCAATTTTGGAGAAGGTACCATGAGGAGCTGAGAAGAAGGTGTATTCTTTAGCTCTAGGATGAAATGTTCTATATATATCAGTTAGTTCCATTTGGTCCAAGGCTTCAATTAGATTCACTGTGTCCCTGTTTAGTTTCTGCTTTCCTGAACGATCCATTTCAGAGAGCGGGGTGTTGAAGTCACCCACTATTATTGTGTGCGGTGCGATGTGTGCTTTGAGTTTTAGTAAAGTTTCTTTTACGAATGAGGGTGCCCTTGCATTTGGAGCATAGATATTCAGGATTGAGAGTTCTTGATGGTGGATTTTTCCCTTGATCAGTATGTAGTGTCCTTCTGTGTCTTTTTTGATGACTTTGGGTTGAAAATCAATTTTATCCGATATTAGGATGGCTACTCCACCTCGTTTCTTGGGGCCATTTGCTTGTAAAATTGTTTTCCAGCCTTTTACTCTGAGGTAGTGTTTGTCTTTGACACTGAGGTGCGTTTCCTGCATGCAGCAAAATGCTGGGTCCTGTTTACGTATCCAGTCTGCTAGTCTATGTCTTTTAATTGGGGAATTGAGACCATTGATATTAAGAGAGATTAAGGCATAGTGATTATTGCCATCTGCCATTCTTGATGCTATCTTTATGTTTGAGTGGTTATCTACTTTTGGGTTTGATTCAAGAAGGTTATTATCTCATTTTTTCCAGGGTGTTGTTTCTCTCCCTGTATTGGAGGTTTCCACCTATTATCCGTTGCAGGGCTGGATTTGTGGAAAGATATTGTGAAAATTTGGTTTTATCATGGAATATCTTGGTCTCTCCATCTATGGTGATTGAGAGTTTTGCTGGGTATAGTAGTCTAGGCTGGCATTTGTGCTGTCTTAGTGTCTGCATGAGATCTGCCCAGGATCTTCTGGCTTTCATAGTCTCTGGTGAGAAGTCTGATGTGATTCGGATAGGTCTTCCTTTGTATGTTACTTGGCCCTTTTCTCTTACTGCATTTAGTATTCTTTCTTTGTTTAGAACATTCGGTGTTTTGATTATTATGTGACGGGAGGTATTTCTGTTCTGGTCCAGTCTGTTTGGAGTTCTGTAGGCTTCTTGTATGTTCATCGGCATCTCTCTCTTTAAGTTAGGGAAGTTTTCCTCCATAATTTTGTTGAAGATGTTTACTGGCCCTTTAAGTTGCAAATCTTCACTCTCATCTATACCTATAATCCTTAGGTTTGGTCTTCTCATTGTGTCCTGGATTTCCTGGATGTTTTGGGTTACGCGTTTTTTGCATTTTGCATTTTCTTTGACTGTTGAGTCGATGCTTTCTATGGAATCTTCAGCACCTGAGATTCTTTCTTCCATCTCTTGTATTCTATTGTTGATGTTTGCATCTATGACTCCTGATTTCTTCCCAAGGTTTTCTATCTCCAAAGTTGTCTCCCCTTTGTGATTTCTTAGTTGTTTCTACTTCCTTTTTTAGTTCCTGGATGGATTTGCTGAGATCCTTCACTTGTTTGTTTGTATTTTCCTGTATTTCTTTAAGGTATTTTTGCATTACCTCTTTCAGGATTTCTTCCTGATGACCCACGTTCTCCTGCATTTCTCTGAGCGATTTTTGTGTTTCCTCCTCATGGGATTCCATCTGTTGATCCATCGTCTCCTGCATTTCTTTAAGCAGTTCTCGTGTTTCCTTTGTAAGGGCATCTAACCGTTGATTCATTTCTTTAAGCAATTTTTGTGTTGCCTCCTTATGGGCATCCGTCTGTTGACCCATATTCTTCTGCATTTCTTTATGCAAATTTTGTGATTCCTTTGTGAGTGCATCTACCCGTTGATTCATCTCGTTAAGCGATTTTTGTGTTGTCTCCTTGTGCGCCTCCATCTTTTGATCCATGTTCTCCCGCATTTCTCTAAGCGATTTTTGTGTTTCCTTTGTAAGGGCTTCTAACCGTTGATTCATGGTCTCCTGTAACTCTTTATGAGATTTATTTGTGTCCTTCTTGTGATCCTCTAATAGCATCATGAGAAGTGATTTTAAATCCAGATCTTGTCTTTCGGGTGTGGTGGGGTATCCAGGACTTGCTGCTGTTGGAGAGTTGGGTTCGGATGGTCCCACATTACTTTGATTACTGTTAGTAACATTCCTACGTTTGCCTTTTGCCATCTGGATACCTCTGGTGTTAGTTGGTCCTGCTGCCACTGGCTGTTGGTTGGACCTCCTGTGAGCCTGCAAAGCTATTTCTGCCCCCCCTGGATTACCAGGATTCCCCTGGCACCGATTTCTGGGGCCTGCCTGCTCCTGAGTGACTTTGGAGCCCTAATGTGCTTTGCCCCAAGTGATCTTATATTGGGGAGGCCTTGCACATCTAAAGGCTCAGCCTAGTGGATTCCTGGAGCAGAGGTCGCCAAAGGGAGGCTGGCAGGCTCCTGCCCTGTGCAGGGGTGTGTGATCTCTCCTGGGGGGGGGGAGGGGGCGTCCCTCTGCCAGGCAGAAGTCCCACAGCAGATCTGGCGAGCTGGTCACTGCAGATCAGCCCAGCACCTGGGAGCAGGTTACACACAAGCTGCCTGAACCCGAAGCGATATTATGCCTGTCTGTCTCTGAGCCTGGTGGTCCCAACTACCTGGTCACTGGAGCAAAGATGGCGGAGGGCACTCTCCGTGGCGCTGCTCACCCTGTGGTCACGATGGCCCGCCGATCTGGCACCCAGACGACCACAGCGCCAACCCGCCCTCGGGCACAGAAGGAAGCCCCAACAGGCCGTGTCCCAAGTGATGTTATATCGGGAGGAGAGCCTGGGTACCGGTCTCTCCAGCGCAGTCCGCGGGAACAGAGGTCACGGAAGGGAAGCTGGCAGGCTCCCTCCCTGCGCGGGGTCCCTCCACCAGGCAGAAGGTCCCACCGCGGAACTGGCGCGCTGGTTACTGCAGATCAGCCCAGCACCTGGGAGCAGGTTACACACAAGCTGCCTGAAACCGAAGCGATATTATGCCTGTCTGTCTCTGAGCCTGGCGGTCCCAACTACCTGGTCACTGGAGCAAAGATGGCGGAGGGCAGTCTCCGTGGCGCCGCTCACCCTGTGGTCACGATGGCCCGCCGATCTGGCACCCAGACGACCACAGCGCCAACCCGCCCTCGGGCACAGACGGAAGCCCCAACAGGCCGTGTCCCAAGTGATGTTATATCGGGGGGAGAGCCTGGGTACCGGTCTCTCCAGCGCAGTCCGCGGGAACAGAGGTCACGGAAGGGAAGCTGGCAGGCTCCCTCCCTGCGCGGGGTCCCTCCACCAGGCAGAAGGTCCCACCGCGGAACTGGCGCGCTGGTTACTGCAGATCAGCCCAGCACCTGGGAGCAGGTTACACACAAGCTGCCTGAAACCGAAGCGATATTATGCCTGTCTGTCTCTGAGCCTGGCGGTCCCAACTACCTGGTCACTGGAGCAAAGATGGCGGAGGGCCGATCTCTCATTTTTTAATATTTGATGTTGATGTGTAGAAAAGCTATTGATTAGTCCATATTGAATCTGTATGCTGCCACATTGCTGAATTTGTTATTTCTAGAAATTTTCTGGTCAAATTCTTGAGATCTCTAATGTCTAGCACCATGTCCACTGTAAATAGGAATAGTTGGTTATCTTCTTTCCTGATTGTATACCTTTAATTTCCTTCTCTTGCTTATTGCCTCAGCTGTAATTTGAAAACAGTACTACTTTAAAAATAACTAGTACTATTGAAAAATGATCGGGAATACTGGGTGTCCCTGTCTCATTACTGAATTCAGAGGGATTGATTCAATCTTTTCTCCATTTCAGATGATGTTAGCTGTGGGTTTCTCATATACAGCTTTTTCCTAGACTGAAATATGGTCCCTGTGATTCTACATTCTCCTAAAACTTTTATCGTGAGGGCATAATGGATTTATCAAATGCTTTTTCTGCATCTATTTAGATTATATGATTTGGATAATTAAGTTCACTAATGTGGCTTGCTACATTACAGACTTGCATATATTTAACCATCTTTACATTCAGGTGGTTCAATCCAACATGGTGCATCTTTGAGATGTATTCTGATGTATTCTGTTTGCAAGTATGTTATTAAGTATTTTTTAGTATTGTATCTTCTTTCTTAATTTTGTTCTCTTTTTTTCTTTCTTTCTTTCTCTTTCTTTTAGATATTTTTTTTATTTACAATTCAAATGTTTTCCCTATCCAGGTCTCACTTTCAGAAATCTATCCCTTCCATCTCCCCCTGCCTCTATGAGGTTGCTCCCCTACCCAGCCACCCACCCACCCACCCACCCACTCACTCACTCCAGTCTTCCCTCCCTGGCATTCCCCTACACTGGGGCATCAAAGACCCTCAAGCCCAAGGGCCTCTCTTCCCACTAATGTCCAACCAGGCCATCCTCTGCCACATATGAGGCTGGACCATGGGTTCTTTGATTTGGTTCTTTGGTTGGAGCTCCCTTGGAGCTCTGGGGGGGGGGAGGTCTTGCCAGTTGATATTGTTGCTCCCTCCATGGGGCTGCAAACCCCCTCAGCTCCTTTAGCCCCTTCTCCATCAGGGACCCCAGAGCTCAGTCCAATCATTGGCTGTGAGCATCCACCTCTGTATTTGTCAGGCTCAGGCAGAGCTTCTCAGGAGACAGCCATATCGGGCACCCATCAGCAAGCACTTCCTAGCATCTGCAATAGTGTCCGGGTTTGACGACTGTATATGGGATAGATCCCCAAATGGAGTGGTCTGTGGATGGCCTTTCCTTCGGTCTCTGCTCTACACTTTGTCTCCATATTTCCACCTGTGAGTATTTTGTTCTCCCTTCTAAGAAGCACTAAAACATCCACATTTTAGTCTTCCTTCTTCATGGACTTCATATGGTCTGTGAATTGAATCTTCCAAACTTTTGGGCTTATTGTCCACTTATCAGTGAGTACATACCTGGTGTGTTCTTTTGTGACAGAGTCACCTCACTCAGGATGACATTTTCAAATTCCATCTATTTGCCTGTGAATTTCATGAAGTCATTGTTTTAATAGCTCAGTAGTATTCCATTTTGTAAATGTACATTTTCTATATCCATTCCAATGTTGAGGGACATCTGGGTTCTTTCCAGCTTCTGGCTATTATAAATAAGACTTCTATGAACATAGTGGAGCATGTGTCCTTATTACATGTTGGAGCAACTTCTGGGTATATGCCCAGGAGTGGTATTGCTGAGTCCTCAGTTAGTACTATGTTCAATTTTCTGAGGAACCATCAGACAAATTTCTAGAGTGGTTGTACCAGCTTGCAATCCAACTAACAATGGAGGAGTGTTCCTCTTTCTCCACATCCGTGCCAGCATCTGCTAATACCTGAGTTTTTGATCTTAGCCATTCTGACTGGTATGAGGTGGAATCTCAGGGTTGTTTTGATTTGCATTTCCCTGATGACTAAGGATGTTGAACATTTCATTAGGTGCTTCTCAGCCCTTCTAGTTTCATCAGTTGAGAATTCTCTGTTTAGCTCTGTTCCTGATTTTTTAATAGGGTTATTTGGTTGTCAGGAGTCTAACTTCTTGAGTTCTTTGTATATATTGGATATTAGCCCTCTATTGCATGTGGGGTTGGTAAAGATCTTTTCCCAATCTGTTGGTTACCATTTTGTCCTATCAACAGCGTCCTTTGCCTTACAGAAGCTTTACAATTTTATGAGGTCCCATTTGTCAATTCTTGATCTTAGAGCATAAGCCATTGGTGTTCCCTGTTCCCATGTGTTCAAGGCTCTTCCCCACTTTCTCCTCTGTAACTTTCAGTGTATCTGGTTTTATGTGACGGTCCTTGATCCACTTGGACTTGAGCTTTGTATGGAGAGATAAGAATGGATCAATTTGCATTCTTCTTCATGATCATAGCCAACTTAACTTGCACCATTTGTTGAAAATGCTGTCTTTTTTTCACTTGATGGTTTTATCTCTTTTGTCAAAGATCAAGTGACCATAGGTGTGTGGGTTCATTTCTGAGTCTTTAATTCTATTCCACTGATCTACCTGCCTATCACTCTCCCAATACCATGCAGTTTTTATCACTGTTGCTCTGTAGTACAGCTTGAGGTCAGGGATGCTGATTCCCCGAGAAGTTCTTCTACAGTTGAGAATAGTTTTTGTTATTCTGGGTTTTTGTTATTCCAAATGAATTTGAGAATTGATCTTTCTAACTCTATGGAGAATTGAGCTGGAATTTTGATGGTGATTGCATTGAATCTGTAGATTGCTTTTGGAAAGATGACCATTTTTACTATATTAATCCTACAATCCACAAGCATGGGAGATCTTCCCATCTTCTGAGGTCTTCGATTTCTTTCTTCAGAGACTTGAAATTCTTGTTGTACAGATCTTTTACTTGTTTGGTTAGAGTCACACCAAGATTTTTATATTGTTTGTGACTATTGTGAAAGATGTCATTTCCCTAATTTCTTTCTCAGCCTGTTTATCCTTTGAGTACAGGAAGGCTACTGATTTGTCTGAGTTAATTTTATATCCAGCCACTTTGCTGAAGTTGTTTATCAGCTGTAGGAGTTCTCTGGTGGAGTTTTTTTTTGGGGGGGGTTCTCTTAAGTATACTATCATATAATCTGCAGATAGTGATAGTTTGACTTCTTCCTTTCCAGTTAATATCCCTTTGACATCCTTTTGTTGTCTAATTGCTCTAGCTAGAATTTTAATATGGAATAGATAGAAGGGAGAGGGCAGCCTTTTGTAGTCCCTGATTTTAGTTTCAGGTTTCTCTCCATTTAATTTGATGTTGGCTACTGGTTTGCTGTATATTGCTTTTACTAAGTTTAGGTGTGGGCCTTGAATTCCTGATCTTTCCATGACTTTTAACATGACGGAGTCTTGAATTTTGCCAAATACTTTTTCAGCATCTAATGAAATGATCATTTTTTTTCCTTTGAGTTTGTTTATGTAGTGGATTACATTGATGGATTTCCACATTTTGAACCATCCCTGTATTCCTGGGATGAAGCCTACTTGATCATGGTGAATGATCATTTTGATGTGTTCTTGGATTTGGGTTTGTGAAATTTTATTGAATATTTTTGCATTGTTGGGTCTTTGCATGGTTTTGGTATCAGTGTAACTGTGGCTTCATAGAACAAATTGGGTAGTGTTCTTTCTGTTTCTATTTTGTGGAATAGATTGAAGAGTATTTGTGTTAGGTCTTCTTTTAAGTTCTGATAGAATTCTACACTAAACCCATCAGATCCTGGGCTTTTTTTTTTTTTTTTGGTTGGGAGACTTTTAATGATTCGTTCTATTTTTTAGGTGTTTTGGGGTTGTGTAGATGGTTTTTTGATAAAAAAAATTCATTTTATTCAGATTTTTCAGTTTTGTTGAGTATAGCTTTTGTAGTAGGATCTGATGATTTTTTGAATATCCTCAGTTTCTGTTGTTATATCTCCCTTTTCATTTCTGATTTTGTTAATTTGGACATTGGCTCTGTGTCCGCTGGTTAGTCTGGCTTAGCCCAAGCTGCTAGTGTATGCTATCTCCCAAGTTTCCTTTTTTTTTCTTTTTTCTTTTCTATATTTTTTTATTTATATTCCAAATAATTTCCCCTTTCCCGTTTCCTCCCTCCCCGAAAGTCCCATAAGCCCTCTTCCCTCCCCCTGTTCCCCATTCAACCCCCTCTCACTTCTCTGTTCTGGTATTCCCCTATATCCAGTCTTTCTAGGGGTCTCTCTTTCCATCTTCTTGTAAATCTATTGATAGAATTGTGTCTTGGGTATTCTGAGTTTCTGGGTTAATATCCCCTTATCAGTGACTGCATACCATGTGTGTTCTTTTGTGATTGGGTTAACTCACTAAGGATGATATTTTCCAGTTCTGACCATTTGCCTAGGAATTTTGTGAGTTCATTGTTTTTAATTGCAGAGTAGTATTCCATTGTGTAAATATACCACATCTTCTGAATCCATTCCTCCATTGAGGGACATCTGGGTTCTTTCCAGCTTCTGGCTTTTATAAATAAGGCTGCTATGAACATAGTGGAGCATGTGTCCTTATTGCATGCAGGGGAAGCCTCTGGGTATATGTCCAGGAATGGTATAGCAGGATCCTCCGGGAGTGTTATGCCCAGTTTTCTGAGGAACTACCAGACTGCTTTCCAGAATGGTTATACCAGCTTGCAATCCTACCAGCAGTGGAGAAGTGTTCCTCTTTCTCCACATCCTCGCCAACAACTGCTGTCTCCTGTGTTTTTGATCTTAGCCATTCTGACTGGTGTGAGGTGGAATCTCAGGGTTGTTTTGATTTGCATTTCCCTAATGTCTAAGGATGTTGAACATTTCTTTAGGTGCTTCTCAGCCATTAGATATTCTTCAGGTGAGAACTCTTTGTTTAGCTCTGTACCCCATTTTTAATAGGGTTATTTGGCTCTCTGGGGTCTTACTTCTTGAGTTCTTTATATATATTGGATATTAGCCCTCTATCGGATGTAGGGTTGGTAAAGATCTTTTCCCAGTTTGTTGGCTGCCACTTTGTCCTTTTGACAGTGTCTTTTGCCTTACAGAAACTTTATAATTTTATGAGGTCCCATTTGTCAATTCTTGACCTTAGAGCATAAGCTATTGGTGTTCTGTTCAGGAAATTTTCCCCTGTGCCCATATGTTCAAGGTTCTTCCCTAGTTTCCTTTCTATTAGTTTCAGTGTGTCTGGTTTTATGTGGAGGTCCTTGATCCACTTGGAACTGAGCGTAGTGCAAGGAGAAAGAATGATCGATTTGCATTCTTCTGCATGTTGACCTCCAGTTGAACCAGCACCATTATTTGAAAAGGCTATCTTTTTTCTACTGGATGGTTTTAGCTCCTTTGTCAAAGATCAAGTGACCATAGGAGTGTGGATTCATTTCTGGGTCAATTCTGTTCCATTGATCTACATGTCTGTCTCTGTACCAATACCATGCAGTTTTTAACACTATTACTCTGTAGTACAGTTTGAGGTCTGGGATACTGATACCCCCAGAAGGCCTTGTACTCTTGCGAATAGTTTTAGCTATCTTGGGTTTTCTGTCCTTTGGGAGGCACTCAGAGCTATGAGTTTTCCTCTTAGCACTGCTTTCATTGTGTCCCATAACTTTGGGTATATTGTGTCTTCATTTTCTTTAAATTATAAAAAGTCTTTAATTTCTTTCTTTTTTGACCAAGTTATCATTGAGAAGAGCATTGTTCAACTTCCATGTGTATGTGGGTTTTCTGTTGCTTTTGTTGCTATTTCAGATCAGCCTTAGGATGATAGGATGCTTGGAATTATTTCAGTCTTCTTATATTTGTTGAGGTCTATTTTGTGACTGATATATATGATTAATTTTGGAAAAGCTTTCATGAGGTGCTGAGAAGAAGGTATATTCTTTTGTTTTAGTTTGAAATGTTTTATAAATATCTGTTAAATACATTTGGTCCATATCTTCTTTTAGTTTCACTGTGTCTCTGTTTAGTTTGTTTCCATGATCTGTCCATTGATGAGAATGGGGTGTTGAAGTCTCCCACTATTATTGTGTGAGGTGCATTTCATAATAGGGTTATTTGGATCTCTGGGGCCTTACTTCTTGAGTTCTTTATATATATTGGATATTAGCCCTTTAGTAATGTTTCTTTTGTGAATTTGGGTGCTCTTGCATTTGCAGCATAGATATTCAGAATTGACTGTTCTTCTTGGTCAATTTTTCTTTTGATGAATATGAAGTATGCTTCCTAATCCTTTTTGATAACTTTTCGTTGAAAGTCGATTTTATTCGATATTAGAATGGCTACTCCAACTTGTTTCTTGGGACCATTTGCTTGAAAAATTGTTTTACAACATTTTACTCTGCGGTAGTGTCTGTCTTTGACACTGAGGTACATTTCCTTTTTCCCGCAAAATGCTGGGTCCTGTTTACATATCGAGTCTGTTACTCTATGTCTTTTTATTGGGGAATTGAGTTAATTGGTGATATTATGATGTTAAGGAGATATTAAGGAATAGTGATTGTTGCTTCCTATTATTTTTTATGTCATTTTTATGTTTGTGTGGCTAACTTCTTTTGGGTTTGTTGAAAGAAGATTACTTTCTTGCTTTTTAAAAAATGTAGTTTCCCTCTTTGTGTTGGTGTTTTCCATCTATTATTCTTTGTAGGGGCTGGATTTGTGGAAAGATATTGTGTAAATCTGGTTTTGTCATGTAATATCTTGGTTTCTCCACCTATGGTAATTGAGAGTTTTGCTGGATATAGTAGTCTGGGCTGACATCTGTGTTCTCTTAGAGTCTGTATGACTTTTGTCCAGGATCTTCTATATTTTTCTAATAGTAAAACTCAGCAGAAAAAAATTCCCTTGCATCTGGATTTTTTATTTGGGCTAATTGAAATTGGTTGAATCTTGGATCTTTTCTTGGGGTCTTTTCTACTCCAGCAGTATTTTGTTTTGCAGATATCTTCATATGTGTTTATACATTTCATGTCTTTCAATATAATACTACTTTTATCACTTAGAAATTCTTCTAAAAGTTCACATATCCAATCATAAAACAGTAAGTGATTCTTTAAACTTGACCACTGAATTTTTTTTATTGTTGACCAATCTTTTAACAAATAGTGTTTTTCGTCTTGTAACATTCTATTTGATCTTTAGAAGATCCCAATTGGACCACCCAGTGAGTCAAATTTTAACTATTGAGGAGGACAAACTGAAGTTGAAATCTCTTGCTATTTAATACAGTGCCATTCTCCTCCCTCCCCTCTCTTTCCAAGAGTTAAGTGACAATGTGCACCCGGAAGAGATAGAATTACTGTGGAAGTACAAGGACTCTTCTAGGTGAAAGGGTAATGAGAACTTGAGGATCCAGTATCATCTTTATATTCTGTTGAAGCTGACAGGTAGGAACAGCAATTTCAGGCCAGTTATACAGGAACACTTTAGAAACATTCTTATATGCATGCTGATGTTGCTATACAGGGTTGTTATACAGTTTACCCCATGCAGAAGTTCTCCCCTGCTCTGAATAGGTATTGCAGTTTAGCTTTGGAGCCAACAAGACCAAGTTCATGTTTATATTCATGCCAGAGTGTGTCAGACAGCAGAGGAAATGTTCCTCCTTTCTGAAATGCCTTCTTTGATGGCCAACAGAAAGTAAAATTGCTATTCCCTTAGCCTCTCACCATTTGCTGTAGCTAAAATCTGACTCTCCTTGATGACTCTGTCCCCAACAGCTCTTTCTAGTGATGACTGATTTATTTCATCTCTTCTTCAAATCATTATGTCTCATTGCTACTTCCAGAACATTCTTGCAGATTCAAGTTCTCACCTTCTAACCCAGACTGGGACTCTAATTTCCTGTGGCCCTGTCTCCACTTCTTCAGGGTTGGGGTATTAGGCATGTGCCCCAGGCCCAGCTCAGACCATTCTTTTTTTCTTCCTGTTTTTTAAATTATCCTTATTTTCTGTAAACTACATGGTACATGGTTATCATCCTTCTCTTGGGCCCTATTTGACTTCTGCTGCTTTCCCACTTAAATGTACATGTTTGATTAACCAGAAATGTTAAAATCATGTGTTTTTCATCTCACTGTGTAAAAGAATGTATCCATGCCTCCTAGTACCTCTTTAGATTTATAATCACTTATCTTTTCCTTTTTTGCTTTACCATTTATTTATTGTGTGTTTGTGTATAGGTCAGAGACAACTTGGAGGAATCAATGTCCTCCTTCTATGTGAATTCTGGTGTTTGGTGGCAGTCACCTTTGCCCACTGAGCCATCTCAGTGGCCCATGATCACTAATCTTATACTGCCACTTTCTTGGTCTCCTATATCAGCACTTGTGTTTCTGACAAACTTTTTCAGACTTTATGGCTTATATAGGGACCTTACTGAAATTGTAGGCTCAGTAGTCCAGAGAGAGCATAGGAGAATTCATTTTTAGTCAAATCCCAGTTAATACATTATGAGTTCTCTTCCATGTCCCTCCTCCTCAGCTCCTTTATTTCTGTAATAAATTCCATTGTCTCTTGAACCAAGCCCAGCTGGGCTATTAACAGTGTTTTAATCAAGGTCACTATTGTCCTCCAGGTTGCTAAGTTCAGAGTTGTCTGTCCAGTCTTTATTAGTATTTGACATAATTCACTTCCCCATCTTCACAATACATCTTTTGTGATATTTTTAGTAATTCTTTGAGAATTTCATGCAATGTCTTTTAAATACTTTATCCCCAAATTCCTCTTATTACCACTTTATTCAACCTCCCATCCCTTTCCACCCAACTTAGAAATTTCTTCTTTGTTCTCATCTTTCTCCAAGGAGTCAGTTCTGTCTGTGTTACCCATTTAGTCTTGGGAATGAGACCTACTTGGGTGAATGGTTAGCCTACCAGACATTGCATCAATAAAGAATTCTGATTTTTGCCCAGCCAGCAGCTATCAAATGCCGATAGCTCCTTGTCCACCCACTCCCCCACCTTGCTGAGATTCTCCCTGGCTAGAGCTTGCTCATACATGCTGTTACAATCCCTATGAGTCCATTTGTGCGTCTTCTTTGTTGTATCTGGAAAACAGTCTGATGATATTGGCCTCTGGCTCTTAGTCTTTGCACCAGCCCTTTTCTGCTTGGTCTCAAGGTTAGCTTTTCTCTGTCTATTTCTTGTCTTCCAGTTTTCTCTCACCCCTAACAATCCTAGTCCTTGGCTTTTCTACAAAGAGTAATTTCCATTACACTTAGAATTCTCATGACATTAAATTCTCATTATATATTGATAACTCCCAAGTTTATATATTCCTCCTAGAGAAGCCATGAGCAGCTCATAGATCTGTCTGGTCACTATTCCAGTGCTTCTCTTTGGGTATCCGCTAACTAACATACCACCTCTCCCCCCAGATATTTTTTTCCATTATCTCCATGAAAATTAAGAAATCTTTTTTTCCAGTTAGTGAACTAAGGGCCTTAGGATTTAAATAGGAAAATTCAGAAGTCTGCCTTCAAATGGAATGGGACTGCTTTCATGATGTCTGGGCCACCACATGCTTCTGCCACCATCACCTTTCACTAGTGTTCTTAATGTAATCTCTTTGAGTTCTTCATGTCCTACCCCTAGAAGAGATATATGAGAGCAGAGTTCCACTCAAAAGATAAGAGTTTCCCATCACCACTTTTTTTCCTGAATTTCTGTTTTCAGTTTTGGAGATGGTGGGGATTATATATTCAGGGTTAATAAACTCAGGTTACTCTTATCTTTTAAGAAGTATAAAATCCAAGTAACTATTCATCTGTTATAATCTTCAGTGGCCTTTTCCCCCCAAAGGACAACACCATCTTCTTTAACAACAGTTGTGATGGTGAGGATGATTGGGTGGAGTCCCTTCTATATAGATTCCAGGATCCAGGCAGGGATCCCCTTTATCCAAATCAAGTCACTTGGCTGGAACTGGAGTATGCCTTAAGCAGTACAGTGGCTTGGCCACTTCCTTTTTTTTTTTTATGTCTAATTTTATTTATTTGTTTTTTTCCATTTTATAATTTTTTTATTGAATATAATCTTCATTTACATTTCTTTTTTAATTTTCTATATTCTTTATTTACATTCTAAATGATTTCCCCTTTCCTGGTTCCCCCATCCCCGAAAGTCCCATAAGCCCTCTTCCCTCCCCCTGTTCCCCATTTGCTTAAGAATTTCATGAATTCATTGTTTTTAATTGTTGAGTAATATTCCATTGTATAAATATACATGGAAAATATCTCTGATAAAATTGAAGAAATATATAGAAAAACACGTTAAGATTGACTATTTCATGGAAAAATTATACAGATAAAATGGTAGGCATAACATATTCCTAAGTTGATTGAAAGTGGAATTATAAACATTTTCTGATAAAATTGAAAATCTACAAGGAAAATATTTCTGATAAAACTCAAGAAATATGTAGAAAAACATGTTAAAACTGACTATTTCATGAAAAATTATACAGATAAGATAGTGGGCATAAAAATATTCCTTAATTGAATCAAAGTAGAAATAAAAACATTTTCTGATAAAATTGAAGATTTACATGGAAAATATCTCTGATAAAATTGAAGAAATTAATACAGATAAATTGGTAGGAATTAAAATATTCCTAAGTTGATTGAAAGTAGGATTATAACCATTTTCTGATAAAATTGAAGATTTACATGGAAAATATTTCTGATAAAATTAAAAAAAAATATATGGAAAAACATTAAAATTGAAGATTATCATGGAAAATTATACAGATAAAATGGTAGGTGTAAAAGTATTTCTTAGTTGATTGAAAGTGAAATTATAAACATTTACTGATAAAATTGAAGATTTACCTGGAAAATCTCTGATAAAATTGAAGAAATATATAAAAAACACATTAAGATTGAGTATTTCATGGAAAAATTATACAGATAGAATGGTAGGCATAAAAATATTCCTAAGTTTTTTGAAAGTGGAATTATAAACACTTTCTGATAAAATTGAAGATCTACAAGGAAAATATTCCTGAAAAAATTCAAGAAATATACAGAAAAACATGTTAAAACTATTACATGGAAAATTATACAGATAAAATGAAAGGTATAATAATGTTCCTAAGTTGATTGAAAGTAAAATTATAAACACTATCTGATAAAACTGAAGATCCACATGGAAAATACTTCTGACAAAATTGAAGAAAAATACAGAAAAACGTTAAAATTGAAGATTATCATGGACAATTATACTGACAAAATGGTAGTCACAAAAACATTCCTAAATTGATTGAAAGTGGAACTACAAACATCCCCCCCCCTCGACAAAACCAAAGATCTACATGAAAAACACCTCCGACAAAATCGAAGAAATACACAGAAAAAATGTTAAAATTAAAGATTATCATGGAAAATAATACGGTCAAAATGGAAGACACAAAAAGCATTACTGAATTGAAAGAGGAGTCACAAACATTTTCTGATAAAATTGAAGATCCACATGAGAAACATCTCTGTTAGACTATGTTTTTTTGTTGGGGAATTGAGTCTATTGACGTTATAAGATATTAAGGAATAGTGATTGTTGCTTCCTGTTATTTTTGATGTTCTTTTTATGTTTGTGTGGTTACTTTCTTTTGGGTTAGTTGGGAAAAGATTACTTTCTTGCTTTTTCTAAGGTGTAGTTTCCCTCCTCATATTGGCGTTTTCCATCTATTATGCTTTGTAGGGCAGGATTTGTGGAAAGATATTGTGTAAATTTGGTTTTATCATGGAATATCTTGGTTTCTCCATCTATGGTAATTGAGAGTTTTGCTGGGTATAGTAGTTTGGGCTGGCATTTGTGTTCTCTTAGGGTCTGTATGAGATCTACCCAAGAACTTCTGGCTTTCATCGTCCCAGGTGAGAAGTCTGGTGTAATTCTGATAGGCCTGCCTTTCTAGGTTACTTGACCTTTTTCCCTTACTGCTTTTAATATTCTTTCTTTGTTTAGTGCATTTGGTGTTTTGATTATTATGTTCCGGGAGGACTTTCTGGTCTGGTCCAGTCTGTTTGAAGTTCTGTAGGCTTCTTGTATGTTCATGGACATCTCTTTCTTTAGGTTAGAGAAGTTTTCTTCTATAATTTTGTTGAAGATATTTACTGGCCCTTTAAGTTGGAAATCTTCATTCTCTTCTATACCTATAATCCTTAGGTTTGGTCTTCTCATTGTGTCCTGAATTTCCTGGATGTTTTGTCTCAGGAACTTTTTGCATTTTGCATTTTCTTTGACCGTAGAGTCAATGTTTTCTATGGTATCTTCAGCCCCTGAGATTCTTTCTTCTATCTCTTGTATTATGTTGTTGATGCTCGCATCTATAACTCCTGAATTCTTTCCAAGATTTTCTATCTCCAGAGATGTCTCACTTTGTGATTTCTTTATTGTTTCTACTTCCATTTTTAGATCCTGTATGGTTTTGTTCAGTTCCTTCACTTGTTTGTTTGTGTTCTCCTGTAATTCTTTCAGGGATTTTTGTGTTTCCTCTTTAAGGGCCTCTACCTGTTCACCCATGTTCCCCTGTATTTCTTTCAGGGATTTTTGTGTTTCCTCTTTAAGGGCCTTTACCATTTGACCCATGTTCTCCTGTCTTTCTTTAACGGAGTTATTTATGTCCTTCTTGATGTCCTCTAACAGGATCATGAGAAGAGACTTTAAATCCAACTCTTGCTTTTCCGGTGTGTTGGGGTATCTGGGACTTTCTGTGGTGGGAGAACAGGGCTCTGATGTTGCCAAGTAGCCTTGGTTTCTGTTGGTAGGGTTCTTGCGCTTGCCTTTCGCCATCTGGTTATCTCTGGTGTTAGTTGGTCTTGTTGTCTCTGGCTGAAGCTTGCCCCTCCTATGGGCCTGTAAACTTGTGTCTGTACTCCTGGGAGACCAACTCTCTTCTGGCAGGGTCTGTGCACAGAAGGCTGTGAAGCTATCTAGTTCCCTGCTGCAAATTGCTGCCTGAAGGGAAGACTCCTGTCCCAGCTGCTCCAATGATCATATGCCTTGTGTTCTCTTAGCTGTACCCCTCCAGAGAAAAGGTCGAGATCTCACCTCCACACTCAGAGGTGAAATCGCTACTGGGAGATCACTCTCCCCTGGTGGGCTAAGCACAGAAGGCTGTGGAGCTGCCTGGTTCCCTGCTGCAGATGGGGACTGGAAGGGAAGACTCCTGTCCTAGCTGCTCCACTGATCGTGTTTCCTGTGCACTCCTAGCTATGTCCCTCCAAAGAGAAGGTGGAGATCTCACCTCTGCGCTCAGAGGTGAAATCGCTGCAGGGAGATCACTCTCTCCTGGTGGGCTAAGCACAGAAGGCTTTGGAGCTGCCTGGTTCCCTGCTGCAGATGGGGACTGGAAGGGAAGACTCCTGTCCTAGCTGCTCCACTGATCGTGTTTCCTGTGCACTCCTAGCTATGTCCCTCCAGAGAGAAGGTGGAGATCTCACCTCTGTGCTCAGAGGTGAAATCGCTGCAGGGAGATCACTCTCTCCTGGTGGGCTAAGCACAGAAGGCTTTGGAGCTGCCTGGTTCCCTGCTGCAAATGGTGGCTGGAAGGGAAGACTCCTGTCCCAGCTGCTCCACTGATCGTATGCCCTGTGTGCTCCTAGCTGTACCCCTCCAGAGAGAAGCGCTTGGCCACTTCCTAACCTCCATAGCGTTAATACACCACCTCCTGCCAATAATCCCAAATTATCAAATTACTAAATTCTATATTTTGGACCGTGCTCTGGACCTCATTCTTCTGGCTCCTTCACATGGCAACCATCCCTCTTTTTCCTGCGCTCTTCTCAGGCATGTTGTCTTCTGTCCTCCACCTCTCCTAACATGGTGGATCTCCTCTTCCTACCCTCTGGGTCCCAAGCATAGGAATCCTAAGCAATACCTCTTTCTGCCCTGCCCAGCCACTGGCTGTTGGCATTTTTATTTACCAATTAAAACCAACTGGGGGCAGGGTCCCTCAGTGTCTTACAAGTGGAGGTGCTGAATCCCCTCAGTGTCATGATCCAGTCTCTGGATATTTTGCTGGGACTTCCAGAATGTTACAGGAAGCCCACCAGAGATGACCACTCAGGCACAGTTTATAGCCAATTGAAAGCATTCCAGCCTGCTAGAACTGCATTCAGGTATTCAGGAACCAAGTGTAACATCAAGTGTTTACACTTGATAATGTAAGGGGGTTTTATAGGCAAAAACCACAACCTGCTTTTTCAGTAAGCAGCTACAGGAGAGGTTTTGCACTAACAAGCAGTTTAGCAGAAGCTAAGGTAAGCTGTTAGCTGGAAACAACTAACAGCTCTGCACGAGAAACTAAGCTTAAAGTTAGCTAGGGCATCTTGATCTTAAAGATCATAGATTTTTCTGACCTACGAAGCTCCTCTGCTGTTATACAAAAACAGCTACAAACAATAAAACTTTGCTTACAGAAAACTTGCTCAAATAGTCAGTGGCTTGATTTGGCTCTTAAGTACTTACTAAGATGTGATGTAGGTTATCTGACTTTTATTTCTTCTTGCTTTGATTCATTCCTCAAGCATATAGTCTCATTTCCAAGTGAGAATGGCTGGTTTGTGGTTTGCTATTCATAGACCGTTTTGATTCATGTATCTGGTTCAGCAACTTTCATTAGACGCTTGAAAATTGTAAGCATTCTCTCTGTCCCACATGTCTTTTCCTGTAATATTGTTCTTTCTAACCTACCATATTATTATGTCTTGATTTATTGTTTATTGGGTTTTCTCTTAAAGTGTAATTTTTGTGAGGACAGGCATATCTTATTAAAGTAATTGTAATGACTTGAAGTCTGCAGTCCAACGAATCCATCTGGACAACTGTAAATGGGAAGTCCAAGAATCTAGCCACAAAGCAAGTTATTTCACTTGGTCTTCTGTGTAAACTGGAATCCTGAAGTAGGTTCCAACAGATGTACTGGCAAGTAAGTACAAGCAGGCAAAGAACAGTGAGTCTTCTTCCAGTGTCCTTATGTAGGCTCACAGCAGAAGGTGTGCTTCAGACTAAAGATGTATACCACCAGGCCTCGATTTGGAACTTGGAACTTCTTTTCTCCCAAACTGACCTTGAATTCAGGGATGTACTTGCCTCAGTCTCTTGAGATGAAAGATGCCTTGCCTGGCCATGCCTTTCATGGCCACTATGCCTCAAGATCTCCATGTCAAGATCCGGGCCAGAAACTGTGTCTTCCAGCCTCAAGATCTGTATCACAGGTGTGCTCTCCATTTCAGAATTGTAGTTTATTCCAGATATAGTCAAGTTGACAACCAGGAATAGCCATCACAAGAGGTGAGATTTATGTATAGGTATAAGGATAAATATTTAGGATCTAGTTGGGAGTTATGCTGGTTTTGTAAAATGATTGTTTAAAGGTTCTTCTCCAAGATCCATGATTTTACTAGCCCCAGGTAGTTAGCTAAGTTTCCAATACCAGGCATGATTTTCCTTTGTTAAGTCCAATTTGAGAGCTGTTGGTTACTGCCAAGATGTGTATGCCACTATTGCACCCTACAGTCATGCTGTGCTGGTTCTTGTATTTGTTTATAAGTGCTAGATAGGACTGTTGGTTATTTCCCTCTATTTAGGAGTTTGCCTGGTCTTCTAGTACCATGAAAGTAGTTCTCAGGGAGGAGGCTTTCAGGTCAGATTGGGCTGTGATCCTCTGGGTCCTGTGTCCAAAGTACATGGTGTCATCTGCAGTGGGGACTTACTTTGGGAGGTAACCAAGGGCAACAGCAGGACCCTATGTTTTCTGAGTTCTTGGACAACCCTGACCAACAGTTAAAACGGGGTCTTCTCAAGTCCGCTGTTGAGGTTTCTGTTAGATGGTCTTTGGCTTTTGTGGGGAACATTGTTTTAGCCCAGATGGAAAATTGAAAATTTTTCATTTAAACTCTCTTCTCTTTGTTTCTCTCTCCTCTCTTCTCTTCTCTTCTCCTCTCCTCTCCTCTCTTTTCCTCTCCTCCCCACCCTCTCTCTCACATATATATATATATACACATATATATATGTGTATGTATATATATATATATGTGTATGTATATATATATACATACACACACACACAGAGAGAGAGAGAGAGAGAGAGAGAGAGAAAGAAACTCTTGTGTAACTTTACATAGGTAAGAATATGATTCCTTATAACTTTTTCAGATATCTTTACTGTTATTGTACTTTCTTCTTTGCTTTGCTTCTTATATATTTATCTTTTCTCTGCTCTCTAATTAGGCTCCCCCAAACATGTTTCCCATTTCTCTCTTAAAATCACTTGTACCTTATTATTCTCTCTACTTCCCACCTGCCTTCCACCCCGCTCTGGTCTCCTTTTACGTTCTTAGTCGGTGCTCGGTATTCATATCTTCTGGAGCTAGGAACTGCATGTGAGAGAGAATGTTTGTCTTTCTGGGCCTAGATTATCTCGGTCAATAATGATCTTTCTACATCTATCCATTTACCTGTAAATTTCATGATTTCATTTTTCTTTATAGACAAATTTATTCCATATTTACAAAATCACCACATTTATATTATACATTCATCAGTTGAAAGACATTAGATTGTTTACACTCCCTATCTATTGTGAATAGAGCAGCAGTGAACATGGCTGTACAGGTGTTCTGTGGGGAATAAATAGGCTGCTGAGACTTTTGGGAATTTGCCCAGGAGTGGTATCCTTGGGGCATCTAAAAAATTCACATTAGCTTTCTGAAGGTTTCCACACTGACTTCTAGAACGGCTGGACCAGTGTGCAATCCCACTAACAGTGAATGAGAGGTTGTCTTTTCTCTACATCCCTAACAGTGAATGAGAGATTGTCTTTTCTCTACATCCCTAACAGTGAATGAGAGGTTGTCTTTTCTCTACATCCCTAACAGTGAATGAGAGGGTTGTCTTTTCTCTACATCCCTAACAGTGAATGAGAGGGTTATCTTTTCTCTACATCCCTAACAGTGAATGAGAGGGTTGTCTTTTCTCTACATCCCTAACAGTGAATGAGAGGGTTGTCTTTTCTCTACATCCCTAACAGTGAATGAGAGGTTGTCTTTTCTCTACATCCCTAACAGTGAATGAGAGGGTTGTCTTTTCTCTACATCCCTAACAGTGAATGAGAGGGTTATCTTTTCTCTACATCCCTAACAGTGAATGAGAGGGTTGTCTTTTCTCTACATCCCTAACAGTGAATGAGAGGGTTGTCTTTTCTCTACATCCCTAACAGTGAATGAGAGGGTTATCTTTTCTCTACATCCCTAACAGTGAATGAGAGGGTTGTCTTTTCTCTACATCCCTAACAGTGAATGAGAGGTTGTCTTTTCTCTACATCCCTAACAGTGAATGAGAGGGTTGTCTTTTCTCTACATCCCTAACAGTGAATGAGAGGTTGTCTTTTCTCTACATCTCCTCTAGCATTTGTTGTCAGTTTTTTTGTGGTCTTTACCTTTCTGACTTGGGTAAGATGATATCTCTGTGATATTGTCACTTGGATTTCCTTTATGGTTGAAGACAATAAACATTTTTGAATTATTTCTTAGTCGTTTTTATATCTTTTGAGAACTCTGTTCACATCCCACATCTATTTTTTGAATGGATGAGTTGTTTGTTTGCTTTGACTATTTTTTTTTTTTTACTTCTTTCTGGATATTAATCCTCTGTACATCTGGCAAAAATTACCTTCCTTTCATTGGCTTCCTCTTCACTCAATTGATTTTTCTTTAGCTTTGAAGAGCTTTTTAGGGTTTTTTCCCCTTCTTTTTTTCTTTTTTTTTTTAATTAGATATATCCTTTATATACATTTCAAATGATTTCCCCTTTCCTGGTTCCCCCCTCCCCGAAAGTCTCATAAGCCTTTTCCCCTCCCCCTGTTCCCCAATCAACCCCTTCCAGCTTCCCTGTCCTGGTATTCCCCTACACTGCTGCATCTAGCCTTTCCAGGACCAGGGGCCTCTCCTTCCTTCTTCTTGGGCATCATGTGATATGTGAATTGTGTCTTGGGTATTCCGAGCTTCTGAGCTAATATCCACTTATCACTGAGTGCATACCATGTGTGTTCTTTTGTGATTGGGTTACCTCACTTAGGGTGATATTTTCCAGTTCTGACCATTTGCCTAAGAATTTCATGAATTCATTGTTTTTAATAGCTGTGTAGTATTCCAAAGTGCAAATATACCACATTTCCTGTATCCATTACTCCGCTGAGGGACATCTGGGTTCTTTCCAGCTTCTGGCTATTATAAATAGGGCTGCTATGAACATAGTGGAGCATGTGTCCTTATTACATGCTGGAGAACCATCTGGGTATATGCCCAGGAGTGGTATAATGGGGTCCTCCAGTGGTATCATGCCCAGTTTTCTGAGGAACCACCAGACTGATTTCCAGAATGGTTGTACCAGCTTGCAATCCCACCAGCAGTGGAGGAGTGTTCCTCTTTCTCCATAACCTCTCCAGCACCTGCTGTCTCCTGAGTTTTTGATCTTAGCCATTCTGACTGGTGTGAGGTGAAATCTCAGGGTTGTTTTGATTTGCATTTCCCTAATGACTAAGGGTATTGAACATTTCTCAGCCATACGATAATCCTCAGGTCAAAATTCTTTGTTTAGCTCTATACTCCATTTGTTAATAGGGTTATTTGGCTCTCTGGAGTCAAACTTCTTGAGTTCTTTGTATATGTTGGATATTAGCCCTCTGTCGGATGTAGGGTTTGTAAAGATCTTTTCCCAATTTGTTAGTTGCTGTTTTGTTCGATTGACAGTGTCCTTTGCCTTCCAGAAACTTCGTAATTTTATGAAGTTCCATTTGTCAATTCTTGATTTTAAAGCATAAGCTATTGGTGATCTGTTCAGGAAATTTTCCCCTGTACCCATGTGCTCAAGGCTCTTCCCCAGTTTCTTTTCTATTAGTTTCAGTGTGTCTGGTTTTATGTGGAGGTCCTTGATCCACTTGGAGTTGAGCTTAGTACAAGGAGATAAGAATGGATTGATTTGCATTCTTCTGCATGCTGACCTCCAGTTGAATCAGCACCATGTAATCCACTACATAAACAAACTCAAAGAAAAAAACCACATGGTCATTTCATTAGATGCTGAAAAAGCATTTGACAAAATTCAGCATCCTTTCATGCTAAAAGTCTTGGAAAGATCAGGAATTCAAGGCCCATATCTAAACATAGTAAAAGCAATATACAGCAAACCAGTAGCCAACATCAAACTAAATGGAGAGAAACTTGAAGCAATCCCACTAAAATCAGGGACTAGACAAGGCTGCCCTCTCTCTCCATATCTTTTCAATATAGTACTTGAAATTCTAGCTAGAGCAATTAAACAACATAAGGAGGTCAAAGGGATACAAATTGGAAAGGAAGAAGTCAAACTATCACTATTTGCAAATGAGTTGATAATATACTTAAGCGACCCAAAAAATTCAACCAGAGAACTCCTACAGCTGATAAACAACTTCAGCAAAGTGGCTGGATATAAAATTAACTCAAGCAAATCAGTAGATTTCCTATACTCAAAGGATAAACAGGCTGAGAAAGAAATTAGGGAAACGACACCCTTCACAATAGCCACAAACAATATAGAGCTTATTAGTTTTATGAAGTCCCAGTTGTCAGCTCTTGTCCTCAATTTCTGGGTAAATGGGGTCATATTCAAATAGTTCATTCCTGTACCTATATCGTGTAGAATATTGTTTATACTTTTCTTCTAGCAGATTCAGTGTTTATGTTTCTAGCAGAAATCTAGAATCTTCTAGCAGATTCTAGTGTTTATGTTTATACTTTTCTTCTAGCAGATTTCATGTTTATATCTTTGATCCATGTAGAGTTAGTTTTTGTACAAGGCAATAGGTGCAGGTTTAATTTCATTCTCAAAGAAGCTTTTAGTTTCACATAATCCCAGAAATAATACTTTTAAAGTGAAAATTTTACCACAGAAGTAGAAACTTTTTGCTAAGTAAGCAGATTAAAGAGAAAACCTAATCAATTGTAGGCTAGCTATATTTATTAGTCCCATGCCTTACCACTTGATTAACAAACAAAGCAGTGAAGAGCTACACTGTAGAGATATTTGCTTGCCTCTTTCATTGCCAGCTTCATTTACAGAGTTATGGAGAAGTAAGAATGGTTACAGAGAAGAAAAAGTTCAGGTTGATCCCTAGCCCTGATACCAAAAAGACTAGATATGGTGTTATATGCTTGTAGTATGAAGATCAGTTCTTAGTCATCCTTGGCTATGTAGTGAGTTAGAAGCCAGTCTGAGCTCTGTAAGAACAGATGACACTGTCTCAAAAACAAGTCACTTTAAACTCCATGATTAAACATTTCCCGTATATCTCTTTATGTAACTACATTAGTTTTTGTTTATAAATTTTGAGTAATTCTATGAATTTTTAATAGTCTGAATTCCCCTCCCCCGTTTTTTATGTAAAGACATACCCTTTATACATTGAGACAAATTTCTAATTATTCTTTTTGTCCTTTATCTGGTAGGGAAAATAATCTCAAGTCTTTAACAGTTTTAACATTAAGGACAATAAATTAAGTGAACTATAGGCCTATCAAAATTCTCCTTTTCATCTTAGAAAAGACTTATAGCCTTAAACACACACTCTTTTAAATTCTTTATCAGTAAGTATTTCAAGTACAACAGCTACAGATAAGGGGTTATCTCAGCAGCTAAGAGGATTTGCTGCTCTTTCAGAGGACCTAAGTTCATTTCCTTGCACTGGGAGGCTCACAAAAGCCTTGTCACTCTAGCTACAGGGAATCCAGTGCCTCTGCATGCACATCTCCCCCTACACACACACACACACACACACACACACACACACACACACACACACACACACACACACACAGAGTAAAAAATAATGAAAAATCAGTTCCTTAAATACAGCAATTGAATTTCATACAGGTAGCATCTACCTTTTATTATAGAAAGAGATGCCTATGGTCAGAGAGAATTAGCAGTCCATATTTTAGTAAGTGTGCATTTTTTTGTGTATACACATTCCCTATTCAAACAGTATATATCAGTGAAGTTGGATGGGGACAAGATATATTTGACTAACTTAAATCAGTCTTCAGATGGTGTGCATGTAATAATATATTCTTGATGGTGCTTTTGCACTGTCATCAGACTACCCAGAGTCCGATTCTCACTTGGCACACTCAGATGCTCCAGCTTTGTGTGACCTAGATAGAAAACATATGGAGGTGTGTGTGTGTATTTTTAGCATATGTTAAGCTTTCAGCCTAAGGGCAAGATATACAGAACACTTGAGGAAGTAATAAGATTATTTCTGTACTACAAGAGTAGTGTGGCTGATCTAGAACTAAGGTTTTTATTAAAAATATATTAAATTTTCAGGTTCTTTAATAATTTTCAAATTCTGTATGGAAAGCAAATATTTTCTGGGGAAGACTGGAAGTTTTGCTTGTTGGCAGATGTTGGTATTATTCATTGCTAGGCTAAACGATACTAAGTGTGGGCAATGCCCCTTGCTGAGACATGGCAGTTCATAGTAATTGCCAGTGATTCAGTTCTCCCAAACTTCCAGCAGTGTTCACATCACAGTAAAGAAAAAACAAAAGCATATTTCTTGTTCTTGTGTTGCTCAGATTTTCTAAAACCAGTTTCCTAAAGTCATTTTATATATTGACTTCAGCTAACCTGGCAGTGAGACAGGAACCTTGGCATTAGTCAGCAACTAAGATTTGTTCACGAGGCAGCTCTCTAACAGCAGCCAAGGTCCACAACGTGGGATCACAGCTCCATAGTGATATTTCAGATACAGGCAACTGAAATGGTTTCCTCTGTGTGGCTCTGACAGTAGGGAGGAGACTCTGTAGTTGCCCAGCATGTGTCTGCTCCCTTGGACTTAATCTCCCCCAGATGGAAGGAAGGGAGGATGGAGAGCAAAGAGAGAGGAAACAGAGTTGGTTCCCCTCTATGCCAGGGCCAGAGAGCTGGTGCAGCTGTGAAGGGTGCAGCTTCTGCGGCTAACATTTCATTGTGCATCAGTTCGTTGTGGGGCATTTCATTCCCATACAGCTGCAGACTGTCCGGAACCTTCTCCCTACTCTGTTATTTGGAATATTTCCCCTTAAGTCACTACTGTACCTATAAAAGCAACCACCACCAGCATTTCTTTGTCTTTTTGAAGCTTAATGTACATAGGGATTATATGCTACTTAGCTGTGCTGGTTTAATGAAAATGGTCCCCACTGCTTCACAGGGAGTGGGTACTGTTAGGAGGTGGGGTCTTGGTAAAGTGGATGTACCCTTGTTAGAGGAAGTATGTCATGGTAGATGGTCTTTGGGTTTCAGAAGCCCAAGTTAGGTGCAGTGTCACTCTCTTTTCCTGTTGCCTGTCAATCCAGATATATAAAACTCAGCTTCTTCTCCAGCACCATGTCTATTTTCACTGACATGGTTCCCGCCATAAAGATAATGGACTAAACCTCTGAACCTGTAAGCCAGCTCCAATCAAATGTTTCCCTTTGTAAGAATTACTGCGATCATGGTGTTTCTTCACAGTAGTAGAAACCCTCAGACATCAGCCTAGAGATACCATATGACCCAGCACTTAAGCCCTAAGTACTTGTCCAGGAGGAATGAAACATGCCCACACAAAAAATTCAGTGTTTATAGCAGTATCATTCATAATGGTCCAAACTGGAAACAACCCAAATAACCATACACTTACAAAAATGCCTCAGACATGTGGGATGAATATTCCTCAGCCACTGGAAAAGGATAGGGTTGTACACCACTCATGAAATTTCAGAACATTATGCAAGGTCTTTTTTTTTAAGATTTATTATTTTATGTATATAAGTACACTGTAGCTGTCTTCAGACACACCAGAAGAGGGCATTAGATCTCATTACAGATGGTTGTGAGCCACCTTGTGGTTGCAGGAATTTGAACTCAGGACCTCTGGAAGAGCAGTGAGTGCTCTTAACCGCTGAACCATCTCTCCAGCCCGCGCAAGGTCTTAATAAAATACTTCATACTGTGTAATTCCATTCATATAACAGTCAAAATATGGACAATTTTATGAAGAGAGTAGTTTCTGTTTGGAGTGATAATTTTTTCTAAAATTGTAGTACAAATGCTACAAATCTGTAAGTACACTATGTAACAAACTATAGCATAATAAAACTGTTTTACTTGAAGAAAGCAAAGATTGCTTCCGATTTCCTTGAGTAACATAGCAAAGTCTGTACTTATCAGCAGATGCTGAAAAGGGCAGCTAGTGTTGGGAACCAGTGAGAAAACTAATTGTAGCTCCAACTTTTCCCAGAAAACTTCAATATGTAATTCCTTAGAGCACTCATTCTCAATCTTCCTAATGCCGTGACCATTTAATACAGTTCCTCATGTTGTGGTGACCCCAACCATAAAACTATGTTCATCACTACTTCACAACTGTAATTTTGCTACTATTAGGAATCGTCATGTAAATATCTGTGTTTTCCAATGGTCGTAGGATGCCCTTGTGAAAGGTGCATGACCCACAGGTTGAGAACCAATGCCTTAGTGGCTCATCCATGGAATCCAGTGCAGCCCTTGATATGAGGGACTCGTATTGAACAAGCTGAATGCATCATTTTTCTTTTGCTGACAAACCTGTTCTAGTGATCTGCTATCTTGCTGAGTGGGGTTCCTGACATTTCAGCTTCTCAGGCGAAAGTTTGGAAAGCCTTCAGAATCCTTTTCTTCAGCACTTGAAGTCACCACATCATATCACATCTCTTTCAAATCCTTTAGCTTGCTTCACTGTGTGTTCCTCTTGCTTGTATGCCGGTTCTGTTATCTCAGGTTTAATGCCATGGCTTTAAACGAGGGAATTTACGAGGGACTTGCCTTTACAATCAATCAATAAATGAATAAGTGAGCAAACTAGAAGTATAATTCTTTCATAAATGTTTTTTCTGAGCTTGTATTCCACTGCATTTTCTTTCTTTCTTTTTTTTTTTGAAAAAAAAAAGTAGTTTATTTGAATGAGGGCTTTGCACAGACTATTAATGTATTACTTGAATATACCCACAGTCCTAAGTCCCAGATTATCATTCTGAGAGAGCACAGTACCATAGATGGGAGAGAAGAAGTGAAATGTTTTAACATTAAAAACATATTCTACATTTTCCAAAAAATTTATTTAGAAGAGAATACCCAGTTGATGATACAGAATGGAAAATAGTGAAATGTTTGAGAAATGACCCAGACTTGAGTTCTATGACTTTAGGACAAGTATATTCAGATAGATTCAATGTATATATACATAGATGAGTTGAACTGACTAGGTTTGTTCACCTTGATACAAGCTAGGGTCATCTAGGAAGAGAACACAACACATGAGAAAATGCTTACATCAATTTGTACTGTAGGCAAATAAGTGAGGTATATTCTTGGTTAATGTTTGATGGCAATATCTAGCTAACTGATATATTTGAAGTTGATGTTTATCACAGTAATAGAAATCTATTTAGCATAAATGGTAAAGTGCATGTACAAACTGCTGGGTAAGTTTTGGAGCAGTGTGGGTATGGCAAGCGTTACAGTGGTCATTGTGAATTAATTTCAGTATTCTCATTGATTTAGCAATACCAGTGCAGAATGAAGATTGTGTGGAAAATGAGGAGTGGAAGGATGGTATGCAATATCACATAGCAGAGTACACTGTCATGAAGTACAGAATGACAGTATTTTAGTATTACTATAATACTCTAAAATTCTTTTTTTCTTTCTTTCTTTTTTTTTCTTTTCTATATTTTTTTTTATTTACATTCCCAATGATTTCCCCTTTCCCAGTTCCTCCCTCCCTGAAAGTCCCATAAGCCCTCTTCCCTCCCCCTGTTCTCCATTCAACCCCCTCTCACTTCTCTGTCCTGGTATACCCCTACATCCAGTCTTTCCAGGACCAGGGGTCTCTCCTTCCATCTTCTTGGAAATCTATTGATATGTGAATTGTGTCTAGGGTATTCCGAGTTTCTGGGTTAATATCCCCTTGTCAGTGACTGCATACTGTGTGTGTTCTTTTGTGATTGGGTTACCTCACTAAGGATGATATTTTCCAGTTCTGACCATTTGCCTAAGAATTTCGTGAATTCACTGTTTTTAATTGCAGAGTAGTATTCCATTGTGTAAATATACCACATCTTCTGAATCCATTCCTCCGTTGAGGAACATCTGGGTTCTTTCCAGCTTCTGGCTATTATATATAAGGCTGCTATGAACTTAGTGGAGCATGTGTCCTTATTGCATGCAGGGGAAGCCTCTGGGTATATGCCCAGGAGTGGTATAGCCGGATCCTCCGGAAGTGTCATGCCCAGTTTTCTGAGGCTCTGCCAGACTGCTTTCCAGAGTGGTTGTACCAGCTTGCAATCCACCAGCAGTGGAGAAGTGTTCCTCTTTCTCCACATCCTTGCCAACAACTGCTGTCTCCTGTGTTTTTGATTTTAGCCATTCTGACTGGTGTGAGGTGGAATCTCAGGGTTGTTTTGATTTGCATTTCCCTAATGACTAAAGATGTTGAACATTTCTTTAGGTGCTTCTCAGCCATTAGATATTCTTCAGGTGAGAACTCTTTGTTTAGCTCTGTACCCCATTTTTTAATAGGGTTATTTGGCTCTCTGGAGTCTGACTTCTTGAGTTCTTTGTATATATTGGATATTAGCCCTCTGTCGGATGTAGGGTTGGTAAAGATCTTTTCCCAGTTTGTCCACTGCATTTTCAAGAATGGAAAGTAACCATTACACACCAGTACAGCAGAAACCACAGTTCCCAGAGATCTAATGGAACATTTTGTGAATGAACTTTATTAATTTTTCATGTTCATTGTCAAAGAACTGGGAATCTCTACCTTAGATAAATACTGCAGCAGTGGTTTGTTTTTGTGTTTATAACTTCAGATCTCTCTAAATCACTCTTGTAAAACAACCATGTCTGATCATGTTTTATTCTTAGTTAAGTATTTTATAGAAGAAAGAGTAAACACATCATCCTGTGCTCGGCCATTCAGAATTTTGCTATTATACATTTAACTTCATTTCTAGCCTACTCTGTGCCTTCATGCTATTGTGTATACTGTTCTATCAGTCAGCAATGTGTTACCTGTACTTTTTTTTTTAAATAAAGTTATTTAAACAGTAATTAGAAGTTCCATGAGACATCACATGGCCACAAATGGTAATTATCAAAAAATGCATTTGTTAATCGAACACTTTACTGTTTGAAGGATTCTTTAACTGCTTAAATCCAAGTTGGTTCCTAAATTACTGCTTTCTTTCACTAGAAAAAAAGTGTTGGTATATGAAAAATAGTTTTAGAGCCAAATAAAGGGTGGGGGGAGAATAGATTTGGTTCCATGACTGTTTATTTAAGAAAACTGGTTTCTTTGAGCTTTGGTTTACTCAAGATAATAGCTACCTAAAATGATTTTGAAAATGTCCCTTAGTTTAGTCAGAGGTACCGAGCAGGAGGTGAATTATTCCTTAGTCGTAACTGTCTGATGGTATAAGTAGAACTATTGGAATAGTCCTCCCTCACACTCTTGAGTCATTTGTCTTCCTATGTAGTTGTTCTTTGAGATTCCAGAAGAGCTCATCCTTCCCTCCTGCTCTTACCATGTGTAATACCGGGAGAATGTCCTGAATACATGTCCCTGGTCTCACTAAGGACTCGTCTGACCAACTTGTTTTGGTGCACAGCTTGGTTCACTCATCCTTTCTTTCCCTTTCTCTTTTCTTCCCTGTCTTTGTATATCCCTACCCTGTGTGTAATAAACCCCTCCCTCCATTTTTTTATAATTTTCAGGAAAAAAATATAAAATTCCCAAAAAGTATACAGGTTTATAGAGTTGTGAAAGTTCTACATTGCACTGAGAAGCTAAAAACTTCTTTTTCTGATACTGGCATAAACAAATGAAAGTCTACCTCAACCTCAGCTCAACCACACACACACACACACACACACACACACACACACACACACACACGATGAACTTACATGCCTTAGGCCTCCACACCGACATGCTAGTGTACTCTTCTGCCTCCAGTAGTGCCCTGACTATCAGTCAGAACTCCTGAGGGAAATGCATGAACCTATGATTTGGCCACTACCCAAATTACTGCAGTTTGGCCCTGCTTGCACTTCTAGAACTGTGGCCACTCACTTGTCTATTAAATACAGTGGTCACTTCTTTTTTGCTGCAGAGAAAGAACTGTTTGCTGTCAAAGACTCTTCTGTGCATGACACTGTTCTGTCTCTCTTCTTCACTTGCTGTGACCTCTCCTGTTCCCTCCCCCTCTCCTTGTCCCCAGGATGCTGATAATGTTTTCCCTTAAATTCCTCATCAAGACAAACAAGAGACTGGGTGAATATTTGGTGGATGGGTGAATAAACGTTTTCTATATTGACAATTTCTTAAGTGTTTTCAACTCTAATTAGACATAGCAACCTTTGGTCTAGTCTCTTGATTGTGTCTCTTGATCTACCTACAATATGCAGTAGTAAAATGAATCTACTCACTATGCAGCATTTATTTATGTAACATTCAGTATTTATGTGAGATAGGTTCTCTGTTTATTAAAAGTACCTGAAAACATCATTTTTAAAGTACTTTTTTTTTCAAAATTTTCACAACGGTTTAACTATTTATAGTAATCCTATAGCACAGCTGTCAGTTCTGGGAGGAAGGGGAGAAACCTTTATTGTACATATACTTTGAAGTATGTGTTCTAAAAGTTACAGAGAGAGTATTTTGTGAAATTGTACGGAAAGGACTGGAGATTGATGAGGTTACACATTTCTGCATGTACAGCTTAAAATGTAGAACCAGTGTTTGTTTGTTTAGAGCATAGCTCATGAGCCTTCCGAATGACACAGTAAACATCGAGGATACATGTTAAGTATGTAAACGCTGTGAGGTTTTGAGTTCACTCAATCTTAATTGCATTTATGTTTTCTTGTCCCTAGGCAGTTATTTGGCAGAAAAGTAGAGTTCCAGATCACAGGATGGCTCTAATGTCGGTTCTGGGAACTGCTGTAATGGGCAACATGGAATCTGTTGAGCAGCACTGTGAAGAATCTCAGGTACTCTGCAGAATTCACCTTTCACAACTCTCACTCATGGTGAGGTGGTCAGCAAGAAGTGTTGTAAGGCAAGCAACAGAAAGCAAAGCTGACCTTCCTGCCCCAGTTACCTTTTTATTTACATTGACTTTTTTTTTGGAAAATTAATTTTCACTTTAGGATCTTCTCTTTACATTATAGAAAAGAAGCGTGGATCTTGTTTATTCTTTGTCTTTCTGATTGTGAGTATATGCTCAGGTTGCCTTCTGTTGGTCTTTCAGCTTTAGATAGTGCCATTTGGCTCTGTGTACTGCCAGATGATGCTACCTCACTTAACTTGCTCCTCCTTCATAATTTCATCAGCTGTGTGTGTGTGTGTGTGTGTGTGTGTGTGTGTGTGTGTGTGTGTGTGTATTTACACACATACACATATATGTACTTATACACACATACATTGTTCAGGGCATTGAACCTGGAGCCTGGTGTGTACAACAGTTACTGAGCTATGTTCCAAGTCCCTCCCCCACCCCACCCCCATTTTTATTTTTCAGTCATGTTTTGCTATATTGCCCAGCATAAGTTTGAACTCTGTAGAACTTAGAGTTGCAGGCTTGGGCAGCCAGCCCTGGCTTTATCATATTTCACATGTAATTTTCTTTCTCAGAGATTAGGGTCCAACCTAGCACCTCACACCAGTGGTGGGCCTTCGACCACTGGGCTCTGTTCCCAGCCCTGTAGGCTTTTATTATGTTTATGTGCTTGTTTGTCTCCATCTTTGCTCTAAACATTAATTATAAAGACCCAATTAATTCTAAGCTTAGACGGAATGTAATTATAACTATACAAAATCAATGCAAAGCCCAGAATTACACTAGGATTGCATTTCCTCTTTAAAGGTCCAGTATTTTCTCTCTATGTCACACAAATGAGAATATTCCTACTCTACAAACTGAATACATTATCCTTTGTTATATTCCCATCAGTTACTCAAAGCTCAAATTGTTTTTCCCCCTCTTTGTGTTTTATGTGTTCTACTGCATGTAAACTCTTACATTTCCTAAAGATTCTAATGATCAGGGAACTCATCTTTTCTTGTCTTTCTTTTTCATGTATTCATTTCGACATTCTTTCTGCCTCCTCTTGTGTAATGGCCCCTGAGCCTTGGTGGGGTGTTACGGCAGTTTTATTTAGGCCCAACACCGCACCAGCAGTTACTCTTGTCATTTTTGTAGAGTTTTGTATTAGCACCCCACTGCAGTAAGCTTCTCTAATGAAGTCTAGATGCAGCACGGTCCAGGAGTACAAACAGTATTAGAAAGCAATTTGACAACAAACTGCTATAATGTTTAGTAGTCTGTATACTAAAACTGTATAGTAGTCTGTTACTTCTTAAGGCCTATGATTTCCCAGTCAAAGGCCCTTAAGCAGGTTTACAAAGCCAGGCATGAGTTTCGTCTTGTGGAACAGGCCTCAAATACAATCAGAAAATGGTTGCTTGCCTCAATTCCAGTCCTGCCAGCATAGCACCTAGAGGCTGTGTCTTGCCTCTGAAGTTATTATTGTAGCTAGCAGTATTCACAGCTTGGTAAACTGTTAACAATACCCCAACCCCAACCTGTATAGTAATTTAACTCTGGCACCATGACAGCTGAACGATAGGGAAGAAGTTTGCAGCTCAGCTACAACTTAATTTTTATGCCTTGTGACCAAAGTGTGCGATCTTTAGCAATCTTTACAACTGAATTCTGGTGGGCAACCAAAAACAGTCCCCATAGTCTGTGTTATTCAGGTGCCTTTCTGACCTGCCACTGGTAGGAAGGTGTCCCAAAGCTGGCACTGTGATGTTACTTTAATAATACATGGATGGCTTCTGAGAGAACATCACCCATGTCCATGGAGTGCATCTCCTTTCAAAGGTTATTTTTTACATTATACATTTGGTAAGTTAATAGAACAATTGGTTTCTGTACGACTTTTTCATATCCTCTTACTATTGTTTACCCCTTCTATCTGCCTACCTCTTCAATTTTTATAAAGATCATTTATGTTTCACTGAGAAACTTAAAGCTTAATGCTTTCAATCTGGAGACACATTTTTCTTAGCTATATAGGGTTTATACTTCTATTTATTCCCTGTCTGTCTCTGTCTGTCTCTGTCTCTGTCTCTCTCTCCCCCCCCCCCATCCACCTTCATTTCTCACTGTTTCCCTCTTCCTATATCTTTATGGCTTCAAATTCTTTTGTTGATTACTTTGCATAAAAAGGCAAGTTCAGCTTCCAATAGTATTTTATTTAAATGCTGTTTTATAGCTCCTTAGATTGTGTGTGTGTGTGTGTGTGTGTGTGTGTGTGTGTATTCAAAAGCATGAATCTTCCTAAAGATAAAGTTTTGTTTTTAAAGTATTTGCTCCTAAAACAGTTTTTATTTCATAGGAGACAAGTTTTGTTTTGCTTAGGAAGTCTTGTTACTCTAAATCTCTGGTTCTCTCTCCCTGTTTTCCTTTTGTTCCAGACTTCTGATTCTCTGTCTTTCTGCTCTGTGAAAATTTTAATTGGGAAAGTGTATTTGTGCCTCCTGTTGACTCTCAGGTTCATGTTGAGTGATCCTTACCTGCCTGTCTATCATCTGTTTATCCATCCATGTCCCTACCCATCTGTCCATCATCTATCCATCCATCTCCATCAGCTCCACCTAGGATCTTTCTTTCTCTTTTCTTGCCTTCCTTTATTTTATTTCATTTTATTTTATTGTATTTATTTTGTCCCCAACATAGTATTTTTATTAGTTATTTGGGAATTTCATATAATCACTATCCCCATTCCTCCCAGGTCTACCCTCCCACCCTTGTGCTTTCCCCCAAGACAAGCAAACAAACAAACAAACAAAACAAACATCACCAATTCCAATTTGTGTTGCCCACATACTCACTGAAGCATGGTCAGCCTCCCAGTGGCCAGTCCCTTAAAGAAAATTGAGTTCTTCCCCACATCCCACTAGAAGCCATCATGTAAAGAGCTACATAATCTTTGTCATAAAGAGTCAGAATCTTTGTCATAATCAAGGACTCTCTTTAATATCTTCCTGTCTGGACTGTTTCTTTTAGGGGAGTAGGGGTGGGAAAGAGGTTGTCACAGAAGCCTTCATTATCTCTCATTCTCAGTTATGAGTCTGCAGTCATCAATACCACTGCAAAAGAAGCTTCCATGTCCACATCAGCCAGAGGCAGCACAAATCACAGACATCAACATGGCCTCCAGTGGCAGCAGGGATCACAGAAGTCTTTCCTAGAGACCCACTCCAGAAAATCGTTCTTCATCGCCGATTTTCTGTTGCTGCTCAGACTCAGGGCTGTCATGCAGTTGGGCAGCATGTCGAGGAGCAGGACCTGTGCAGGCTCCAGGCGGCTGTACACCACCCTGCCCTCAATGCCAGCTGCACTGCCCAGTACCCTAGGCACGACCCTTGTGTCTGCAGCCGGTGGGCAGCACCACAGCCTGGTGCTCTCCTCCAACAGGACAAGCAGCATGAACAGCAGCCCCAGCAGTGATGGCTCCAGGCCCCAGGCCCAGACTACAGGTCAAGTGGCATCACCATCCTAGGAGGCAGTGACAGGGCAAAGCAGGCTGTGTGGTCGCCTGAGCCTCCTGGTAGCTGGGGGACAGACCCAACCAAGCAACAACATGCTCCTTTATCTACCACCCAGACCTGTGCTGCTGTCACCACATTTTGTAGTAGTGTCTTTTTTTTTGAATTGAATATTTTCTTTATTTGCATTTTCAATGTTTTTCCCTTTCCAGATCTCCCCTTCAGAAACGTCCTTTCCCATTCCCCCTCCCCCTGCCTCTATGAGGGTGCTTCCCCACTCACCCACTCCAGTCTTCCCTCCCTGGTGTTCCCCTACATTGTAGCATCGAACACCTTTAGGCCCAAGGGCCTCTGCCACATATGTGGCCAGCGCCGTTGGTTGCTCCATGTGTACTCTTTGGTTGGTGGTCCAGTCCCCAGGAGCTCTAGGGGGTCTGGACAGTTGACACTGTTGCTCCCTCCATGGGGCTGCAAACCCCTCAGCTCCTTCAGTCCCTTCTCCAACCCCTCAGTCAGGGACCAGCAAGCTCAGTTCATTGGTCGGCTGTAAGCTTCTGCCTCTGAATTTGTCAGGCTCTGGCAGAGTCTCTCAGGAGACAGCCATATCAGGCTGCCTTCAGAAAGAAATTCACTGCATCCACCATAAAGTCTAGGTTTGGTGGTTGTATATGAGATGGATCTCCAGATGGGGCAGTCTCTGGATGGTATTTCCTTCAGTCTCTGCTCCACATCTCCGTATTTCCTCCTGTGAGTATTTTGTTCACCCCTTCTAAGAAGCACTGAAACATCCTCATATTAGTCTTCCTTCTTAGGTTCCATATGGTCTTTAAATTGATCTTGGGTATTCCAGATTTTGGGTTAATATCCACTGATCAATGAGTACATACCCTGCTTGTTCCTTTATGACTGAGTCACCTGACTCAGGATGACATTTTCAAGTTCCATCCATTTGCCTGCGAATTTCATGAAGTCATTGTTTTTAATAGCTGAGTAGTATTCCATTGTGTAAATGTACCACATGTTCTGCATTCATTCCTCTTTCGAGGGACATCTGAGTTCTTTCCAGCTTCTAGCTATTATAAATATGGCTGCTATGAACATAGTGGAACATGTGTCCTTATTACATGTTGGAGTATCTTCTGGGTATATGCCCAGGAGCGGTATCGCTGGATCCTCAGGTAGTACTATGTCCAATTTTCTGAGGAACCGCCAAACTGATTTCTGGAGTGGTTCTACCAGCTTGCGTTCCCACCAGCAATGGAGAGGTGTTCCTCTTTCTCCACATCCTCTCCAGCATCTGCTATCACCTGAATTTTTGATTTTAGCCATTCTGACTGGTGTGAGGTAGATTCTCAGGGTTGTTTTGATTTGCATTTCCCTATACCGAAGGATGTTGAACATTTTTTTTAGGTGCTTCTCAGCCATTCGATATTCCTCAGTTGAAAATTCTTTGCTTAGCTCTGTAGCCCATTTTTTAATAGGGTTATTTGATTCTCTGGAGTCCAACTTTTTGAGTTCTTTGTATATATTGAATATTAGCCCTTTATCCAATATAGGTAAAGATGTTTTCCCAACCTGTTTGTTGCTGTTTTGCCTTATTGAGTGTCCTTTGCCTTACAGAAGCTTTGCAGTTTTATGAGGTCCCATTTGTCATTTGATTTTAGAGCATAAGCCATTGGTGTTATGTTCAGGAAATTTCCCCCAGTGCCCATGTGTTCAAGACTCTTCCCCAGTTTCTCCTCTATAAGTTTCACTGTGTCTGGTTTTATGTGGAGGTCCTTGATCCACTTGGACTTGCATTTTGTAGGTCGATTTGCATTTTTCTACATGCTGACCTCCAATTGAACCAGCACCATTTGTTAAAAATGTTGTCTTTTTCCACTGGATGTTTTTATCTCCTTTGTCAAGTATCAAGTGACCATAAGGGCGTGCGTGGGTTCATTTCTGGGTCCTCAGTTCTATTCCATTAGTCTTCCTGCCTGTCTCTATACCAATACCATACAGTTTTTTTATCGCTATTGCTTTGTAATACAGCTTGAGGTCAGGGATGGTGATTCCCCCTGAAGTTCTTTTATTGTTGAGAATAGTTTTTGCTATCTTGTTTTTTTCTTATTCCAAATGAATTTGCAAATTGCTCTTTCTAACTCTATGAAGAAATGAGTTGGAATTTTGATGGGGATTGCATTGAAACTGTAGATTGCTTTTGGCAAGATGGCCATTTTTACTATATTAATCCTGCCAATCCATGAGCATGGGAGATCTTTCCATCTTCTGAAATCTTTGATTTCTTTCTTCAGAGACTTGAAGTTCTTGTCATACATATCTTTCACTTGCTTGGTTAGTGTCACACCAAGATATTTAATATTATTTGTGATTATTGTGAAGGGTGTCATTTCCCTAATTTCTTTCTCAGCCTGTTTATCCTTTGAATAGATGAAGGCTACTGATTTGTTTGATTTAATTTTATATCCAGCCACTTTGCTGAAGTTGCTTATCACCTATAAGAGTTTTCTGGTGGAATTTTTTGGGGTCACTTAAGTATACAGTCATATTATCTGCAAATAGTGATATTTTGACTTCTTCCTTTCCAGTTGTATCCTTTTGTTCTCTTTTTGTTGTCCACCCCACATAAGTTCTTTTATTGTTGAGAATAGTTTTCGATAGCCTGGGTTTTTTGTTATTTCAACTGAATTTGAGCATTGCTCTTTCTAATGCTATGGAGAATTGAGTTGGAATTTTGATGGAGATTGCATTGAATCTATTGATTGCTTTTGGCAAGATGGCCATTTTTCTATATTAATCCTGCCAATTAATGAGCATGGGTGATCTTTACATCTTCTGAGGTCTCAGATTTCTTTCTTCAGAGACTTGAAGTCATGTAGATCATGGTGAATGATCGTTTTGATGTGTTCTTGGATTCAGTTTGTGAGAATTTTATTGAATATTTTTGCATCGATATTCATGAGGAAAATTGGTTTGACGTACTCTTTCTTTGTTGTGTGTTTGTAAGGTTTTGGTAGCAGCATAACTGTGGCTTCATAGAATGAATTGGGTAGTGTTCCTTCTGTTTCTATTTTGTGGAATAGTTTGAAGAGTATTGGTATTAGGTCTTTGAAGATGTGATAGAATTCTTCACTAAACCCATCTGGTCCTGGGCTTTTTTTGATTGTGAGACTTTCAATGACTACATCTATTTTTTTAGGGATTATGTGGGAATATTTAGATGGATTATCTGATCCTGACTTAACTTTGGTACCTGTTATTGTCCGTTTCATCCAGATTTTCCAATTGTGTTGAGTAGAGGCTTTTGTAGTAGGATCTAATGTTTTTTTGAATTTCCTCAATTTGTGTTGTTATGTCCCTCTTTTCATTTTTGATTTTGTTAATTTGGATACTGTGTCTGTGCCCTCTGGTTATTCTGGCTAAGGGTTTAAATAATTGATTTTCTCAAAGATCCAGCTCCTGGTTTTGTTAGTTGTTTGTATAATTCTCTTTATTTCTACTTGGTTGATTTCAGCCCTGATTTTGATAATTTCCTGCTGTCTACTCCTCTTGGGTGCATTTGCTTCTTTTTGTTCTAGAGCTTTCAGGTGTGCTGTCAAGCTGCTAGTATATGTTCTCTCCAGTTTCTTTTTAAAAAAAAGAGATACTCGGAGCTATGCATTTTCCTTTTAGCACTGCTTTCATTTTGTCCCATAAATTTCGGTATGTTGTGCCTTCATTTTTATTGAATTCTAAAAAGTCTTTAATTTCTTTCTTTATGTCTTCCTTGACAAAGTTATCATTCAGTAGAGTGTTGTTCAGCTTCCATGTGTATGTGGGCTTTCTGTTGTTTTTGTTGTTATTGAAAACCAGCCTTACTCAATGGTGATCTGATAGGATACATTGGATTATTTCAATCTTTTTGTATCTGTTGAGGCCTGTATATCAGTTTTTTTGAAGGTACTATGAGGTGCAGAGAAGGTATATTCTTTTGTTTTAGGATGAAATGTTCTATAGATATCTGTTAAGTCCATTTGGTTCATAACTTCTGTTAGTTTCACTGTGTCTCTGTTTAGTTTCTCTTTCCATGATCTGTCCATTGATGAGAGTAGGGTGTTGAAGTTTCCCACTATTATTGTGTGAGGTGCAATGTGTGCTTTGAGCTTTAGTAAAGTTTCTTTTATGAATGTGGGTGCTCTTGCATTCACAGCATACATGTTCAGAATTGAGAGTTCATCTTGGTAGATTTTTCTGAGTTTGAAATGTTCTTCCTTATCTTTTGTGATGACTTTTGGTTGAAAGTTAATTTCATTCTGTATTAGAATGGCTACTCCAGTTTGTTTCATTTGACCATTTGCTTGGAAAATTGTTTTCCCACCTTTTACTCTGAGTTACTGTCTTTGTCACTGAGGTGCGTTTCCTGTATGCAGCGAAATGCTGTGTCCTGTTTACTTATCCAGTTTGTTATTCTGTCTTTTTATTGGGGAATTGAGTCCATTTATATTAAGAGATATTAAGGAATAGTGATTGTTGCTTCCTGTTATATTTTATGTTATTTTTATGTTTGTGTGGCTATCTTCTTTTGGGTTTGTTGAAAGAAGATTACTTTCTTGCCTTTTTAGGGTGTAGTTTCCCTCCTTTTGTTGGCGTTTTCCATCTCTTGTCCTTTGTAGGGCTGGATTTATGGAAAGATATTTTTTAAATTTGGTTTTCTCATGGAATATCTTGGTTTCTCTATGTAATTGAGAGTTTTGCTGGGTATAGTAATCTGGGCTGCCATTTGTGTTCTCTTAGGGTCTATATGAGATCTTCCCAGGATCTTCTAACGTTCATAGTCTCTGGTGTAATTCTGTTAAGTCTACCTTTATATGTTACTTGACCTTTTTCCCTTGCTGCTTTTAATATTCTTTCTTTGTTTTGTGCATTTGGTGTTTTGATTATTATGGGATAGGAGACATTCTTTTCTGGTACAATCTGTTGGAGTTGTAGGCTCCTTGTATGTTTATGGGCATCTCTTTCTTTGGGTTAGGAAAGTTTTCTTCTATAATTTTGTTGAAGATATTTACTGGCCCTTTATGTTGGGAATCTTCACTCTCTTCTATACCTATTTTCCTTAGGTTTGATCTTCTCATTGTGTCCTGGATTTCCTGGATGTTTTTGGGTTAGGCACTTTTTGCATTTTAAATTTTCTTTGACTGTTGTGTCAATGTTTTCTATGTTATTTTCTGCCCCTGAGATTCTTCCATCTCTTGCATTCTGTTGATGATGCTCACATCCTTTACTCCTTATCTCTTTCCTAGGTTTTGTATCTCCAGTATTGTCTTCCTTTGTGTTTTTTTTTTTATTGTTTCTATTTCCATTTTTAGATCCTGGATGGTTTTGTTCAATTCCTTTACCTCTTTGGTTGTGTTTTCCTGTAATTCCTTAAGGGATTTTTATGTTTCCTCTTTAAGGACTTCTACCTGTTTATCTGTGTCCCCTTATATTCCTTTAAGAGAATTATTTATGTTCTTCTTAAAGTCCTCTATCATCGTTATCAGATGTGATTTTTTTTTATTTTATTTTTTTTTAATTTACATTCCAAATCATTTCCCCTTTCCCGTTTCCTCCCTCCCCGAAAGTCCCATAAGCCCCCTTCCCTCCCTCCTTTCTCCATTCAACCCCCTCTCGTAGATATGATTTTTTAAATCAGTGTCTTGCTTTTCTGGTGTAGTAGGAGAAGTGAGTTCTTATGATGCCAAGTAGCTTTGGTTTCTGTTGCTTGTGTTCTTGCCCTTGCCTCTTGCCATCTAGTTATCTCTGGTGTTAGCTCCTTTTATTGACTCTGACTGTGGCTTGTCCCTCCTGCAAGCCTCTGTGTCAATATTCCTCTCTGGGAGGAATTTAGCTGTGGTACAGTGTCAGCTCTGGGTTGGAGACAGAAACCAGAAGGATCCTATCCCCAGCTTTTCCTTGGTTCCTGTGTCCTGAGGGTTCTGGAAGGGACCCTCTGAGGAGCAGTGGTATTTCTACCTGCACTCACAGGCTTTTCTGCACTCCTGGGAGGCTAGCTCTCTACAGCGCTATTTGGGTATGGAGCCCTGTCTCATAGGATCAGCTCAGGGTGCTGATGGAAACCAGAAGACTCCTTTCCCATGCTGCACCTTGGTTCTTGTGTCCTGAGGGTTCCGGGCAGGTCCCTCTGAGCTGAAGTGGTAGTCTTACCTGTGCTCACAGGCTTTTCCATACTCCTGGGAGGCTAGCTCTCTCCAGGTGCTATTTGGGTATATCACCTTCCTTTATTTTAATTTCAAAGACAAAGTTCAATTAATTGTAATTGATTTGTGATACATTGTCATTATGTAGTTTCTTTAGGCAAGAGACCTTGTATTTCTTGCTATTTGTCTGATCACTTTAAAGTTTACTGGTTCTCTAGTGTTATGATGCTTATGGTATGTTAGTTAGAATAGTCAGGGTAAATCTCAATTGTCCTTGGTTGCCTTATTTTCTTGGGACTTGGTTGTTTGTGTGTGTGCTTGTATTGTAGATACTCCATACATCCTGATATGATCTGTAGGCTAATAGTGTTGGGCATCACATGGAAATTTGTTAAATTAGTATCAGATGCTTGGTCTCAAGTCAACTAAGGCAGATCTATAGTTTTACCCAGTCCTTATACTCAGGTGTGGAAAGCAGTTGTCTAGACTTTTTTTTTTTTTTTTTTTTTTGGTTTTTTTTTTGTTTTTTTTCGAGACAGGGTTTCTCTGTGTAGCCCTGGCTGTCCTGGAACTCACTTTGTAGACCAGGCTGGCCTCGAACTCAGAAATCCTCCTGCCTCTGCCTCCCAAGTGCTGGGATTAAAGGCGTGCGCCACCACCGCCCGTGTCTAGACTTTATTAACTGTGATTCGATATGTGACTGGGATTCTCATGAGTCAGTCCTACAGTGTGTAAGTTTTTTCACTCTGTTTTGAGACATTACCAGATAATTTTTTTAATTTGATTTTTTTTTGTTTGTTTTATTTCGATTTGTTTTCCCCTGGTTTTGGAGACAGATTTATATAAAGACTTCTAGTAATCTCTCATAGACAACAGGAATTTTGCTTTGTTTTCACGTGCTTATTTTTGCATGGAAGAATGTATAATACATGTGTTAACAATGTTCTAGTTCAAGTGCTGAAGAATGTCTGCTAACTTTGGAATGTCTGTAAGTAATCGCAGTCAGATCTCTGCTGTTCTTGCTTTGCGTCATGCTGTTGAGTTTCTGTTCCTCCAGCCATCCATCAACACACCATACTCTGGCTGGTATTCTTGACTTTTCTAAAGTCAGAATTCCTCTGAGTGTTTTCTCATTCTTGGTCAAAACCAATCCTATTTCCCTCCATCCCCCCCCCCCCCACACACACACATACTTCTTCTGGCTATGACCTCTTTCTTTACTCTGTCCCCCAGTGCTTATCTTTGATTGTAAAATTTATCCACCATGTTTCCCCTTTTGGACTGGAATAACAAGTGTGTTGGCCATTGGGAATGTTGGATACAGAGTATCTATATATCTCTTCCCTTTGTGATAAAGGTTTCTTTTGCATGTGTTTGGTCCTAGGAAGAATCTTTATTATGAGTGGCAATGCCACCTGAATCCCTGGTTTTAAATTTTTTTGTTAGGTTGTCAGTTTGTCCTTATTGACATCTGTCCTTTCTTAGATATTTTTAGCTCTACTTCAAGGTGAGAGAATGTCTTATTACCACCTGATTTTTATTCCCCAAACTATTTTTCAGAACTTGGAATATATTTTCAGTTTTTTTCTAAATTTTATTCATAACTATCCCTGCTTGCTTACTTATGTTCTGATATAGTTGATGCTATTTATTTGATTTAGAACCATGTTACAACACTTAAGTTCAGAATTATTTCCAATGTTCTGTCATTTCCATTTTTCTGACAGAAGAGTTTTATTCTCCACTATTTTATGTGGCTTGAAACTTGAATTTACAAGATTAGGGATCATGGTTTGTTTCTGTTGTTCTCCATGCTTAAACTCTGTCTTACTGTCCAGTGCCTACCTCTTCCTAGTCCCAGTGTGAAACCAGGTGTTATGTTAGTAGTTCATGCCTCTCATCCTGCCAAGACTCCCAGACTCCTCCCTGACTGCAGCTTGACCTAGCCTGGTCCTTGGTTTTGGAGTTGGCTTTATTCTTCCTGTGACCTTGGCAAGCAGCCATAGACAGTGGTCACAATATGTAAGTCATTTTGTTTTCTTCCAGGGAGTTCTTATGTGAGCTCCATGTTCCAAGCTGTAAGATTGATTTCAATCCTCTGCTAGGTTTTAATTTCCCAAGGAGGCATCCTGTCTCTGATATTACCACCTGATTTTACCAGTAAGACCTCTTCCTCCAGTTGGCACTCCCCATTAGGTAGTTTACACATACAATTTTACCTTTGTCTGTCATTTATGGTGTCAGTTCTTTTGAAATTTAACATTGGTTTTTATCACCCCTATATAGTTTGCATTTATGAGAAGGGTTTTCCACATGGATTTGTTCCACTATCTTGACCAGAGTATTTAAAAGACTACGTTAGTATTGATATGGTATTCAGATATGTTTGTGTGATATTATGGAGGTTTACTGGAAAAAGAAAAAGACAAGGGTTAGTCGATTAGTCAGGCTTGCATTGTTATAATTAAGGTAAAGAATGGATGTGTCTGACAGACTATGACTCTCTAGTATGGTATAGAATAGAATAGTTCTCAGTTGGACAGTGGGGTAAAAGCTAGTTAACATATCTTATAACATTTTAATGTGGTGAATTCATTTTTGTGACAGGTAGTTGATGTAAGAAATAACTACAATGTTGCTATATTAGTATCAGTGGTGAGTAGCTATTAGAACTAGGGATGAGACTGAAATTACTCCAATTAACTACAGAGCAAAAGAGGCCTAAAGATGGAGTTTAAGGGACCATGATCATCCTTAAAGGATAAAAATTAAAGAAAGGGCACAACTAATCAGACTGATGAGGACATGTCACAAAAGAGGGAGAAGGAAGTCAGTTCATTTAGGAGGATGTTTCTTAAAGGGGTTGTTATTGAAGTCAGGCCTGCATAGTCAAAAAGAAGATGACTTGCATTAGTTATTGAGAGAGAAGCCAGTTTATTGGGTGATGGTTGTTCTTTGCGGCAGGGTCTCACTACATAGCCCCATCTGGCCTGGAACTTGCTGCATTTCTGTGAAGATTAGGCTGGTGTCAAAACTCTGCCCTCTTGGTTGTTGCATTAAAGGTGTGCTATACCATGCCTGGTGAGAGACTCTAGTTTGAAAAGAAGACTGGAGGAGAGGAGAGAAGTCTACTTGAGAAGCAGCTGAAAGGATGGAGGTTGTTGTGTTTGAAGGAATTTTTCTTTTTCTCTTTAGGTTGAGGTACAGGATCTCATACAGTCTATCAGACTGTTTCCTTATTGAACTGATTTGGGGTTTTTTGTTATTGTTCTTTTTCTATGAAATAATCTGATGTTTAATTTATATAGCATTATATGCACATGGCTGCTTGACTCTCCCATGTAACTTTAACATGGTTTGTTAGTTCTAAGATTGTCTTCATTTTTAAAGCTCAGTGTCTAGAAGTCATAGTAGTTACACAGTTGCAATCAGAGTGTTGTGAAAGGAAATTCCTGACTCTGTGGTCTCCTTCATTTTAGGGCACAGGGGGCACTTTTCCTCTTTCTTTTCTCTCCTCATCTATGTGTTTTCTTTAATCCAGACACTCAGTAAGTCCTCCAAAGGCTAAACAGACTCTCCTGGTACCCAGCAGGTGCTTGAAGAAGAGTCTCATATTACATGGTAAATTATACAGCCATTTATAAATGCTGTGAAGTTTTACAGTTAATTAAGTGGTATCATCTTGTAATGGATTATCCAGCCTTATTAATTTATTTTTCCAAATTGGTACACATTGGCACTGTGACAGTAATGCACTTAGTGTTCTAAAATTGGTATTGCATCTCCTTAAGCGCTTACTCGCAAGAGCAGGGATAGCCCTAGACATAGGTGACAGCCTACAGTTGTGTTGTTACCAAGTGTCATAGTTACTGCTTGGCTATAAATAACACCTTACTCCTTACCCTAAGCTTAATGTTTACCTTTAGAGTTGCTCATTGGCTTCATAACACATCAAGTTTGTATTTCATATAAGGTTATATACCAAAATATACATGCATGTGTGTACATACACACATCATGAATGCAAAGTGGGAGGAAGGGGACAATGAATGAAATACTTAACAATTTTCTGTGTTAATTAGCTCAAGGTAGAAGCAGGTACACACTCTGCCTTCTAATCTCTTAAATCCCTCTTTCCTTCTGGCCAATTTTTCTAGTATCTTTCAGTTTCTTCCTTCTCTTGATATATTTGTAGACTAGAGAAAAGTTCAGTGTGTAAATAATCACCCAAAAAAAATTTTAGTGAAGTTCTGTGAACAATCATAGAGATAACTTATAGTATAATACCAGTATTTAGCCATGAAGGAATTGAGTTAATTCAAAGTAAACATTTTTTTTTCTTAAACACAGCAGTGAAAACCCAGTACACTTAGCTTCAAAAATATTAAGAACAAAGAAATGGCTGCTTTTCATGGGATATAATAGTTGAAGAGAAAAAGACAAACAGCCAGTAAGGGGAAGGGGGTGAAATCTCTGTATGAGTAAAGACATTTTAAAATAAAACAAGGTAAGAGTATTTGTCCTGATAGTTAAAAATGTGAAGCAAAGGCCATAAATTGTTTTACTGGTTTAGTACTCTTAAATAGTTATTCAGCATTAATTCTCCAGGCATGCTTACCAGCATAGTTACAAGTCTCATGTGTTATTTTGTATGCTTTTTTTTTTGTATTTTATAGATGTATTTTATATAGATAGTTATAATATAGACATATATATGTGAAATCTGAGGTAATTGGATAGATGATAGATAGATAGATAGATAGATAGATAGATAGATAGATAGATAGTATTACCACTTTGATAAAACAAAAAGAAATTAGTGCTAAAATCAATACATTTCACAAGTATTTCTCCAATCCTAAGTGAATTTTTGAACTTCTCTAGAAATATTCTAACAAGTCAGTTTACCTAATCTATTATAGTCTCAAGTTATAAATAAATAACTCCTGGACATATATAATACTTAAAATATCTATAGAGATGATAATGTATTATTTTAAAATTTAGAACTTAATTTTATGAAAAAGTATATAACAGAATAATTTGCCTTTAATTTTATGTAAACAAAACCCTCAATATTTTTATATTGTCTAAGTAAAACTTGTGGAAAATAAAGTTTTCTATCTTTTTTTTTTAATGCTTAGTCATAGTGAGGATGGGATGAGGGATTTCCAAGGGGAAATTCGGAAAGGGGATAACATTTGAAATGTAAATAAATAAAATATCCAATTTTGTATACTTTCTAATACACTGTATATAATCAAACCTCTAGAACTTTATTGTTGACGTTACACCTATACTTGTGTATTACAATTGTAGATTTACCTAAGTGGATTCTTTCCAAAACGTGATGCAGACCACAATTCCACAAGTCTTTCAACCCCAGAGAGAAGTTTCATCTTTATTAATAGTCGGCCAGTACATCAAAAAGATATACTAAAGGTAATCACTTCTAGAACAAAAATACCCCTTGGATTAGGAATTTAATATATTTTAAATGAGTTTTGCTTTTTCTAAATTGTATTTTATGTGTATGGGTATTTGTCCTGCAAGTATGTCTGTACCACGTGCCTGGTGCTCATGGAGGCCAGATGAGGACATCAGATCCCCTGGAACTGGAGTTCTTATCTAAAGCTGGCAATAACAAGATGCTTCTGTCTTTTATTCATTGTATATATTTCTAGTTAATCCGACGTTATTATAATCTGAAGTGCCTAAAGGAATCTACCCGCTTGTATCCCATTTTCTTTCTGAAAATCGATGTCCCATCAGCTGAGGTGGATATAAATCTAACACCAGATAAAAGTCAAGTGTTATTACAGAATAAGGTAATGTTTTTCAAATAAAATTCTGTATGTAATTGTGCTCTAAATTTATGCAGTCCTAACTGTTCCCTTATTAAAAATGACTTGATTTTTTAAATTTTTGTTATTATGTTTGATATTGCCCTTTTTCACAGTATCCCTCCTAATATTTGTTCATTGTATTTTTAGGAATCTGTTTTAATTGCACTTGAAAATCTGATGAAGGCCTGTTACGGACCACTACCCACTACCGAATCTTATGAAAATAACAGAGTAGATGTTTCCTCAGCCAACATAGTTGTTAGTGAAACAGCAGAAACAGATGTGCTTTTTAATAAAATGGAATCATCTGGAAATAATTATCCAAATGTTGATACTTTGGCTATTCAGTTCCAAAAGGATGAATCTAGAACAAACATTGATCATCATTTAAATGAACAGATAAATGTAGGCAATCATTGTGATGGCCATTTTAGTGGTGAATATTCTCACATTAATAAGGACACATTTCAAAATATCCCTATGAATAATTTATCATCAGAGGCTAATCAGAGTAAACACAGTGAGACTCATTCTGTAGGTTCTATTGAGCATTTCCAAGGAGAAAATGGCAGGAGTGGTACAGTAGGAAGTGGGGGAGATGGGAGAGAAGCACTTCCTGAGAAAGCTCTGGAAATCTGTGCAGATGATTGGAGCAAAGGAAATGTGTTTAATTCAATGGGAGAGAATATTGAACCTGTGAAAATTTTGGTGCCACAAAAGAGCTTATCATGTAAAGTGACTAATAGTCACCCAAACCTTGAATCAGAGAATCTCAGTGATGGTCCTTGTAGCAGAACATCAAATGTAATCGATAACAGATCTGGACAGCTTACAGCCTATGACTTAATTAGCAATCGAGCAGTCAAGAAGCCCATGTCAGCCAGTGCCCTGTTCATTCAAGACCGCCGGACTCAGTTCCTCGCAGAGAATCCCAAGACTGCTTTGGAGGATTTGACACTGCAAATTCAAGCACAATGGGAGACACTGAGTGAAGAGGAAAAACAAAAGTAGGTCTCCAGAGCGCGTGTGCCCAGATGTCCAGCTGTCTCCAGTCTGTATGATTAGAAACTTCACATTTAGGAAGAAAATGAAAACTGCTTCTTAGCTTCACTGAAGTATCTTTTTGGGTATCATTTTTTCATTATTTTGGATAGGAGAGTATTATTTTTTTATTGTTGTTTTGAAAATGTTCATTGTGTTCTGTCTCGGTTGTTTGATAGTAGCCTTTACTGCTTTCATTTCAGTTTGACTCTCTACTTTCTTATTCCTTTCTTTTAATTTTTGTTAAAGAACTTCTCTGGAGCAGCATTTTTTCAAGCTTTCACTCTCTACTGCTGCCTTGTGGGGAGGGTTAGTTAGCCTCGTGAGTCCTAAATTGTCAGATTATTAGTTACGGTTAGTAAGCTTCATCTAAAGTTTTCTTTTGCAGTATTATGGAATCCATTTAGAGCAGACCTCAGAAAATATACCTGAGACCTGTGGACAGTCATTCTCTGCTGACTGTCAGTAAAGATGTGCAGTGGCCTCTCACTGTTATGAGTAGTTGAGATAATGGCTGTTATAGCTCAGGGCAATGTCCAACATGCAGAGAGTGATTTCTCTGTTGGTGTAATGGGGGTTTTAGAGCTGTTTATGTCATAAATGGCAGTTTTCATTTGCTCTAAGTCACTTAAGTTGACTTGGATGTCAGAAACAGAAATTTGCCAAGAAAGTAGTGATCTCTTAGAATCAGACACACAGATGCTTTTTGAAAAAGCAAAATGTTTAGGTTTCAAGGCCAGAGCTCCTTAGACTGTGATCCACTGGATCAAATCCATGCCTGTCAAATCTCCTCCAGCTTTTATTTTGAAGTTTCCCATACTCTTCAGTTCTGCAAAGATAGATGTGATACACAATAGCTCCGGTGTGCAGCTCGGTGACAGAGCACCTACATGCCTTCCATAGTCTCTGGCCTCTCCGCGAGGCAGTCATCCATGGTGGTACAAAGGGCAGAGCACCTGCTTCCCTCTGAGGCCCACCCTCCCTTCCATCCTAGTGGCAAGGATCAGCCCCTTGTGCAGTGCTCCAGTTCATTTTGGCATTTCCTTTCTCCTTTCCATTCCCTTCCTTCATTTAGGAAATAACGTGTTAAGGGTGGCCTATATTCTGGCTGGTCATTTCAGTTAAAAATAACATAAATTTTCTATTTATAAGTAGTATAGTCTACAGTTTGTCAAGTAGCAATAACAGAATTTTATGAGTTTTTAATTGAAAAAATATTTCATACAATATATTCTAATGATGGTCTCCCTTTCCCAGATCCTCCCTACCTCCCTACTCACCCAACCTCACACACCCCCTTTCTCCATTTCAGTCTCTTGCACTCTCATGCTCTCAATTATACACACAAAAAAGACTAATAAGATCAAAAAATACCTACCTAATCTACAAAAATACCCTCAAGATCGTTTTGTGTTGGCCATCTGCTGCTGGGCATGGGGCCTGCCTGAAGTGTAGTTAATATATACCCAGTGAGATGCCATTGGAGAAAACTGACTTTTTTTTTTCCTTTGCAAGCAAATGTCAGTTGTAGATAGCTTCTTGGTTAAGAATAAGCGACCATGTCCATGACACCCTCCCAGTGCTGGGACCCCATCTGTCTTGAACCTGCACAGGCCCTGTGCATGCTGCCACAGTCTCTGAATTCATGTGTGCATCAGTCCTGCTATGTCTGGAAGATGCTGTTACCCTAGGGTCATCTATCACCTCTGACTCTGACTCTCTTTAGGTCTCTTCTGCATAGACATCCCATGTAGGACTGAGTCCTTCAAATTCTCACTCCCTGCACATCGTCCGGTTGTGGGTCTCCCTTAGTTGCCATCTATGCCCTTCATTGTGGAATTGGTGCCTTTTAACATAAGGGCAATATGGAGAGTTGTGGAAGCACTTAGCAGTTGTCTGATATACAGGACAGAAAATTGCTTCCTTATATAAAACCAGAAAGTTTTTAGGGAATTATCACAGGAGAAGGAGCATGGTATTGCCAAGGAAGACACTGTGACATGGGCAGAATGTGAGAGTGTGATGAAGAAAAATGGGAATGGGGTGGTGGCCAGGCTGAGGACAGTTCTGCAAGCCCCGGGATTAGCTAGAAGCTCAGTCCCTGCTGAGAAAGCAGGGCTAGGGAATACGTAGGTCTTTTCTGATTTTTATGACCTTTGTTTTTCTCTCCTTTACTCTAGAAGATCAGAATCCAGAGGTGAGCGATGTACCTCCTTGCCACTTGGGAGAGGGACCCTTCAGTCAGTTGGTGTTAATTTGAGCTTTCATTTGCAATATATAAATATATTCCTACTTAAAACTAAGTAATGTTGCAATTTAGATGTTACTGAAAATGTTAAATAAACTTTATAATTAAATGTAGCTTTTAGTCTCAGAAACATCCTTTGACTGACTGCTTAGTCAAATCAGGGCGCATACTTTCCACTTAAGTTGCTAAGTCCCTTAATGGCATTAAATACAAAGGTAACATCTGTTCTTACTTAACATTTACCTAGTATTATTTTGAACATAACTTTTTTATGTTTCCCGAGGAACTAATTAAATTGACTTCTTGAATAAATCAAAAGATTAGTACCATATGTGAAAATTTGCACATTATAATTAATTACAAAAATGACCTTTATCTTGAACTCATTTTCCACCCCATAGGAAAAGTCTGGATTTCTGATGTCTAAGAGCTAAAAATATACTTATTTTTAGTGCCTGTGAAAGTAAACTATTAACGACCATGTGTTTTGTATAACTAACCCATATGTTGGTGTTTTAGGAATAAGTGGAAGAAAGTAACTTTCAAAACTATGAAAATGAAAGGCAAATGATGACTAATGTTTATCTAGTTTACAATGAAGCAGACTTTTATTTCAATCTTATCCAACTAACAGGTAGCATTTCTTTATTCGGAAGCATGTTCTGAGCATAGATTGTATGCCATATTGTGCTCTGTTAGTTCATAGTCCCACTTTACAATATACAAATCAAATAATGTTCTATAGAATCTAAGCCAGCTTCCTGCGAGACCTGAAATAATCTTAGTTTCCTAAACCCAAATTTAAAACTTAATTGTAAAAAAAGTAACAGTTTTATTTAATTACTAAACATCTTAAAAATTTATTTTTATTCCTTAATCCTTTTTTTACAGTCCAGACTTGATCCCCCTCCCAGTCTGCTCCCCATCCCATACCTCCCCCCACCCCCAAGAAGATGTCCCCACTCCACCACCCCTTCCTCACCAGGCCTCCCCACTCCCTGGGGCCTCAAGTCTCTTGAGGGTTAGGTGCATCTTCTCTGACTGAGGCCAGACCAGGCAGCCCTCTGCTGTGTATGTATCAGGAGGCTGGTGTGTGCTGCCTGGTTGGTGGCTCAGTGTCAGAGATCTTGGGGCTCCAGGTCAGTTGAGACTGCTGGTCTTCCCATGGGGCCACCCTCCTCCTCAGCTGCTTCTAGCTTTTCCCCAATTCAGTCACAGGGGTCCCAGGCTTCTGTCCATTGGTTGTATGCTGATATCTGCATCTGACTCTTTCAGCTGCTTGTTGGGCCTCACAGAGGGCAGCCATGCTAGGCTCCAGTCTGCAAGCACACCACAGCCTCCCTTGAGCTGAATCCCAGTTTGGGCCTGTCACTGAACCTTTCTCTCATGCTCTTCTCAATTTTTGTCCCTGAAGTTCCTTCAGACAGGAAAAATTCTGAGTCAGAGCTTTTGACTGTGGGATGGCAACCCTATCCCTCCACATGATGCCCTGTTCCTCCACTGGAGGTGGACTCTGCAAGCCCCCCCCTCCCCACTGTAGAGCCCTTCGTCTGAGATCCCTCCCTTTTAGTTCTGAGAGTCTCTCACCTTCCAGGTCTTTGGAGGGAGAAGAAAGCAGTCAAGGGGTGGAAGGGGGTAGTGGGAGAGGGAGGGAGGAACCTGGGTGGGAGAGAAGACAGGGAAGGGAAGGGAAGGGAAGGAAAGGGAAGGGAAGGGGGAACATGATCAGGTATTGGGGGAGGGGAACAGGACTGAAGCCCTGAGGGCCAGCAGAAATAATTACTAAACTTGTAATCAAGCATACTATTCAAATTATAGAATTTGTGTTTCTTATTATTTTTATGTTTGTTGTGCTAGGGATTAACCCAGAGTGTGTGTGTGTGTGTGTGTGTTCAGCATATACCCTGCCACTGAGTACATCTCCAGCCAGGATTTGTGTTTCTTGATAGAAACTTAGAGTAAACATCCCCATTTACAGTGTACCAAACAATGCATTCCTCATAGCAGAGCTATGAGTGCATGTAAGTTGCCCACATATTATAAATGAATACCCTGAGGGACAGAATATATACTTTGAATATGTTCTGTGGTTTCTGAGCAGCAGAGCCACGGCAGGCAGAGCCTCGCACGCTGTCTGGAGTCTGAGGGGCACTGTTTCCTCAGGTGAACACAGCAGCAGTCCTGCCACAAGGTGAACCTGAAGCTGCTTAGCAGCTTGGAACCCAGGGATCTCAGAACTCCTCACATCATGGTTGACATGGACCCTCCGCTGGACTCTGTGGCTCTAGAAGTTTCCTTTTACTCCTTTTGTTACTAAGAAAAAAAAAAGATTTTTTTACCCACTATAAAGTTGAAATACCTGTTGCTTTACACAGCTGAATTACAAAGTTAGAATATGTTTGATTTATTGTAATTTATCAACTAATGACTTTAAATGAAAATAGGATAACTCTGATGGAGTAAATGGTGTATTTTTTAATTCCATGTACTACTTAAATGGCTTTATTGTGTACTGTTTTCAGTTTTTGTTTCATTTTGAAATGAAATAGCTTTGTAGAACAATCTAGCCTTGAGTCTGGTTTTCCTTCCTTCTCCACCTTCCAAGTGCCTGGACCGTGAGCATATACTGCTGTGTCTGGCTCCCCAATGATTTCTTAAACTTTTCTTTAAATTGGGTAAAGTTTACCTACAGCAGAATGCAAAGGCCCTAGCAGTGTAGTTCAGTGTGAGTAGTACCACTATGAAAACATACAATTCTGTCCTCCCTACAGATCCCTCCTGCTACCTCCATAGGCAGACACTATTTTGATTTCTGTTATATGGGTTTGCTAGTGTTTAACTTCAAATAAATAAAACTATATGATACATCTGACTTCTAACTATTTTCAAGACATCATTTTAAGCAATCATTTTTAATTTTATAAGCATAATAAGGCTTATTAATTCAGCCTCTACTTGGTAGATACTGAGGTCAGTGTGAATACTATTGTGTCATTTAATTTTTGCACATTTAAGGCTTTTATGAATAAACTTGGGTTCCAGTTTAACATGGACAGAAAGTAAGTTAGTTTTCACTCACCTTTTGGCATGTATTGAGAATTTGGCTCCTCGTATTTCCTGTCCTGTTAAAATGATCCATGATCAATATAAAGAATCAGAATCCTTGTCTAAGTAAAAATGGTTGGCAGCGATGCTAAGATCTGTCTCATAAGGGTGCTCATAGCCACCTCACCTGCTGAGTGGACCCAGACACTAGGAACCAACACTAAGATTGTTGTGAATTCCCAGAAAGACAATTCACATTGAATAACTGTCTTTGTAAATAGTCCTTTTGGAATTTTACAGTACGAAGTGTCTAAATTTGACCCATCAGAGATTATTGATCTCCTAATGTTGTACTTATACAGGATGAGGCAGTTCTTGACTGTGCGAGGACCCAGGAAGACAAGAGAACAGACAGGGAGTACAGAGGGAAACAGTTTGTAATCCACTGAGGAGAAAGGCATCGGCGTCTCAGCAATGCTTTGACTTTACTTCTGCTTTTAGACTGAGACTTTGCTTGAAATCTCTTTTGAGTTTTGCTTCAAATCTCTTGATATTGAAAGCTCTATTACTAGGCACACACACATGTAAATGGTAAGCTTTCTAATGGCCCTGCATCTCTGGCAATTTAGCATTTTGATTTACTTCACTTAATGTCAGTCTCTTGTTTTCTTATACTTCCTGTTTGTATAATATACATTTCCCATTCTTTTCTTTTGTACCCCTGTGTTATTTTAAAAGTGCAATTCTTAGAAGTCTATGATTTGGGGTATCCTGTTCTTTGGTTTGAAGAAATCTTGGTCTATGTAATATAATCATTGACATTGTTAGGATTAGAGATGCCCTTCTGCCTGTGACTGCCCCTGTCTTCTCATGGGGCACTTGCCAAAGGTACTCAAGGTTTAAATGAATACATTTTAACATCTAATTTATATTACTATTTGCATTGCTTAATACAGCAGGCACACTTTTATTGCACTTAGGTCTCACATAAAAACTAAAGGCCCACAGGTGTAATTGCTGCAGCCAGGTTAGCAGAAAACTTATTTTATCTGAAGGCATTTGTTTAATCTTCCCTTTAAAGGATATTTATGGTTAGTAAATGTGAATTGTGGGCTCTCTTGCCACTTAAAGACTGCATATTCAGCAGGTATTGCATTGTCCTTTTTCTTGGTTCTCTTCTCACTGATTTGGGGATTCACTTTCAGTTCAGAGTTTGCTTCTGGTGTATCTGGCAGGATTTGTTTGCATTGATCCTGCCTGGACTTGCTTCTTGGATCTTTAAGGTGTTACATTTCTACAGGATGGGTCATCATTAAATGCTTGACATGTTGGGATGCTTGTGCATAAGCCCCTGGTTGCTTCAATATACACAGGTCGATATTCTGTCTTGCTCACAGTGGTGATTGCTGTAGCTCTGCATTCAGTTTCACTGGCCCTTTAGTTGATTCCATCTCTGGTCTATAATTAAATCTACATAGTGACTATTCCTTTCCAGATCCTGTTGTTTAGTTCTAGACTCCCCACTTCTTTGTATACATATAAATTCCACTTCTCTCTTGAGCTACCCCTTTATCCCCTCCTATTTCTCTTTCTATTGCTCATCTAGAGTCCTGAAACAATTATATGAAACTTTTTATTAACTATAAATCTGACTTCATGATGAAGGGGTCTTTTTCTGACCTCTTCCCCTTGGCCATGACTCACACTCTGTTTTGTTGCTTGAGTGGTGAGTTTCAGTTGTACAGTGGACATTGTGGGTGATATCTGTTCCTTTCTGGAAAATGTTCATTCTTATTTAAGATGCCTTTTAGCTTGTGGGAGTTTGTGTTGCATTGAATTATGGGGAGATTTACTCAGTTCTAGGGTTTAGGGGTTTCCTCCTAACATGGCACTCTTCAGGTTTTAAATTAAAGCCCAAGATGTTTACCAAGCCCCACATGTAACTTGGACACCAGGTTCTGTTTCTTCAGCACTGGAAGCAAAGGAAACTCTGTTCGGTTCATTAGCATTTGAATGTTTTCCTGAGGGCTCTTACGCGTGGGATTTTCTCTTGATTTCAAGTCGTTCTGGAAGCAAGAATCTGTGTTCTGATGATACAGGCTAATAAATGCCATCTCCTAGCTAATTCCTGCATCTCCCACCTGCTAATGCTGGGTCAGAGCTTCATGGATGCAAATACAAGTCCTTTCCCATTTGCTTTTGACTACTTTTCAGGGGCCAGTTTCTGTCCTCTGTTTGGAGTTTATCATAAGCACACAGGAGGGTCTCTCTAATACATATTTCATTGTCATTACTGGATGACACCTTTTTATTAAAATTTACTTTAGATGACTATTATGTTATTATGTTTTTATTATGATCTTATTAGTTCTATCTCTGTTCTTAGATATGAGGAAAAGGCCAAAAAAGACTTGGAACGATACAATAACCAAATGAAGAAAGCTATTGAACAGGAGACACAAGTGTCATTAAAAGACGGCAGGAAAAAGATAAGGGCCACCGGTGCATGGGGCTGGACACAGAAACATAAGGTGAAAGACTCATCTAATCAGCCAAAACTTGACGAGCTCTTTCAGTCCAAGAATGAAAAGAAGAAAAGTGAAAATATTAAAATAACAGAGATCCCCTTTTCTATGGAAAACTTAAAAGTGAACTTTAAAAAACAAAAGGAAGTTGACTTAGAGGAGAAGGATGAGATTTGCCTGATCCACAGTCTCAAGTTTCCTGATGCATGGCTGGTCACATCCAGAGCAGATGTCATGTTACTGAACCCATACAGAGTGGAGGAAGCCCTGCTGTTTAAAAAACTTCTTGAGAATCATAAACTCCTTGCAGAACCACTTGAAAAGCCAATTATATTAACAGAGAGGTACGGTGAAGTAAGAGAGTTTTTTAACTAGTAATGTTAATGTTAAAAGTTGAAGGTTTTCTAGTAGGCATAATGATACTTATTTGAAAGAATATTTTGAGTAAGTTTTCTAAATTCTAATGATGCTATTAGTGGCTTGTAAATAGTGTTAGAAGGTTCTGAGTGCTCATTCTTGCATTCAGTAAATCCCAAGCTCCTTTCTCCTGTACCTTCATGACTTCTCTGTGGCAATTGAAAACTGGAGTGCTGTGCTCTTTCTTTTACACTACTCTGACACTGTCAAACATACACTTCAGTCTAATTACATGACGAATGCCTTTAGCAGCCTTTACCAAGGTTCTTGCTCCATCCTGTTTCTGCCCATTCATAAGTGTATAATACATGTTTCCTTTGGTTTATTAAAGTGTGTGAGAGTAATTCTTTTGCTTAATCCTTTCATATACTCACAGAAATGATTAGATTCTAAGCTAATCACAGATTCAGAAAAGTTACCTTAGGTGTGCTAACAGAAGCAGTAAGTAAGCCCCATATCCAGTATTCTAATGCAGACTGCTTGCCTTTGCAGCCTCCCTTGCCATCTTTACCACAAGCTTTCAGCTTGATTCCAGAGTTGGTAAGATGAGCTAGACATACAGCCAATGCATTTTCTGTGATATCACAGTCAGTAAAGTCTTCAGCATTCTGAGCAAAAATTAAAAGACATTGTTTTTCCAAGTGGAATGGAGCTGTAACAAGATACAACGTCATCCTCCAGCATGTTGTGTGCTCAAGTTGATTTCTCTACTGTGGTAGGCACTCAAGTTCCCTTTGCATAGATGGGGATTGGTCCTCATCACATCAGCTTAGATAGGCCCTCTTCTGTAATGACTGTTCTGAGGCCCCTTTGTCATACATGCTGTTTGCTTTGAACTAAAGGAATCTCTTCCAAGGTTTGAACTGAAAATTTTTTTTGGAAAAATAGTCTTATATTTAATCTTATGGCTGTTGAAGAAGCATTGAGTAACATTTGATTTTGAATATAACTATTTGAGTAGCTTGTAGATGGAATGTGTGTTTTTCATTCGTGATAGCTGCTTTAAAGGCATAAAAAGCTATTCATTGTGGGTCAAGTCTTGATTTGAATTATATTTAGAGAACAACTTTTTATAGTTCTCTTTGAGGTTTTAACATTTTAGACAAATTGCCCTTTATGTCCGTCCTCCTCCCTTCTGTGCACACTCTACAAAGAGCCTCCTGTACAATGCTAACAGAATACAGAGTGCTTTCTCACAGGGCTCGGCACTTTGTGTAATGGTAACACTTTCAAAACACCCTTGGATTAGCTTTCATAAACTTTCATGTTTCAATCTGAATGTTTAGTAACTTAAGGAACCATAATTTCTTTCTTTTTCAGTCTTTTTAAAGAGTCTCATTATTTAGAGGTTTTACATAAAATGTCAACAGTTGAGGAAAGATGCAATGGATCAGTTTACTTGTGTGACCCGCGTCTTACAGCAAATGGCTTCAAGATCAGATTGATATCAGGTAACAGTAATGTGGCTTTTCTGACATAGAAAAAAATAAACCTTCCAAGAGCTGCATCTGGCTCTCAGAGCTCTCAGGTGTATTTTCATTTCACTAAAAGTCATTGCCAGCTCTGCAGAGGCGGGCTTCCTTCAGAGGAGTGCTCAACTGATCACTGCACTGTCTGTTATCTTTTGACATGGCAACCCAGCTGCCTTCTTGTGTAACTTAGCTATCCAGACTCTGATGATAAAGCAGATGTGTGGGATCATGGAATGGCCTGATGAAAATGACCATCTCTTTTGCTGTTTAACAGCTTTGCCTCTTTTGTCAGGTGGCACAGAGCATCAGCAGTCTTGCGTGGATGTCTGGATTATACCAGATAGATTGAAAAGAATGTGTCTGCCTTAGAGATTCCAGTTTTCTTTGCTGCTCTTCTCGGTCTTTTTTAGTTTCCATACTGCCCTAGCTCCCTAATCTAGCATGCCTGTTTCTTCCCCTTTGTGTTCTGTCCAGTGCCACAGGCACCATGTGGAAAGACTCCATTGCCTAAATTGTCACACCCAAAATGTAGGAAAACATTTTTAAAAGAATGCTTTACAGAGGCACAGAAGACAATAAGTGGGAGCTGGAGAGATGGCTTAGCAGCTAAAGCACTGGCTGCTTTTCCAGAGGATCTACAGAGCAACTCACAAGTATCTTTAACTCTGGTTCCAGGGGATCCAACAACCTGTTCTGCCCTCCTTCATATGGTGCATAGATATGCATGCAGACAAAAAACCCATACAACAATAAATAAATAAATAATTTTAGAAAGAAAATAAATAACAATAGTGTACAGAAGTAAAGAACTGGATATCTGGGGGAAAAAATGTTTCAGTGTTCTAGACTTCAAATTTTGCTTGATTTTCTCAGTTTCACAAGGTAAAGATACCTCCCATAAATGACTTACCTCTATGGTTACAGCTGTTAACACTTGAGATGGAGAATTCATGTCCAGATCACAAATTTCTCAGTTTGTTCATTAACAACAACTAATAGATTTTGAGTAACCATTATATAGAGCACCCTTCAGAAAATTAACATATCAACCCCCTAACAGCCTCCAGAGTAGCTTGTATCACAGCCTCCATTTTACAGATGAGAAAGGGAAGGAGGAAAAAGTTAAGTTTGCGCTTCTCTTGATTTTTCTCTCTTGCCCTTACGTTCTCTCTTGTCTCTTATCCTCCTGTTCCCCCTCCCTCCCCATTCTTCTCCCCTCTTTCCATGTGGTCATGGCCAGCTCTCACCCCTCTATCTTTTCTTTCTCTCTTTACTTCTCTATCTCTTTTCCTTTTTCTACTTTTCTATAATAAAGCTTTGAAACAAAAAAAAAAGAGTTAAGTTTGCTCCAGAGGACAGTCAGTGTTAGAACTAAGATTAGAACCCATACAGACTTCCTTGGGAGACTAAGGAACTTGTTGTATGGCCCTCTGTAAAGCTGGTATATTGAATGTAAACACTGAGTACCATAAATCAGTGGTAAAGCTGGGCATGGTGACACGTGCGTGTTACCACACCTTGAGAGGCAAATATGGGAAAAGTGCCCCATGTCTGCACTAGCCTAAGATGTATATATACTGAATTTAAAACAATCTTTGGCCTCACAGTGAGATCTGTCCCCATATACAAAGCAAATGACCAGTAAGCCTAGAACTCTGCCCACCCTCCAGCCCCCCTTTCAGATCTGAACTGATTTCTGGTCATTTCTTCTAGTCTTCATATAGATCTTTTCCTTGAGGCCTATGGTGTCTTTTAATTGGAAAATTTTAAATATGGAGACTGGAGGCAGGGGTATGCATGTGTGCATGTGTGTGACTTTTTTTTATCTGGTTCTGTAGTTTGAATTGATGAAAGGTGCCATTCTTCACATCTGTATAAATATAGCCTGCTGCATCCTGCTTACTTTGCTAACATGGTTTCCACTTAAGGTCCCTGTGTGCTCTAACTCATATCCCCTCCCTTACTGAACTCTGTAGCTCATCTTCTAATGCTTGATGATGTATCAGCTCATCTTTCCTCATTTACTGGGAAGAACATTACTTTCCTACTCTTTGGTCTTAAAACTGGGCCAAAACTGAGGTTATATGTTAGAGGGTAGACCATTCCAGTCCTGAGATCTGCAATGCTTCAGTTTGTATTAGTTTACCAACAGCTATTAATCAAAGGTTGGACTTTCCTCCTAAGCAACAAGATTTTGATTCCAGTATTCAAGGTACTATTATACAAATGGGATAAGCACATTCTGTCCCTTAATGTCAAAGGCGATCTTCGGAATATATACTCTTAGGGATTTTTCTACCAACTGAATTACCTAAAATAGCTTAATAAATAATACCAATTTCAAGCATTTTCTTAGTTGAATTGCTGAATAAATGCTAGCATTTTTATTTCCTGAAAGTTTATAGTAACAAGATAAGAGTGTCTATTTTTACTCATGGTTAAGTTAAAATAATTGAGATCTTTAAGTTAAATATTAGACCAGTGGGCTAGAATTTAAAGTACAGCAGTTGATAAAATGCTTAAACCGTTTGATTTTAATAAATATCATGGGACTTCATTTTGTCTCCAAAGTAAATGTCCTGAGCAAATGTGAGGAACAGAGCAGTTGGAAGGAAGATTAAATTAAATTATAGGAAGCACATGTGGTGTCAGTGAGCACCTATGACTTAATGTGAAGTCTTCTGGGAAGTGATTATTTGTACTCTCCATGAAGGAACAGAACTTTATCCTGATGTATTAAATTCTGATGAAGGTTCACTAAGTGTTCTAACAGTGATACTTGTTTCCAATGGACATGTTCTGGAATATAATTTTAACTAACTTAACTATGCCTCTGCATATGTGGTTTTGTTTTTTCTCTCAGGAGTTTCCAATACTGAGAACTACTTGGAAATAGAAGGAATGGCTAAGTGTCTCCCATTCTATGGAATAATGGATTTAAAGGAAATTCTTAATGCTATAGTAAACAAAAATGCAAAGGAGATTTATGAATGTAGACCTCGAAAAGTGGTAAATTATCTGGAGGTATGCCTCACTGGATCACATGACCTGCCTAAATGTTATGGCTCTTATTCAAATAGAAAACTTTGTTTGTGTTTTTGTTTTGTTTTCAGACAGGGTCCCACTAAGTAGCACTGACTGGCTGGAAATCACTCTGTGGACCAGGCTAGCCCCAAACTCACAGAGACCTTCCTGACTCTGCCTTCTGTCTTTAATTCTCTGCTAGGATTAAAGATTGTTTCGCCCACCTACCCCATTAGTAAATGGTTAAAAGAATAGTTTCTAAAATGTTAGTTTTCAAGAAGAAAATGCTATTTTAAAAAACTCAATAAAATGTTTTCACAGTGTAGACAAACACTATCAGAGATCCTTATCATACAATTCTTAGCTCCATATTGAAACTATTACTTAAGAAACATTCTGTTTTTTATTAATTCCATAAGTAAGTTCAGAATGGTTTCCAAATTGTTCAACTTTTATGCCATATTATTTATCTAAAACATTTTAAGATGACTCTAATCCTTGAGCACTTCAAAAGGAAGTGATCTCAGTTATTTAGTAGAGGGAGCTAAGTTGTTGAATAAATGAAGTTACACTTTGCAAAACTTTGTAGCATCTACCAAAATGAGAATTATAAAATTATATTTAGAAAAGTCCGCTCAGGGCAAGCCAGGTTTGATGGCATCTGTGTGTATTTACTACCAGCCAGAAGTACATACTCATCTCAAAAATAAAATCTAAATGGAGGGAGCTGAAGAAGTTTCTGAGCCCATCAAGTGTAGCCTAAGTCCAGAGAAACAACCTCTTCTCTTTTGACAGCTCAAGTTCTTAGTGTCTCATTAAGGTCCACTGCAGTCATTCTCGGAACAGACCTGGACTTTGTTTTCTTCTGTATTAAGTGGGCTTTTTGTTCATGGTGTTTAGATACTGGAGAATGGATTCAGTGGATTCAGTGGTGCTTAGAACCCCTTGGGAGCTTTGTCTTGTGGAAATTCCCAGCCTATTGCCAGGACAATTCAGCAGTGATAGTTTCAAGGAACTCTAGAGACAACTTTCCTAAGAGCAAAACACATGTGGTCAAGAAATAAGGTTTTAGACATGATGGAGAAAAAAAAGCAGTTGAGAATGAACTGAAACGGTTTACCTAATGTGTACCAGGCTAGAGTAACCAGGCCTGTTTGCTATGGAGAAGTTAAAAACAATCAGCCAGAGACAAAAGCAGGGCAGTCTGTGAGTTTGAGGCCAGCCTGATCTACCCAGAGAAGCTCTGTTTGGAAAAGCCAAAAGAGGGGTTGGGAAACATAATGGTCTCTGAATCAAGAGTGAAAAATAATTTTTCTTTGGTTTTTGTTTTGTTTAAGTGACTTTTTTGTTGTTTGTTTTGAGATAAGACCTCACTATGTAGCCCAGATTGACCTCAAACTCACACCATTCATTCTGTACTCTATCAAGTCTAGATAAAAGGAAACATTTTTAGGTAAATGAGAAGATGTATCTGGTTTGTGTATGTGGTAAAAGAAGTTGTCTGCTGTAAGTGGAGGGGTGGAGAGGCTTTGGATATTTGAGTACCATAACAGATATGAAACCAAGTATACAGGTACTATAAAAAAAGGAACAGTTCCTGAGGAACAAGACAATCTTCAGGTGTCACTGAGCAGCTCTTAAGACCTGACATTTCTATTGGATAATATCAGGATACTTGTTTGATTCTAGTATTGTCTAGCATAGAATTTACCCACAGCTAAGGGTTAACAAGGGTCAGGGAGAGAAACCTGAACACTCTGTGCCCCAGAAACTGTTGCTAAGTCAGTCCTAGTACTGGATTCTGGATTGCTTATTAATGGTCAACCTCAGTAAGGGAAAGATGTTCTAGGGAGGCTTGAGTGTTTGAGAGGAAGGAGAGGTTAAAGGTCAGAGTGAAGGAAAACCAGATTCTGTTGGAATAAAGAGGTGGAGTGGCTGAAAAGATGATAGACCTGTGTGTGGCTAAAGAGAGTAATGTTAAAATGTAACAACTCCAAGCTTGCAAGATTTTTCTTTATGCTAAAAAAAACTGGTTTTGTTTATAATTCTTATTCCCAAACCACTCTTCCTGTATCAGAAAACAGCATTTATGTACCAAACCTGAGGACATTCCCTTTGATTCTGCAGATCTTATAGTCAATCTACCAAATACCTCAAAGGCAGACCTTCCATAGCAACTCTTCTCAGTCCTCACCCACACCACATGGACTGTCAGCCTTAACGCCTGTTTCCCACCACAACCACACTGCTTTATGACATGAAATATTTGGCAGGCTTTATTTGTCTGTTTGTTTTAATCTCTACTTCCCTGTGTAGTCAAATAAATTTTAGTCTGTCCATGTCCATAACCTCATTCCTGCTTAACTTTCTTATCTCATCTCCTTCACTGGTAGTGCCACATCCATTCAGAATGTTCTAGTCTCTGAAATGCTTTATGTTGCTCATGACCTTTACATGGTAATTGAAAAGCCTAAATGTCATCTCTTTGAGCAAGCCTTCCCATTTACACAGTCCATGCTCTTGCCCATTTAATTGTATGAGCTATGTATTCACATTTTTGTCAAATCCGTTTTTTTATTTTTCTGCATTGAAATGCAAATTCCATGAGAAGATCTTCAGTCTGTTGTCAATGACTTTGTCTCCAGAAAGTGCAGCATTGTTGGTGCTTAATAAATATTTGTTGAGTAAATGAGAATCAGTTTTTATTTTTGCTGGAATAGTGTATTTCTTCTTCAGGGTCTATCAGGATGAAATGTATGGCTTTTCTTTTCATAGGGAGAAGCCGTCCGTCTGTCCAGACAGCTACCCATGTACTTACCACGAGAGGATGTCCAGAATCTTATCTATAGAATGAAGCACCAATTTGGAAAAGAAATTAAAGGGTGTGTTCATGGTCGCCCATTTTTTCATCATTTGACCCATCTTCCAGGAACTTCATGATTAAGCTTATGACTGTTAGTTACTACAGAAATTGATGTGGTTCTTAAACCACTTTTGTACTGTCATGTAACAAGTAATTATTTGTATACTGGAAAAGGTTTTTAAAAATTGTAAAATATGTATAAATAAATAAAGTGGACTATAAAATTTTGTTTTCATGTCCAACCTTCAAACTAATTGTAGGTTATAGGCTCCACAGTACAAGGTAGGTATGTTCTTGGATGCTTAATTTATTAAGTTAACCATGTTTAGATTTTACCCCTCAAAACAGCCTTAGCTGGCATACCAAAGAGAACTTTTCAATCCTGCTTTAAAGTAGGATGGGGCAGTGGGGAATGAGAATGTAACAAAATAAGGTATTGCTGCCTCTCCAATATGATAATTTTTTAGCTTTAGTGTCAGATTTTGTCAAAGAATATACAAGGGAAAATAAACATTTTAAGAGAAAAATTAGATTACAATATCTTTTTCTCACACGTATTCCTTCACAAACCAGGTTAGTGTTTAAGTATTTTACCAATAACTGGAATTCAATGTGTTTAATACATGCATTTGTTGTCTAAAGTAAGATATGTTGGAGTGGGTATGGTGTCCCCGCATACTGCCTATAGTTCTCATGGGTCATCTATAAACTCTTAATCTTTGTATTTACATAACAGTTTTAATACCTAGAGTTGTTCCTTTTGCTCAGGCTGTTTCCCCACCAAAGTTTATTTTTCCTGTGACCCAAATATTACTAACACACACACACACAAACACACACACGCCTCTCTTTGTAAATTTGGGGCATCTTACTAATTGTGTGTGTGTGCGTGCGTGAGTGTGTGCGTGTGTGTGTGGCATGTGCATGTTTGCCTACACGCAGAGGAGGGTAGAGGAGGGCACTGTTCTGTGGTATTCCTATCTCCATTGGTCTCTTCTGACAGGGTCTCTCACTGAGCATAGATCTCACTGCTTTTCTGCCAGGCTGTCTAGGCATTGCTGAGTTTACAGACTCACACTGCCAACCCAGTTTTTCTCCATGATGTGTGTGTTGAGGCAGGGAAGCTGGGGGTCAGAACTCAATTCCTTTCATAGGAAGTGCCCTTACCTTAGAGCCATCTTCCAGGCCCAGTTAATCCTCCTCAATTGGACAAATTGAGGGGTAACAAAGTTACCAAGAAACAGAAGAAATTGTATCATAAATCACTCCACCCCTGAACAACAACAAATGTGGATTCATTTTCTCGGTAAATCAGATTGGCCCTACCTACCACAGTGGTCTCTTGGGTAGAGAAACTTACTTTTGTATTTCTCATCTGAGCATCAGTTTGGGCTTGCAGATACTATCAACACTAATCACAAGACTGAGTGTTCTTAACAGATGACTTACCGTAAAATATGGGTCTAAAGGGGCCTTGGGGTACAAGTATTCGATAGTAGGGGTGATATAAGACATTTCCTTGACACCACTTTGACAAATGCTTCTAGAGCAAATGAACTTGGGTCCACAACATCTCTGCTGACAGGAGCAGCAGGGTTTGGGAGCTGCCAGCTTTTCTCCTGGGTGTAGGCTGTGATTAGGCCAGCCAAGTTTTGCTATGGGCTGTTGGCTCTGTTGGCTGTAACCTACCTTCCAAGAGCTCCCCCTCCCCCAACGAGACGAACCCCCCCCCCGCACCCCACCCCACCCTAATCCCATCAGCACCCGCGAGCCTGGCACAACATGGCTGGAGCAGGCAGCAAAGGAGAGGCCCTGGCTACCCGGATGGAGGTAACGGCAGGGGTTTGGGAAACAGAGCAGGATGTTAAGGACTGATTAGAAATATCCTGAGAGAAAGGTCCTAAATTACTCACTCCTCCTCTAGGGTTCACTGTCCTAAGTGAAGAAAGAGAAGACTTTTAAATGTCATTTTCCCAAAGCACTGTTGGGAGACGGAGCAGGATGTTAAGGACTGATTAGAACTATCCTGAGAGAAAGGTCTTAAATTACTCACTCCTCCTCTAGGGTTCACTGTCCTAAGCAAGAAAGAGAAGACTTTTAAATGTCATTTTCCCAAAGCACTGTTGGTATCAAAATGTGTTTATAAGGGTCGTCTTGGCGCTCGCACCCACATGGAGGCCTTCTGGAGGTGAGGCCTACGGGTCCCTTTTGTACAAATACTTTGCCAGAACAGAATCCAGGAGTGGTGTAGGCAAGTCTATGGCATTTTAGGATATTTACATAGGTAAAAGTGTTGGGTCCAACTTAAATGAACAAATCCTTGTTTTCCATGATTATTTAAAGCCCCCAACCCCGCCCCGTGCTTGTTTTTGGTTTTTCTGTGTAGCTTGTCTGCCCTGGAACTATCTCTGTGTACCAGGCTCTGGCTTCAAACTCAGATTTACCTGCTCTGTCTCCCAAGTACTGGGATTAAGAGCTGATAATAAAGGAGTGCACTGCCGCCACCCAGCTTCCTTGATTATTTTTTTCCGTGTTTTTATTAGATATTCTCTTTATTTACATTTCAAATGTTATCCCCTTTCCTCGTTTCCCCTCCAAAAACCCCCTATCTTATCCCCCTCCCCCTGTTCACTATCACACCCACTCCCGCTTCCCTATCCTGGTATTCCCCTATACTGGTGCATGGAGCCTTCACAGGTCCAAGGGCCTCTCCTCTCATTGATGTCCAGCAAGGTCATCCTCTGCTACATATGCAGCTAGAGCCATGGGTCCCTCCGTGTGTGCTCTTTGGTTGGTGGTTTAGTCCCTGGGAGTTCTGGGGGACTGGTTGGTTCATATTGTTGTTCCTCCTATGGGGCATCAAACCCCTTCAGGTCCTTGGGTCCTTTCACTAGCTCCTCCATTGGGGACCCTGTGCTCAGTGGAATGGATGGCTTTGAGCACCCACTTCTGTATTTGTCAGGCACTGGCAGAGCCTCTCAGGAGACAGCTATATCAGGCTCCTGTCAACAAGCACTTGTTGGCATCCACAATAGTGTCTGGGTTTGGTAACTGTATATGGAATGGATCCCCAGGTGGGGCAGTCTCTGAATGACCTTTCCTTCAGTTTCTGTTCCACACTTTGTCTCTGTATCTCCTCCCATGGGTATTTTGATTCCCCCTTCTAAGAAGGACCGAAATATCCATACTTTTGTCTTCCTTCTTCTTGAGCTTCATTTGTTCTGTGAATTGTGTCTTGGGTATTCTGAGCTTCTGGGCTAATATCCACTTATCAGTGACTGCATACCATGTGCGTTCTTTTGTGATTGGGTTACCTCACTCAGGATGATATTTTCTAGTTACATCCATTTGCATAAGAATTTCATAATTGTTTTTAATAGCTGAGTAGTACTCCATTGTGTAAATATACCACATTTTCTGTATCCATTCCTCCATTGAGAGACATCTAGGTTCTTTCCATCTTCTGGCTATTATAAATAAGGCTGCTATGAACATAGTGGAGCATGTATCCTTATTACATGTTGGAACATCTTTTGGGTACATGCCCAGGAGTAGTATAGCTGGGTCGTCAGGTAGTAAGTACTATGTCCTATATACTATGTATATGTATGTATATAGTACTATGTACTATTTTCTGAGGAACAGCCAAACTGATTTCTAGAGTGGTTGTACCAGCTTGCAATCCCACCAGCAGTGGAGGAGTGTTCCTCTTTCTCCACATCCTCTCCAGCATCTGCTGTCACCTGAGATTTTGATCTTAGCCATTCTGACTGGTATGAGGTGGAATCTCAGGGTTGTTTTGATTTGCATTTCCCTGATGACTAATGTGATTTTGTACAAATTTTGTGGCTTAGGTTGTGGTCACTGGAACCCATACCTGCAAACATTTCTTAACTAAAAGTGTAAAGAAAATGTTTTTCCCTGATTACTTTCACCATATTTTTACAAGATCTCTCCAGTCTCATAAAAGGTGGAAGAGGGGAGTGAGCACCCTTAAAATCAGGTTAGGGCTTACTCATACAAAATAGGTTAACTTGACAGTTCTGACTGCAAAAGAAAATGCTTGTGAGGCACGTGCACGCGCACACACACACACACACAACACTGGAGGCATACTGGATGGAGCTCAGCTGCAGAGCATTTGCTTAGGATGAACAAATGATCGAGTCTCTGGATTTGGTCCCCAGTATGACCATCCCCTCCAAAAAAAGTAATTAGATATCCAGGGAAAGACAGTATTCATGAAGTCATAGCCACCAATAAGGCTTTGTGAAGTAACCCAGTAAGCTGTACACATAAGAAAACAAAAGTGTAGATGATTAAGTGACTTGAGTGCACACAAATTACAGAACACAATTTCTCCTGTTGATGCTATTATTAGTGAAACGAAGAAAGGTGTTAAAAGAAATTATTAACTTTTAATGCAGAGCCAAATGAAAATACTTGAGATTGTCAACAGCTTTCTACATTCATTAGCATGGATAATGAAAAGTTAATTTTAAGTTGGAGCTGGGCTACCAGACCTATAACCCTAGTTACTCAAGAGAATGAGGCAAGGTTGAAAATTCAAGTTCTGGCTGGGTACAAAGTAAGTTCAAGGCCATCCTGGGCAAATTAGCAAGACTCTTGTCTCAAAAAGTTTAAAACAGGTATGCAGCTAGAGATACAGCTCAATGGTGGATACTTATCTAGTGAGTGCTAGACCCTGGATGGGTTCCCACTATACTGTACGTGTGTGCGTGTATATACTTAAAAACCTTCACTATTCAGAAACACTAATGAGCCATCATACAACCTGGACTCTTACATAACCACTCTAAAGTTCTTTTCCATTTATTTGATTTGGGTTTTTCCTGGAAATTTAAAATTTTGTATCTATACTTATCAAAATTGGGCTCATAACATGATGGGCTTGTCAAAACCAATTGTTAGGCATATATCCAGAGTTACAGATTTGGGGGATAGGGTAGGCATAGGACCGAAATGTCATTTATGACAACTTCTCAGCTGATGCTGGAGCTCCCAGTGGAAATGCTGTAGGTGGAGAGGTACTACCCGAGTCTGTGGACACAGATTCCCTTAGAGTCTCAAGTCAAGTCAATTTCTTTAGCTTTTGCTTTTGGTTTCTGATACATCCTATATCTCATCCATTTCTTTAAACCTGTAGCCTTTGTATTCCTGCTAAACCATTGAAATCCACTATCTCAATCAAAATTTAAAGTAGGAGTTAGAAGATCTCACCACAACTATGCTGTGATAGATGACCATTTGCTAAGCTCTATCAGATGTAAACATGATTCCCAAATCCAGGATCATTTCTAATAGTCTACATGTCTACTTTGTCTTGAACATTCAGCAATATCTGGAAATACTCTTCCCCCAGCAATTAATAGCTGCATTATTATTCATACTTAAAAATCTCTGAATTAGTGTACTTTTTTACAGTTTTTTAAATTATCAGTGAATCTAGATTCCCAGTGTCCTCAAGAAGTACTCAAAGTCATAAAAATTCTCAATCTCTAGTTGTATATCCATTTATGTTGAGTGGCGCCAGTGTCACACTCAGTGTGGAATGAGAAGGTGTACCTTAGCCTCTAGAAGAGGTAAAATGGCTGAATGCTAATGATCTGGTGAGGTTGAATTATGTACTGTGTTATGCATGAACAGAAGGTGCCTGTTGTTAACATGCACAGAGGGTGCCCAGAGTCAATGCAGATTTCTACTGGAGAAATTATTGAATGGACTCTTACAGTTGATTAGGGATCACCCAGGAGAAGGGGAAGAAATGGGTTGGTGGATAAGGACAGCAATGTGTGCAAGTGTGAGAGAGTGCAAGTAATGGACTAGGCAGAGACTGAGCTATGGCCATCAGCACTGCCCTGATCAGACAAGGTCTCAGGCCTATAAGGACTGGGAAAGGCTTCTTTTCTGCTAACTGAAAAGCTAATAAAAATTTTAAACACAGACTACAAAATTGCAAAACAAGATTGAGAACACTCTAGCCAAATTATTAGGGAAGTTATGCTTGGAAATTTAGAGAGTTTGAAAGATCCAAAAGAAAAAGTTTAAAGGCTCTATAGAAACAAAGGTCATATGAGAATTGATGAGGCGATTACCACCTTGCACCATTTCCATTTGGGTTCTGCAGGTACTGACACAAGAGAGTGGGAAAGGGCCCTCTCCTCGGCTCCTGCTAACTTACTTGATAAGAAATCCCTAGAACAGCTAACCATCCTATATCCCACTTTTTAAAGCATGTTTAATTTTAAGCTGAATTTGCACTGGAAGTCTTCTGGAAGCCCACCTAAACTTCATAGCTGTTCTTTAAGTGCACCAGTTCTTTTATAATATAATTATAATTAATTATATAATTTTAATATATATTAATTATTATTATATATTAATTATTATAATTTTATAATTAATGTTAAGGGACTTAAACATGCAAATATAATTTTGTGGGTATCATTTATATGGAGATGCTTAATACCAATAACTGGCAATCCAATTAATCATTAAAGCTAGACTTACCTGATTTTTAAGTACTTTCTGTTAGATATTTTAATTGTTTTCTAATTTAGATCATAGAGATGAATGACAAATTAAGAAACAGGCAAGAAATTGTGAATGGACTGAACATATTTTTGGAAGAAAATGGTATGTTTGCTTAAGTGAATTTACGTTTCTTTAAAACTTAAGAACATGTTATTTTTTAAAGAACTGTTTTGTTTTTAACTTGCTTTCATTTCATCTACAGATAGTGATTTCCAGTTGTTTAAAAACAACAACAACAAGTACCACAAGGCTGTGCTGCCAAAGTGACCTCAAGTCACCATAGCAAATTTATGTCTACATAGAAAACAACACGTATTTGTAAGGTGTTTATGACCTACTTTAAAGTTCTTTCACCTTTTCCTTGTATTTCTACCTAGCTTTCTTGGTCATTTAAAAAATTTGTGGTATTATAAATTATACACTTTATCATAGACCTATACATGATAAACAAGATCTTTCTCTTTATAAACAGCTTTCTGTCTGTCTCTGTCTCTCTCTGCCTCTGTCTCCTTCTCTGCCTTCTGCTCCCCCTCCCTTTTTCTCTTCACTGCCCCCAAAGTCTATGTAACACAAACTAGTCCACAATCCTGCTTTAGCATCCCATGGGCTAGGTGAAATTATCAACATGCTCTCCTTAACACGTACACATAAATGTTATATTATGAGAGATTCTATTGGATCAGTCTCATCTCCAACCCCTGGCTACTTTCTCTTTAAAAACAAACAAAATGCATAGTGCTCTACCCTTGGTACTAAAAACAGACTTTTCTAAGTTTCTGGAGATAACAATTTACCTCTCAAACTTTAATGCACACATATATCCCTGAGCATGTCCACGCTGAGGTCTGGGATAGGGTATGATTGTACATACTCTGTCATGTGCCCACATTGATGATGCTGTTGCTATTGAGAGTTCATACTTGGTGTAATTAGGTATGCATAATGCAATTTAATAATACAATATTAAATTCTTGAAATAGGCATAGATGCATTGAAATACAAATATATACTTTTATATAAAAAAATATACTTTTATATAAAAAAAAACCACAAAACAGTGATATAGTTGGAAATCCTCAGATTCAATAGCAAAGGCAAAAGAAAATAACAAAATACAGAAAAAAAGAAAGTTGAAAATCTGAGTGGAAAAAAATGGGAGTTGTAGAAAAAGCAAGGGTGGAGGGAAACCTGTTTATAGAGTCACGTTGCCAGTTAAATAGATTTACAAATTGCCTGATTTATCTCTTCAATTTAAACTCTCTGAATGTTATTGTTGGTGGGATATTAATACAATTAGAAAGACATATCAATATTACTGTACATGAAGTATATTTTTTTAGTCTTTTCCTAATGTGAAGCATTTTAGTTATACTTCTTAAATTACCTTTCATGAAACAGCCAAAGTAAGTGTTTTTTCTATTTAACCTGTATATAGTGGTGAGTTTATATCAATGTATTTCTTTTTATCCTCAACTAAATTCTTGAAATTCACTAAACTCATTGAGTAGGTGCTGGACATTTTCTTATCAAGTTCAAATCTGTTTTCTCTCAGATTGTGTTATCTAGTCTTGCTTTTCTTATGTCTGTAACTGACAATTATATTTTATTTATGTAACCCTGCTTCTATTTTTAGTTTTTCTCTGTGCTTACTTCTTATTGTTATTGTATAGCATCATGTGTCATATTATGATCTATTAGTATCATTATTACAACATTAACATTGTTAATTTGTATAATGTACTAATAAGACCATGTTGTGGAGATAGAATGTATCAATATACCCACATAACATCATAAGACATATGTTATACAGTAGATTATAATATATTGATATTTTATGTGTAAAATAACCTTTTAATGGCAAAATTTTAAGTGTCTAAAATTGCCTCTCATACTTCATTTTAAATGTACTCAGAGTATGGCTCAGAGGTACCTAGTATGTGTAAGGTCCTGATTAGATCTCCAACAGTAAAACATGATGATTATGATGATGATTTCAAATGTCAAAAAATATTTATTCTTTTCCTGTACTTAATATTCATATTTAAAAATTTAAAGACATATTTAAACATCCTCTTTACCAAGAAGTACCAATTGAAATTTAGGGAATTTAGATTAAAATTCAAAATATAGTTAAGTATTAAATATTAAGATATTTTAATACTGAATTTAGGTCAATTGGAAGAATAAAATGAATGAAAGAGAAATAAACTTTGAAAGAAAGGATGACTTGAATACTATTTTTTTAAAAAATATATATACAGTGGGTTGCAATTAGTGAACAAATAAAATTATATTAAAACAGTAACATAATCATGGATGGTGTCACACATCTTTAATCTTAGCACTCAGGAGACAGAAGCAGGCAGATCTCTCTTGAGTTTGAGGCCAGCCTGATCTATGTAGTGAGTTCCAGGACAGCCCTGGCTAAGTCTCAAAACTAACCAAAAAAAAAAACCGAAAAAAACCACAAAACAGTGATATAGTTGGAAATCCTCAGATTCAATAGCAAAGGCAAAAGAAAATAACAAAATACAGAAAAAAAGAAAGTTGAAAATCTGAGTGGAAAAAAATGGGAGTTGTAGAAAAAGCAAGGGTGGAGGGAAACCTGTTTATAGAGTCACGTTGCCAGAAAAGTTTTCTTTTTTTCTTTTTCCCATCGCATCTCACAGTATTCTGCACTGGTTCTTCACCTGGTGCCAAACACTCTTGGTCAAAATTCCCTGGTGCTTTTGCTTCATTACCACTGCTGTCTGTCATGTCTTTGTCCTCACACAGGGGCTTTGCGGTCATTGTGTATTTGAGTTAAAGTCACAAAGTTTGTGACTTTACCTCTGTCTCACACTTGACAGAAACACAACCAGAAGGCAGTCTATAGCTGTTTACGTTTAGGTGATGACCCTCTGCCTCCTCTCTTTCCTTCAGTGCTTCTCTAGCTCCCCATGCCCTGTGGGAAGACATTCACAGGAAGTAAGATTCCAGATTCATTTGGAAGTAGACTTGGGTGTGAAGCCAAAGCTTTCTACTTCCTGAGCAGGGAGGCACCATGGTAAAAGCATGAACTGGCTCAGACTGGGGTGGGAGCTCTGCTAAAACTCCACTTGTTACTGTACATACTTTAGCTATCTCATGCTCATTATATTCTTTCAACATAGAAGAAGAAGCCTCTTTAGAAGAACTGGAAGAAGAATCTGACATGTTTGAGGTATAAACATATTTCTAAATTGGAATTCTATTAAAGTTTTTAAAAGCCTGTCCATTTTCTTGTTCTGCCACCTGCCAGTAACACATGTTAATGACATTAGGATTACAGTGGCTCCACTTAACAATGTTGAGATTCTCTTATACTTGGATGTTTGGTGTTTGTGTAAATTTGTCCTGACTCTGATACTTGTCTGAACAAAGTGTATATTTTGTTATCATCCCCTGTGTCATTGCTTTTTCCCGTTGTATTTTTTTTCGGGATTTAATATGGATCCAGATATTTCAAGATCTTCTGTTTCTTTTCACCTGATCTATAGCTATACTTTCCATTAATTTGATTAAGGTTAAGGATCAAAGTAGAACAAATCAGACAGATGTGATCTCTGTCAATACAAATCATACTAAGATGCTTTCTATCTTAAAAGAGAAAACATATGAGTGTGTATGAAAGTTACATTTTTAAAGGAATTGGCTTGACAACTTACCTGAGTTTCATGCAAATTGCAGATGTTTTATTACTCTTTGAGAAGAAGGTCCTTCCTGCCTTGTGCTGGTGACTGACCTTCATACTGTGTGTCTCTCTTCTCTGAAGGAGGAAGAAACTGAAGCTCTGAATGAAGATGGTTCCAAAGAAGCACACAATAAGTCAGTGAGATGCATACCTTTCTGTAAAATCTATAACTTTTATCAAATATACAACAAATATTTCAGAGTCAGTGACAGAGTCTGCTGCAAGTCTGTGGGCCTCAGAGGTGGACAGCCTTGGGGCTTGCTTTCAGTCTTATCCATTACTAGCTGTGCCTCTGTGGAGGTAACATTTGCTTTACAGTGTATAAAGAGGATATGATATGTAAGGCAGAGACTAGAAGAATGCTCAGCACATGCTGCTTAGTGACTGTTAGTTCATACTTTCTCTCCCTGTTCATTTTGTTTTCAGGGGAAGTTTACATTGAAAAAGCAAAGCATTATTTTTTTAGATGTGGAGTCTGCCATTGTACACCTAAGTGTAGTGTTCGGTTAGTTTCAGGAATGTTACTCATGCAGTGTTGCAGGAATGTATTCCAGCTTCATGGTTAGATATAAGATGCATTACAATTGACTTTAAATCAGTATGTGGTTAAAAGTGTGTATACACACACACACACACACATTTTCTATAAGGTGGGCTTTGGGATATGTATGTTTCAATGGAATTATAACCTCCCTCAAGTAAAATAGACAAAAACATTTTAAAGGTCTATTTCAAAGAATTTCAAACAAAGGTAAAATTTTCTTACCTTTTTCTTTTCAAATTCTTCTCATCCTAGTCCAGCGTTGGAACACATTGCTGCAGCTTTTGATTACATAGTTTTTTTAATAGATCTGAAGACTGGCACTAGCATTTACTGTCTTGCTGATAGTTCTTAATTGTAATATTGTTATGGTCTGTAAGCCCTTGAGCTTCTGTGCTCATTTTAGCCTCATTTTCAGCACTGTTTTTCCTCCTGTACTTGACTCTCGGCAGACTAATTATCTGTAAGTTTTCTAAAATAATGCCTTTTCTTTCCCATGTCTCTTTTTAGACTATGGTAGATGGCTAGGCAAGAACTAGTAACTCTGGAGGTGGTTGACAATGAACCCAGACCTCCTGATCAGTTTGGGGCCCCACTTTCCAACGTGTCCTCCTTTCCTCTCTGTCTTTATGTCTTTTCCCTGGCCCAAGCCTTCACTGTCTTTGCCTTGCACCCTGGGCTTCCCCCATTCATTCCTTCAAACTTTCCATCCAGCTTCTTGCTAACTTTTTTTTATTTACATTCAAAATCATTTCCCCTTTCCCGTTTCCTCCCTCCCCGAAAGTCCCATAAGCCCCCTTCCCTCCCTCTTTTCCCCATTCAACCCCCTCTCGCTTCTCTGTCCTGGCGTTCCCCTACATCCAGTCTTTCCAGGACCAGGGGTCTCTCCTTCCATCTTCTTGGAAATCTATTGATATTCTTGCTAACTTTTGCTGCACAAAGTGCAGCTTTCTTGGCTCCAAACTCAAAAAAAGTTTTTCCTTTCTCTCCTCTGACTCCCTTCTTCTGACAGCCACCAAGATGCACAGCTTGCCTGCCCTGTTTTTATCTCAAACTTTAATAAAAATGACATTGTGCTTCCTATTTGTTCTGTTCCTAAGTTCTTTTACTAATTAGAATAAGAAGCCAGAAGGGAACCCCAATTTCTCTGGTACCATATTTATCTCAGACTTTCCCCTACCTAGTTTTGCCTGTTTTATATTACCTTAGCCCAAAGCCAGCCAGCAGATGTTTACTCCACTAGACTCAGAATTCATATTCATTCTTGGAAATTCCTAAGAACTTCCTGGACAATCTGGGCACCTGTTTGGTAGGTTTTCATAGAAACTTGCACATACTTTATCATCTGTACTGTCTAATTTAATTTTTCATCATTCTATTACACATTTATTTACATATAGTTCCTCTAAGCATATTTATTCCCTTATCACTTGTTTCTACTGTCTAAAATAACTAGATTTACAGTAATGTCAATATTTGTTAAATGTAATGTAATATATAAAATAATTTTATGTATCTTTCTTGTTCACTGAATGTTGATGCCCTGCAGGGAAATAGCAATTTTGGATTATTTCTTTATATGCCATGCAACATCCTGGCATATGCAAATCACTAAATAACATTTTCCTTATCTGTTTATTCATTTCACAAATAATTATTTGGTTTTGCTGTTATATTCTAGGAGACATTATAAGGTTTGGCAATATAACTCAAAACCCACCACAAAGTCCTGGCCCTCACAGATTTTATATTCTTTGATGAATGGATGTATTGATTAGTTAACTAGTATAAATTGCCTAAATCCTCAGGAAAATTTATTTACAAAACAGTTTCTCTTTTTTATGATGTCATTTGCTTACAATAATCAAAATGTTAATCTGAATTGTTATTATTCTAAATGTCATTTGAATTAATGTTACTTTTCATTTATTATAGTGTAAGAACATCTCATAAAGTATCCCTCAGGAGTATTGCATCAATGACAGATGAAGAGGTTAGGCTTAATTAAGTAATGTGTCAAATGTTAGGAACTTGGAGGTAGAAAACTTAAAGTTATTAATCACTGCTAAAATGTTCTTTCAGACATAATATCGATGTAAGAATTTTCATGGTCTCCTCACTTACATGTGTGTATATATATTTCTAAATGCCATTTTATGTGTCATGAGAGTAGCCTCTCCCTCTGTCTTTCCATCTCTCTCCATTTATATATTTATATATGCACACACATGCACACATACACCAATGTATACATCACTCTCTAGTTACAAGTGACTTAGCCCATGTGTAGTTGCTGGCAAGTCTTATGTATGAAGTATTGTAGACATCCACAAAATACAAGGCATCTGTGTTCAACACAAAGGTGTAGCTGGTATTTCTATAGTCTTTAAACCCAAGTATAGCCTGTACTTAGCATATGAGCTTATCAAAAATGCAGTCTCAGGACCATACCATATCCTCTGATCATCCGTGGTACTAATTCCTAACCTACATTTACACAAAATCTCTTCCTTGCAAGTTTTCCTTTTAAACAGGAAAAAAATGCATAGCGAGCCACCTCCCTCTCCTTTTTATTTTACTTCTCTGCCTCCCACCATGCCTTGGGTTAACAGCTATCCTCACCTGACATAAAATATACCTTCCTGAGTGTATTTTTACTCTTATGTTTTAATGAACTCAAAGCAAGTCACTAGCCACAGTAAAATTGTATGCACTTTAATTTATTTATTTACAGTTCTAGTGATTGAACCCAGGCCTTGTGTATGCTAGGGAAACAATGTGTCACCGAACTATACCTGCACCCATTGTTCATATTGTTGTTATATAGATTTGTGTGTGTGTGTGTGTGTGTGCACATATTCTACTCTGTATAAGCTAATTCTCAGTTAACCTCATGATATTTACTATTGCAGAGATCATTCCTTCTGTGAACTTCCACATTTCCTAACCTATTCCTCAGACTGTTTATCTGTCCCGCAGCTACAATGTTTTCAGTTGCTATGGTTTTTATTTTTAAATAAATGTCTTAAATGTGCTTGAAAGGTGCCCCTGATGCTGAGTGCTGAGGCTTGCGTGCTCCCTAGCTAACTGTGTATGAACACAGCGCGCTCAGATCTGTTTCTGTTCTTCCATTTAACCTGGTACTGAAGAAGGTAGTACTTAATGATAATGTTTGTGATTCTGTGAAACTGCTGGGTATATTTTGATGCTGTTGTTAAATGCCTGTAAGTTTAGAATCGTATCCTGTGATTTTCTTATACAGTAACATTCCTGAGCACTGAAAACAAGCTTTGTCCTTAAATTTATTTCACTATCAATTATCATAGCTAGGCAGAGTTTCTGCTTTATTGCATTTGGGCCTGTTCCATTTAACCATCAATGTGTTCTCATGTTTTAGGTATACGAATAGATTTTTATTCTTATATTAAGTCTAATAATCTCCTAATTAAAAATGTAGTTATATCTAATTTGTTTGTATGTGTGGCGTTATATACTTGCTCCCTCTTTCTTTTGCTTTCTATGTTGCTGGATCTGTTTCTGTGTGTATCTATCTCTTTTTTCTGTAATTTGATAGGTGTGTGTGAGTGTGTGTGTGTGTGTGTGCGCATGTGTATTTGTACGTGTGCGTGCACACGTGTGTCTTTCTCTTGTGCTGGTAGAAGGTGGTTTTATTTGATCCTCTACCAACTTGAAAGTTAAACTCAAATTTTATTTTGAAGGTGTTTGCACCTAAAATGCCTAGTGTCCATGCATATTTAGATATCTAGTATCTAAGTTATATGTATCTGTGATATCACAGAGGATAGAGCTGAAAATATATACTAGGAAAAAATGTAAATTAAGCCTTGAGTTTCAGTGAGTTATTTACAGAGCAGGTCAAAAGAGGTACTTGAAGTCCAGAATGTTAAGAATATCACCCTAGTAAACACCCATAGTTTAAGGGGCAAATTGAGCACAGGGAGAGGTATGAAAGGGATGTGGAAGAAACTGATTAGAAATCAAGGGAGACAACAAGTAAAATGAGGATTTAAAGATAATACCAAAGTTTTAACAGTTTGGTGATCTTATCCAGAACACTTGAAATAGTATACCAAAAGTAGGTAGTATAGAGAAGTTGAATGTGTCATCAGAAGGTATAAATGAAGCATAATATGAGGATACAATGTTATGCCTAAAGTGGAATGTGGCACTTCTGTTTTCATTTCATGCTGCTGTTTGAGAGATGCACAGTGACATCACTGGTGCAGTCAGCAGATTACCAAGTGCTTCCTTGTTAGCATCCTCCTCGTTTTTTTTTTTCCTCTTACCTTTTATTTGGCCTTTATATAGATTTCTTGGAAAATACTAGCTCATGTTTCCTAGACCACTGCATTGAAGTCACTGGCATTTTATGGGATAATAAAAGGGTTTGTAACACCCTCTCTTTGTTGATATATGATCTCTTTGAGGTTCTTTGAAAATAAATTCCAACCTCTTTTATGTAATAATTTTGAAATATTTTATTCTATGGTCCAAATGGTATGTGAGTGTGTGTATATAAGTGAATGTATATGTGTTTGAGTATATGTGAGTTTGTGTGTATGTTGATGTGAGGGTGTGTGTGAATGTGTATGTGTAAGTGTGTGTGTGAGTGTATGTGTGTGTGTGCAAGTATATGTACACATAGGCCTTTATTTACTGTCTTTTCTAGCCCTTTTCTGTGTTGGATTTCCCTTTCATGTGAAATTCCCTTTTGCACATCACCTTCTTTGCCTCTTCCTTTATAATGTGTTATCCTGAAATCATTATCTAAATTTCTCTGTCACCTTATCACATTCCACTTTACATTAACTCTACACTTAAGTTAAACTGAATGTCTTTATTCAGATTATTCAGATATTCAGATTAATTTAAGGAAGTTTAAGTATTATTTTATATATTTATATATTTATAAATAGATATTTGTTTATATATTCTTATATATATACTATATATATATAGGCAGAAAAATTAAAAGCCACCAAAGGAAAGTATCATCAAAATTCCTACCCTTACACAATTTCTGTATAACTGGACGTTCTTCTGTGAGCCTGAATGATACTCAAAAATTAGCATTGTATTAAATATTCTTTGGTTTTTAAGTAAGTGTAGATTAGAGTCAATATTTAATCATAGCCTTTCATTATATAGATTTGATATAACAATAGCATTGAGTTGCTTCTTTGTAAAATGGAGATAACAAACTCATAAGTTTATTGAAAATATTAAATACCAATTTTAAAGTATAAATATGAAGAAATACATCAAACATTTAACACCATGGCAAGCCCATGGCATTCATCAATAAATGAGTTCTTACTGTTAACTGTTTCACAATTAACATTGGTGAGTTAACCTATCTGTTTTTAGAACCATAATTTTTATAGTTTTTCTATGTAATAGTTTTTAAGTTCTTCTAGACAGTGGTTTTTAACTTCCCCAGTGCTGTGACCCTTTAATCCAGATCCTCATTTTGTGTTGGGAATTCCCAACCATAAAACTATTTTCATCGCTACTTTATAACTGTAATTTTGCTACTATTATCAATCATAATTTTTGAAGTAGAGGTTTACCAAAGGAGTTGTGACCCACAGGTTGAGAACCACTGTGGAAGGGCAAGGTTTTATGATTTTTGTTTCTGTGATACCCACGAAGTATAATTGTCTTTATGTTTGAAACTTTCAGGTGTCCTTGCTTATTTTTCTGGCTAAGTAATGTAGCTGTGTGAAGCCAGGCATTGTTCTTGATTATCCCATCTGTTATTTTCTCCCAAGAGTTGTTATTGGAGACAGTCTCTAGCTTGGGTTTGGGGGTTTTATTTTATTTTGTTTTTTGCTTTGTTGTGTTTTGCTTCTACTGTCATAGTTTCTTAAACTTACACAATGTTTTATTTATATATTTTCAGAGATTTAATATGAGAATTAAGAAGTTTGGTATGAATACAAGTAAAGAATTCAGAAAATCACCAGGGGCTTCTTGGTAATTCCTGCTTTTTTAAAAAACTAAAAGGCCTTGAATTTTTTAAATGCACAATTTGAAATATTTGTTATTTGTTGCACAATTAGAAATTTCTCATACAACTTTTCTCTTTATTTTCCGTTAAAGCTTTGGACTGCCTCTGTCAACTGGTATGTTCTGCCACTGTTTCAAGTATTGCATGAGTGCCAATAAGCATGTGGGAAGCGTCAGTACATCTATAATAAGTCTCTGAACCTGCTTCTCTCTAGGCCAGCCAGAGTAGACCTGCGAGCAAAGCATCAGGGTACAACGCGGTTCCTGTATTTTTCACTATTTTCACAATTTTTTGTTTGAATTGAGCCACTAGAAAGTAAAGGGTTCTTTATCACATATCTTGGCACATATATTCTTTCTGTATTTTCCTTGTTAAATGCAATAAATAAAAATAAATATTAATAATTAAAAGATGATAAACAAGCTAAGGAGAAAGATTTAATTAGTTATTATGAGATAAGTAAGAAAGGAATTAATATAAATAAGGCAGATATTAGAGTACAGATTTAAAATAAGTTATGGGAGTGTTTTCAGTATAAGGAAAAAAATTCACACTGACAAACCCTAGAGAAATTAGGAAGGAACAATGTAAAGTTTGGATAAGATCCTAGACTCCTAACTATATAGTTCCAAATTGTTTGATTTAAAAGGTATAAAGACTTTAAGTATTATGCTATTAGATTTAATTTTTAAAATTATAGAATAATTAACTTTTAATAAAAGAAACATGGAAAATAATATATTATACTATTTTTTATATTGCACATTTTTGCTTTCAATGATTCCTTTATTATGATGTTAAAGCAAGAAGATATTTTTACTTTTTACTTAATTTTTGTAATTATAATTTCAGGACTATATGATTACAATATTTCTCCCTTCTCTTCCTTCCCTTCCTTCCCTTCAAACCTTCCTCTTTTTTTTCAAATTTGTACCCTCTTTTTTTCATTAATTGTTATTGCATGCATACATGTATATATGTACATAGTCCTAAATATAACCTGCTAAATCTATGTGTTACTTGTATGTGTGTGTTTTCAGGCCTGACCATTTGCTATTTGAGAACCAATTGTATGCTCTTCCCTGAGCAAGAGGATGTCTCCCACTCTTAGCATTCCTTTGTTGGCTGTAGTTATTAGTGTAGAGAAGAGGCCTGGGGCTCAATGCCCATGTCAGCATGTCTGTTGTTCCTGTCTTGGACATCCCATACTTGGACAGTCATGTTGATGAGACTTTATGGGCTTCTGAAAGTACTAGGAGACCTACTCTCACAGTAAACTCCCTGATCCTGCTCTTGTAGTTTTTTCTAACCCTCCTCAACAATGTTCCCTGGCCCTTAGGTACAAGCAATGTTTTGTAAGTGTACACATTGGGATTGGCCTTTGTAGTGGATTTGTTTTTATTTCATGATCTTTTCTGTTTCCTTGATGAGGGGTGAGAACTACACTTATCTTTGAGTATAAGGTTAGCTTTTTAGGAAGTAGTCGGTTGTTCACTTTGACATTCTATTGGTGTCTTCAGCTTATGATTAGGCAGTCAAATTTAGAAGTTTATAGGGTAGCTTTTTTTTTTTAGGAGACACAGTCTCACAGCTAATCCTGATCCTCTGGGTCTTACAGTCTTTTTGTCCTGCTTTTTCTATTGAGAAGACAAGTTTCCTTTATGAGGGGTGAGGACTAAACTTGTTTGTAAGTAGAAGGATAAATATTTAGAATTAGTTAAGTATTATTCTAGTTCAGCAAATTGGTGGGTATAGGTTCTGCTCCAAGATCTGTGACTTTACTAGCCCTGAATAGTTGTCTATATTTCCAATCCTAGGTACAATTTCTCTTTTAATGAGTGATTCTTAAGTCCTATTAGAGAAGAAGAGAAGAAAGCAAAGGTATAAGGATGTCTAAAAAGCAATGATGGATCATAGCATTATTTATCTACCTAAAAGACTATAATGCATGTAACTATGCATAAATATACAAATATGGTTTCAATTAAATTTTTTCATCTTGGCTGACAATGCTCCTTCCAAAAGTCGAAAATCACCTAACAAAAACCTCAACTGGAAAAGACCTATTTTAGTTCTGTTTATCAGGGTTGTTCAAGAGATCCTCAAAACATTATAGACTCTTGTTGATTACTACCAAGGTATATATATACTACTATTGTACCCTTAGGATTGTCTTGCCATTCAGGTCATTATTATGGTTCACAGGCATAAAAGCCTTCTGGTAACATGAAAACTAGTCCTCTGGGAGGAGGCTTTTAGGTCAGTTTCTGCTTAGAGACCTCTGTGTCCTGTGTCGGAAGTGCATAGAGTCTTCAGCAATAGGGACTGCCTTCCACCTCTTGGGAGTAACTGTAATAGACTTTAATGCTTTAGGAATCTGTTAGACAGCCCTGGCCAACAACTAGAAGGCTTCTCTGTGATTTTGTTGGGTGACCTTTGGCTTTTGAAGAAAGCATTGTCAGCCAAGATGACAAAATCTCATTTAAATTGTGTTTATTTTTATACACAGAATTACATGAACTATAAGTTTGGTTTCTGTTTATCTTTTCTTTATATGGATAGTAAATACTGTGATGTTATGGCTTTTTCAGACATCATTACTGGTTTATTATCTTCCTCCTTCCTTCTGTATTTGTCTCCATTACCTTTCATCATCTCCTGATCAGGTCATTTGTACACTGCTATTTCACTTTCTATTGCTCCCTCTAGCCCAGTAATGGACCCTTTTGATTTTACTGGTTTTTGCAATTACTCTAGGATAAGCACATCTGGAGATTCAGAGCTAGGACATTTTTCTTTCTAGGTTTGGATTACCTTACTCACTATGAACTTTTCTGGTAACATCCAGGTTTATTTTCTTTATAGCTGAATAATATTCCATAGTTTATACTTGCCATATTTCCAGTCACTATTCAGTTGATGGGCTTTTAGGCCATTTCTATGTCCTAGCTGTTGTGAGTAGTGCAACAAATGTGGGAGGTGGAGTAGGATGTCAAGTCTTTTGGACCTGTGCCAAGGAGTAGTATAGCTAAGTAATATGGTAGATTCATTTTTTAAAGATTTTTGAGCATTCACACTGATTTCCATAATGGCTGCTTCAGATTGCATTCCCACTAACAGTCAATGAAGATCCCCCTTTCTCCACACCAACACCAGCATTTGTTGTGAGTTGTTTTGTTGAGTTTTGCCATTCTGGTCGGTGTAAGAGGAAATCTCAGAAATGTTTTTGATTTGTATTCCCCTAATTTCTAGGAATGGTGAACATTTTTGAAACATTGCTTAGCCATTTATTTCTTTTTGGGAACTGTCAGTTTAAGTTCCAGGACCACTTTTTAAATGAGTCACTTTTTCTTTGATTCTTTGTTTTTTGACTTCATTATATGACCTGCTTATTAATACTCTGCCAGATATATTGTTGACATAGATTCTCTCCCACTTCATGGTCTTCCATTGCTGGTGGTTTCTTGGGCAAATGGTGTCCTACTTAGGAAGTCCTTTCCTGCACCTATCATGAAGGCACTACCTGTGTCTTCTCAAAGTTTCAGTGTTTCATGGTTCCTGCTTAGACCTTTGATCAATTTGAAGTTAACTTTTGTGGAATGTGATAGATACAGGTCTAATTTCATTCTTCTGAATGTAAACATCCCATTTCCCAGCAGCGTTTGTTAAAGATGTTCTTTCTTTCTTTCTTTCTTTCTTCCTTTCCTTTCCTTTCCTTTCCTTTCTTTTCTTTCTCCAACTGTGCTTTTGCCATCTCTGTCTACTGTTAAGTGGCTGAAGTCACATGTACTCAATTTGGTTCTTCAATTTTGTTCCATTGATCTGTGATTTTGTTCCAAGAACATGTTGCTTTTATTATTGTGGCTCTGTAATATTTCATAAGATCTAGAATGATAATCCCTCAAGCATTGTTCTTTTTGCTTAGAATTTTTTTGGCTATCTGAGGTCTTTTATGATTCCATTTGAATTTTAAGATAGATTTTTCCTATTTCTGTGAAGGGGATAGTTGTTTTGATTGGGATTGTGTTGAATAGGTAAGTAGCTTTCGGCAGAAGGGTCATTTTTACAATATTAAGTCTACCAATCCATGGCCATGAAATGTCTTTTCACTTTTCTAGGGTCTTTCTGTATCTCTTCAGATGTTTATAGTTTTCCTTGGGAATTCTTTACTTCCTTGATCACTTTAATTCCTAGATACTTGATTTTCTTTGAGGCTATAGTAACTAGAGGTATGTTCATTATTTCTTGGTCTGAATGTTTGATGTTCATGTATAGTTAGGCTGTTGATTTGTGAAGATTGTCTCTGTATTCTACCATGCTGCTAAATTTACCATTTCTAGATGTTTTTTGGAAAAAAAATTTAGGGTCTCTAATATATAGTATCATGTTATCTACAGATGGGGACAATTTGACTTCTTTCTGTATTTGTATCCCTTTAATTCCTTCTCTTGCTTTATTGCTCCTGCTATTTCTTGGAGCACAGTGTGGAAAAGGAATGGAGGTCGTGGGCATTCCTGCCCTATTTTTGATTTCAGTGTGATCGCTTCAAACTTTTCTCCATTTAGGATAATGCTGGTTGTGGGTTTCTTCTATAAAGGTTCTGTTATTTAAAGTATGCTTCCTCTAATCCACCCTAGGACTTCCTTCATCAAGGCACATTGGATTTTGTCAAGGTCTTTTTTTGCATCTCTTTTTTTTTTTTTTTTTTAATTTAATTTTATTTTATTTTTTTAATTTACATTCCAAATCACTTCCCCTTTCCCGTTTCCTCCCTCCCCGAAAGTCCCATAAGCCCCCTTCCCTCCCTCTTTTCTCCGTTCAACCCCCTCTCATTACTCTGTCCTGGCGTTCCCCTACATCCAGTCTTTCCAGGACCAGGGGTCTCTCCTTCCATCTTTTTAGAAATCTATTGATATGCTGATTGTGTCTAGGGTATTCTGAGGTTCTGGGTCAATATCCCCTTATCAGTGACTTCATACCATGTGTGATCTTTTGTGATTGGGTTACCTCACTAAGGATGATATTTTCAAGTTCTGACCATTTGCCTAGGAATTTCGTGAATTCATTGTTTTTAATTGCAGAGTAGTATTCCATTGTGTAAATATACCACATCTTCTGAATCCATTCCTCCGTTGAGGGACATCTGGGTTCTTTCCAGCTTCTGGCTATTATAAATAAGGCTGCTATGAATATAGTGGAGCATGTGTCCTTATTGCATGCAGGTAAAGTCTCTGGGTATATGCCCAGGAGTGGTATAGCCGGATCCTCCGGAAGTGTCATGCCCAGTTTTCTGAGGAGCCGCCAGACTGCTTTCCAGAGTGGTTGTACCAGCCTGCAATTCCACCAGCAGTGGAGGAGTGTTCCTCTTTCTCCACATCCTCGCCAACAACTGCTGTCTCCTGTGTTTTTGATCTTAGCCATCCTGACTGGTGTGAGATGGAATCTCAGGGTTGTTTTGATTTGCATTTCCCTAATGACTAAGGATGATGAACATCTCTTTAGGTGCTTCTCAGCCATTAGATATTCTTCAGGTGAGAACTCTTTGTGGAGCTCTGTACCCCATTTTTTAATAGGGTTACTTGCCTCTCTGGAGTTTAACTTCTTGAGTTCTTTGTATATCTTGGATATTAGCCCTCTGTCGGATGTAAGGTTGGTAAAGATCATTTCCCAGTTAGTTGGTTGCCGCTTTGTCTTTTTGACGGTGTCTTTTGCCTTGCAAAAACTTTGTAATTTAATGAGGTCCCATTTGTCTATTCTTGATCTTAGAGTATAAGCTATTGGAGTTCTGTTCAGGAAATTCTCCCCTGTGCCCATATGTTCAAGGTTCTTCCCTAGTTTCCCTTCTATTAGTTTCAGTGTGTCTGGTTTTATGTGGAGATCTTTGATCCACTTAGAATTGAGCTTAGTGCAAGGAGATAAGGATGGGTCAATTTGCATTCTTCTGCATGTTGACCTCCAGCTGAGCCAGCACCATTTGTTGAAAAGGCTATCTTTTTTCCACTGGATGGTTTTAGCTCCTTTGTCAAAGATCAAGTGACCATAGGAGTGTGGATTCATTTCTGGGTCTTCAATTCTGTTCCATTGATCTACATGTCTGTTACTGTACCAATACCATGCAGTTTTTAACACTATTGCTCTGTAGTACAGCTTGAGGTCCGGGATACTGATTCCCCCAGAGGTTCTTTTACTCTTGAGAATAGTTTTAGCTATTCTGGGTTTTCTGTTATTCCAGATGAATTTTTGAATTGCTCTTTCTAACTCTATGAAGAATTGAGTTGGGATTTTGATGGGGATTGCATTGAATCTGTGTATTACTTTTGGTAAGATGCTCATTTTTACTATATTAATCCTGCCAATCCATGAGCATGGCAGATTTTTCCATCTTCCGAGGTCTTCTTCAATTTCTTTCTTCAGAGACTTGAAGTTCTTGTCATACAGATCTTTCACTTGTTTGGTTAGCGTCACGCCAAGATACTTAATATGGTTTGTGGCTATCGTAAAGGGTATTATTTCTCTTACTTCTTTCTCAGCCTGCTTATCCTTTGAGTATAGGAAGGCTTCTGACTTGCTTGAGTTGATTTTATATCCGGCCACTTTGCTGAAGTCGTTTATCAGCTGTAGGAGTTCTCTGGTGGAGTTCTTTGGGTCGCTTATGTATACTATCATATCGTCTGCAAATAGTGATAGTTTGACTTCTTCCTTTCCAATTTGTATCCCTTTGACCTCTTTTTCTTGTCTAATTGCTCTAGCTAGAACTTCAAGTACTATATTGAAAAGATATGGAGAGAGAGGGCAGCCTTGTCTAGTCCCTGATTTTAGTGGGATTGCTTCAAGTTTCTCTCCGTTTAGATTGATGCTGGCTACTGGTTTGCTGTAAATTGCTTTTACTATGTTTAGATATGGGCCTTGAATTCCTGATCTTTCCAAGACCTTTAGCATGAAAGGATGCTGAATTTTGTCAAATGCTTTCTCAGCATCTAATGAGATGACCATGTGGTTTTTTTCTTTGAGATTGTTTATGTAGTGGATTACATTGATGGATTTCCTTATATTGAACCATCCCTGCATCCCTGGGATGAAGCCTACTTGATCGTGGTGAATGATCGTTTTGATGTGTTCTTGGATTCGGTTGGCAAGAATTTTATTGAGTATTTTTGCATCGATATTCATAAGAGAGATTGGCCTGAGATTCTCTTTCTTTGTCGGATCTTTGTGTGCTTTTGGTATTAGTGTAATTGTGGCTTCATAGAACGAGTTGGGTAGTGTTCCTTCTGTTTCTATTTTGTGGAACAGTTTGAAGAGTATTGGTGTTAGGTCTTCTTTGAAGGTCTGATAGAATTCTGCACTAAAACCATCTGGACCTGTGCTTTTTTTGGTTGGAAGACTTCCAATGACAACTTCTATTTCTTCAGGGGTTATAGGACGGTTTAGATGGTCTATTTGATCCTGATTTAATTTTGGTACTTGGTATCTGTCAAGGAAATTGTCCATTTCCTCAAGATTTTCTAGTTGTGTTGAATACAGGTTTTTGTAGTAGGATCTGATGATTTTTTGAATTTCCTCAGTTTCTGTTGTTATCTCTCCCTTTTCGTTTCTGATTTTATTAATTTGGATACTATCTCTGTGCCCTCTGGTTAGTCTGGCTAAGGGCTTATCTATCTTGTTGATTTTCTCAAAGAACCAACTCCTCGTTTTGTTGATTCTTTGTATGGTTTTATTTGTTTCTACTTGATTGATTTCAGCCCTGAGTTTGATGATTTCCTGCCTTCTACTCCTCTTTGGTGTATTTGCTTCTTTTTGTTCCAGGGCTTTCAGGTGTGCCATTAAGCTGTTAGTGTATGCTGTCTCCCGTTTCTTTTTGGCGGCACTCAGGGCTATGAATTTTCCTCTTAGCACTGCTTTCATTGTGTCCCATAAGTTAGGGTATGTTGTGCCTTCATTTTCATTAACTTTCAAAAAGTCTTTGATTTCTTTCTTTATTTCCACCTTGACCAAGTTATCATTGAGTAGAGCATTGTTCAGCCTCCATGTGTACGTGGGTTTTCTTTTGTTTTTGTTGCCATTGAAGACCACCCTTATTCCATAGTGATCTGATAGGAGGCATGGGATTATTTCTATCTTCTTGTATCTGTTGAGGTCTGATTTGTGACCAATTATATGGTCAATTTTGGAGAAGGTACCATGAGGAGCTGAGAAGAAGGTGTATTCTTTAGCTCTAGGATGAAATGTTCTATATATATCAGTTAGTTCCATTTGGTCCAAGGCTTCAATTAGATTCACTGTGTCCCTGTTTAGTTTCTGCTTTCCTGAACGATCCATTTCAGAGAGCGGGGTGTTGAAGTCACCCACTATTATTGTGTGCGGTGCGATGTGTGCTTTGAGTTTTAGTAAAGTTTCTTTTACGAATGAGGGTGCCCTTGCATTTGGAGCATAGATATTCAGGATTGAGAGTTCTTGATGGTGGATTTTTCCCTTGATCAGTATGTAGTGTCCTTCTGTGTCTTTTTTGATGACTTTGGGTTGAAAATCAATTTTATCCGATATTAGGATGGCTACTCCGCCTCGTTTCTTGGGGCCATTTGCTTGTAAAATTGTTTTCCAGCCTTTTACTCTGAGGTAGTGTTTGTCTTTGACACTGAGGTGCGTTTCCTGCATGCAGCAAAAAGCTGGGTCCTGTTTACGTATCCAGTCTGCTAGTCTATGTCTTTTAATTGGGGAATTGAGACCATTGATATTAAGAGAGATTAAGGCATAGTGATTATTGCCATCTGCCATTCTTGACGCTATCTTTATGTTTGAGTGGTTATCTACTTTTGGGTTTGATTCAAGAAGGTTATTATCTCATTTTTTCCAGGGTGTTGTTTCTCTCCCTGTATTGGAGGTTTCCACCTATTATCCGTTGCAGGGCTGGATTTGTGGAAAGATATTGTGAAAATTTGGTTTTATCATGGAATATCTTGGTCTCTCCATCTATGGTGATTGAGAGTTTTGCTGGGTATAGTAGTCTAGGCTGGCATTTGTGCTGTCTTAGTGTCTGCATGAGATCTGCCCAGGATCTTCTGGCTTTCATAGTCTCTGGTGAGAAGTCTGATGTGATTCGGATAGGTCTTCCTTTGTATGTTACTTGGCCCTTTTCTCTTACTGCATTTAGTATTCTTTCTTTGTTTAGAACATTCGGTGTTTTGATTATTATGTGACGGGAGGTATTTCTGTTCTGGTCCAGTCTGTTTGGAGTTCTGTAGGCTTCTTGTATGTTCATCGGCATCTCTCTCTTTAAGTTAGGGAAGTTTTCCTCCATAATTTTGTTGAAGATGTTTACTGGCCCTTTAAGTTGCAAATCTTCACTCTCATCTATACCTATAATCCTTAGGTTTGGTCTTCTCATTGTGTCCTGGATTTCCTGGATGTTTTGGGTTACGCGTTTTTTGCATTTTGCATTTTCTTTGACTGTTGAGTCGATGCTTTCTATGGAATCTTCAGCACCTGAGATTCTTTCTTCCATCTCTTGTATTCTATTGTTGATGTTTGCATCTATGACTCCTGATTTCTTCCCAAGGTTTTCTATCTCCAAAGTTGTCTCCCTTTGTGATTTCTTAGTTGTTTCTACTTCCTTTTTTAGTTCCTGGATGGATTTGCTGAGATCCTTCACTTGTTTGTTTGTATTTTCCTGTATTTCTTTAAGGTATTTTTGCATTACCTCTTTCAGGATTTCTTCCTGATGACCCACGTTCTCCTGCATTTCTCTGAGCGATTTTTGTGTTTCCTCCTCATGGGATTCCATCTGTTGATCCATCGTCTCCTGCATTTCTTTAAGCAGTTCTCGTGTTTCCTTTGTAAGGGCATCTAACCGTTGATTCATTTCTTTAAGCAATTTTTGTGTTGCCTCCTTATGGGCATCCGTCTGTTGACCCATATTCTTCTGCATTTCTTTATGCAAATTTTGTGATTCCTTTGTGAGTGCATCTACCCGTTGATTCATCTCGTTAAGCGATTTTTGTGTTGTCTCCTTGTGCGCCTCCATCTTTTGATCCATGTTCTCCCGCATTTCTCTAAGCGATTTTTGTGTTTCCTTTGTAAGGGCTTCTAACCGTTGATTCATGGTCTCCTGTAACTCTTTATGAGATTTATTTGTGTCCTTCTTGTGATCCTCTAATAGCATCATGAGAAGTGATTTTAAATCCAGATCTTGTCTTTCGGGTGTGGTGGGGTATCCAGGACTTGCTGCTGTTGGAGAGTTGGGTTCGGATGGTCCCACATTACTTTGATTACTGTTAGTAACATTCCTACGTTTGCCTTTTGCCATCTGGATACCTCTGGTGTTAGTTGGTCCTGCTGCCACTGGCTGTTGGTTGGACCTCCTGTGAGCCTGCAAAGCTATTTCTGCCCCCCCTGGATTACCAGGATTCCCCTGGCACCGATTTCTGGGGCCTGCCTGCTCCTGAGTGACTTTGGAGCCCTAATATGCTTTGCCCCAAGTGATCTTATATTGGGGAGGCCTTGCACATCTAAAGGCTCAGCCTAGTGGATTCCTGGAGCAGAGGTCGCCAAAGGGAGGCTGGCAGGCTCCTGCCCTGTGCAGGGGTGTGTGATCTCTCCTGTGGGGGGGGGGAGGGGGCGTCCCTCTGCCAGGCAGAAGTCCCACAGCAGATCTGGCGCGCTGGTCACTGCAGATCAGCCCAGCACCTGGGAGCAGGTTACACACAAGCTGCCTGAACCCGAAGCGATATTATGCCTGTCTGTCTCTGAGCCTGGTGGTCCCAACTACCTGGTCACTGGAGCAAAGATGGCGGAGGGCACTCTCCGTGGCGCTGCTCACCCTGTGGTCACGATGGCCCGCCGATCTGGCACCCAGACGACCACAGCGCCAACCCGCCCTCGGGCACAGAAGGAAGCCCCAACAGGCCGTGTCCCAAGTGATGTTATATTGGGGGGAGAGCCTGGGTACCGGTCTCTCCAGCGCAGTCCGCGGGAACAGAGGTCGCGGAAGGGAAGCTGGCGGGCTCCCTCCCTGCGCGGGGTCCCTCCACCAGGCAGAAGGTCCCACCGCGGAACTGGCGCGCTGGTTACTGCAGATCAGCCCAGCACCTGGGAGCAGGTTACACCCAAGCTGCCTGAAACCGAAGCGATATTATGCCTGTCTGTCTCTGAGCCTGGCGGTCCCAACTACCTGGTCACTGGAGCAAAGATGGCGGAGGGCAGTCTCCGTGGCGCCGCTCACCCTGTGGTCACGATGGCCCGCCGATCTGGCGCCCAGACGACTACAGCGCCAACCCGCCCTCGGGCACAGACGGAAGCCCCAACAGGCCGTGTCCCAAGTGATGTTATATCGGGGGGAGAGCCTGGGTACCGGTCTCTCCAGCGCAGTCCGCGGGAACAGAGGTCGCGGAAGGGAAGCTGGCAGGCTCCCTCCCTGCGCGGGCTTTTTTTGCATCTCTTGAGATGATCATGTGATTTTTGTCTTTAAGTCCATTTACGAGGTTTATTATATGTATTGACTTGCATCTGTGGAACTATCATGAATAAAACCAACTTAGTTATGGTATATAATATGTTTGATGTGTGTCTCTATTCTGTTTCCAAATTTTTTTAAGAGTCTATGTTCATCAGGGATGTGGGCTTGTATTTTTTTCCCTCCCTTTTTCCTTCCCTCCTTCCTTCCTTCCTTCCTTCCTTCCTTCCTTCCTTCCTTCCTTCTTTCCTGTTGTTGTTGTGGTATGGGCCTGATCATTCCAAGACTTTTAACATGAAGGGATGCTGAATATTGTCAAATGCTTTTTCAGCATCTAATGAAATGCTCATGTATTATTTTTTTCTTTGAGGTTGTTTATGTAGTGCTTTACATTGATGGATTTCTGTATATTGAACCATCCCTGCATCCCTGGGATGAAGCCTACTTGATCATGGTAAATGATCATTTTGATGTGTTCTTGGATTCAGTTTGTGAGAATTTTAATGAGTATTTTTGCATCGATATTCATAAGGGAAATTGGTTTGAAGTTCTCTTTCTTTATTGGATCTTTGTAAGGTTTTGGTATCAGCGTAACTGTGGCTTCATAGAATGAATTGGGTAGTGTACCTTCTGTTTCTTTTTTGTGGAATAGTTTGAAGAGTATTGTTATTAGGTCTTCTTGGAAGGTCTGATAGAATTCTGCACTAAACCCTTCTGTTCCTCGGCTTTTTGTTTGGTAGACTTTTAATGACTACTTCTATTTCTTTAGGGGTTATGAGATTATTTAGATGGTTTATCTGATCCTGATTTAACTTTGGTAAGTGGTATCTGTCTAGAAAATTGTCCATTTCATCCAGATTTTCCAATTTACAGTCACCAAACCCCGACACTATTGGGGATGCCAAGAAATGCTTGCTGAAAGGAGCCTGATATGGCTGTCTCCTGAGAGGCCCTGTCAGAGCCTTAAAATACAGAGGCAGATGCTCACAGCCAACCATTGCACTGATCACAGGGTCCCCAATGGAAGAATCAGAGAAAGGACTAAAGGAACTGAAGTAGTTTGCAACATCATAGGAAGAACAACAATATCAACCAACCAGTTCCCCCAGATCTCCAGGGACTAAGCTATCAACCAAGAGGTACACATAGCTCTAGCTGCATATGTAGCAGAGGATTGCCTTGTTAGGCATCAATGGGAGGACAGGTCCTTGGTTCTATGAAGGCTCAATAGATGCCCCAATGTAGGGGAATCGAGGGCAGGGAGGTGGGAGGGAGTGGGTGGAGGAGCACCCTCATAGAAGTAGGAGGAGGGAGGATTGGATGGGACTATCTGGGAGGGTGGAAACTGGGAAAGGGGATGATGTTTGAAATGTAAATAAAGAATATATCCAATAAAAAAAGAAAAAGAAAATATTCTGTGTGCTACCGAGTAGAATGTGCTTTCTTTGTTGTTTAGGTGGACTATTCTGTAGATATCTGTTAAGTCTTTTTGACTTAACAGATGTTAAGATTAGGGTGTCAACTAATTCTGAAATTTCTCTGTTTATTTTTGCATGGATGACATGTCTATTGTGGTAGTGGGATATTGAAATCACCTGCTACAAATGAAGTGATATTAATGTCTTTATATCTCATATATACCTTACCAGAGTTAGGTGCGTGTATGTTTAGGATAGTAATGCCTTCTTAGTTAACTGTTTCTTTAATTATAATGAAGTATCCCTCTTTATCTTTTTTTTATCCCTCTTTATCTCTTTTGTCAGATATTAGGATAACACTGCCTGTTTGCTTCAGGTCCCATTTGATTGAGATACTTTTGCCTATGCTTTTAGTATAGTAAGGTGGTGCCTATCTTCTAAGTTAAGACTCATTACTCGTAAACAACAACTTCTTGATCCACTCAGTCTGTCTGTCTTTTGGTTGGAGTATTGCAATCATTTTTATTTGGAGCTATTATTGAGGTGTGAGTGTTAGTTGCAATCATTGTATTGTTGATTTTTGGTGTTGTTTATATTGTCAGTTTTGTTTTGCCTTTTAACAGTTATGGCTTTGTATTTCTTTCCACAGTCTCTCTGCTATGTTCATTCCTCTTTTCAGTCTGAAATATTGTTCCTGTATTTTCTTTAGGTTTCATTTATTGGATATAATTTTTAGGTTCTTTATATATTGAAATGTTTTTCTTTCTCCTTCAGTAATGGCAGATACTTTTGGTAGGTAGAGTGTCATAATCTTTTAGAGCATGGAGTGTATTGTTGTAGGCTTTTCTTTTTTTCAGTATATCAATTGAGAAGTCGTCTGCTATTCTAATGGGTTTTTCTTTATTTATGTCTTGCATTTCTCTTGTAGCCTTCAACATACTTTCTTGTTTGTGTATATTTTGTATTCTAAATTTGTTTTGCTGTGGGATTTTCATTTTGGGTCTTGTCTATTTCATGTTCTGTGTGCTTCTTGTGGCTCTGTGTATATCTTTTTATTTTGAGAAATTTTTCTCCTATGATCTCCTTGAAGATTCGGTACATGCTATTTGCTTGGAATTCTTTTCCCTCATCAATCACTACCTAGAATCCAAAGGTTTGTTTTTGTTTTCATGGTGTCGCACATTTTCTTTATGATCCTTTGCTGTGATTTTTTAAAAATTGTTTTTATATTTCTTGCTTATTTGGTCTAGATCTTCAATCTTCAAGTCCTGATATTCTAGCTGATAGAACTAGGTGACAAATTTGGATAAAATCACACCGTGCACCAGTTCTCACGTGGGAGGTTTATTAAAGGGAGAGCAAAAAGGGGAACAGGGGCTGCCTCTGGGTGGAGGAAGGGAAGAAGGGAAGGCAAGAGGGACAGTACAGCTTTTTAATTAGTGTTGTGGCACATGTGTGACAGAGGCAACAGTGGGAATGTGTCACCTCTGGGCAGCTAGTGATGATGTGTCTTGTCACTGGGTCCCTTTGAATTGACTGTGAAGGTTCTTGAAGGTCCCTCGGGGCTGGCCATGGAGGTGCCTGGTTGCCAACACGGTCTTCTACTTGATTCATTCTCTTGTAAGTCGTTCCTTTGAGTTTTCTAGGTGAGTTGTTGGATTTTCAATTTCATCATTTTTTTTTCAGTGTGAGACCTCTTTAATGTTTTTATCTCCCTATTGAATTCTGTTCTCAGTCCTGGATTATTGTTTTCATTTCCATCATTTAAGTTTTCTTGGACGTCACTTGGGCATTTACTTTTTAAAAGTTCTTTCCTTTAATTTTATTGAGCTGTTTCTCTTTGTCTTCTTTTAACTCCTTGAATCTTTGTTGACGTTTACGATTGTTCTTTTAAATTCTGTGACCTGTGGTTTATCTAGGTCATTCTCATTCGAAACAGCTTCACTGGATGAGTAAGTTTTGGAGAAAAAACATGCCATGATCTTTCATATTGTTGATACTTTCGCAATGAAACCTGGGCCCGTGAACTTCTTTTGTTAGCTCTAAATCTGATAAAGGTACATCATGTATGGGCAGAGAGTATGTGGGCGTGTGACCATGTTGAGACTCATGGCTAGACGGAGTTGGTATTTAGGATATTCCTTCTTGCCCAAGCCTGGATTGTAGGGGGGTAGATTTGGCAGTGTAGAAAGGTTGGATGTGTGGTAGAAAAGCCCAGCATTTTGGCATATAAGTGGAGAGGGTCCTAGAAGAAGCATAGAGATTAGAGTGGCTCTGGTTTAGGTAGTCAGCTTAGGTGGGGATCACTGGATGTTGGACCTTAGATCTGGTGTGGTAGAAAGAGTTTATGAAGAGGGTCAAGAGACTCACTGGGATAGATGCTGGAGATGTATGTGGCAGACTGACTAACTAGAGAGTTTGAATGCAGCACAGAATGATCCTCTATTATTTTTAATGTATTTAACTTAAATACGTTTAGAAATCAAACTCCTAACCATTAAAGTTATTTATATATCCAGAGCTGTAAAGCTGTGGTTGGTAGAACAATGCAAGAATTTTTTCTTACCAATTTTGTTAAGTGTTTCTTATTATATTTTAAGTTTTATGAACAATAATCAACATTTTTGTCATGGTTAGGGCCAATTGACTATTGAATTCTATTACTAGGCGGAAGCATTAAGTGAATTCAAGTAGTGCAGTCTTTATTGTAAATGAAGATGATATACTGCCTGTAAAAATTCCTTTAGGTGATAAAGTCACAAACCTGATTTTGTATGTAGCTTACAGAAAGTAAACAGTATTTTGTAATTATTTTTTATATATAAAAGTTTGGATTCTGACTGGGGTAAGATAAAAACTCAAAGTATTTTTAAAGATTTATTTATTTATTTAATGAATGAATTTGACTACTCTATCTGTGCATACACCTGTGTGCCAGAAGAGGGCATCAGATCTCATTACAGATGGATGTGAGGCATCATATGGTTGCTGGAAATTGAACTCAGGACCTCTGTAAGAGCAACCAGTGCTCTTAACCACTGAGCCATCTCTCCAGCCCCTGAAAGTAGTTTCACTGATGGCTAAGGATGTAGAACATTTCTTTAAGTGCCTCTCAGCCATCTCTGTTTACTCTTTTGAGAATACTGTTTAGATCTGTAACCCATTTTAATTAGGTTGTTTCCTTGATGCCCAGTACCTTGAGCTCTATTTATTTTATATACTAGTCCTCTATCAGATAGGTAGTTAGTAGCATTTTTTCCCATTCTGTAGGCTTCCACTTTGTCCAAATGATAGTGTTCTTTGCCGTACAGAAACTTTTCACTTTCATGATGTCCCATGTATTAATTGTTCTTATACCCATGCTATTGGCTTTCTGTTCAGAAAACCCTTTTCTGTGCCAATGAGTTCAAGATTATTCCTTACTTTCTCTTCTATCAGACTAAGTGTATCTAGCCTTATGTCGAGGTCTTTAATATATATATATATATTTTTCACATATATATATATGTGTGTGTGTGTGTGTGTGTGTGTGTGTGTGTGTATCCCCTATATGCAACTATCCAGTTGACTACGATCATATGTATTTCTGGCTTCTTTATTTAAAAAAATGTGTCCATAGGTGTATGGATTTATATCTGGGTTTTCAGTTTGATGCCACTGATCAGTGTTGCTGTTTCATGCTAATACCATACTGGTTTTATTGCTATAGCTCTGTAGTATATTTTGAGGTTGGGGATGGTGATACTTCTAGCAGTTCTTTTACTATTCAGGTTGTGTGTGTGTGTGTGTGTGTTTCCATATGAAACTGAAAATTATCCTTTCAAGATCTGTAAAGAATTGTGTTGGAATTTTGATGGGAATTGCATTGACTCTGTAGATTGGTTTTGGTAGATTGGCCATTTTTACTATATTAATTCTACTGATGCACAAGCATGGGAAATCTTTTCCATCTTTTTGTATCTTCTTCAGTTTCTTTTTCAGTGTCTTAAAGTTTTTTTTATCATATAATTCTTTCACTTGCTTGGTCAGAGTTAACCCAAAATATTTATATTTTGTGAGGATATTGTCAAAGATATTGTTTCTCTGATCTCTCGCAGTTCGCTTGTCATTTGTAAATAGGAGAGCTTTTGATTTTTGTGTATTAATTTTGTATCAGCTACTTTGCTGAAAGTGTTTATCAGGTATAAGAGTTTCCTGATGGAATTTTTAGGATCATTCATTTATACTATCATGTCATCTGCAAGTAAAGATATTTTGATTTCTCCCTTTTCTATGCCCTTGATCTCCTTTCATTGTTTTATTAATCTTGAAGCTAAGACTTCAAGTACTATATTGAATAAATATACAAGTGGATAACCTTGTATATTAATGATTTTAATGGAAATGCCTTGAGTGTCTCTTCATTTAGGTTGATGTTGGCTGTGGGCTTGCTGTAAATCACCTTTATTATGTTGAGGTATGTCCTTGTATCCCTAGTTTTTCAAGGACTTTTATTATAAGATGTATTTGGATTTTGTCTAAGGGCTTTTATGCATGATCATATGCTTTTATCTTTCAGTCTGTTCAGGTGGAAGATTACACTTGCCAATTTATATATGTTGAACCATCTTAGCATCTCTGAGATGAAACCTACTTGATCATGGAGAATGATCTTTTTGATGTGATCCTGTGTTCAATTTGCAAGTATTTTATTGAGAATTGTTGCATTAATATTCATAAGCAAAATTAGTCTGTAATCTTCTTTCTTTTTTTGTATCTTTATGCGGTTTTTGATATCAGGGTAAATATGTTCTTGTAAAAAGAATCGGGTAATGTTTCTTCTGTTTCAATTTTATGGAATAATTTGAGGAGTAGAGATATTAATTTCTTCTTTGAAAGTCTGGAGAAGACACAATTCACATATCAGTTGATTTCCAAGAAGAAGGAAGGAGAGACCCCTGGTTCTGAAAAGACTGGATGTAGCAGTGTAGGGGAATACCAGGACAGAGAAGCAGGAGGGGGTTGAATGGGGAACAGGGGAAGGGAAGAGGGCTTATGGGACTTTCGGGGAGGTGGGAACCAGGAAAGGGGAAATCATTGGGAATGTAAATAAAAAATATAGAAAATAAAAAAAAAGAAAGTCTGGTAGAATTGTGTGCTAAAACCATCTGTCCCTGGGCATTTTTTGTCAGGAGACTTTTAGTGAGTGCTTCATTCCACTAAGGGTTAGGTCTGTTTAGATGGTATATATCATCTTGAATTAACTGTGGTCAGTTTTATGTTTCAGAAAAAAATATGCATTTCTGTTAGATTTTCCAATTTTTTGGAGTACAACATTTTAAAGTATGTTCTTATGATTTTCTAGATTTCCTTGTTGTCTGTTTTGTCACCCCTTTTGGTCTCTAATTTTGTTAATTTGGACTTTCTTCTGCCTTTTAGTTAATTTGGCTAAGGATTTGTCAGTCTTACTGACTTTCTCAAAGAACCAGCTCTTTGTTTCATTAATGCTTTGTATGTTTTTTGTTGTTGTTTCTTTCTTTCTTTTTTTAAAATTTCAACCCCGAGTTTGACTATTTCTTGCCATCTACTCATTTGGGGCATTATTTCTTCTTTTTGTTCTAGTGTTTTTAGGTGGGCCATTAAGTTACAAATATATGATCTTTCCATTTTTAAAAATGTAGGTATTAGTCCTATGAAATTGCCCCTTATATACCTTCTTCACTGGATCTCATGAGTGTGTTAGACACCAAACTACACAGCTTTCCATTGCCACTGGCTGCCCACTATAACAGTCTATTTTAAGGTGCCAAAACTGAACTATATTTGTATAACAAACTGTACTTCTACTTCTTTCCGTGTTTATGATTTTAATAATTAGTTTACATCATTTTATGCTGTATTTACATTAACAAATTATTGTAACTATAGATTTTCATGTTTTTTATTTTAAGAGTTTTGAATTTTTGTATTTTAGGCAAGGAAAATGCTGATATGGTAAGTCATAATATTTAATGTACAAAGATTTGGATTATTATTTTTATTAATGAATATTACTGTTTTCTCTATGCCTTTTATGAATATAGCTATTGATTTCATAGTGATATGTTTACATTAGAAAAATACGACTTTTTTAGGTTGTAAAAATGATTTGTGTAGAGAAGATTAAATATAATAAAATCTATATTTTGCTTGGTTTATGGTTAGATTAACTTTCTGTCTTTAAAATTTTCTATATTCTTATGTATTCCGAATAGAACTTTATAAATAACTTTTATTAATTCAGTAATTTATCACTTGAAATTGATGAGTCAAGTAATTTACCTTCGTAATTATAAAAATTAACAAATTAATTAATAATTTAGAATTAAAAATAATTAATAAAATTTAATTAACTAAATTATAAGGGTTAAATTAAATTATATGAGATTAAATGTCATTATATGAATGTTATGAAATTTTTGTCATTAAGTGTGCACATTTTTGTATGTTCATATATGTTCATGAATATGTGCATGTGTTCATGTGTGTGTAATGATGTGCATGCATGTGTGAAGCTTACAAGTGGAAGCCAGAGATCAATTCCAATTCTTTCCTACTTGCTTTCTACACTAGTATTTTTCTCTAATTATTGACAATTGCTTTTGAAATATTGCCTTTCTTTTTTTACCTTTGACTGAGGAAATTACTCCTTCCTTGTCTGCTAAACCAGCAGTGATTTCTCTGAAAGAAATACCAGGCAAGACAATTCTGATGTCCCTCTAGACCTATAATCAGATGTAAGGTAAAGCAGGCTACTAGAGGGACAGTAAAAAGTATAGTCCATAAGGAGGTGTGCTGTTGGTAAAGAGCTTTGTGATTTTGCTAATCCATTCAAACAGAAGTCTGGGAGATATGTGTGGGAATGGATTTTAGGGTAAAGGATCATGTTGGTGGTAGGAACATAAAACTGGGTCAGACTAAGTTTGTTGGTATAAGTTCTCTGAGTGGAGATCCTATGTTTAATATGGCATCTCACACAGGTCAAAAGTTTGTTTAAATGGCTGGCTAAAACATTTGTCAAAAGATGGCTTACTAAAAAGTGGTTGGAAACACTAGATATCCCTTAGCTTATTGATGAAGGGATTTTAAGACCCAGGTTGCAATGACAGAGTAGGTACAGTGTATACAATCTAATCCTAATAGAAAGGGCCAGAGACATGCCATTCTCTAATCCTACAAGACACAAAATGGTGAGAGGGGCACCAACACATTTGAAGAAATTTGTTGTCACTCTTTTTCTTGTGCCAGACCTTATGGTTGGAAATGTGGCAACTTGGTTGGATGAATTAAATGCAGTGGGTTTAATTGAGCCCTGAGGTATCCAACATGTAATGGTCAGTACAAGCAAAGTGAATTCTGTAGTGCTGTGGATGTACTGACTAACAAATTATTGTGTTTGCAGGCATGAAATAGATAAAAAAAAGCCTACTGATTTTTCCTTTCATCTGTATAAGCAGAAAAAGTATCAGACAAATGAAAGAAAGTCTACAATGGATCAGGAAATCTTGGCTTATGAATCAATTTTCAGACTTGAGCCAGTTTGCAGACCCAGAAATCCTTGAATGAAGGTGTCTTCATTAAGGTTTCCATTGCTGTGAAGAGATACCATGACCAAGGCAACTCTTACAAAGGAAAGATTTCATTGGGGATGGTTTACAATTTCAGAGGTTTAGTCCATTATCATCATTGTGGGAAGCATGGCAGCATCCAGGCAGGCCTTGTGCTGGAGAAGAAGCTGAGAATTCTACATCTTCATCCTGCAGGTTGCAGAGGGAGACACTGTGTACCACCCTGAAAATAGCTTGAGCATATATATGAGACCTTAAGCCCACTTATACAATGACAAACTTCCTCTAACAAGGCAACACCTATTCCAAGGTCCCTCCCCCTAATATTGCCACTCCTTGTGGGACAAAACACAGGAGTCTATGGAAGCTGTACTATTCAAACCACCACAGAAGGGATAGCCAGGTTCCCCTGAGGAAGGACCTTAATAAAATACCTAATTTTTTTTACTATGACAATTCTCCACTCTTTTACCAGAGGGACGTACAACTTTTCACAAGGGTAACTGTGCACTGTGGGAAAATTGAGTTTCTGGGCTCTGTTGAATACTTGTTCTGAATTGATGCTGATTCTAGAAGAGCCCAAGAAGTTAAAGTAGGGGCTTATGGAGGTCAGGTGATTAATGGAGTTTTAGCTGAAGTCCAATTTACAGTAGGTCCAGTGAATCCCTGGGTTCATTCTGTGCTTATTTCCCCAGTCCCAGAATGTATAATTTGGATACATATATTTAGAGTTTACAGAATTCTCACATTGGTTTACTGACATATGGAGTGAGGGCTATTATATTGGGAAAGGCTAAAGGGAAACCTTTAGAATATCCTCTACCAAGGAAAATAGTGAACCAAAACCACTACAGCATTCCTGGAGGAACTGCAGAAATTAGTGCCACTGTCAAGGACTTGAAGGATGCCAGGGGTGGTGGTTCCCACCACATCTGCCTTTAACATGCAGAAGACATATGGATTATGGAGTATGTCATTTGACTGTCAGTTGTCTATCAAAAATTCAATCAGATAATGGCTCTGATTGCTACAAATGTACCAGATGTGGTGTGCTTACTTGAGCAGATTAACACATCTCCTGGTAAATGGTATGTAAATATTGATCTAGCAAAAATCTTTTCCTTGGTACTTTTTCAAAAGGATCACCAAAATCAATTTGCTTTCAGTTAGCAAGGCCAACAGTATACCTTTATAGTTTTAGCTCAAGGGTATGTTGTCTTCATCCCTGTGTTTTAATTTAGAAGGAATCTTGATTATCTGTATCTTCCACAAAATGTCACATTGATGCACTGTTACCTCACCCAGTATTATATTTTCTAGTTCCATCCATTTGCCTAAGAATTTAATGAAGTCATTGTTTTTAATAGCTGAGTAGTACTCTATTGTGTACATGTACCACATTTTCTGTATCCATTCCTCTATTTAAGGACATCTGGGTTCTTTCCAGCTTCTGGCTATTTTAAATAAGGCTACTATGGACATAGTGGAGCATGTGTCCTTATTATATGTTGGAGAATCTTTTAAAATTGCAAAGCTTCTTTAAGGCAAAGGACACTGTCAATAGGACAAATCAACAACTAAAAGATTGGGAAAAGATCTTTACCAATCCTACATCCAATAGAGGACTAATATCCAATATATACAAAGAACTCAAGAAGTTAGTCTCCAGAGAACCAAATAACCCTATTAAAAAATGGGGTACAGAGCTAAGCAAAGAATTTTCAACTGAGGAATATCGAATGGCCAAGAAGCACCTAAAGAAATGTTCAACATCCTTAGTCATCAGGGAAATGCAAATCAAAACAACCCTGAGATTCCACCTCACACCAGTCAGAATGGCTAAGATCAAAAACTCAGGTGACAGCAGATGCTAGAAAGGATGTGGAGAAAGAGGAACACTCCTCCATTGTTGGTGGGATTGCAAGCTGGTACAACCACTTTGGAAATTAGTCTGGCAGTTCCTCAGAAAATTGAACAAAGTGTTACCTGAGGACCCAGCTATACCACTCCTGGGAAGTGGGGATTTTAGTGTCTGTATTCATTACTCATTACAGAAATTGGTCTGTAAATTCTTTTGTGTGTGTTTGTTGTGTCTGTGATATATTTTCTTGTTATCTAGCATATTTTTCTATCTTGTCTTCATGGTTTTCATGCAGCGGTCCTTCCTATCCTTGGTTAGGTTTATTTCCTAGATATTTTATTTTCTCTGAAGATTTGTGCCTGGGAATGTTATCATTGATTGTCTCTTTCTCAGAATTCTGTTGTCTGTACAAAAAGGCTATTGAGGTTTTTAGGTTTTTTGTTGTTGGTGGTGGTGGTTTTTTGTTTTTTTTTCAGAGTGGTTGGTTTTTGAGATGGGTTTTCTCTGTGGAACTCTGTAGACTGAACTGGCCTCAAAGTCAACAAGATCCACCTGCCATTGACTCCCAAATGATGAGATTAAGGACTGTCCTACCACTTTCCAGCCCACTGATTCTGCTGAAATAGTTGATCATTTTAAAAAGTTTCCTGGTAGAATTTTTGGAATCTCTTATGTATAATATCATCTGAAGAGAGGGATAATTTCATTTCTTTTTCTATGTGTATTCTTTTAATTTCCCCTCTCTGACCTTATTTCTCCAGGTAGGGCTTCAAGCATTATATTGAAAAAGATAGTGGACATCTCTACCTTGTTTCTGATTTTAGTGGGGATGTTTTATGTTTTCTTCATTTAGGGTGAGGGCATCTGTGCATTTGTAATGTATCATTCTTATTACATTGAGATATGTTATCTTCATTTCAAACTCTCAAGAATTTTGTAACAAAATGATGTAGGGTTTGCCAATAGTCTTTCCACATCTAAATTGAGATACTGTGATTTCTGTTCATCAGGCCATTTGTATGACTTGTTCCTGCATGAAGCTAACCCATCCATGATGGATGATCTTTTTTAAGTGTTCCTGAATTCAATTTGAAAGTGCTTATTGAGGAATTTTGCCTATACATTCATTCTAGAAATTAATCTGTAAATTTCTTCTCTCTGTGTGTTATATCTGTGTCTGGTTTTACTATCTTTATAATGTGTGCTTCATAGAAAAAGTTTGAAAACATTTCTTACTTTACTATTTTATGGAGTAGTTTGAGAATCATTGTTTTATTAACTCTTTTTAAAGATCTCACAGAATTGTGCATGGTGGTAGTTTGAATATACTTCGCCCAGAGAGTAATGTTCTTTGGAGGTGTGGCATTGTTGGAGTAGATGTGGCCTTGTTAGAGGAAGTGTGCCACTGTAGGTGTGGGCTTTTAGACCCTCCTCCTAACCATGTGGGAGTCAACCTTCTCCTAATGGCCTTCAGATGAAGATATAGAACTCTCAGCTCCTCCTGTATCACATCTGCCTGGATCCTGCCATGCTCCTGCCTTGATGATAATGGTCTGAACCTCTGAACCTGTAAGCTAGCCCCAGACATTTATCCTTGTAAGACTTGCCTTGTTCATGGTATCTGTTCACAGCAGTAAAACCCTAATGAAGACCTGCAATGCATCTATCATTTCTGAGAAACATTTTTTTATTACTGATTCAGTCTTGTTGCTTATTTTAGGTTTGTTTATATTGATTATTTCACCTTGATTTAAATTGGTAGGTCATATATGTAACATGTTCAACCATGATTTTAGATTTTCAAATTGGGCAGACTATAGATTTTTAAGGTCTGATTTTAGGATTTTTCTGATTTTACTGGTATCTGTTGTAATTTTTCCCTTATTAATTCAGCTTTTCTCTAATTTTACTTTGATAAATTTGGCTAATAATTTGTCAGTTTTGTCTTTTCAAATGAACCAACTTATTTTCCATTAATATTTTATTGTTTTTAAAAGGTTATTTTATTAATTTTTGTCCTAATCTTAGTTATTTCTTCCATGTGATAATGTTTGATTTGATTTGATTTTCCAGTGCCTTGAGGTACACCATTACAGTATTAACTTGCTATCTGACTTGTAACATAGGCAGTTTCAGCCATAAATTGCCCTCTCAGCATGGCTCTCATTATATCTCTTAGCTTTTGATTTTTTTCATTAATTTTCATTCAATTCCAGGAATTGTTTCATTCTTGATTTCTTCAATGAACCTTTCATCCTTCACTAGTGCAAGTGCATTATTTAATCTCTGAGTTCATACTTCCTGGTTTTCCCTTAGAACCCAGAAAGTTGTTTATGCTTACTTTGCTTACAGGGGCTTTCTGTTCTACTTCATGTTCTGTTTTTGATTAAATTCATGGACTGCAGAGAGGAATTGTATTCTTCAGTGTTTGAATAGAATGCTCTGCAGATTTCTACTAAAGTCCATTTGCTCTATGGTGTCATTTAACCCCAGTGTTTCTCAGCTGGTTTTTTTTTCTATATGATCTTAATGTATCCTAGCATCATACATTTTTCCCTGAAACATCTTGGACTTAGGTGTCCTTCAGTTCAAATAGTCCCTCTAGCATTTCCTATAAGGCTGGTGTGGTAGCTTTACATTCTTTTAATATATTTGAATTGTGGAATGACTTCCTTTCTCCTTCAATTATGAAAGACAGTTTGTCTAGGTACGATAATCTACGTTAGCACTTCCTGTTTCTCTGTAAGCTTTGTGTCTTAGCTGTAACAGAATGTGGAGTTCTATTCTGTCTGTCTGGTATTCTTTCATATGAATGAGCATCCCTTTCCATAGATTTGGGAAATTTTCTTCTATGATTTTATTGAAAATATTTTATGTGCCTTTGGCCTGGAATTCTTCTATGCCCACAGTTCATAGATTTGGACCCTCCATGCTGTCCCTAACATCCTTAATGTTCTGTTCGGGTGTTTTTAAATTTTTATTATATTGTTTGATTAACTTCCTCTATCTTGGTGTCAAGCCCTATTATTCTGTCTTCTACATGCTCCTTTCTGTTAGTGAACCTTACCACTGAGCTCTTTTTTAGGCTTTCTGAATTCATCCTCATCATCTTCATTTCTGTTCTCTTCAATATCTCTATCTCTTTATTGAATTATTGAATTATTTTTTAATACTGTCTTAGTTGTGGTTACTATTGCTGTGATGAAACACCATGACTAAAAACAACTTGGGGGGAATAAAAGGGTTTATTTTGCTCACAATTTCATCAACAATTCACCAACAAAGGCAGTGAAGGCAGGAACTCAAGCAGGGTAGGAATCTGGAGGCAGAAACTAATATAGAAGCCATGGAGGGGTACTGTTTACTGGCTTATTCTGCCTCCTTTCTTATAGAATCCAGACTCACCATTCCAGGGATGGGCCCTCCCCAACCCCATTGGTCACTAATTAAGAAAATGCCTTGTGGTTGGGCAGTGGGGGCACAAACTTTCAATCCAAGCACTTGGGAGGCAGAGGCAGACATCTCTGAGTTCAAGGCCAGCTTGGTCTATAGAATGAGTTCCAGGACAGCCAAGGCTACACAGACAAACCATGTCCAAACAGCTATATCCTATGGAGGCATTTCATCAGCTGAGGCTCCTTCCTGATGACCCTAGTTTGTGTCTAGTTGACACACATCAGCCAGCACACACCACAGATTGCCCTTCTTATTTCATGAAGGTGTTTGTTTGTGTTTTGAGGGGTTCAATCAGGAATTTATTCTTCTCTTTTTAAAGTTTGTTGAAGTGTTTATTCATGTCCTATTTGAGTTCTCTTTCAACTTATCTTGTTCTTATTAGAGACAAATTATGGACTTGGTGGCTTGGGGAACAGCATGCTATCTTAATTGGTTTTAGTTTTGTTTTGTGTTTTTTGTGGTTTTGTTTATTGTAATACTTAGGCTTCTGGAGTTTGAGTGTGGCTTATGTTGTTTGATATGACATTTTGGCTCCAAGAACCTAGGTGCAGGGTGGGCAGGTCTGCAGCAGGGTGGGTAGGGCTGGATGAAAACCCAGAGGGAGAGAGCAAAGAGGAAGGGAACAGAGGTTCGAAACCAGCTGCATGGAGCCACTGCAGAGCTTAAAATGGCAGCAGATGACAGGGAGAGGTTTGAATGAGAATCTGAAGGATGGGACTGAGAGGGATCGGGAGGGGTAGGGAAAGGGGAAGGGGAGAGGCAGGGGCAAGGACAGCACTTCCTACTGTGCCAAGTTGTGTGGCTCAAGAGTCTCTGGAAAATGGCAGGTGGCAGGCAGAGCTTAGGATAGAAGTCCCAAAGGGGTGACACAAACATTTTTTCTTGATAAACATTCTAATAAAGGGTTATAACAAATTACAAAATTAAAGTATGTTGGATAAATATGACTTATAGTCATTACATTTGTGGATTTAAAGGGGTTTCTGAAGACTGAATTTTTTATCATAGAAATTTGTTATTATATAATATTATTTTAATTTATGCATCAGACAATGTACATTATTTATGGTGTATTTCTAAGGTCACATAATGAGTGATGTTATGCATCATTATCAACTGCATTCCAGCAGTTAATCATTTTCAGAGTCCAAGTATAGCACCACACACCTGTAATCTCAGTACTTAGAAGGCTAAGGTAGGACTCAGTCCACCTGGAGCTGCATAGTGGATGCCAGGTCATCTAGGCTGCATAACAAAGCTGTCTCAAAACAGTCAATACTATTGTTCCTGATTTTTCCATGTTAAAAACAATCATATTGCTTTTCAAAAATATAAGCACCAGGGGCTAGGGGTGAAGCTGAGTGGTAGAGTGTGCATGCCTAGTATGCACAAGACCCTGGGTTCAATCCACAGTACCCACTTTGTCCCCCAAGCAGACAATACCTTAGACAGCAAAGTAAGAGTGTGCATTGGCTATAACCATCTTCCAGAACATATACAGCTGTGGCAACAATACATCTTATCTAAATTTCAAGATGGGATGCAACTCAGTAAAAACGTGTTTTCCTAGGAGGCTTGAGTCCTAGGCTCATTCCTCAGCACTACAGCAGCCCAATGTGGTGGCTCATACTTGTCATTCCAACGCTAAGGAGGAAGAGATAGGAGGACCAGAAGTTCAAGGTTATTCTTGGCTATATAAGTTCAAGGCCAGCCTGGGCAACATGAACCACTGTCTCTTTTTTTTTTTGTTTTTGTTTTTGTTTTTTCGAGACAGGGTTTCTCTGTGTAGCCCTGGCTGTCCTGGAACTCACTTTGTAGACCAGGCTGGCCTTGAACTCAGAAATCCTCCTGCCTCTGCCTCCCAAGTGCTAGGATTAAAGGCGTGCGCCACCACCGCCTGGCTCGAACCACTGTCTCAAAAAATATCTTCTGCACAACAGCTACTGTTGGAATTGGAATGTTTTGTATAATTATGCATAAGTAAAACTTTTTAAAGACTGCATATTTTTGCTCATGTCAGCATGGGCATAATTAATATGGACCCTATAAATGTCTTATCATACTCTCTTTTTCAAAAACTGACATCACCAATGTCTTAACTGTAGGAAAAGAAGAGAAGGCGCCTGGAACGCTTTGGACTCCTATGATTCACTTCTGCATCTTCTCTCCAGATTTTCTATGTTAAAAGTAAAGAGATCCAAATTCAACATTTCATTTTCTCATTATCATCAATTCTTTAATTTTTCAATTGACATTGGTTTGTACTTATGTCACTGCTATAATTTATAAATAAAAACAGTCATCCGTGTTTACTATATACTAGAACAGAATGGAATTGGTTTTTTGCTCAGAACATTTTAACATGATTTTACTATATTTAGTGTAGAAGTGTTTTTTAAAAACATTTATGTAAGTTACATTTATGATCTTCACAAAATTTTGTTATTTTGTCATGCTTGAGATGAATGATTGTTCATAACTTATTATTAAATTATTGAATTTCCTTATGGTGCCCTTGATTTAAATATGAATGGCTGTAGGTTAGCTAAAGTACTATGTCAAAATAAATTATAAGTTCAAACTTTATTCATATTTTTGGTTTAAGCACAGTGAAGCTGATACAATTCTTCATAATTTTGATGCTCTTTGCAGTGAATTTGATATAGAACATTTGCTAAAGATACCATTTTTTTATGGAAAACATCTGGGGTAATTATAATTAGTTCAGGATCTGTAGTGTTTGTTTTAAAGGCTGTTGAATTCATGGAGAAAGAAGCATCTTTTACATAATGACTAGAATACTCAAAATTAATATGGAAACCACTTATGGTACCGGTAGCTGTGGCTTACAGGATAATTTTAGAGTATTCCAAAAGGAAATGAGGGGTAACTTGTATGTGAAGTGCCAGATTGGCACGTTACACCTGTTAGTGTGCATCGTTTGGAACAGCTGTGTCTTTTATTGTCAGTAAACAGATGCAGAACATACTGGAATGTTTTAAAGCAATATGTTAATCCTGCCTTCCCCTCCTGACCGTCTCACAGTGTAGTGATTAAACATTGGCTGTGCAGCTGTTACCCACAGCTATAGCCTTGCTAGTTAATTTCTTCTTCCCAGGCTCAAGTGCTTTAAATTGTGAGGAAATACTCTTTTAAGTATTTTAAAATGTAGATTATTTAATATACATTCATTTCTAAGGATAAGTTACTTGAAAATTATGAACAATTCATGGATGTTAAATTCTTATACAAATGTTTGCAAATTACTGTTCTTGGTAGGATAAACAATGTTTAGATTGCTTTTAAAATTTTTTAAATTGGTTTATGAATGTAAAATGAGTTTTAATATAATCACTTAAATTTTACTCTTGATAATTTCCACCAAGAAACTAAATAGGAAATGAACCTTATTAAATATTTTTGAACTGAAGTATATAACATTTTCTTAGAACAGAAGTTTCACTCACTGTTCTAAGTCTAGTATGCAACTTTTTGAATTTATAATGACTTCCTTGTAATTTAATTTTGCTTTAATTCTGATGGCGCCCGCGCCGCCATGGTACTGAGTATCGGGCATAGGCCTGGGGGATTAACAGAAAACGCAGACTCGGGTCATTATATGATAAGGAGAATGCCAAAGCTTTACTGACCAGCAATATATACTAGAGACCTGGTGAAAAACAACAGGGAAAAAACAATCATAGCCATAGGTCAGGCACCTGGCGTCCCTACCACACCGGTGGGAAGACAGAAATCAAGCTAAGCCGCAGGATGCTCTGCTCTCAGGAAACCTGTGCAAACAGCTCAGCTGGGAGCATTGAGCTAAGCTCACTGATGCCCAACAAATTCTTATTATTTCACCTTGTCAGAGAATACATTTAAAAGATTACTTAAGCTGGGCGGTGGTGGCGCACGCCTTTAATCCCAGCATTGGGAGGCAGAGGCAAGCGGATTTCTGAGTTCAAGGCCAGTCTGGTCTACAGAGTGAGTTCCAGGACAGCCAGGGCTACACAGAGAAACCCTGTCTTGAAACACCAATAAAAGATTACTTAATTATCCAGTTTACATACAACATTGATCAATTGTATTAGTTGAAATTATACTTAGATTTATTGTTTTAATGAGTTTATTAAGTTAATATAAGTTTATTAACATGTTAAGTGCATTATAATATTCTTGCCCTTGTTTTTGTAGTTGAGGAATTTTAGGCTTAGAGACATGAAATAAGCTGGTGAGCACCTTCCATCTAGAAAGTAGTGAAGCTGGTATTTAATCAGGCATTTTCACTCTTAGACTTCTTTTTAACAACTTTGCATTTCCTCTGCTTTCCCATTCATATCAACATCATGGAGAATAGAAACTATGTGCAAAGTAAACTTTAGCAATGTTCTGGCTTCAGCTCCTCTCTGCATCCCACTATGACTAATACATTGTTTGGACAACATAAAGTACATGAAACATACATGGAGCAATAAGACCCCCAGCACTTGACATCTCATATGCAGCTGTTTGTTAACCGATCAGAGTGCGCACAGCACAGGAATCTCCGTAGCAAACACCTGAAATAACCTGCAGAGGCTCCCAGTTACTCTGAGGATGCTCCTTTGTAGAAATGACCCCGTGATCGTGCCTTCCTTTGACTTCAAAACAAGCCATTTTGCTTTGCAAGATCTGTCACGTTGTCTACTTATGCCTTCACTTAGAAATAGTAGATAAATGATTGTCTTCCATCAAGTGTTAGTACTAACTGAATCTATATTCCTGTTCTTTCATATGTGAAATATGAAAAGAACTGAGATTCAGAGATATTAAGTTAATTTGGTGATCATTCATGTCATATAAAGTTTGTGTGTACTTGACTTTTCTTCAAAAAGCAAAACCAACCCAGGGACTAAGCCATCAACCAAGGGGTACACGTGGTTCCAGCCAAAAGATTGTCAGAGGAATGCATTGTCGGGAATCAGTGGGAGGAGAGGTCCTTGGTTCTGTGAAGGCTCTACAGAGGCCCCAGTGTGGGGAAATCGAGTGAGGGTCATGGGAGTGGGTTGGGTGGAGGAGCATATTCTTGGAGGCAGGAGGTGGGAGGATGGTTTGGGGGTTTTCGGGAAGGGGGAAAACCGGGAAGGGATATAACATTTGAAATGTAAGTGAAGAATATATTCAATTAAAAAAAAGGAAAAAAAAAAAAGCAAAACCAAACAAAAACCCAAAATAAGGATCTAAAACTGCCTAACTAATCATCGTGTTCCTCCAAGATGTCCATCTCCATAGATGCTCTGTGCCACGGAGTTTCCCTGACACTGATGGAAACACTCATAAGATTAACTAGGATCAGCAATGTCATGAGGTGTCACTGGAGGAATTTTAATACAAGACAAGTCCATGAGGTACTTCTTTGAAGGGAAAATGTTGTTATATACAAGCTGTATGAAATATATGGACACAAACATCTTATTTTCATGAAATATTGTGAAAATTTTAAAGTATTATTCTATCTTAAAATGAAAACAGATCCATAATACTTTTGCTAAAATTAATCAGCAATCCTGAAGTTCTTTAGCATTGCTTTTTTAATTGTGTGTGTGTTCATATCCTAATACATGTGCTTGTGTGTGTGCTGCACGGGTGTGCACCCGTGTGTGTGTGTGTGTGTGTGTGTGTAAGCCAAAGATCAGTCCTGGTATCTTCTGTCACTCTCCACCCCACTTTAAAAAGGATGCACCTGCTCATATGTGTGTGCTCTGATCAAATGTATCCCTAGTCTTCCCTTCAGTTTCTCCTCCGCCTGCTTGCTTTTCCTTCTCAGCTTCATGTGTCTGCTCTCCCTGCCCTTCCTCTGTGTCTCTGTCTGTTTTAAACCTGCTGAGGCCACTTAGTGCTGCCATGATGTGCGTGAGCTGGACCAAGGATCTGCATCTCTGAATAAAACTGACTGTCTCTTACTAGCTATTAATTACCAAAATGTCCTCAGAGAGGGGTTGAGCTTCATGATCCCCTTCCCAATTCTTCCTAGGATTTTGGTTGATCTGATCTGGTGCTAGTCCACCTTTGGAGAGAAGTCGTCTCACTGAACCTCGAGCGCCCTGGTTTGGCTAGACTTACTGCCTGGCACCCAGGGATCCTCCTTTCTCAGCCTCAAACTGAGATTACAGGCGTGCTCTATGTTGCTGGCTTTTACTTGGTTGCTGGCAGCTGCACTCAGGCCCTCATGTCCTACTCAGTCAATTACCTAGCCCCTAAAACTGCTATTTTATTCAACTATTTTGTTTCCAATTTTGGGAACTGTAGATTTTTTTCTTTTGTTCTGATTTTGAGAGAGTCTCGAATTTTCTGGCCTTGAATTTGCAATTCTCTTGCCTCAGCTGTCTGAGTGCTGGTTTATAGACATGTCACATTACACCCTCAATTTTTTTATTTGGGCCTCAATCAAAACACAATATATGAAACATACAATAAAATGCCTATTTTATATTATGTACTACAAAATTTTCAGGAAAAAAGTAATGTTGCTTTTGTTCTTGTTTTATACTTTTGTAGACTTTTGAAAAGTGAAACTTTTATTTTGAACCAAAATTTACGTGCACATCCAACTGAAAAGAATACAAAGAAATCCATTGTGCAGTTTACTCAACCTCCTCAAGGGTATAGATATGACACTGTGTTGCTGTATCAGAGCCAGGCGGCACAGATGCAGGACATCGATCTGAGGTTGTCTCCTCCCTCTCTCCCTCCCTCCCTCCCTCTTTCCTCCCCCTTTTGTCTTCCTTCCTTCCTTCCTTCTTTCCTTCCTTCCTTGTGTGGGTGTGTGTGTTAGTGTGTGTGTGTGTGTGTGCACATGTGCACACATGTGTGTATCTTTCTTTTGCACTGTTTCTATTTCAGTCCTGTCCACTTTTCTGAGGAATATTGTGTAAATTTCCTGTTAACCTTCTTTGGTAGAATTACACAAAGCTATCTATATTTGTTTGTAAGGATTTCAGCAATGAGTTTGCTTTCCTTAATTATAGAATATTCGCATCACATATTTCATAATGATTGAGCTGTGTTTTTGTGCACATCAGGCTGTAGACATACTTGGATGTCTGCAGGATTTGTACTGATGCCCCTATCTCACTCAGACAGTTGGCAATTTATGATTTCTCTACTTACAAGTTTTTCTGATCCATTTTACTAGAGATTTGTTGATTTCATTGGTATTTTGAAATAGCCAACACTTTTGTTATTCTATATAGTTGGTTTCTTAATTTCTTCTTTCATATTTATTATATCTTCTTGCTTTGGGCTTTAGAAAAACCTAGAATTTTCAGAGGGGAGCAAAGATTTTTGTATGAGACCCCACCATTGGACTTCACAAGGTATATTTCCTGCTCCTTACACAGACACATTTAGCTGTAGAGACTACCCTGCCAGTACTCTTCTCGCAACACCCAACAGATTTTGATGCATTACACACTTTCATTTGGTTTAATGCACTTGAATGATTTCTTTTTTTGTTTGAAACTTTTCTTGTTATTTTTCCATTTCCTAGTTTGGTTATATCTGAAAAACACACTGTCTATCAATTTGATTCTTTTAAATTTTGTGAGGTTTATTACAGGAAATAGTGCTTCCGATACAGTTCTTTTAGTCAGCAACAAACCACATGAGCAGAACTGGTTCCTCCAAGATTGCATCATCTAGTGACGTAGTAGGTATCTTAATCTGTGATGTTCATTCATAGAGCTACAAAATTGCAGAGCAAAGCATTTCTCAAAACACATCCATATCATTAGCCTGTTTGTGTGTTGAGTAGATTCTGTTCATTCATTATGGTATTTGAATACTACATACTCATGGAGATTTTGTCCAGTTTTCTTAATGGTTGAGAGTTATTAGATCTTTGACTATAATTGTGATTTGTCTTTTTCTTTCAGCTATGAAAGTTCTTGCCTTAAATATATTGAAGACATGTTGCTTTACAGGCCTATCATATTGCTATGTGATGTTTTTGGTTTGACTTTTTAATTAATAATTTAATGTCACTCTGCATTTTATGTTTTATGGTTTCTCATCTTAATCTAACCTGCCTGCCAGCATTTTCATTGGTGTTGGCTTGATCCTTTTTTATAGCCTTTTGTTTTTAACATGCCTATATCATTATATTTTAGGTTGAGTTTACTATAGACAACATACAATTGAATCACTTTCATTCATTTGAGATGTGATGTTCCTATGCTGCCTATGCTGGTGTCTAACCCATGAGACTAACTAATCTTTGTGCCTCTGTCACTGGAATAGCTGGGACTGCAAACATGTGCCACCCACCTTGCCTTTATTTTAAGTGATACATAATTATATGTATTTGTGAGGTATAATTTGGTGTTTTTATATAAATATGTATTGTACAATGGCTGAATCAATGTATTTATCATTTCTTTCTCCAAACACTTACCATCTCTTTGTGCTTGGAACACTCAAAGCCAATTCTTCCATCTATTTTGTGGTATATCTTTTTTATCTGACAGAGTATATTCCTTTTTTTAACATTTTTATTAGATATTTACTTTATTTATGTTTCAAATACTATCCCCTTCCCTCATTTCCCCTCCAAAAACCCACTATCCCATTCCCCCTCCTCCTGATCACTAACCCACCCACTCCTACTTCCCTGACCTAGTATTCTCCTACTCTGGGGCAATGATCCTTCACAAGTCCAAGGGCCTCTCCTCTCACTGATATCTAACCAGGCTGTCCTCTGCTACCCATGTGGCTGGAGCCATGGGTCCCTCCATATGTACTCTTTCATTGGTGATTAAGTCCCTGGGAGCGCTGAGGGTACTAGTTCATTCATATTCTTGTTCCTTCTATGGGGCTGCAAACCCCTTCAGCTCCTGGGGTCCTTTCTCTAACTCCTCCGTTGGAAACCCTGTGCTCAGTTCAATGGATGGCTGAGAGGATCCCCCTCTTTTGGCAGGGCCTCTCTGGAAACAGCTATATCATGCTCCTGTAATCTAGCACTTGTTGCCATCCATAATAGTGTCTGAGTTTGGTAGCTGTGTATTGGAAGGATCTGCAGGCGGGCAGTTCTGGATCTTCTTTCCTTCAGTCTCTGCTCCATGCTTTGTTTTTGTATTTCCTCACATGGGTATTTTGTGCCCTATCTAGAAGGACGAAAGTATCCACACTTCGGTCTTCCTTCTTAAATTTCATGTGGTCTATGAATTATATCTTGGGTATTCTAAGCTTCTGGGATAATATCCACTTATCAGGGAGTATATACCATGTGTGTTCTTTTGTGATTGGGTTACATCACTAAGGATGATATTTTCTAGTTCCATCCATTTGCCTAAGAATTTCATAATTCATTGTTTTTAATAGCTGAATAGTCCTCCTTTGTGTAAATGTACCACATTTTCTGTATCCATTCCTCTGTTGAGGGACATCTGGGTCTTTTCCATCTTCTGATTATTATAAAGACTGACTATTATAAGGCTACTATGAACACAGTGGAGCATGTGTCCTTATTACATGTGGGAGCATCTTCTGAGTATATGCCCAGGAGTGGTATAGCTAGGTCCAGAGTGGTTGTACCAGCTTGCAGTCCCACCAGCAGTGGAGGAGCGATCCTCTTCCCCACATCCTCTCCAGCATCTGCTGTCCCTGAGTCTTTGATCCTAGCCACCCTGGCCCAGCTGCTCTGCCATCATCATACTTGTTTCTGTAGGTGGCATTAGGCGCATATGGTTCTCTCCTTTTGACTTTGTTGTGAGATGGTTAATATTTGTTTTTGTAGGTGGCATTAGGTGCATATGGTTCTCTCCTTTTGACTTTGTTGTGAGATGGTTAATATTTGTTTTTTCTTTGATGTAGGTACCTTCCTTGTGTTAAGAGTTTTCCTTCTAGAATCCTCTGTTGGGCTGGATTGGTAGATAGATACAAGAAACAAGTTGCTCCCCTATGTTCATAGCAGCTTTATTTGTAATATCTAGAAGCTTGAAACAACCTAGATGTCCCACAACAGAAGAATGAATAGAGAATATGTGGTTCATTTACACAAGAGAATATTATTCAGCTATTAAGAATGAGGACATCATGAGTTTTACAGTCAAATGGATAGAACTAGAAAACATCATCTGGAGTGAGTAACTCAGACCCAAAAGGACATGCATGGTATGTACTAAGTAATAAGTTGATATTAGCCAAAAAATTACAGAATACCCAGGATGAAATCCACAGAACTCAAGAAGGTTAATAAACCAAAGAGCCCAAGTGAGTATGTCTCAGTCCCACTTTGGAGGGAAAAGGAAACAATCACAGGAGCGGGAGGGAGGGAGTGACCTACATGGGAAAGGGGACAGGTAGAGGAAGAGAGGGGAACATGATCAGGTATTGAGTGAGGGGAACAGGATTGAAGCCCTGAGCGGAAAGAATGGAAACAGGCAACCTCAGGAGGTAAGACGTGGGGAGAGCCTCTAAAATGTACCAGAGACCTGGGAAGTTCAGGACTCTAAAAGGAGGGACCTTAGATGAAATGCCCTACAGTGGGGAGAGGGAACTTATAGAGTCAACCTCTCCAGTAGAAAGACAGGGCATCAAGTGGAGAGATGGGGTTGCCAGCCCATAGTCAAAAGCTCTGACCTAGAATTATTCCTGTCTGAAGGAACTGCAGGGACAAAAATGGAGAAGAGCATGAGAGAAAGGAGTTCCAGTGACAGGCCTAAATTGGGATTCAGCTCAAGGGAGGCCCCGGGCCCTGACACTGTTACTGATGCTGTGGTGTGCTTACAGACAGGAGCCTAGCATGGCTGCCCTCTGAGAGGCCCAACAAGCAGCTGAAAGAGTCAGATGCAGATATCAGCATACAACCAATGGACAGAAGCCTGGGACCCCTGTGACTGAATTGGGGAAAAGCTGGAAGAAGCTGAGGAGGAGGGTGCCCCCATGGGAATACCAGCAGTCTCAACTGACCTGGACCCCCAAGATCTCTGACATTGAGCCACCAACCAGGCAGCATATACCAGCTGATATAAAGCCCCCAACACATATACAGCAGAGGACTGCCAGATTTGACTGACTCAGTCAGAGAAGATGCATCTAACTCTCAAAAGACAAGAGGCCCCAGAAAGTGGGGAAGTCTGGTGGGGTGGGAGTTGGGGGTGGTGAGAACATCCTCTTGGAGACGGGGTGGGATATGGGATATGGGACAATTGAAGAGTGAACTGGGAGGAGGATAAAGTTTGAGCTGTTAAAAAAGATTAAAGAATAAAAAATAATTAAAAAGAGATTATATGTGTCACTGGGGAGTAGAGATCATGTTGGGGTGGATACTGACTTTTTTTCCTTTGTTTCTGGGCTCCCTCTTAAACATATTTCCTTCTATTTCCACTCATTTCTCCACTGTAGCCCAACTCAATGTATCTGCCCAACTTTCCACTGAAATTTCCAAAACTGGGAGCCAATATAAATCTTTTTTTTTTCCTCATACTTTATTTATTTCTTTTCTTTTTTTTTGGGGGGGGGTTTTTGAGACAGGGTTTCTCTGTGTGGCCCTGGTTGTCCTGGAACTCACTCTGTAGACCAGGCTGGCCTCAAACTCAGAAACTTGCCTGCCTCTGCCTCCCAAGTGCTGGGATTAAAGGCATGCGCCACCACTGCCCAGCCAATATAAATCTTTTAATAAGATGATTGTAACAGATAATTCATTATTATGTCAGAAGGTTAATACACAGAACAGTATCTTTGCCAATAAATTGTACTATATATTTAACAAATTTGCTTCAACCCTCCTCAAACACCCATAAGACAAAAATGGAAAAAAAAATACTTTTAACTAAATAAGACCATCATTACCTTGATATCAAGAGCATCAAAATATGTTTTTAACACTACAGGCACTACAAATATATGCGAAATTTCTCATTTACATACTAGCAAACTGAACCAGTAGTTTGTTACGAAAACTAAAGGCTAGGAATATAGTTCAATTATTAGACTGTCTGTCTAGGATGCACAAAACCCTGGAGTTCAATCCATAGCACTACATAAATTTGACATGGTGGTACCATCCTATATTCTCAGAACTTGGGAGATGGAAGCCAGAAGATCAGAAATCCATGCTCATCCTCAGTATATAATTCTAACGCATTCCTTAAGGAAATGCTTCTCTCAAGGAAAGATCTTGAGATCTTGCTCAAGGAAGAAATAAAAAAGACAATGACTGCACATTATTGGCAAGTGGAACTGATCACGGCAGTGTGGTAAACACAGTTAGGGCAAGGAGGACACCCAGGAGATTGCTCAGTGATTAAAGTGAGTGTTAATCACCAAAATCCATATAAAGCTACATAAAGTAATACACATATGTATTCCCAGCACTCCTATGGCAAGAAGAGCAATAAGAATGTGCCTGTGGGGTTATTTCAATAAAGATAAGCATTTGGCTGAGCACAGTAGAGAGCAGATAGGACCTAGAATTGCTTTAAGGAAGGAGTACAAAACTGTTGCAATTAGAGCAGGCTCTGTGGATCACCTACTTCAGTGGTGTGCAGATACAGCATATACTCACTCATTGGCATATAGAAAAGGTGAACTAGAGAGGCAAATAAGGGTTATATCATTAAAACTTTAATCAAGGTGCTCAGATCTTTCCTTTTTTGTCTTTTATATTTAGATAAAATATTTCATATAGATACTCTCTACCCTCTCAATTCATGTTCTTAATATTTCTCTAAAGATAAAAATAAGTAAAATAAAAATAAAGTAAAAACAAACAAAAAGCCAATAAGACAAAAACCTACAAAACAAAAAAGCACACAAAACAACAAGTCCATTTTGCATTGACCAACAACTGTTCATGGAGCATGCCCAAGAGTGTGATTGATATGCCATTGTTACACATTTGGAGATAACTGCTTTTCCATTTCCTAGCTGGTTCTAATTGCAGGGGTATGAGTTTTGTGTCCACTTCCACTTCTCCATAGTGGGATTTTATCTAGGTTAAGATTGTGCAAATCTTTAGATCTTATTATATGTGCATCAGTCCTGTTGTGTCTGAAAGATGCTTTTCTTTGGAGTCATCCACAGTAGTGACCTCTGGATCTTTCAATCTTTCCACATCACCTTTCATATAGATATTTGAGCTTTGAAGGGAGGAGTTTTATAAAGACATCTCTTTCTGACCTATGTACTTCAAAATCTCTCTCTGCACATTGTCTCTGTTAATTACTGTATAATACAAGAAGAAACTTCTCTGATGAGGACTGAGCAATGTATTTATGGTATGTGAGGAGGAAATTTCTGGTTTCTTTGGAGACTCAGTTGGGACATGTTTTTCTGGAAACTGTCTTATGAGAGGATTTTTTGCTGAAGCAGACATGTGGGAGGATGTTTTGCTGAGAACAGACTCATGTTTCTCATGGTGCTTTTCTGGAAACTGTCTGGAAAAAGAGCATATGATGTTTTGTTAGAGAAAATGCTTGAGAGAATGTTTTGTTTGGAAAGGGTATAAATATAACCCAATGAACAGAGGATCATGCTGTGTGGCATTGGCTTACCTTGCCACTCTTTGCTGGTCTTCGCTGATGCTGTGGCATTTGTTTCCCTTCCCTTCTTTGCTGATCATTGTTATCACGACTGTTTACAGAGAAATGCACCAAAGAACTTCTGGTGCTGTTCCTACAAATTCTTGCTGCTTCTGTGTACTCCAGCAGATTGGCAGAGCCTTGAATTTTCTGCTGTTGCTGATTTGTGACTGGTGTTTGAGAGTGGATGGAGCTACTGCTGTTGATTTGTGTGAACTAAACTGCTGCTATCCTGATACCCAAGATTGGAATCTCCCCAAAGAACTATTTCTAAGAAGGTTAACATCCTCTTTTGCCCTATTAACCTTTCCTTTCCACTACCTCTGGTGTTTGGTGGGTTATAAGGGAGGTTAAAGCTTTTAAGTATCTGTATTAAACTTGGTTTTGAAAAATATAAGCCTATAGGTATGTATTATTAAGAGTCATTTTATTGCTAAATTCATTCAGTAGAATAATAGTAGTAGCTTTTCCCTTAGGGCACATGATCTAGCTAGTCTCAGGTACTTGGATACTTTAAGATTGTCAGGTTTGAGTTTCATCTCATGGGATGGGCCTTAAATCCAATTTTTAAGTGATTGGATACTCCCATAACATGTGTGCCACTATTGCACCGATATATTTTGTAAGTCAGATGTTATTGTAAGTTTGTAGCTGAGTGAGTTGATTCTGATCACAAACAGTATTCGAATCAATACTTAACTGCTCTTCTAATTTGATCTTTCAATTTGTGGCTATACACAGAGAAGTCAAACCTGAATTGCCCAATGAGCATGTTCCCAGTGGAGATTATGCAAGCTACATCCTGCTTTTTATTTCAGCTTTTATATACATACCACTTTTTTGGGCTTTTATGTGCCATGTTTTTGTTTTTGTTGAAATTTTTAGTGCTCTTGCTTTTTTTTAAATGGCCCCAGAACATATTGTGTAATTGCTTTCCATTGTTCTTAAGTGTAAGACTATGCTTTGGTGTGGAGCAAATATACATGCTATGGTGAGTTCCATGCTAGCAAATAAAAAAAGATCTTAAATAAAGTTTGTTAAAACAAACACTTTTTGCCTGGGTAGAATTGGTAATTGGATTTAGGAACTTATGCATACTAGACAGGTTCTGTACCACTGAGTTATGTACCCAGCAGAAACATAAACCTTAAAAATGTATATTGGGAGCTACAAAGATGACCCATCAGGTAAGAGTCCTTGTTGCTCTTCCAGAGGACTGGAGTTGGATTCCTAGAATCCATGTAAGTAGGCTCCCAACCATTTGGAATACCAGCTCCAGACAATCCACCATATCTGCTGGTCTAAAAGTGCACCAGCACACACACAACATACATACACATACACACATATATAAATTAAAAAATAAAATATGTATTGATAACTCATAGCTAACAGGGAGTTATCCCTGTGTTTATTCTCAGGATCTAACCAGGAAGACTGTGTGCTAATTCTACAACCATGTGTCCCACAGAACATAACTATTGCCTGTAACAAGAGACTTGAAAATAAATGTTAAAACTTAAGGCATGTATGAAGATGAGGAGCATTCCAAAGACCATGCAAACAGGATGTAGACTGGAAAGCCAGGAAAATACGCATCATTAAAGCCTTTATTTCAAGAAGGAAGGCACTGTCTGTTTTCAAACATTCTTAAGAGATTAAGATGAAAAAAGTTCATTGTATTTGATGAAAAACACATTTTTAAAACTTGGTTCTGAGCATAGTTTCAGGAAATTACAATGGAAACTTAATTATACTAAATTAAGTAGTTTTTAACTAAGAAAATTCTGATTTGAAACGAATATAGGCTCTTCTTTTCCAAATTTTGTATTAAAATTTTGTTGGTGATCTTCTTTCTTAGGTAGAGTTTCCCACTTTAGTATGTACCACCCAGCAAGGTTAAACAATGCTATTCCTCATTGACACTTAATCCTGATGCAGAGCAGTTGGTCTTTCTTTCTTGATTACTTTTCTACAGATGAGCCCACTGAAGCTCATTCTCTGGAGTTTTCCACTTCATTCTGATCATGACTGCACAATTTCTCTGCTCCTTCAAGAGAAAGAGGGAAAACAATCGTTTTTAATGCTTTTATCAGCGGTGCTACCTTCTAAACAGCATGTCTGCTTTTACATCGTTAGTACTTAGGCCAAACTCTGAATACTTTTCCTTCACTGCTTACTGTACAAAAGCTTTGGGTGTCTTTAGTGTATTTACACACTTTGGATCACACTGATTATTTTGATTATAGAATGGTGGAGTTTTTCTTTCTAAAAAAATTCGGGACTGCAGAGTTGACTTAGTGTTTAAACATTGCTTTTCCAGAGGAGCTGGGTTTGATTTCCAGCACACATATGGTGGCTCACAGTGTCTATGTTTATTTAATGACAGATGTGAACTTTCCCCCACACTGGATAGAGATTCATGGGTTTTTCATTCTGTGGTTAAATACCATTACAATCATTAGTTCTTTTGTCACCAGATTATCCCAAATTTGACCAACAAGAACATACTGATTTTGTGATTTATTACCAGACTGCACATATTGCCTGATATAAATGGAACAGTATTGTTTTGCATTTGATATATCATTTAAAGTTGGTCATAGTAGGAATACATTCAATCCTATAATCCCAGCACATGGACAGTAGAGGCAAGAGAATTAGGGGTTCAATGTATTCCTCACCTACATGGAGAGTTCAAAGTCTACCCAAGACTGTTTTCAATTAAAACTTGCATGAATTAATTTTATCATTCCTTATAAACTAGCTTAAGGAATTAATTAATTGTTTATTTAAAACATTCAAATAATTATTTGTAATGTATAAAAGCAAAAATCTTTTGCCATGTAATTGTTTGTGCCTAGATTATCTTAAACCTCATGCCAGTCACTGAGAATAAGATCTCTTCTTTAGATACTGGAGATCAAACTCCAGAGCTTTTCCAGGGCAATAAACTCTCTTCCACTGACTTCTGTTTCTAGCTCTCAAGAGACTTTCCTTATCTTTGCTTCATTACCATTTGTTGTGGATGAATATTCACCATTTCTTCATTTTTCTGTTTTGAAATAATATCATCACCTAATCATTGTTTGTGTTTTTATTGCTGTTACTTACCAAAACCTCCAGTTATGTCAGTGCAAAGGTAAGGATGTGGACAACAGCTGAGAAATGCAAAAACTATGTGGCATGTGCCTGGCCTTACAAGTGGCATGACTACTGCTCTCAAGATATTTGTTGTGTCAATGAGTAATGAGCAAAGCAGATCTCACCTCTCTGTTTTATTTCCTAAATCTTTAGCTATTCTTTACTCAGTCATTTTTCCTCAAGTGGCTTCTGTTTATTGTTCAGAGTAATGCCTGAATACTAGAGTTATCAAAGCATTTTTAAGTTGTCTTCTGTGGAAAAATAGGTGGATTGAAAATTTCAAAATGAAGAGGAAATCTCATGTACAAAAATCAAGTTGGATTATTTTTTGTGCCTTAGGGTAGAATATTAAATATGTCATGTGTACACTGTGGACCTATTGGAAATGGGATAATACCCAGCAGTTTGAAACTTACTTAATAAGATCACTTTTTCTTTTCAGTTCCTAAAGGGCCATGGAGCAGTTTGGGTAAATGGTTTTCCAATCTCTAGAAGTTGCTGATTTTCTTGAGGCTGATTCCTTTTTGTGTTTTTTCAGCTTTTTATTTGTTCAACACTTAAAGTGACTTTCCTTTCCCATGAAGGTAGACAGCTTCCACTTGGCTAAATATCATAAACTCTAGGATGTTCATTGACTTCTCAGAAAGCTGAGCTCATGAATTAGAAATGACCCCAAGATCACTTAGCTAAACACTTGTCACACGCTTATCAAGTGTATTTAATATGGTTTCTCTAAATTCTTGGAGATCCACTTTGTATATTTTGGTAGACGTTTCATAATCAGCTAGAAAAAGTAGTTGAAATTTCAAACATTCAGAGAATGTTGAGTCAGTCGCTTAATGACAAAGTTATACAGAGTAAGAAACATGTCCATAAAAATAGAACCAGGAGGAGTCTATATAAATAGCAGAGGAAGAAGAGTGTATTCCTTTTCAGCTGTAACATCACTTTTTTTTTTTTTTTTTTGCATGTTGGACACATTGTTTAGCCGTTTCTAAACACATTTCCATTTACGTCACTTGTAAAAAACTTCCTAGGCTCATATTCTGGAAAACTGACAGAGTTGTAATGAACAGATGCAGATTCCATGATTGTAATTGGCTTTTACTCTGATGTTCTGGCTCATGCATCATTAATAATTGCTGTTTTCCCCACATTTATTTGCCTTATACATCTGAAAGTCTTCCTTCCTCAGTTCTGCTCTGTTAATCAACTTGTAAGAACTTGTGGCATCATGCTCTGCAGGTTTACCAACACCTTTATTCACATGTAGGATTTTAAGTGTCTTTTTCATACTTCTGTTGATTTTTAACATTATTTATTTTAACTCTAAGCTTTTTTAATTTTCCCCATGTATTTCCAGAGAAGGACACTGATTTTTGAATATAGTCCCTCTTTCTTGTTTTATTTTTCCTATCACAAACAATTTCTTGTTTTAAAAATAGGTCTTATGGGATATAATGTAACAATTCATGTCTTTCTTAAAAGTGAATAATTTATATTTTTACATTACTTATTTTAGTCTGGTAAGATTTTATAGGCAGGCATTCTACCACTGAACTATATCCCAAGGCTGACTGGTAAGATTTTCTAACAGAATCATTCAAATAACTATCATATTCTAAAGTAGAATAAATGTAGGTGAATCTCAAAAGGGTGTTTAAGGGTCAGATAATTTAACCCCAAGCATATTGCATGTATATTTTCAGTCAGCATAAAATGGACCTGAAAAATTCTAATCTGCAAACAACTCCAAAGATAATAGTTGTGATTATTTCTTAATTTTATGTGAATGGAGAATACAATACTTTCTAATAGAGGAAAGACTTCTTTCTTAAATTGGATCTTTTTATTAAAGCTCTAAAGCACAGAACAAATATCTGTTTTATTGTTTGTCTTAAAGAAAATTTAATGACTCATCATGGAATATTAGTTTGAACAGAAGTCAGAGTTCAAATAGATATTAGAGCTTATATATGAAAAAAAGGATACAAAATGAATCAAGAAATTGCAGGGAAAAGGTTATTTAAAGTAAGAAAGTTCCATTTTTAAGGTATATAGACAAGAGATTTAAATATCCTCTTTAATTTGAGAATTTTTTTTACTCAACCTTAAGTAGCAACTTAATTGACATTAAATCAGTAAAATTATGAGACTTAATCTATGAGAATTACATAATATAATTTAATTCAATGTCTTGAAAGCACGAAATGGCTCATAGCAATTATATGACTGTAAGTTAAACAGCCAAATTTAGCAATAAAATGCTATTGTGACTGCTCATAGTGGAGGTTTGAAATTTATAACAAACTCATTTACACTGACTGAAAATGCCTTTTTTTTTCCTCACAAAAGAAGAGAACGTCTCCATGTTCCAGTTCTCTGTGTAGTAAGTCTAAGCTGTTAACTGAAACTGTGGATGCGCTGAAAGCCAGCGCTCCATAGCCCACTGCATGGATTTATACCATCTCGTGCACTGCCCCAACCCCATGACCTTTTGGTCTTTTTGATCATATGTACAAAGATGACCATCTGCTAATCTCAACTAACCACTGGCTCATCCTTGTGAGAAGGCAGAACGAGTACTTATTTTCTTGATCATCTCTCTTAAACATTTGCTCTTTTGAAAAATGCTTCAACAAGAGCTCTTAAAAATAATTTTATATTCCAATATTTTAATGACACTTTATAATAAAAATATTCTAAGTAAAAATTAGAATTTTTAACATGTATCTATTGCCACATTTTCATGTTTGTTTTAGATGTCAGTAATTTTCTGAAAGTAAAAACTTCTATGACTGTATTATGCTTGTGACTATACGTGGACACAACAGACACACATTTTTTAATACACAATATGTGTTGTATTCTTGTTAGTCATGTCAGCCAATGTTTGCTTTTCATAATGATATGCTACAGTTTAGCTATAACTTTATTAAAATCTGGATTCTGATCCAGGTTATGAAGAGTATATTACTTCAAACTGCATCTATGTATTAGCTGAGGCTGTTAACATTGATTACATGGGAAATCTAAGGCAAGTGAGGGTGGTTGTTACATTGTTCTCTTAAAGGCAGACTGAGTAGTTCAATTACACAGAAGGAGGCCAACACTTGTAAATCTTAAGTGACTTCAAGGTGTACTATTAGTACTCTGGCTGTAATTCCCAGCAAAATTCCTAGTCTCTTAGAATGTAAGAGATATGTTCAGAGTAGTTCATTGGCATAGGTGTGGGTCCATCCGTTGGAGTATGGACAATCTTCCAGCATCTAACTCATCAACTGCCAGTGTATCCTCAGCTAAGGGTGTGTTCCTTTCCCAATATCCTGGATTTAGACTGGCTCAATCCTGTGCGGGTCTGGTACAGGTGACCATAGCTGCTGGGAGTTGATGTGTGCAACAGCCCTGTCATGTCAGCAAGGTGACTTCACAGCTCTCACATTCACAGTACTCTTTCACTGTGTCCTGAGCCTTTCACGGGGGCAAACTGATAGAGACAACTCCTCCAAAGCTGAGCTATAACTTACAGTCAGCACTTGATCAGTTATGAGGCTCTTCATTAGCCCCTACCCACTGCCAAAAAGATGCTTCTTTAACCAAAATCTAATGCAGAACAAATCTACAACTATAAACACAAATATTTAGAAGGCAGTTTGATAACACATATTGTTTTTGAGATTTGTTTGTACTATTGCGTGGCATTTTAAGCTAGAAACCAAAAGCTCCATGAAGCATTTATTTAAAAATGAGTGTGCTTTCATATATTGTTTAAAAATTATACCATAATAAGGTATAATTTTTAATAATTGTTAAGCACCATCAGCTAGGATAACATAAAATATACTATAAATTACAATAGTAACCAAATATGTCATTATTTGAAGTCCATCCCAAGAGTCCTTACACTGTACAGAATGGCAGCTGGTAAATCTATGCATTAGTTTTTTTAGTTTTTGGTTTTTTTTGCTTTTTGGTTGTTATCCACTCAAGAGTATACCTTGGCATAGGGGCTTGGGGGATGGCTCAGTCAATAAAGTGGTTTCCTTGAAAGCAAGAAGACCTGAGTTCTATCCCTAGAGTGTGTGCATGAAAAAAGCTGAACATGTAAAGAATGTTCATAGTCACCCACAGCATGAGGAAGATGGGCTCACAAGCTGACTTGCTTAACTGTTCCAGGTCAGACCAGTGAGAGACCCTTCTCAAAAAAAAAATAGTACACAAAAACCTGAGGAATGACACCCTGAGTTGCCTTCTGACCTCCAGTCTTCTCACTTCCATGTGCAGTTCACACACATACACACACACACACACACACACACACACAATGAGGGGAGAATGACTGTATTTATTTGTATTTAACAATAAGTATAAATGGTCACTTCTGAACTCTTTCCCTGGGGTGACAATCTTTAGATACTGTAGCTGTTATTAGATACTTTCAGAGATACACAGAAATGATGGATGGCAAGGCAGGATAATTTGGGACTTGCCACCAGAAAGGAAAAGAGTCAGCTTCTCTTCTAGCACTAGTTTACAGAACAGTCTTGGGGAAATTCTTCCAATTTTTTTACATTTTTTTTGGAGCTTTTTCCATTTCTTTTTTCAAAAATGAACTTTTTTAGACTAGAGGGTTATCTTAGAGTTCTATTGCTGTAAAGAGACTCCATGACCAAAGCAATTGTTATAAAAGAAAACATTTAGTTTAGTTTAGTTTAGTTTTTTTTATCATCAAGGAGTGGAACATGGTGGCATGAAGGCAGATATGGTGCTGGAGAGGTAGTTGAGAGTTCTATATCCAGATCTACAGACAACAGGAAGAGAGACACCAGGCCTGGCATGGGCTTTTGAAAACCTCACAATCCATCCCAGCAACATACATTCTCTAATAAGGCCATACCTACTCCATCTCCTAATTCTTCTTACGTAGTGCTTTCCTAATGACTAAGCACTCAAATATATGAGCCTATGAGGACCATTCTTATTTAAACCACTATAATGATCTTGGCTTTAAAATCTATAATTTTATAAACCAGGAACCTTGATGCATTAAAAGAATGTAATAGTATGAAGTAGTATAAAAGAAGCACCAATGATGTTTGTTTCTGATTTTAGATGCATTTATTTCTCATAGGTGGCATGAACCTTCCAAAAGTAGTTCAGTGACATACATTAATAAATACCTAGTTTGTTTTCATGTGTTTGTTTGTTTGTTTGTTTCATATGGGGTCTTCTTTGTAGCTCAGAATAGCCTTGAAATCTTCCTGTCTGAGCCTCTCAACTGCCAGGGTCACAGGCAGTAATCCTATATTACCATAGTTATGAAGAAGACACAAAGTTCTTATGATCACTTGTGCTCTCTATCCTTTACTAAGGATTGGAAGCAATGAACATCAGCAGAAACTATTTTGAAATTTTGTTTTCTGATCAAGTCACCTTCAATAGCCCTAGGATGTAGCTCCCACATAACTACAGTACCATGAGAGTGAACAACTCACAGCCCACAGCACACAGTTTCTAAATTAGACTGTTCAGGGGATTAGGTACATTAAACACACTTTGACTTATTATTTTCAATTCACAGCAGGTTCGTCAGGACATAATCTTCCATAATTTAATCAGCACTTTTAATGTTTGATATGTTTGTTACTTTGCTGTGCTATGCTATTTCTTTTTTTTTTTAATTTAATTTTATTTTATTTTTTAAATTTACATTCCAAATCACTTCCCCTTTCCCGTTTCCTCCCTCCCCGAAAGTCCCATAAGCCCCCTTCCCTCCCTCTTTTCTCCGTTCAACCCCCTCTCATTACTCTGTCCTGGCGTTCCCCTACATCCAGTCTTTCCAGGACCAGGGGTCTCTCCTTCCATCTTTTTAGAAATCTATTGATATGCTGATTGTGTCTAGGGTATTCTGAGATTCTGGGTCAATATCCCCTTATCAGTGACTTCATACCATGTGTGATCTTTTGTGATTGGGTTAGCTCACTAAGGATGATATTTTCAAGTTCTGACCATTTGCCTAGGAATTTCGTGAATTCATTGTTTTTAATTGCAGAGTAGTATTCCATTGTGTAAATATACCACATCTTCTGAATCCATTCCTCCGTTGAGGGACATCTGGGTTCTTTCCAGCTTCTGGCTATTATAAATAAGGCTGCTATGAATATAGTGGAGCATGTGTCCTTATTGCATGCAGGTAAAGTCTCTGGGTATATGCCCAGGAGTGGTATAGCCGGATCCTCCGGAAGTGTCATGCCCAGTTTTCTGAGGAGCCGCCAGACTGCTTTCCAGAGTGGTTGTACCAGCCTGCAATTCCACCAGCAGTGGAGGAGTGTTCCTCTTTCTCCACATCCTCGCCAACAACTGCTGTCTCCTGTGTTTTTGATCTTAGCCATCCTGACTGGTGTGAGATGGAATCTCAGGGTTGTTTTGATTTGCATTTCCCTAATGACTAAGGATGATGAACATCTCTTTAGGTGCTTCTCAGCCATTAGATATTCTTCAGGTGAGAACTCTTTGTGGAGCTCTGTACCCCATTTTTTAATAGGGTTACTTGCCTCTCTGGAGTTTAACTTCTTGAGTTCTTTGTATATCTTGGATATTAGCCCTCTGTCGGATGTAAGGTTGGTAAAGATCATTTCCCAGTTAGTTGGTTGCCGCTTTGTCTTTTTGACGGTGTCTTTTGCCTTGCAAAAACTTTGTAATTTAATGAGGTCCCATTTGTCTATTCTTGATCTTAGAGTATAAGCTATTGGAGTTCTGTTCAGGAAATTCTCCCCTGTGCCCATATGTTCAAGGTTCTTCCCTAGTTTCCCTTCTATTAGTTTCAGTGTGTCTGGTTTTATGTGGAGATCTTTGATCCACTTAGAATTGAGCTTAGTGCAAGGAGATAAGGATGGGTCAATTTGCATTCTTCTGCATGTTGACCTCCAGCTGAGCCAGCACCATTTGTTGAAAAGGCTATCTTTTTTCCACTGGATGGTTTTAGCTCCTTTGTCAAAGATCAAGTGACCATAGGAGTGTGGATTCATTTCTGGGTCTTCAATTCTGTTCCATTGATCTACATGTCTGTTACTGTACCAATACCATGCAGTTTTTAACACTATTGCTCTGTAGTACAGCTTGAGGTCCGGGATACTGATTCCCCCAGAGGTTCTTTTACTCTTGAGAATAGTTTTAGCTATTCTGGGTTTTCTGTTATTCCAGATGAATTTTTGAATTGCTCTTTCTAACTCTATGAAGAATTGAGTTGGGATTTTGATGGGGATTGCATTGAATCTGTGTATTACTTTTGGTAAGATGCTCATTTTTACTATATTAATCCTGCCAATCCATGAGCATGGCAGATTTTTCCATCTTCCGAGGTCTTCTTCAATTTCTTTCTTCAGAGACTTGAAGTTCTTGTCATACAGATCTTTCACTTGTTTGGTTAGCGTCACGCCAAGATACTTAATATGGTTTGTGGCTATCGTAAAGGGTATTATTTCTCTTACTTCTTTCTCAGCCTGCTTATCCTTTGAGTATAGGAAGGCTTCTGACTTGCTTGAGTTGATTTTATATCCGGCCACTTTGCTGAAGTCGTTTATCAGCTGTAGGAGTTCTCTGGTGGAGTTCTTTGGGTCGCTTATGTATACTATCATATCGTCTGCAAATAGTGATAGTTTGACTTCTTCCTTTCCAATTTGTATCCCTTTGACCTCTTTTTCTTGTCTAATTGCTCTAGCTAGAACTTCAAGTACTATATTGAAAAGATATGGAGAGAGAGGGCAGCCTTGTCTAGTCCCTGATTTTAGTGGGATTGCTTCAAGTTTCTCTCCGTTTAGATTGATGCTGGCTACTGGTTTGCTGTAAATTGCTTTTACTATGTTTAGATATGGGCCTTGAATTCCTGATCTTTCCAAGACCTTTAGCATGAAAGGATGCTGAATTTTGTCAAATGCTTTCTCAGCATCTAATGAGATGACCATGTGGTTTTTTTCTTTGAGATTGTTTATGTAGTGGATTACATTGATGGATTTCCTTATATTGAACCATCCCTGCATCCCTGGGATGAAGCCTACTTGATCGTGGTGAATGATCGTTTTGATGTGTTCTTGGATTCGGTTGGCAAGAATTTTATTGAGTATTTTTGCATCGATATTCATAAGAGAGATTGGCCTGAGATTCTCTTTCTTTGTCGGATCTTTGTGTGCTTTTGGTATTAGTGTAATTGTGGCTTCATAGAACGAGTTGGGTAGTGTTCCTTCTGTTTCTATTTTGTGGAACAGTTTGAAGAGTATTGGTGTTAGGTCTTCTTTGAAGGTCTGATAGAATTCTGCACTAAAACCATCTGGACCTGTGCTTTTTTTGGTTGGAAGACTTCCAATGACCACTTCTATTTCTTCAGGGGTTATAGGACGGTTTAGATGGTCTATTTGATCCTGATTTAATTTTGGTACTTGGTATCTGTCAAGGAAATTGTCCATTTCCTCAAGATTTTCTAGTTGTGTTGAATACAGGTTTTTGTAGTAGGATCTGATGATTTTTTGAATTTCCTCAGTTTCTGTTGTTATCTCTCCCTTTTCGTTTCTGATTTTATTAATTTGGATACTATCTCTGTGCCCTCTGGTTAGTCTGGCTAAGGGCTTATCTATCTTGTTGATTTTCTCAAAGAACCAACTCCTCGTTTTGTTGATTCTTTGTATGGTTTTATTTGTTTCTACTTGATTGATTTCAGCCCTGAGTTTGATGATTTCCTGCCTTCTACTCCTCTTTGGTGTATTTGCTTCTTTTTGTTCCAGGGCTTTCAGGTGTGCCATTAAGCTGTTAGTGTATGCTGTCTCCCGTTTCTTTTTGGCGGCACTCAGGGCTATGAATTTTCCTCTTAGCACTGCTTTCATTGTGTCCCATAAGTTAGGGTATGTTGTGCCTTCATTTTCATTAACTTTCAAAAAGTCTTTGATTTCTTTCTTTATTTCCACCTTGACCAAGTTATCATTGAGTAGAGCATTGTTCAGCCTCCATGTGTACGTGGGTTTTCTTTTGTTTTTGTTGCCATTGAAGACCACCCTTATTCCATAGTGATCTGATAGGAGGCATGGGATTATTTCTATCTTCTTGTATCTGTTGAGGTCTGATTTGTGACCAATTATATGGTCAATTTTGGAGAAGGTACCATGAGGAGCTGAGAAGAAGGTGTATTCTTTAGCTCTAGGATGAAATGTTCTATATATATCAGTTAGTTCCATTTGGTCCAAGGCTTCAATTAGATTCACTGTGTCCCTGTTTAGTTTCTGCTTTCCTGAACGATCCATTTCAGAGAGCGGGGTGTTGAAGTCACCCACTATTATTGTGTGCGGTGCGATGTGTGCTTTGAGTTTTAGTAAAGTTTCTTTTACGAATGAGGGTGCCCTTGCATTTGGAGCATAGATATTCAGGATTGAGAGTTCTTGATGGTGGATTTTTCCCTTGATCAGTATGTAGTGTCCTTCTGTGTCTTTTTTGATGACTTTGGGTTGAAAATCAATTTTATCCGATATTAGGATGGCTACTCCACCTCGTTTCTTGGGGCCATTTGCTTGTAAAATTGTTTTCCAGCCTTTTACTCTGAGGTAGTGTTTGTCTTTGACACTGAGGTGCGTTTCCTGCATGCAGCAAAATGCTGGGTCCTGTTTACGTATCCAGTCTGCTAGTCTATGTCTTTTAATTGGGGAATTGAGACCATTGATATTAAGAGAGATTAAGGCATAGTGATTATTGCCATCTGCCATTCTTGACGCTATCTTTATGTTTGAGTGGTTATCTACTTTTGGGTTTGATTCAAGAAGGTTATTATCTCATGTTTTCCAGGGTGTTGTTTCTCTCCCTGTATTGGAGGTTTCCACCTATTATCCGTTGCAGGGCTGGATTTGTGGAAAGATATTGTGAAAATTTGGTTTTATCATGGAATATCTTGGTCTCTCCATCTATGGTGATTGAGAGTTTTGCTGGGTATAGTAGTCTAGGCTGGCATTTGTGCTGTCTTAGTGTCTGCATGAGATCTGCCCAGGATCTTCTGGCTTTCATAGTCTCTGGTGAGAAGTCTGATGTGATTCGGATAGGTCTTCCTTTGTATGTTACTTGGCCCTTTTCTCTTACTGCATTTAGTATTCTTTCTTTGTTTAGAACATTCGGTGTTTTGATTATTATGTGACGGGAGGTATTTCTGTTCTGGTCCAGTCTGTTTGGAGTTCTGTAGGCTTCTTGTATGTTCATCGGCATCTCTCTCTTTAAGTTAGGGAAGTTTTCCTCCATAATTTTGTTGAAGATGTTTACTGGCCCTTTAAGTTGCAAATCTTCACTCTCATCTATACCTATAATCCTTAGGTTTGGTCTTCTCATTGTGTCCTGGATTTCCTGGATGTTTTGGGTTACGCGTTTTTTGCATTTTGCATTTTCTTTGACTGTTGAGTCGATGCTTTCTATGGAATCTTCAGCACCTGAGATTCTTTCTTCCATCTCTTGTATTCTATTGTTGATGTTTGCATCTATGACTCCTGATTTCTTCCCAAGGTTTTCTATCTCCAAAGTTGTCTCCCTTTGTGATTTCTTAGTTGTTTCTACTTCCTTTTTTAGTTCCTGGATGGATTTGCTGAGATCCTTCACTTGTTTGTTTGTATTTTCCTGTATTTCTTTAAGGTATTTTTGCATTACCTCTTTCAGGATTTCTTCCTGATGACCCACGTTCTCCTGCATTTCTCTGAGCGATTTTTGTGTTTCCTCCTCATGGGATTCCATCTGTTGATCCATCGTCTCCTGCATTTCTTTAAGCAGTTCTCGTGTTTCCTTTGTAAGGGCATCTAACCGTTGATTCATTTCTTTAAGCAATTTTTGTGTTGCCTCCTTATGGGCATCCGTCTGTTGACCCATATTCTTCTGCATTTCTTTATGCAAATTTTGTGATTCCTTTGTGAGTGCATCTACCCGTTGATTCATCTCGTTAAGCGATTTTTGTGTTGTCTCCTTGTGCGCCTCCATCTTTTGATCCATGTTCTCCCGCATTTCTCTAAGCGATTTTTGTGTTTCCTTTGTAAGGGCTTCTAACCGTTGATTCATGGTCTCCTGTAACTCTTTATGAGATTTATTTGTGTCCTTCTTGTGATCCTCTAATAGCATCATGAGAAGTGATTTTAAATCCAGATCTTGTCTTTCGGGTGTGGTGTGCTATGCTATTTCATACACATTGTCAGTACCCTTCAGGCTGATCTTCAACTTCTAGACTCAAGTGGCCTCTTCACACTCACCCTCCTGAGCGACTGAAACTAATTAGCATGTACCAACTGGAAGCATCCTCGAGTACCATGCACCTGGAAACATCCTCTATAGGTGCAACACACCTGGAAGCATCTTTTTTTTTTTTTAAAGAGGGCTGTGATTTAGCAACCTGGCATTTGGGAAGATTGACTGGAGTAATGTCCCATCTGTATCTGATAAAATGGATGTGGTCCCTCATGGTACCTTCTCCAAAATTGACCATATAATTGGTCACAAATCAGACCTCAACAGATATAAGAAGATAGAACTAATCCCATGCCTCCTATCAGATCACTATGGAATAAGGGTGGTCTTCAATGGCAACAAAAACAAAAGAAAACCCATGAACACATGGAGGCTGAACAATGCTCTACTCAATGATAACTTGGTCAAGGTGGAAATAAAGAAAGAAATCAAAGACTTTTTGAAAGTTAACGAAAATGAAGGCATAACATACCCTAATTTATGGGACACAATGAAAGCAGTGCTAAGAGGAAAATTCATAGCCCTGAGTGCCGCCAAAAAGAAACGGGAGACAGCATACACTAACAGCTTAATGGCACACCTGAAAGCCCAGGAACAAAAAGAAGCAAATACACCAAAGAGGAGTAGAAGGCAGGAAATCATCAAACTCAGGGCTGAAATCAATCAAGTAGAAACAAATAAAACCACACAAAGAATCAACAAAACGAGGAGTTGGTTCTTTGAGAAAATCAACAAGATAGATAAGCCCTTAGGCAGACTAACTAGAGGGCAGAGAGATAGTATCCAAATTAATAAAATCAGAAACAAAAAGGGAGAGCTAACAACAGAAACTGAGGAAATTCAAAAAATCATCAGATCCTACTACAAAAACCTGTATTCAACACAACTAGAAAATCTTGAGGAAATGGACAATTTCCTTGACAGATACCAAGTACCAAAATTAAATCAGGATCAAATAGACCATCTAAACTGTCCTATAACCCCTGAAGAAATAGAAGTTGTCATTGGAAGTCTTCCAACCAAAAAAAGCACAGGTCCAGATGGTTTTAGTGCAGAATTCTATCCGACCTTCAAAGAAGACCTAACACCAATACTCTTCAAACTGTTCCACAAAATAGAAACAGAAGGAACAGTACCCAACTCGTTCTATGAAGCCACAATTACACTAATACCAAAAGCACATAAAGATCCGACAAAGAAAGAGAATCTCAGGCCAATCTCTCTTATGAATATCGATGCAAAAATACTCAATAAAATTCTAGCCAACCGAATCGAAGAACACATCAAAACGATCATTCACTACGATCAAGTAGGCTTCATCCCAGGGATGCAGGGATGGTTCAATAGAAGGAAATCCATCAATGTAATCCACTATATAAACAATCTCAAAGAAAAAAAACCACATGGTCATTTCATTAGATGCTGAAAAAGCATTTGACAAAATTCAGCATCCTTTCATGCTAAAGGTCTTGGAAAGATCAGGAATTCAAGGCCCATATCTAAACATAGTAAAAGCAATTTACAGCAAACCGGTAGCCAGCATCAATCTAAATGGACAGAAACTTGAAGCAATCCCACTAAAATCAGGGACTAGACAAGGCTGCCCTCTCTCTCCATATCTTTTCAATATAGTACTTGAAGTTCTAGCTAGAGCAATTAGACAACAAAAAGAGGTCAAAGGGATACAAATTGGAAAGGAAGAAGTCAAACTATCACTATTTGCAGATGATATGATAGTATACTTAAGCAACCCAAAGAACTCCACCAGAGAACTCCTACAGCTGATAAACGACTTCAGCAAAGTGGCCGGATATAAAATCAACTCAAGCAAGTCAGTAGCCTTCCTATACTCAAAGGATAAGCAGGCTGAGAAAGAAGTAAGAGAAATGATACCCTTCACAATAGCCACAAACCATATAAAGTATCTTGGTGTGACTCTAACCAAACAAGTGAAAGATCTGTATGACAAGAACTTCAAGTCTCTGAAGAAAGAAATTGAAGAAGACCTCAGAAGATGGAAAAATCTGCCATGCTCATGGATTGGTAGGATTAATATACTAAAAGTGAGCATCTTATCAAAAGTAATATACAGATTCAATGCAATCCCCATCAAAATCCCAATTCAATTCTTCATAGAGTTAGAAAGAGCAATTCAAAAAGTCATCTGGAATAACAGAAAACCCAGAATAGCTAAAACTATTCTCAAGAGTAAAAGAACCTCTGGGGGAATCAGTATCCCGGACCTCAAGCTGTACTACAGAGCAATAGTGTTAAAAACCGCATGGTATTGGTACAGTGACAGGCATGTAGATCAATGGAACAGAATTGAAGACCCAGAAATGAATCCACACTCCTATGGTCACTTGATCTTTGACAAAGATGCTAAAACCATCCAGTGGAAAAAAGATAGCCTTTTCAACAAATGGTGCTGGCTCAACTGGAGGTCAACATGCAGAAGAATGCAAATTGACCCATTCTTATCTCCTTGCACTAAGCTCAATTCCAAGTGGATCAAGGATCTCCACATAAAACCAGACACACTGAAACTAATAGAAAGGAAACTAGGGAAGAACCTTGAACATATGGGCACAGGGGAGAATTTCCTGAATAGAACTCCAATAGCTTATGCTCTAAGATCAAGAATTGACAAATGGGACCTCATTAAATTACAAAGTTTTTGCAAGGCAAAAGACACTGTCAAAAAGACAAAGCGGCAACCAACTAACTGGGAAATGATCTTTACCAACCTTACATCCGACAGAGGGCTAATATCCAATATATACAAAGAACTCAAGAAGTTAAACTCCAGAGAGGCAAGTAACCCTATTAAAAAATGGGGTACAGAGCTAAACAAAGAGTTCTCACCTGAAGAATATCTAATGGCTGAGAAGCACCTAAAGAGATGTTCATCATCCTTAGTCATTAGGCAAATGCAAATCAAAACAACCCTGAGATTCCATCTCACACCAGTCAGGATGGCTAAGATCAAAAACACAGGAGACAGCAGTTGTTGGCGAGGATGTGGAGAAAGAGTAACACTCCTCCACTGCTGGTGGAATTGCAAGCTGGTACAACCACTCTGGAAAGCAGTCTGGCGGTTCCTCAAAAAACTGGGCATGACACTCCCGGAGGATCCGGCTATACCACTCCTGGGCATATACCCAGAGGCGTTACCTGCATGCAATAAGGACACATGCTCCACTATGTTCATAGCAGCCTTATTTATAATAGCCAGAAGCTGGAAAGAACCCAGATGTCCCTCAACGGAGGAATGGATTCAGAAGATGTGGTATATCTACACAATGGAATACTACCCTGCAATTAAAAACAATGAATTCATGAAATTCCTAGGCAAATGGTCAGAACTTGAAAATATCATCCTTAGTGAGGTAACCCAATCACAAAAGAACACACATGGTATGCAGTCACTGATAAGGGGATATTAACCCAGAATCTAGGAATACCCTAGACACCATTCGCATATCAATAGATTTCTAAGAAGATGGAAGGAGAGACCCCTGGTCCTGGAAAGGCTGGATGTAGGGGAACGCCAGGACAGAGAAACGAGAGGGGGCTGAATGGAGAAAAGAGGGAGGGAAGGGGGCTTATGGGAATTTCGGGGAGGGAGTTAACAGGAAAGGGGAAATGATTTGGAATGTAAATAAAAAAAAAACTTAGAAAGTAAAAAAAAAATGGAGGTGGTCTATTTAGCTTGATACGTGCCCATTTTCTTAATATTTTTGTGCTATTGGATAATCGTTAAAAAGAGTTTATTAGCTAGTGCAATAGCTCCATAACTATACAAACTTGAGCCATTTCATTGGTTCTTAAAATATTTCTATTTAACCTAGCATTGTCTGTGGCTAAATTTGACAAAAACATTTCATGTTTAGGAAGCACTGTACTCTGCCGGCAGTCAAATGCAGGTCTTGATACACACTAGGCTATGACCCTGGGGTAGCTTCTGATTCTCAGCACCTGAATTTCCTCTGCAGCTGAGAATGATAAAGAACCCAGAACTTGGCAGAAAGCTGGAGATAAACACCTGATGCTTATACTGGAGGTAAACACCTAGTACGTAACTTGATAGCTGGAATATAATAATCACTGAAAGACTTGCCAGTCACCACATCATCATGAAATGACCATTATATTATAGTTGAATCTTTTATACTACTTCATACTACTTTACACAAGTAAAGTTAGCTAACACTTGATGATTAAAACAATAACATTTTAACCAGAATTTTCAAATTTGTTGAGAAAAATCTATATTAACATCTATTATTCAAAAGTACCTCAATGGAGGAATGGATTCAAAAGATGTGGTATATTTACACAATGGAATACTACTCTGCAATTAAAAACAATGAATTCATGAAATTCCTAGGCAAATGGTCAGAACTGGAAAATATCATCCTTAGTGAGGTAACCCAATCACAAAAGAACACACATGGTATGCAGTCACTGATAAGGGGATATTAACCCAGAATCTTGGAATGGCCTAGACACAATTTGCATATCAATAGATTTCCAAGAAGATGGAAGGAGAGACCGCTGGTCCTGGAAAGACTGGATGTAGGGGAATACTAGGACAGAGAAACGAAAGGGGGTTGAATGGGGAAAAGAGGGAGGGAAGGGGGCTTATGGGACTTTTGGGGAGGGAGGAACCAGGAAAGGGGAAATGATTTGGAATGTAAATAGAAAAACTTAGGAAAAAAAAAGTACCTGCCCATAGATGGTGGACCAATAGTGTCTCCTGTGTTAAAGCCATAGACATTTGAAGCAGTGAGCTTAAATACTGAGAATCTTGACAGGTTCAGAACAGACGTCTCTGTGTTGAGTTATGTCACCTAGGATTGTGTAATATTTATTGTAAAATAATTATTTTGGCTACCTTTTAATCCCATCATCCCAGTAAAGAAGAGATGTTGACTTTCCTGAGGTTGATATGCTCTTTGTGAAGAGCACTGGAAATCAAAGAATTGGTGGATGTCTACTGAAGGAAGTGGTGTGGGGATTCTTCAGGTTTGTGTTGCTGTTTGGTTGACCTGAGGCCTCCAAGAGATGAGCCACCATAGAAAATAGGGAAAGGATATGCTGGAAGTCAAACATTGCTGGTGTATATTACTGTTCTGGATCTATTTAAACTAAGAAACTGGCAATATATTAATACATCTACCAATAAATTCATAACAACTATAGCATTCAATGTAAAAAAAAAAAAAGAATAGATGGTGGGTAATGTGCTTTATTTCCATGCAGGGGGAATACCCAGGGGAGTCACACTCTCAGAGACAAAGGGGAAGGGATAAGGGGGAAGGAGAAAAGAACTGTGGGAGGAGGGCAAGAACTCTGCCAGGGGGACAGGGAGGGTGGACAACATTTGGAATATAAATCATTAATTAATACTACAATTACTTTATGAAAATGACTTAATTGCCATAAGCTGAGAGTATTAAAAATTAATTAACTCTCCTATGTACTGTCAAATGGTATACTGAAAGTTAATAATTAGTCTGCAGTTATTGTCAGTTTTTGGTCAATCTTGTTTCAGATTCTGAAAATGATGAGTTTAGGTTTCTGCCATAGGTTAGGGAACATGAGTCTCTATATAAAGCTATTTTCTTTTGCATGAAATGTTTTAGGATGGAGGTTTGAGACAGGTTGTCATTATATACCCCTGACTGGCTGGAACTGGCTCTACAGAGGTTTGCCTGCCTCTGCCTCCCAAGTGTGGGAACTAAAGTTGTGCACCACCATGCCAGGCATATTGAGTCTTTAATCTTAAAGAAAATTCTGAAACTTCAGAGCTGGGTATTGGTCTCTCTGTCCTTAAACAATATTAGTACTCTTTTGTAGATCTGTAAGTGTTCAATGAGTTAATTCATGTAAACAGCCTAAACAGCACTTAGCAATACAAGTGTTTTATTCTGATTATCATAATTACAATAGTCATCTTCCTATCAAGTAAAGACTACAGTGATTACTGGAGATCCCAGATGGCTCCCCCTCGTAGCAAAGCTTCTGCTGATTGGCTGTCTGTCCTTGCACCATAATAAGCCTCTGTCAGCCACTACTAACTGGATGCTCTGCCAGGGTGGAAAGTGTCAGGTTACTGAAGAACTTTTCTGGTTCTTTCTGCAGTTTCTTGTAGTCTAAGGAGGCTCAAAGGAAGTGTGTTATCTTCTATCTCTTCTGCCATTTTTACCCTGTCAGTCTCAGGCTGCTCCCTCAGCTACATTAGAGGACACCATAGTTTAATTTTTTGAATTTTCATTTTTCAGTATCTCCACAGCATCTCCTCATTCCTTTTGTAAATACATCCTTTAAGTACTTTGAAAGCAAATTTAAAGAAAAAGGGATGACCCAATATATAACCTATATTTTATTGTTCCCCAAATAACCCTACAATGAATAAAAGTCTAAAGACTTCTTATTTTAGTCTTGAATAAAGACCAAAAAAAGTACTAAAATGAGCTTTGTCTTCCATTATAGTCTCCTATATGTCTCCTAGCATTATTTGTAATTTACTGTGTCTAGCCTAAGCCCTTTTTTTTTGACATGTTTCCACAAGGTATCATTCTTTGTTTGAAAATACAAATCATTTACAGGAAGGCAAAAACACACAAGTCTTTTGAAATCTAACTGTTATACACATATGGGATGGTGTTACTCTGAGAAAGTAAATTAAAAACCTGCCAACCAAACAAAAAAAATGAATCAATAAATTTGTCTGCTTCTCTGTAGAGGTGGTGCTGAAGACATTCCCTACATTCAGTCTGCAAGTTTGTATCTCAGGACAGCACTCATGGAGGTTCAGAATCATAGTCTTAGTTTCCCCATTAAACATTATGAAGCAGTCTGTGATTAAAAAAAAAACACAAACAAAATACAAAGAAGCCCAAACAGCACACTAAAATCTGTCTTTTTTCTTATAAGGGTCTCTTCATATACGTGAAAGTACTAAATGAAACCTGGAGGGGGGGTTGGTGCCCCTGGGTACCCCTTTTTCTGTGGTGAAGGGGAAGAGGGGTATTTGAGCGTGGGACTGAGAGGAGAGGAGGGAGGAGGGCTGCAATTGAGATATAAAGTGAATAAGTTTAAAAAAATCACATTTTATTAGAATGTAAAGTATATATATATATATATATATATATATATATATATATATATATATTCGAAATAACACCTTTTACATCATTTTTATCCTGAGTGACACTCATTTGACATTGCTCACTGGAATTGGGATGTTGCATTTTTTTTTAATATCACTACTTTTCCTGGTACTCAAACATCATACACAAAATACTTACACATCTTTTTCTTAAAGCTAGAATTAGCAGTTGTACTTTCTGGGTGGTGCTTTATAAATATCCCTTTCATTATTCTTTACATGATACTTAGTAAGATTTCAAGCATAATTATATAAAAGAAATTTTAAGCTTAACATGGTAATTTAACTTGTATAATTGTAAGACCTAAACTGAGTTTATAAATTATGGGAGTTTCCTCCTCTGAGATACTAGTTACAGTTCCTCTAGATCATAGAGAACAGGCCCTCATTATATACGCAGAATATAAAGTTAGACTTTACTTAACAAATCAACTTTTCTTTGACAGTATTCTTTGACATTGATTTATTTCAAACGTCAGCATTTGTACATTTTGTAAAACTCCTAAGTATGGTTTAAATGACTTTTAACAATAGTTGGACTCTGCCCTTGTTTGTAAAAGTGCATGAAGTTATTGACAAACACTTAGACCTGCTGGGCAAAGCTGCTCTGCCCAGAGTGTCCTGCCACCTGCAACTGTTTGTCATTTCCTTGGTTTGACAACGCCAGTAGTAATTGTAAACTTAGGAATGTGTGACAAGCTAGCAGCCAGCTGTGTGCAGCCTGACTTTTTCCAGGTGTTAAAATAAATATGACCATTTGGGGTTACGTGTAACTCAACCAACTGCTTCATGATTCATTAGCTTAAAACCCATCTTTAAATGTTTTTAGAGCAGATAATGTTATAGTCCCTAAAAATGAAAAACTATATACCCAGAAATACATGTGGTATCATTACTTATCAGTTAGTCTTTTCATAAAACAAAGGATCGTAACACTCTGTAGCTTTTTAATACTCTTTTGTTGAAAAAGAACAGTATCCCAATTCTACTTACACACAAAGAAAAAAGAATTGTTTTTTTTTTTCATAACAAAAATATTTTTTTTCAGAGTTCAACTTTCCTAAGATCTGAGCCCCAAACTGATCTTACATTATCTTGGTACTGTCTTTGAAACGTGCCATATGTTGATAATGTTGTAATAGTAATATAATTTGCTGAATGTCTATTGTTGTGTTAGCACAAAAGACATGGATACTTAATTGTTGCTTTGAGAAAATTAATTCTCTTAATGTTAATTGTGTAGAAAAATATCCAAATTCATTTTATTATTAGATTATTGTGTCTTAACTTCTAAACACAGAGATAACAGGTAAACTGGAATGAAATGTGTCTTAAACAACCCTGTCTTCCCCAAATCAAATCAACTCAGAAACAGTGGATCTGGCACTGGGAGATGACAGAAAATGTTAATAGATCACCTTACTTCTCCTACTGCATACATTATTACTGTCTAACCTGCAAATCCAAATTAGAACCACACATGTTGTAGGACCCAAGCATGAAAAAAAGCAAGAGTGAAATGGAAGAGAAGACTCATTCCAGCTTTTCCCAGGAAGGGGGGGGGTGGTATTAGCTGGTTTGTGTCAATTTAACACAAGCTACAGTCATCAGAGAGGATGGAGCCTTAGTTAGTAAAATGAATCCATGAGATCCAGCTGCAAGGCACATTCCCAATTAGTGATCAATGGGTAGGACCCAAGCTATTGTAGGTGGTGCCATCCCTGGACTGATGGTCCTGGGTTCTATAAGAAGGCAGGTTAAGCAAGCCAGGAAAAGCAAACCAGTAAGCTCAGACACTGCCTCAGAAGGTGCCTTAGCATCTAAGATATATGAACTATTCAAAGTACATTATTTCTGCTCCTTCCTATCAATGCCTCTTATCAATTACACTTTTATGGAGTGGAGGAAGGAGTACCTACTCATAGCACATAAGAATATACTTGGAGGCAGGGGGTGGGAGGAGGGGTTGGGGTTTTTCTGGGAGAGGGAAAACTGGGAAAGGTTTTAGCATTTGAAATGTAAATGAAGATTATGATCAATAAAAAAGATAAAAAATAAAAATAAAGAATATATATGGAATCAGGTTAATAGTTGTTCCCTGAGAAATGGGTATGAAGAGCTAGGAGAAAGCAAACCATTCAACTAATGGAATCAGGTTAATAGTTGTTCCCTGAAAAATGAGTGTGGAGAACTAGGAGAAAGTAAACCATTCAACTACAGGCTGTTAAAAGGACTAAACCTATTGTATCAGGCATTATTGCATCTGTTGGATTCAGAATTCAAAATTGGTACTAGTTTATTGGACACAATCAGAAGCACTTTTAAAGTCTATAAATAGGAAAGTAAACAAAAAAAGGAAATCTAATTTTTTCAGCCTGACTGTAATAATTTTAATTATTTTTTAATAAAAAGCTTTAGTAGCCAGTGCTTATAACTGTTACCAAGACCAGATTAATAACTTATCAGAACTCCATTGACTACTATGTTACACACTGAACTTTGAAGTTGTAACAACCTATCTTTAAGCCTCCTTCTCACATACCTAAATCATAGCCTCAGTCTCTCACAATTTTCATAAACCTATTGTCTCTTTACATTCTGAAAACATCCAGTGTCTTAACTAGAGTTACTGGAGCTGTGATTAAACACCATGACTAAAGCAACTTTGAGAGTAAAGGATTTATTTGCCTAACACTTTCACAGTATAGTTCATTACTGAAGGAAGTCAGGACAGAAATTCACAAATGGGAAAAACCTTGGAGGTAGGAGTTGCTGCAGAGGCCATGGAAGGGTGCTACTTACTGGCTTGCTCCACATAACTTGCTCAACCATCTTTCTTATAGAACCCAGGACGACCAGTCCAGGGATAGAATCACCCACAATGGGCTGGGCCATCCCATACTGATCACTAATTAAGAAAATGCTCTACAGCCCAGTCTTATGGAGGCATTTTCTTTATTGAGGTTCTGTCCTCTCAGATGATTTAGCTTGTGTTAAGTTGATGTAACATCAGCCAGCACATCCACCCATTGCAATCTTCATTGTTCACATACCTTATATTACCTCCTCAGAACATCACAACTTTCATAAACCCATTTTCTTTCCATTCTGGAAACATCCAGCTGTCTTAATCTTAAACTTGACCTTTCCTTGCCTTCTCGAAACATCAAATCATTTTAATCATTATTACATATTTTATTTTGAAAGTAGTCATCAAAATATCAAGTCATTTTAAAACATTATTAGAACATAAAGGAATAGTAAAGGGCATTTTTTAAGTCAGTAAGAGGAGCATGATAATTTTGAGTTTGTAGTTTTAGTGAAACCTGTTTGTGAGTCTACCTATCTCTTTAGGAACACTGTTAGCTCTAGAATAAAGCAAGGCTTGACTTTACCCTTGAGAACAATCAAGTCTTAGTTTCTAATTTCATTTTACTTAAAGGACTTGGGTAACTTAAACTTTCTTTTAACTTTCTCCATTTTGTATCATCAGTAAGCAACATGCCATCTGTTGCACACAAAGTTATTATAAAGCCAGGATGTCTTTAAGATGAAAGCAGACTTTGGAGCTATGAATGAACAGACCCAGCACTGCAGCCTCTGGGGAGGAGCTCACTGATTCTGTTACTGTAGCAGCGGGTGGCAGGACTCCCAAGTTGTCTGAAGAAGATGGGGCCTGTAGCTGGAAAACAGAGTAGATGGGAATTAAGCTTGGAGGAGCCAAGAGGAGAATAGAAGACAGAGGGTGTGTTGTCTGGCCTCTTTAGCCCTGCCATTGCAAACATTTCTCAAAGCTATATTGTTAGTAGGGAACACTTGGTAAAGGGGTAGACACTATGGGAACTATGGGAGAGCCTGCTTGGCAGGAACCAGTGAAGTTGAGAGAAGAGTTTCTTCTGTGAACTAAGTATAGTCAAGATATAACAGAGGAAATATAGAAAGTTGTGGATTCATGTAGGTAAGGGTTTCAAGTGATCATAGGCAGGAATGTGTTAGGATAGTGGCTTTGGGAAGGAGTATAGCAGGGTAGAGAATACAGCAAGAATTAAGTGAGATACTGGGATTTTCTAGCAATGTAGTGTGAAAAAGTTGAAGCTTAGAAGGGGACAAAGCAGAGAGGCTCTTGTGCAATAGATGTGGTAATTTAAGAATGGACTCCAGGGGCTGAAGAGATGTCGCAGTAGTTAAGAGCACTGTCTGCTCTTCTAAAGGTTCTGAGTTCAATTCCTAGCAAGCACGTGGTGGTTAAGAACTACCTGTAATGGGATCTGATGCTCTCTTTTGGCATTCAGGCATACATGCAGACAAAGCACTCCTAAACATAAAATCTTAAAAAAAAAAAAAGGACCCCTTAGATAGATGCATATATTTGAATGCTCAGTCACTAGAGAATAGAACTATTTGAAAAGATTAGAAGGATAAGGAGATATGACCTTGTTGGAGTAGCTTTGGCTTTGTTGGAGGAAAAGTGTCACTGGAGGTGTGCTTTACGGGTCTCAAAACGCAGGCTAGGCTCAAGCTCTCTCTCTCTCTCTCTCTCTCTCTCTCTCTCTCTCTCTCTCTCTCTCTCTCTCTCTCTCTCTCTGACTACAGATCAGGATGCAGTCCTTGTCTACTGATCTAGTACCCACCTTCATACTGCCATGCTCCCCACCATGATGATAATAGACTAAACCTCTAAAAGTGCAAGTCCAAAGTTAAATGTTTTTTTGTTTTTTGTTTTTTAATAAGAGTGGCTTTGTCATGATGTCTTGTCACACCAATAGAACAGTGACTATGACAGGAGATCTGTGAACCTTTGTGGAGAGAGGACAGAGAAAGGGTTACCAAAAGTAACTGAGAATCCCCTTTGCCAATAGAAAGGCTAATGCTAGAACTCATTGACAAAATTTAAACACCCTGTAATATCCAGCTATTTGGAAAGATAGGCAATGGGGACAAAGTTTGTTTGTCCCAAGTCCCAGAGATAGTCCCAATTTGTCTGTAGTATACAGGATAAGAGTTGATAAATGTCTGGAAGATCCAAATCAGGAGTCTGTAGGAGTGTGTCTTGGAGGCAAAATAAAGCAGACATGACAGGCTTAGTATGGTCTAGGGGCTCAGTTAAGGGACAGGCTTTAACTCCTTCATAGAAGAAACAAACAAGAAGAGCAAAGCTAGGAATTCAAGTACTGGGATTTTCTACCAGGCCAAGGAAGGAGAGAATCTCCTTGGTCATTGGAGGTATTAAGGAATCACATCCTGTCCATGAATGGAAGTGAGTTGATGAGTTGATAGCTATTTAGCTTTTTTTGTTTCAAGAATTCATTTATTTTATGCATGAGTACACTATAGCTGTCTTCAGACACACCAGAACAGGGCATCAGATACATTTACATTACAGATGGTTGTGAGACACCATGTAGTTGATGGGAATTGAACTCAGGATCTATGAAAAAGCAATCAATACTCTTAACTGCTGAACTGTCTCTCCAGCCTGACATTGAGCTTTTAAGGGAGAGACTGTGTATCTTCTGTTTGCTTGAAGTTAAGAAGTTGATCAGCATGTTTCTGTTACAATGACAGCAAGGGTCTACATAGTAGAAGATCATCTACATATTGCACCAAGCAGCTGAGAGTCGGACATGGGAAAGGAGGTCAGTAGCCAAAGCCTGACTCAAAAAAATGAGGGCTCTTTCAGAACACTGGAGAAGGACAGTCCAAATAAGTTGAGACACTTTCTAGTGTCAAGGTTCTCCCTGTTGAAGTTAATGAGGTCATTTGAGTAAGGATATAAAGGGATGGTAAAGAAAGTGACCTAAGTTCTAGAATAGTAAAATGAGATATAGAAGAGATAATGTGACAAAGTAGAGTGTAAAGGTTATGTACCACAACATGATTAGAAAAGACTTCCACATTAATAATTTTGAGGTCCTGAACCAGATGGTAGAACTTATCTGAAGGTAGTATGGGAAAGATAGAGTCTTTCCCTGAACAGTCACAGTAGGATCCTCTGTAGTAATCTCAATTGTGTTGGGGGGGCAGGCAGAAGTCCCAGGCCAAGTCTTTGACTGCCAACCCAGGATTTGAAGGATTTTCCTGTGGAGGAGTAACTTGGGGGAACCTTGGCAAGACAGAGATGTGCAATGGACTCTATAGTATCCTGCCTGTCCATAGTTTGGACAGTGCCCTGGTGACAGGTAAAGTGAAGTTCAATTCCCGCCCAGTGTTGAAGTCTGTTGGTGTATCATTTTGGGGGTGACCTCAGGGCTCCTGCAAGGTGATGTTATTTCTGTTTATCAAAGGAAGCACATTTTTCCTTTTCTGCTCCCTAGTACTAAATACCTTAAATGCCATATTCATCAACCTCTCTGAGGAGCTTGAGGGCCATCACCTAATTTCATAAATACCTAATTATGAATATTATTTGACTTTACACAATTTTAAGTTTATTTTAAATTTGTTTTCAGTTACTTGCTTCAGGGTTAACCTTGGCAACATATACATATAGAATTCTATATAATGAGAGCTATAAACTGGTCTCTTCTTCCAAAGCTTGACCCTGTAAATGAAATGCATTTGTACTTAGTATGAGTAGAAACATAATTGCTCTAAGCAAATTAAATAATTTGGCTATTATAAGGTGACTGATCACTAGTTTGCATATCTTACTTATCTTTAACAATAAGTAACTTTTATAAGATTGTGATTTCATAATTTTATCCCTGTTAAGTTGAGCCTTAAAATTTCTACTTTTGAATTGAAAAATCCTTTTTGTTTTACTTACAAGTCTTAACAACTTAATCAAATCATAAGTGGTTAGACATGCATCTTTAAGTCAATTTCCGTTAAACTCATTAGACCTTCAAAATTCTAAACTTTAGTAATTGAACATGTGTTGTTCCTTATCTAAAATATCTTAGAATCCTTGTGTTATGTTTTTAGTCTAGAGAAAACAAAACAAAATATCTTGGAGGTTTGCTGTTGCCTCCTTTGTCTAATAGAAATCCACTTTTCTGAACAAATGTTGAATCCAAGGTACATGTATAGTATGCTGGAGCAAATTAAGATTATCTGTACTAGATTTTAAACTATCAATCTTTTTGTTATAAATTTAAGCTAACTAAGCTAATTATTTTTGCTTGAAACTTTACAAAAACTTTTAGAGACATACCTTTGTGGTCTTATAAATCCTGAGAGAGGGAGAGGGAGAGGGAGAGGGAGAGGGAGAGGGAGAGGGAGAGGGAGAGAGAGAGAGAGAGAGAGAGAGAGAGAGAGAGAGAGAGAGAGAGAGAGAGAGAGAGAGAGAGAGAGAACAAAATCAAGAGGAAAAAAAGGGGGATGGTTCAGAGAGCCAAACATTTGTGATTATATTTAGTCATTAGTAGCCTCTACTGGAAAAACTTACCACTTAGTTGTTCTCAGGCACATAATATCTTTTTCCTGAGCTGTTCTATTTTGTAGTCTTTCCCCCTGTCACAGAACCTTGTGGCCAGCCTGATCCAGAGCAGAGACTTAAGAGGAAGGAAGCATTCAAATAAATATGCTTGGGTCTAGTGTGGGCAGGCTAAATCCAAGCTCTGGAGCCAGCTATGTCAGTAAAGTAAAACAGCAGGTGACAATGTTTTATTATTATTCACACCTAAAAGATGTTTGAATCTCTGCAATACTGAATCCAGTGATCAGAGAGTGGAACTGGAACAGAAAGCTAAGAAGGAATAGAGATAAGTGGTTTTCAAGAACAGAGAGTAGAAAATGCTTAGCTATAGATTTTTCTGGTCAATTGCTTGTGTGGTGGCAGAAGTTGGTACAATCTGTGAGAATTTAGAACTCTAATGTGCCATTTTCTGGCCATTGAGACTGATTATCTAGTTTATACTGAGGTCAAGCCATTTGCAATAAGACATCATGGCTTAATGGAATCTCTGAGTCTAAGAATGGAAATAGATTAGAGAAAGTAGGCAAGAGGAGCTGACAAGTCTACTAAGTGCCAATGTTAGTTCATGCTCCAGGAAGCTAGTGAGAGATAGAGAGCAGGCAGAAGGAACATGTCCAGGAGCTTTTCCTGAAGGAAAAGACTCACCAGAGAGATTCCCTGAATCACAGTGCAGATTCATTCCTTCCCACATGATGGGCATAGGGAGTCTGCCTTACACACCATCATGACTATCGCTTATCACATGCCAGAAGGACACAGAAAGAGAACAGGCAGTTACACCAAGAACATACATAACAATGTAAGCTAGTTGAAGGAGAGAAATAAAATGATTAGGAAATACTTAGTAAATTTCAAAACAGATAAGAAAAACATATAAGGTAGGCAAGACAAATGGGATACGAAAACAAGATGATAAATTATAATTTCTGAATTATAACATAAGTTGGCTGAATATTTCAACAATGATTTAACAGTCCAGGAGTGTGCATTGTGCACACACCTCAAACAAGAGGTCCAGAGTGAAAGAGTACAGAAGGCTAAAGCTAGTAATTCCAAGCCTACCTCAAGTCCTCAGGATAAAGCCTTTCAAGTGAAAGTATTATCAGTTTGGGGGGGCGGGGTTTCTATTTAAATTTTAAAAATCCAGTTAACTAGCAAAGGACAGTTGGGTTTTTCTACTTTAAATGTTTTAGGGAAGCTCATTATATAAGTTATATGTTATTATACATTTTTTCTTGCTGCACAATTACCTTTAGTTTCAGAGAGTATGAATATATTTAAAACTTTTGAAATGTATTGCACACATATCATACACAAATGCACATGCAATTGTATCATAAAAGCAACATGACTTACATTTTCACTCTCTTGCTCATACTCTACTGTGAGCTCAATGTCTTCCAAATTCATGCATTGAAACTTAACCCCTGATGAGGTAGTCTTAAAAGGTCAGGCTTTGGGAGACTCTAGGTGTTGAGAGTGGAGCCTCATGATTAGGATTAGCGTCCTAATAAAAGAGGTCCCAGAGAGCTGCCTTGCCCTTTTGCCATGTGATGGCAGATGACTGCAGCTATGAAGGAAGCAGTCCCTCGCTAATGGTACATCTGCTGGCACCTTGGTTTTCCAGCCTCTAGGGCTGTGAGGAATTCATTTCTGTTTTTATAAGCTATTCAGTCTGTGGCATTTTGTGATAGCAGCCTGAACAGACTAAGATACACTTTACCTTTACTTAATGTGTCAACATTTTACAGCCTCATTACCCTTTCTTCTCTTCCCCTTTCGTCCACATAGCTCACCCTTCTCTGTTTCACACTCAGACATTTAAATTCAGATTCCTCCAATAAGTAAAAACAAGCATTCTTTCCCTTTCTGAGCCTAGCTTATTTCACTTAACATGATGCTCTCCAGTTTCATCTATTTTCCCACAAATGGCACCATTCTATCCTTCTTTATAGAGTAGAACTCTATGATGCATAAATTGCACATTTTCTTTATCTATCTGTTGATGGCCTTTTAGGCTGATTACAGAACTTAGCTGTTTTGAGTAGTGCCACAATAAACACAGATGCTGATTTAGGTTACCCAGGAGTGCTGTGGCTGGATCACGTGGTAGTTCTTTGTTGTAGCTGTACTAGTTTACATTCTCACCAAATATGCACAAGAGTTTCTTTCTCCTGTGTCCTCACCAGCATTTGTTGTCATTTGTTTTCTATGATGGCCATTCTGACTTGGGTAAGCTGGGACTTCAACTCAGTTTTAACTTATAGCTCTCTGATACAAGGATGATGTGCAATTTTTCATACATTTAATGGCTACTTGTAGTTCTTCCTTTGAAACCTGTAAATCTCTTTGTTCATTTATTGACTGACTGATATGAGTGGGTCTTTTGATAAAACTGTGTGGCTGCCCTCCGAAAGACCCAACAAGCAGCTGAAAGAGTCAGATGCAGATATTTACATCCAACCAATGGACAGAAGCTGCTGACTCCTGAGGTTGAATTAGGGAAAAGCTGGAAGAAGCTGAGGAGGAGGGCGACCCTGTAGGAGGAACAGTAGTCTCAATTAACCTGGACCACTGAGATCTCTCAGACACTGGACCACCAACCAGGCAGAATACATCAGCTGATATGAGACCCCTAACACATATACAACAGAGGACTGCTAGGTCTGGGTACAGTCTGAGAAGAAGCACCTAACCCTCAAGAGGCTGGAGGCCCCAGGGAGTGAGGAGGTTTAGTGGAGTGGGGAATGGGAAGATGGGAGGATGGGGGAGGGCACGTCCTCGTGAAGATGGGGAGGAGTGGTATGGGATGTGGAACAGTCAGAGGGTGGACTGGGAGGGGTATAAAATCTGGAGTGTTAAAAAAAAAAAAAGATTGGGTTGGAGAAATGGCTCAGCAGTTAAAAGCATTGACTGCTTTTCCGAAGGTCCTGAGTTCAAATCCCAGCAATCACATGGTGGCTCACAACCGTCCACAAAGAGATCTGATGCCCTCTTCTGGTGCATCTGAAGATAGCTACAGTGTACTTAGATATAATAATAAATAAATCTTTAGGTCAAAGCAAGGGGGGAGCAACCGGAGGGAGTGACACCGACTGGAGAGAGCAGAGGTCCTGAATTCAAATGCCCAGCAACCACATGATGGCTCACAACCCTCACTTCAGCTACAGTGTAGTCATATACATAAAATAAATAAATAAATAAATAAATCATGAAAAAACGATTAAACAAAATTTAAAAAAGAGAAAACAATAAAAAAGGTGTGATTTTTCTGTATTATATTACACTTGTGTCTTCTCTTACTTCAGAACTTACCATACTATAATATAGAGGTTTATCAGTACTATATCTTTCTAAAGATTTTGGCTAATTTTGTATCTCTTAGCAATGCAGTAATATGTTATAAAACTTACTGTACATGTAATATAAATGAATGTACTTATTCTTCTGCAACTTGCCCTTTTTTCCAAGTTTCTTATAATCAATATGTATATTTAAATGTTTATTTTAATTTCTAAGTGTTAGTTCATTCGTGATATTTATATGCTATTTCATTCAACTTAGTGATCTATTCTTGATAGCTGTTCAAATTATCTTGAACTATTTTAGATAACAATGTTATTAATATTTCCCCACATATACACTTATGAAACTGTCATCTTGAGGTTTATAAATGGAAATAGTGGTCACAGAATAGCATATCTATATAGGCTATTGCTAAATACTCTTCTACATAGGGACAACAGTCCCTGTCCACGATCCCATGACAGTTTATTTCTTCACATCATTAGCAATCTTTAGTGTTGTAAGAGGCTTACGTTTTTCTCAGGACGATTAGCATAGAATGATTTGCCTCCAATATAAAATCACATTTTCTTGACTACTTGTTTTAATCATCTTTTCACTTTAAATATTTGTCATTTTGCTTTCTTCCTTGATTAATTGCCTTTTATTCCATGTTTAATGTTCAACAATAGACTTAAAATTATTGTGCATTTGTTCATTTAATTAGCAGTATTCATCACATGTTTTCTATATGTTATTATACTGGATGCTGAAAATATAACTGAATGTTTTCCTTTAGACAAATTTAGCTTGATAACTATCAATGTACATTCAGATATCTATAGTGGCTCCAGATATTGAAGGAGCTTTCAAGGAATAATGCCATTTCAGACTGATGATACTGATTTACATCATTGGGATGAAAAGCAGGAGAGTCAGAAAGATGTGTTCTAACTAATCTCAAAAGCACATATTTACATGGTGATCTATCAATGGTGGCCAACTCAACAGAACCTGAGAGTGGCCTCTGAGACCTGAGGAAGGCCCTCACATGGAAGGCAGCAAGAAAAGAGGTGCTTTGGTCTAACAAGGTCAAAGACCAATATTACACCAACAAGAGGATGACCTAGCAAGCACATTCTTCTCCAGCTCTCCTGAGAAGAGTTTAACTGTGGGAGACATCTTTATTTCAGCCTCTGAGTTGGGAAACCCTGCATGCTGTAACAAACTTCTGTGCTAAAGAACTCTGAGATAATGAATGTAAGTTGTTTCAAGCTTTTCAACTTGTAATAATTTGTTATATAGATATAAAAAATAATATAATACAAAAGTATGATGATGAACATGCATATACTGTTATTTCCATAAAAATAAACTAACAATTATTTAATTTGAAATATTTTTAATAAGATAAAAGGGTGACATTGTTTTTCCAAATTACTTGAATCCAGAATGACTATGATGAAGAAAACATAAGGCCACAGAGAAACAGAATCTTTATGCACTGTGGGAATTAATGTAAATTGATATAGCCACTAAAGAGATCAGTGTGAAGTTCTTCAAAGGCATAATCCATCTATGCAACTCCTTAGTATGCATATGTGTGTGTGTGCATGTGTGTATTTATTATGAGAAATAAGTCAGTATATAACACAGGATTACAGCTCTATTCCCAATAACCAAGTTAGCCTATGTGCCAACCAACAAATGAATGAACATAGAAAATGTAGTACATATACACAATGGAGTTTTATAAAGCCATAAAGAAGAACAAAATTATGTGTGTGGCAAGTAAATTAATAGAACATAACATCATTATGTTAAGTGAAGTAAGTCAAACTTAGAAAAACATCACACATTTTCTCTCATAAGCAGAATGCAGACTTTTTTGAAGACCCAAAAGTACAGGAGGGAATATTTGAGAAAAGAAAGAGGATGATCAGTGGGAACAGGTAAAATCAAGAGACGATAATGGGTATGTGAATATATATATATATATACAATATATATATATATATATATGTATATACATATACAAATATATATATACATGTATATATACAATATATATATACAAACAAGACTATATATATATATACACAATATATATATAGTGTATATATATTGTGTATATATATATATATACAAACATATACACACACATATATGCATGAAAATGTCATAACTAAACTCACAATTTTGTATAATTAATATGTATTAATAAATAGAAGAAAACAAAAGAAAATTCTGAGGTAAAATACTTAAATTGAGCAGAAACTAACTGAATTTCATATATTATAAGATTCTTATATTTAGAGATGAGAGATTTGTCTCTCAATATTAGCTCCTTTTCTTGAAAAAAAAATGCTATTCTGAGACTACAGTTTTCTGGTCCCATGTGAATAGATGTGGCCATTTGTCAAGTTTTCATCTACGTTTTGAGTGATGCCTTCCCTGGACTTATTTTTTCTTCTGATGTTAGGAAGTTGGGTGACATCATCACATTTGACCTACAAATGTAGCTCATAGGATATGACAGTGAGAGAAGAATGTGTCCCTGAATAAGTGGATGACAGCCATGTGTCTAATTGCATAGTTTAGGAGTGTTGCAAGAGTTAGACATTCATGTTATTTAACTCTTTGTATTTTTAGCTCTATTCATCAGAATATTATCCCTAACCTTAACTAAATCACTCCCCGAAACTGGAGTACCATATCCACAGACACTAAAATATAGAGCATTTGGTTGAGCAGAATTTAGGATTTAGTGGTGAGGCAGTGGATCTTGTGTTGTTTGAGGTGCCGAAGCAGTTGGCTTTTCCAGGCTGTGAAGCTCAAATTTCTGGATTCTCTATCCCCTTCCTTCTCTGCTTGCAAATTGGCATATTTTTGCCTTAGCTCATCTTTTTCTTATAATACCTTGCTAAAAGTAGCAGGAGCAGCCAACACATACTCGATGTTGCTCATAGTAATATGTGATAAGAAGTAGCAAATGATAAGACTGTCTTAAAATCATTCCCTAAAGCCTAATGAAGTTAATTCTTTGAAAAAGATCAAATTAAACATGTTTTCTTCCAAACTTAAGGTATAGATTTAGAGAACCTCAAAGTAGTCACCATTAAAATAAGAAAAAAGGAGGCTGAGATGTTGACAAAAGACAATCATAGAAAGTGGCAAACCAAAAGTTTCCTGTCATTACAACATAATAGTCAGCAAGAATATATAGCATACACCTACTAAGGCACTTTGGGAATTATATTGTAAGGAAACTTGTGAGTAAAGCTATTAAAATATTCCACTTCCTTATTCTCAGTTTATGTGGCCTAAGTTTTATTGAAAATTATATATGACCACATAAGAGTATGAACAAGGAACAAACTAAAAAAAAAATACATGAATAAAAGGGGAATTTTTTTCTAAGGTACTAGACCAGGATGCAACCAGGGCAACCCTATCTATTACCAGATCAATGGACTCTTGATAATCTTACCCAGTATGACTTTGAGAATATGTGGTGGATATATAACTATTTTATATCTTCCCATCCTTCATTTATGAAAAATATTTTTTATCATTGTCAAATAATGGTCAAGCTTTACTATATTGTTCTGGAAGCAGTGCTGAGTTTCTTTATTTTCACTTTTATTTTTTTATTATTTTCTAAGTTTTTCATTTACATTCCAAATGATTTCCCCTTTCCCCTTTCCTCCCTCCCCAAAAGTCCCATAAGTCCCCTTCCCTCCCTCTGTTCCCCATTCAACCCCCTCTCGCTTCTCTGACCTGGTATTCCCCTACATCCAGTCTTTCCAGGACCAGGAGTCTCTCCTTCCATCTTCTTGGAAATCTATTGAAATGTGAATTGTGTCTTGGGTATTCCAAGATTCTGGCTTAATATCCCCTTATCAGTGACTGCATACCTTGTGTGTTCTTTTGTGATTGGGTTACCTAACTAAGGATGATATTTTCAAGTTCTGACCATTTGCCTAGGAATTTCGTGAATTCATTGTTTTTAATTGCAGAGTAGTATTCCATTGTGTAAATATACCACATCTTCTGAATCCATTCCTCCATTGAGGGACATCTGGGTTCTTTCCAGCTTCTGGCTATTATAAATAAGGCTGCTATGAACATAGTGGAGCATGTGTCCTTATTGCATGCAGGTAAAGCCTCTGGGTATATGCCCAGGAGTGGTATAGCCAGATATTCTGGGAGTGTCATGCCCAGTTTTCTGAGGAACCACCAGACTGCTTTCCAGAGTGGTTGTACCACCTTGCAATCCCACCAGCAGTGGAGGAGTGTTCCTTTTTCTCCACATCCTCTCCAATAACTGCTGTCTCCTGTGTTTTTGATCTTAGCCATTCTGACTGGTGTGAGATGGAATCTCAGGGTTGTTTTGACTTGCATTTGCCTAATGACTAAGGATGTTGAACATTTCTTTAAGTACTTCTCAGCCATTAGATATTCTTCAGGTGAGAACTCTTTGTTTAGGTCTGTACCCAATTTCTTAATAGGGTTATTTGGCTCTCTGGAGTCTAACTTCTTGAGTTCTTTGTATATATTGAATATTAGCCCGCTGTCGGATGTAGGGTTGGTAAAGATCATTTCCCAGTTTGTTGGTTGCCGCTTTGTCCTTTTGACAGTGTCCTTTGCCTTACCGAAACTTTGTAATTTTATGAGGTCCCATTTGTCAATTCTTAGAAAACAAGCTATTGGAGCTCTGTTCAGGAAATTCTCCCCTGTGCCTTTATGTCCAAGGTTCTTCCCTAGTTTCCTTTCTATTAGTTTCAGTGTGTCTGGTTTTATGTGGAGGTCCTTGATCCACTTGGAATTGAGCCTAGTGCAAGGAGATAAGAATGGGTCAATTTGCATTCTTCTGCATGTTGACCTCCAGTTGAGCCAGCACCATTTGTTGAAAAGGCTATCTTTTTTCCACTGGATGGTTTTAGCATCTTTGTCAAAGATCAAGTGACCATAGGAGTGTGGATTCATTTCTGGGTCTTCAATTCTGTTCCATTGATCTACATGCCTGTCACTGTACCAATACCATGCGGTTTTTAACACTATTGCTCTGTAGTACAGCTTGAGGTCCGGGATACTGATTCCCCCAGAGGTTCTTTTACTCTTGAGAATAGTTTTAGCTATTCTGGGTTTTCTGTTATTCCAGATGAATTTTTGAATTGCTCTTTCTAACTCTATGAAGAATTGAGTTGGGATTTTGATGGGGATTGCGTTGAATCTGTATATTGCTTTTGACAAGATGGTCATTTTTACTATATTAATCCTGCCAATCCATGAGCATGGAAGATTTTTCCATCTTCAATTTCTTTCTTCAGAGACTTGAAGTTCTTGTCATACAGATCTTTCACTTGTTTGGTTAGAGTCACACCAAGATACTTTATATGGTTTGTGGCTATCATGAAGGGTATCATTTCTCTTACTTCTTTCTCAGCCTTCTTATCCTTTGAGTATAGGAAGGCTATTGATTTGCTTGAGTTGATTTTATATCCAGCCACTTTGCTGAAGTTGTTTATCAGCTAGCTGTAGGAGTTCTCTGGTGGCGTTCTTCGGGTCGCTTAAGTATACTATCATATCTTCTGCAAATAGTGATAGTTTGACTTCTTCCTTTCCAATTTGTATCCCTTTGACCTCCTTTTGTTGTCTAATTGCTCTAGCTAGAACTTCAAGTACTATATTGAAAAGATATGGAGAGAGAGGGCAGCCTTGTCTAGTCCCTGATTTCAGTGGGATTGCTTCAAGTTTCTCTCCATTTAGATTGATGTTAGCTACCGGTTTGCTGTAAATTGCTTCTACTATGTTTAGATATGGGCCTCGTATTCCTGATCTTTCCAAGACCTTTAGCATGAAAGGATGCTGAATTTTGTCAAATGCTTTCTCAGCATCTAATGAGATGACCATGTGGTTTTTGTCTTTGAGATGGTTTATATAGTGGATTACATTGATGGACTTTCTTATATTGAACCATCCCTGCATCCCTGGGATGAAGCCTACTTGATTGTGGTGAATGATCATTTTGATGTGTTCGTGGATTCGGTTGGCAAGAATTTTATTGAGTATTTTTGCATCAATATTCAGAAGAAAAATTGGCCTAAAATTCTCTTTCTTTGTCGGATCTTTGTGTGATTTTGGTATTAGCGTAATTGTGGCTTCATAGAACGAGTTGGGCAGTGTACCTTCTGTTTCTATTTTGTGGAATAGTTTGAAGAGTATTGGTGTTAGGTCTTCTTTGAAGGTCTGATAGACTTCTGCACTAAAACCATCAGGACCTGTGCTTTTTTTGGTTGGAAGACTTCCAATGACCACTTCTATTTCTTCAGGGGTTATAGGATGGTTTAAATGGTCTATTTGATCCTGATTTAATTTTGGTATTTGGTATCTTTCTAGGAAATTGTCCATTTCCTCCAGATTTTCTAGTTGTTTTGAGTACAGGCTTTTGTAATAGGATCTGATGATTTTTTGAATTTCCTCAGTTTCTGTTGTTATTGCTCCCTTTTCGTTTCTGATTTTATTAATTTGGATACTGTCTCTGTGCCCTCTGGCTAGTCTGGCTAAGGGCTTATCTATCTTGTTGATTTTCTCAAAGAACCAACTCCTAATTGTGTTGATTCTTTGTATGGTTTTATTTGTTTCTACTTGCTTGATTTCAGCCCTGAATTTGATGATTTCCTGCCTTCTACTCCTCTTGAGTGTATTTGCTTCTTTCTGTTCCAGGGCTTTTAGGTGTGCCATTAAGCTGCTAGTGTCTGCTCTCTCCTGTTTCTTTTTGGAGGCACTCAGGGCTATGAATTTTCCTCTTAGCACTGCTTTCATTGTGTCCCATAAATTAGTGTATGTTGTGCCTTCATTTTCATTAAATTTTAAAAAGTCTTTGATTTCTTTCTTTATTTCCTCCTTGATCAAGGTATCATTGAGTAGAGCATTGTTCAGCTTCCACGTGTATGTGTGCTTTCTGTTGTTTTTGTTGTTATTGAAGACCACCCTTATTCCATAGTGGTCTGATAGGAGGCATGGGATTAGTTCAATCTTCTTATATCTGTTGAGGTCTGTTTTGTGACCAATTATATGGTCGATTTTGGAGAATGTACCATGAGGTGCTGAGAAGAAGGTATATTCTTTTGCTCTAGGATGAAATGTTCTATATATATCTGTTAGTTCCATTTGGTCCAAGGCTTCAATTAGATTCACTGTGTTCCTGTTTAGTTTCTGCTTTCCTCAACGATCCATTTCAGAGAGCGGGGTGTTGAAGTCACCCACTATTATTGTGTGAGGTGTGATGTGTGCTTTGAGCTTTAGTAAAGTTTCTTTTACGAATGAGGGTGCCCTTGCATTTGGAGCATAGATATTCAGAATTGAGAGTTCTTCTTGGTGGATTTTTCCTTTGACCAGTATGTAGTGTCCTTCTGTGTATTTTTTGATGACTTTAGGTTGAAAGTCAATTTTATCTGATATTAGGATGGCTACCCCAGCTCGTTTCCTGGGACCATTTGCTTGTAAAATTGTTTTCCAGCCTTTTACTCTGAGGTAGTGTTTGTCTTGGACACTGAGGTGCGTTTCCTGCACGCAGCAAAATACATATCCAGTCTGTTAGTCTATGTCTTTTTATTGGGGAATTGAGACCATTGATATTAAGAGAGATTAAGGCAGAGTGATTATTGCGCCCTGCCATTCTTGACGCTATCTTTATGTTTGAGTGGTTATCTACTTTTGGGTTTGATGAAAGAAGGTTACTATCTCGTTTTTTCAAGGGTGTATTTTCTCTCCTTGTATTGGTGGTTTCCACCTATTGTCCTTTGCAGGACTGGGTTTGTGGAAAGATATTGTGAAAATTTGGTTTTTTCATGGAATATCTTGGTCTCTCCATCTATGGTGATTGAGAGTTTTGCTGGGTATAGTAGTCTAGGCTGGCATTTGTGTTCTCTTAGAGTCTGTATGAGATCTGCCCAGGATCTTCTGGCTTTCATAGTTTCTGGTGAGAAGTCTGATGTGATTTGGATAGGTCTTCCTTTATATGTTACTTGGCCTTTTTCGCTTACTGCTTTTAATATTCTTTCTTTGTTTAGTACATTTGGTTTTTTGATTATTATGTGACGGGAGGTATTTCTGTTCTGGTCCAGTCTGTTTGGAGTTCTGTAGGCTTCTTGTACGTTCATCGGCATCTCTCTCTTTAGGTTAGAGAAGTTTTCCTCCATAATTTTGTTGAAGATATTTACTGGCTCTTTAAGTTGCAAGTCTTCACTCTCATCTATACCTATAATCCTTAGGTTTGGTCTTCTCATTGTGTCCTGGATTTCCTGGATGTTTTGGGTTACACGTTTTTTGCATTTTGCATTTTCTTTGACTGTTGAGTCGATGCTTTCTATGGTATCTTCAGCACCTGAGATTCTTTCTTCCATCTCTTGTAGTTTATTGTTGATGTTTGCATCTATGACTCCTGATTTCTTCCCAAGGTTTTCTATCTCCAAAGTTGTCTCCCCTTGTGATTTCTTAGTTGTTTCTACTTCCTTTTTTTAGATCCTGGATGGATTTGCTCAGATCCTTCACTTGTTTATTTGTATTTTCCTGTATTTTTTAAGATATTTTTGCATTTCCTCTTTCAAGATTTCTGCCTGTTGACCCAAGTTCTCCTGTATTTCTCTAAGCGATTTTTGTGTTTCCTTTGTAAGGGCTTCTACCCGTTGATTCATGTTCTCCTGTATTTCTTTATGAGATTTGTTTGTGTCCTTCTTGAAATCCTCTAATAGCATCATGAAAAGTGATTGTAAATCCAGATCTTGCCTTTCCAGTGTGATGGGGTATCCAGGACTTGCTGCTGTTGGAGAGTTGGGTTTAGATGGCACCATATTTCTGTTAGTAACGTTCCTACGTTTGCCTTTTGCCATCTGGTTACCTCTGGTGTTAGTTGGTCCTGCTATCACTGGCTGTTGGTTGAACCTCCTGTGAGCCTGCAAGGCTATTTCTAACCGCCTCCCCCCATTACTGGGATTCCCCTGCACAGATTGCTGCGGGGCTGCCCTGCTCCCAAGTAACTTTGGAGCCCTGATGTGCCTTTCCCCAAGTGATGTTATATTGGGGAATCCCTGCACATCCGAAAGCTCAGTGTTGTCAATCCCCAGAGCAGAGGTTGACAAGGGGAGGCTGGTGTGCTCCCTCCCTGTGCAGGTGTGCTCTCTCCCAGTGTGGGTACCTCTGCAAGGCACATGTCCCACAGATGAGCTGGTGTGTAGGTGACCACAGAACTGCCCTGCTCTTGGGAGCAGGGAGCACACAAGCTGGCTGAGTCCCAAGTGATATTATGCTTGCTTGTCCCTATGCCTGGAGGTCCCAATTGCCCTGTTGCTGGAGCAAAGATGGCGGAGAGCACCGTGCACCCTCTTGGTGCAGATCGCTCTGCAGGGCAGATGGCCCACAGCAGAGCTGGCGCCCAGACGACCACAGAGCTGCCCCGCTCTTGGGCGTAGATGGAAGCCCAGCAGGCTGTGTCCCAAGCGATGTTATATTGGGGAGTCCCTGAGTACCTGGATGCTCAGTGCAGTCGATCCCCAGAGCAGAGGTCGCCAAGGGGAGGCTGGTGTGCTCCCTCCCTGTGCGGGTGTGCTTTCTCCCAGTGCGAGTCCCTCTGCAGGGCAGATGTTCCACAGCAGAGCTGGCGCGTAGGTGACCACAGAACTGCCCAGCTCTTGGGAGCAGGGAGCACACAAGCTGGCTGAGTCCCAAGGGATATTATGCTTGATTGTCCCTGCGCTTGGAGGTCCCCCAATGTTGAGTTTCATTTGGAACTGAATAGTGTGAACATTATATCCTCTAGATTTCTGTATCTAGGTGTAAATAAAATCTTAAATTATAGTCTATAGAGGAGGCTGAGTCCTTTTACTGTGAGTAATGAAAGTCTGCATAAAGAATTGGACAATCAGGCTTACTACTTATAGTAAAAGTTCTATTTTCTTCACCCTAGATGTTACCAGCAAACAACTGTATGTCCCATTGTCATAAGAGTACTGCCATGTGACTAACTTCATTCTGTTGAGTATAAACCTTATGTACATCATCTATACCATTGGTTTATAAGAAAATAGAGTGTACTTTGTATTTCTTCATTTCATTTCCCGTGGAAAATAGATGTAGTGGGAGTCTACTTTTGATAATTCAGATGGAAAATTTTGAATTCATGTTATTTGGAGATTATTGAGTTTCTTGGTTTAGATTTATGCTTTCTTTTAAAGAGGATTTCAACATTGTATCCTTATATGTTTTCTGCCCTTTGGCTCCCTCATCTGGGGGACTTCCATTGTGTGTATGTTATCAGTGATATTCACTTTTAGTCTGGTTTTTTTTTTCTGATTTCAGACTTGTAATTTCTTTTAGTCTATCAGTACATTGTCTGTTTTGTTTTTTTGTGGGGTTTTTTTTTGGTGTGTGTGTGTGTGTGTGTGTGTGTGTTTTCCTCTCTTCACTGTTCTGAATGCACTTGTGAGCCCTCATAGTTCCTGTACTCTGAAATTCAAGAATTACTATTTGGTTCTTTATGGAAGAGAGAGAGAGAAAGGAAGAAAGTCTGTTCTTGAGAGTATCTTTTTGTTAATTCTTTACTACATGTACTGGCTGGTTTTGTGTGGCAACTTGACACAGGCTGGAGTTATCACAGAGAAAGGAGTTTCAGTTGGGGAAGTGCCTCCATGAGATCCAGCTGTGTGACATTTTCTCAATTAGTGATCAAGGGGGGAGGGTCTCTTGTGGGTGGTACCATCTCTGGGCTGGTATTCTTGGGTTCTATAAGAGAGCAGGCTGAGCAAACCAGGGGAAACAAGCCAGTAGAAACATCCCTCCATGGTCTCTGCATCAGCTCCTGCTTCCTGATCTGCTTGAGTTCCAGTCCTGAATTCCTTTAGTGATGAACAGCAGTGTGGAAGTGTAAGCTCAATAAACTCTTTCCTTCCCAACTTGCTTCTTGGTCATGATGCTTGTGCAAGAATAGAAACCCTGACTAAGACAAATTGGTACCAGGAGTGGGGTATTCCTGTGACAACCTGACCGTGTTTGGGGGAGGACTGTGGAAGGACTTTGGAACTTTGGACTAGACAATCCATTCGGTGTTAAGAGCTCTGTGGGATGTTGTGTAGGAGTTTGGAAGATAATGTTGAGAACAGCATAGTAGATGGAGGCCTGGCTTATGAAATTTCAGAGGGAAGATTAAAGACTCTTATCGGGGCCATGTTTTGATTGTGAAGATTCTGTGGTTTTGGTTAGATGGGGCTGAAGAATCAGCTGTGATTAACAAGATACCAGGACCACTAAAGCAAACCTTTGTATTACTGGGACTATTGATGTTGGTTGGCTGTAGCTAAGAAATTAGTGGTGATTAAGAAGAGACCAGCATCACTGAGGTGAAATCTTCTAGGAAGTGTTTTCTGAGAGCACAGAGGCTGTGTTCCAGAGATAGCCACGGTTGTATTTTGTGCTGTGGCTGAACTTGGTACTGTGTAAGAGTCACCTAGGTGGTACTGGTTTTGAAGGCATGAAGGGATCATGAGGAGCAGCTGAGGCACTCTGAGAGGCTGTGGAAGGCCATTGGTGAAGGTGGAACCTCAGTTGCAATTGATGGCCCAGGACTGAAGGGGAGGGGTCATGCATAGGAGCTGAGGCTCTGCACCATGAAAAGAGCCTATGAGAGGCTATTGGTGAAACCTAGTTACAGCGGAAGACAGCAGTGTTTTGGAGGTGCCAGTGCCATGAGATGATCACCAAGAACAGCAGCAGCAGTGGAGTACAGGCAGCTGGAGCCTAGAAGACAAGCTGTGCGCTTCAAAGGGCAGAGCTGGAGAAGTGATCCAAGCCCTTGGAGGAGTCCAGAAGATTGTGAGTTGGATCCCAGACATTGAACCATTGGAGATTGAGTTTTGCTTTTGATTGTGACAGTGCCCTGATATTTTTTCCCTCTTGAAGGAAGAAGGTATTTTAGTGGAGTCGACAGTTAAGAGACTGAATTTTTTAAAAGACTGTGAATTTTAAAAGATATTGGACATTTTAAAGGGATTGAACTTTTAATATGTAAAGACTGTGGGACTTTTAAAGTTATTTAGATCTTGGGGATGAATAAGAAAGTAAGGGTTGAGGCTTAATAGTGAAGTGTTTGTGTGTCAAGTTGACAAGTGATCAATTGTACAGGCTGGAGTTATCACAGAGAAAGGAGTTTCAGTTGGGGAAGTGCCTCCATGAGATCCAGCTGTGAGGCATTTTTTCAACTAGTGATCAAGGGGAGAGGGTCCCTTGTGGATGGTACCATCTCTGGGCTGGTATTCTTGGGTTCTATAAGAGAGTGGGCTGAGCAAGCCAGGGGAAACAAGCCAGTAAGAAATATCCCTCCATGGCCTCTGCATCAGCTCCTGCTTCCTGACCTGCTTGAGTTCCAGTCCTGACTTCCTTTAGTGATGAACAGCAGTGTGGAAGTGTAAACTCAATAAACCCTTTCCTCCCCAACTTGCTTCTTGGTCATGATGTTTGTGCAGGAATAGTAACCCTGACTAAGACAATGGAATCAATCTTTACATGACTTTCTTTAGTTCTTTGAACATATTTCCAAGAAGTTGCTTTACAATCTTTGTATCTTAGTTTCTTTGTCTGTTGTCATGGCAAAACAACAAAGCAACTCAAGCAGGAAAGAGGTTATTTTAGCTCACAGTTCAGATACAATCCACATGACTTGAAGTCAAAGTACAAAGAACTAGAAATAGTTGGTCACATCACAGCCACAGTCAAGAAACCAAGTATGTAGGTGAATGTATTTTTACACTATAGCATGAGCCAGTGAAGATAAGGTATAGAAAGTTCTGATATAAAATAAGGTGTTTTGATGTCAGCTTGACAAGGGATAGAACTGTGGTGCTTAACAGAATCTAGAATTCAGAGGTAGGGTTAAGAGATGGGCTTCCAGGCATGCCTATGGTAGTTATCTTAATGGTCTTAACTGAAATGGGAAAATCCACTACTCTAGGTAGAAACATTCCCTAGGTAGCATTCTGGACTGTATAACTGGAACAAGAAATTTGAAGTGTGTGTGTGTGTGTGTGTGTGCTTTCATTTGCTTTCTGCCCCTTGGTTATAGGTTCAATGTGACCTCAATCTCCTGTAGCTTTGATTTTCCTGCTATGGTGGACTAAACCTTGATTTGTGATCCAGAATAAACCATTTCTCTCTGAAGTTGCTTTTGTCAGAGTAAATTGACATAGCAACAGGAAAAGAACTAAGATGCTTTGCTACATATATCTAGAGCATCTGAAGATACTCAGAATCAGTTACCATTAAATGCAGGGAGTAGACTTAGATTTTTCAAAATTTACTTTAATAAGGGTTCTTAAATGCTTTAACCTCCCTGATAGCCCACCACCCACCAGAGGTAGTAAAAAGGAAAGGTTAATAGGTCAAAAGGGAATGGGGACCTGTTTAGAAATAGTTCTAAATAGTTGTAGTAGGCAATTCTAATCTTCATTGTCAGGATATGAGCTGTTCAGTTCACATGAATCAGCAGTGGTAGATCGATCCACTCACAAACACCATCAGCAATGGCAGTTTGATCTAGAAGAAACCATGAGGCTCTTCAGGTTGGCTCAAATCCTCAGAAGCCACTGGAATATCACAAGACATTCTTTAGCGTGTTTATTTCTACAAAGTCATAACAAGTGATGATCAGCATTGTCAATGATGACCAGAGTCAACAAAACCCAATGAAGATCAGCAAAGAGTGGCAAGGCAAACCAATGCCAGGCAACAGTATCCCCAGTTCTATACACACATTTCCACTACTCCTAAACTGAAGTTCATTCCACGTTCAAGCATATATACTTTCCCAAATACCAAATGTATGGTTTATGGGTGCTGAAATGGTTCATTTATGAATTTGCCCACATTAAAGACACTCTTTAGAGCGAAGACTTGATTTAGTCATTTCTTGACTTTGACTGAAGATCCTACCTCTGACCTGTTCAAGACCATTTCTTTTACTTTATCTGTCCTTCTTGTACAGTTCTGATTTTTATTTCACTTACAATTTTCTTCAGCATGGAGAGCTATCTTGGAGGGATCCACAGTGACTCAGTCTTAAATGGCTCTCCTGCACTCATGACATCAGCCTCTGGCTCACCTGCAACCCCCACATCCAGGGCCAGTTCTACTTTGCTGTAAAGGTAAGGTACAGAGAGAACACTCTCCTGAGTGCTACAGTAGGTGAGGAACAGGAACAGCTCTCCTGCTTTCATGACACCAGGCCAGTTCTCCTACTTGCTGTAGATGGTGAAGGGCAATGAGGGTATCTCTTCCTTGTCCACACCATTGCACAGGAGAGGAGTGGTTAGAGCCAGTTCTCCCATGCTCATATCCTTGGGGTCAGCTCATCCACAACCATGTGTGGTGCTTGCTCTCCAAAGTACTGCAGCTGGCTAGGGGTGGGGTTCATCCTTCTGTTCTCATCCCCCAGGGTCAAGTGCTGCACAGCCTGACAAAAATCAACATGTCCTCCAGAGGCATGGCCATTGGTGGTTACAGACCTTGACTCCTGTGGAGCCATAGACACAGACATGGCCTCTGGTGGCATAACAGACCAAGATCTTACCACAGTCACAGGACTGGTGATTGTCTCAGGCTCCCCTTTTCCAGAATGTTAGGCTACTAATCATTCAGATGTTCATAGGCCATAATACTGAGTATAGACATAGCCTCTCTCCTCTCTGTCACCTACTGATGTACAAGTGACACAGAAGCCAAACCTGCAACACCTCTAAGGCTGGATGAGGCAACCTAGTAGGAAGTAAAGGGTCCTAAAAGCAGTTAAAAGAGTTAGAGACAGTACCTGCTCCCACTGTAAAAGTCCCAGAATACCAAGCTATACAATCATAACATGCATATAGAGGACCTAGGTCAAACCCATACAGCTTCCTGATTGCCAATTCTTTTTCTGTGAGCCTCTGTGAGCCCTGGTTAGTTGATTCTGCAGGCTGTGTTCTTCTGGTGTCCTTGACCCTTTCTGCTCCTATAATCCTTCCTCCCCTTCATGCTTGGAACTTTTGAGCTCCACTTAATGTTTGGCTGTGGGTTTATGCACCCCATGCTGGATGAAGTCTTTCTGATGATGATTGTGGTAGGCTCCAGTCTAAGAGCAGAGCAGAATATCATAAGAAATCATTTCACTGACTTTTTTTTGCCAGTTGTGTTTGGTTCTATCCTAGGTCTCTGGGCTATCCTGCCTCTGGTTCCTGGTCGTCCAGGCTGTGTCAGGCATGGGCTTCCTCTTCTGAGGTGGATCATTGGTTGACCACTCCTACAAGTTCCGTGTCACCTTTACCTCAGCACAACTTGCTGGCAGGACCAATTATAGGTAGAAAGTTTCATGGCTTGGATGGTGTACCAACCCAATATACTCTATTTTGGTGTGAAGTGAAGACATGTGTATGTGAAAAGTACTTTGGATACAATTGGCTATTTGGATTTTCTCTTTTAAGTATTTTTTCTGTTCCTATTCATTTGCCCATTTAAATTATTGTTCTAGCAGTTTTTTACAAATTCTTCACAGCATAGACATCATCAGTTCATTTAGTCTGTTTCAAGGAAAGTATTATTTCTCCAGTTGCTAAATTTATTTATATATTATTCCATTAAAACTAGCATTTTAGCATTATCTTTTGTTTATTTGTTTGTTTTTTGTTTTGTTTTGGTTTGTTTTGTTGGTCATTTTTTTCTAGGCAGGGTTTCTTTGTGTAGCCCTGGCTGCCATAGAACTCACTCTGTAGACCATGATGGCCTTGAATTTAGAGATCTCTCTGCCTCTGCCTCCAAAATGCTGGGGTTAAAGGCATGCACAATCACACTGGGTATTTAGCTTTATTTTAAACATAAAGCTTTTCCATGAATATCCATTGTATTAGCAACTCTCTGCCTCTAGGAGGTCCTAGAGATAGTTAAGCATCTTTAAGAAGGTTAAGTTTATTTGGCTCATGATTTCAGATAGCTTTGTTACTTGTGGATGTGTGAAGAAGCAGGTAAGAACATAAAGCTGAGGAAGTTGGTCAACTCAACAGCTGGCAGAGAGAAGTGAGACTGGAAAGGAAACACAGGATCCAGGGACCTGATGTACCTTTCAAGACATACCTCCACTCACCGAATTTCTTCTGACTGGATCCCACCTCTAAAAGATGCTGCCATATCTCAGTAGCCTGGCTTGGGGAGCAAGTCTTTAACACAGTCTTCTAGGGAAATTCCAAGTCCAAATTGGTTTTTTTGTACTGTTTTTTTTTTTTAACATTAAACATTTGTTTTTTCACCTGCTAGGACATTTGAATACCTATATCTCCACTGTGATGTGGCACCATATTGTCACAATGTAAGCTCAGTTTGATTTCTGAGTTATGTTCTTTAGTTGTACTACTTTTATTTTTCCTGATTTTAAGTGGGCAACTCAGAGACATTAGCACATTCGCATAGTTGTACAATTATCAATACCATCCATCCCCAGAATGTCTTCATCTTCCCACAATGAAACCCTTTACCCATTAAACATCACCTTCCTATGTCCATTCCCTCTAGATTTTGTTTTACTTTGTCTCTGAATTGAGCACTGGTATGAATGGTCATTTTTGTTGAACTCCCCCATGAGCAATACTGAGTAAGTGAAACTCTCAGGTCTGTATTCAAATCCCTGTCAATCTGCCTAATTTTGCATCCTCTTTTTATCTTTTTTTTTATGTTATCCTTCAATAAACCTATGCAGTCCTGAAGTGAGAGAACTACCTATTGCATGCAAAAGGTCCATGTGGATTATCAATAAAACACATTTTAATAGACAAAAGTCTATTGAAATATAAAGGAAATTTTTAATGGATATTATAAAAATGATACTTCCCACATAGAAGTGCATGAACCAATTAACTAATTTATATCGTGGAAGTTTTCTATATATTTTAATGCTACTTACATATTTATATGAATATTATGAATTCATTCATATACTTTTTATTTGTTCAGTGTGTGTTTGTGTGAGAGCACACATGCCACAGCACACAAGATTAGGGAATAACTTTCAGGCATCAATTTTCTTCTGCCATGTGAGTCCAAGGGACAGAGCTCAGGTCAAGAATGGGCCACAAGCACCTTTACCAACTAAACTTACGTTGGATAATGCACTCTAGCATTTTGGTAAACAAGGTGTAACAGTTATTGCATATTTAAAAAAATATGGAAACTGCCATTTACTGCTAGGCAATCTTGAGCAGGTTATTAAAGTCCTCCTGTGAGATGCACAGGATACAGAACATTTATCCTTCAGATTTTTTTTTTGAATGCAAACATGCCAGGACAGTGGCTAGCAAACACTAAGCCTCAAATTCTCAACCCTTACTGTGTCTTAAGTGGAGTTTTGTGAGGTTTGCAATAGATCTGCTCTTTTGTGTCTGGACTGGAGTTGTTTGTTTTTTTTTTTTTTAATTAATGCTGCTTCTTTAAGGTGAGGAAAGAGTGAGTCAGATGGGAGTGGCTGATCAAGGGACCCTTCCAGGAAGAGCCTTACAATGAGGAAAAGCTTATGTCTTGCCCGAGAATGCCAAAACAGCACAGTGCTTCTCCTCATCTAACAGCTCAAAAGGGACAAACCATCCCCCAGGCTTTGTGCACATTGATATTTGAGCAGATAAGTAATTATACTTAAATATAGTCTACATTGATATCTGTCTTAACAATTATATCAACTGTTGTGCAAAATGGTAACATATTTCTTAACTAGTTTATTCCAATATAAAGATGAGCTCTAGTCAGGAAGCTCGAGCATCCATAGAGTAAGTATGGTGTCTTCCAGAGTCTCATTTACCAAGAACAGTGTAGGAAGGCGGAACAGCGTTTACTAAAGCAAATAAAAGGAGATCATAGGATATAAGCATCAAGTCTACATGCTATAAGGAGAATATGAGGTTTTGACAGACTGTGTGCATCACTATACATATTTAATGTTCTACATGCAATGATCTTTACAGTGATACTTGTGGATTTGTAATGATCCTTACAGTGATACTGTGGCTTTAATTATTCTGAGGAAAAACTCTGTTTTTAATTCCAGCTTCTTTTTTTGTTATAAGGTCAAATTTTTAATGTATTTTATAATAGAACAATCATTTTTCTTTTAAGTGGAATATCTTAATAGAAAACTAAGGAAAAAGAAAGCTGCTTAGAGATCTTTTGGATCACCAACAGAATCCTCTATGATATATTTACATTCTGAAGTTATTATATATTATTGTCCAATCTATTTTTAAATAGTATGATGTAAAAATAATGAACCACATTTCCTATTGGATCATAACTATATCTTGTATATGTTCTCTGAGAGACTGTAAAAATGCTATCAAAATAAGAGGAATTGTCTTAATTCCTCTAAACCTATAAATCTATACCTATTGCTGCCTTGGTACGTTCATTGTGTCCTACAGGGGGCACTAGATAGCAATAGTGAGTGGATGTGGTGTACAGGTGTGAAGGACAGGTGTGCAGAATAATACAAAGGGCAGCATTCCAAGTGCATTGGCAATAACAATCTGTCAGAGTGGACGCAAACAAATGCAGGCATCCTTGGGATGTGAATCCTACTTTACTTGGGATCCTTTAGAGTCTTTTCTTTTTAAAGGGAGACCTATGCCAACAAGTGAATGCTAGCAGGAGCCTGATATCACTGTCTGAGAGGCTCTACCCATACCCAATAAATACAGAGGTGGATGCTCTCAGCCAACCATTAGACTGAGCACAAGGTCCCCAATGGAGGAGCTAGAAAAAGGACCCAAGGAGTTGAAGGAGCTTGCAGCACCATAGGAGGAACAATAATATGTACCAACCGGTACCCACATTGCTCCCAGGGGCTAAACCACCAACCAAAGAGTACACATGGAGGGACCCATGGCTCCAGCCACATATATAGCAGAGGATGGCCTTGTCGGACATCAATGAGAGTGAAGCCCTTAGTCCTATAAAGGCTCGATTCCCCAGTGTAGGGGAATGCCAGGACAGGGAAGCAGGAGTGGGTAGGTTAGTGAGCAGGAGGAGGAGGGATGGGATAGAGGGTTTTCGGAGGGGAAATGAGGAAAGGGGATAACATTTGAAATGTAAATAAAGAAAATATCTGATTAAAAAAAAGATACAGAGATAGTATATGTTCATTTTCCAGGGTGCAGAGTTCACTCTCCTATACAAAGAAACAGACAAAGTCAGAGTTACATATAGTCTGAGCAGCTGTGTAGTAAGCACAGATCCTTTGTAGTACTAACCTGCATGGGGAACCTTAGGCTGCATGGCGTATAGGGACATATGGGGCAGATTCAGTCATGCCATCAGAGACCAGTGAACATGTGCCATTTGCGCAAGGCCAGGATCCAGCCTAGACCTACAAGACTTGAGCTTATCCAGGTTGGTGCATGGTCAACTACTACCTCCATGGTAGCCGAGGTATATACTATTCCAAAATATCAGATCTAGTCCTGGAGAGAATTCATAATTCAGTCCTTTATTAACTGTGACTCTCAATGTCTTTTTTTTTCTTTTGAGACAGGGTCTGACTATGTAGACCCAGCTTGCTGGAACTCACTATGTAGACCAGACTGGCCTTGAAATCACAGCAATCCTCCTGCTTCTGCCTCCCAAATACTTGGATTAAAAGTATGTACCACCATACCTGACAGATCTACATGTTTCCTATCTTGTTATAAAGGATCATCTCAACTTCTGTCTATCTCAATCTCTAGCTCATTTTCTGTCTGTTTACATACACACACTGACACACACACACACACACACACACACACACACAACGTTTATTCAGTATCTTAGAAATATAATTTGTTGTTAGGCCTGCAATATGTTCTTCTATGTACTTTAACTTCAGTTTTGGCCTCATTGCATAAGTTGAGACAAAAACTATAGTCTTTAGCCAAATGTCTGACACTGACCTATACCCCCTAGTGAGATTATAATATTTTAAAGAGTCCCTTTTCGTTTTATTCTTGTTTTTTGTCAGCCCTTAAAATTCAGCATTTTCCTTTTCCAAATATTCTTGTAGGATGACAACCTCATACTTAAAGTAATACTTCTTACCATGTTATACTCTGTTAATCTTTCTATGATTCATTACACTTTCTACAAATCTCAATTCTTTGAGCCATACACTATCTAGTACCGGAGAAGCCAAAATCTTTGTTAGTGAACCAGGAACTTCAGAATCTAGCCTTTGGATCCTTTATCTCTTTTTTCACTCTCCATCCAACTATACTATTTTTCCACAAAAGTACTATTTTATATGTTTTAACATTAGTTATAGATATTATAGTCACTTTTGGTGTAGATTCCTATTCATTTTGACAAATGTGTAATGGTTACTTAACTGTAACAGTAATTAAGATTTTTTTTGCAAAGTCTCTTATCACCCTAAAAATTATTTGTGTGGGACTGGGAAAATGTCTTAGTTGGTAAAGTGCTTACCTTGTGAACACTTGGACCTGGATTTCTCAGCACTCATTAAAAAATATGTGTGACAGATGCACTTGTAATCCCAATGCTGCACAGGAAGAGAAGAAGGATTCTTGGGGTTTCCAGGCCAAAGAGAACTTGTCTCAGAGGGAGATGTACAGTTTTTCTCAGATAGTGCTCCATGTTGTCCTCCAGCCTACACACACACACATACTCACGCACACACTCACACACTCACACACACACTCGCACTCACATACTCACGTAGCCACACACTCATGCATATACACACACACACTCAAATACTCACTCTCATGTACACACACACATACACACACACTCTCTTTCATACACACACACACAATTATTCATGCTCTGTTTTTGTAGACAGCTCCTATTCCTATATCTAACTCCTGGTGAATCCTGCTGTGATTGTTAGTCTTATAAGGTTTCCTTTGATAGTATGTAATATATATATATATATATATATATATATATATGAGTTCCTGATACAGTCGTCACAGCCATGACTAGTGAAAGCAATGACAGCCATGAAGCCAGCCCAGTTGTCTGACAGTCGCAAAGCTGATCTGGATGCTGGCTTTTACCACTGTGCTGTCTTTCACATTGGGTTTTTGATCTCTACATGTTGCATTTGTGCGGGACTTTTTACATTATGATTAATTTATATCTTTTCCCCAGAAAGTTATTTCTGCACCAGATCAGTTTACAGGTTTCCTCCTATATGTGGTCTACAGGACACTGACCCTAGAAAATAAAAACTTAATACCAAAGGTAATTTGCCTACAACAACCTTTAATAATATGTGATATAAATTAATATAAAAATTATAAGATTTACTAATCATAAGGAAACTGGCTCACATTAGGTTACAGTGAGGTACTTTAACTAAAGAACAAAGAGAAAACAAATGAACAGAACAGACCAGCCTTCAGCCTGAGAGAGCTTTCTAAATTTTTAGCAAAGCTAACTCACAAGTTGTCCTTCAACTACTGTGCATTGTTCAAGGCTTGGGAACTTGTCTAGACTGACTCGGATATTTTTCTGATTTATGTTTTACTTTCCTGAAGAATATATTGTCATATGTAATAAATGCTTACATAATATAAAAGGATTTGAGATTGATAATATCTATTGTCTCTATTTTATAACACTTGTCCAAGGACAAAATAATATGATCTGTATTTCTTTTGAAATCATAAGTTTGCCTCTTTTGTAGAATCTGTATAAGTAAAGAACCATCTTGGTTGCTAGTTAGTCAGAGATGCAAGATTCTCCCAGCCATGGTCTCTGACTCACTCATTCATCGATCACTTCCCTCTAAGTGCTCCTTATCTCATCTGCTGAGACTTGTCTGACTGCTGGGCCTGCCCCAGCTATAAGCTATCATGGACTTAAGGTTTGTCCACACTATTACGTATATCCTCATGGATTGACCTCTTATATTTAAGAGAGAATGTGAGTTTCTCTAATTCCACATGTCCTCAAGACCTTGAACATTTTTTCTAGCATGCCTCAGTTCCCTATTGTTTCCTTGTTTTTTAAAGTTCAACTCCTATGTCGATATAGTGTGTCTATGCTAGACAGACATGGGCATTTCATTGCTATATTACTTGATACATTCTGAAAGGGCTTTGAGATTCAGAGAAAACTGAAAGTAAATTTACTTAACTAAAACATATGCAGGAGCCGCAACACGTTGGAAAACAATGTAATTGGGGAAGTTAGTGTAGGCTAGTTTCTTTATTAGAAATGTTAAACTACATGAGTTTTAAGAACTTATTATTTCATAATCACATTAATTTTCATAATAAACCCCTTATTTTTTACATAACATACCTCAATTATATATTTCAATCTAACCTGAGTCCAAAATTCCATGATTAGAATTTAGGAGCAATTTCTTTGCTTTTACTAAAATATAAACACTTAATAATTTAATCCTTGAGAAGATAATGTACCATTTCAATCTAACCTCATTCCAAAATTCCACAATTAGAATTTAAGAGCAGTTCCTTTGTTTCCTTAAAATAAAAGTACTTAATTTGAGAAGATAATGTATCTTCGCATTAACTTTATACTCAATACCATTTGTTGAAAGGTAATTAATATTTCTTGCCCCCAGTCCTTGCCCTTCACCCCACATACCTACCATATTACGTTCTAGATCTAAGCCTGGGACACGCTAAGCAATGCTTCTCTCTAACTGGAGTCAGGGGCCACCCCATAGTGACTTTGCCCTACCAATCAAGCTTTGTGCAAACTGTCTGACTGACCGATTTATCTCTCACGTTTCACATGCTATATGTTCCTATTATTTTTTGTAGATGAAAGAGTGTGTATTCACAGGTCTCTTTGTCAATTTTTAGTTTTTAGTTTTCATTTAAGCAGGAGAAATTTTTAGAACAATTTAAAATGACATCCTTATTTTTAAATTAAGTGACATGCATAAGTCTGCCACAATTAACATCCAAAATTCAGTGTGACCTTCATGGCAGCTGTTGATATTCTAATATTTCTGAGTAGTGCAGGAAAGGTGAAAGGGCATATCGCCTTTCAATGTGCATATGTAATTGCACTAAGTATTAATAGGAAGACATACTTGTGGATAACACTGGAATGCTTATCTATATTTATAATTAGGAACAGTTATGTGAATTTGATATAAATGTCTGTCATCGGTGGTGTTTGATTATCAATTTCCCTGGTACATTTTGTAAGAACTGTACGTGTATGGTAACCTTCTATATTTGGGATTTATGACAAGTAGTGGAGATGTGTCTAAAATGCTTCTAAATTCTTTCATGTATAACAGTTAATTATTTAGAAATTATAAGTATGAATGTATTTTTAAATTTTATTTTATCTTGTAAGAGCAGGTCTGGCAGAATTTCAAAATAAAATTTCATATATGAAACTCAACTCTAAACTGTTGGTTTTGTTTGGTTTTGCGTCAGATCTCCTGTAGTCTAAGCTCTCCTTAACTCACTGTTATGCCATCTCAGCCTCTCAGTTACTGAAACTACCAGTGTGTGTGGCAAGGTCTAGGAACTGCCTGCTCTTATGATCCTAAAAGAAACTCCCGAACTAAAGAGTGGTGTTTCTTACGATCAACTTCTGCATAGATTTCCCTTGTTTTCTGGCTTCCCTCATTTTCTGTTCTTTGCTTAGCTTTTGCTGTACTCACACCATGCCATTTGCTTTAGATGTGAGATACTCAAGAATGAAGTAAAATTAAATATAAGGAACTTTATGTGGAAATTTTAAGAGGCTCTTCTTTGTATGTTTCTTTTTAAATTTTATGTTTTGAAATTCATGGCTTATGGTCCCTTTTTCTTTAGTAGTGATTTTACACACAATCTCTCTCTCTCTCTCTCTCTCTCTCTCTCTCTCTCTCTCTCTCTCTCTCTCTCTCTCTCTCTCTCTCTCCTACATAGATAAAGACAATCTTCTCAGTCTACATAATGTTACTTATATGTATGTTTCTCATTATGTGAGGGGTAATAAACATCAAAACAATGAAATTACTGCTTTTATCACAAAAGTATGTAAGTGTGTCTGTGTGTGTGTGTGTGTATTCATATGTGCACACATACTAAACAAGGGCTCTTCCACTCCATCTCTAATGCATGAAATAAGCTAGTATTAATGGTTTAAGAACTTAGTACCCAAGTAGTTACACCCTTAATGAATAGGTTTTAATGAGAAGACTAATTTTCCTATGACTAGGTTGATTTTCAAATGAATTAGCTTAACTTCTTCATTTATATTCACTCTACAAAATGTTGACACAATTTGTTGGATTTTAGGAAGTTTTTTGCATTTCAGATGAAATAACTTCTTTTTTCCCTGTGAATGGGCACCAGGAAAGCAGGAAGCAGACCTGTTCTTTCTCTACAAATATTCCCTAGGTGTTTGTTGACAGGAGATATTTGTCGTGTTATTTAACAAGAGTGTTATACTTGCAAATCAGTTTGATAAAGGTATCAACAGAAAAATTGGCAAGCTAAATGAAGTGTTTATTATGTACATATAAAACAATGCAGTCTATCATTTTACAGAGAAAAAGGAATAAATGACCAATAATATGGATGGTGGTTGGCCTCTTTATGAATCAGATAATATGGGCAGAAACTCAAAGCACTTGGTTATCCTCAGTTCTATCAAGGAACTAGATGAAATGAGCCTTTTCATTCTCTACTCAGATAAGCATTGATTATTTCAATTCATTTAGAAAGTGGTTTGGAAAGATTTACACATCTAATGTAAAAGATACAGAATATTGATCCTACAGTTCCAGGAAATAACTGGGTATGGTAAGATGTATATTGATTACACCACAGAGGAACTGGAATGTTATATATCCATCAGTGAAAATTTTATGAACTAAACTATGGTCCCTGTATACAATGGAATCCCATGCGTCCATTTCAACATGCTAGATATGTATTTAATTTTAAAATTATAAATGATAGGTTGTTGTACGGAGAAGCAAGTTATAATGTGTTTGGGATGAATTTGTATATCACAGGTTGGATTTTGCATGATCAGGCTATGCATACACTCCGTGCTCCTCTTCAGCTCGCTCTCCTACTGTGGTAGGCCCACAGCATGACTGTGTTTTCAGAACTCTCTTGTAGAAACAGAAAGCCAACTGCCAAATTTACATATATAATATATTATATGTGTGTATGTATATATACATATGCAATTCCATTATGCATATTTTCTAAATCTAACGAAAGTAATCCAAATAAACGTGTATATGCATTTCCTTCTCAACCCTCCCCTTTTCCTGTCTACCAGCTCTCTGATCTTCCTTATTTCCCTACCACAGTTGTCCATCACAGTTCATCCTGCTTCTTTCATTATGTTATCTTTCATAACACACTAATAAGGGGTATGACACTTTTAATGTCACCTGAACACTCACTTAATGGACACCAAATATCCAATTTCATTTGGAGGATGTTCTTAATTTCACACCCATTTGCAATAATCAGTTATGCATGGGCACTCTCAGCTCCTTATGAAGGCTTTCCATTTCTAACTAACTGGTCCTATATATGTACCAAATGTATAGGATATAGCACAATATGTAGCTTTGTGCATGTAGCTATCCGGCTCTGTTTGGAAAAGGCTCCTTGGTGCCCTCTGGATATGTATGTATTTGAAGAGGGAGAAATATAAGACCAGAGAAGTAATGATACTTTCATTGCACAGGCAAGATGTGACTGTCCCCCAGCTGACTAACTTGTAGCAGAAATAAAATGGAATAGATACATTCTGAGGTTTAGATAAAAACAAATGAACAACATTCAGTAATGGATGAGACCTGAGGAGGTGTTACAGTGCTCATCAAAGATTACACAGTCTTTGACTTGTGCAAAAAAGAAAAATAACTATATTTTCATCTTCAAGTGGAAGACTGTCATCTCTGGAGGAATGGAAGGGAGTGAGCAGGAGTTGACAGCTTTTGTAGTCAAAGAGAATTATGGCTATTTATGTAAGAAGGAATTTAATGAAAGCTGAGAGATATCCAGAAAATGGTGGCTACTCTCATACAGAGTAGGAAAGAGAAACAGAAGTGAGTGTGAACAGACACAGGAGTCCCCGAATGTGACAGAGCCTCGGTTCCTTACTAATTCACTTAACTTACATTTGCTATTCAGCTGTTCACAGACATTTACATCCACAGACTGGGGAAATTTTATAACTCTTTAATACATCAGCATAGAATTACCTGCTTTTATTTCATGAAATATTTAAGAATAAAACAATCCATTATCTTCCTTAAAATATCAAAGGTCTCTTAAACACTTAATTTTACACTTAAATTTTGCACAAAATAAACTCTAAACTCAATGTAGAAATTTGTATAATTGGCAGAATTTTGCTTTTTCAATTAATGAGGAATTGCTGAAAATTAGTAAACACTAAAGTTCCACTTGAACAGAGGAGCTGGGAAGCTACTAAGGAAACTTCATCACCTTAGACAAACAGCCACAAATCACCAGTCAAGTGGAAGGCTTGAGCACCGAAGACCAGCAGCATTGCTGAGCCGTACCGTATGCTAACAGGCTTGGAAGGGCTTGGCAAATGGCTGCACTTCCAACGTCCTGGAGAGAATAATGATTTATGTTTAGTAAACAGGGCAAATGCCGGTTCTGCTTTTTTAAAATTTGTATTTTCTAATGATGTGCTGGGAAAGAATCTAGAATTTGCGCATTAGTTTTTTAATTATACAATTTATAATTTATGGTGCTCATTTTTGAAAATTAGCCTTTTGTGTGTGTTGTGGATGGGATTAAAAATATTTCACCCGTGTGTGGTTTTAAACAGCCATCAATGCACTGGCAATTATGTATAAGTTGAATGTAATAATTAAATTTCCCAAATCATCTCTTCTGCAACATTAGCTGACAGTTTTCCTTTATATTTTATTGTTTGTAGTTTTTTGTTAAGGAAATATTGAAAATGGAATGGTAGGTATTTTCTCACAGGAATTGAACATTTGCAGGAATTTTAAGAATTGTACCATTATTGACCTCAGTCTAAATTATATTATAAAGGAAACTAAAGAACATATAAATCATGCCAAAAATACTTAGGATGGGGAGGGCGCAGGGAATTGTAATTTGACCCAAAGCCTGTCACCTGTTAAAATTTATCCCGGGTCAGAAGTGACTGAAACCATCAGCGCCGAACAGGTGTTCAGGATCGTGTGTAAAGCGAATGGCCTCAGGATCGTCCCTGTTTGACACGTGTGTGCACTGCTGGAGCTGCCCCAGGATCGTGTGTAAAGCAAATGGCTTGAGGACTGTCGCTGTCTGATGCGTGTGTGCACTGCAGGAACCACCCCAGCATTAACTGATAACTATGCCGGCAATCTTGATAGAGATGCCAAGGACTGGCGGGCCTGAACTCTTTTCACCCCTTCTAATGTGCCTTTTAAAATAGGTTCAAGTGTACTGTGCAGTGGGAAACTCTGTGTGTACCCGATCCTTCAGCTAGGTTACTCCCAAATCTGTACACTGTCTTTTTAGAGTAGAATCCCTCTTTATAACATCCACGTTTCCTCTGGAGACTCGACCATTTATCTGTCTATTGAATTATCAAATAATAGAAAGCATTAAGTAATGACTTCTTATGCACCAGGATATGTAGGTCCAATCTCCTAAAATATTCTTTTCCTGAATTTAATTTATAAGTATCGATGTGTTCTTAAATACGTAAGAGCAACACTTACAATGCAAAAATGTTGAAAGAATTACTTTTTAACTTTGTTGATATTTTTGCTAAAAAAATTGTTGTTTTATATGCTAAAGAGTCAGAAGTGGAGTGATATTCACTTGTTGGTAGTGGGTAACAAGGAGAAAGAAAAGAATTGGTCCTTGCTGATGTCATATAGTTAGGAAAACATCATTTTTTTTTTTTTTTTTTTTTAATTTAATTTTATTTTATTTTTTTAATTTACATTCCAAATCACTTCCCCTTTCCCGTTTCCTCCCTCCCCGAAAGTCCCATAAGCCCCCTTCCCTCCCTCTTTTCTCCGTTCAACCCCCTCTCATTACTCTGTCCTGGCGTTCCCCTACATCCAGTCTTTCCAGGACCAGGGGTCTCTCCTTCCATCTTTTTAGAAATCTATTGATATGCTGATTGTGTCTAGGGTATTCTGAGATTCTGGGTCAATATCCCCTTATCAGTGACTTCATACCATGTGTGATCTTTTGTGATTGGGTTACCTCACTAAGGATGATATTTTCAAGTTCTGACCATTTGCCTAGGAATTTCGTGAATTCATTGTTTTTAATTGCAGAGTAGTATTCCATTGTGTAAATATACCACATCTTCTGAATCCATTCCTCCGTTGAGGGACATCTGGGTTCTTTCCAGCTTCTGGCTATTATAAATAAGGCTGCTATGAATATAGTGGAGCATGTGTCCTTATTGCATGCAGGTAAAGCCTCTGGGTATATGCCCAGGAGTGGTATAGCCGGATCCTCCGGAAGTGTCATGCCCAGTTTTCTGAGGAGCCGCCAGACTGCTTTCCAGAGTGGTTGTACCAGCCTGCAATTCCACCAGCAGTGGAGGAGTGTTCCTCTTTCTCCACATCCTCGCCAACAACTGCTGTCTCCTGTGTTTTTGATCTTAGCCATCCTGACTGGTGTGAGATGGAATCTCAGGGTTGTTTTGATTTGCATTTCCCTAATGACTAAGGATGATGAACATCTCTTTAGGTGCTTCTCAGCCATTAGATATTCTTCAGGTGAGAACTCTTTGTGGAGCTCTGTACCCCATTTTTTAATAGGGTTACTTGCCTCTCTGGAGTTTAACTTCTTGAGTTCTTTGTATATCTTGGATATTAGCCCTCTGTCGGATGTAAGGTTGGTAAAGATCATTTCCCAGTTAGTTGGTTGCCGCTTTGTCTTTTTGACGGTGTCTTTTGCCTTGCAAAAACTTTGTAATTTAATGAGGTCCCATTTGTCTATTCTTGATCTTAGAGTATAAGCTATTGGAGTTCTGTTCAGGAAATTCTCCCCTGTGCCCATATGTTCAAGGTTCTTCCCTAGTTTCCCTTCTATTAGTTTCAGTGTGTCTGGTTTTATGTGGAGATCTTTGATCCACTTAGAATTGAGCTTAGTGCAAGGAGATAAGGATGGGTCAATTTGCATTCTTCTGCATGTTGACCTCCAGCTGAGCCAGCACCATTTGTTGAAAAGGCTATCTTTTTTCCACTGGATGGTTTTAGCTCCTTTGTCAAAGATCAAGTGACCATAGGAGTGTGGATTCATTTCTGGGTCTTCAATTCTGTTCCATTGATCTACATGTCTGTTACTGTACCAATACCATGCAGTTTTTAACACTATTGCTCTGTAGTACAGCTTGAGGTCCGGGATACTGATTCCCCCAGAGGTTCTTTTACTCTTGAGAATAGTTTTAGCTATTCTGGGTTTTCTGTTATTCCAGATGAATTTTTGAATTGCTCTTTCTAACTCTATGAAGAATTGAGTTGGGATTTTGATGGGGATTGCATTGAATCTGTGTATTACTTTTGGTAAGATGCTCATTTTTACTATATTAATCCTGCCAATCCATGAGCATGGCAGATTTTTCCATCTTCCGAGGTCTTCTTCAATTTCTTTCTTCAGAGACTTGAAGTTCTTGTCATACAGATCTTTCACTTGTTTGGTTAGCGTCACGCCAAGATACTTAATATGGTTTGTGGCTATCGTAAAGGGTATTATTTCTCTTACTTCTTTCTCAGCCTGCTTATCCTTTGAGTATAGGAAGGCTTCTGACTTGCTTGAGTTGATTTTATATCCGGCCACTTTGCTGAAGTCGTTTATCAGCTGTAGGAGTTCTCTGGTGGAGTTCTTTGGGTCGCTTATGTATACTATCATATCGTCTGCAAATAGTGATAGTTTGACTTCTTCCTTTCCAATTTGTATCCCTTTGACCTCTTTTTCTTGTCTAATTGCTCTAGCTAGAACTTCAAGTACTATATTGAAAAGATATGGAGAGAGAGGGCAGCCTTGTCTAGTCCCTGATTTTAGTGGGATTGCTTCAAGTTTCTCTCCGTTTAGATTGATGCTGGCTACTGGTTTGCTGTAAATTGCTTTTACTATGTTTAGATATGGGCCTTGAATTCCTGATCTTTCCAAGACCTTTAGCATGAAAGGATGCTGAATTTTGTCAAATGCTTTCTCAGCATCTAATGAGATGACCATGTGGTTTTTTTCTTTGAGATTGTTTATGTAGTGGATTACATTGATGGATTTCCTTATATTGAACCATCCCTGCATCCCTGGGATGAAGCCTACTTGATCGTGGTGAATGATCGTTTTGATGTGTTCTTGGATTCGGTTGGCAAGAATTTTATTGAGTATTTTTGCATCGATATTCATAAGAGAGATTGGCCTGAGATTCTCCTTCTTTGTCGGATCTTTGTGTGCTTTTGGTATTAGTGTAATTGTGGCTTCATAGAACGAGTTGGGTAGTGTTCCTTCTGTTTCTATTTTGTGGAACAGTTTGAAGAGTATTGGTGTTAGGTCTTCTTTGAAGGTCTGATAGAATTCTGCACTAAAACCATCTGGACCTGTGCTTTTTTTGGTTGGAAGACTTCCAATGACAACTTCTATTTCTTCAGGGGTTATAGGACGGTTTAGATGGTCTATTTGATCCTGATTTAATTTTGGTACTTGGTATCTGTCAAGGAAATTGTCCATTTCCTCAAGATTTTCTAGTTGTGTTGAATACAGGTTTTTGTAGTAGGATCTGATGATTTTTTGAATTTCCTCAGTTTCTGTTGTTATCTCTCCCTTTTCGTTTCTGATTTTATTAATTTGGATACTATCTCTGTGCCCTCTGGTTAGTCTGGCTAAGGGCTTATCTATCTTGTTGATTTTCTCAAAGAACCAACTCCTCGTTTTGTTGATTCTTTGTATGGTTTTATTTGTTTCTACTTGATTGATTTCAGCCCTGAGTTTGATGATTTCCTGCCTTCTACTCCTCTTTGGTGTATTTGCTTCTTTTTGTTCCAGGGCTTTCAGGTGTGCCATTAAGCTGTTAGTGTATGCTGTCTCCCGTTTCTTTTTGGCGGCACTCAGGGCTATGAATTTTCCTCTTAGCACTGCTTTCATTGTGTCCCATAAGTTAGGGTATGTTGTGCCTTCATTTTCATTAACTTTCAAAAAGTCTTTGATTTCTTTCTTTATTTCCACCTTGACCAAGTTATCATTGAGTAGAGCATTGTTCAGCCTCCATGTGTACGTGGGTTTTCTTTTGTTTTTGTTGCCATTGAAGACCACCCTTATTCCATAGTGATCTGATAGGAGGCATGGGATTATTTCTATCTTCTTGTATCTGTTGAGGTCTGATTTGTGACCAATTATATGGTCAATTTTGGAGAAGGTACCATGAGGAGCTGAGAAGAAGGTGTATTCTTTAGCTCTAGGATGAAATGTTCTATATATATCAGTTAGTTCCATTTGGTCCAAGGCTTCAATTAGATTCACTGTGTCCCTGTTTAGTTTCTGCTTTCCTGAACGATCCATTTCAGAGAGCGGGGTGTTGAAGTCACCCACTATTATTGTGTGCGGTGCGATGTGTGCTTTGAGTTTTAGTAAAGTTTCTTTTACGAATGAGGGTGCCCTTGCATTTGGAGCATAGATATTCAGGATTGAGAGTTCTTGATGGTGGATTTTTCCCTTGATCAGTATGTAGTGTCCTTCTGTGTCTTTTTTGATGACTTTGGGTTGAAAATCAATTTTATCCGATATTAGGATGGCTACTCCACCTCGTTTCTTGGGGCCATTTGCTTGTAAAATTGTTTTCCAGCCTTTTACTCTGAGGTAGTGTTTGTCTTTGACACTGAGGTGCGTTTCCTGCATGCAGCAAAAAGCTGGGTCCTGTTTACGTATCCAGTCTGCTAGTCTATGTCTTTTAATTGGGGAATTGAGACCATTGATATTAAGAGAGATTAAGGCATAGTGATTATTGCCATCTGCCATTCTTGACTCTATCTTTATGTTTGAGTGGTTATCTACTTTTGGGTTTGATTCAAGAAGGTTATTATCTCATTTTTTCCAGGGTGTTGTTTCTCTCCCTGTATTGGAGGTTTCCACCTATTATCCGTTGCAGGGCTGGATTTGTGGAAAGATATTGTGAAAATTTGGTTTTATCATGGAATATCTTGGTCTCTCCATCTATGGTGATTGAGAGTTTTGCTGGGTATAGTAGTCTAGGCTGGCATTTGTGCTGTCTTAGTGTCTGCATGAGATCTGCCCAGGATCTTCTGGCTTTCATAGTCTCTGGTGAGAAGTCTGATGTGATTCGGATAGGTCTTCCTTTGTATGTTACTTGGCCCTTTTCTCTTACTGCATTTAGTATTCTTTCTTTGTTTAGAACATTCGGTGTTTTGATTATTATGTGACGGGAGGTATTTCTGTTCTGGTCCAGTCTGTTTGGAGTTCTGTAGGCTTCTTGTATGTTCATCGGCATCTCTCTCTTTAAGTTAGGGAAGTTTTCCTCCATAATTTTGTTGAAGATGTTTACTGGCCCTTTAAGTTGCAAATCTTCACTCTCATCTATACCTATAATCCTTAGGTTTGGTCTTCTCATTGTGTCCTGGATTTCCTGGATGTTTTGGGTTACGCGTTTTTTGCATTTTGCATTTTCTTTGACTGTTGAGTCGATGCTTTCTATGGAATCTTCAGCACCTGAGATTCTTTCTTCCATCTCTTGTATTCTATTGTTGATGTTTGCATCTATGACTCCTGATTTCTTCCCAAGGTTTTCTATCTCCAAAGTTGTCTCCCTTTGTGATTTCTTAGTTGTTTCTACTTCCTTTTTTAGTTCCTGGATGGATTTGCTGAGATCCTTCACTTGTTTGTTTGTATTTTCCTGTATTTCTTTAAGGTATTTTTGCATTACCTCTTTCAGGATTTCTTCCTGATGACCCACGTTCTCCTGCATTTCTCTGAGCGATTTTTGTGTTTCCTCCTCATGGGATTCCATCTGTTGATCCATCGTCTCCTGCATTTCTTTAAGCAGTTCTCGTGTTTCCTTTGTAAGGGCATCTAACCGTTGATTCATTTCTTTAAGCAATTTTTGTGTTGCCTCCTTATGGGCATCCGTCTGTTGACCCATATTCTTCTGCATTTCTTTATGCAAATTTTGTGATTCCTTTGTGAGTGCATCTACCCGTTGATTCATCTCGTTAAGCGATTTTTGTGTTGTCTCCTTGTGCGCCTCCATCTTTTGATCCATGTTCTCCCGCATTTCTCTAAGCGATTTTTGTGTTTCCTTTGTAAGGGCTTCTAACCGTTGATTCATGGTCTCCTGTAACTCTTTATGAGATTTATTTGTGTCCTTCTTGTGATCCTCTAATAGCATCATGAGAAGTGATTTTAAATCCAGATCTTGTCTTTCGGGTGTGGTGGGGTATCCAGGACTTGCTGCTGTTGGAGAGTTGGGTTCGGATGGTCCTACATTACTTTGATTACTGTTAGTAACATTCCTACGTTTGCCTTTTGCCATCTGGATACCTCTGGTGTTAGTTGGTCCTGCTGCCACTGGCTGTTGGTTGGACCTCCTGTGAGCCTGCAAAGCTATTTCTGCCCCCCCCTGGATTACCAGGATTCCCCTGGCACCGATTTCTGGGGCCTGCCTGCTCCTGAGTGACTTTGGAGCCCTAATGTGCTTTGCCCCAAGTGATCTTATATTGGGGAGGCCTTGCACATCTAAAGGCTCAGCCTAGTGGATTCCTGGAGCAGAGGTCGCCAAAGGGAGGCTGGCAGGCTCCTGCCCTGTGCAGGGGTGTGTGATCTCTCCTGGGGGGGGGAGGGGGGCGTCCCTCTGCCAGGCAGAAGTCCCACAGCAGATCTGGCGCGCTGGTCACTGCAGATCAGCCCAGCACCTGGGAGCAGGTTACACACAAGCTGCCTGAACCCGAAGCGATATTATGCCTGTCTGTCTCTGAGCCTGGTGGTCCCAACTACCTGGTCACTGGAGCAAAGATGGCGGAGGGCACTCTCCGTGGCGCCGCTCACCCTGTGGTCACGATGGCCCGCCGATCTGGCACCCAGACGACCACAGCGCCAACCCGCCCTCGGGCACAGAAGGAAGCCCCAACAGGCCGTGTCCCAAGTGATGTTATATTGGGGGGAGAGCCTGGGTACCGGTCTCTCCAGCGCAGTCCGCGGGAACAGAGGTCGCGGAAGGGAAGCTGGCGGGCTCCCTCCCTGCGCAGGGTCCCTCCACCAGGCAGAAGGTCCCACCGCGGAACTGGCGCGCTGGTTACTGCAGATCAGCCCAGCACCTGGGAGCAGGTTACACCCAAGCTGCCTGAAACTGAAGCGATATTATGCCTGTCTGTCTCTGAGCCTGGCGGTCCCAACTACCTGGTCACTGGAGCAAAGATGGCGGAGGGCAGTCTCCGTGGCGCCGCTCACCCTGTGGTCACGATGGCCCGCCGATCTGGCGCCCAGACGACTACAGCGCCAACCCGCCCTCGGGCACAGACGGAAGCCCCAACAGGCCGTGTCCCAAGTGATGTTATATCGGGGGGGAGAGCCTGGGTACCGGTCTCTCCAGCGCAGTCCGCGGGAACAGAGGTCGCGGAAGGGAAGCTGGCGGGCTCCCTCCCTGCGCGGGGTCCCTCCAGCAGGCAGAAGGTCCCACCGCGGAACTGGCGCGCTGGTTACTGCAGATCAGCCCAGCACCTGGGAGCAGGTTACACCCAAGCTGCCTGAAACCGAAGCGATATTATGCCTGTCTGTCTCTGAGCCTGGCGGTCCCAACTACCTGGTCACTGGAGCAAAGATGGCGGAGGGCAGTCTCCGTGGCGCCGCTCACCCTGTGGTCACGATGGCCCGCCGATCTGGCGCCCAGACGACTACAGCGCCAACCCGCCCTCGGGCACAGACGGAAGCCCCAACAGGCCGTGTCCCAAGTGATGTTATATCGGGGGGGAGAGCCTGGGTACCGGTCTCTCCAGCGCAGTCCGCGGGAACAGAGGTCGCGGAAGGGAAGCTGGCGGGCTCCCTCCCTGCGCGGGGTCCCTCGGAAAACATCATTTTTAAAATCACTTTAGGGTCATGACAGTGTTCTTGCCAGCAATACCATTTTTTTTCTTTTTTGCCCAGAAGGGAAGGTGTATCTTAAACAGTAGAATAACAGCTTTGTGAACTGCATGTGCCCTGGCTTAGTCTATACCCCAGGCAGAATGTGATCCTGCTGCTTATAAGACAACTTAGTAGCATGCATTGATTAGCAAGCATGTAGCCTTTTCAAAATAGTAATCACTCTCCATTTCTCAAACTCTTTCCAGAAGGTTAGGAAGAGCCTGAAAAGAAGCTTAGGTGTGTTTGTAAAATATGTAAAAATATGTCTGGTTTATCTGTTCGTAAGAATCATTCGAGAGTTCACTAGAAAGATGCACTTCAGACTGCATAACACAGATCTGAACCACAGAGTTTAACTTTATTGTGTTTATACAACCACTCCAGACATCATCTGCATGTCTGTTCTCTCCCTTCAGTTCCTTCCTTGTGTGAACTTAACTCCATGGCATCCTTTCTTTCTCTCCTCCCTATCCTTAATTCACCCCTTTCTGTTGGCTGGGTCAACTTCGAGTACAGCTTTCTAGCCCTGGAGTGTCTACAGATTTTTACCATTTCTTGGCACCCATGTCCAGTCTCTATTCTACACTACACTGTTTTTGTCACTAAATACATTGCAGTGCTGCTAAAATTGCTGCTCTCTACTCAGTGGCTACTTACTAGAGGAGTTTTGGTGTTTTCAACATGTTATAGAGTTTTGAAGATATTTAAGGCGCGAATAACTGAAAAAGTCATCACAGATTCTTTCCTTTAATGTTTATTGTAATTAAATAAATATTATGTACCTAAATAAGTTCTTAAATATTTACAAATAGACAGATATCTACAAACTCTGTTAAATATATTTTATTTCTAATGAATGTGATTTTGTTAATTCCTGAGCATAATGTTAACTATGTATTTTTATTAGAATATATTAATTATACGTAATAACTGACACTTTCATACTTGTAAATACTAGTTCCTCTTCTCTGTCTATCTTTCTTGTGGCCCATGAGTTTCACTGGGTGGGGTTGCCTACAAAAGCATGGGTAAGGGGTTATTTACAGGACCATAGGCACCACACCATTTATTATACCACTAAAGAAAATGTTTCTCCCTCTCTTTATTAACTGCCTTATGAGCCCCTTACTTCTGCATGTCAGGATGAGGAGGAGCCAAAGCAGTTCGTGTTACTTAATCACAGTTGCTGTGAATTCAGGAGTGTTGTGGCATGCAATGCCCAGCAAACAGTTCTCCATACCTTCTGCACTGGCTTTTAAGTCCTTTCCACCTCCCCTTCTGAGATTTGGATGGGGGATATAGGCGTCCTGTTTATGGCTGAACATTCTACAGTCATTCATTCTCGTTCCTTTGATTAGTGGTGGGACTCTGCAGTTAGTGCTGCCCTCTGCAGAAAGAAGTTTCTCTGATCAAAGCTGACAACAGTACTTGTCTATGGACTCAAACACAAATGTTAATAATTAATTTGATGGAACACATTTAGCAAAATAATAGTAAAAAATTCCCAAATCGAGCTTATGACCTCCCCAGCCGTAAATTTTTGATAGGTTTCTAGAACCATACATGAATTCTCCACTACATAGCAGGCCTCAAATCCCATAAGAAAGCTTGACTTCTCTGTTTTGTGACCTCAATGTGTGTTATCTTCAACACCAGTGTCTCACGTTCAGTTCTGGTGGGCAACCAACAACAAGGAAAATTGATGGTATTGTTTGAAGGATCTTGGGGCCTCCCTGACCAACCCCACATTTAGGGAAGTAGCCCTACTCCTGTCTCTGGGATTTTTGTTATTAACCTATGACTGGAAATAGCCTCATCCATCTACACAGACCATCTCTCTTCAAACCCAGCTATTCATTTAAAGGCAGCTTTAATTATTGTTGATTTCTACAAACACATTGAAAATTAATGCATGGACTTTTAAAAATTACTATGTTTATGAAAATTCCATAAAGTTTATATTTTAATTCAGGGAATGTTCAGACTGGGCAGGATGGATGGATCATGCCTATAAGTGTATTGTGCAGAAAGTATTTCATCTGAATCAAGTTTAAACATATTTTTAAAATGTACAAGAGTAACTCAGTAGCTCCTCATTGACCTATGGTCCAGGTTTAAGCATTGTCGCCCACACCCAGTTTTGTTGCTTCTGTTCCCTAACCCATCATTCCTGGTCCACACTATTGTAAGGCAGACCTACAGATGCCCTTCCTTATATAAAATATGGTGCACCCTTTATAATTGTAAAGATAGAGTTGGAACAACCTCTAAAATACTAAATTTCTACAATTTTTTCTCATACTGGAATTGGGGTATAGCTCAGTTGGAGAGCTTCGCTTAGTGTTGGGGGCAGGGGGCTGAGTTCAACCTCGAGAATTACCAGCTATTTTCCCATAGTATTATTTTGTACTCTCTTTTCCCTGCCCACCCTGGTCACTCCTCTGAGAGCCACCAACTTTCTTAATTTTTAGTGTAGCATTTTTATTCAGCCTTTGAGAACTTCATACATAGAAACAATGAATTTTGACCCTACCTAACCCATTCTCCAAATCCTCCAGGACATGCCCTGACATAACTCCTCCTGACTTCATGGCTTTTTCTTGTCACCCTCTACTCTTTTTCCTCCTCTTGTTCTTCCTCCTCCTCCTCCTCCTCCTCCTCCTCTTCCTCCTTCTCTTCCTCTTCTTCTTCTTTAAATAACTGAGTCCGTTTGATGTTGTCAATATGGGCATAAGTGTAGGGCCATTCACTAGAGCATAGGCAATCTTCCTGTGCTACATCCCCAAAGAGAAATGACTCTTCTGGAGCAAATATTCATTGTCCATGACTCTAAAGTCTTTGATCTGTCTCCTCCATCCATCCATGCTGGAATTTTAACTGGCCTGATCTGATCAAACCCTGTGCAGGTATCCACAGCTGCTATGAGTTTGTAAGCACCATGGCCTCGTCCTCTCCAGGTGACAGTGTTTCATAGTTCTCTGCTCTATCCTTGAGCTATTAGATTCTTTCCACCCCTCTTCCATGTTGTACCCTGAGCCTTGGGGTTGGAGGGTATGTATTTCTTTTAGGGCAGGTCATTCCCACTCATTTTAAGCAATTTTAAGTGTCTATATTAATTGTTGACCATTGCAAAAAAAAAAAAAAAAGAAAAAGAAAAGGAAAGAAAAGAAAAAGTTTCTGTGACCAAATCTGAGAGAAGTAAAAAGTCATGAAAACAAACATATGGAGGATGCTTTTCCATAAGAGCAAACCAATAATGACCTTCCCAACCACGGACCTTTGACCAGTTTTACCATACCTGGTACCAGTTCCTTTCTGTGGAGCAGTCCTCAAATTTGATTAGAAGGCAGCCTGTTCTCTCCAAAGAATATATATTGCCACACTTGGTACATCTTGCCTTCCGGTATGGCATACAGAGATTGGTGCTGAGGAAAGCCATTTCTGTCTCTTCTACAGCAATGTGAACAGTGCCTGCCAATATCATAAAAGGAAGCCAGAGGCAGGAAATCTCTCTGCCCACTGACTTGCTTCTGTTCGTAGAGTTCTGACATTTCTAGAATGTCATTTAATAAATGAGTTCAGACAGCATATATCCTTTTTAATATTAATTCTACTTTTGAAGTTTTTTTTCTGAGAGTCATCTATGGTATTACATGTATTTTTAATTCATTCCTTTAAAAATGTTTAATTGATGCCGGGCGGTGGTGGCGCACGCCTTTAATCCCAGCACTTGGGAGGCAGAGGCAGGAGGATTTCTGAGTTCGAGGCCAGCCTGGTCTACAAAGTGAGTTCCAGGACAGCCAGGGCTACACAGAGAAACCCTGTCTCGAAAAACCAAAGAAAAAAAAAATGTTTAATTGAATTATGTTTTGTAGGTGTATCACAATTTATTTATCTATTCAACATGTGCTAGACCTTTAGACAGCATTTATGATATTTTCTTTTGGTAATATTATAAGTGAAACAATTCTGAACATTTGAAAACATGTTATTTTAGATGTATGTGTTTACCTTGAGTATGAATTACCTGTAGGCTTGCTAGGTCATATGATGGATATGTTTATTTATTTAAATTTTTAACAATAAATGACCAAACTCTTTCTCAAAACTGTATACTCTTTTAGTAATAACTTTTAGACATTTTATATGAATTTTTATACTAAAAAAATTTTTACCTCAGTACTTTCAAGTTTGTGGTACAAATAATTCTTTGTTCTAAAGTGCTTGGTTATTTTTATTATTCACAGCAATAAGACTCACTGAGGCAACTCTCAAGACATCTTGCTACTTTTGCTGGCAAGGTCCTGGCTAGGGTTCTCTTGGACAGACAGTTATGTAGCCCTGCCAACTATGTGCTCCCAAAATCACAATGTGGCTATGGGCCACGGCACAGTACAGCTGACTCAATCTTTGCAGCCTGTTTGGATTTAAGAAAGATAAAGCTTAAGTCAGCCTGTGCCTTACAAGATTGCAGATTCCAGAAGATTCACTTGTTTCTCCTGATTAAATTAAACTCTCACAGAACCAGTGAGCTTTGTATTGCAACTAGAAATACACTGACAGAAAGAGCATGAAGTTGGGTGGGTATGGATATAGGGAGGACCTTGGGGAAGTTGGCAAGGGGAAAAATATGATTCAACTATATTGTATGGAAATTTTAAATAAAAAGAAAAGTGAATATAAAGTATTATGGCTATTAAATATTCTTGAACAGAGGCATCCTAGACATATTATCTACTAACTTGGTGAAATAATATGATTAAGTAAAAGAATTACAGAGTTTTGGCAATATGACTTAACTCAATTTTGAGAGGTCTTGATTTTAATTTGGTGGTATGTTTTTGATTATACTAAAAAACTAAAGGCACTTTTTTAGTTGTTTTCTATGATGTAGATATGTATACTGTAATTAAGAATTCACTTTCTACTACCATGACTTGAGTGCCACAGTGGGGCCCTTTCTAGCTATTCAGTGTGCCCCTTGAGCAGAACAGAAGAGACTCAGAGTTCGGAGTCAAGCAGATCAAGTATTAGAAGACCAAGGACACAACCTCTTTAAGCAAGGTGAACGTACTGTTTGAATGTGTAGTATAAATGAATAGACATTAGTCCATGCACTAGTAAGCAAATATTGGCAAGTTATTAAAAAGATATATTATAACTGCATCTGATATTTGGACAACTAAATAAACTATAAATAAAGAGATTTGAAGTCTCACTTTATTATAAAAACAACCAAAAGGCTTTTTGATAGTGATGACCTGGAGGGAAGTCACAAGAACAACGTCCTTGAAGCCTACCTCTGGAACTTGGTTTTTTTTTTTTTTTTTTTTGAGCTTTATAAAACCTGACTTGATCTTTACCCTAGCTAACTAGATCAAATGATGAACACAATCCCACGAAAAATATTCAATTTAAACACAGCCTGCATTTACACTGGTCATAATCCTAGAAAGCAGAGCCAACCTGAGCCCAGAAACTTGGGGAAGAAATGCTATACAGGGTGTACTGAAGAACAATTGCACCTTCTTTCTAAATTTTCAAGTATTGGAACTTTCAGATGGGGAGGCACATACAACCCAGATACTAAAATACAGTGAGTGGCCTGGGTTGTATTTCAAGAACAGGTTCCATAGCCAAGATAGAAAGAGAGCCTGTAGCTTGTAATAGGCCAGTCAAGAACAGTAGGAAGGAGCTGTGAAGACCATAGTTGACTTTGTAAAAAAGAAAAACCTCAGCTACTGCCTACATTGCCAGCCAGAGCTGAGCTGACAGCTCTTAGGATCCATGGTACTACCCCATTTCTACTAAAATGAGCTCAAATCTCAAGCTAGCTAATGAAATAGAGAGTTTGCTATTTCCTTTAAGTTGATCATGTATTACTTTTAAAATTCTCTTATGAGTCTGCTGATAAAAATTATCTGACAATTAGAACTTTAGGTAGAAGAATTCTAGAGATTTGCTATACCACAATAGGAATGAAGGTAACACTGCTCATACCCCCACATTTAGAACCATTGATTGGGAAACTTTGTTGCTTAATTTTACTACCATTAAGAATAAATCAGTTTGGCGGTTCCTTAGAAAACTCGGCATAATACTACCGGAGGACCCAGCTATACCACTACTGGGCATATACCCAGAGGACTCTCCAACATGCAATAAGGACACATGCTCCACTATGTTCATAGCAGCCTTATTTATAATAGCCAGAAGCTGGAAAGAACCCAGATGTCCCTCAACGGAGGAATGGATTCAGAAGATGTGGTATATCTACACAATGGAGTACTACTCAGCTATTAAAAACAATGAATTCATGAAATTCTTAGGCAAGTGGGTGGAACTGGAGAATGTCATCCTGAGTGAGATGACCTGTTCACAAAATGTCACACATGATATGCACTCACTGATAAGCGGACATTAGCCCAGAAGCTTGGAATACCCAAGAATATCAAAAGATACCAAGAAGAAGGAAGGAGAGGCACCTGGTCCTGGAAGGGCTCAATGTGGCAGTGTAGGGGAATACCAGGAAGGGGAGGCGGGAGTGGGATGGTTGGGGAACAGGGGGAGGGAAGAGAGCGTATGGGACTTTTGGGGAGGGGGGGAACCAGTAAGAGGGAAATCATTTGAAATGTAAATAAAGAATATATCTAATAAAATTTTTTTTAAAAAAAAGAATAAATTAGAGGTTTTGGGGGGTTTTGACTAGTATCTCACAGAAGTCCTGCCTCCTCTGACCTGCATTTCTAGATGAATATGGAGTAGTGAGGGTGATTAACTCTTGTAGCCTTCCAGACAGTTCTCTGACTTCTCATGGCTTGGAATCCAGGTAATAGGTTCATCTGGGCAGTTTCACTTGCATGTGTTGTTATGCTTTGTTTTAATTTATCCTCATTCTACTGCTCTCCCACATCCTCTGTGAGGTGGACAAGAAATAGAAACTGGCTGCATACATTTAGGGACGGAAACCCCCAAATTAAAAGTTCCATTTTCCAGAGTCAGGGAAATGTTTTTGGTTTGGTCTTGGTCAGATGTCAGGAATGCCAGAATGGAGCTCTGCTTTCCTTTATGGTCATCCCTACCCAGAGATGCTGTGCCAAACACCAGTGAAGACACAAGGCTGTTCCGATGAGTAGCTTTGAAACTGGATTTCTGGATTCTCATGATGGGATGGGTTGTATGTATTCTCTATCTCCAGCCCAGTTTCTAAATGATTTTAGGGTCTCCACTCTTGAAGTACGAATGTCACAGGAACCGTAGAGGCCATTTGGAGTGAAGGCCCTGCCTCTTGGACCCTTCCTCTCCTTTCTCTGATAGTACTAGAAAGGGTTGTCAACTTTGCCATTCCTGGCAAAGTCCTGGTCAAAATAATAGGATGCCACTGGCCCTGGATGGAGACGTGGCATTTTTGTCTGCTCCAAAGGTTAGAGTTACATGCTATTTTTTTTCTTGAGAGTTAACTCAGTGGAGCCTACCAATCCTTTGTCTAAGAAAACAACTGTCAGAGAGGTTGATTCACTTAATGCCTGGTGAATGAGATGGGAAGAATAATTATCCCCTTAATGAGGTGATACACTTTCCTTCCCAGAATGCCTGCATTCAATGCTGTTAGTTAAAGATCCACTTCCATGTGGCCTACCCTCTTGTCTAAGTTACTCAGAAAGCATAGCATTTTTCTGTACTTTTATTTCCTTTGAATATTGGCATATCTGAACTCCGACACACTTTCCCTTGCTCTGGGCTTTCTCGGAAGTTCTGCCTTTTGCTGTGTGGTTCTTTGCCAGAGCCACTGCAGGGCTTATTTCCTCCCTCCTCTATCTGGGTGGTCCCTGAAAATGACAGTGCGCCTACTCAGTTGATTTTGCTTTTAACCTCTAGGCATATTGTCTCAATATGCTGACTTCATTTTAAAGTCTTTTTATTAGTGAGACTCTGAACCTATAGAAGGGAGCCCATATTCCCCAGTAAACACGTGTAGCCCAACATGTGATTGCCCTGGACAAGGTCTCTGCTTCTATTGCTCATCTGCAAGGGATAAGCTCTTCTGCTTTAGTGTCCGGTGTATTCCATTTCTCTACTTCAACACTCTTCCTCCCCTAAAGATCTCTTTCTCTTCATGGCCTCATTTACAGTTTCCTATCACTCCATGCAGGAATCTAAATACACATTTAAAAAAAACAACAACAACAACATTTTTTTTTTCTGATTCTGGCTCATTTAATTTAACATAAAGATTTCCCATTCCCTCCATTTTGGCATCTACTCTTGATGACCAAACTGCCACATTCATCTACAATATCTCTGCATTTTACCATCCACAGGTAAGCCTAGCAGACACTAAAGCTACACACCCAACAGGTTGCCCTCATGAGTACCTCCTCTTAGATCTTCCTTGAAACCATTGAGAGTTAAAGATCCAGTGTGATGCCATCGACTTAGGAATCATTTCATTGCTACCCTATGACACTGGGTCCTTACGAGATGCAGAACTGTCTGTGTGCAATAGGAGTCAGAGCAGGAGTCCAGTATTCTTGGATGTTCCCAGTTAGTATGAATTTTCTATCTCCATCAAGTCAAATGTGATCTCCCCACACCAAAAATTAAAAAGTTAAGGACACTTGAATATTTTCTAGTACTTCTTCCTTGACTTTCTCAAATGTAACAAAAATAATCATTATAGCCCAAAACCCTAGTGGTATTTTCTTTTTTCTTTAACTAAAAACTATAAGCTTTAATTTTTTCTTAAAATATTTTTATTAGATTGTTGAGAATTTTGTACATTTTTTGATCATATTCACATACCCTTAACTTTTCCCAGACCCACTCCTTCCCTTCCCACCCAACTTTGTGTCTGTTTTTGAAATCCATCAAAACTAGTAGTGCCATTCAAATATTCTTGGATTCATGGGATCTTGATTCGGTATGGTACATAACCATACTGCTTCTTCCTTTAAATGTTTCTCTGGATCTCATTGCTGATAGCTTCAAGAAAGGCTTGTCCTGAGTAATTACCCACTGCCCCTTGCACATCGCCTACTGCCCAAAGCCCTACCCCATTAGCCTCTGGTAATTCTTCTCAGGACCAGAAAGGTCCCCTGTGCTCTCTGCTTGCCTCCATAGGTATGTTTTGGAAACTCCTCTTCCCTATCCCCATTTTTTCATTGTTCTTTTTCATCCATAGTACTTGTGGTCATTATTACAGTCATGTATGATCACATCCCCTTTTGTTCTTCCCCATGCTCTCCTCTGGTCTGAACTGTCTTTCTTCCTTTCTTCTACAACATAGTCTGTGTAATATGGAAGCCAAGGCAACGGCCACTAGGCATCATTTGTCCCATTATTACTGAAGGTTTACTTTTCTGTTTGTTGTTCTGATTCTTATCCAACTATGAAATCCTTGAAGGAAGGCAATGGTTGGATCTTCTGCTCTTACCCCAGATCATGCAGTAATGTTGAGAACTCACTGAAGAATGAAAAGTGGTAGCACAGAGATCAGAGGTCCCTTATGTGTTATTTCACAGGAAAGCTAATCTCCACCCTCTGGATAAGTTAGAGAAAGCATTACTTTGAAAGACTGAATGTCATACCAGGTGGGACTAGTCAACCAGACGGTTTCAGGAGAGAGACTGTGTAACTTCTGAGAAGAGATGTGTAATACACTGTCTTCTGGGGTCATGGGTAAAGAGTTTCTGCTGTGGTGGGGAGCCCCCTCCTGAAAATAATCTGTCTTTGTGATCCCACATCTCCAGGGATAATTAAAATACAATAGGGGACTCCCTGAAGATTTTAGTGGAATAAAGCCACATGGGTAGGGACACATCTGTGTCTTTGACCAGCTACAAACCCTGTAACATGTATGCTTACATGTGCCACACGGTCATCTACAGAAAAATAAATGGATTCCTACTCACACAAAAATAAGTTAAGGTGAACTAAAGATTTTAATAGCAAATACAAAAGCATATAAATATTAAAACATAAGGTACAATTTAAATATACTAAATCTTTTAAGTATAGCAATAAGGGGGGCAAGTAGGTCAATCTATGTAATATCGTATAATATTTTTGGAATTTTTTTTAAAAAAAAGTGTAGAGGTAGGATTTAGTGGTAACATGTTTGATTGGCATATATAAGACTGTGTTTATTCACTAACACTGCAATAGAAAACAGAGACATAAAGTTGATGGACAAATTCTAATGAAACTGGGAAAAAGAGGACCCTTATATATTACTACATGGAATGCAAATTACTTCAGCCTTGAAAAACTACTAAACAACCATAAGATCCGGCTATGCTACTAAGGATGTATGTACCTTAAGAAACACGAGTCAGCATGCTACAGAGACACCTGCATGCCCAGGTTTAGGATAGCACTATACCAACAACAGCAAAGCTATGAGAATTAGCCTGTTTTCTAAAATATGAATATATACAAACTGGAGTTTTATCTGCCATATATAAAAATGAAATTATGTCAGTTGTAGGATATTGATGGAAAACACGTTACGTTAAAAAAAAATGCCAGATTCAATAAATATTGTGTATTTTCTCTCATGAGAGGAACCTAGATTTATTTATTTATTTGCCCCAAGACAGGGTATCTGTGTGACAAACCCTGGCTGTCCTGGGCTGACTTTGTAGACTTGGCAGGATTCAAACTCATAGAGATCTGCCTGCCTCTGCCTGCCAGTGTTGGGATTAAGGTCATGTGCCACCATACCCAGACATAGGGTAACATAGAAATACATAGAAAACATAGAAATAGAAGGGAAACTATTTGGGAGGAAGAAGACAGTGTTGGGAAGTGTGTGGGAGGCAGGGAGAGACAGTGTAGGATAGTGGGCAGGGAAAAGGGAGAGGACAATATGGGGAAGAGGGCAGGGAGGAGGGAGAGGATACTGTGGGGAAGTGAGCGGCCTCTTACATTTATACTGAAAATATTCATTGATGAGTGGACATCATATAAACTGTTGTAGCCATAGCAGTAGCCCAAGGGCCAAGCAAAGCACAATGAGTATGTCAGAAAGAAGAGGTGGAAAAAATCTTGGTCCTCATTAAAATTACTGAGCTACTGGTTACTGCCAAAAGCTATCTTCCTTCTAGACTTACAAGAGATAATACTTTTCTGCATTGTTGAAGACTGTCTTGAATTGGGAGTTACTGGCAATCAAAACTATTCTAAATAAATACATTATAATATACAATCATACACACATACACACACGTGTGTGTACTTATATATGTATGTGTATGTATGTATGTCTATACACATACAATGTGTATAAATTTAAATTTGAATATTGCTAAAATATTTTATAATGTTTTCTCTATATTTAGAATATGTTACCTAGTTCCAACTTTAAAAATAACATGTAATAGCTAGATAAACGGCTCAGCAATTAAGAGCACTAGCTGTTCCTACAGAAGACCCAAGGTTGACTTGCAACACTCAAATGACAGCTCATGATTTTCACTAACTCCAGTCCTTGGGGTTCCAACTTCCTCTTCTGGCTTCCTGGTGCCAGGCACGCACTTGTTGCATAGTATACATATGCAGGCAAAGCACTCATACACACAAAATAATGATTAAAATATAAAAATAATGTATAACTACATTTGCAGATCTAAATGTTTTTACTCGCTTTCTTCATATAACCTTTTAGGAGCAAAATCAAGAGGAAGAGCAGCTTTGGACAAATGTAACAGACTTGAGCACATCAGGCAGGCTCCAGAACCAGAAGACTGTCATGTAGAGCTGTGAATGTAGGCAGTAGGGATTTACAGTAGGGAAAGGAAGTGACACACAGGGGCCTTGATTGGTCCCAGTTCTATCTTTACAATATTTGTGCATGGTCTGATCAGTTAGCATGACTGGTTACAATATATGCCTTGAATTAGGCTCTTAGTTTCTTAACATACTAAGTTAATATCCACTTTAATTACATAGACACACCAGAGTCAGCCTCAGGCAAAACTTTTGCTTAATTTAACATAACAAATTGGAAGCACCCTTTTACAGGCAGTGCATAGAGTTTTCATTTCTAATCATCCTTAGAAATAGAAGCAGATATTAACATTACATTTTAATGTATCTGTTGGGAAAAACATCATTTTCATTTTATTATTAGTGATAAGTAACAACGTCGATTGCTAAATTATTATTCCAGGAAGTCCTTGTCTAACCAGAATCACAAAGAAAAAAATTTATTGTGTTTAGCTTTTAACTTTGAACTTAGGCTTAATTACCAAATATAAAGGCATGATAAGTAGATTGAGCCAAAAAGTAGCTCATGTCCATGTAAAGATCTCATGAGCTGATCATAGCTGAGAATTTGCTAGAAAGAAAGATGCTTCAGACACTGGTAGGATGTTTTTTAATGCTCAGCACATAGGCTGAGCTGGATGTAAGAAAGAACAAGCACACTATACCTCTTCTTTAGATTAGGGTATTTGAAAAGAGAGTTAATGTTTGAAAAATTGTCCTGCTACAGTTGTATTTGCATTTAACCCATTATGTATACACATCCTGAGTTGGTCACTGTCACCTTTTAGTCATGAATCTTTTTAAGCTTCAACCTGCTGATTTTGAAAACGGAAATAATATGTATTTCTCCTGTAAGCTCACATTCAAATGTCTTGCCCAAGACACTATCTATGGACAGTTTCTGCTAAGTTGAACAGATATGTGAGTTCCAAACTCTCTAACGAGATAACATATCAGATAGGGCTGTGTCACTATATATGACCAAATTCCAGTCTCTGTCACAAATCTTTCCCTGAAGTGACCCTGGTTTGTTTTGTTTGGGCTAGGACCAGAAGTTTTGGTCAAACTTCTGCTCCAGCTGGAAGAGCTGACTGTTCAGTGTACACACCTCTGTAAGGGAGGCAGACTTTCTGGCCCTTCATCGGCAGAGCTCTCCTCCCATTAGTCTCCTTATCTTGAATTTTGACTCTGGAGCTCACTGTTTGTTCACTCCAAGTCACAGCTCCTGGTATATTGCAGACTTGGGAACAGTTTCACGGACTGCCAACACATAACTGCAAGCAGGAGTTTGGGTGCTCCCTTCGTTGTTAGCATTTCTAGGCTATCACACCTGACCAGGTTCAAGCCCCAGATAACCTGGAATTTCACAGTCTCATCTTTCGACTAAGGGGCGGGTAGCCACATACTTTACTCCATTATTGAGGGACTGCAGAAGTATGCAGCTTTTCAAGAAGATATTCTTGTGGCATGGAACCAGACAGTTGCCTCAGTAACCTACTAAATGTTTCTACTAACAATGCAGATTTTTTTTCTCCCTAGCCTTTATAGCCTACTCAGAAAACTACTGTTTTCCATTTGAGTCCCACTTTCTTAATTCAGTGACAGTATTGTCAGGATCTGATGACATCATGTAGCCACATTTTCCTGTGTTCATATGTTGTTTTGGCACATTGAAGGTAATGCCCAAATCCAGGGTTTCCTGGGAGCAGAGCCAAGAGACATTTAGCTACTTAGCTAGACTTAATGTCCCTGGGAGCAGATCTGGAAAATGCTGTGGAAGATCTGTGGCCAAAACCACACAATCAGATTGTGCTGTGAATAAGACCTTTTCACAAGACATTAGGAAAAACACAACATGCAGGGAAATTTTTTGAACAGGGTAATCTTGAGTGGTTAGGAAAACAAAAGGGTAAATTAGTAAATTAACTTTTTAAAATTTTGGTTCAAAGTCACTTTTAAAATTAATCAAATCAGGTAATTACTTTTCACAGTAGAACTTTCATTAAATCTCTTTAGGATGCAAATCTGAGACTACTGTATATTCTAACAGGTATTCTTATGTCTATCTTGTGGACATAGAAGTAATTCAAGGAAAGTGTACTGAGGTCAGTTTTTAGGGCAAATGCAGATATGATGTGAGTACAATTAAAAACTCACCCTATTACAAATGAGATTATACTTTAATAAGCCACAGAAATCTGGGAACAACAAAGCAAAGAGTGTGTGTTCTATTGCAAGTATGTTTTTCTGTATGGAGAAGACTTGAGTATAATGTTAAGGCTGGTGTGAACTGTTAACCCTTGCATATCAGTGATACATATACATTTTATGTCTGTAAGATAAACTGTAGAGCCTCATAGGGAAAAATACTACAATTGAGAACATCCTGCATTTTTCAGAGATAATCTTAGTCATGAATTATTTTGATATGTAATACAGTAGATTATATTTCAATTTCTACCTATTTAGATTTTTAAGTGGCAACAAAGATAAATTTGCTGCAAACTATCCATTTTAATGTGCTTTTCCCAACAACTTTACAAACCCTATCTAGACAGAAATAAACTAAGTTTAGTATTGATTTCATTGCTTGAACTCCACTCAAGGATGTACAAAAGGGGTGACATTTCCTTTGATGTTTTGCAGCATGTGTCTTAGACCTCAATGGCCATGTAAATGAGATTTCAACTTTTGTCACATTCCAGGCAAACCACGACTTGTCTATCATCACTTAAAGTTTAATTTTATACTTATCAAATTGGTAGTAATCATGTTTTATATTTTAAAAACAGACTTTTGATTATTTTAATGGATTTTTATCATGTCACAACTTTAATAATTCCTGTTAGGATGAATGATAGAACAAATATAATATGTTGGGAGTTAGATGTTAATTTCTCATTATTAATATACAAGTAGAAATTGTTAAAATTCTATTTGTGCTAATTATGAATTATTCACTCAGAAATAGTAGCATAAAAGAATTTTAGTCACCTCCCCTTTAACCTTAAGTCACTGCAAGGCCACATCCCTGACCTGATGAAGGTAGAGAGAAGAAATTGCTCAGATACACTCCTATATAGCAGTGCAGAAGGGCTCAGATATACTCCTGTTCAGTGGTACACAAGGACTTCTTGGTAATTTAAGAGTCACTTTGCTATTCAGTTTGAAAATTGGTGGCCCCAGTGCTCAGGAAAATGTGCCAGTCTCATTAAGTGTTATGGAAGAACTGTGGTTTCCTGTGTCCCTGTCACTTCGGTAGAGTGTGTAACCCTAGGACTATATACCACTGCCAATTGCAATTCATTTGAAATCGAACCTATGAAATAAATAGATTTTAGGTCAAGGTAGAGAGAAATGGAACAGAAGACACTAGCCTTTGCTTTTGTACATATAAAGCAAATTCATTGAGAATTTCACTCAGAGCTAGAGTTCCTAAATCAAACTTTTGTACAAACTCCTTTTGGTACAAACTTTTGTACAAACTTATAATAAAGTAAAAATTTAAAAACCCCAAATTAATCATTATGACACAAAACTGATGCCTTTCAAAAATGTGAAAACACTTTAATTTAGTTTCTGCACATTTTATGTAAGAAATAATTTCATTTAGCTATGATTACAATACATTTGATTAACAAAATTCCAATTTATAAAACTGAAGTAAATAAATGAAGAAATATATTCACTGTCAAATAATAAAATAAAAGTAGCTGTTATTGAGATACCATATTTGTTTTTCTTTAGATACATTTTAGTGTGTTTAGTAATGCTTATAATTTTTAAAATGGTGAGTCATTGAGATTTGAACACAATGACCGGAAGCCACTGAAACTTCACATTCATAGATACAGCCACCATGAATAAGTGAATGTTGATATTGTAAAAAATACATAAAATGATTGTAATATAACCATCTAACCTTAACATACAGAGTTTTAAGACCACTATGGAATCTGCTAATTCGCTTTGAAATAGAAGCAGTCACTTTTCTGTGATATATGACATGTGTTTGTACGTTAATGATTTGAAATTTCATTAGTGTAAAAATATACCAAAGTAAATATAAAAGGAGACACTTATTTACAAAACAATATTGTATACATATTATATAAATGTAATTGTTTCAGAGTCTTTTATACAATATTGATAGAACCAGTCATTTCCATTATTTTACCAAAAAACTGCCATGTGACAAAGGCAGACAGTGGTTTTAAAATTTAGATCAAAATGAATACTGTTTGGCTGCCTTTTAAGATAAAGCAGTCACTCCCGCTGTGCTAGAGAATTGATTGAAAGTTGGCCTCTGGGGGGGAAAAAAGATTCTTCTTTCCTTAAAGAAAATGCATTGCGCACTTAGTGTTGTGTAGAGATGCACCTGGAAGGGAGAGAATCTTACTTTATATAGTGTTCTATTCGAGAAGCCCAGTAGGAGCCATTCAGCATTGCATTAGCACCATTGCCATGGATTGTCCAATTATAATAGGAATGGAAACGTATATGTGAGGCCCCATTCCTACTTTGTGGAATTTTATCTTACCAAGTATACAATACAAATATAAGTGTACGTGATGTTTTTTAAATGATAACAATCCTACACTTTACAAAGGCTCTATATAGATTTTTCTGTAAATATTAAGTGAAACTGTTAGGAAATAAGATTTTACCTTTTAGTCATACCCCTTTAACTCAGCAGACCACAAGGAAACGTGCTCTCATTTCCTTGCCTAGATTGTAGTTGTGATATACATATATATGGACATAAATGTAATTTGATCTCCCCTAGTTCAAAAACTCTGGAAATCATAAAACATCCTATAATATGGTTTATTTTGATGGTTAAATGCCAACCATTGCATCTATTCTCTCTTTTAGTTCATACACTGTAGCTTGTGCTTAAGTTACTATAGCATACTCAAGGCCTACAGCCTGTGGTACTTAAATTCACAGTTTCGAAATTGAGGGGAAGACCTTCAGTGATTGGGAAGTTTTGAACCTAATGCAAAGCTCATGAGCATCCACACCGGTCTACTACCATGGCTGGAATTTTCCCATATATTATTTGTTCTTTGCCATTAAAATATAGCATATTAATGGGAGACATTTTTGTCGGAGTGCAGCAAGGGCCTGCTGAACCTCTGGGGTTTGCTTGGTGCACAAGATGAGTATGCGGATATTTTTGTAAAAACACAAATTCACACTCTCCAGAGCAGTAATTGGCCTTATATCTTTTGGGTGCGATAATCCAGTCCCATCCAAAGGCTTCAAAATCGACAGTGAGGGGGTAGCGGCAGCACCGTGATTCAGTGGAGTGCTCATCACAGTCAAGCCCAAAGTCTCTCCGGGACCTCTTGGGTGTGTCTGTTACTTTGACTTCTAAAAAGGGATTCTGTGTGAAAAGGAAAGAACACTTGTGTTAATGGAGCCTGAAATCCTTCCTACCTTAAAAAATCTTTATTAGAAAAACAAACAAAAAAACATCATTTTTATGCTTTTTTTTTTTGTACAAAGAACTGCAGTATTACGGAATTTTTATGTACAATAGGCTTCATTTTTCCTCTCATGGCCCCAAAGACTCTAACAGCATCAGGCATTCCCTGTGGTCATTCCCTTTGTGTCTTTTGGAGTTTTGTGTCTTTTCATACTATTATCTGACATAATAGCACATAATAGCAGAACAAATGCTTGGGAAATATGTATAAGATGAAAGAGAAGGAAGGTGGGTGAGGCAGTGAGAGGCCTGAGCATCCTCTTCATCATTGTTGATTGCTGGTGACTAATGACTCTTGGAAGGATAGGTACTCATCTGGTCTCTCTTCCCTAGGTCTTTTCTGGAAAAAATGTGCATATTAAAGTCAGAGCAAAATAGCTCCTTCTGAGCATTATATGGATTGCAATGGGAAGAGGGAAATTAGCATTACAGTGTCTGTATGTATAGTGTGTTGAAAGAGAATCCTTAAAGGAGCAAAGAGGAGATTTATAAGAAGTGATGAACTGGGTGTGAATAGAGCTTGGTGGAACAGGGTTTGTCCCTCATGGGCAAGATTCTGATTCAATCCTCAGGACTACAGCAGAAGGAAAAGAAGGAGAGGAAGAGAGAAGAATTTGCTTGCACTATGACAGTTTCGGTCTCCCAGTGCATTAAAGACCATTTCCTTTTAGAGGGTAAACTCTAAGGAATATCATATTAACCACCTTGTAAATAATTAAAACCTGTTAGCAACCTTGGTAATTAAAATACTATCTATAAAAAGAATGTTCTTAAATAGTTGATAGCAATTTTATCTTTTATCATGAGACTATATTGTCAAAGAGAACATCATTTGTAGAGTGCAGTGTTTAAGTAGCATATATAAAGAAAACAGATCATTTAGGAAATTGTAGAACTTTAAACGACAGGTTTCACTCACAACAGATCTGATTTCCAGACTATATATTCCCAAATTCAATCAAAAGATAAAAATGTAACCTTGTTTATTATTTCCAAGTACAATATTTTGGTGTAAATTATGACAATGGATGAAAATAACAATAGGTTCACATTAAGTTTTTTGAAAGTAGAAGTAAATAAGTAAAAGTAACACAAAACAGTAACTCAGGTTTATGGAGGGTTAAATATTTTTTATTAATTTTTATAATATATGAGGTTTTGTCATATTACTGACTCACTATTTAATTAATTGGTAATGCCTAAGTAAATTCCTGTGAAAGTGTGCTAAAGGAGTCCAAAGATAAGCTAGGAGGCAAAGGTTAGCTTTGTTAAAAATTACAGTTTTATTGCCCATATTTCACAAAGTTGTCTATATACATATTGTGGCTTCAACAGTCTGTAAGTACTGAACATATTTATTAGAAGTGTTGAGTATAATATATTTATTCAAGTATATCTATACATATATGGGTATTTTAATTAGAATTTTAATATTTTTTACTTTATGTGAAGCCAACATTTTTCAATGCAAAACATAGGAAAGAAACAAATAAAATGGGAGAGAAGGGTTTTAATTTGTTGGGTAAAACCAGAATCCGCAGTTACATAGAGACTTCATAGTTTATGCATAATTATGTGTCTTACAATAAAAAGGACATTACATCTAATTCCCAGTAAGGACCTCCTTATGGAATTAAGAACATGATGTAATTGTGTTTCTGTCTTCAGGCTAAGTAAGAGCATCAAGGGGTGCCTCATGGGACATGAGATTGGCACCTACTGTTTTGGGCACAGACCTACCTTTGGAGTAAGATACTTTGTCTGGCTTATGAGCATAGAAAATAGTATTTATTTTTCACTATTATCATTCATATCAGGAATAAAAATGTAACACGGTTGTTAGAATGTTATTTTCAGTTATCACTTACCAGCCCATCTTCTCCTGGTCCTGGGAAGGTTACAGCAAGATCATGCCCATTCTCATCCAAAGCTTTGATTTCAATGCCTAAGTTGGATTCAGGCTGTTTGAGCCAATTTTGCAATACTGTCTTCACATCAATACTCTGCCAAATACCAGTGCCTGGGCTCATGTCAAGTTTCAGAGATCGGATTCCGGTATACCTTGTACCGTCTTTCATGGGTTTGATGAGTCTCAGGATTTGCACAAACACTGTTGTAGGAGTCTTGACGGGTCTTAGATATATCCACAGTTGGGCTTTTACTACTTTGTTGTACTGTATTTTAGAGCTAAATTTAAAAAAGCAACATTTGGGCTTTCCATCCACTTGCATTAGAAAGTCAGCTACAAATGAATAAGAAGAGAATGATTGGCATCAGGCCCCATCAAAACACAAATAAAATCACTCCTTAAAATCAGCTGTTGGGGTAGTGTGTATGTATGTGGTCTTTTAAAATAAAATATTATGTGGAACTTCATTCATGGTTCAGAAGAAATGTCAGAGAAAATAGTTGCTCTGGCTTTTCAGATATTTTTAGACATCTGTATTTTCACCTGTTTATGGAGATTCTACTCCCCTTCCAGAGAACTATGGGCTAAGGGATATTTTACAAAAGAATGAACAGCACATGAAATTTGCAAGTGATGATGATTACAGACTAAGAGACACCGTGCCGGAACGTCCACTTAGAATTCTTTGGGAATCTGAGCAGTTACACTCACTGAGCAGCTGTACCAGTCAGTCTGGAGGAAGGAACCCTTCCCCCAGGCCTCAATTACCTGGAGAGGAGACACAGGGAGCAATTTAACCAACCTCAGAAATGGCAAACAATATAATACATCTGTGACACTTGGGCTCTGGAAGAGCTATTCAAAGGAACAACACGAAGACTCTAATTAGCAAAAAAAAAAAAAAAACCTCAGATGTCCTGTTCAAGCTATCTAAAAAAATCAGAAAGCCTTGGCGTTGAGACCAGCCTCTCACTGCAAGTTCAGCACTAACAATTGCTTTTCTTTGGGGATTTCCAAACCCCATGTAAATAAGGGAGACTCTCCTGAACTGTTTGATCCAAGAGTCATAAATGAAAATTATTTACTGTATTGTAACCCGATTACTTAGTAAACGGCTGATCTGAAACCGTGTCATGTCTGGTTTTAAGTGTTTAAAGCATGGTCTTAAAGCAAGATCTCAGACACATGGCACAGAAATCTTTCGGGTTCTGCCTGCTCTCTAAGACTACCTGCCTTGCTTTTCAGAGAACTCAGATAGGAACCGCCGGAAATGTATTATCTCCCAGAAGCAACGCTGCAGTTATAGGTAACAGTCCTACCCCTCCCTCTCATAAAGAATTAAATCTTTCAGAAGGTTATTGATCACTGTTCCTGCCTGGAAGTACACAGCCAGGACGCTCTCGGTGCAGTGCCATGAAGGACTGCACCAGCATTCACGCCATGACCTCCCAATTATAATGCTTATTTCCTGAGCATTTTCTGATACTCGGTCCTGAGTATTACTTTGCTATGCCTGCTTCACCATGGCTCGTGATAATGCATTTAATATTTAACTTCTTTAACTTTCCAGGGCAATAGCTTTCGCAATTAATATTCTAATTTGTAAGGAGCATAAAAGCTCTGTGACTGACAGTTTTAAATAACAGAAAGCACTCTGTGGAACAGTGTTCAAATCAACATCCACCAGATTTCTTACTTTAGTGTTAGTGGGGGGGGAGAAACTAGTGCACATTTTAGACAAATGTAATTGGAAATTTCATGTTTTAACGTTGCCTATAGAATCTCATAGTCCTTACCTTAAAGTTTAAGACTGAACACACAAGCATTCTACATTTTCCACATAAAATTAAATGCTATTACAGCTGAGCCAGAGCCAGCATGTTAACTTTGAGCTATTCGGCACTCCAAGGAAACAGGCAAGACAGAGTTCACTGTTGGTATGTTTCTCAGGAAATCTTTAAAAAAAAAAAATCTCCTTTCTCTCCTACTTACATATAAGCCAACAGCTTGTTAAAAGCCTGAAAATAGATCTGTTTCTCATAAACACTAGGACAGCAGTCAGCAGAACTGTTGATATACTCTAACAGCTACTTACACTCTGTAGGCATGGTAATGATTGTTTCCGTGGTAGCGTGATAATCGTCATCTTCCAAAGAGCCATCACTGCTGTCATCCCTCTGGACGTCGTACTGATCGATCAGTTCCCGGAGCGGAGGCGCTCTGGGCAGAAGTTGTCTTATAGCATCTTTGCTGATGTTAGGAGCTGTTTCCAGGCGGAGTTTACTGAGGATTTGGATTTTTATGGCTTCTATTCTGGAGTACCTCGTGTTTTGTCTCCACGCACATGCATTACACAGCCCCTCTTTTTCTACATTTTCTTCTCTCTCACTGCCCTCATTTAGATCCACTGGGCCAGCAGCAATCAGCATAAACAGGTAAATATAAACATACATTTGCAGTTTTTGCATCATTTTAAAATCAGCACAATCTTTTTTTCCTTGTTCTTATTTCTTCTTTTTGTTTTGAGTAATGCCAAGTGAAATAGTAGTGCATGTACCGTCCGAGAGACAACCTACCACGCCAGTGAGTCCTGTATACTGTATTCCAAGTGGCTTTTTATATTCCAACTTAGAGGAGACAAGTGTCGTCAGGATCTATGATTGGCTCCTGCTCCACAATGAATCTCGCTGTCAGAGGTTAAAACCCTGTCTGTCACAAGTCACCAAGCAGTATTTTGTTACAGTCGAAGGCAAGCTGATTCATTTGACTACTTCATAAATGAAATAAATCCCCAAATCATGAAAGATATATGTGACATTTGATAAATTAAAATCTGTGTACTAATATAAACTGTACTTAAAGCTTATTAATCTCTGTAAAACTCTTGCTATCATTTAAGTTAGTAAATTTTCATTTAGACTTTGTGTTTAAAATAGAAAATGTTAATCCTTTAAGACTTGGAGTGCTGTTTTGTTATTAAAACAAATATTTGAGGTAAAATATGCATTAAGTGCTGGGTAATTAGAGAAGTAAAAATTAGGAAGAGCTGACTAACTTTAAAGAAAGCTAAGTTTGTGCCCCTGCTAAAAAGTTGCATCAGTAATTTGAGAAGCTTGTTTTCATGGCTTATTTGTCAGTACATATTACAAACCAGTCCTGTTAGGTTTCCGTGTGCATGGACTTACTTTTGATAGCTTAATGTCTTTGACTAACATAAAAACTGTGCTTGATTTCAGCTTATTAGTATTACTATTTTCTATTACAGAGATACAGATTGAAGACTGAGTGTTGCTTTGTTGTTATTGCTAATAGGATACTGTCAGCCAGGAGGCCAGTCTCTGTACGGAGGACAAGGAGATAATGGATTTCTGTAAGTGGCGCTGGAGCATTGTTTCAGTTTCACTCAGACTTCCAGGGCTGAAAGTAAAGTGCAATCTGTGTTCTCTGCGAATGATGTCAGATCCCGTGAGCACACAAAGGGAAAGTCGCATGTAGAGGGGTGCCCTTTGTTGTGTTCCAGTACTGTCATAGGTTAGCACCCCTTTGCCAGTGTCTCATTTTGACCAGAGGGCAGACACCTGGCAGGGATCTGGGGTGGAGTCTAGGGCAGAGAATGGTGCTTTGTGTTCTCTGAATTTAAGTGGCCTCTGCAGGGATCAAACTTTCACCCTTGGCTTTAGGAGCCACAAGATCGAATGGGGAGGACTCTTAAAGAGCTAAGCAAATTCAGCAGCAGGGACAGAGGACACTGCCAGGCCACAGATTCCCTCCTCCTTTTTGGGAAGCTGAGGAGTCTTTAGAATTTTAATCCATTACTCTCCCCCCCCCCCCCATCCCAAGAGACTATGGTGGCCTGTATCAAATATTTATTTTTAGGTCACCACCATTTCTGCACAATGTACACCCAATTTACTGCCTCAGTGCACTAAAATGCAACCAGTAGCTTGAAAAGTTAATGCATTCTCATCAAATTCTTAAGAGGCATCTACATCTCTTGAGGAAAAAAAAGAAGTGGGCTTACATAATGTACTGGATTTGCCCATCATTAAAGATTAAGGAAAACCAGACACAAACCAGATGCCCTGAGGTGTTTGGGTCCTCTTTATACAAGACAATATTAGAGCAGGCATATAACGTCAGATTTGTCTGGGAAATTCATTTTTCTGCATAGAATTCTTTGCAATGTTACAATTATCATAACACATGCTGCTATATACTTCAGAGTAAGTTGATCCTGTATTTTTTTAAAACTGTACTGCTGCTGTAAGCTCAGACTGGAGAGTCAAATAAACCTGAGCTCAAACCTCAATTTTGCCTCTTCTAAGTCTATGACAAAGATGACACAGTACTTGATTTCTCTTATCTTTAGTTTCTCATGGGAGTTTGAGACATATAATTTAGCAATATAAATAGCTAAATGTAGTCCCTTTCATAGGTAATTAATACTTGAAGCAGAAGGGCTTGCTCTTTGTTTCAAGCATTTTACTTGAAAATATCCTCAAGTGCTTCAGATGAAGGCAAGGGATTAGCATCCCGCAGGTTATCTCACTAGGCCTAGGAAATGAGCTCACATACATGTTTCAGATTGACATTCATAGAGCAGCAAAATAATAATAATAATGAGAGAGGCTTTTGCCAGCTACACAGATTCCCCACTGAGCCTGGGCAGGGCAGGGCAAGGCCTGAGCCATTCATTCAGTTCTGACTCTATGAACAAATGCCATTTATCTATTTATTTATTTATTTACTTATTTATTGTACTTTATTTTATTTTGCCTATTTATTGCCATGTGCTTTCTTGTGCTTTTAGCTGTCCTTGCTGTTGGCTGCTTTCTGATAATAGCACTGAAACTCCAGGGTAACTTCTCTACCCACAGGGGCTTCAGTAAAGCAGAATGGAGAGCTCTGAGGTCAGGGTGTGTGTACTTAATGCTTAATAGTTACAGGAATGCAGTTTGAGAGAGAAAAACATCCAGATAGATGTGGTAGGGGCTGAGCAGCATTTTGGATACATAGATCTCCTCGTAATTTAGGACTTAAAAAGGTTTAAAGCAGCAACAACTTTTGCGTTATAATTTACAACCATTTTATAGAATGCTGTGATACATCTTGTGAAAGGAAAACATTCCTCAGGAGAAAACACACACATTAGACAAACTATTCAGGCCTGAGTTTGTAGCTTTTGTCTGTGACATCAATGGTAATGAATGAACACGGTCTGTTGAGTGTGGCATCCTTTCACAGAAGCACACACACACACACATACACACACACACCCGTGACTCACCTCACCCTGCATGCTCTCTCCCATCTAGCACAGCCATCAGCATTCATGAATTCTGTGTTGGTGATGCCTTTCCAGACCATTAATGGTCACCATTGACTGCACATAATTAAACTTTCTGATACTTCACTCACTCCTTAAGTGTATGGGTTAAGAACTATTTAGTCAGTTTCAAGAATAACTGTTCCTTCTCTAGTGGTGACAATTGCCAGCTTCCCAGGGCCTAGTGACACAGAGGTCTCCTTACTGTGGCCTGAGAATGGAGGCAGCTCTCATAATGGAGTCAGGCTGGGATAACTTTGGGATAAGTGAAGAGAGAATTTCTTCCACTTGCCCAGAAGAACTTGGTCTTCTAGCTTGTTGACCTTGTGTTAGTCACCATCTTTGAAAGGAGTTTCTAATGGGGTCAAAAGGTGGGAGGCAAGCCATGGTCCACAGGGCTTATATTAGTCTTTGTATTGGTGGGCTATTATGGGTTGGCATTTTTGTACTCATTAGTGAGATGGCAAGCATACTTTCTAATCTCTACTCAAAATCTCAGAAATTGTCTCATGACACATTGGAGAGTATAAAAATATATTTACCAAAAGAATTTATGATTTTAATTCTTTCCAGATTCTGGGAACTACTAACCTGCAAAAACTTTAATGATGTGGTCCAAAAATAGAGGGAGAGGAGGTTAGGAATTTGGATTAGAATGCTTCATGAAGAATTCAACTATTTTTTGGGAAAACACCCAGCAGATGATAGTTTATCTTGTCACTCACCATTTCCTTTAGATACTGTTTAGTAGTGCTCTATAGAGATTATTCTTACTGCCAAACAAAACCTGCAGAGTGCTCAGACCTGCCACAGAATAAGATAGTAGGACCCCTGCATTGAAGACAGCTGATTATCAATGCTTTTCATAGGTTACAAGACAAAAATTAACCAAAAGTGTTGAACTAGTATATGAACAGAATAGAAGACAGGAGACATTTGCAACTGGCACTTTATGTAATCTCAAATAAATCAATTAGCAAAGCCTCTATTTATGAGTATAACTTTTGACACATAAATTTATCATTAAATGAATTATTTGAATGCCTATGATGTCCTTGGCACTCATGTTTGATTATGAAAATAAAACACTGAACCAAATACAGTCACTTTTCATGGACCTTGTGGTCTAGGTTTTTCATATAAAATTTGATTAGGTGTGAATGTCATTTTAACTAAGATTTATCCCCTAAGTTATAGATCCTTAAAACTTCTCATTTTCAGTGTATTTACACTCTTGAAATTATTATAGTTCCCACAAATCTTTTGTATGAACAGATCATATTGATCAACACTTTTTATTTATTTTTATTTTATGTGTTGGTGTTTTGCCTGTTTGTATGCCTGTGTGAGGGTATCAGATCCCCTGGATCTGGAGTTGCAGACCATTGTAAGCTGCCATTTACATGCTGATCATTGAACCCAGGTTCTCTGGAACAAAGGCCAGTGCTCCTAACCGCTGAGTCATCTCCCCAGCCTCAATTAATATTTAATGTAAGTCAAAACTCAAAAATCTTAGTGTAGAGGCATAAGTAGATACACACTGTATTTGCTCACAGATTTTTAAAATTTTTCTAATATTCATTTATAATTTTTGTAGATATGTATTTGTGTGTAAGAGAGAGAGAGGGAGAGGGAGAGGGAGAGGAGAGGAGAGGAGAGGAGAGGAGAGGAGAGGAGAGTGTGTTTATGTACATTATGTGCATGCAATGCTGAGTTCAGAGGGTGTTAAACCCCCTGAAATTGGAATTATAGGTGGTCATGAACTGCCTGTTGTGGGTGCTGGGAACTGAACCTAGGTCCTTTGCAAGGTCAGTAAGTGCTCTGAACCCGTGCTCCATCTCTTTAGCCCCCTCTATCTTTTCAACTGTTGTGTATTAGTTGTACAAAGTAATAAGTTTCACAACAATTTCCTATGTCCATGCACTTACATCACATATGACCCTCTATAGCCCTTCCCTTTCTTACTTCCTCCTCTTCTCCCACCTCTGAAGTCCCCTTTCCACCATAAGAACAGCATTCTCTTGAGACATGGATCCTCTGGAGAACTCCATTATACACAAAAGAAATAATAAGGAAAAAGAAAACAACATCAGAATTTCTTGTGAGTGTGGCTTTTAACCACAGGCTCTCTGGGTACACTTTCAGAACCACCTAGAGTTGCCTAGACTACACTAGAGCACAGAGCCCTAAAGTTTAAACAAGTGCAATTGAATCCATTCCTATCAGCTATCCCTCCTCCCCAAATCCTTGGCTTTCTATTTCTTATCAGATGTGGCTCTCTTTAGACGCTATAGTTATTTAATTGTACAGCTGGAACAGAAACGCTATGGTGGTAGAATTGCCAACAACAGAAGTGTAGGCAATCTAGTAGACTCTGGCAGAAAGACTGGGTAGTTCTAAAGGATTTCCTCTGGATGGTTTGTTGGTCACTCTGACATACAACATTTATACTGTTGAAAGGGGCACTTGAGAGCTGTCCAGAAAGATTCAGGATTCAAATGAAAGTCAAGAAAGGGTAAGTATGATGTGTGTGTTTTGGGGGGGGGGAGGGTGAAATCATTATAATAAAACCCATTACTTTGTACAACCAATATACACTAGTAAGAAAAGGACCCTCCAGTGCAGTGCTTTGTAAGAGATGACAAATTCATCCCTTTTGCCACTAGAAGAAGAAAAAAGACTAGGCTCAAAGACAGTGCTGCATTGTGGACTGTATCCCTTCGGGCAAGGTCTCACGTGTCTGTTTCTTTCCTGGCTTGATTTGTTTCCCAAGTACATTGGGGCTCAGTAAGGAAAGGGGTTTTGCTCTCTTTTAGTATAGTACCTGACATATAATTAAATGGGCAAGGCACTGTTTATTGATTAATGAACTAGTGGATGAGCAAATACCTTCTTAAATAGTAGGGGCTTCTCAATTTTCCACGTGATATCAGTTGTTCATGATTTTCCTTAACTGTGGTTCATACATCCAACAGTTGCCCTGCTGACTGTGTCTGTGAGTTAGATGACCCATCTCCTAACCTGCACATAAATATTTATTTCAAACTATGAACTGATTGCCTGAGGTAGTTTGCCTCTTTTCAATAAAGTATTGCATTTTTAAGGGATCTTTTCCTCCCTAATATATCCTCATACCAGCAGGAAAGAGCACTCTCATTCCAAACTTAGGGCTACTAAGGAAACTAAGTCTAGGAGACTTAGGTTTCCAAGCAGAAATGAACCAGCCACCAATTTGTTTCCCCAAATTTGTTCTCTCCTCTCTCCTTTTCCCTTTTGTCCTCCACTAAGTTCCATAAGTAATTTCATCAAATTTAGATATCCAAGTATATTCTTGATTAGCTATGTAACCACTTAATGCCTGACTCTTCAGTGTCTACTTTCTACAGCGTCTATAAATTCAGCTCTCACAGTTGAGATTTTGACTGTCCTTAAGCTGACATCCAGTGCCATCTGATGCCTGCGAAGGTGAATTTTGGACACTATTCATAATGCCCTCCTCTTTCCACCTTAAAAAGAGCATCTGCATTACTCAAGCCTAAATGGGTAGTTCTAGTAACATTTCTTAAAAAAAAAAAAAAGATAGGGTCTTACTATTCAAATTAAGTTGGATTACAACTTCTATTGCAACCCAGACTAGGTTCTAACTCTTTCTGTCTCCAGTGCCCCATTGCTTGAATCACAAGCATGTGACACTTCAACCAGTTTTCAAAGAATGTTTTAATTCTGTCAAAACAATCTAACGTCTTTGTTCTAAGGTCATGACTTGTGTATGACTAAAATCTATGGCTCATTTATTTAGCCTTTTTACTGAACTTAAAATTTGTGTTTATATTGACTTACAGGGGGTGAGACGGCATGCAAGAATATTTGAAATGGCCTCACATAAGTGAGACCAGGCTTTATTTGACCTCAACCTTGCATGGCCCTCTCGTTGCTGTCATCTCTCCATGACTTCCCTACTTCCCTGAGTTAAAAAAGCATGAATTTACCCCTGGAGCTGTACATTTTCTGCCTGAAACTAAATAAAGAGAAACTTCAAAAGTCTGTCAATGAAAAACTGAGTATCCTAAGTTTGTTTTCATTGTATTTGATGATCAGTTTGCTCAGTGGTACCCTAATTTGCTTTAGAAAAAAACACATGGTCTAGAGAGCAGCTGACAAGGAAGGAATTGGTAAAGACATTCATTAATTTTCCTATCTCGGTCCCTTACTCTTATTAAGGATTAACTCTTGATGATGCTTCCGAGTCTTAAAGTTTTATTCTTAGAAATGCTTGATCTCATTGGCCTAATAACAGAATATGTTTCTAAAAATAAGTGTTTTTAAATAATATTTTATGTTTTAAATTAAAACGTAATTACGTGATTTTCCTCTTTCCCTTTTATTCCCTCCAACTCTTCCCATACATCTCCTCTTGTTCTACCCACGCCCTCAAATTCCTGCCAAGCACTTCTTTGTGTTAAGATTTTTAAATATTCTAGAATTAGTGAGTGATGCCAATGCTCAATTTCCCAGGTTAATGAGACAGGGTGATATGTGTTCCTGGACCCAGGTCAAGGCTCTAACTAAGACCCAATGGCTTGCTGAGGCAGTTAGGGAAAGGAGCATAGTATCTACTGACCAAGGATACTTTGGAAGCCCATTGGCTCAGATACTGAGGTGACGGAAAGTCAGCCTTTGTACTATGGAACATCACTATGAGCTCATTTTTCAATATTTAAAATTGTAGTTATTACAGTTTTAAAGCTTAAGATTAGTGCACCTGTCATCTCAATAATTTTAATCTGAAAGAGCTCTCTGATTTTTCTCTCTCACCCAGGAGACAACCATTGGTTTTTTCGTTTTTTTGCTTTTTTGTTTTTTTTTACAGTCCAGACTTTATTCCCCTCCCAGTTCCACCCTTGAACTATTCCACATCCCACACCTCCTCCCCTGCCCCATCTTCAAGAGGATGCACCCACCCCATCAGACCTCCCCAGTCCCTGGAGCCCCAAGTCTCTCGAGGGATGGGTGCATCTTCTCTGACTGGGTCCAGACCCTGCAGTCCTCTGCTGTATATGTGTTGGGGGCTTCATATCAGCTGGTGCATGCTGCCTGGTTGGTGGCTCAGTGTCTGAGAGATCTCAGGGTCCCGGTTAGTTGAGACTCCTAGTCCTCCTACAAGGTCGCCCTCCTCCTAAACTTCTTCCAGCTTTTCCCTAATTCAACCACAGGGGTCAGCAGCTTCTGTCCATTGGTTGGGTGTAAATATCTTTCAGCTCCTTGTTGGGCAGTCATGCTAGGCCCCTGTTTGTAAGCCCACCATAGCATCAGTAATAGTGTCAGGCCTTGGAGCCTCCCCCTGAGCTGGATCCCAATTTGGGCCTGTCACTGGACCTCCTTTTCCTCAGGCTCTTCTCCATTTTTGTTCCTGCAGTTCTTTCAGACAGAACAACTCTGGGTCAGAGTTTTTTAACTATGGAATCTCAACCTCATCCCTCCACTTGATGCCCTGACTTTCTACTGGAGGTGGACTCTACAAGTTCCCTCTCCCCACTCTAGGACATTTCATCTAGCTGTTTTTTTTTTGTTTGTTTGTTTGTTTTTTGTTAGATATATTCTTTATTTACATTTCAAATGTTGTCCCCTTTCCTGGTTCCCCCCTTCCCCGAAAATCCCATAAGCCATCTCCCCTTCCCCAATCAACCCTCCCCCGCTTCCCTGTCCTAGTATTCCTCTACACTATGGCATCAAGTCTTTAACATATGCAGAGAATTCTGAATTAAGGTTACAATTCTTACTACCATATAGATTTCACATGAACATTCTACCCTCTGCTGGGAACTTTGAGAACTGCAGCATGCCAAATTTCTTAACTGTGGTTGATATGATTTGGGAGTGGGTAGTGAAAGACAGAGAGATTGAAAACTGGATTATAAAGCCTCCCAATTAGAACCCCATGGATAATGACTTTTGTCCAGGCAGCCTCTTAAAATTCTCTGACTTGGGACAAAGTTGTTAACCATTAGTTTCACATCTGCAAAATGGAAATATCAACAAGGTTGTGAAGGCTAAATGAGATAACGTAGTGCTTGGCATAGAGAAGGACCTTCATAAACATTAAATATCAAAATGTTACTATATAATAATACTATTAGTAGTCATTACTACTCTGTTGTTAATATTTGCTTGTATTATAAATCTTTGTAACAATGAAGATTATATAAGTTGAATTTTGGTAGCATGTGGGATTGGCACATGTGATATACAAAAAAAAAAGGCGAATATAAAAACAAGATGGTCAGGAAAGCAGAAGGAAACATGAAAAGAACACAGCAGGTAAATTATACAGAAAGAAAACTGTGGTCCTGGCATTAGTCACAGACACAATTCAACTAGAGACAAATGATACAAAGCAAGATAGAGGAAGACATATTGCTATAAGAGGAAACAATCTGCAAGGGGTATGTGCCTCTCTAATACTGTCAAGCATTTTATCTCAAAATATAAATAAGAAAATCTGCAAAACTACAAGTAAAACATATAACCAGCAAAAGGCTAACAACAGAGGAGTTCTCTTCAGGTAAGTTAGCAAGGATGAAGTCTATTTAACCAATGAAATCAGTGTCGTTGATGAGCAGAATTAGCATTGAGCTCCATACCCTTGCTATGGAAAAGAAACCCTGTGAAAGTATTCACTAAAGTTGAGCAAATATTGACCTACAAAAACCCCTTGGTGGAACCATAGATTAGAAAGGTTGAGACCATAGTCTCTAAATTCAGCACAGTGAAGCAAGGGTGAATGACCAAAATAGAAACTAGTATTTCATCTACTGCTTGAAAATATAAGACCTTTGCTACAGAGAAAAAACAAAATGGATCCTACAGAATGTAGGAAAGAATAATTAAAGTGTCACAAACTGAAACCCATAGAACAAAATGCCAGTGTGTCAACAGATAGCTTAGCTTCAAATGTGTATCCAGAGAAAATAGTGCGAAAGGGATCTATGACTTACCTAAAAATGTGGGGAAGATTACACACTAAACTTAAAACAGAAGAGGTAAAATTATCTAGTAAGTCAGGCATAGAAGAGTAATGGGTCTGATAAGGAAAAGCTGTGGTGTTTCTCATAGAACAGAACTCCTTGCCTAATTAACCACTATAAAGAAGGGAAAATATTCTAAATTAGGAAATTTAAATTATGTACAGACACTGTGAAAAGTAAAAGATTTAAAAGGCAAAAACTATTATGTAATTAAATGTGAAATCTGTCTGAAATTAAGATATGTAGAGTATAGACATAAAGAGTATAAATTGTTTCCAACCTACTCTAATAAGGATTCAACCTCTCTTCTAGGCCACCACTCCCCAGAGGTAGCGGAAAAGAAAAGATATTAGAACATGGGGGAAGTAGACTTGTTTAGAAATAGCTCTTTTGGGGCGAGTCCAATCATTGTTGTCAGGATATCAGCAGTTCAGTCCAGTAGCAAACACCAAATACAAATCAGCAGCGGTAGGCCAGTCCTCTTGGCAGACACCACACACAAACCAGCAAGGGCGGTTCAATCCAGAAGTAACTGCAAGCCCGAGATTGCTGAAGCAGCAAGAAAAGGTGTCACCACAATCCGAGTTCAGCAGCACAATGTAAGGAGAACCAATACACGTGTGTTGTTAGCAAAGAATAGCAAGGTAGAACAAAGCAAACCAATGCTCAAGCTCCCACTGTCTGTGGGGTTATATTTATATTTATTCTGAACATCATGTGTCCTTTCACATGTTTGCTATAGCAAATCATCCTTTCACCTGTGTGCCCCAGCAAAACATTATTTGACATAACCGACTTTCCAAAGAAACCAGAAATTTCCACTTCAGTAGAGTTTCTAGAAAAGACAAAGCAGAGGAAGCCATGGATCTCGGCAATCTGCATACTAATATTGATTACTCCCACTCTGTCAAGGACTGACAACTTAGACAGTGTTGGGGCCAGGTATGGTGGTACACACTGCAGGAATGGAGGAGACAGGGGAATCGGGAGTGCATCCTCATCTGCATAGAAAGTCGGAGTGAACCTGGGCTACATGGGACTGTCTTGAAATGCTGAGCAGAATGACCCATGGAGGCACACACCCATTCTGAAGACAAATACAGTGTGAGATTTCTACTCAGTGCACAATAGAAACTGTGATTCTTCCTGTGGCCACAATGGAAAGTACCTAGAAGCCAGTGCTTCAGAGCGAAAAGAAATTCAAACATGTTCAGTTGTCCCACGTGATAGTACAAAGTTCTATTTAGCCGAGTGCAGACTAAGTCAGTCCTTACGTATTTTAAAAAGTGTTCCATTGATGCACATTGATCTTTTGGATCACTGCTTTTATTTTTCTTACCACTGGCCTTTTGAGCATCATGAGTCTGGAAACTTTTCCTCCCTAAACAAGAAGAGCAATAATGTCCCCTCACGCCATGTGGCACTGGTACTAACATTAATCTTTCAGGTTCCTTCAGGCTTCTGCAGGGTTGCTTCTGTTACTCTCTTGGGGTCTGGATTGGGTTCATTTTCTCTGCCAGTTAAAGAATTAAAAGATGGGGAAAATATCTCAAGAATTGCAGTTAACAACTGAGAAATTGTGAACTATCAGGCTGAATCAGCATCTGAAGAAAGGCCGTTATCAGGGGTGAGGAAACACACACACACACACACACACACAGCAGGCACACAGAGAAAAGCTCCTCCTCCATGCAGAGGGGGGTTAGGAGAGCCAAAATCCAGCTTCTCTTTGAAGGCTAGGGATTTTTAAGTCTCTGAAGGCTCTTCCTCCTCTAACTTAGAGTTCGTCAAATCTGAAGAAGACACGATGGCTAATTGGCCCACAACTGTTGTGTAACCCCCACCACACACACACACACACACACACACACACACACACACACACACACACACACACACCGTGAACTTATTGAGCCACAGAGAAAAGTCCAGGAGGTCTTCATTTCGAGTCTCAGGTCAGGAGGGTGAGGAAGAAACCAGCCACCTTGGAAGTTCATCGTCTTTGTTTACAAGCTGTAGCCCCTCTTCCTGTGCCTCAGAGGCTGTCAAAAGTCTAGTCCCTTTCTGCTACTACGCATTTCAGACTCTGACCCTTTATCAAACTGCTTACTTCTAGTGTCCATGAAATTATGAACAACTTAATAAGAATCCTAAGAAACTTTCATGTAGTAAAACTCTGTGAAAATTATAGAAGCAAAGATGTAAAACAGCATCGTTGTGGCATTGGGGAGGTTGGAAAAATACTGATTATTACTCAGAAATGAGATTTTCCAAGAGTGAAGGTTATTTTCTGTAAAAAGAATTTGCTTCAGATGACCTCTGGGAGCCAGCGAAAGGAGCGGCTACCGCGATGTCCTCTGGGGCTGCTTGTGTCCACCTCTTGGTACCTCTGTTTCTTCAGGGCCTTTCACACAATAGCAAAACCCACTGAGACACAGTGCCAGGCAGTTGCAGGCCACTTCCTCCTCTCCAACTTTAAGGACTCTCCGGGTCTCCTGTGAATTTTAATTATCTCATGAAAGCTGATGACCCTAGTGACCAAAAATCAGAAAAAGAGATTTCCTTTTATTTATGCATCTATTCACACACTCTCATCTATTTAGTTCATTGAGCTGCACCCTACCTCTCTGAAACATGGGAAGAGCTAGTGATTTGTAAATTAAATGAAAGGCAAATTAAAGAATAAACATGGATATAGAAAAAACTTATACCAAAGCAAAAAAGGAATGTTGATTTGGATTTTTAAATTCATCTTAATGAATTTCTGTGGTATATTTGGCATAATTTACATAGGAGTCCTCTAATTATCACTGTTTATTATTTTTCAAAAAGCCTTTCATGAACACGGCTAAATGTGCTTTCTTGACATGGCGCACCACCGCTGGGCTTAACAATGCAGCATATGCCTCCTCATGAATGTCAGAAGGACACTAAAAATGTCCTCACTCAAAAAGAGTGTTTATTTCTATGGAAGTATTAACAAGAGCCATAAATAATGAAATAAAAGTCAGAAATACAGGAAAAGAAAAGGCAAGTTTGCTTTTTGTGCAGCCAACAGAAGAGTGAGCAGGTGCAGAGCGCAGAGCGCAGCACGATCGGATGTGACAGAATCAACACACTCAGAAATGAGGGACTTTATTTTTGCAAAATGAGATTAACTAGAAAATATAATGAAGAAAAAGATGCCATTTCAAAAAAAATAATCAAAATTAAGCAAAAGCTTACTGACCACTTTTGAGGGGCTTTCTAGGAAGTGTGCAGATCACTTTTGAGGGGCTCTCTAGGAAGTGTGCAGATCACTTTTGAGGGGCTCTCTAGGAAGTGTGCAGATCACTTTTGAGGGGCTCTCTAGGAAGTGTGCAGGCTCTCTGTGAGAAACTTTGAACCCTGCCTGGGCTAAGCTCTTAATAAACGTGAAGTGCCTTTGCTCCACCTGAGACCAGCTGCATCCTTAGAGATGGACAGGATGCCTGGACCTTGGTAATCTAGGCATCATGTGCTCAACAGGGTGAAGGACTTCTTCCACATGAAGAGAAGTTTGCTTTGTTTTATTTTGGCTTTTGTTGTTGTTTTTTGAAAAACATAGGCTGGCCTTTAATTTATGGTGCTCCTCATTTCTCCTCCTCCTGAGTACTAGAATTAAAGGTCTGTATGTCCCTCTATGCCCACATTTGAAGAAAATATGAAAATTCAAGCTCTGAATGAAAAGTCATACAATTTTCTTGATAGGAAGAGTCAACATTGGAGAAATGCCATTCTTTTTATTCTATAAAGGCAAAGTAACCTTCAATTAAAATATTAATTTTAAAACATTTTTACTTTTTACTAATAGATTTCTTAAAATAACAAATATTTCCACATCAGTAAATACTGGTAAGTAAAGTAGATTAGTATTAGTGAATGTAAAACCCTTTTAAGGATGTTATAATTTAAAATAGTATGGTATAGTACAGTACAATACAGTACTGGCAGAGAAATGAAGAGGTAGAAGAAAATGAGAGGAGTGCTACTTAAAGTCAGCTCATTAGCAACAAATGGATCAGGACAGAGGAACAGACTGGGGAGTTCTGGCCTAGACTATAAATGTCACATGATTTCTCAAAAATCGAAGCTGGGCATATCCCATACTTGTAATCTATGCACATGGGGGCAAAGAGGCAGGCGAATACAGAGTTTAAAGTCATGTTGGGCTGTGTAGAAAGTTAAAGGCCAGCCTAGGATACACAAGACCCTTTCTCAAAAAAAAAAGGGCAAAATTTTAATGTCAAATATGAAACCACAATGGAAGAGAATGTGAATAGTTATTTTGTCTAATTTTGTAAAATATTATGTAAGTTCTGGAGTGTCAGACAGCATGAGCATGTATATGTTTATACTTTGAGGTTTTCTTTGCCATGATTTCAATAGCTGTGAGGCACATGGTATAGCTTAATGAATGGTTCATGAGCACTTGAACATCTGTTGTATTCTGATGTTGGTTTTACATTACAATTCCACAAGTGTCAATTAAGTCCAGTGAGTTGAAGGTCTACAAACCATTGCCGACTTTCTATCTACTCAGTCTGTTCATTACAGATGAGGGATGGTCAAGTTTCCAGTTGTAATGAATTTAACTGCTTTCCTTTTCAATTCGGACAGATTTAACATCATTTATTTCTATGCTGTACATTTTGGTGCCCCACAACTACAAGCATGCACATCTGTAATGGTGATGTTTTCATGCCTGTGTGTTACTTTTGTATAACTTTCTCCAATATATATGAGTGGACAACTTACTAAGAAGAATTATTTGTTGTGACTTATGGTTTCAGTGAGAACATAGGTAGATCACATCTTAATGTAGCAGAGAGATGGGATTCGTGGAGGAACTAAGCCATGAGATAGCACCAGTGACATATCCCCCAGATTCACTTCTTCCACCTAAGTCCATGTCCTGCCTTTCACTGCCTTGAAATAAAGCCAAAGTGTTATGAGTCCATCAAAATCCTCATGATCTAATCATCTCTGGGAATGTACCATGAAGCACATGTCTCAGACTAATGAAGCTGAAAAGAGTAACTATCACAATGTGAATTAAATACACATTTCAGCATTACCAAATAGCCCTTTGTCAAGAGCAATATCACATCATCATCATCATCATCATTATTATTATTATTATTATTACAGCATAAACAAATTTCTATTAGAAATTATTCATAGTTTAAAATGTTTATAATTTTCCATGCTCTTTAGTGTATCTCCCCAGTATCTCTCAACCTTGGAACTGAATACTGGAGAGATGGCTCAGTGGTTAAACACACATACTGCTCTTGTATAGGATGCAAGGTTGGTTTCCAGCACACACTTTATAGTTCACAACCACCTGTAACTCCAGATCCACAGAATCCAATACCGACTTTGGGCTCTGTGGACACTATACTCAAATGTACATACACAGATACATGCATATACAGTGGCTGGCCAAGAAAAACACACCAAAAATGTCTTCAAACATGGGAAATTGTTCTCTAGGAAGTAAACTATCCCTAGTTGAGACTCCCAGTCCCTTAGGCCTGAAAAGTATGCTTTAGCATTTCTTTGCTCTAAGTTTCTCCTTCTTCTTGTACTAGGGATTGAGCCAAAGGCCTCACATACTAAGCAAGTACTTGACAATACTTTTCAGCATTTTTGTTATGATATACTCTAATATCCATATTTTTTTGTGTTAGGGGATTCATTGAGCTTTCTAGATTTAGAATTATTTGCATCGAATTTGTAAAAAGATGATATCCATTTTCCCCACACATGTTCTCACTCCATCCTGTCCTAGGATTACGACATGAGACAGTCTCATACAAACCACAGGCTTTGACCTTGTTACTTTCCACCCCATTTCTTCCTGTGTCCTTTGGTAGCTATGCCTTTTGATATACTAACTTTTCTTTAATATTTCTCACTAATCTTGTTATGGTTCAAATGTGAAATGCTCTCCATTTCATATTTATTTGTTTACTTGACTCCCACAGATGCCACTGTTTGGGAAGCTCTCAAGAATTTTGGAGTAAGTGATATGACTGAAGTTGGGTCACTTGGGCAGGCCGTTGAGGGTTATAGCTAAGCCTTAGTCCCAGCACAGGCTCTCTCCTTCCTGGTTCGTTAAGATGTGAACAAGCGTGGAAAGGGGTTAACATTTGAAATGTAAATAAAACAAATATCCAATTAAAAAAAAAAAGATGTGAACAAGCTTACCACAAGTTCCTGCCACAGCCAAACCCAATTACCATCTCTTCTAACTGCTACCCCTCCTCCATAAATCCCATCAGCTCTATTGTCATTGAAATAAGAAAGTAATACAGATCTTATCAAGTGGGGTTTCTCATTTCAGCTGTTGTATTTTTATTGCTCTAAAATCCACCTTTTATGTTTTCTTTTTCATGTTCATGCTTTCTGGTAAAACAATAAACATTTTTATAAATGTGTTGTTTTATTGCTATGGTCCACATCTGAAAATTTTATCACTTATAATTATTTTGTCAGTTTCTATTAACTATTCTTCCCAGTTATACGTCGTATTTTCTTGCTTTGTGTGGTCCATGAAGTTTCACTCTGCACTTCTGTATAGCCTACTTTGGACACTAGCAGACCCCACAGATGGCCAGTCATTGTATACATAGCTCCCTTTCTCAGACTCTCTCCCCCACAGTATGTAGCTAGTGATTATTTCATTAGTTTCTAGTGCCTTGATTTAGAAGATCTATCTTATTAGTCTTCCTGGTTTATTCCTCTTTGCCTCTGGAACAGCTTTCACACCACAGCATTGTCTTTGTTAGTTTTCTATCTCTCAGGTATCACACTATTATGCTATAGTGGTTAATTTCTTAAAATGGTCTTTCTTGTATATTGCATTCTGTTCTAATGGTTTACAACAGCAAGGCTAGTACAGTACCAGCTCATCACACAAAGCCTCAAACAGAAGTTCAAACACAGCAAATTCAAACATTCCAACACAGCAAGGGGTGGGGAAGAGAATGGGAGGAAAGGTGTGTTTATGTCTTGCTTATAAACCAGCACTCTCAAAAATAATGGTCAACCTAGCTGTGAAAACACATTTGGCCTCACAGTCAAATAAGATGAAATTATCAGGGGAACAAGTTTCTCATTGAAGTGTTAGGGTAAGAGTAGAAAGACAGTGAGCTATCCTGGCCAGGTGGTGCTGTGGTCTGAACTCACATTTCTATGTGGTGCTCTATGATCTGAACACACTTTTCCACATGGTGTTATGGTTTAGAACATGCATTTTCACATGGTACTGTGGTTGGAACATATGTTTCCATGTGGGGCTGTATGGTTTGGAACATACATTCCCATCTAGTGCTGTGGTTGCACAAGGTGAGTTGTCTTATCAGGTGCCCAAAGCAGCGGGGCCACCTGATCTTGGCTGGAAATGTGCTCTCTAGGAAAATGTGTACTGAATATACCTTTCCCCTCATAAGTTAATCATCCCATATAGTGATAGAAAAAATGAGAAAGATGGTGAGAGTGTATATTTTACATTTTATCTCTGTGGGCATGTGTGTACAAGGTGTGTGGGTCTGCGAAGGTCAGAGGTCAACCTTTGTGGTCAGTTGTCTTCCTTCATTGCTTTACATCTTTGTTTGTTTGTTTTGTTATATTTTGTTACTATAGGGTCTCCCTAGATCCTGGAACTTACTCTGTCAGCTAGACTGGCGGGTCAGAGCGGCCTTGATTCCACCCTCTAGCATTAAGGCCCAGGCAGCTTGCTGACACATTTGGCTTTTACATGGGTGCTCGGGATTTGAACTTGGACCCTCATACTTTCAGAGCAAAGACGTAGCTTGCTGAGCCCTCCTTTCAGTTCTTGATACTTTAAATTTTAAACTTTCCATGGCCTTAAACCCAAAAGATCTATTTTCCAGAGAGAAAAGGAGAGTTTTACGCTTTGATCAGATACTGAAAACTCTCAACGATCTCCATAAAGCTTGGAATGGAGAATGCTGGAAATGATCTACATATCCCACAATTAGGATCAGTGAAATAATACAATGTCTTCAGGCAAATTTATATGTACAAATATAAAATGATAAATGCAGTAAATGAAATTTGAAAATGGAAAGGCAAATTTTAGGACAAAACTATATAATTCTAAAAGGAAGTTATACCTCATGGTAACCGAGAGGGTAGGGTAGGGACGGGACTGGGAGGGGAAGAGAAGGGAGAGGAGCACAAAATGTCTGTAAGAGCTAGAAGAGTGAGTTCCTAATGTCCCACCTCCTGATTGTACCATAGGCTGCTAAGCAAACCATACAAAGTTTATTGAGTTCACATTTAAGATCAACTCTAGCACAGGCTAGCAATGTGCAGTGTGATGTTCTTGTGGTTCTGGGCAGCAACAGTGGCAACAAGTCACAGGTTAGTCACAGCGTCACAGAAGTAAATAACAACTCCCCATGGAGTTCTGTTGCTAAGGCAGGCTGTTCAGTAGGCCGCATGTGTCACACATGATTTTTGATGTATGCTACTTTTAATTCATGGTGGATTCCTCAAGATGGCACCTTGTTGTAAGGAGAGAAGCATCTGAATTATCTGAATTTATTTGGATTTGGAGGTGGTAACACTTCGGTGGAAAGGAGCCCAGTGCATATGCATTACACAAAGTTGTTCAAGGTTTGCTTTCTTCCAGCCTTGTTGGGCCTGCCAGTACATGGTTGACTGGTAAAATAGATATCCTGAGAACATGAGTTTGGTTGCACAACAGATACTAGTGTGTGCGTGTTAGGCATCTCCTGGAAACTACTAGAAGGTAAAGCTGGCCTGTGAGAATACAGAGAATTCATTCTTTCTCAGTCACATAAAAATTGTCCTTCCTTGGTTATAGAAAAATATTTTTTTAGCTCACATTAAGTCTATAAGGATAAAGTTCCCTGAGTAAATTCATTAAATATGAGTTGTCCTTTCAGCAAAATTACAAGACTTGCTTTAAAAATAGTTTCACTCGTTGCAGTTAAGTCTCACTAACCAAAAAAAAAAAAATTTAATAAAGACATGATAACCTCACATTGCAGTGTGGGAGACAGACTGGTAAGCAGATATGCTCAGGTTGAGTGTGGTAAGGCTTCTTCTGAAGGTTGAGCAAAGAGCTGTCAGTGAAGAGACATGGGGCACTTTGCTGGAGCCAGTCAAGAAGGTTTAACAGAACAGGTGACATTTGAGCTAGATCTTGAAGGATGGACAGAAGTTTGCCAAGTGGATGAGGTGATCGCTATATACAGGGCCAGGCTCTTGGTGAGACCCAATAAATGTTAACATCCAGTTCCAGTCAAGGAAGTGTTCCTGGAAGAGGACACCAGTCAGTTCAGCTCAAGGAACACTTATTGAGTACCTTGTGTATATCAGGCACAGCTCCAGGCTCTTCAGTCCTATGTGCCAGGCACATCTTGTGAAGACGGATAATTATACAAGGGCCTGGTGTGAGCCATGTTCAGAGCTCCTATTTATAGCGTTAGTTCTCCAGATGGAGCAGGGATGCTTGTTTTAACACTGCTGACGCATTCCCTCCTGATTGCAACCCCCCCACTACTGCCCTGACCTCCCTGAGAAGCAGGTAGCCAATGGATCTTCCAGACCTGATTTCAAGAAGTCTAGCATGCCTACTTTCGTCCCTGTGCTCCAGGCTACCCTAGTCTACACTTGGAGTCAGGTCCAGGCAGCAGCTCTCCCTCACAGCAGGGGTGGAAGATACCTGATGCTGTACCTGTCTTAAGCTCATTGACCTAACAAATACAACTGTCCTTATAAGTCATAAGCTCATAAGTCAGAGATGAGGATCACTCAGACCATTATACTAAGAAACGAAAGCACAGGTCCAAAGCTAATTTACCAAAGGCTGAAAAAAATGATTAAGGTTGAAAGTCAGATCTCAAGAATCCCTAGGCCCAATCTCTCTCTATGAATGCAGTCTGTATCAATGCTACCGTGTTTTTATATCATATGCCAGATACAATAATAGACATTCCTATATACTGTCTTGCCTGAATTTATTCTTTAATTAACAAGTTAAAATTGTATACATAAATTATATTTATATATAAACCCATATTGTATCTTATAATTAAATTATATCTATATTTATTTATATTATATATAAATATGTATTAAAATATAAATGGTAGACAATATAAGGTTTGCAAATATACATTTTATAATGGTAAAATTATGGTAGGTAACATATGCTTTACATCACACAACTATGTATGTTGTGAGAACATGTACAATCTACTGTCTTTAAGCAGGGATCTTCCTTGAAGACTTACACAGGCAGTGAGCTACTGATCCTACGTCAGGTCCAGGGGCTGCTCTCTGATGCACTTTTTTTTTTAATACCACACCAACCATGGGTGTGTATTAAAACAAAATGGGAAATTTTAAGAAGAGGTTTGTCCTCAGAGAGCCTAACACAATTGTTCAGGAGAACTCAAGTGATCTTAAAGCTGTCAGGTGACTTGAATGTGTTATCTGTTTTTGAGAGTACTGCTCTCAAAAGCTAAAATTGGTAGGAGGGGTGTCTTTGCTTATTTTGATAATTAACTGGAATTGTCACTTATGAACTATTTTTAAAATGACTCTAGGGCACTGAAGAGTTGACTCAGAGGTTAAGAGCACTTGTTCCTCTTTTGAAGGACCTGGGTTCAATTTCCAGCACCCATACGGTTACACACAACCATCAGTACCTCCAGCTCCAGAGATCCAACACCCTCTTCTGACCTCTGTAGGCACCAGACACCCATGTAGTGCACAGATAACATGCAGGCAAAACATCCACACATAAAATAATATAATTAATAAATGTAAAAAATGTAAGTGGTTTTAACTCCTAACTAGGTAGGTAGTATGCAGCTGTTTTCTAGCACTCAGGAGGCAGAGACAGGAAGATTGTCACAAATTGAAGGATAATCTGTTATACACAGTGAATCATAAGCCAGCCTAGGCTACACAGGAAGATCCTGCCTTAAAAAAAGTGATGGTAATTTTCTAAATATTGAAGCTGCAAAAAAAAAAAATCACTGAAAATTGAGCTCTACCTTTGGCATTTTCTTGCTGAGTGTTCTTGACATTGCAAAAAAATATTGTGAAAGAAATAATCGGTGTTTCTGAAAAGACATTGTGCTCTTTTATACATGGAATGACTGCAATTTGACCTCTTATTGGGGTCACTATATAAATAATGCCTTGAAAAGGCTTCGGGAGAACAATTTCTCATTTTCCTAATCAGCCTGATGCAAAATCCATCTTCTGCCTCGGCCTCCTGCTGCCAACATTCTCTTAAGAACTGCCAGGCGTTCTCCTGACAGCTGTCCCTGGCTCATGCTTTAGTTGGGCTGCACTGTGGCTGTATCTCAACTCTCAGTCACCTCTACTCTGTTTGGCTGACTCCAATCTTCCAATAACTCTTACAGTGGATATGGGAATGCTGACAGTAGCCAAGGGATCCCCTTGGCTTCTAGACATAGTCTCCTTCTTCCTTCTGCAGGCTAGTACCAACCCTTTTCTTACTTTATAACCAGAATCAGTCAGTGATTATTGGTTTTAGTTGCATGGAGAGTACGTGGTGAAGGGACAGCCTGGAATTTTTCTAGTGTTTCTTAGAAGAATTATTCTTCACTTGGATATAAGAGCACTGCATCATGGGATTGGAAACATGAGCTTGTGGATAAAACAACTCCTACATTTTGGTTTTTAGCAAAGTATTATGACTGAAAAAACATGATATATTAGTGGATGGCTTGCTTTTCCAAGACTCATATATGTTCATGAACTAATTGTCCAAGCACATCTACTATAATTGTGAGGCAACTTCATGATCTCATGTGACAACATAAGTAAATGATAGATAATTTACTCCACCACTGTATTACCATTGTGTCTTTCTCTAGTAATGAGATGGGCCCTCTGGTTCTTTCTTACGTGATGTGCCTTAGTCAGAAGTATTATTTAGGAGGTCCCACAGTCCTTAGAGCACGCTGTCACTGCATGGGTAGCAGTGAAAATACAGGGAAAGAAGACAAGTTCTTTCATTATTTTTCTTACATTGGTAATACAGTTCTAATGCAATCCATTTGTCACTGGGTATCAAGCAAGGCCTGGGAGTTATGTCACCATCATTGGTCTCTGTTGTTAGTGAAGATGGATATTCACCAGCAGTAGCCGCTACATCAGCCTTGGTTATGTGCTTCCTAAAACCATATATAACAAACATACTTTCCCAAGACACATATTTGTTCATGAACCAATTGTACAAGCACAGGGTAGGGAGTTAATAAGACTAGCTAACTGGCACCTGAAGGGTTGGCCATATGGAACAGCCTACTTGATTAATGAAAGTCTCTTTCTCAGTTGATGCCTAGCAGTAGTGTTCATCTGAGACAAAAATCATCTGACTCTGCCTACTCTTAGATGTCCATCATAAAACTCATCTTCAGACCTCCTTTACTTGGTTTCCAAAAGTGCCTTTAAGTTCTTCACTTTTGCCAATTAAATCCTTGCCCAAGCATTAATGCAGACAATCTGTCTGCCAGGTCAAATGAGCAGTCAGGCAAAGCCATGCACCCCCGGGCTTGCTGCCTTCCTCAGTGTCAGCCTCAGGTGTTGACCTTGACAGTACTGACCTTGATAATGAAAGCAGAGAAACTGCTCTTACCTTTTGAGTCTAAACATGATAAGCATCTATTATATCTTCTTTACTAAGCCTTTTCTGCTTTCTAAAAGACAAAAACCTTTTCTATAAAACATAAGAATTTAAAAAAAAAACCTGTTAACTTATTTCTGTGTTCCCTGACAAAGAAGTTAGGCACATATTTGCATATTTAAGGAAAATGGTATAGAAGTCCTCACTGCCAGTTTTAAAGATCTAAAAAGTGCAATGGAGAAGGAGTTATGTGAAACCTTCACCTTGTGGTACTGCAAAAGAATGGAGAAACACGCAAACCCCTGCCCAGATCCCTCTGGTGACCCCTGAGCAATGACTACAACAGAGGCAAACAGGTTGGAGCCCTTTGGGATAGGGGCCGGTCACGTCATTTCCTCTTAAAGCTTTTTTCTTTTTCTTTTTTTTTTTTTTTTGTAGTGCATTATCACCAGTAAGGTGTAGGAGAACCTAACTGAGGATGGTGTAATAGTGTATCACTGCTTGGGAAATTGAAGTGTCATGCTAATAGTGGTCAGTCAGCTCAGAGGTGTGTTTTAAAACCACTGTAAATTCCAGAGATTTTGCCTGTCCTCTACAGTCTTTGTGCTATAGATATTTTGTAGAGACAAAAAATTCTTGGATTAAACGCCCACAAGGATTGATTGTCTAGCTTGTGATCTAAAGCAAGTTGTAGAACCTGTTTGTGAAATGAGCAATAGTAAATGTTCTCTGAACCTAATTCCAACTTTCAATTCAAATGCTCTTTGAGGGTGTGTCTGGGAGCACTGACTATGATGGAAATGTATGGTAGGACATTCTGAAAGAATTAATCAAATATGAGGTTTTAAAAAGACTCAGTCATAATTTATACTAGCCCTCATTTAACTTCTATAGTTGAAAATAACATGGGCTCCAGCAGGGGTCACTATAGTCACACTGAGTCCCAATCTGGGGCTTTCCATGTTTGGAAAACATCTGTTCTTTCTTTAGCTTGACTGACTCTAACAACTCTCTGTTCCCATATTTTCTTCAATGGATGTGGGAAAACCCATGAAGGCTGTCTTCTTCTCTTGTTCTCTGATTGTGTTTATTTACTCATTCTTTTTAACTTTGGAGGACTATGATGGGTATATTTCTTTTACATTTAAGAAATGCTTTTTAAAGACAAAAAGCTCAATTCTAATTTGACGGGTTTTTTTTCTAAAATGTACCCCAAATGTATTCACTCTCTTTGAGACCCAGAAAACATAATATCATCCCTAAGAAATCTATAATTCTGCAGTCTTGTTGATGCCTTATAACTCCCAATAGAAAATATTCTACATATATGAAATGAAACCCGAAACAGAAATGGTGGTTAGGGTGGTTTGAATATGCTTGTCCCATGGGGAGTACCAGTATTAGCAGTATTAGAAGGTATGGCCTTGTTGGAGTAGATGTGGCTTTGTTGGAAAATGTATGGCACTATAGGGGGTGGGCTTTGAGGTCCTTTGCTCAAGCTCTGCCCAGTACGGAGAAGACCCTCCTTTTGGCTGCCAGTGGAAGAGATCTGCTACATGCAGATCAAGATGCAGAACTCTCGGCTCCTCCAGCACCAAGTCTGCCAGCACACTGCCATGCTTCCTACCATGATAATGACAATGGACTGAACCTCTGAAACTGTAAGGCAGCCCCAATTAAATGTTTGCTATTATAAGAGTTACCTTGGTCATGGTGTCTCTTCACAGCAATAAAACCCTAAGACAGTCATTTATGCAATAGAAGGATATGGATTGTATGACAGTTCTAATTTAAACATTCTATTTTGGCTCTTAAAATACAGTGACCAAACATACAACATAAGTTAGGAATGTCTGTGTCTGTAATGCTGAAAGATGGGCATCCAGCAAGCCTAACGGTGCTTCCAGGAGCTCATAGGCTTCTCACAAGCTTGTATTAAGACAGAGGTTTATTTCCTAAGTCTTAGGGTCTTTAAAATGATGGTTCAGTTTAAGGCTACTCCAAAATGATTTATTTTATCCCCAAATCCTTTCCCAGAACCCCATCCATTCTTAAAACCTCACAACGTTTCTGTTTCTTCAGGAGCCAAGGAAATTACTTTCTAAACTATAAAGGTCAGCTTCCAGTCCTTTGGTCTAATGCATATGGCACCCTTTATAACACTTCTTGTACCATAGTAGTTCTTTTTAAAGTATTTTTATTTTTATTCTTTTAAATGTATAAGCATTTTGTATGCGTAAATGTCTGTGTACCATTTGTGTGCCTGTTGCCTGCAGAGGCCAGAAAGGGTCATTAGATCCCCTGAAATAGGAATTATAGATGGCTGAGAGCTGCTGTGTGGGTGCTGGGAATAGAAGTTGGGTTACCTAGAAGAGCAGTCAGCGTTTTAACTGCTGATCCATTTCTCCACCTGTCACGGTAGATCTTAGGAGTGTGTGCAGTGGTGGTTTTAATCCCGCCCTTCTGGTCTCTTTCTCCTAAGCATATCTGCTTATACTTTCCAACTCTGACTGGAAGCACCAGCTATGGCTGCTGCCATTTCCTATGTGACTATACGCTCAAGCTCTGGTGGTAAAAGGCTTTCTTTCAAGTTGTTTAAAACAAAGTAGAAAACCTTCAAGTCTGCAGCCATGCCTCATGAATGCAGAGCACCATGAATCTCTAGCCAGCGCCACCTTGTCAGGTCCCTTCACGTGACACAGTGTAAGCAGAAGTTGCTGCAGTGGGCTGTGTCCCAGGCACTGGTCAACTCCCTTCTTTTCTCTTATTATATAGAGTGACTCAACTCTATCAGTGCTGACTTTACATAAGGACACTTGTTGTGTGTTGTTTTGCACTACCCAAAGTGGCTGTGCTACCAGCCCCCACCTACTTCCTTTGAATCCTCGGATAAAAGACACACACACACACACACACACACACACACACAGTTGTTCATTTTCAACTTGCCTTCTTGGCACAACTGCTGGGTACAACTATCTCCCGCCTGGAAAAGTGTGCCCTTATCAATTTCTTATCTCTGCCTCTCCCACCTGCCCTAAAGTTTAGGGACTCAGTCCAATCTAGCCCCTGCTAAACGTCCCTGACCACCGCCTATATGAGCAGCCTGTGTGGACACACCATGATGAGCTCTCACATGGCGGGTCAACTTTTCTTCATCAAATGCCTCAAGACCTCTGTCTCTCTTCCCTTACATCTCTCTGCTTGCCTCCAGGGACCTAGAAGTTTGGCCCTTGGCTTTCTTTACTGACAGATCAAGAAACAATTGGGGAACAGGACCCCAGCATCAAAATTGCCTGCTACAGATACTCATTTAACCTGCACAGCTAACTGATCTCGTTTCTCGAACCTCTAACCTGGGCTCAGAGTGGAGCCTTTGTCCAGTCATTAGTGGCTGGGGTTGAAGGTAACAGCACAGACATGGCTGTGATGTGGAGTGGAGGTGTGTAAGCTGAAGAGGTCTTCCATGAGGGTTCTACAGTGTTCCTCCCTAGTCTTCCCTCCTGTTAGTGCTTCTCTTCTTGGAGTACTTACCATACTATAATCCAATTGTCTGTACTTTCTCTTTTATAGGCACATTCTATTCTATAGGCTCCTACAGGGCTAGACTCTGATTCATTATAGATCTACTCCTAGCATCTAGCACAATACCTGGCACATAGGAGGTAGTGGCAGCAACAGCAACAGTAAAGAATGATTCTGCATTAAAGTGAAACATTTATGAAAAGCCTACGCTATTTTAGCATGGCTACTGGAGTCGTGAAGGGGACACCCACACAAGTAGTAAACCTCACTACCTGTCAGTCAACATTCTGTTTAATAGTTACAAGCACAGGAAATACCTATGAAAGGTCAATAATAGATTGACTTCAAACAGAACTCTTTCAAAGCCATATACATGGGACAACATGGTGCCCTCAAAGACAGACACAGAAATTCATTCCATGTTTATTTTTTAAAGTGTGAGAAAATTGCTACCACACTTTCAGTTTCACATTTTTTATGTGATCATGATTCAGAGAGTGTACCAACTCACAAGAATCCCACCTTTGTGATAGTGTGTTGATAACTCTAAGGAATGTGTTCAATTTGTACTGAAATGTATTATGAAAGAATTATTCCCCAAAGTATGAAAATTTTCTCATTTTCTTTAAAACATAATTTTTTAGCAAAGTAGAATTTATCCTTTTTATCTGGGGATTGGGGGCAGAGAAAACCGTACATGATACCCAAATTATTTTGAGAACAAAAGAAACCATAATTTACATTAGTGATTACAAAAACTTAACTGATTTTATAAATTACAATTCAAATTTATAGAGAATCTAGATTTTCACCAAAATATCACTGTGATTGCTTTCAGCAATGAAGTCTCATGATTATTTTGTGTGTGTACATGTATGCCTGTGTGTGAATATGTGTGCATGTATGTGCATATGATTATATGTACATAGATATGATTAAACTCTGTGCTTCTAACCAGGAAAGGTAAGTCATCCTACAATTCCTACCACTTAAGAAGCCATTCAGGAGGCCTAGGCTGCAAAATGAGTTCCAGGTTGGCCTGGGAAATAATGAGACCTTCTCTCAAAAATCAAACAACTCCCTCAAAATCTGTTAATAAAATAACTTTTATTATTAATAAGTTGTGATTACAAAGTAATATATATTTTCCAGAAAATTAATAATTATAGAAATTCAAAGACAGAATAAAAAATAATTTCTAATACTTTCCTTCAGAAATAATTATTAACATTTAGTTTTGTCTATTTGGCAAATAAGCTAAATTAATGAAAACACTTTCCTACCATTAAGTATTTTTATTCAATGAGTTGGGAGATGTCTAGGAGAATAGGGTGGGCAGGATCAAGATGCACTGATTTTATATGTTGGAAGTTGTTAAGAATAAATAAAAGATGCTTTAACGTATTTTATATTATTAATGACTATGTAATTGTATCATTAATATTTGATAGTTTATATAAGTAATATTCTATTAACACTATAAAACATTTAAGTTTTTTTAAAAATTTGTTTCAATTGTACTTCAAAATGTATTCTTGATGGTAAATAGCTTTGTGACTATATTTTTTGAAATACACACACACTTAGCTTCTTTTTCAAGTTAGCAGTTAAAAAACTAATTTATAAGTCAAATAGAAATATTTAAAATTATTTTATTCCCTCCCAAATTTTTTTCGACCCATTCTCCAAAGAGAAGAGACAAAGGAAGAGAGATAAAGAAAGGAAGAAAGAAAGAAAGAAAGGAAGGAAGGAAGGAAGGAAGGAAGGAAGAAAGAAAGAAAGAAAGAAAGAAAGAAAGAAAGAAAGAAAGAAAGGAAGGAAGGAAGGAAATTGTCCAATCAAATGTGTTGTTACACATCTATGATTCTATCCCTTAGCTTTGGAGTTGGAGGATAGAGGCAGGAGGATCAAGAGTTCAGGATCCTCCAGAGTTACATACAGAATTTGAATCCAGCATGGGCTACAGAAGATCCCTGTCTGCATAAAACAAAACAAAAATTATTGTCCATCTCTCTGCAACCAGTACTGTCTGGTTTTAGCACAGATAGAAGACTAGCTACTAAAATCAGAGTTCTGTTGTTCAAACTCAAACATCTATGAACAGAGTTCTACTTGTGTTAGGCCCATTTCTAAAAGCAGAAAAAGAAAGAAAGAATGTACTAGAAATATTTTTTCATAACTTTGCCATTTTTAGAAATACATAATTTATTTATAAAGGCAAGACTTCATTTCCAAAGAAACTCAATTCTATAAGCAAAATGCATATATGATACAGATATAAGAAACAGAGCAGTAGGTGAATATTTATAATAAAAAATTATGAGGTATTACCAAAATAGTACCTGTGATACAGACCAGAAAATGATCATTTAGATGCCTGAGATTAAAAGCAAGGAACAAATGGTTCATGATTCCTGACCTAAGCTTCATATGTCGTAAGTATTTAAGCTGTTTAAACTGTTTCCTCACATGGAAAAATATTATATTTCCATACCATCCTTAGTTTTTCTTTCTTGTCAAGTCTCTGTGACTGCCTCACATCCAGTCCTTAGTGGGCAAGAGTCTGGTACTGTTACGGTCACACTTGGCAGGGTGTATGATTGTTTATTGGTTACAGATTCCAACGCTGGCGTACAACTGTTTGATGTTAACAGACTCCAAACACAGCTGCTATTGTGTTTGCTTCTTGAGAATCCCCTGGCTGGGCAGCCTGCCTGTGGGAGTTTAAAGTCCAGGTGAAAAACGAATTAGAGGCAGTCAGGGAAAAGCAAGCTACTCACCCACCCAACTCCCACTCTGCTGCATGCCAAGAGAGCTAGCTCGCCTTATTCCCTGTCCAGCAATCCAGCAACCATGCTCTCTGGTCAAGCAGTTGCTGGAGCAGCAACTTTCTGTCTAGGCCCCAGGCCTGACTTTTATGAAGACCCTCACCCCATGAGACCGTCTGTGTTCTCCCAGCAATAAAGCAAACAAGGTATTATGTTTCTTCAGTTTGTCCTCCAAAATAGTTTAGTGTATGTGTGTGGGGGGGAGGGGGGAGACATATCAATTCATAGGGATTTTACAAGTCATTAGTATAGTGAGGTGTGGGAGAAGCAGTTTTAAATGCACTAATGTCCGAAGCTAAGGCATATCTGCTTCACTGCTGCGGTGTCCGAGCGCTGCGGCCAACCACTCAGGGGAGGCAGAACACAGTCCATAATAGGGGTCCCCGTCCGTGTTTGCCCCGTGAGAAACAGTGGAGTCCGAGACAGATCCTGTGGTTCTCAGTCTCCTGTGTACCTAGACTACACTGCGTACAGCTGAGAGTTAGGGACAGAGGTCCCAGGTCTATGTTTTCCCTCAGTGCATCCAGGAGACAGACAGTGAGAAGATGGCTAAGCCGGGAACGGAGGAGAAATCTGGTTTGGTTCCGAGTGAGTGCCAAAAGTACAGAGGGGATGGAAGGAAGGCTTCCTGTGGCAATCCTTGATGAAGGAGACGGTCCTTGCTTGTCCAAACTTTTTATTTGATGGCAAATGTAAATGTATACGCCTTACTCAGGTTGAACCAAGGATTTTATGAGAAGGAATGTCTAGGAAGGGAAGCTCATTGGTTGAACATCGGGGGCCTATCTAGATACCTCATCTGCATGGAGAACTCCAGGTTTTTATTGCTATGTGACTGATTGTCATGGTCTTCTCAGTGGGGTATCCTGGTTACATATTCCAGATCAGGTAGTTTATCAGGGATCTGGCCCCATACCTGCCATTCTCAATTCTGAGATCCCCAGGGATATAGGCCTGCTCAATCTCAACAGTTCTTCTGTCTGGTGGCACAGTACACTTGCCCCACAAACTAACAAAGGGAAAGTGTACATGATTGGATATCTCCTCCATGCCTGGAGGAATAGTTTTGTATATTATTTCTCTTCAGCAAACTTGTCAGGCTGATTACAACCATTTGAAAGACAAGTTAAATCCTTGGCCCCAGTCACACTAAGACTGTGATTCAAACCCAGGCCTGACCACCAAATTATTTTACTCTGAACTGTGTTTCTCAGCAGTCAACGGGTTTATTATTGTAGGATGTTTCCTGCCAGTGAAATCTACTGAGCTGAATTACAATCATTGCCTTGCCTTCTGTTACTGCTCATAATTTATTCATGGTTGCCTGATTCCTTGTTAGTATTTTATCTAAGCAATGCATTTGAATTATTTCTTTAAGACCTTGTGAAGATATTGAGGAGAGGTACGGAAAGGCAATTTATAGATGGCTTTAAATGGGAAGCAAATGATTACTCTATCAGAAATATGAGTGTAGCTCCAGATGTTTTAAAAAATAGTAGACAAAAGTAAGAAAATAGATGACCAGGTAAATAAACCATGAAAAACACTAAAAATAATTACTACAAATCCCAGAAACTGGAAATAATATTGGATTGATGCAATGAATATATATTTGTATCTCTACCTTCCCAAATGCATACGCTGAAATCTTACTTCCCAGAGAAATGGTATGTGAGGTAGAACCATTGGCTTGAATGGCCTTCTTATGAAACAGATCTCAGAGAGCTGCATGTCTCTTTCTAACATGTGAGAAACCAATGAAAAAAGGGCAGTCTGTGGCCTGGAGCAAGTTACTCATTACAAAACCACACTGACACCAGAGTTTTAATTCCAGACCCTGTAACTACAGAAATAAATTTCTGTTGTTGATAAACTACCTGATCCAATATACTTTCCTATAGGAGCCAAGTAGACTAGCAACTGAGTCAACTATGATAGAAAGTCAACTAAAAGTCAGTTGGAGAGGGCCAGAGAGTGCTCAGCAGTGTTAGCTCTTACAGAAGACCTGAGTTCAGTTCCTAGTACCAATACCTAGTAGGTCACAGCTACTTATAACTTGAACTCCTAGGCATCCAAGCCCTATTCTGGCCTCCGTGGGCACACCCACAGCACAGGCATGCATATATGTCATAATCAGTGTAAGACTGTCACCTCCACATCTGATCTTGAAGTCCTCCAGCAGACAGTTGTGAGGGGGAGCAGGGGAAAGAAAGGCAACTTAACTCTAAAATCCCATCTGCATCTTCCCCCTCCTGTCTTCCTTTGCTCATAGTAGTGTTGTCTCCCCTATCCTAGGTCAATTCTCGCTACTCTACCTGTATTTTCTGGAACTATTAGTACTACATGCTACTCTACATGTATTCCCTATCAATAATCTTTCCTCTCTACCATAACTTCAGTCTTTATGTTTGGTGTCCTTCCCATCCATTGGCTATAGACCCTCAGAGAAATCCCCAATTGGTGAGTTGGGGGGCGGGGTCAACTTGGTCTAACCTTGTCTCTATTTGTTCTTTCCATGTAATTCCCTTGGTTCTGTTTTCCTTCTCTCCAGCCATTAATTTACAGAACTCTTCAAAGTGAGCTCCAGTTCTTCTCTTTTTCAATTCTAACTTCATGGGAAGACTCTGTTTTCTTGTAGTTTACAGCTCTGAGGTTCTAATCCAAACAACATCCTGCTTTCTTGATGGCTCCACTTGGGTGTCTCCCTGGAGCCCTAAGCTCAAAGTGTTCCAAACTGAATGCAAGACATTTATTATTACATTTTCTCCCTCTGTCCTATTTTCTCTTGTTAAATTGTCTTAGCAACTGCTCAGACAAGCCTGCCAAATACAAGTACAAATGTTGACTCATTGCTATCCATTCCCCAAGTTAATTTGGAGGCAGGGGTCATTAAATCTCTCTTAAATCCATTTTTACCCACTCCCACTGTGTTTCAAGCTAGTGGCATACCCTCCTTCACTGCTGCTCTCTTCTTCCAGTGTCTACCCAATATGCTCTCCAGGATACATCTTAACGCCCAAGACTCAGGCTCTAAGATCAACAATTGATAAATGGGATTGCATGAAACTGAAAAACTTCTGTAAAACAATGGACACTATCAATAGGACAAAACAGCAACCTACAGATTGGTAAAGGATCTTCGACAACCCTACATCTGACAGAAGACTAATATCCAAAATGTATAAAGAACTCGAGAGTTAAGCACCAACAACCCAAATAACCCAATTTAAAAATGGGGTACACAGCTAAACAGAATTCTCAACAGAGGAATCTTGAATGGCAGAGAAGCACTTAAAGAAATGTTTAAGGTCCTTAGTCATCAGGGAAATGCAAATCAGTATACATTTTTAAAATGGAATTTATCTTTAAAATATTTCAATAGTTGTCCATTTCTCTGAAGACAAATCTAGGTTACTAATGGGCATACCTCCTTGATGCCAGCTTTAACACACACCTTCTCTATTTCCTTTTGACCCCTTTTGGTCTCTCTAAGTGTTTAGAAATCATAAGTATACTATAAATTATTGCTCATGAGTGCTCTTTAAAAATAAGATGTTCATATTCACCATAATAAATTATGAAATTATATCAACAAGCCCTAAACTATTTTGCTATAAACACAAAATAGCATATTAAAATTTAAGTATGTAAACTGAGCATGAAATCAAGAAAAAATCCCTGTAGTATCAGAATTAAGGAGAGAGATGAATTAAAGCAACTGTTTAAAGCCAGCAACCAGCTCATATTCTTGTTGCTTCCAGATTCAGACCTTAAAACCTGAAGTGTAGTTTAAAATCCTCCCTTGGAAGTAGAGTCCAGAACCTGAAAGGAAAGACTAGAGTGAACTACTTAGATAAATCCAGGAGAAGAAAGGTTGTACTGACTTTGAAATGCAGACTAGGAATTCTGCCTATCACCTTAGAGAAACAACAAGGAATCTGGTATTATCATACCAGATCCTGAATGAGAAAATGTGACCCACAGGAAATCAAAAGCTCACATCTACGCCATGCACAGATGACAAATCTGAACTCACATTGCCTGTGTGGAGAGACTTGGAGTTGGGGAATCAGTCTAGAAAAGGAGTCAATTCTTTTACTCAAATTGAGGCAAGAGAAAAGCACTGTGTGCTCCTTCTCCACAGAGAACTCTCTTCTCCTGAGAAAACTGTATTCAAAATTGAAACTCATTGCACAAAACAACCGCCTGTGACTGTTTCCTTGACAGAGGAAACCAATAGGACCGAAAACTTGATGAATGGAACCACACAAGGCAGGTACTTACAAGTTCTATTCAGAGTATTCAAAAGAATGAGAGAGGACACACAGATGACAAATGAGAAAAGAACATGGCGTGGAGATGGGAATCATTTAGAAACCGAAGGCTTTCGCAAATATCTGTTCACCCCCACTTTGATGCTTCTGATCACCAACCTTCCAGTCTTACCCTGATGCCATTTCCTAGGGCATCTCTTGGCCAACCTCTCAGAGGATACCAGCTGTTCTGAAAAATATTTAAATCTCAGCCCAGGGTTTCTACACTACCTTTGGTAATTGAATTCCTGGATAAAACACACTCACAGCCTTTATATTTACCATAAGCCTTAATCAGCACAAGAGTTGAATCCAGGCTGTTAGATCTACTTTCCTCCTGATAACCCTGAATTGTTACTATATTTCATCTGGGCTGCTCTTAGGCCCAATTGGGCAGCCCTCAGGGCCACATTCTCTTGACTCTTACAACCCATGGCCAATTCTCTTTCCACTCCTCCTGCTTCTTCTTCTTCCTCCCTAGCCCGCAAAACCAAAACCTAAATCCTACCTATGTCTCTTCTGCCCAGGTATTGGCTATTGTATCTTTATTACACCAATCAAAATTAGCTTGGGGGCTGGGTCATAGGGGTCACTTGCAGACTGCAGGTCTTGGGGGCCCACACTTAGCATTACAATAGACAGTAAAAGACAAAACCTCAACAATCAGCTTCCTTTGTCAGAAACTCCTGTGACTCCTTCTTCCTTCTTTACCTCAATGCTCAGCACAAGTCTTTCTTGCACAGATGTGTATCTTTGCTGTATGGCTGGTGAGGTGGGCACCAGGGCAGCCTTGATTTCCACCCATTCTCAGTGCCTAAGTAAATATCCAGCACATGGAGTATTCACAGGGACTATGTAAATCCCACTCACAATCCAACTGAGGTATTGAACAGGAACAGTAATCACCCAGGACCTGCAAGCGAGTGCTCTAAACAGTCGCGTTATTTGTCTCTGACTCAAAACTTTAAAAGGTTCAAAAGTCCCTAAGACTCATTTTCTACTTATAATTTCCAGAGAATAGCTATCAGCAAATGAGAGGTGCAGTTGCAGTGTTAAGTGGCGCCATCACTGATGAACAGCTTAAATTCACCCAACTGAGGAGATTCTATTCCTAGATTCTACAATTATGCCAGCAAGAAACATAAGCTGGAGAGAAGAGTTGAAACTAGAGACTGCCAAGCAGTCTTTGGCAACCGTGTGGGTTCCATCTAGGTATACCAAAAGAAGAGCCATATTTAATATGCAATAGGGTTCTTCTTCCTCAACAGTCTAGGCTACTCCACTTCGGCACTTCCCTAGTACATGTTCATTACTCTAAAGTATGAGGGTCAGGTGATGTAAGAGACACATCCCAAGTGGCCAGACTTGTAATGGATTCTGATATTTACCAGAGGTGTGAGCTCTGGCAACTCACCAAATTACTCTACAGCCTCAGTGTCTTACCTGTGAAGTGAGAAGAGCGCATGCTTTCCCGAGTTAGATAAACACCCAGTTAAAGTACCTGACAGGACCTATGACACAAAATCAGTGCCACTGAAAGCGAGCTTCATGAAAACTGTCATTTGTTATTTGCTTCTTTTCCCCTATCTTATCTTCCTGTTTCTTCATGCATACTGGGTGTCAGCACTTCTAATTGGAATGGAAGAAAAACAGATTTTAAATTTTAGTTTAAAGATTATGGAAATGGGCTGGTTTGCCAGTGGAAGTAGGCTATTTACATGCATCTATTTGATTTCAGGGTGATACCCAGCCCCATCCTTCAGGTGCTTGAGTATAGCTTGTTCCCAAGGGCACTGCTGAAAAGAGAGGACTCAGGTGAAGTCAGTCTGCTATATCAGGACACCAACACCAAGACGTAGCACTGGGCACATGGTCATCTGGTAACATCTATTGCTGACTTGGGCAAAGAAACACAGCTGAATATCTGAGGTGGGTAAATGTGCAGATAATAGAGCCTTAACTATGTCAGAAATATGCTTGCTGGCACTACCAAGATTACAGAGCTTGGTTAAATATTACACCCCCCCCCCCCCAACACCTTCGTTCACAGATAAAGAAACTGAGCTCCGGGAGCTGAAGATTAACACAATTAGCTCTCTTTCTCTCTCTATTGAGGTCCCCAGTGCACTTGCCCTGAACAATTTCAGGTATATGAATTTTACTTCATGTAGAAATTCAAGGGAGCATCTGGCCAGAGCACACAAAAGCTGTAAGTCGATGCAATCACTTTCAGTTTTGTAAAGAATGTTGAATTCATTATTACAAATCTTGTCTTATAAAAATATTTGAGAGAAAAAATATTTGAGAAGCCCACAAGTGGTGACTAGGACTAGGTTTCTAGCCAATCACCATCTTCAGGAGTTCTTCCTGGGAAAGAATTTTAGCAATGCAGGTTATTCTCTGTGATTTGGCTTACGATGGCCAACCCTTCTTATAGAATATATACATTCCGTGAATGCATGCTGACCTGAATCTTGGTAGTCCATGAAACCTGCCAAGGTCAATAAGAATGCTCTACTAGAATTCTAAAAAGAATGAGAAGGTAGAGCACAGAGCAGTGAATATGCTCTCCAGCTCCATGTGAAGGCATTTTTAAAGAAATAGGAGAGGCACCTTGTAGCCTTAACATTTGGGAGGCTGAGCCAGGAGGAGCAAGGCTAGCCTGAACTACATAGTAAGAGCCTGTCTCAACAAACTAAACAAATAAAAATAATATAGGACAGAAAAATATTTCCTTCTAAAATTTTAAACATGATATTAAAGGTTGTAGAGGAGAGCCAGGGAAGCCTAATAGTTAACACGAAATTTGTATTTTCTCAAAGTCTTCCTGGAGCTACTCAGCTGTATCTCTCAAAATTCTTACACGGAATTTCTGATATCTTTACTTACAGATTATTTCATAGGTGCTGGTTTGTAATTTGTAGGAAAAATAAAGAATTTATACTAATAAAATATATTAGTATATTCTTACCTGTGAAATTATATTTTCTATCATTAAAGTTTCATTGATTTTGTATATTTTTTTCATAGGACAAGGTCTTTGTGAGATACAAGAAAGCTGGGCAATCAAGAGAATTATAGGGCAGTAAACTACGGGGAGTACACTTGTGGAAATGAGGCCCCTTGGCAGGTGCAGATAATCTATGTAGGCTGCGGGAATAATGTTTATGAAATCATCATGAGAACTGTCAGACTCCTGCATCAGATCGCTCATGTCTCTGTTGATAGTGACTTCAAACGATCCTCTATATTTGCAAGCTAATGCTCTACCACCCACCACTCTCTAGAGAGGGCCCAACTTTACTTGGCTACTTTATCTGGCCTAGGTAGAGATGGGCTTTTTTCGGTCTAGTTCAAAGACAGACAGACAGAAGAAGAAGGGAGGGAAGGAGAGAGAGAGAGAGAGAGAGAGAGAGAGAGAGAGAGAGAGAGAGAGAGAGAGAGAGAGAGAGGAAGAAGAAGAAGAAGAAGAAGAAGAAGAAGAAGAAGAAGAAGAAGAAGAAGAAGAAGAAGAAGAAGAAGAAGAAGAAGAAGAAAGAAGAAGGAGGAGGAGGAAGAGAAGGAAGAAGAAGAAGACGAAGACGAAGAAGAGGAGGAGGAGGCGGAGGAGAGAAGAGATATCCTCAATTCCTTCCGGCATTCGTTTCAAGGAAATGTCCATTTACCCCTGAAGAACCCTGTAACTTCAAGATGTGAACTTGCTCTCAATTCCCAAAAGGAACAAGCACATAAAACGAAGGAAATAACTCCAGTACCAGCCATCAATGGTGACAGCTAGTGAGGACGTGACTGGCTTGGGGCAATGGCTTTCTGACTTTAGTGTACATCACAATGATTTGAAATATTAAAAGGGAGCTTACTGGGCCCGGGCCCAAGCTTCAGAGCTCCTCACACAGTACCTTTGGTTACTGAACTAAGAGTACACATTTTTAAACAACTATCAGCTGATTCTATTGCTACTGAGCCAAGAGTCACATTTTTCATTAATTTATTTATTAATAAATTAATTAATTTGCATCCCAATACCAGCCCCCCTCCTCCTAGCCCCCCCATTAGCTCCTCCCCATATTTCTCCCTCCCATTCTCCTCTGAGAAGGGGGGACCCCCTGGGTATCACCCCATCCTGGCATATCAAGTTACTGCAGAACTAGGTGCATCCTTTCTCACTGAGGTCAGACAAGGGGGCTCAGTTAGGTGACAAATAGGCAACAGATTCAGGGACAGCCTCCTGCTGCAGTTGTTGGGGGACTCACATGGATACCAAGCTGCTCATCTGCTATATATGTGCAGCTTGGTCCAGCCCATGCTTGCTCTTTGGTTGGCAGTTCAGTCTCTGGGAGCTCCCAAGGGTCCAGATTAGTTGATTCTGTTGATCTTCCTGTGGAGTCTCTATCCTCTTCAGGTTTCTCAGTCCTTCCCTCAACTCTTCCACGAGGCTTCCCAAGCTCCCTCCAATGTTTTCCTGCATCTGTTGAGGTTAGCTGCTGGATGGAGTCTCTCAGAAGATCGGTTCCTGTCTGCAAGCACAACAGAGTATCATTAATTATGTCAGGGATTGGTGCTTGCCCATAGGATGAGTCTCAATTTGGGCCAATCATTGGTTAGCCATTCCCTCTGTCCCTGCTCCATCTTTGTCCCTGAACATCTAAAGATCTTCACCAAGATCTTCATCTTTTAAAGCAGTGGATGGGGGTTGGTGAGACCTAGGGAAAACATGACAAAAGCCCAAAGCCAGTCTGTCTGGTCCCACAGAAGTCACATAGGGAGGGCATAATAACCCAGGAAGGTACTGCTGCACTGGAGGAAATGAAAAGTTATCTTTATCTTTAAAATTTTGAAGTGTTTCAGATAAAAATCTCACAGTATGAAATGATGCTCAGAATTGCCAAAAATTTCCATGTCATCAACTGAATTCACATTTTCACAGAATATAAAGATTACAGTTTGCCGTGTGTCCTGTTTTCATTCTATCTACCCTGGGGACAGCAGGAATGAGTTGAGTTTTTTCCTTTGCCACCCTCTTCTGATGACTAGTTCTGTATTTAGTTCATGTTCTGCTAAAATGAAAGTAGGAATCAGAGCTATAATAAAGATGATAGACAAGAATAGTGCAGATTAAGCTGAATGATCATAGTAGACAAAAGATCAGTAAGGAAAATTAGCAAATTAAAACAGCTGCCTCTCTCGATAAGGGATTATGGCATGTAAATTGCATCACCATCATCAAAAATATGTTCCCCAAAATTGTGAAGTTGTAAGCCATGGTCCCTAGGAAAATGACATTTGGAGCAGGAAGGTTCCTGCCCATGCCCTTTCTGTTGCTAGATATATCATTCCTGACAGATAAGTCTATCATAAGAGTGCACGTCTTACTCCAGAAGACAAGGAATTGTTAGTGTATCCCAGACTCTCTTATGGTCTTTAAAGTTCAGAAGCAAGTGCAAACTCAGACAATTTCTTCATGATTCACATGTCTTCATTTTTATATTTTTATAATTTTTGTCTGTTTACTTATATGTGTGTGTTTGTATGCTGGTGCTGTGTGTGTGTGTGTGTGTGTGTGTGTGTGTGTGTGTGTGTGTGTGTTTCTATAGAATCAGTGTAACATCAGTATGAAAAACACCATATAAGCCTCTAGGAAAGCAAAGATCTATCTAGAGAACAAAGGAAGATTTGATTCCATCTAGGCTCCACAAATGGTTATCAAGGAGCTGATACAGAGACAAATGTTTGGGGCACTGTGACCCCCATATCTCACTGAAATGCCAACTTTCAAAACAAAACTTGCATTTGAGTTTGTCTACCGCTTTACTACTTACTGTCATCTCAGAAATGACATCAGCTTCCTTGTCATGGCTGAGTCCCAACATCCGTAATCAAATTACTGAGTAGTACATCATCTCAAACACAAGACTGGGCCTTGGCATGCCCAGTGTCCATTAGCCATCAAGTGATACTGCATTAATAAATTCAAGTGGAGGTATGATATTTCACTGCAAATGCATCTGAAGGAGTTGTATTATCATTGTAACCTAGACACCGTGCCAACATCATCTCTTTTAACCATAGGTAAACTAAGATATGTATTTACACATTAAGCCTTTCAAGACCAGCCTAAGTTACCATTTAAGGCACTTGTGAAGTTAGTATTAAGCTTCCCTAGGTCTTTAATATTGTATTTTAAAATGAAATAGATAAATAGGTGATAAAGAAGCAGCATCCATGTGTGCACACAAACAAATACACATATACCCTAAAAGCACTATTATTTTTGTGTTCATTATACAAGTTTTACAAAAATTTACTTCTGTTTAATCAGCGTGCTTTAAAACTTCTTCTTGTAGTTATATTTGTATAATGTATTTCCTTTCCATTTCTGCATAGTAGAACATGGCATGTCTCTCCTGGCCTTATTTAAAAATTTTAGTAAAATCTTACAGTTCTCTTATATACACATTTATATAGGAGGTCATTAATATCTGTTACCATGTAAGCCCATTTTTCTATGTCCTTTGCAGAGTACTCAGAGCTGAGTATAATGAAAAGTGGTTTATCTTGTTCACAGTGGCAGGTACAAGAGCATGGCACCAACATCTCCTCAGCTCTGATGAAGGCCATTTTGGCTACATCACAGCCAAATGATACCACAAGCCACGTGCAAGAAGGAGAGATCACACTGTAAAAAGGAAGCCAGAGAGACTAGGAGGGAACCAGTTTTGATCTTTAAAACAATCCTTTCTTGAGAACTAACCAAGATCCCATAAAGCTACATTAATTCTTTCCCAAGCCAGCACCCCCAATGATTTAACAACTACCCAGTAAACACCACTCCTTAAAGCCTCCACGGCATCTCTCAGTAATGCCATATTGGTCAGTAGACTTCCAACACATGAACCCTCAGGGACACAATTATATTCAAACCATAACCATTAGTAGTGGGGGCATCTTAGTTTCTACTTGTCACAAAGAAGAAACACTGTAGACTTTTGCATTGCTCTCACAATTGTTTCTCATTGCTTTCTTTATTGAGCTTGGAATTTATCTTATCGGCTAGAACTTAATACATTGGTATCAACAGTAACTATATCTCATTCTTAAAGACTGTTTTGCTGGGGAGGTTGTTGTTTTTGTTGTGTATGTTGTTGTTTTTCCTGTCTTGGATCTTCTCCTGCTTGGCAAGGGTCTACCCCTCAGCTCTCTTCCTTGCCCACATTTCTTTTTGAAAATAATCAGTTAAGGTTTCTGTTTAAGTTTTCACTCATTTTTAACAACTTCAGATTTCCATGTTTTTCTAAAATGTGTCCTGCAAAAGCTTTGTAATGTGCTAACTTATAGCAGCAGTTCATGGTAACATTTCATAACAAAAAATTAGTTATTTTCTTTCTGTCTATCTCTGTCTCTCTGTCTCTCTCTGTCTCTCTCTGTCTCTCTCTGTCTCTCTCTCTCTCTCTCTCTCTCTCTCTCTCTCTCTCTCTCTCTCTCTCTCTCTCTCTCTCTCCTTTTATCTTGTTTGGCCAACTCATTGTCCTCTAAAAGTTTTATTTGCACTTACCCTCATGATGTTATAATTAGTTTGTTTGTATTTGTCACTGAGAGATAAACTGATAGATTAGGAAAGTCTTAAAGTCTTAAGTCCCTACACACACAAGCACATGCACACATGGGCATGTGTGCCTTGTGTATGATATGTTGTATGAGGTTTAAATAACAGAACTCTTCATTTATTTAACTCATGAGTTGAGCTATTTATACTGATTATCGTTAATATTATTGCTGTCATCTTTTTGGTCATCTATTTGCTCCTCTCATTGTTTAAACTACCCACCTACATGAGTGCATAATCTAACAACAGTTCTAATGACACTGTGCATATTTTGCTTTCTGTTGCAAGACCTCTATAATCACTCCTTGGCATATCTGCAAGACCTCCCACCATAATGACATACAGGGAAATAAACCAAGAAGTGATGAGAAATCAGACTCATGGGAAACCCATTGTCCTATTTAGGGTTGCTATTGCTGTGATGAAATATCATGACCAAAAGCAAGTTGAGGAGGAAAGGATTTATTTGGCTTACATATCCTGAGTCACAATCCATTGAGGGTAAATAGAAACTCAAACAGAGCAAGAACCTAGTGGCAGGAGCTATTGGGGAGTAATACTTACTGACTTGCTCACCATGGCATGTTCAGTCTGCTTTTTTTTAGAACCCAGGATCACCAGACCAGGAGTAGCACTACCCACAGTGGTCTGGGCTCTCCCACATCAATCACTAATTAAGAAAATGCCCTTCAGACTTGCCTACAGACTGATCTTATAGACACATTTTATTAATTAAGGTGCCCACCTCTCAGATGATTCTAGCTTGCATCAAATTGATATAAAACTAGCCAGGACAACCATGAAGCACACGATATAGGGTGATAAACATTCTGTCTCCTATCCATTAGGAGGTAAGTATGAAGTATATCCTACATGATTCCACAATGGCCCATGGTAGACCAGGTCTCAGCTGCTCCCAGCAGTGACCATGAACCTTAAGTGGCTTTCCTTCCTTCACAGTTTCTTCCTCATTGTCCTTGGGATTTTTTTTTCCCAAAACCAACTGCCTGCTTGAAGGATCTTGTTCCAGGCTTTGGTCTTTGAAGGGAACAGCATGAGAAACGGCACTTTCCTTAGCTGGCTTTCTTTCTGTCCTCTACTGCCTCGGGTGAACGGTGAACATTAACAACTACAAATCTACACCTTGGTACCTTAGCCTCTAAATCCATCACTTTTAAACAATAACCTTCTACCTTTGATCCTCAAAGGCTTGTGGCTACCCCAAAATGCAAAAATGCATTGATTTACTTTAACAGGTACTTTACTGTTTACTAACAGTAGAGTTCCATACGTTTTAAGAAATCTAAAATCAAAAGCCCAAGTTCAAAGTTGATTATAGGACTTCAGATAATCTCTTATAAACCTCTGTAAAATGTTTCTAAATGATATACTTCCTATATATAATAAAGGAATTAACAATAAAATATTCCCATCTTTAAAACAAAAATAAAAAGGGGAACTGGAAGCATAGCAATAAGCATATCAAAGCAAGACATAAACGCAGCAGGACAAACACTTAGTCCTGTGCTTCCATGTCTGATACCTAGGACTCTTCACAGCACGATTGGCTCTAATGGCTTGGGAAGCCCTGCTCCTCCCATCCTGCCACCTGCCACATAGGTATCCTCTCTCTAGGTCCATGCTAGGCCTGAAGCATCCCTCGATGGATGTTCCACAGACTCGGCATCTCCAGCATCCTGGTGTCTCCACCACAACTCAAGCTTCGCCTCACAGCTCCACACATTGACTTCTCATGGGAACCCAGCTTTGACACACATTAAAGCTCACTGGCGTCTCTGATCCTATAAGCCTTGCATCTCACACGCCATGTAAGCAATGCTGCCCCGTCCTGTCAGGGTCTTGAGGGTTACTTTTGACCTCCACCTGCTGCACCAGTCCTGGTGGTCCCTGCGCCTCTTGGTAGCCGAGTCTGGCAAGCTGCTTCTCTGGATGACTACTTTCAAGCAGGGAACTACTTGTAGTGCTCTCAAACTCTTGCCTTTCAAATTAATTTGCTATTGGAGCCCTCAAAGGGTGGGGTGTTGTCCCCAGAGCTCCTTTCCCGTAACCCCAGTAAAAGCTCTGGCTGGGGTTCCCTTTTTCACACTCTAGTTTCTTTACCATTACAGCTTTCCTCAGACACACCTTGTCTGCAACTTTTGACCTTCCTTCTTTCCTTTCCTTGGCAAACTGCTCAGTTTGCATGTTTTTCTGCATTCTCTCACTGTAACTCTAGGAGGGACGAGCAGGAACTGCCACAATAGGACACCACGCTGCCTTAACCTTTCCTGTGCCAGCACCTTAAAGCATTGCTTTTAATGCTGCCTCTGCCCAGTTTTCAGGACACATGGAAAACACAGCAAGATTCTTTGCTAATCTGTAATACAGCTGGCCTCCGCCCCCACTCCTGGCCCGATTCCCACTGCTTCAGTCTCACTGTCTACCTTGCTGTCAGCTGAGTAGTCTTCCATACTTCCACAAGAATGGCCAATTGGTCTCTAAATGCTTATAGCGTTCTAGTTTCTCTAGCCAACAAATCCAAACATGTCCACATTCCCCTTTCAAGCCAGTTCAACAGCTTACAAAACCACTTGGCCCGTTTAATCGCAGCAGCACCCTCACTTCCTCATATCAAATTTCTCTGCTACTCTTTTCACCCTGCTTCGACCAAACTACGAGAAGACTTGTTCGGAGTGGGGAGGACAGTTTCCACACAATGGGGAAGGAATGCCAGAGTTCATGGTGGGGGACTAGGCAGGCTCAGGTGGTTGGAAGCCTCACACCTTGGTGGACCAGGAAGCAGAAATAGAGTAAATGTGACATTCTACTTAGTTTCTCCTTTCCATTTTATTCAGTTCAGGACCCCAGCTTATAAGCAAGTGCCTCTCACACTCGGGGCCAGTCTTCCTCCTCTTTAAATTCCCTAAAAGCATAACCAGACAATAGATAATCAAACAAAAATCTTGCCTAAAGACCTCTCTTCAGGATGAAAGCTGTTTACTCAGAATGACAGTGAAGAGGAATGATATACTATCCTGTTTTATGGATGGATACTCCTAGGCTAGGAAATGTCTTATTTTCATCAGTACTGCAGCAATTTCCCAAAATAAACTTGTAACCCTAATCAGCTACCACACTTTGAACTGCATCCTTTGGCACCTTCATTCCAGGTTCCTGAAGGAGGATTGGGATTATTTGCACTAAATTCTCATTTAGACACTAATGAAGTCCTCAGTTCTTTACTCATTTATCTTAGCTCACTCCGTGCTTCCAAAGTCAGCTCTCTTTTGCCAAAAGCACATATAATTTTCATGGCATATAAATAGTCTCAAAAAACACATGAGAAAAATTCTGAAATAGATTTCTCCTCACTTTTGAAAATCAGTTTAGCTATAAAAATATCCTGAATATAAATGTATTTTCTTCCAAACTTTCAAAATCTGACTCCATTGATTAACACTAATTAGTATTGCTATTGAAAACTCTAATGCCTGCTTTTTATTGTTATAATGGGCATTAATTTTTAAAAATATTTTATATCTATCTATTATCTATCTGCCTATCTATCTATCTATCATCTATCTATCTATCTATCTATCTATCTATCTATCTATCTATCTATCTATCATCTATCTATCTATCTATCTATCATCTATCTATCTATCTATCTATCTATCTATTATCTATCTATCTATCTATCTATCTATCTATCTATCTATCATCTATCTATCATCTATCTATTATCTATCTGCCTATCTATCTATCTATCTGCCTATCTATCTATCTATCTATCTATCTATCTATCTATCTATCTGCCTATCTATCTATCTATCTATCTATCTATCTATCTATCTATCTATCATCTATCTATCTATCTATCTATCATCTATCTATCTATCTATCTATCTATCATCTATCTATCATCATCTATCTATCTATCATCTATCTATCTATCTATCTATCTATCTATCTATCTATCTATCTATCATCTATCTATCTATCATCTATCTATCTATCTATCTATCTATCTATCTATCTATCTATCTATCATCTATCTATCTATCTATCATCTATCTATCTATCTATCTATCTATCTATCATCTATCTATCTATCTATCATCTATCTATCTATCTATCTATCTATCTATCTATCTATCATCTATCTATCTATCATCTATCTATCTATCTATCTATCATCATCTATCTATCTATCATCTATCTATCTATCTATCTATCTATCTATCATCTATCTATCTATCATCTATCTATCTATCTATCATCTATCTATCTATCTATCTATCTATCATCTATCTATCTATCTATCTATCTATCTATCATCTATCTATCTATCTATCATCTATCTATCTATCTATCTATCTATCTATCTATCATCTATCTATCTATCTATCTATCTATCTATCTATCTATCATCTATCTATCTATCATCTATCTATCTATCTATCTATCTATCATCTATCTATCTATCTATCTATCTATCTATCTATCTATCATCTATCTATCTATCTATCATCTATCTATCTATCTATCTATCTATCTATCATCTATCTATCTATCATCTATCTATCTATCATCTATCTATCTATCATCTATCTATCTATCTATCATCTATCTATCTATCTATCTATCTATCATCTATCTATCTATCTATCTATCTATCATCTATCTATCTATCATCTATCTATCTATCTATCTATCTATCTATCATCTATCTATCTATCTATCATCTATCTATCTATCATCTATCTATCTATCTATCTATCTATCTATCTATCTATCATCTATCTATCTATCTATCTATCATCTATCTATCTATCATCTATCTATCTATCTATCTATCTATCTATCTATCATCTATCTATCTATCTATCATCTATCTATCTATCTATCATCTATCTATCTATCTATCTATCTATCTATCATCTATCTATCTATCTATCTATCTATCTATCTATCTATCTATCATCTATCTATCATCTATCTATCTATCTATCTATCTATCTATCATCTATCTATCTATCTATCTATCATCTATCTATCTATCATCTATCTATCTATCTATCTATCTATCTATCTATCTATCTATCTATCATCTATCTATCTATCATCTATCTATCTATCTATCATCTATCTATCTATCTATCTATCTATCTATCTATCATCTATCTATCTATCATCTATCTATCTATCTATCATCTATCTATCTATCTATCTATCTATCTATCATCTATCTATCTATCTATCATCTATCTATCTATCTATCTATCTATCTATCTATCTATCTATCATCTATCATCTATCTATCTATCTATCTATCTATCTATCATCTATCTATCTATCATCTATCTATCTATCTATCATCTATCTATCTATCTATCTATCTATCTATCTATCTATCTATTTCACCACATCAACCATCACTATCACCACCATCACCTTCACCACCACCTCAGTCACCACTGTCACTACCACAGTGTGTGTGTGTGTGTGTATGTGTGTGTGTGTGTGTGTGTGTGTAGATGTACTTGCTCTTGCAGGTTTAAGTGGAAAGCATAAAATGATACTGCTATGTCTTTTATCCTACTGAACCTGAAGTTCACTATTTTAGCTACACTGACATCAGCAAGCAACCCCTCCAGGGCCCACTTGGGGTTTCAACTTGTACAGCTGTGCATGGCTTTCACATGGGTTCTGGGGAGCCGAACTCAGGTCTTCATGCTTGCATAGCAAGCACTTTACCCGCTAATCCATCACCCAAAACTAAAAAAACATTAACATGATTCTCCGTGTTGTTTTATATCCCAGTAGAGTAGCTTATTTTATACACGTTAAAATTCCCCTATCGTCAGAAAGAATTTAAGTTTTAACTAAACTTGTTTGCTTATCTGTTTTCATCATGGAACAATTGTCATTTCCCATTGTGTTTCCAAAGTTGTTACTGGTTAGAAGTAAGGAAAGTGACATCATTTGAGAAGCTATTGACAGGAAATGTAACAGACTATCATTCAAGCCCTAGGGCTGTGTGAGTGGTTTTTAATGGAAAGGCTGTTCAAGAAAATGGGAATAAAACAATGCAAATAAAGCCAGAAAATTATATTTTAACTTTATGCCTCAGGCACCATGAGGTCTGGCTGTCTTCAATCGATACTGTCTAGACTGTCTGGGTTACTGCAACTAGTTTCTGGTTACAATAGATGTACATCCTGAACTATACACTAGCAGACCACCTATTTCCTTTCTACAAAAACGCATACTGTCAAAAGAAATTGAGTTGTAAATATTGTGTTCCCTGATATCACTGGTGAGGTATGAAATCTCGGCAAACCTCTAGGGCGAAAGTTCCTTTGGAACATGGAGTTACTGCTTCAAGAGCCCTTTGCTCTGTTTTGTCTTACACAGTAAGCTTCAAGAACCACACTATGCAAAAGACTGCCGGTCTAGGAAAGGAATAAACCTTACAGGCTTGTGAGAAGATTAAATGGGAGTCTGCCTGTCAACACAGACCATGTGGGTTACCATGGATTAAACTATCATTGAACAAATTAGATTTGTTCCAATATCATTACAATTGGATACTTAATTAATTAATGGAAAAGTGATCATAAAACAGCATAATATTTACTAGGAATTATTTTAAAACTTTTATGCCAAATTAAATATCTAAGTATTATTTATGGAAAAATGTTATAACTATATATACTCTACAAAAAAATCCCCAAAGTATTTGAAACATTGATGGTAAATGAATACTACATTTATGGGGGCTTAGGTGGGGAAAAGTTAAAAGCCATTGCATGTGAGACAGTATTGTTTCACTTCCTTATTTTTTATATCTATTTAAATTTTCCTTCAAAACAAGAAGCATCAAGTTCTTTTAAAATATGCCTTTAACAGAATTAACATATTAAAATAGCCATCCTACCAAAGGCAATCTATAGATTCAATGCAATCCCCATCAAAATCCCAACACAATTCTTCAAAGACGTGGAAAGAGCAATTCTCAAATTCATCCCGAAAGGCAAAAAATCTAAAATAGCAAAAACAATTCTTAACAATAAAAGAACTTCAGGGGGAATCACCATCACTGACCTCAAGCTTTACTACAGAGTACTAGTGATAAAAACTGCATGGTATTGGTACAAAGACAGACACATTGATCAATGGAATAGAATTGAAGACCCAGAAATAAAACCACACACTTATGAACACTTGATCTTTCACAAAGAAGCCAAAAATATACAATGGATAAAAGAAAGCATCTTCAATAAATGGTGCTGGTCTAACTGGCTGTCTGTATGTAGAAAAATGAAAATAGGCCCATATTTGTCACCTTGAACAAAGCTCAAGCCCAAGTGGATCAAGGACCTCAACATAAAACCAGAAACTCTGAATCTAATAGAAGAGAAACAATTCTTTCTTAATGGGAAAGAGCCCTTGAACTCATTGGCACAGGGGGAACTCCAATGGCTCATGCTCTAAGATCAAGAATTGATAAATCAGACCTCATGAAACTGGAAAGCTTCTGTAAGGCAAAGGACATAGTCAATAAGACAAATCAGCAACCTACAGATTGGGAAAAAATCTTCACTAACCCCACATCCAATAGAGGGCTAATATCCAAAATATATAAAGAACTCAAGAAAATAATCACCAAAAGACCAAACAACCCAATCAAAAAATGGGGTATAGAACTAAACTGAGATTTCACAACTGAGGAATCTTGAATGGCTGAGAAACACCTAAAGAAATGTTCAAAGTCCTTAGTGATCAGGGAAATGCAAATAAAAATGACTCTGAGATTCCACCTTACACCAATCAGAATGGCTAAGATCAAAACCACAGGTGACAACACTTGTTGGTGAGGATGTGGAGAAAGAGGAACACTCCTCCATTGCAGCTGGGATTGCAAACTGGTACAACCACTCTGGAAATCAATCTGGAGGTTCCTCAGAAAATTGGAATATACCCAAAAGAAGTCCCACCATGTCACAGAGGCACATGTTCCACTAGGTTCATAGCGGCCTTATTTGTGATAGCTCGAAGCTAGAAACAACCCAGATGTCCCATTACAGAAGAATTGATACAGAAAATGTGGTTTATTTACACAATGGAATACTACTCAACTATTAAGAATGAGGACATCCTGAGTTTTGATGGCAAATGGATGAAACTAGAAAATATCATCCAGAGTGAGGTAACTCAGACCCAAAAGGACATGCATGGTATGTACTCACTAATAAGTGGGTGTTAGCCAAGAAAAAAATGTACAGAGTACCCAAGATACAGTCCACAGAACTCAAAAAGGGCAACAAGCTGAAGTGCCCAAGTGAGGACACCTCAATCCCACTTGGGAGGGAGAACAAAGCAATCAAAAGTGGGGAGGGAGGGAGGACCTGGGTGGAAAAGTAGATGGGGTGGGGAGTGGAGGGGAGAGGGGAACCTTATCTGGTATTGGGTGAAGGAAAAGGCCTGAAGCCCTGAGGGCCAGCAGAAAGAATAGAAACAGGCAACCTCGAAAGATAGGAGGTAGGAGGAACCCTCAGAATGCACCAGAGACCTGGGAGGTGAGAGACTCTCAGGACTCAAAGGAAGGGCCTTAGATGAAATGCCTGACAATAGGGAGAGGGGACTTATAGAGCCTACCTCCAGCAGGAAGACAGGGCATCAAATGAGGGAGTGGGGGCCATCCCACAGTCACAACTCTGACCCATAATTGTTCCTATATGAAAGAATTACAGGGATGGAAATGGAGAGAAGCCTGAGGAAAAAAAGGTCCAGTGACAGACCCAGAGTGGGATCCAGCTCAAGGGGAGGTCCCAAGGCCTGTCACTATTAATGAGGCTATGGCGTGCTCACAAAAAGGGACCTAGCATGGCTGCACTCTGGAAGTCCCATCAAGCAACCGAAAGAGTCAGATGCAGATATTTGCATCCAACCAATGGACTTAAGTAGTTGACCCCTGTTATTGAATTAGGGAAGGCTGAAAGAAGCTGAGGAGAAGGGCAATCCTGTAGGAGGACCAGCAGTCTCAATTAATCTGGACCCCCGAGATCTCTCAAACACTGGACCACCAAACAGGCAGCATACACCAGCTGATGGGAGACTGTGTTCATTCAGAGATTATGCACCTAACCCTCAAGAGACTGGAGGCCCCATGGAGTTTAGAGGTCAGGTGGGATGGGGCGGAGACATCCCCATGGAGACAGGGGGTGGGGAGGAGGTATGGGATGTGGAACATTCGGGGGTGGGGGGAGAATAGAATATGGAGTGTAAAAAAAATGAAGTTAATTAATTAAAAAATAAATAAAATATGCCTTTGAGTAAAGTATTCTACAAGCTCATTTAGGAAATTATCCTTGAAAGTGAACTTTTCAAAAATTCAGAACAGCAAGGTTGATCTTACCTGCAGGGCAGGTCTGAGAACCCAAGAAAACAGACAAGGAGAGCAACAATTGTGTCCTTACCACCAGTTGGCTTCACTGGAACTAGAAACTTTAAATCTAGATGTAACCATTCTCCTCAGCTTGTGATCATGAGCTTTGTCCAGGGCAAGGATGAGAGCATCTCTGAGGAACAACTGTCAAAAACACTGAGGAAATAGGCAGGCTGCCAGACCTTCTCCGAGCAAAGCATGGCTGTGTCAGTTTGTCTTAAGGACACTCCACTATAGATGTTCTAAAGCACTTCAGCTAAAACTGCAACCTAGTGGTAAATTTGTAACTGGAAAAGTGGCTGTGTTCCTTCTAGGCCACTGATACATGGGACAGAGGAGACGTGTCACTGTATGAGAGGATGGCTGTCACTGGGTGCTTGGAGCTCCTATTTTTATGTATGTCTTCCAATGTCGTCAGAGACTTCTGCCCACTTCTCCCCACTTGGCTCCCAACATAACCACCTTGAGGAATGCACTGGAGTTTCTTTTCTCATGGTTTTGCTAACTTTATGGAACCCATGCCACTTTGTGGTTGACTTTTATTTGCCTTTATTTTTATTACTAAGTAATTCAGGTCATATTCTTCACTAAACCATGTCACTTTTTCCTAGGATGTGATTGGCTCAACAACAGCATTTAGCTTTCTAGCATTCAAGACAGCCTGGATTCCTTCCAACTTTGTAGTAACGGCTCTGCTGTCTCATTTTATATTGTATCCACAAGACAAATTTTATTCACATGGCAATCCTTGGCCTTTATTTTTATGATCATCATTAGCAGATAATGCAGAATATTTAAGAAACATCTATGAACTTCACAAGGTGGCACACAAACTATAATCCCTATATTTGGGAAGGTGAAGTAGGAGTGTTGTTTGGAGGCCAGCTTGGGTACCCAGAAAGACCCTGTTTCAAACACCTGTCTGCACAGCATTTTAAATCCCTTATTTTGTCATCTTACTCTTGTTCTTAAAATCTACTTGAAATTTACCCAAATTTTCTATTAATTATTTTGGGCACCATGGTGGTTTGAATATAAATGGCCTCCATAGACTCATGTAAATGCTTGGCTCATAGGGAGTGGCTCTATTAGGAATATGGCCTTGTTGGAGGAAGTGTGTCACTGTGGAAGAGGTCTTTGAAGTCTCCAATGCTCAAGCTAGGCCTAGTGTCCTTTGGCTGTCTGTGGATCAAGATGCAGAACTCTCAGCTCCTTCCCCAGCACCATGTCTGCATATGTATCTCCATGCTTTCTGCCATGATGATAATGGACTAAACCTCTGAAACTGTAAACTAGCTCCAATTAAATGTTTGCCTTTATAGGTATTGCCATGGTCACGGTGTCTCTTCACAGCAATGAAACCCCAAGACAGGCACAAACTTACAAATGAGAAAAATATGTGCTTATTGATTTTGGTTGGCAAATCATCCTTGTTTTCAGAATAAACTGTGGGTCATAATTCTACATAAGTTGTGTAAGCAAATATGAGAATCACACACACACATAAAATCAACAACAGTAATTGACTTCTAAATGGGCAATGACCAAAAATTAGTTCAGTATCAAACACATGATAAGTCTGAGGTGTTGGTGGCAATATTCGTCTGTGTTGCATTCACAACCTCACTTAGCCTTGGTTCTGAACACACCCTGTTACTCTACAACATCAACACACCACCCTGGCTCAGATTCAAGACTATTGAATGTTATGAACTACAGTGTTTTCACTGTACATAGTAACTGCTGCTCTTAAAGAAATATAATTAAATTAGGAAAATCAAAGATTTGTAGTATTTTTATTTATTAGTGTGTGTGTGTGTATGTGTGTGTGTGTGTGTGTGTTCATGTTTGTGATTGCTCTACAGGAGGGTGGAGGTCTCCTTCCACCATGTGGATCCTAGGGATAAAACCCAGGTTATCAAGCTTTACCTGCTACTCCATCTCACCAGCCCAGAAAACAAAGATTTAAATATATATATATAATGTGTATGCATGTTTTGCCTGCATGTTACCATGTACATGTAAATGCTCACAGAGGTCAAAAGAGGGTGTCAGATCTCCTAGAACTGCAGTTACAGATAGTTGTATACAGCCTTGTGGTTGCTGGAAATTGAACCTTGGTCCTCCTTGATGCTCTTAATCACTGAACCATCTCTCCATCTACCAACAAAGTTTTTTTCTAACTTTCTACCTCTTTTTACCATTACTACCATTCCTCTTGGTAAGCATCAAATTAGTGTTCTTGTTGCATAGTATAGAATGTTAGAGCTTAATAATGTCTGTTTGAGTTACTGCCCTGAGTTTCATAAAAAATCTAAAAGGCTCCACCCAGCAACTGATGCAGACAACAACAGTCAAACATTGGATGGAGCTTGGAGGCTCTTATGGAAGAGTTGGGAGAATTGAGGACCCTAGAGGGGATAGGAATTCCACAAGAAGACCACCAAAGTCAACTAATCTGGACCTTTGGGGGCTCTAAGAGACTGAACCGCCAACCAAGGAACCTACATGGCTGGACCTAGACCCCCCTCATATGCAGCAGATATACAGCTTGGTCTTTATGTGGGTCCTCCAGCAACTGGAACAGAGGCTATCCCTAAAGCTGATGCCTGTCTCTGGAATATGTTCTTCTAGCTGGGTTGCCTTGTCTGGCCTCAACAGGAGAGGATACACTTAGCCCTGCACAGACTTTATGTGCCAGGGTGGAGGGATACCCAGGGGGGTCCACCACCCTCTCAGAGGAGAAGGGGAGGTGAAATGGGGTGAGGATGTGTGGAGGTGGGGGACTAGGAAGGGGCAGCAATCAGGATGTAAAGCAAATAGATAAATAAATTTTTTAAGGAAAATAAAGACCCCCCCCCAAAAGAAAAGTTTAAAGGATTTTGGCTTGTGCTCTGTATTTGTGCAAAGCAACATGATCATAGGTGGTTCCAAAAATCAAGATACACTCTGAAAAACATTGAACACTGCATCCTACTATGTTATATATTCAGCCAAGATTTAAGTCCTTGTATAAGAATAACTAAGCACACGCATCTTAGGAGCACACAAACGTGTTTTTAACTTTAATGAATGATAAATTTGTGTGTGTGTGTGTGTGTGTGTGTGTGTGTATATATATACATATATATATATATATATATATATAAAATCAAAGAATTGTTTTAACCTTTTTAGGACTTATAAAGGTTTGCAATGTAGTATTTGATTGGTAGACCTGTCATATACCTGTCTATGCCATCTGAGCTGTATAAAAGTTCCTCCCATGTAAAGGGTCACAAATAGGCAAAGTTTAAGCAGCCCTGCAGCTAACACTGCCGGTCTTGTTTGGCTTGTATAATTTTCCTTCGTAGTTTTAGCTTACCTATTAAGCTACACATGGCTTTCCTGCTCCTCTCAGATCTGCATCCCTGGTAGAGTAGGGAATTTAGCTGTGAGCTTCTTTTCCTCTGTGTATGGTTTAATCAACTCTAATGCTTTCTTTAAGAGACATCAGTTGTTCTTCTTGCTTAAGGCCTTCCACATTTAATTTAAATACATTCTCAAATCACACCTTATTTCTAACTTACATCCTTTTGGGTTTTAGAGTACTTGAATCTGTAGTGTGAAATGCAGGTAACCATGATGCCATGAGGCAGCTGTATATGACTGCATGAGTGCACCCATGCCTGTCAGGGAAATAATGACACCCACTTACTTCAGCTGATTGTCCCCAGTGGTACTCTAATACACCTTGAGCTTTCAAGAACAGTTTTCAAGAGGAATAAATGTTGTGCTCATTCTGTGTGGTATGAACCAGGAATACAACCAACCATTCCATAGTTGTTGTGGATAGCCCTGGGCTTGTATTTTGATGCTAATTCCACTTCTGGGAGGGGCTGCAGATGAGGAGTTGCCTGGTGAACCTTCTCCCCCCCCCCCCTTTTTTTAAATAAAGGCTTGAGCCAATGATTGGGCAGGAGGAAGGAGAAGGAGCTGAGAGTTTTGGGGAAGGGAGGAAAAAAGGATCACTGGGAAGCGGGGAGGAGCTACGGAGGATCTACGGAGAGGCTGGAGAGGAGCTTGTGGCCTGGAGAAACCGCAAGTTATATGGGATAATATAGATGAAAATAGAGTAGTGTAGTGGGAGATCTGCCCAATCTAGGCTTATAGCTTGTATTGTTACTGATTGAGTTGAGATTTCTTTTACTGGGTAATTGGGTTGGAAAATTATGGCAACATATAGTCACTGCAGAAATAACTTTACAATAGTAAATATCTGAAGAGTTTTTCTCTTTCCCTGATATTCCATGATGTACCAGTTTGGGACAGTTGTTAAGAAACCTGTGAAACAAAGAAGATGGCTGATGTAGCATGGATGGATTATGGAAAACCTCTCCCCCACAGGCTCATGTGTCAAAGCCTAGGTCTCCAGATGGATGTTCTATTTTCAGAGGTTCTGGAAATTTTTAAGAAATGGGGCCTAATGGAAAAAGTAGATCACAAGGGCAAGTCTTTGGGTATCCTGTCTAGGATCACTTCTTGTCTCTCTCTGTGCTTCTGGTGCACAGTGAATAGAGAACCTTCTTCTGTACATGTGCTTGGTGCCCTGATGTTGTACATCAGACCATGCCACCACAGCCTAAACCCTCTAAGACTGTGATCCAAAATAAACAAGTCCTCCTCTAACTTGTCTCATAAAGGTTGCATGAATGAAACTAATACAAGTAGTTTTTATTAAAATAAAATTCTTTTTTATATGTCCATGGATATAATGCTGTAAAAACTTAAGTATATTTCTTCCCATCATACTCACATTCCTAATAAGATTTTGAAAGAGACAAGTTAATGAAATTACATGACAAGTCTCAGAGTTATAAAATTTCAACAGACTACCTACATAATAATACATGATACTTTTGATTACCCAAAATCTTTTTAGAAAAGTAATGCCTTTAATAATTATATTTATTAATTACTCTACAAGTGATAATGGTTTAATGGAATGTGTTGCATATATTTAAAATTTTTATTCACAGAAAAATTTTAAGTATAAAATAATAATCTAAGAACATGTTTTAAAATGACCTTTCAAAAAAGAGATTAATGTCTTAGTAATTCTGTAATTCTTACATGTGAGAAAACCCAGAGGTTTTATTTCACAGCTCTCAAACAGTATTTTACTTAGTATTGCAAATACATATGTAAAATGAGCATGAGGAATACAACTTTATATCCCCTGACAAGACAATGGAAACTTCAGTTGGCAAAGTCACTATAGTCAATGCTCCTGCATATGTAAGTCTTTAGAAACACATTGGTATGAGTTAAAGAACCACAATGGAAAACAAAACACATAGATTTGGGCCCAATCACAGACTGAGGGAGACAAAGGTGCTGGAAAAGTTTGGTTTCAGTGCAGACAGTTTTAGTTGCTGACAGGTGAATAGAATACATCAAAGGAATTGCCACATTCTTTATTATTATTAATATTATTATTATTATTATTATTATTATTATTATTTTATAGGTTTAAATAAGTTACTGTTCACCACGATCAAGTAGGCTTCATCCCAGGGATGCAGGGATGGTTCAATATAAGGAAATCCATCAATGTAATCCACTATATAAACAATCTCAAAGAAAAAAACCACATGGTCATCTCATTAGATGCTGAGAAAGCATTTGACAAAATTCAGCATCCTTTCATGCTAAAGGTCTTGGAAAGATCAGGAATTCGAGGCCCATATCTAAACATAGTAAAAGCAATTTACAGCAAACCGGTAGCCAACATCAATCTAAATGGAGAGAAACTTGAAGCAATCCCACTAAAATCAGGGACTAGACAAGGCTGCCCTCTCTCTCCATATCTTTTCAATATAGTACTTGAAGTTCTAGCTAGAGCAATTAGACAACAAAAGGAGGTCAAAGGGATACAAATTGGAAAGGAAGAAGTCAAACTATCACTATTTGCAGACGATATGATAGTATACTTAAGCGACCCAAAGAACTCCACCAGAGAACTCCTACAGCTGATAAACAACTTCAGCAAAGTGGCCGGATATAAAATCAACTCAAGCAAGTCAGTAGCCTTCCTATACTCAAAGGATAAGCAGGCTGAGAAAGAAGTAAGAGAAATGATACCCTTCACAATAGCCACAAACCATATAAAGTATCTTGGTGTGACTCTAACCAAACAAGTGAAAGATCTGTATGACAAGAACTTCAAGTCTCTGAAGAAAGAAATTGAAGAAGACCTCAGAAGATGGAAAAATCTGCCATGCTCATGGATTAGCAAGATTAATATAGTAAAAATGACCATCTTGCCAAAAGCAATATACAGAATCAATGCAATCCCCATCAAAATTCCAACTCAATTCTTCATAGAGTTAGAAAGAGCAATTCAAAAATTCATCTGGAATAACAGAAAACCCAGGATAGCTAAAACTATTCTCAAGAGTAAAAGAATCTCTGGGGGAATCAGTATCCCGGACCTCAAGCTGTACTACAGAGCAACAGTGTTTAAAAACCGCATGGTATTAGTACAGTGACAGGCACGTAGATCAATGGAACAGAATTGAAGACCCAGAAATGAATCCACACTCCTATGGTCACTTGATCTTTGACAAAGGAGCTAAAACCATTCAGTGGAAAAAAGATAGCCTTTTCAACAAATGGTGCTGGCTCAACTGGAGGTCAACATGCAGAAGAATGCAAATTGACCCATTCTTATCTCCTTACACTAAGCTCAATTCCAAGTGGATCAAGGACCTCCACATAAAACCAGACACACTGAAACTAACAGAAAGGAAAGTAGGGAAGAACCTTGAACATATGGGCACAGGAGAGAATTTTCTGAATAGAACTCCAATAGCTTATGCTCTAAGATCAAGAACTGACAAATGGGACCTCATTAAATTACAAAGTTTCTGCAAGGCAAAAGACACTGTCAAAAAGACAAAGTGGCAACCAACTAACTGGGAAATGATCTTTACCAACCTTACATCCAACAGAGGGCTAATATCCAATATATACAAAGAACTCAAGAAGTTAAACTCCAGAGAGGCAAGTAACCCTATTAAAAAATGGGGTACAGAGCTAAACAAAGAGTTCTCACCTTAAGAATATCTAATGGCTGAGAAGCACCTAAAGAGATGTTCATCATCCTTAGTCATTAGGGAAATGCAAATCAGAACAACCCTGAGATTCCATCTCACACCAGTCAGAATGGCTAAGATCAAAAACACAGGAGACAGCAGTTGTTGGTGAGGATGTGGAGAAAGAGGAACACTCCTCCCCTGCTGGTGGGATTGCAAGCTGGTACAACCACTCTGGAAAGCAGTCTGGCGGTTCCTCAGAAAACTGGGCATGACACTCCTGGAGGATCCGGCTATACCACTCCTGGGCATATACCCAGAGGCTTCCCCTGCATGCAATAAGGACACATGCTCCACTATGTTCATAGCAGCCTTATTTATAATAGCCAGAAGCTGGAAAGAACCCAGATGTCCCTCAACAGAGGAATGGATTCAGAAGATGTGGTATATTTACACAATGGAATACTACTCTGCAATTAAAAACAATGAATTCACGAAATTCCTAGGCAAATGGTCAGAACTTGAAAATATCATCCTTAGTGAGGTAACCCAATCACAAAAGAACACACATGGTATGCAGTCACTGATAAGGGGATATTAACCCAGAATCTCGGAATACCGTAGACACCGTTCGCATATCAATAGATTTCTAAGAAGATGGAAGGAGAGACCCCTGGTCCTGGAAAGACTGGATGTAGGGGAATGCCAAGACAGAGAAGTGAGAGGGGGTTGAATGGGGAAAAGAGGGAGGGAAGGGGGCTTATGGGACTTTCGGGGAGGGAGGAAACAGGAAAGGGGAAATGATTTTGAATGTAAATAAAAAAACTTAGAAAATAAAATAAAATTAAAAAAATAAATAAATAAGTTACTGATGGTTAGAAAGAACACATGCACATACACACACACACACACCAGAGAGAGAGAGAGAGAGAGAGAGAGAGAGAGAGAGAGAGATCTTCCATTGACTAGAAACACACAGGTTAGTAGGAGCCAGTGGGCCACATTTCAGGCAGCTTCTGTGGCAATCAGAGACCTGAAGCAGAACTATACAACTGCTTGGAGTAACTGCACTAAGTCTTTCCAGACTGGAAAAGCTTAATTTGTACTTTTTTAGATTGGAGATAGATATGATTGTTCACAACCAGTACCCTTATTGGTGTGCAGATTAAGCCATCTGAGACTCCATGGTTCTAAGGTCAAATACCCTACTACTATACAGACTGAGCTCTCATACTAAAAGTACATATGAAATGATACCACGTCACTTCAGCCATGGAGATATGTAGGAAGAAATTACATTCAAGTATTAGAACATATGTGTAAACCTAATCTGAATTCACTCCAGAGAAGTTGCTGTGGAAGTTGCTTGTAAGTCCAGTTGTATTTTTCTAAGTTTGTACCAGAAACACTTTTGTTAACCTTTTTTTTTCTGAAATGGGGTTTCTCTGTGGAGCCCTGGCTGTCCTAGAACTACTTCTGTAGACCAGGCTGACCTTGAACTCACAGAAATCAGTCTGCTTCCTGAGTGCTGTGATTAAAGCCTCTGCCACCCGGCCTTGTTTTAACTTTCCCTTCTCTGGCCTCTCCCCCACAGGCCTGGAAGGCCACAGGTATGCACACCCCTGAGAACAAGGGAGCTTGTTGCATGTGATACCTGAAGACTTCATTTAACAGTCGATCACTTTGTGTGAAATTTTAAAAAACAAATATCTAAGTCTGGTAACTCACAGATATAGAGTTTATGCACATGTATTTATGTAAAACAGCAAGAAAATTTAATAAAACATTAAAGAATAGTTCAAGTAACATTCACAGTGGGGAAATGAGGCAGTGCTCAGTCTGAAGCGCAGAATACTCTTTTCTCTTTTGAAGAAGGAAATCCTGCTTCTCAGTGTGGGCAAGTAGTTTCATCATGCTTGGTTTGGATCTAAATTGTGTATTAAGGACTCAGTTTCCAGGGAGGAGCTTTAATAGACCTGCCCAGTAAGGTGCCTTTAGGTCACTGGGAGCATGTCCTTTGAGGAGGGTGGTGAGACCCTGACTTGCATTTTTCCAAGCTCTACTTGAAAAGAATTGCAGAAATCCCAAATAATGTCCTTTAAGACTCCCATGCAATTGGGATTCTACTTTTCTTCTGAAGAGGACATTCCCCACTGGAACTTCAGTCACTATAACAAATACCCTGAGATCATCAATTTATAATGAAAGGGAATTTACTTAGAGTACAGCGCTAGAGGTTTTAGACCATGATTGACTGGCCTTGGCAGGAGTGTGATCCACCAAGATGCCAAAAAAAGAACCAAATCCACTGAGATTGCCTCCCCAACACCCCCAATAGCCAACTGGCCTAAAAAGCATAAAGTGCTTAAAATTTACAGAAAATATTTTACAGTGAAATTGAGCATGCTAATAGTTAATATGGTTAGTTATTTACAGATGAATTTATCATAAATCTATTCTGAAACTATGGAATCTGTCTGTAATCTGTTGTCCTTATCTAAGAGAGGAACTAAGCAGCTAAAATGTAGAGGGTGCCATGAGATGGCCTTGGAATTCCCCCATGCTGCCTCTGCTGGGATTGGTCATGTGACCAAGAAACCTCTGGGAGTTAGGATATTTCAACTGTACATATAATGCATGGTTATGACTACAATATGGCTTTAAAGAGTGCCTCAGATGTACTGCAGTCCCTAACACACACATTACTCATCACAGATGCCTAGCATACACACACACACACACACACACACACACACACACACACACACTCCATACACTCAGGTTTTGTGATACATGTGCTGCAAAACAAGCCGAACAAGCCAAACCCTCAGTATAAACTCATAGAGCAAAGCAAGCATTCTAATAACATAGCCACTGAAGCATGACAAGCCCATCCTAAGACTAGCTTTATCTTTTCAATATTTGCATCCACATCTTGTGGGGATGTTGCTTGATGGATGTTGGTATCTATGCATGACATCTCCTGGAGTTGTGCAGAAAAGAGCTGGCACATATGCAGCTCTGTTTCTGAACATGGGCATTCATCTTTTAACCTAAGGACACAAGGATATCAGTTATCACAGTAGTCATCAGGTTTCACGTAATGTTCGGCAGTTGGCATGTGCTACTTTTTTCTGTGTAGTCAATCTGTATCTATCTTAACTGGCAGGGGTTTTGCTTTGGTATAAATCAGTATGTGCATCTGTCTCATTCTGTCAGAGCTGTCGAGCACTGTTTTACATATCTTGTAATTTAATTAGTCTCTTACAGATTAACAGCTAACTTTTTGCTTGAGTGTATGGCTGTACAGTAAAAAGCTATAGTTTCCTTCTTTTGTGCTGAAAATTTTCCATTGGAATTTTAATCCATAAATTATTTTTGTAATTAAATATATAGAGAAACAAAATATAAATGATTTTAAAATATCTTTATAAACTGATATACAAAATAGAAATGATTTTGAGTATCTTTATGACCTGTTTGACTGACATACTCATGTCCAGTCATCAACACGTTTTTAAAAGCCAGTAAATACTTGCTATATGCCAGCAATTACATTGTACTCTTTAAATATAAAAGCCCATTTCAAGTTTTTTAAGACCTTTTTCTTTAAAACAGTCAGTCAAAACTGGTTTTCAATATGAAAGACAAAAGGCTATTCTAAGATGATGTGAGGAGAGGTGATTCATATATACATAGGATATTCTAATTTTAGTACTTGGTAGGGTGCAACATCTGTTAGAAAAGAGAACAGAGCCACCCTGTCAGCAAGAAACCGAAGCTGACTAGTAAATGAGGAGGCAGGGAGATGTGTGTTGTGCAGTCACCTATATACAAAAGAGCCTGGCAGCTAGCTAGGTCCTGACAGCACCTCCACAAATAGTCTGGTAGGAGGGACTCAGCCCTAGAGGCAGGGAATGAGACCCTGGAGCTCTCTGGGCTTCCTCTTCCTCATGGCCCTGCCTGCAGGCAGTATGGCTTCCCATCTAGCTTGAGAAATGTTCTCTCTGGCTGTTAATGTTCTTCCTGGGGCCCTCTTCTACTTCCTCTTTCATACTTGTTCTTTTAGAACTGGCTGGGTTTGTGGATATTGGGAGTTAAGCACGAAGCAGTTTCTTGGACCAATTTTTAGGCCATCTAAAACCAAGTGAAGTTAAGTGACTTAATCCAAGACACAAAGATTTTACAAATGGTTGTGCAACTTGTAGGATCTTATTTTGTTTCCCACTGCTCCCCTTAATTGCTTCTTAATTTCCCCAAAACATCGCAGAATGATTGACATCTGGAGTTACTGATTCGCAGGCTGGTATCAGAATTCTGTGTATCTCATTAGAGGCTCCAATTTCAAGTGGGGAAAAGGCTTTGCTTGAATTTTTTCCAGTACTGGAATAATTTAGATGCTGGAGACGAGAACATTGGGAATGAAGACCACTTGATCCTTGGGTTTTGTTTTTCAGGCCAGCCATTCTCAAATAATCGTGGTTGTATCAAAGATTCTAATTTGTTCCTAGTATTTTACCTTATGATTGTTGGAGCCATGATGAAGAGATGAGAGACAAGTGTGTGTGGGGGGGCTTCTCCATCCCCCCATACACCTTTGTTGAATATCTTTGAATCACGGTGACACTCTTAGTATATGGTAGCCCATGTGGACTTCAAATGGACCTCTAACAGCAAGTCATTAGGTGGAATATTTGGCGCTGTGGCTTAATCAGAGTATGTAAAGGGTGGGTGTGAGAAAGTGTTCATTAATTTTGATTTATCTGATATAACGTATCACAGCCTCCTAGAAACCCTAGGATGGGAGCCCACTGTACAATTTGCTTCAAATTTGACTCAACAGCTTACAGAGATAAGACCTAGATATGTAGCTACACCACATTAAAGAGAAGAATCTACCTTTTTGGAGAAAGCCAAAAGTGAGCTGGGTCTGAGCTCCACTTGTCTCTGTGCCTGAGGTCTGCTAGATAACAAAGGCTGTGTTTGTTATTGAACAGCATTAAAACATGATGGTACAGAAAAGGAATGAAGGGTCTTTTCCTACAGAAATCTTCAGCAGAATTTACAAGGGAAGAAGTTACTATTATTGAACCCTACCCACCCAGAATTGCACTCAAAACTGCAAATGGATGTTATTAACCTATATCTACACATTGCTTCCAACATTTATAGTGGATATTTATTTCAAGGTTGCTTTCAACCCACTGGCTGCTTTCAGTGAAATATGTTAGACTGAGTTATCACCTTCCCCATACCCTGTTACGTTAGTCTAGGTCAGAGACGTGGATAAGGAACATAATTTGCTATTAAAACTATGCTTGTAAAAGCTGATCCCATGGGGAGTCCAAAGCATTGTCAGGTTGGTTACAATTTTCTTAATAACAGCTTAAATTTAAATAAGTTGAATACACAGTAGGGAAACAGACTAAGTTCAGAGTTTTAAATGATTGCAAAGCATATGATTAACTTCTTTCAAGATTGGGCAAAAGTTCAGTTTCTGATGGTAAAAGTTTTTCCAGAAAAAGTTATTACCACAGAAATACTTGATGCAGTCCCAGTATTTTCCTTGAATGTTTTGGTGCCTTTAAATATACTAATTCTACTTATCATCTGACCTCCAAAACATCCTTTAAACCATTGCTTATATTGAAGAGATAATGCCAGTAAAAACAGGACGGGTATATGTTATGCTACTACAGCTCTGATTCTGTTGCTCTTTGTTGGCTTAGTTGGAGTCTAATTGTGCCACACACATACACACACACACACACACACACACACACACACACACACACACACACACACACAGGTTCATGTATTTAAAGCTTAGTCCTTAAGGTGGCACTATTAGGAGGTAGTGGACCATAAGGACATGGAGCCTAGTGGGAGGTCCTTAGATCAGATAGCACCTACCCCTAAAGGTATTGTGAGAGCCCAGTCTTTTCTCTGCTCTATGTGACCACATGTGTACCCATATTGCCACCCAATATTTGCTCAAAGTATGTGAGTAAATACAAGGGAGTTGATGGAACAGAAATCATGTGGTAACAACTCTAGATCCTAGGTGGTAAGAAGGAAAGCAAGAATGTGGTTTTGTTTATGTAGAAACACAGCTGAAGAAAGACAAAGGGGAGCTTATTCAGTGATGAACTATTTTCAAGCTTGTAGGAACTTTGAGGCTTCCAGTATCTAGAGTTTCTCCTGGGTGTTAAAAAATTGTTATTTTCATATTATCTTAACCATACATATAACTAAACCATGTAAATGCATGTTTTTTAAAACATTATAATTTAGTAAAATTATGAGAAGAAATTTTTATCTCAGTTCTTCAAAGCTTTAAGCTTTTAATATGAATTATTTATCTAATATTTTTCTTAGGCATAGTTTTCTCTTAGTGATTTGTATCAGGTTAGTTTAATTGAAAAGCTATAAATGAGAAAAAAAACAGAATCCATTGCTCTTGCCTTTTATTTAAAATATGAACATTTTTATCCTATTTTCATAAAGTATGCTCTTACTCAGATAACAACGTAGCCTTACCCCAAAGGAAAAGAAGTTTGAAATTTGATATACAGTTATTTCTGAGTATAAAAGTGTGAACTTTAATTAAAGACAAATGTACTTGGTAGAATAATCTAGATTTCCTTCCAGGATAGCCATCTTCCAGATCCTATCTTTCAAATGGCTGAAGTTGCCCAGTGCAATCAGTAATGTTAATATTTTATTGTTCTTCAAGCATTTCTACTAAATAGACCTTTGATATTCTGCATCAGTATTTTACACTATCAGCTTCTATACATTTGCTCCTTGCTTTTGTGTTTTAGTAGAATTCCTGAGCGAAAGGTTCACTTCTGTTCTTTTATGATATCTTAGCTCTTCTGCCTGCATATTGAGTTTCATTTCTTTTCTTTTTACCCCAGTTAATTTTAGACCTTGAAATCATGGGTTATTTCAGTTTTTGTATAAATTTAGTATCCTCTATTATTGCTCTAAAATAATGTACTCTAAAATGAGGTCCTTTTGCCAGTGTATTTTCTTCTGCCTCTGTGATGGTCATTACATGGCAGTGATGTCTCTGTAATCATTCCTGAGATGACCTCATCTTGGTAACTGTCGTTCCCCACTACACTCACCATTGCCTGTGTGTCCCAACCTAGGGGTGGGAGAGAGTTCTAAGTTTTCATGTGACAGAGGAGCTCAAGTATGCCTCTCAACTTCACAATACAATTTAACTCTTTCTGTCCATCCAGAACATGGCCAAGTAACTATGTCAAATCTCATCTCTTCTAGTGCCAAGCACATCTGGAGATGAACACTGTTATTACAGGTGATTGATCATAAAGCATTCTTGATTTTACTGCTGCTATGGTCTTTTGCCTAGAAATTTCCTGAAGGCTTTTGCTTTGCCCAAGACAGCATCTGTTTTCACTCTTTATCTGAAGCCAGTTTCAATCACTAATGATTCTTCCTAGTACTTTGCTCATCAAGATGTCCTTTTTGGCTGCAGACTATATGTAATTTGTCTCGTTGGGAATGCTTAATCCATCATAAACTTCATTCTAAAAGTTAAATAGGGTATGAAAAATTCCCTCAGCTGTACCATATGTTATAGCCCAAAATTTCTAAACAAATTGAAGGTTGAAAATACATCAACTGTTTTTCCTAATCACAGAACTATGAGATTAGAAATCAGTTGTAGTGCACTGGAAATATATGTCAATGGTAAGGCACTTGCCTAGCATAAGAAATACCTGATGTTCAATTCCTAACGGGGAGAAGAGAGATGGGGAACACAAGAAAGGGGGGCAGGGAGGGAGAAGGAACTCAGGACACGTAAATAAGCACATTTTTGGAAGTTACTCATTCCTCAACAACCAGTGAGACAGAGACTCAAAAGGGAAATGAACAGGTATCTTGGGATAAATGACAATTGAAATAGAGAATGTCAAATCTGTGGTTGTTCCAAGAAGGGAGAGGATGACCATAAACACTTCCATCAAACGGAAACTCTCTTTCCCTTATATATCTTATATATCGCAAAATTCAGACTACTAGTGTTGCTCAAAGTTCATGTAAACAAAGTGCAGTTTGTGTTCTTCTGTGAATCAAAAGACATCTTAAAAGAGAATTTATCTCCATTCCATTATTCCTTTCTAGTCCCTGGGCAACATTTATATTCATCCTGAGAACAGGGTAACATAGAGCTTTCAGATTTTCATAAAGTACTCCAGGAACTAGATGACAAAGATTGTCATCTTTTTGTCTAGGAAACAGCCTAACCCAATCCAGCTTCTGGGGCACTGTCATTCTTGTCAAGTGTTACCAGTGCCTTTTAATAAAATGGGAGCAGAAAGAATGATTGGGAAATGGCCTGTGTGCTATCATAATACTGCTCATTGGGTGAAAAGTGCATTTGTGAGCAAATCTGAAACTGCCTAGCAACTGTCTCCAGGCAAAGGGGGCTGGAACCCAGTTGCCACTGCCTTTCAGGAGCCAGCAGCCTGTTTTCACACACTAACAGGATATCTATTTTGGATAGTTGGAATTCCAGTATTAAGGTACTGTTCTCAGCAACAATTAATTCTAAATATTTTGTTTGTTACTGACACCTTTAACCTGTATTACTACATTCTATTTATCTCTGTATAAATATACAGATTTTGATATATAATGAATTATATTTTATTATGAGATGAGGTTTAAATATTTTTAAAAATCATAGTAATTCCTTTTCAACTTAAACTCTCACTTTCTTAAGTGGTCCAGAACTCTACTCCCATTCCCACATACTTCTGTGAGCATAGGGTATGATGCTAAACATGCCATAGGAACTTTTTAGACACATCCCAAAGAACCTGCTTCCTCTCCTGGTGGTGATCTGCACTTACTCTTCATCCTTGCTTCAGAACAAAGCTAAGTTGACAGCAGTCATACAGAAGTTTCTAGAGAAAGTAGAGGATCATGTAAAGAACATGTTCATTTTTCTTTGGGGAGTAGAGTACTTTGAAAATGTAGAGGAATGTAGTCAATAATGCAGCTTCCAACTGGCTGAGTAATCTTGAGCCTCTCTGGTACTTTAAAAATATGTTTTATTCTTTGAGAATTTCATACATCTCTTCAATGTGTTTTTATCATATCAACACCTCATCCCCTTCCCACTCTTCTCAGAATCTCCCCTACCTTATCTTCTTCCAAACCTTCATATTCTCTCTCTCTCTCTCTCTCTCTCTCTCTCTCTCTCTCTCTCTCTCTCTCTCTCTCTCTCTCTCTCTCTCTCTCTCTCTCCCTAACCCACTTTAAATAGTTCCAGTGTGTCTGGTGACCTCCACTCATTCTGGAGTTTTTGACTGGCTCCATGTTATGCAGGTCTTGAACTACACTCATTTACGTAGTAAATTAAGCTACAATTCATGTAACCTTGCTCTCCTACATTTGAGTATATGACACATCAGTCTTTTACTCCAAACTCTTGCTATGACCTTTCAATTATGTCTGCCACCATTCCTACTTCAGACTTCTGTTGTGATATCCATAACTCCAGAGTTCACTCTTTATAGCTCCTCTTGACTGACTCCTAGATTTTCTCTCTGTTCATACTTTTTAAAATCTTTATTAAACTGTATTGTCTTAGCTTGTACACAGCAAACAATTAGGTTTGTTTTGTGATAGGAGCATAAATTATGTCAAGTGCACAAATCTGAAAACCACATCTTCCTGTGTGGACTCAACCATATAACTAAGTTATATGGATGAGTCCAGATACAAAGAGATGATATGCATATTTCTTAGGGAGATATTTCAAACTACTCTGTCCACTGGGTAGAACTTAGAATCTCTAGACATGAGGTTCCCTACCTGTGTAAGAGATAAAGCAACATATTTGCAGGTAGATCCTCCTCCTGCAGAGAAACACATAAAAGGGAGACTTTCTTGCCACTTCCAAGGCTCACTTAAGATCCACAAATGAGGTGAAAGAGAAATTTTTCTTAAGATGTATACTTCTTAGAGCATGTATAGCCTCTCAGTTTTAAGTCTAACAGAGTTAGCCCACACAAAGGGATATAGCCTTCCCTAGTAAAGGAAGCAGGCATTTTTCTATCCCAATTTCTTGTGATTTATTTCCAATAGAGAAGAACTAGAGAGAGATACAGGAAATTTCTAGAAAGCACCCTTGCAGTTCTTTCTCACTCTAAGCTATGGAGTTATTCTTAAGGAAGAAAGGGAGAGGAATTAAGGGAAGACAGACTTCTGGTAGTTGAAATTACTGGACAGCTTTTAAATCTTTACAACACAAAGATTTAGCAAAGCAAGATGGAAGAAAAGGAATAGAGATTGGAAGAACAGGAGGGAAGGAGACACAGAATATCAACAGACCAGAATAAAACAAGACATTCTGAGATATAATTCAAAGGTTTGGGGATGTCAGTAGAACCTAGACGCCACAGGGGAAGATCATTTAGAACAAATATGGAAAAGATAATGTATAGACTGGATCCTAGAAAGCTGATTTGGGGTGGGAGGGTAGTTACTTTTCTGGTGCTGGGACAAGATATATGACAAATGCAACTTACCGAAGGGTTTAACTTGGTTTACAGTTTGACTGTACAGTCCATGTGGCAGGAAGGGCATGCACCAGAGCATGAGGCATGGTGCTGGAGCACGAGGCAGTTGCCAACATTGCATCTGCACTCAAGAAGGAGAGAGCTATGAACTCTGAACTCTGAACTCTGGTGCTCAGTTCACTGTCTTCTCTCTAGTTAGTCCAGGACCCTGACCAACAGGATAGTGGTGTCCACATTTCAGGTGAATCTTCCCACTTGTGTTAACTCAGTAGAGAAATTTCTTCATTGAAAAGCCTACAACAGTGGATCTCAACCTGTGGATCATGAGCCCTAGTGCATGACAAATACAGAGGGGGCACTCTCAGCCAGCCATTGAACTGAGCACAGGGTCCCCAATGGGGGAGCTAGAGAAAGGACCCAAGGAGCTGAAGGGGTTTGCAGTGCCATAGGAGGAACAACGATATGAGCCACCCAGTATTCCCAGAGCTCCCAGGGACAAAACCATCAACCAGATAGTACACATGGTGTTACCCATGGCTCCAGATGCATAAGGCAGCAGAGGATGGCCTTGTTGGACATCAAAGGGAGGAGTGATCCTTGGTCCTGGAAAGGCTCCAGTGTTGGGGAATACCAGGGCAGGGAAGCAGGAGAGGGTTGATTGGGGAACAGGGGGAGAGGAGATGGCTTATGGGATTTTCGGGGGCGGGGGAGGAACCAGAAAAGGGGGGGGGAAGAAAACCTCTAACTCCAAAACTATTTATATTATGATTCATAATCATAGCAAAATTCTAGTCATAATGTGGCAACAAAAATAAATTTATAGCTGGGGGTCATTAAAACATTAAAACATTAAAAGTTAAGAACCATTGACCTAGAGGTTTGTCTTGTAGAATCTGTAAGACTTCTCAAGAATCTACAGTGTAGTTGATTTTTAGATCCTATCAAAATTGACAATTAGCCATCACAATTCCACCCCTTGTAAACCTAGCTTCCACCTCTTGTTACATAGACTCATAATGCAAAATATATCCGATTCAACTTCAGAACGCTTCACTGTACTCAATACTTGCAATGTTTAAAAGCCCAAAATCTCTTCTGAGATTCAAGGCCTCTGTGCATGCCTGTATGACCATTAAAACTAAGGAAACACGAATTACATAGATCCAACATACAATGACACAGAAATGCATCCACATTCCAAAAGGGAAGAATAGAGCACAGCAAGGAAAGATTGGACCAAAGTAAGAACAGAACCCAACAGAGCAAATACCAAGTCCCATAGTTTTATATCTAGCATTTGGGCTTATTATGGGAATCATCATGGCTCCAACAGCCTTGGGTTGTCCTACCCAAAGGTAAACAAAGGAAAACAAATTTTTATGTACTTACAAAAATAAACAATGATAAAAAAATTAAGAATTATCAGAAAAATACTGAAATGTTACAAAAGGAAATCAAGCAGTAGGTTCTAAGATAAATGAAATTAAATAGAATATTAATTATTTCTAAAGTAAGCAAATATTAAATGATTGTAATTTTAATTTGAATGCAGTTTGAGAGGGATTTGATAAAGGTTTTTTTTTTTTTTTTTTTTTTTTTTTAATTTAATTTTATTTTATTTTTTTAATTTACATTCCAAATCACTTCCCCTTTCCCGTTTCCTCCCTCCCCGAAAGTCCCATAAGCCCCCTTCCCTCCCTCTTTTCTCCGTTCAACCCCCTCTCATTACTCTGTCCTGGCGTTCCCCTACATCCAGTCTTTCCAGGACCAGGGGTCTCTCCTTCCATCTTTTTAGAAATCTATTGATATGCTGATTGTGTCTAGGGTATTCTGAGATTCTGGGTCAATATCCCCTTATCAGTGACTTCATACCATGTGTGATCTTTTGTGATTGGGTTACCTCACTAAGGATGATATTTTCAAGTTCTGACCATTTGCCTAGGAATTTCGTGAATTCATTGTTTTTAATTGCAGAGTAGTATTCCATTGTGTAAATATACCACATCTTCTGAATCCATTCCTCCGTTGAGGGACATCTGGGTTCTTTCCAGCTTCTGGCTATTATAAATAAGGCTGCTATGAATATAGTGGAGCATGTGTCCTTATTGCATGCAGGTAAAGTCTCTGGGTATATGCCCAGGAGTGGTATAGCCGGATCCTCCGGAAGTGTCATGCCCAGTTTTCTGAGGAGCCGCCAGACTGCTTTCCAGAGTGGTTGTACCAGCCTGCAATTCCACCAGCAGTGGAGGAGTGTTCCTCTTTCTCCACATCCTCGCCAACAACTGCTGTCTCCTGTGTTTTTGATCTTAGCCATCCTGACTGGTGTGAGATGGAATCTCAGGGTTGTTTTGATTTGCATTTCCCTAATGACTAAGGATGATGAACATCTCTTTAGGTGCTTCTCAGCCATTAGATATTCTTCAGGTGAGAACTCTTTGTGGAGCTCTGTACCCCATTTTTTAATAGGGTTACTTGCCTCTCTGGAGTTTAACTTCTTGAGTTCTTTGTATATCTTGGATATTAGCCCTCTGTCGGATGTAAGGTTGGTAAAGATCATTTCCCAGTTAGTTGGTTGCCGCTTTGTCTTTTTGACGGTGTCTTTTGCCTTGCAAAAACTTTGTAATTTAATGAGGTCCCATTTGTCTATTCTTGATCTTAGAGTATAAGCTATTGGAGTTCTGTTCAGGAAATTCTCCCCTGTGCCCATATGTTCAAGGTTCTTCCCTAGTTTCCCTTCTATTAGTTTCAGTGTGTCTGGTTTTATGTGGAGATCTTTGATCCACTTAGAATTGAGCTTAGTGCAAGGAGATAAGGATGGGTCAATTTGCATTCTTCTGCATGTTGACCTCCAGCTGAGCCAGCACCATTTGTTGAAAAGGCTATCTTTTTTCCACTGGATGGTTTTAGCTCCTTTGTCAAAGATCAAGTGACCATAGGAGTGTGGATTCATTTCTGGGTCTTCAATTCTGTTCCATTGATCTACATGTCTGTTACTGTACCAATACCATGCAGTTTTTAACACTATTGCTCTGTAGTACAGCTTGAGGTCCGGGATACTGATTCCCCCAGAGGTTCTTTTACTCTTGAGAATAGTTTTAGCTATTCTGGGTTTTCTGTTATTCCAGATGAATTTTTGAATTGCTCTTTCTAACTCTATGAAGAATTGAGTTGGGATTTTGATGGGGATTGCATTGAATCTGTGTATTACTTTTGGTAAGATGCTCATTTTTACTATATTAATCCTGCCAATCCATGAGCATGGCAGATTTTTCCATCTTCCGAGGTCTTCTTCAATTTCTTTCTTCAGAAATAGAAGTTGTCATTGGAAGTCTTCCAACCAAAAAAAGCACAGGTCCAGATGGTTTTAGTGCAGAATTCTATCAGACCTTCAAAGAAGACCTAACACCAATACTCTTCAAACTGTTCCACAAAATAGAAACAGAAGGAACACTACCCAACTCGTTCTATGAAGCCACAATTACACTAATACCAAAAGCACACAAAGATCCGACAAAGAAAGAGAATCTCAGGCCAATCTCTCTTATGAATATCGATGCAAAAATACTCAATAAAATTCTTGCCAACCGAATCCAAGAACACATCAAAACGATCATTCACCACGATCAAGTAGGCTTCATCCCAGGGATGCAGGGATGGTTCAATATAAGGAAATCCATCAATGTAATCCACTACATAAACAATCTCAAAGAAAAAAACCACATGGTCATCTCATTAGATGCTGAGAAAGCATTTGACAAAATTCAGCATCCTTTCATGCTAAAGGTCTTGGAAAGATCAGGAATTCAAGGCCCATATCTAAACATAGTAAAAGCAATTTACAGCAAACCAGTAGCCAGCATCAATCTAAACGGAGAGAAACTTGAAGCAATCCCACTAAAATCAGGGACTAGACAAGGCTGCCCTCTCTCTCCATATCTTTTCAATATAGTACTTGAAGTTCTAGCTAGAGCAATTAGACAAGAAAAAGAGGTCAAAGGGATACAAATTGGAAAGGAAGAAGTCAAACTATCACTATTTGCAGACGATATGATAGTATACATAAGCGACCCAAAGAACTCCACCAGAGAACTCCTACAGCTGATAAACGACTTCAGCAAAGTGGCCGGATAAAGGTTTTTTTAAAGTTTGTGGAGAATAGCTCACATGAGAGGAGGCAGAAGCCCGGCACTTCACACTGAAGCATGCCATGACCTCCTTATTGGCTTTGATTTGGGCCTAGCAAAAAAAAAAAAAAAAAAAAAAAAAAAAAAAAAATCAAAGAAAAGAATGACGAACTCAGAAATAGATTCCAGTGCATGTGGGTATTTGATATATAACAAAAGTGGTATTTTAGTAAAAAGGAAACTGTAGGTTATTTTTAAAATGTTACTGATCTAGCAGTTTAATAATCTGGAGAGAATGTATATTACAGTAATTCCAGACTGATTAAAGAAAGGGAAAACAAAGACTGTCTATGTATACACAAATATTCTTCAACTTGAATAAGCAAGATAGCACATGGAAGCTATTAAGGGGAAAGAATACAGAAATAATTTTAAGCCCTCTGTTGCTAAGGGTGAAGTATGAAATCAAAAGGAAATGAATGTGTTAAAAAAAAACTTGACTTTAAAGGGGAAGGAAACTGTCTGGAATATAGGATAGAGAACTGCCCAAATCCACAAAAGCTCTCACAGTGAATGAAACAGACATAACCAAACACAAAGAAAAGGCAGGTAGGGTTTGAAGAAAAAGCATATCCTGGTGGCTGATAAGTGTGAGTGTGCACTCAACTTTTCTAGAAAGGAAGAAAGGCAAGAATCCAGCAGCAACATTTCTACTTCCTTTCCATTAGGAAGAGCTAAGAAGGAAGTGCTCTGCTGAAGAGACTTGGGGAGAAGGGTCCTTTCAAGCATGCAGAAATGTTTCAACCTTTTAAAACCTGTAATCTAGGCTGAGGTAACAGGTTATAGAGTTTGGAACCAGCATGTGCTACAAAGTGAGACTCTGCCTCAGTAACCAAAACAAGACAAAATGCAAGCTGGTACTTTCCATTGGAATAAACACATTTGTCTTCTCCTTTCCTTAGAGTCCATCCCACGGATATAAAGTACTGACTAGATCAGGAATACACACACTGCTGTTTATTGCAGCAGCATCTGTACTAGGAGAGACTGGTGAGAGTCTCTCAGGGGGCCAGCGCCCCCTCAGTGTGAGAGGGCACACATCTATCATGTATCAGACAGCCACTAAAAGGAAGCAAACTTGCAATGATCTCCACTACATTTATGACCACTGAGAGGTAAAGCAACGAGGCTTTAGAATTTCTGCTTTCCCCATGAGTGAAACTGGACTGATGCTGTTCTCATCTTTCCTTAACAAAGGACCAGAACAGTATCCTGCTTCCCACATAGGAGCTGTACTTAAGGTTCATCAGTACTGAACACAAGTCAAACTGAGTCCTCAAGGGCATCTCAGAAGATCTTTTTGGAGATTTTCTTGGTTAAGATGCTGGGCACATGGAAACGATTTTTCTAGAGACATTTTAACAAAAACTGTGTTTCATCGGAAAAGGAAGTCCATTTATAACAATAAATATATATTTTTCTAGTTAGAATTTATTTTTTATATCCCACTTGAAGTAAAGGGATAAAAGTCCTTATAAAAGTAAAAGCTGGGGCTAGAGAGATGGCGCAGCAGCTGAGAAGACCCAGCTTCGTTTCCCAGCACCCAGAAGCAAGTCACAACCATCTGAAACTCCAGTCCCAGGGGATCCGATACCTTCTTCTGACCTCAACAGGCACTAGGCACAGAAGTAGTGTCCAGTGTCCAGACAGACATACAGGTAGAACACACACACACACACACACACACACACACACACACACATATATCACAAAAAAATTAAAAATTAAAAGTCAAACGCTATTAAAAATCAAACAAAAGAGTTGATAATGAATATGAACACATGATAAGCCTAGTCAGATCACTGTGAGTCATTCACAGAATATGCCTTGGGCTTTATCATTTTAGAAAGTTGACTTTTATTGGTCCACCATTATATATCATGTTTTATAGACTTGTGTTTTGTTCCATGGTTTACACATAAGTCTGGAATTCGCAGTTCTCCCTTTTGTTCTAACAACTCCTTTCAGGTTTGACCCATTTTTTATGTGTGTGTGTGCACATGCACATATCCATGAGTGTAGAGGTGGGAGCACCAGCCTTGGGCGCCATCCTCAGGAATGGTATGCACCACCTTTGATACCGTGCCTCTCCCTTACCTGAAATGCATCAAATGGTCCGGTTGACTGGCCAATAATTAGCCCAAAAATTTCACTTAGTTTTGCCTCCCCCGGTGCTGAGGTGTGGGTGTGCACACTATGCCAGCATCTATATGTGAGTGCTGCAGATCTCGCTCCTCATGCTCACAAGGCAAGTGCTCTGCCAACTGAGCTGCCCACTCAGACCCTTGTTTTCTCTACTAACCTAAGTATCTTAAATTCCCACTGAGTTTCATGCAATTATCTAGGAATTGAGAATGCTAAGGATGTTATCCTTCTATGTGAGGACAAACAAATATAAAATATTCATTATTTCAGTATTTATTATGGGCATATATGTGAAATGTAAAGGAAGAGTGATTCATCATTTAGAGCAGCAAATCTTTGGGCAACAACTGAATGATTAATTTCTGCATGTTTTTCCAGAAAGAATTTTCATGATTAACATAACAATTTACATAAATTCAGTGATAGCATTACATTTTACATATTCTTACATTTTGCAACTATAAAACTTTATACTTTTATAGGATTAGTATTGAAGCTATTAAGTCTTTTGCCAAACATTTTAATATATTCTAATTAAAATATAGTTATACGATTTCTTCATTCTTTTTCTTACCCTCAAACTCCCCTATTCCCCACTCAAACCATCTTAAGCTATTGGCCTCTTTTTCTTGTATCTGTAACCTGCAGAGTCCAGTTTTGTTGTTTGTGTGTATATTGTCTTAGGGTTGATCACTTTGCATCGGATAACCAATTAAGGGGCTCATCCCTAGAAGAGGCTAATTTTCATGGATTCAGTGGTCATTAGTTGCCACTTTGTCTATGGGTAGGACCCCATGAGATGTTCTCCAACTCCTATTATCATGACTATTATCATTGTTCAGGTCTTGTTTAAGCAGCTATTTCTAGAAGATATAACCTCACAGAAGACTTCCTGGTCCTCTGGCTCTTCCAGTCTTCTCTGTGATGAGCTTTGATGCAGGAGATGTGTTGCAGATGTAGCCACTGAGGCTGGGCTCCCAGTGATCTGTCGATCTCTGCGTTGTGTCCAGTTGTGGTGTCAGGGCTCTGGGAGCCTCATTTAGAAGAAAGCAGAGCAGTATTGTTATTCCGCACAAAACCACACACTTTGCTGTGCAGTCTCCCCGTGAGACTGACAGTGAGATTGCTCCAAGTTGTTTTCTCAGTTTTAATATGTGGAATAAATATGTTACTTGCTGACTTATAGGAGACTGATTTTTAAATTATCTATTTTAAATACATATCTATTTCAGGAATTTAGTTTTACAATTCAATAGGAAAATAGAGGTAATACGCATATACATATTTAAACTAAAAAACTAATTTGTGTCTAGTTTTAGAATATTGGTAGTTAAGTAAAATATTTTTTAGTCATAAAGTCTATATGAATTTTTAATTATATATGTATATATATATATATATATATATATATATATATTCTCTTACCTTCATTGAAGGTATACTATTTGCAAACTGTGCCTAACACCTATGAATGAGCATTTTCAGGTTTGAGACTCTCATACAAACTGATGCTATGAATACTCTTGCCCCTTTGTAAAAATGTGCATAAACTTTTGACCATGCATGCTGAACGGACATAACTGAAAAACCCAAAATCCAAAATGACCTCATTACAAAACTTTGATATGATACTATAAGTTGAAAATTCCATATCTGACTTTAGATGACAAATCATGGTTGAAATTTGGAAAATATTATACAAAATTCCTTACAGGTTGTAGGTATACATGAAACAAACATTAATTTCCTGCTCAGATGTCGATCTCATCATGTATCTGCAAACAGCTCTAAAAATTAAAGAAAGAAAAAGAAATTGAAGTCACCTGTGTTCCCGTGCATTTCAATCAATCCATACCCCTAGGTGATGTGTTTATAAAAAGATAAGGAGTTAAAGGGGTGTGTGTGTGGTGAGGTACGGGGGAAGGGGATGTCTCTGCCGGACCATGCTGAGGCATCCCCTTACCCGTGAGGGACCAGTCACATGATCGTATAATATAGAATAGAGTGGGCATGGGGAGGGGAGAAGTAGAGGTCAGCCATGAGACCATGGAGAGAGAGGGAAAGGGAATAGGAAGGAAGGGAGGAAAGGGAAGAGCAAGGGAGCTAGAGAGAAGCAAGAGAGTAAGAAAGGAACAAGAGAGAGAGGAGGTGGAAAGCAGCCCCTTTTATAGTGGGTCAGGCCTTCCTGGCTGTTGCCAGTTAACTATGGGGGTGGAGTTTAGACAGAATGCTGACACTAGGGGTGGGCAGTCATACCATATAATTATGTTTAGCACTGTTTAGTTTAATAGCAAACATTTTCCAAGTGCAACCTTTGTATTTTCCTGGTTCTCTTTCCATTTACATGAGGTGAGAGGGCAGCTTGTCTCCACACGGACCCTTGGCGTTCAAACCTGGGTATAGAGTGGGATTTGGTGTTGATCTTAATTTATACTTGTGGTGGGACTGATAAATTGAACACATTTTCTCTTGTTTATTAGACATTTATATATACTTTTGTAAAGTATTTATTAAAATTTTATGTGATCAGAAAAGCCTTTTCCAAGGTGATGGTTGAGCCAAGACATGAAAGGTATGAAGGGGGCAGCTAAGTGCAACGGTAGGAATCAGTGAGGGATCGAGGTGGAAGGCTGTGGCGGAGAGTCAGTGGGACGAGTTAGTTGTGTGTAATGAGACTGGAAAGACATCGCCAGTGACAAATAGTGAGCCTCGAAACAGGAAGAACTCACACATAATATGAAAATCAAAAAGCAAAAGCAAGTCAGGTTTCTGACTTTTGTCACCAGTTACCATTTTTTTTAATGAGAATTTTTTTTATTAATTATTTTTATATACTCCATATTTTATTCCCCACCCTGACAACCCCTGTCCACCCTACGACTGTCCACATCCCATACCTCCTCCCCTCCCCCTGTCTCCATGTGGATGTCCCTAACCCCCACCCCACCTGACCTCTAAACTCCCTGGAGCCTCCAGTCTCTTGAGGGTTAGGTGCATCATCTCTGAGTGAACACAGACCCAGAAGTCTTCTACTGTATGTGTCTTGGGGGCCTCATATTAGCTGGTGTATGCTGCCTGTTTGGTGGTCCAGTGTTTGAGAGATCGGGGGGGGGGGTCCAGACTAATTGAGACTGCTGTTCCTCCTACAGGGTTGCCCTCAGCTTCATTTAGCCTTCCCTAATTCAACAGCAGGGATCATCTGGAGACACAGTCCACAGAACTCAAAAAGGTCAACAAGCTGACGTGCCCAAGTGAGGATGCCTCAGTCCCACTTGGGAGGGAGAAGAAAGTAATCACAAGTGGGGAGGGAGGGAGGGACCTGGGACAGGGAAGAGAGGGGAGAGGGGAACCTGACATTGGGGGAGGGGAAGGACTGAAGCCTTGGGAGATAGGAGGTTAGGGAGACCCTCCAGAATGCACCAGAAGCCTGGGAATTGAGAGACTCACAGAACTAAAAGGGAGGGACCTTAGATGAAATGCCTGACAGCAGGTAGAGGAAAGTTATAGAGCCCACCTCCATCAGGAAGACAGGGCTTCAAATGAGGGAGAGGGGGCCATCCCACAGTCACAACTCTGACCCATAATTGTTCCTGTCTGAAAGAATTACAGGGATGGAAATGGAGAGGAGCCTGAGAAAAAGAAGGTCCAGTGACAGGCTCAGTATGGGATCCAGCGCAAGGGAAGGTCCCAAGGCCTAACACTATTACTGAAGCTATAGAGCACTCACAAAAAGGGACCTAGCATGACAGCACTCCTGAAGACCCATCAAGCAGCTGAAAGAGTCAGATGCAGATATTTGCACCCACCAGTTACCTCTTGAACTGGAAAAATTAGAAGCAGGAGTCTGTCTGGAAGTGACCACCAGGAGTTCTAGTTTTCAGTGTGTGTGTTGGGATTTGCCTGTCCCAAATACTTAGGAGGCTAAGGTGAACCTGGGACTCAAGGCCAGCCATAATGAGAACTTTTCTCAAAAGAAAAAAAAAAAAGTCCATTGTCATAAAGGTGATCTGAAACCAATATAAACAGATAATTTCACCTTATAATCTGAAAAAAGTATTTAAAAAGATATGCTCTCAGACCTGGTGGGATTCTCAGGAGAGTAGAAACGTCAGGGCATAAGAATCAGCCCAGAAGCCTCTGTGTTCACAGGAGCTAAAGTGGAAAGCACTTGAAGAAAAGGCCCAGAATAAAGTGCAGCCTAAGGAGCCGCAGTCCAAGCAGTAGCAGCTGAATAGGTTGCTGCAGAAAGCACGGGTGACTTCAGTGAGGACAAGCACGCTAGCACAGTGGCTTAGAAACCAAACGAGTGCCAAAAACAAACGAAAATGGGATGAACTAACACATACTTCAGTACTAAATAACTAAGGAAGACAATTTTGAATAATTTTATAGTGATCTCATAAAGAACGAACTTGAGTTCTCTTGTCTACTCTCCATTTATGCTTTGGGGACTTAGACTGAGCCCAGATGAGAGGGTCTCTCTCTCTCTCTCTCTCTCTCTCTCTCTCTCTCTCTCTCTTTCTTTTTTTAGATTTATTTATTTATTTATTTATTTATTGTATATGTGAGTACACTGTTTCTGCCTTCAGACACACCAGAAGAGGGCATCGGATCCCATTACAGGTGGTTGTGAGCCACCATGTGGTTGCTGGAAATTGAACTCAAGACCTCTGGTAAAGCAGTTGGTGGTCTTATCTGCTGAGCCATCTCTCCAATGTCCTCAAAGAGATGTTTGCTGTCTATCCAAGCTTCATTGCTCCATCCATGTTAAAAAGATATAGTGGGCCGGGCGGTGGTGGCGCACGCCTTTAATCCCAGCATTTGGGAGGCAGAGGCAGGAGGATTTCTGAGTTCGAGGCCAGCCTGGTCTACAAAGTGAGTTCCAGGACAGCCAGGGCTACACAGAGAAACCCTGTCTCGAAAAACCAAAAAAAAAAAAAAAAAGATATAGTGGAAAGTTTACTTCATCTTGTAAGAACCAAAATGTTGATCATATTGTCTTAAATAAAACATAGGGCCACATATAATCTATTCTAACTTATTCTGTAAAAGTTACCTGGGAATTAATCAACTACAGAAGATTTAAAATTAGATACCACTTATAAGCATAATTCAAAAGTACCATGAAAATATGTATAAACCAAATCAACTAATTTGTTTAACCAAATTGTTACCAATTTTTATATATTTTAAAAATGAACATAAAGTAATTTAATGTTGAAAAAATCACAAAACAGACCAAAGTGATGAAACAATTTGACTATCTTGATAGGGGAAAGCATTTTAAAGATGAGTTACTCATGTATATATGCATATAGACATGTATATATGTTTATGTATTTAAATATGTATATATTCACTGAAAATGGCAAATAAGAAACTTCCTTAATTTAATTTAAAAAATGGGCTGGAGAGATGGTTCGGTGAATAGGAGTGAGGACCTGGATTCAAATCCTGAGATGGTCCAGCATGGTTGCATGACTGCCTGAAACCCAAGTGCTGTGGAGAGCTGAGACAGAAGGGTTGCTGAAGCTCACTGACTTCCAGCCTAGCTTCAGGTTTCCTGATTGACCTTGTTTCAAGGGACTAAGGAAGAGTGTGATAGAGCAGAACACCTGATGTCCCTCTGTCCTGTACACACATCTATGCACTTACAACACACACACACACACACACATGCACACACACACGCACACATGCACACACACATGCACACATGCACAAACACATGCACATACACACACATGCACACACACACGCACACATGCACACACGCATGCACACATGCACAAACACATGCACACACACACATGCACACACACATGCACACACACATGCACACACACACATGCACACACACACATGCACACACACACACATGCACACACACATGCACACACGCATGCACACATGTACAAACACATGCACATACACACACATGCACACACACATGCACACATGTACAAACACATGCACATACACACACACACATGCACACACACACATGCACACACACATGCACACACACACATGCACACACACATGCACACATGTACAAACACATGCACATACACACACATGCACACACACATGCACACACACACATGCACACACACACATGCACACATGTACAAACACATGCACATACACACACATGCACACACACACATGCACACACACACACATGCACACACACATGCACACACGCATGCACACATGTACAAACACATGCACATACACACACATGCACACACACATGCACACATGTACAAACACATGCACATACACACACACACATGCACACACACACATGCACACACACATGCACACACACACATGCACACACACATGCACACATGTACAAACACATGCACATACACACACATGCACACACACATGCACACACACACATGCACACACACACATGCACACATGTACAAACACATGCACATACACACACATGCACACACACACATGCACACGTGCACACAAAGGAGAGAGAAAACTATAGTCTGGGGTGTGACTCAGCTGATGCTTACTGAGAATGCACAAGGCCCTGGGCTCCATTCCCTGATGTGCATAGTGTCCAAAGTAGTGACTGTCTTATTATCCAAGCACTTTGGAGGTGGAGGAAAGAGGATCCAAAGTTCAAGGCCAGCCTCAGTTACACAGAGAGTCTGAGTCCAACCTGGGATATAAGAGACTTTGCTTCAACAAAAGGGGAAAAAAATACCATACTAAAACAGAAACATTTTCTTTAAAATCAGGAAGAAGAATGTCCCTATTGCTACTTTTGTTTAGGTTCAGCCAACAAGAAGACAACAGATACCATGTCATAGATAAACTGTACAATCTCTTAAGCCCTTTACAGAGTAGCTGAGGTGGACTGAACATGAGGGACTATCTCTCTAAGAACCAGAAACATTCTAGTCATGGTGCGGAAGATCGGGGCCTGACTAGCTCACTCCCACTGAGGACAGAGCAACTAATAAATGCTCTCCATGATCTATAGCTCAGGGGAAAGTATGGGGTTTGAACACTGGAGGGACAGAAAGTTAGCTTCTGATGAGAAGTTAGTAGAAAAGCTAAGTAGGATAACTTTCTTTTCTGTGCTTCCCCATTGAGAGTATATAGGCTATGGAATGAGGTTGACTACTTCCTCTGTGAGGTAATATCCATTACCTCTAGGGGCTGCTTAACTACCTGGCAACACTAGTGAGACCCAGCTTGTCTGAGCCAAAATATAACATACTTGCTGGATGCCCTCAGAAGAAGACAATTTTTTCTTCTTTAGTTATAGGGCTGTTATCACACAAGGCTCTATGGAAAAATATTAATAATGTTAAAATTTTGTAGTTCATTTTGAATTGAAAAAGGCTTTCATGATACATCTTGTCTTTGAAGATGAGAATACAAGAAGACAGGTAGTCACAAAAGCAAGTCTTTGTTTTAGTTAAGGTTACCACAATAACAAAACAAAATAGCACATACTAATGTTATAATAAAAAGATTTCTCTCTGCTCTGGAGGAGTCTGATATGGGTGGTAGCATGACTGGGCTCTAGTGGGGACACTTTTTGATTCATAGATTGCTATTTTCTTGTTGTATCATGCAAAAGTGGGGAAAGAAAGGGTTGAACAAACTTCCTAGTGTCTATTATAAGGATACTGTCTTAGCTCTGTTTCCTATGCAATGATAAGATAACCATGACAAAACTCAATGGTGAAAGGGTTTATTTAGCTCACAGATCCAGGTTACAGTCCTTCATAGTGTGGAAGCATACCATGGTAGCAGAGATTGTAGCAGCTGACTACATTCCATTTACAGTTGGAAAAGAGCAATGAATGCATGCATATATACTCAGTTTGTTTTCCCTTTAATACAGTCCAGGATCTCTAAGGAATGATCCTGCCCACAGTGGACAGGCCTTCTCACCTCAATTAATGTAGTTAAGACAACCCCTAACAGATATTCTCAGAGACTGATCTTAATCTAAATAATCCCTCACAGGTCCTGCCTCTTAGACATCTAGTTAACAATACCCAGCATCAAAATCTAGCCCTATCACTTCAAACACCACCTTTGTTTTTCAAGACAGGGTTTCTCTATGTATTACTGGCTATACTGGAACAGGTTCTGTAGACCAGGCTTACCTTGACCCTGAGATCCATATGCCTCTGCCTCGCAAATGCTGAGATTGAAGGCATGTGACACCACTGCCCAGCTAAACACATCACTTATTTTTATTGGATACTTTATTTACATTTCAGATGTTATCCCCTCTCCACGTCTCCTGGAAACCCCACATCTCACCTCCACCCTCTGCCTCTCCACCACCTACCCACCCACTCCCACCTACCTGTTCTAGCATTCCCCTACACCAGGGGGGGGCGGGGGCATCGAGCCACATCAGGACCAAGGGCCTCCACTCCCATTGGTGCCAGATAAGGCCATCCTCTGCTACACTTGGGGCTGGAGTCATAGGACCCTCCATATGTACTCTTTGGTTGGTGGTTTAGTCCCTGGGAGCTCTGGGGGGTCTGATTGGTTGATGTCATTAGTCCCATGGGGCTGCAAACCACTTCAGCTCCTTCAGTCCTTTCTCTAACTCCTCCATTGGGGACCCCATGCTCAGTCCAATGCTTGGCTGTGAGTATCTGCCTCTGTATTTGTCAGGTTCTGGCAGAGTCTCTCAGGAGACAACCATATCAGGCTTCCATCAGCAAGCACTTCCTCGCATCCACAATAGCATCCTGGTTTGGTGGCTGTATATGGGATGGATCCCCAGGTGGGGCAGTCTCTGGATGACCTTTCCTTCAGTCTTTGCTCCACACTTTGTCTTCATATTTCCTCCTGTGAGTATTTTGTTCCCCCTTCTAAGAAGCACTGAAGCATCCACACTTTTGTCTTTCTTCTTTTTGAGCTGCATATGGTCTGTGAATTGTACCTTGGGTATTCCGAACTTTTGGGCTAATATCCATTCATCAGTGAGTAAACACATCACTTTTAACCCAAAACCTTCTACCTCTTGTCCCCATAGGCTTATGACCATTTTGTACTATAAAAATATACTCATTACAATCTAAAAGCTCCCATATCCCATTGTGGTGGTTTGAATAGCTTCATATATTTAAATCCCTGGCCATATGGAGTGGCACTATTAGGCAGTGTGGCCATGTTGTAGTACTTCAATATTTAGATGGACTTTGAGGTATTCTATGCTCAAGTTCTGTCCAGTGTGGAATGAGAATCTCCTCCTGAATGCCTACAGATCAAGATGTAGAACTCTCAGCTCCTTCTCCAGCACTAACTCTGCCTGCATGATGACAGTGGGCTGAACCTCTGAAGCTATAAGGCAGCCCCAATTAAATGTTTTCCTTTATAAAAGCTGCTTGGTTATGGTGTCTCCTCATAGCAATAAAACTCAAACTAAGATACCCAACTTTACTCTCATAGTCATTGGGAGTTCCAAAACTTTAAAAGTCCAAAGTCTCTTAACTGTGAACTTCTATAAAAAACAAAACAAAACAAACAAACAAACAAAAACAAGTTACATGCTTCCAACATATAACAGCACAGAATAAACATTCTTATTCCAAAAGAGAAAACTAAGAGCATAAAAAGAATAAAAAATACCAAAGCAGAATTAAATTCCAACAGGGCAAGCATAAAAGCCTATAGCTCTTTGTACAACATCTGGAGCTTCCAATGTTCTCAGTGTGAAAGCCTATAGCTCTTTGTACAACATCTGGAGCTTCCAATGTTCTCAGTGTGAAAGCCTATAGCTCTTTGTACAACATCTGGAGCTTCCAATGTTCTCAGTGTGAAAGCCTATAGCTCTTTGTACAACATCTGGAGCTTCCAATGTTCTCAGTGTGAAAGCCTATAACTCTTTGCACAACATCTGGAGCTTTCGATGTTATCGGTGTGATTCCAAAAGGATTTGGAAGCCCTGTTCCTCCAACCTTGCTACTTACAGCACACACAGCTTCTCTTTTAGGTCCACTCTACTCCATACTTGCAGCTCTCCTTGGCAGACTTTCCATGGACCTGGCATCTCTGATATTCTGGGATCTCCACTGCCTCTTAGGTGTCATCTTCACACAATAGCATCTCAGGGCCTCTCTTCAGGGTTTGCAACTCTGCCGCACAGTGCCTGGCCTCAGCTGATCTCCATGATCTCAATTTTGCATCTTCCAGGTCTTCAAAACCAGCACCGAGTGACAACAGTGCCAATTTCTGCTTCCAGCTTCAAGTCAGCCCAGCTCTTAGCCAGCAGCTGTATAAGCTTCTGTGTTCCCACCAAGAACACGCTTTCCTGTTGTCCCCATGTCAAGTACTAGGTTTCTCTAAAATCTCCTTAATAGTTATAGAAGTTGGCAGATTTTTCTGTTTCTGCACCTTCCCTCTCTGAAATTTTACCTTCCCCACACACCTTACCTCCACCAAACAAATTAGCTCATCATCTTTAAATTTAACTTCGCTTAAGTTCTTAGGACGGAAACAGAACAAAGATAGGTTCCTTAACAAACTGTCACAGGAATGGCCCCAGTCAAGTTCATGATAGAGTCCTTGGTTCTCTCTTTGAAACCTCATGAGCCAGACCTTCACTGTCCTTCACTTCATTCCTCCATACACTGTTGTCTTCCAAGATGTCACTAGAACATCCTATTAAGCCCTGTTTACAATACTCAGTGGTTTGTCTATCCCAAAGTTCAAAATTCTTATACATTACTCTCACAAAACAATTGCAAAGGCCTAAAAGTCATGGAGGTCAGCTTTATCACAACAGCAAACCCACTTCTCACTACCAGCTTCTTTCTGCCTCAGCTTTTTTTTCTTGTTTCTTGGATAAAAGACCCAATCAAAACCAACTTATGAGAGAAAGGGTTTATTTAGCTTGTGATTGGAGGTTATATTCCACCATATCATGTAAGTCATGTGTGGCAGGAGCTGGAAGTACCTAGTCTCATTACATATGCAGTCAGGAAAGAGTAATGGATGCATGAATGCATGCTCAGCTTTCATTCTCTATTCATACAATCCAGAATCCCATGCCTAGGGAATGGTCCCATCCATGGTAGATAGGTCTTCCCACTTCAAGATAATAAAGACAATCCTTTATAGACACTCTCAGACAACCCCTTAATCTAGACAACCCCTCATAAATATTCCCATAGCTCTGTTAATACTAACCATCATAACTATTAATTCTGTTATGGAGGGTTTATTTTTGTGACCTAATTTACCCTACAAAGTCCTCATCTCCAAGTGTCCTACAGTGTAGGCTAATTTCAACATATGAGCTTGTAGGGTGGGTACAACTGTTTTTGGCCATTCAGTCCTACAAAGCTGAATCCTAGCTATTTATTAGGATCATAATTGATAACTTTTTCTCCACCAATTATGCACTGCCAAGAGCTTTGGAACTGGACAAAAACATACTTATGCCCCCTAACCTTTTCTTCACCTTTATTCCTGCACAAATGACCTGTGTTCCAGGGTTTTGTTTGTTTGATACCAGTGATGTTTCGACTAGTTTCTGTTCCTTCACTCTCCCTTCCCTGTCTGCTATCAGCTAGAACATATAAATGTGAAGACTGCTTCCCTTAGTTTTTCCCTTAAAGAGAAAACATAATTAGTGTTGACTGTAGAACAGATATATGTGTAGTTTATGAAAGAGAAAACTGGTTACTCTGTCCTGTGTGGCTATAGGGTGATGTAGTTGGGATGGAGATGTCTAGTGGATCTTATCATTAGAGTCATGGCTTTCTGGTTGCTTTACTTAAATTAGATTTCTTGTAGCCAATCTCAATTCAGAGATCAGGATGGTTGGGACTCTAATAGGTTGATAAGAAACTAAATTGAATTTCTTGTTCACAAAAACTGAATGGCCCCACATCAGATGGAGGTGAAATTTGCCCATAACTGGATTCTCTTTGGAATTGAGTCAGCCATTCCCTAGAGACAGAATTTTAATCAAAATATCCATCCTTATCAGTAACTGTCCTTAATCTGGAGGCTCGTCCCTAGATTGAGGTAGTGATTTATTTCAAGCCTGAAAAGGGTTTTAGAAGGTTCTTAAAACTTCAGGGTCTCAAGGAGCTTTCAGGGAGCCAGCCAAGAGGAGGAGCGAAGCACTGTGTTCCCTTGTTTAACACACAAGTCACACATGTGTCACCCAATACAGCTACTGTTCCAATGAGAATGCTGCAAAACCTCAAATAAAATGTAAAAGGATAAAAACAGTAAGAGATTTATGCTACCTAAGAGATTTTACAGAATGTCAGGAAACCCAGATAATGAGACCAAGGTAAGGGCAGCAGCAGTGGGTAGCTACCTACCTCTTAAGAGGGACCACTGGATCATTTCTTAACATGACCTGGGCTCTCAGGGGCCTTCAAAACTCACCTATTTAGTTGTTTTGCAAAGAAAAATACCTTTATTTTATTCTGATTAAATATAATTAATGTTTATTGTAACAAGCTTTAAAATTTTTTGATTAGTGTATGCTGTATGTGTATGTGTGCACTGTGCACATGGGAGGTTACAGTTCACTATTGGGTGTCTTTCTTTGGCATTCTCCACCTTATTTTTTTGAGACAGAGCCTCTCCCTGAATTTGGAGCTTTTATTCTTGTAAGTCTAGCTGGCTAGGAAGCCCCCAAAGATCCCAGGGGTCTGGGTCTGGGATTACAGGTATGAGTGACCACCTTAGGCTTTTTAGATGGGTACTTAGGATCCAAACTCAGATCCTCACATCCATATGGTGAGTACTTTCCTGACAAATCCCTGATCCCAGCCCTAGTATAAAAAAGGTTTTAAAATTCTGAAAATGTACAGCTTTCTATTAAATTTTCACTTCCTTTGCCTTGGTTACCTTGCTTTACACAAGGGACAGACATTGAGGATTCCTTCATCTTTTGTGATCATCTATTACATATGTTCATAATTAGTGTGCATGCATACATGTTTCTTCTCTTTTTTCTTGAAATATGAAAACTCAAACCCATCAAGAAGTAGTACCATTAAGCCTAAGAATCTTAGAAGACTGAGGCAGAAATAACCTTAGACTGGTGAATTCTAGAGGGAATTAACTTGTGAGGACAGATAAAGTGTGCACATACACTTTCTCCCAGACCACTGTGCTTTGATTGGGATTTCTGTAGTGTGACTGGTTTGTGCCACCAACTCCACACTCATGTACAGCACTGCCCTAATAATTGCAAATCCATCCATCCAAGAACATTTTATTACATTATTTTTGTAATTTAAGATCTTTCTGGGAGTCTGTTATCAGTCTTAACAAATCACCTAGCCTGGTGCTTGTGGGTTCCATGCTTTATAACTTAGACTCATTTTCTTCCCACTTAAATGTTCATGCTCATGGCCATCCCTGCTTTTAGCATAGGATATATACACCTATTCCCTTTTTCAACAGCTGAGATATCTGTTTCATGGTCTGATCAAAGCTTTTCTGCTTCTCACTAACCATACATGATTGTGTTTTATCCCACAGACATTTGATGAGTTTCCTTCTAGCTATTCGTTAGTCATCTCACAAGTGTCAGAGGCTGCACGTCAGTGCTGCTGATGGAATTCACAGAGAAGGCCATGAGTGAGAGTCTTGCTCAGAAATACAGAAGCAACAGAAAAAAAAAAAACTACTGGATACTTTCTGTTCTGTTCTGCTTTATTTTGTTGGACAGGGCTTCAATATGTAGCCAAGATTGGACTCACTCCTGATCCTACTCCCTTGTCCTCCCAAGTCCTGGGTTTATAGGCTTGGGCCACTGCACCTGGCTTAGAAGGCTTTATTGAATTGTTCAAACCATGTGGTCTGCCACTAGAGATTCAAAAGCTTTAGTAGCTTTTCTTCTTTTCAAGTCCTGGTAACTCAACCCAGCAGGAGATATTGCCCACATGGGCTGAGGGACTAGGAGCTAGATGGGAAAGATTGTTACTTAGAACCAAGGCCAGATTTAATAGACCTGTGAGGCTTTGGAAAGTAATATGAAACACATTGGCTTTGGACTCAGGCCTGGGTTCAACACATCAGTAGTTGCCTTGTATTTCCTATTGCCTTCTATATAAAATAGAAACCATCACCGCATGGACTATTTATTGTAAGGGTTGGATGAGACAGCATGTAGAAGGCTTTGTTGGTCTCAACTCACAGCTGCTCAATGACTAGAACTTATCAATGACTTTGAGTTACACTACCTTGTTTTCCATCAGAGGTTAACAGCTAAGTGACAAATCCTAAGCTATAAAGTATTTCTAGATAGGCAGTTTCTTATGTTGAATTACCTGAAATTCTTCAAGTGCCAACTTATCAAATCTTTGGCAGTTGATTTGATTTCTGAGGAGAATCTTTAATAAAACGAAACTGTTCACAGCTAATGGTCTCAGTGAGACTCACCTGTCCTTGCATGACTGGAGAACAGAATTCCAAGGAGAGACTCAAGTATTTTGATAACATCAGACAAACTGTTTTAAACACTGTAGGTAGTAAGGTCATAGAAATTGAGTCACACTGAAAATCACACATGCCCCAAGAAAAACACAAAACATGTAATATAGTGTGACATCTGAATAATAAATGTAGTGACAATGATCATTTCAAGATTTACCAATGTCTCATATACACATTTCACAAATACACAGGTGTATGAGAGAGTGTGTGTGTACACTCATGCACATGTGCAAAACCACACACACACACCTGGGTCCTTGTGAAGTGTTTTGGTCTTTGATTTGGTCAACTGTTAGAAAAGAACTTTTTCACAGCAGTGTGATTTGACATTGAGCTTCAAAGTTACCTTAGGCACAGGGTCAACTGGGAGCAGTGGGCAGGCTGTGTAAGTTTGCAGGAAGAAAGTCTGATGCCATTTTCATACTCAAAGAGCTCTTCACAAAGAAACATTCTTAGGTGTCTTGTTTGAACTACAGAAAAATGTTCCTTTCTCTCTCCCCCTTGTTCTCCCCCGGCCCTCTTCTTTGTCTATCTCTCTGTCTCTCCATTTTCTCCCCTTTCCACGTGGTCATGGCTTTTCTTATCTATTTTCTCCTCTTCCTTTGTCCCTCTATCTCTTTCCTCTTTCTATTTTCTTAATAATAAAACATCAAAACTAAAAAAAAAAAGAAAGAAAGAAAGAAAAAAGAAAATGTTCAAGAATCGACATGTGTGGCTGGTGAGAAGGCTCAGAAGCTAAGAGCACAGGCTGTTCTCACAGAGACTCCGGTTCTATGGCAACTCACAACTGTCTGTAACTCTAGTCTCAGGGGATCTGACACTCTCTTCTAGGTACTAGACTTACTTGTGATGCACAGAAATACATGCAGGCAACATATCTATACACCTAAAACCAATATTTTTAAAGGATCAACATGTATTACAATCTCCTGTGTTGTAAATCTTTACATTTCAAAACCCTGGTCTGGTCTTTCACCTACTCACAGACAGGTATATGGGTCTCTCTGCCAAATCTGAATAAAATCCTGGCACATATAAAAGTTCATGACTGAAGAGACCATTTTAGCCTGAATATCCTCAAGCCCCATCGACAGAGAGCACCAGATTCTCTACAGCAGCCTTCTATCCAACTCCTTCCCATTGATATTGATCAAAACTAGCCTCTTGTCTCCAGAGAAAAGTAGGCTCCTTCAGTCACCACTGGCTTGGAATCCCGCTTCCAGATGTGAGGAAGGAGGAGAGAGGTGTGTGTCAAGAAGACTGGCTGTGTGAAATGCTGGGGAGCCTGAGGACTGTCTCCCATCCTCAGACCATTGTGCATCAATCAGGGTAGCCAGACACTGGTGCAGTCTCTAAGATAAACTCTTGGTCGTCTGTGGAGAGGGGAGGAGGGGTCAGGAAGGCCTGGATCTGACAGTCACAATATGGTGCCAGATCTCTCTCCTCTGGTATTAGCTTCTTTCTTAGACCAGAGGTTAAGAGTCTTAACCTCTTCACAAGATGACTCTTCACAAAGATGGTCCAGTGCGACCTTGAATAGAGCAGGATTAGCTTACACTTGGGGCTAGGGAGATAACTCAGTGGGTAAAGTGCTTACTGTGCAAACAGGAGACTGGAACTGGGATCCTGAACACCCATGTAAAACCCCAGGTGGGGCAGATGCCTGTAACTTCAGTGCTGGGGAGAGGAAGACAGAAGCCCGGGGGCTTGCTGGCAAGCCAATCTAGCCACATCCACCAACCCCAGGTTCAGTGAAAGACCCTTTGTTACAATAAGAGGAAAGTAATAGAATAAGACATCTGACATGGACCTTCGGCCTCACATGCAGTCATTTCTATGAATCCACTGTAGCTGTCTTCAGACACACCAGAAGAGGCCATCAGATCTCGTTATGGATGGTTGTAAGCTACCATGTGGTTGCTGGGATTTGAACTCAGGACCTTCAGAAAAGCAGTCAGTGCTCTTAACTGCTGAGCCCTCCACAGGCAGTCATGGGCACACACCCACACATAGGCACACACACACATACTCTCTAACACACACTCACACAAAGAAAGTAATATGCTTGTGTCTGGAGTTCCATTATGATGGAAGCCAGAGGCTGAAATTTTCTTCTCTGCCCTGCTAACTAGGATGGATAGCCACAGATTTCTCTCTTCTCTCCCAGAGCCCATCAAGGTCTAACAGTTGTCATCACTCAGGGTTGGGCTAAAGATCACTTAAAATGATAGCAACATAGGTTGACTGAGCCTTAAAGCTGAGAAAGATAAAAGCAAGCACATAACACAGGAATTAAGCCTAAAGATGAAACCCGGCATTTGATCATAATTGTTTAGCACGGTGTGCTTGAAATGTATGTGAATGCATGCTCCATTTAGATATAATCAGTTTTATATGTTACAATAGTTGCTTATCAAACAAATCAATTTAATATTCATATTCTGTTTGTCTGATGCCATTAATCATGCTAAATGACAAAATTGATATATTTGAGGCACAATACAATATTTTTGGGTCAAAAATTACCTTATCTGATTTACATAGAACAAAACTAAAATGCTGGATTCACTTAAAGCTGAACTAGGTCTGGAGGGACTTCTTATAACCTTTGCTCTCTGAGTTAATTTTTTTTTTTTTGAGTTAATTTTTCCTGAAGTGGACCTCCACAAAGCCCAGTTCATGTTAGCCAATAGGCTTCAGGCTTTTCTTCGGAAGGGGTAAGGGGTGGGGGGGGGTGGGGGGGGACAGAGGAAGCCCTTGGGGAGTGTCTTCAACTGCTCTGGACCTAATTTCCTTGAGTCAGGGTCTCTCATGGAACCTGAAGGTTGCCCCTTTGGCTTGTGGGTTCCCAGGAATCCACACATCTCTGCATCCTCCCCACAGTCCTAAGGCAGGACTCAACCTCAGCATCTGCATCTGTAAGGCAAGGAGCTGAGAGAGTTATCACGGAGATCCCTTGGGGCATGAATTTTGCATTGACAATCCATTGTAGAACAGGATGGAATAATGGTTCTTTTGTCATTCTCTTGGGGCTGTTACTATCGCTGGGAATCACAGATGCAGGCATCACATGGAACTGAATAATGGCCATGTTTTGAGGCTCTTGCTTCCTTAAAGGGTAAGAATATGGTCTTTCTTAATGTTTTGTTTTGAGAAACAAGCATTTCTATTTATCGAGGAAAAAAAAAGTGCAATACTGGACACATTTTTAAATTTAGAAGTGCTCGGTGTTTATTTCACACGGGGCAAAGTACTTAGGTCTGGTGGTGTCTGCGAGGTGAGGCATGGCGGCGTTGGGATCCAAACAGGTTTGACTGCTAAACTGGCACTGGAGCAGCTGAGCCTTCAGGGGAGGGCCAGGGCCAGGCGACAGGAGATCACCACGGGGCAGCACTGGACGAGCCGCGCCTGTTCCCACGTGGACGGAGATCAGGTGATGTTTCAGCCCAGGTGGCTCTGGGGAGGTGGGGCAGGACAGGGAGGCGGCTAGCTCCCTTAGCTTTCGTACTCGGTGGTCTAGATCTTGCTAGGGAGGTGGCGCCGCGTGGATAGGGCTCCGGGTGGAAGTGCGAGTCCTTCGGGTCTCTTTGGTTGTGCATTGGACCGAACGCTGTTGGGCGGAGGTAACCCTTGCCAGTGCCAACGCTGAGGGTTGTGCTCCGTAGCTGCGGATCCCTTGGCTCCACTTGCAGGACACCGGCCGCGAACTCGTGAGCAGTCCTGGGTGGGGGTTGGGGGGAGGGGGCTGCAGGGGGAGGAGCCGGGACCACGGCCAAAGGACATCCGCCCTCCTCCAGGGGAGACGCTGTCCCCGCTGCCCGGCCACGCCGCACCTTTTCAGGCTTCGGCTCCCGCCCTGACGCCAGCGCCCTGGGGATCAGCACCCACTCTGGGAGCCCAGGCTGCGGCCAGGGACATGAGAACAGCCAGTCGCCCGGGCCTCCTCGGCCGAGGCCGCGCAGACTTGCGATGGCGGTGCAGCTGGCCCGCCGCAGTGTAGGGTAAGTGAACATCTGGAAGGTGGGTGTCCTGCTCAGATGCTGGGACCTTTTGACTTTCCAACCCAGGAAAGCTGGAGTTGCAGCAGTTAATTTTATCTAACATTTCACAACCGGCTGTCCTGAACACATCCTCACATCCTAGGTCCCTTAATTGAGCCTTTAGCTCCACCTCCCGATCTTGTTCCAAGTCCACAAATTAAAGTATTTCATTGCAAGATGCAGGTTCATCCTCCTCCCCACCTGAAGAATGAATGAAGGTTTTCAGGTAAGGACACTACATGCACAAGTCAAGCTGTCAGGCTTGTGCGGAGTGGCCCATGATTAGCAGATGTCTGTGCTCTTGGAAGATGTGGGAGGCTGAATCTTGAGGGAAATGATGCAAATGAAAGAGAAATGAAAGAATAGACAAGTAGCTGCTAGGGAAAGCTCCAGAAGCAGGCGTTTCTCTTGTCTCTCTGCTTTGACCCTCCCTTATCTTTTACTGAAGGTAACATAACATCATAAACTAGTGAATAAACTGTCCACTTCTTTTTAAAGATCCGTCACTGCCCATATATATGAGATGGATATTTTTGGTAAAATTTCAGGAGGGTAAAGAATCTACTTTTATTATAGCTAAGCACAAGTCAAGATTAGCAAATGGAAGATCCGTTTTTCCTTTGAATGGGGTTTTAGTTCATGATATAGCTATCTTGTATGTACAGATGGGACATGGTGTTATTTAAGTACAGCAGAAAGGTTCTGGAAAAAATAGTAACTTCAGATTTTACTCTTTTCTTTCTTTCTTTTTTCCTGTTGCTGTGTAAGAAAAATAACTTTAGCCGGGCAGTGGTGGTGCACGTCTTTAATACCAGCAGTTGGGAGGCAGAGGCAGGCGGATTTCTGAGTTCGAGGACAGCCTGGTCTACAGAGTGAGTTCCAGGACAGCCAGAGCTACACAGAGAAACCCTGTCTCGAAAAAACAAAAAACAAAAACAGCAATAACAACAACAACAACAACAACAAAACTTTAGGAACATTATGAGATAAGGTACTTTAAACTTGTGGTCTGCCCCCTCCGGGCAATTTCAATATGCTGTCCACACACCACTTCTGACAGGAGTCAGGTTTTTATTGGCCACTTCAGTGTGAAGAACTAACTCACTGTTTGCAGTTAATATCCTATTTCTGTCTGGAAGGCCATGTTTACACTGAGCTGACTTCTAGCTGTGTCTCCTTAGTCCTGCCCTAGCGAACAGCCTTCCAACTTCCAAGATTACGTTCAGGATTTCTACTTCTTTTTGAAAAGAAAATCTAAAACTTTAAAGTTCATCCTCCTCACTACCCCCTCCCCACCCCCCACCCCCCAAAAAGGAAAGCAAAGCAAAGAAAAAGAAAGCAGAGAAAACAGCAGAGAAAGGAAAGGTTTGTAGTGATAGAGTGAGTTTTTGTCTGTTTCAGCTGGCTGCTGTAAGGATGAAATTGTTAATCCACACGGTGCTTACAGGCACTCGGAAGACAGAAAACGTTACTTTTCTTTAATGAGTAACCAAAACTGAGTTAAACACATCAGCTTATCCTGAACCGTCAGCATGTGACCATCAAGCACACACTCTGAGCTTGACTGAAAACTCACGCCTCTTTGTTGCTGCCAAGCTGACTTTATTCTTCTTTAATCTGTGCAGCTTGGTGGTTCTTGAGTGGAACTCTTTCTCTCTTGGTTTCTATTACTTTAAACCTCTAATTTCCACTTTAATAGATCTATCTCAGCTTTGATTCTGACAGTCATTGTGTCAATTCTACACATCTGAGGAATTTATTTGAAGTTCAAGTCAATGTAATGCACAAGACAGGCTTTCATGTTGAAGGTTGCGCAGTCAGAAGCAGTTAGAAGGTGGCACAGCAGAGATGGCTCCAGGATTTTGAAGTCTGGAACTTATTATTTCTTTTCCAGAAATTAGGTTAATGCCATCCACCTTCAGGATGATTGCTGAAATTCAAAGTACTGAAAAAACTAAGCACAAGGGTGGCTGGAAATCTCGTTGGTCTCTAGTAAATATTGATCAAATTAGTGATTCATTAGATGAATTCTGTGCTTAAATTGTCCTAGATCATAGACTGGTCTTTTTATAAAGGTTTCATGACAGGAAAGTTTAATCAAGTGCCTTGCTAAAAACAGACAGACTCTTAAGTTTTACCTGTGATTTATCAAAGTAACCAATCACTTCCAACACCTGGAAGTACTGACCACTGGCCCTGCCCAAGTGTTGCTTGCTCAGGTCTTTAATTTTACCAGAGATTGATGTCAAACTGGTCTATAAAGCGTAGGAATTCTCATTAATGTTCGCCTGTATTTAGTATTAGAGACTAATATTGGGCAAAGTGAGCAACTGCATCTTCTTGAAACTGCAGTTCTTCTTCTCATAGGACTTTGGGAGATTCTCTGCACATTCCTGTGCTCATAACCCCAGGTTCTCTTGGATGCCGGAGTCAGAGTGACCAGAGTGGGAAGGCACGGGCAGCCTGTCTTCAGGTATTTCCTCAGTTCTCTCTCCTCTTCCATCCTTTCCAGCTGACGCTCACAAGGCAGGAAGGCAGCTGCTTGCTTTCTCTAACACATCATCTGCCTTTGGGTTCTAGGACCCTGTTAACTAGTGCCCGTGCTCCACAGCATGTGCACAGTGAAGACTATGCACCAAATTGGGGTATCATGACTTCGGTAAGTTCAAAGTGTTGGTAATAGTATGTAACTCTAGACGGTGTGTGGTATGAACACACTATATTTTAGGGATTAATTCATTTCTTTAAAATGAAGTGACAAAATCACATATTTTTCACAAGAGGTTAAAGGTAACAGATCCATGAAGCAAGACTGCAAAGACACAGGGACATTGCCAGAGTCTTGTGAAGTAAAGTGTATGTCCTCACTGGAGCTATGTTGCATGAAATATTAAATAAAAACAGCAAGTTCCTGTGCTTTACCCATCTACTCTCAGCCCAGTGGTCTTGCCGCCTCTGCCTCTAGCCCCAGTCGGCAGTCTTCCTTTCTCTGGTTCGGTTGCCTCAGAGCCGCCTGTACCTTCTCAGCCATTCACCCGCTGTGGTCAGCAGACACAATTCCCCTTAACCTAGTAAATCAAAACTCTAGAAGCACAGAATTAATCAGTCAGATTTATATATCAATTAAATTCTCAGTTCACAAGATGCCCAGACAATACTTTCAGAGCCAATTGATAATGGTATAAATTGCCCACCTAGATAAGACAAATTGTCCTGTAATATCCATCCCTTATAAGATAATCATAACTACCTGTGGCTATTTAAAGTCACGTGGAATCTGGATTGTCCTGTTCCTCCTCCATCTTCCTTCTTTGTCTCTCTCCTCCTCCGTCCTATCTCTGAAACGCTTCACTCTGCCTCCCTTTTCCCTGTCCAATCACAGGCTTCTTGTTGCATTAATATTTAAAGTGATTGGACAGGGAAAATTCTGCTACAGAGCTATTTTCATCAGAACATTTGTAAGCATTTACATCTGTGTCCTGAGACTTCTACCCTCTGGCCTTTGTATAAGAACACCCTGAACAAAAGAGAACAGAGTGAAATCTACTGCTTAATCCCAGCATCTAACACACTGCAGACACACGGTATATAGCTAGTGACCACATTTAATGAACACTCAAGTGCTTTGATGTAGGGAAATGTTGTGTGTCAAAGAAAAGGGAAATGGGCTTCTTTCTCCTAGTAAGGAATGGGCAGACATTACTTCAATAGTCCAGACGCCACTGTGTGGGGCTTCTGGAGAAGGGTCAGGGAATTCTGAGAAGTCTGTAGGAAGGAGTTGGAATGTCCCCCATCCTTGAAAATAGCCTGTGGTGTAATTAGGGAAGTGGGGAGAGGGTGCTAGGAGATGGGGTGTTTCAAGTTAAGGACTAGAAGAACTAGAAGACGAAGGTGGACGTGGATGCTGGAACAGGCTAGCTCCAAGGAGGAGTGGGAAAGCCAGTGCTTTTAAACGTTTCAGTGAACCTTCTCTCCCCTGAAATATTGTACCTAATCTGCCACAGGCAGCAGCAGATGTGCTAACTCCTTAGAAGAAGTATCAAGTATGTGTTATGAAAGAATTCTTAAACCTTAAATAGAAATTTTTTCTGAGTTCTTGGTCTCTGACCTGGAGTCCAAGTGCATCTGAATCCTGAGCTCTCCAAGGAAGAGTAATGTTGGCTTTTCAGTGTTCAGAATTAAGTAGACTGCTGCCGGGAAGTTAAGTTAATGCTAAGCACTTAATTCCCTCTTGTTATTTGTACCTCCTACTTGTTCTAAAGTATCTGAATTGGTTTCACTTTGTAACATAATGTCTAAAATTGAATTTAGAGAAGAAAAATGAAGTACTAAGCTGTCTTGTGAGTGAATAGAGCTTGAGAATCCCATGGCTAAAAGGCATTGTGATATAAAATGATCTTATCACACGTATATGCAACATATGTGACATGAGGGTCCTTAGGATTGGGTCTGAGATTCTAGATCATTCTTTCTTAATTGGTGAGAAGCTACATCTCACTTTGCCCCAGGGCTGTCTTGGGGTTTCCTTTGCTGCAACTAAACACCATGACTGTACTGGCTGGTTTTGTGTGTCAACTTGACACAAGCTGGAGTAATCACAAAAAAAAAGTTTCAGTTGAGGAAATGCCTCCATGAGATCCATCTGTAAGGCATTTTCTCAATTAGTGACCAAGGGTGGGAGGGCCCATTGTGGGTGGTGCCATCCCTGGGCTGGTAGTCTTGTGTTTTATAAGAAAGCAGGCTGAGCAAGACAGAGCAAGCAAGCCAGTAAGGAACATCCCTCCATGGCCTCTGCATCAGCTCCTGCTTCCCAACTTGCTTGAGTTCCAGTCCTGACCTCCTTTGGTGATTAACAGCAATGTGGAAGTATAAGCTGAATAAACCCTTTCCTCCCCAACTTGCTTGCTTCTTGGCCATGATGTTTGTGCAGGAATAGAAACCCTGACTAAGACCAAAAAGCAAGTTGGGGATGAAGGGTTTATTCTTCTTACATAACCTTGCTGTTCATCATCAAAATAAAGTCAGGTCAGAGACTCAAACAGGGAAGAAACCTAGAGGTAGGAGCTGAAGCAGAGGAAATGAAGGGGTGTTTGCTTCCCATGACTAGCTCAGCCTGCTTCCTTGTAGAACCACCCACATGGGCTGGGCCCTCCCCCATCAGTCACTAATTGGGAAAATGCCTTACATCTGGATCTCATGGAGGCATTTCCTCAATAGAGGCTCCTTCCTCTCTGATGACCCTAGCTTGTGTCAAGTTGACAGAAAACCAGGCAGTGCACGGACATATTTTATTCCCATCACAGACTCAGGATGAGTGACCAGGTAAAGTTCCACTTCCCCCAGAGTAAAGCCTAAAGCTAAGGTCGACAGTGCCTGCTTAAATGATGTGACAAGGGTAGTGGTGGCGCACGCCTTTAATCCCAGCACTTGGGAGGCAGAGGCAGGCGGATTTCTGAGTTCGAGGCCAACCTGGCCTACAGAGTGAGTTCCAGGACAGTCAGGGCTACACAGAGAAACCCTGTCTCGAAAAACCAAAAAAAAAAAAAAATGACGTGACGAGTGAGAGAGGTTTTGAGCTGATAAAGGACACACCGCAATTCTAACTTCCAGCTCCAGAATTGCTGCTGACAATCCTGGATTACATGTCTTTTCATAATTATAATCTTAAAATATCCATGACTTAAAATAATGAATGATTTGATGTTCCCAGGTTTAGGAGACAAAGAGAAGGGGAGGAGAGTGACTTGGAACAGCTGTGCTCCAAAGCGGGTCTAGATTCTTGGCACAGAGAGAGCGCCTCTCTTGATGTTTATTGTGTCTGAAGTTCAGCCTCATTTGTTTACACATAAAATCAAACTACCTAGTTTCCAAGGAGCAGGCTTGCAAGAATCTGAAACCGTGTCCTGGCCCTTGGTAATGCCATTTTCTCTATCTTACACTGAGAAATTGAGTGCATGGGAACTGCCTCACAGAGTGCTCTGGTGGTGAGCAGTCGCAGGCTGGTTATGAGAAACTCCACGGTGTTCTGTTGGTTACTTTCAGATAGATCAAGACTGTATTTATGTACTTCCTAACTTTTACTTTTTGGTGGAGTCTGTTGGTTTAACTTTGTCATTTAATCCTGTTGTAAATTTGTAGTCCAAGTGAGTGATTCTCAATATTCCCAGAACAAAGACCTCATTTGATACTGAAATTACATGGATCTTACAAAAAAGAAAACAAAAATTTTGCATATATTATTATAGGACAAATAATGACAAACATGTTACAAACTCAGCCACATAGTCTCTTCTTCAGTCACGTCCTACCTTATTTTTTGAGACAGTTTCTCATTGAGCCTGGAGCTCGGAGGTTTAACTAGACTGGCTGGCCCACAAGCCCCAGGACTCCATTCTCTGCCTCCTCAGTGCCAGGAGACCAGGTGCCTCTTTGTTACGCCCTCCTTTGTTATGTATGAGGTACTGGCTTTCAACCCGGGTCCTCACAGTTGGGTGGCAAGAACTTTTACTCACTCAGCCGGCTCCATATTTCCTTCAAGTATGATTTTTTTTAATGGATTAGCACTTAATTAACTATATTTACATTGAAACTGATACGGACTAAATCTATATGTACAGGGTGTGTGTGGGTGTGTGTGTGTGTGTGTGTGTGTGTGTGTGTGTGTGTGTAGGTTTGCATTAATTCAAGGCAGAGCCCATTTCAAAGCTATAACTTGAAGTAGATCACCTCATAGAAACCTGTGAAAGGGTTAGAGAACAATATAAAATGGAACAACAATAAGTCAACCTAGGGTTAACATTGGGCCTTTGGAGCCCCTCTGCCTGTTCACCTACCTGACAGATTTTAGCTGTGTTTTCGTAATTATTAGTTTTTAGATAATGTGTCCTTGCGTGTAGTCCATGATAGCTTCAAACTCTGGATCTCATTGCTTTGTCTCCTGAGCTGTGGAATTTCAGGCACCTGTCACCACGACCACTTTTATTAGGTCATTTTAACCAAACAGTACTAGTAGTTTTGGTTTATTGACCTCTGTCCTTTTCTGTATCATTTATGCCCATCTTACTTGGGATTTACTTGTTCTCTTTTAGCTTAAGGTGAAAGTAATGTAACTAATTTAAACTTTGTTTTTTATAAGGATTCAAATCTATATAATTTATTTTACATTTAAAGATTCATTTCAGAATTTTAATATATTATAGCTTTTATTAAGCAGAAAATATATTTAATTTCCTTTACAATCTCATCTTCACCTCATGGGCTACTTAAAAATGATTAGTTCCCAAATATTTGGGACTTTTCTGGATACTTTATTATTTTTAAAACTTTAATACTAGGGCAAGTGGGAGCTATATTCTGTAGAATTTTAAGCCTTGGAATCTGTTAGAGTCTCCTATATTCGGTGCCCCTGATGAATGACTCTTAAGCATGTGCCAGGGATGCCTTCATTGTGTGCGCTCTGCTCCACCAGTGACAGTTGACCCAGGCTGGACATGATGTTTAAAGTGTAGATTCTTCATTTTGTCTCTGGATATTCTACCCATTTCTGCTTAAGCAATATAAATCTCCAAACTATGCTTGTGGCTTATTTTTCCTTTTAGTTCTGCCAAGTCATGCTGCTTCATGTATTTTGCAGGTATCCGTCACATACATATTTATGTACCTTGTATAAACAGAGAAGGCATTTCAAGATGAGTTTTAGGTTCACAGAATAATCCAGCAGGAGATAAGGAGTCTTCACACATTCCTGACTCCAACCATTTGCCCAGATTCCCAGGCTGTCAGCACCCCATGCAGTAGCCCATGCATTTCACAGGATGCAGCTGTGTTGCTATGTCATGACCACCCAAAGTTCACACTTTATATCAGGGTTCGCTCTTGATTTTATATAATTCATGTTTTTTGACACATGTATAATCATTTATACCCGTCATTATAACAACATACAGAATACATTGACTGTCTCCAATATCATCTGTGTTCAACCTGTCCATCCTACCTGCCTCCATAACGCCTGTAACCCTGGTCTTTTTACTACCTCCATAACTCTGCCTTTTTTTCTAAAAATTTCATACAGTTGGAGTCATATAATACATGGTCTGCTTAGGCTAGCTTGATAACATGTTTTTTTTTAAATGCTGAATGCTATACCATGACCTAGATGGACCACAGTGTATCCATTAATCAACTGAAGGGTGTCCTGATTGTTTCTAAGCAGTTATGAAAAAGACATAGGAGAATTTTATTCTCCGACGAATTTTATGTGGACCTACATTTTGGATGAATGCCAAGCAGTGAAATTACTGGATTCTGTAGTAGGAGGATGTTTACTATGTGAGAAAGTGCTAAACTGTCATGCACAGTGATGGCATTGTTTCATAGTTCCACCTGCAGCACACAGGATTCTGTGCCCCATCTCTGCTCCCATCTGGTGCTGTTTGGACTGTTCACTGTTCTGCTGGCTATGGTCAGTGCTTTTAACTTGCAGTTCCCTAATGATATGTGATGATGATTTTCTTACATGCTTATCTGTCTTCTGTGCGTCTTACTTAGTGTGGTGATATTTTACACATTTTGATCAGATTGTTTAGAATTTTTTATTGAGTTTTAAGAGTTCTTCGTGTATTTGGAATGTAGTTTTTAATCAAAGCTTTTATGGCTTTTATGGCTAGTCTTCTCATTTATTAAAGTGTCTTTAAAGGGCAGAGCTTTTAATTCCAATGAGGTCAAACAATCTTTCATGGGTTATGCCTTTCGTGTTAGACTTTAGAAGTTCGCCACCAAACCTGAAGCTATCTATATATAAGTTATTTTTTTAATGCTGTGATAGGCATTTTAGGTTTTAAGTCTACAAAAATTTTTATTTGCATTTTATTTTGTTCTTTGCATGTGTACATTTGTGTCTTAGATCATTTGTTGAAGACTGCTTTCCTCTATTTTTCTGCCTTGGCCCCAAATCAGTTAGCTATTTTTGCTCAACTTGTATTTTATTTTATTTATCTACCTTTTTTTATTTATCTATCTGGAGAAAGCTAATTTTTTCATCTATTGGAGATAGGTTCTCGGCTAGCATGGGTTCTTGTATCTACTTCTCTTAGCACTGGCACCCTGGCGGGTACAGACCTGTTGCAGGCCATGTGCATGTTACCACAGTCTCTGTGAGTTCATATGTGCATCAGTCAGTCATGCTGTATTTAGAACTCCTTGTTTCTTGGGATTTTAGTTTTTGACTAATGATAATTTGTTTGAAACTAGGAATTTTAGTCTGTTTCCTTCTGAGTGATTTTTTTATGTGGAAGGTGGCCAGCTATCTTTGCTTTAGTTGTCCTTTTGAATTTATGGTGCTTGAGATTGAACTTCTCATACAATAGTGGAGACTCTAACATGAAGCTGTTCCTCCAGCCCTTTCTTCTTATACAACCTTTATAAGACATGGTGTAAGTTTCCTAAGCAGACTGCAAACTCAGCATCGTTTTGTCTACCTCCTGAGTAACTGAGAGTACAAGTAACACCAGGCCAGGCTCACTTTCATTTTCAGTAATCTCTCTCTCCCACCTTCCCTTCCTCCTTCCCTTCCTCCTTCCCTCCCTCCTCCTCCTCCTCCTTTCTTCTTCTTCTTCTTCTTCTTCTTCTTCTTCTTCTTCTTCTTCTTCTTCTTCTTCTTCTTCTTCTTCTTCTTCTTCTTCTTCTTCCTCTCTCTCTCTCTCTCTCTCTCTCTCTCTCTCTCTCTCTCTCTCTCTCCTAAGCACCCCCTTCCCATCTTCTGGGTCTAAGGCATCAGCTTGGATACTGGATGATATTATCTTCTTAGTGGTTCCCTCTCATTTCTCAGATTTTAGTAAGTCCCTGGATTACTCACTTCAGATGCTATATATCTTTGTTCCTGCATTTCCCTTTTGCTTTAATTGTATAATGTTAATTTTGCTGGTGAGATTCTGTCTAGTCTTTTGTGATCACTTTTTCCTTTATGTCCTTGAATATATTTAATTAGCTGTTTCAAAGTTTGGATAAATTATATTAAATTCTGTTAATTATCAAGTACTGTGACTTTTAGGGATCTAGCAGTGTGCTGGCTAGTTTTATGTCAATTTTACACAAACTAAGGTCATCTGAGGGGAATGGTCCTCAATTTAAAAAATGCCTCCATAACCTTGGGCTGTAGGCAAGTCTGTAGTAATTTTCTTAATTAGTAATTGATGAGGGGAGAGTCAGCCCTTGTAGGTGGTGCCATTTTGGGCTGGTGGTCCTGGCCAAGGACCTGAACAAGGATTGAACAAGCCTTGAGGAGCAAACCAGTAAGCTGTACCTCTCCAACAGCACCCCTCTACAGCAGCCTTCAGATTTCCTCCCTGTTTGAGTTACTATCCTGACTTCAGTGAAGGACTACAATGTGAAAGTGTAAGCCAAATAAACATTTTACTCCCCACCTTGCTTTGGATCATAAGGTTTCATCATAACAACAATAACTCTAACTAGGATAAACAACTACCCTTTTTCTTGACCATAGACCATTTTCCCACTTCTCTGCATGACTTGTAATCTTTTTTTTTCTTTTTTTTTTACTGGATGTTGCTTATTGTGAATATGTTGAAACTCCATTCAACATATTGTGGATTATGTCATTGTTGTTTAGATGGCGATTTTATTCTTAATGTGAGCCTACTTCTGCTTTGCCCACACTGATGCCTGGCTGCCTCTTTTTCTAACTGAAGTGTTAGTGGAATGTGACTTTCTCACTTTTTTATGTGTTGTCTGTGGATGCTTCTGTGCTGTAATTACAGACATGAGCACTTGAGACATATGCTGGTTGTATGCCTCAGTCTATTCAGACTGCTTTAACCAAATGCCATAGACTGGTTACAAACAACAGTAACACAATTCACCATTTCAGCCCAGGTACCAGCAGATCAGAGTCTGCAATCAAAGGGCTCCGATTCACAGATAGCACCTCTCTGCTTCATCCTCTCATGGCAGTGAAGGGCCAGGAGTTAGAATGTTCTCTATGAAGGTAGTATTACCCCAATACTATTTCCCAGAATCACCACTTTAAATACTGTAATGTGAGAGATTATATGTCAATATGACATCTGGGGAAAGGGACATATGCACTCCCTAAAATCATGGCTCAGAAATCTAAGTCATGTGCAGTCTAGTTCTTTAAGACCTTTGCCAAACCTTGTTCTTGGTATTTCGTTTTTGAGAACTGTCTGTTCAGGTCCCAGATCCATTTTTGAATGGGTCACTTTTCTTTGATTCTTTGATATTTTGGGCTTCTTTTTGTGTTATGATTATTAACCCTCTGTCTGATGTGTATCCAGAAGATCTCCCTACTCTATGGGCTTCCTTCTTCACTTAACTGTTTCTTTAGCTGTTCAGACATTCTTTAGTTTTATGAGGTCCCATTTGTCAATTTTTGGCCTTAATTAGGCAAACAGGGCCCTACTCAGAAAGTCCTTTAAGGTATAGGTACCCCTATACCTTATGTAGTAATGCCTATGTTTCACCTAACAGTTTTAGCATTCAGGTTTTAAATTCAGGTCTTTGATTCAATTGAAGCTAATTTTTATGTAGCATAATAGATACGAGTCTGACTTCATTCCTCTGCATGTGGACATCAGTTTTCTCAGCATAACTTATTGCTGCTGCTGCCTTTTCCTCAGTGTTTGTTTTTGGTTTCTCTGTCAACTATCAGATGACTAATGTATGACAAAGAGGCCAAAAAAGACCATGTTTGGATCTTTTGTTTTGTATATTGGTCTATATGTATGGCTTTGTGCTGGTACCAGGGTGCTTTATTACTATTGTTCTATAATATTTTGAAATGTGGAAGGGCAAATCTCCCTAGCACTGATAGTTTTGGTTAGAATTACTTTGGCTATCTTGAGTCTTCTCTAGTTCTGTAGGAAGTTTTGAATCCTTTCCCCCCCCCTTTTGAATACTGTTTTATGCATTTTGATTGGGATTCCATTGAATCTACAGATGGCTTTTGGTAATTTGGTCATTTTTATTGTGTTGAGGTATGTTTCCTCCAGTCCTAGTCTCTTTAGGATTTATCATGAAAGTATGTTGGGTTTTTCTCATTTTTTTCCCCCAGTATCTATTAAGATTATATGATTTTAAGCCAACTTATATATTTTTATATTTACTGACTTAGGTATGTTGAATCATTCTGGTATTTCTAAGATAAAGTCAACTTGATGCTGCAAGGTTGATGATCTTTTTGATATGTGTCTGTATTCTAGTCACAATTTTATTGTGTTCCTCAGAGAAGTTGATCTGTGGTTTTTGGTTTGTTTGTGGTTTTGGTGTGTGTGTGTTGGGGGTGGGGAGGAGGGTGTTTACCTGGTTGGGTATTAGGGTAATTGACTCCAAATCCATAGAAGGGATCTGGAAGTGTTCCATTTGTTGTTTCTTCTCCTCCTCTTCCTCCTCCTCCTTTTAAGTATTAGTTGTAGATTTTTGAAAATCAGACAGATAGAATTCTGCTTTTAGTTCATTTGACCTGGGTGCTTTTTTCTTTTTCTTTTCTTTTCTTTTCCTTTCTTTTTTTGTCAGAAGGCTGTTTCAGTTTATTCATTTGTTATGTTTTGGGTTGTTGATCTCTTTGTGGTTTAACTTTGATGTTTTGGTGTATTTAGAATTTGTTTCTTTTAGATTTTTCCAACTTGATGGAGTTCAGATTTTGAAAATATTCCCTTAAGATTCTGTATTTTTTTTTAGAGTCTGTTGTAAAGGTTTCATTATTCATTTCTGACCCTCCCTGTTTTTTTGTAAGTTGGGTCAAGTGTATGTCAATCTTGTTTATCATTTCAAAGAACCAGTTCTTAGGTTCGTTAATTCTTTATATTGTTTTTGTCTTTATTTCATTAATTTATGCTTTAATTTTTTTTTTACTATTCTTGCTGTCTACCGAGTTTGGGTTTGTCTTTTGTTTTTCTAAATTCTTAAGTTGCATCAAGTAATTTATTTGTGGGTGTTTTTTTTTATCATTTTTTTACTTGGATATTTTATTTGTTTACATTTCAAATGTTATCATCCTCTTTCCCGCTTTCCCCTCTACAAACCCCCTATTCCATCCTCCCTTACCCTGCTTCTATGCGGGTGCTCCACCACCCACCCACTCCCACCTCACCACCTTAGCATTTCTCTACACTAGGGCACCAAGCCTTCATAGGAACAAGGGCCTCCCCTCCCGTTGATGCCAGGTAAGACCCCTCCAGCTCCTTCAGTCCTTCCCCTAACTTCTCCATTGGGGTTCCTGTGCTCAATCAGATGGCTGGCTGCAAGTATCCACATCTGTATTGGTCAGGATCTGGCAGAGCCTCTCAAGAGACAGCTGTATCAGGCTCCTGTCAGCAAGCACTTCTTGGCATCAGCAATAGTGTCTGGGTTTGGTGTCTGCATGTGAGATGGATCCCCAGGTGGGACAATCTCCAGATGACCCTTTCCTTCAGTCTCTGTTCCACTTTTTCCCTATATTTCCTTTAGACAGGAACAATTCTGGGTTAAAATTTTGAAGATGGATAGATGGCCCCATCCCTCAAGTGGGGGTGAGAGGGCCATGCCCAACCTCCAGATATGGTCCTGACAGATTCTCCCTCCCTTTTGTGGGGCACTTCAGCCAATGTCATCCTCATGGGGTCCTGGGAGGCTCCTGCCTTCCTGGCATCTGGGACTTTCTAGCTGCTACCCCCAGCTCCCCATCCCCCATTGCTACATACCTCCATTCAGTTTCCTGACCCCTCTGTACATCTCCTCCATATCCTCCCATACCTGATTCTTCCCCTCTTCCCCCCCCCTTCTACTTCCCTTGATTATATTGTTCCCTCTTCTGTGTAGGACTGAAGAATCCACTGTTTGGTCTTCCTTCCTCTTGAGCCTCATGTGGTCCATGAGTTGTATCATGGGTATTCCATACTCTTTGCCTAATGTCCACTCATCAATGAGTACATACCATGTGTGTTCTTTTGTGACTGAGTTACCTCACTAGGGATGATGTTTTCTAGATCCATCCACTTGCCCGAAAATTTCGTGAAGTCATTGTTTTTAATAGCTGAGTAGTACTTCATTGTGTAAACGTACCACGTTTTCTATATCAGTGCCTCTGTTGAGGGACTTCTGGGTTGCTTCCAGCTTCTGACTATTACAAACATGGCTGCCATGAACATAGTGAAGCATGTGTCCTTATTACATATTGGAGCATCTTCTGGATATATGCCAAGGAGTGGTATAGCTGGGTCCTCAGGTAGTACTATGTCCAATTTTCTGAGGAACTGCCAGACTGATTTCCAGAATGATTGTACTGTCTCTGTGCCCTCTGGTTAGTCTGGCTAAGGGTTTATCTGTCCTGTTGATTTTCTCAAAGAACCAGCTCCTGGTTCTGTTCATTGTATAGTTCTTTTTGTTTCTACCGGGTTGATTTCAGCCCTGAGTTTGATGATTTCCTGCCATCTACTCCTCTTTGGTGTTTTTGCTTCTTTTTGTTCTAGAGCTTTCAGATGTGCTTTTAAGCTGCTAGTGTAAGCTCTCTCCAATTTCTTTTTGGAGGCACTTAGAACTGAATTTTCTTCTTAGCACTGCTTTCGTTGTGTCCCATAAGTTTGGGTATGTTATGCCTTCATTTTCATTGAATTCTAAAAGGTCTTCAATTTCTTTCTTTATTTCTTCTTTGACCAAGTTATCACTGAGTACAGCATTGTTCAGCTTCCAAGTGTATGTGGGCTTTCTGTTGTTTTTATTGCTATTGAAGACCAGCCTTAGTCTATGGTGATCTGATAGGATACATGGAATTATTTCAGTCTTCCTGTATCTGTTGAGGCCTGTTTTGTGACCAATTTTATGGTCAATTTTGGAGAAGGTACCATGAGGTGCTGAGAAGAAGGTATATTCTTTTGATTTAGGATGAAATGTTCTATAGATATGTTAAATCCATTTGGTTCATAACTTCTGTTAGTTTCACTGTGTCTATGTTTAGTTTCTGTTTCCCTGATCTGTCCATCGATGAGAGTGGGGTGTTGAAGTCTCCCACTATTATTGTGTGAAGAGCAATGTGTGCTTTGAGCTTTAGTAAAGTTTCTTTTATGAAGGTGGGTGCCCTTGTATTTGGAGCATAGATATTTAGAATTGAGAGTTCTTCTTGGTAGATTTTTCCTTTGATGAGTGTGAAGTGTCCTTCCTTATCTTTTTTGATAACTTTGGTTGAAAGTCAATTTTTTTTGATATTACATTGAATACTCCAGCTTGTTTCTTAGGATCATTTGCTTGGAAAATTGTTTTCCAGCCTTTTACTCTGAGGTAGTTTTGTCTTTGTCACTTAGGTGCATTTCCTGTATGCAGCAATATGCTGGGTCCTGTTTACTTATTCATTCTGTTAGTCTATGCCTTTTTATTGGGGAATTGAGTCCATTGATGTTAAGTGATATTAAGGACCAGTGATTGTTGCTTCCTGTTATTTTTGTTGTTAGAGGTGGAATTATGTTTATGTGGCTATCTTCTTTTAGGTTTGTTGAAAAATTACTTTCTTGCTTTTACTATAGTGTAGTTTCTCTTCTTGTGTTGGAGTTTTCCATCTATTATCCTTTGTAGGGCTGGATTTGTGAAAAGGTATTGTGTAAATTTGTTTTTGTCATAGAATATCTTGGTTTCTCCATCTATGGTAGTTGAGAGCTTTGCTGGGTATAGTAGTCTGCACTGGCATTTGTATTCTCTTAGGGTCTGTGTGAGATCTGCCCAGGATCTTCTAGCTTTCATAGTCTCTGATGTAATTAAATTAAATGTAAATTAATGTCTGGTGTAATTCTGATAGGTCTACCTTTGTATGTTGCTTGATCATTTTTCCCTTACTACTTTTAATATTCTTTGTTTTGTGTATTTGGTGTTTTGACTATTACATGACAGGAGGAATTTCTTTTCTGGTCCAATCTATTTGGAGTTCTGTAGGCTTCGTGTATGTTTATGGGCATTTCTTTCTTTAGGGAAGTTTTCTTCTATAATTGCTTGAAGATATTTACTGGCCCTTTAAGCTGAAAGTCTTCACTCTCTTCTATACTTATTATCCTTAGGTTTGGTCTTCTCATTGTGTCCTGGATTTCCTGGATGTTTTGGGTCAGGAGCTTTTTGCATTTTGCATTTTCTTTGACTGTTGTGTCAATGTTTTCTAAGGTATCTTCTACACCTGAGATTCTCTCTTTGATCTCTTGTATTCTGTTGGTGATGCTTGCATCTATGACTCCTGATCTCTTTCCTAGGTTTTCTATCTCCAAGGCTGTCTCCATTTGTGATTTCTTTATTGTCTCTATTTCTATTTTTAGATCCTCGATGGTTTTGTTCAATTCCTGTATCTCCTTTAATTCTTTAAGGGATTTTTGTGTTTTCTCTTTAAGGGCTTCTACCTGTTTTCTGATGTTCTCTTGTATTTCTTTAAGGGAGTTATTTATTATGTCTTAAAAGTCCTCTGTCATTATCATGAGATGTGACTTTTACATCAGAGCTTTGCTTTTCCAGAGTGTTGTGTATCCAGGGCTTGATGTGGTGGGAGAACTGGCTTCTGATGATGCCAAGTAGCCCTGGTTTTGTTGCTTATGTTCTTGTACTTGCCTCTCACCATCTGGTTATCTGTGGTATTAGCTGGTCTTGCTGTCTCTGACTGTGGCTTGTCTCTTCTGTAAGCCTGTGTCAGCACTCCTGGGAGACCAACTCTCTCTGGGCATATTTTGGGTATGGAGAGGTATGACACAGGGTCAGCTCCAGGGTGCAGATAGAAACTGGAAGGATCCTGTCCCTGACTGTTCCTTGGTTCCTGTGTTTTGATTGCTCTGGGTGGGTCCCTCTTGGGCCAGGAATTTGAGTTGAAGTGGTGGTTTCACCTGTACTCTCAGGTGTGTCAGCACTCCTGGGAGACCACCTCTCTCCTGCGGGATTTGGGTATGGAGAGCTGTGGCACAGGTTCAGTTCTGGGCACAGACAGAAACCGGAAGCTTGTGTATTTTTTAAATGTAGGCACATATAGTTAAAATGTTCCTTGAAGAACTGTTTTCCATGTATCCCAAAGATTTTGTTGTGTTTTAATTTAATTTTCATTTAATTTTATAAATTAAAAAAAATTGTCTTGATTTCTTTTGTTGGCCTGTTCATCATCCACTGAGTTGTTTAAGTTCCATGAAATTTGTTTGCTCTCAGTTTTAAGTTTTATTGTTTAGTGGTCAAATAGGACACATGGAAATTATTTAATTTTTTTATGAATTTAAGATTTGTTTTGTATTCTAGGATGTAGTATACTTTAGAGAAGCTTCCATGGGCTGCTGGATAGAATACATATTCTCTAGTGTTTAGGTGGAATAACCTATACACATGTTAGGTCCATTTGATGTAAAAAAAAAGTCTGGTTTCTCTATTTTTTTGCTCACATCACAACTCTATTGGAGAAAATGAGTTATTGAAATTACCTATAGCTATTGGATTGATATTAATCTGTACTTAATTTCAGTATACTTTTTATGAAATTTGGTGCACCAGAGTTTGGAACATGCATGTTTAGTACTGTAATGTTTTCTTGTTTAATTGTTGCCTGGATACCCAAGACACAATTCACATATCAATTGATTTCCAAGAAGATGGAAGGAGAGACCCCCTGGTTCTGGAAAGACTGGATATAGGGGAATGCCGAGACAGAGAAGCGAGAGGGGGTGGAATGGGGAACAGGGAGAGGGAAGAGGGACTTTTGGAGAGGGAGGAACCAGGAAAGGGGAAATCATTGGGAATGTAAATAAAAAATATATATATAGAAAAAAAAGGAATGAAATACCCTTCTTTTTATCTTTTAATTAGCTTTAGTTTGAAGTCTAATTTTCTCAGATATTTAGATGGCAACTCCTGCTTCCCTTTGATCTCTGCTGCTTGGAATACTTTTTTCATCCTTTAACTCAAAGTGGTTCCTAAAACTGAGTTTTCCATAACAGAAGCATGGATTTTGTTTCTTAATCTACTCTGTTAGCCTATGTACTTTGTAGAATTTAGTCCATTATTTTTTCAAGTTATTATTGAAATGTGTGTATACAGCAGTAATTCTGTTGGCTTTTTCTGTTTCTTAGTCATGCTTTGTATTTCATTAACTATAGCTTGGTTTTCATTTTAGTCTCGTTGTCATGTGTAATCCTCTCTTCAGTCTTAAGTACTGCTTCCAGTATTTTTTAGGATTGTTTTGGTAGACATGAAGTGTTTAGACTGTTTGTATCATGAAAAGTTTTTCCCCCTCATGTAACCATCATGTTACATAGTTTTACTAGGTACAGTAGATGAGCTGGCCATCATGGTCTTTTAGAATTTTGGAATGCATTTCTTCAGGTTCTTCAGGCTTACAGAACTTCCATAAAGAATTCATATGTTATTCTGGTGGGTTTTCCTTTCTATTTTTTTTTCTTTTCTTTTCTGTTGTAGCTTTTGACACTTGTTTGTATATTTAGTGTTTTAAACGTGATAGCTGTTTCATGAGTATTTTCTTTTCCGGTCTTGTCTCTTTGGTGTTCTCTTTGGTGAAACATGAGTAGTTTCTTTTCTGGTCTTGTCTCCTTGGTGTTCTGTATGCTTCTTACATCTGTAAGGATGTGTCCTTCCTTAGAGAAAGTTTACTTTTATATTCTTAATATCTGGTCTATGCCATTGACTTGGGATTCTTCTTTTTCATCTATCTCTTTAATTAGATGTGGTCTTATCATAATATCCTACAGTTCTTGAATGTTCTTTTTATGTTTAATTTTCTTCATGATCTTTGCTTGTGTAGTCTCCTTTGTCTTCAAGAACTGATATTTTATCTTCTACTAAAACCATTCTATTTGTAAGGCCTTCCTCTGAGTTTTCTAATCGAGATCCCGAGTTTTCCAATTCTGTCTTCATTTTAGTCTTCAATGCTTCTGTTTACTGAATTTTGTTTCCAAATCCTAGATTGCCTTTATTTCATTCAGTCTTATTTTTGTTTTTTTGAGCAGTACTCACATTTTTTTTTATGTTCATTCATTCATTGAGCTCTTTTTGTCTTCTTTAAACTCCTTGGATTCATCAACAGAGTCTATGTTTGTTCTGTTAAGATCTGGGGTTCATCGAGGTGATTCTTATTAGAAAAAATTTTTAAATGATTGGTAGATTTTGGAGGTGACAAACTGTTTTGTCTTTTCATATCTTTTTCCAATGATTCCTGTGCAGATGGACCTCATTCTTATTGGTTTTATGTTTGTTATGGATACAACAAACTGGAATGCACACAGGATGTTTGTTCTGCCCCAGGTCTGGAAGTTGGAAGGCTGTGGGAAGGGTTCTGCAGACTGGACTGGAGCACTGCATGTGGGACTGGGCTCCATCTGAGGACTGAGGGGAATTCAGGTGGTTTGTGAACTCACCCAGGTTAGACTTAGAAGGTAGCTTTAGAGTGGGTTGAATGGAATAAGATCTGTTAGATAGAGGTTGCTGGGCAGGTGCATCTGATGTGCATCCTGGCCCAAACCAGGATGGGAGAGTATGGACAGGGCTCCTTAGAAAGGGCCAAATCACTTGGATATGTGACCAGGGCTCCATCTGAGGATTGGTGCTGAGTGCAAGAGGCCTGGGGGTAAGAGAGAAGACTCACCAGGCAAGGTTAGGGCACAGAGTGTTTTGGCACAGTTGGAAATAAAAGGTGGCTAGAGTGTGGGGCCACTGGGTAAATCTACCTCCCTTTTTTATGACAGAATTCTCTAATCATTTTCATGTTAATTATGGCCAATGCCTGTATCACTTCTCAGTCCAAAATAGAGTCTATGGTATGTAATTACATGCTCTATGTTAGAAATGTGTAACCGAAAAAAAAAAAAAAAAGAAATGTGTAACCGAGGTAGACCTATTTTTCAAGGAGCTCAGTAGAACAAGACAGACACTCAACACATTCTATATTTCTTTTGAAATATGTCTCTGAAATTTAGAACATGAAACAGGGTGTACAAAACTTAAGAAACATAAAGACAGAAGCCTGGAATTCCTTTTTGTCCCCTTATCCTCCTTACTTGGTGGTAGGGATTGGAAGTATAATTAAGAGAAAAACCAAAAAACTTTGTGTTTATAGAAAATAAACGTATAGAAGGTAAGTCCAGGAAAGGTTAACTTTTTTCTAGACTTCTATGATTACAAACTATTAAAAGTAAGTAGGTGTATAGTAGTTTTTACTTTTCATGGATCAGTGGCACCATAAACAATAACCTTAGTTCCTTCTGAGGAACAGTTGACTTCATTCAGGGACTTTACCAGCGAGAGTGCATATGGCTGTGGCTCCGTAAGCTAGTTACTTATATAAACCCTAAAGTCCCCTCTTAAGAACATTCAATATCAAAACCTACTTAGGATGCAAACAAGGCACACCAGAGTACAGCCTATTTTCTGTTTAAACACCAAACAAGAATAAGATGAAGATAATATGGTAAAAGAAACTTTAATAGTAAGGATCAGGAATTTACAAACACTTCCTGCCAAGGACCAACAAGTAAGCATTTTAGACTTTGCAGGTGCAAACTGTCCTAACTATGTAGGCTCACCATTATTAGCAAAACTCAGCCACACACAACTCAGGAGTTGTGTTTTGGTCAACTTTCTTTATAGAAACATGTTTTTTGTTTGTTTGTTTGTTTGTTTTAACCTTCTTGAGGCATTAGTGGTTGGTACAGCCTACACAGCTTTGGGCATTTGGCAGTAGGGAATAAAGAAATGACAGACACACATATAGAAAAATTGGGGTCAAGTGAGATACCTTCTATACACATATGGCCAACATCCCTATTCCAAGCAAGGGAAAGTCTTGCCATTTCCATGAGTCTGAAGCACTGGGCTCCTTGACAGCAATGCTCCTGACAGAATACACATTGAGACTGACTGCATTCACTATCCACAGATGGCATCACTAAAGAAAATGGAGAATAAAAAGGCCCAAATTTCAAATGGTTCTTTTGAAGCACTGGTTGTCAACCTGGAGGTTGTAACCCTTTTGGAGATTGTCAAACTACCTTTCATGGGAGTCGCATAGCAGATATTTACATTATGACTAATACTAGCAAAATTATAGTTATGAAGTAACAGCAAAAATAATTTTATGTCACCACATGAGGAATTATACTAAATTACGAAAGCTGAGAACCACTATTTTAAAGAATTGACTTTAAAATAGCCTAATTAAATGCAGTGGCACGCCTACTCACACAAGAAGGGAACAGCAGAGAGGGGAGGGAAGCAAGAAAAACAGCAACAGATCAAATCCCAGCAATCACATGGTGGTTCACAAGCATCCATAACGAGATCTGATGCCCTCTTCTGGAGTGTCTGAAGATATTACAGTGTACTTACATATAATAAATAAATCTAAAAAAAAAAGGATTAACAAACCTCATAACATAATAGGGTATGTGGTCAGCATGACCCTGCTCTGAATTAAGCTACTTTTCAGTATAACAGTATGAAATCACAGGCTGGCATGGAACAAAACAGCTATAAGCTATGTATGCTAGGGAAGCAGGCTTCAGCAACTAGAATAACAGACAGTTGAGTTGTCTTGTGGGTTTTGGGAACCAAACCTTGGATCCTCTGTAAGACCAATCCCTGAGCCATCTCTCCAGTCTCATGGGCATCTGACTTTTAATGAAAGGATCAAGCTGTTTTGATTAATGCAGCTCTCTGGGTGCTCTAACTCTCCTTTTGTTCAATAGCACAGTTCCTATTTTGGAACTTTCATGTTTGCCTATGAATTTTAGGATTGCACTTGAGAGTTTTTAGGGGGTAAATACTGGACTTTTTTTTTTTTAAATAGAGATTCCACTAAATCGTTTTAAATGCTGTAGAAATTTTAACAGTGGTAATTCTGCTGGTCCTTGATAGAAGGCTTTTCTTTTTGTGTGTGTTTTTAATTTCTTTCATTAAAAGTTTTATAAGTGTAAAAAATGAAACAAACAAACAAACAAAAAAACAGCAACAGAAAACCTGAAAAGCAGGGACCTGTCAGGAGGGATTTGGTGGTGTGATGGGTTAAGAGAGTAAGAGGTAATAGGGAGAATATGATCAAAGTATCTTATCTATGTATAAACTGTAAAAGAATTAAAAAGGAAAAAAATAACCAGTTGTGGGAATTCAGCTCAAGAATGACCCCTTGCTAATATAAAATTTTATTCCATTTAGTTTTATAAAATTTTCAAGAGTGATTTCTCCAGCTTTGGCTGGTAAGGTTGTTTGTTGAGAACTTCACTTTTCTTTCAAGGGACTAAGAGTTTCTACATCGCACAGAACCTTACAGTGAAAACTCCCTTTTCTTAACAGGTAAACACAAGACTCGAAGAGTAGTGAAAGGGACTAACTAGTGCTTGCCAAAGGGGCCTGAGAGGGAGGCCGGGTCAACACCGTGTGGACAGCCCTGCACTCTTTTCCAAGATGCTCTTGAAGTAGTAGTCCTCAATTAACACAGCTTGCCTTCACCTGCCAAAGCTCTTCATCATGGGTTGCATGAAGTCAAAGGAAACATTCCCATTTCCTACCACATTAGACATCGACAAGCTGCATGAGAGCGAAGAGGCCTTTATGCCAGATGACAGCTGTCAATACAGGACACCTTCTCCAGATGAACAACAGCAAGTCCAGGAAGTGAAGAAAGTCTCAGCGCCCAGTGCTCTGATCGGTGCGGTGATCCTTGAGTTCGCAGACCGTCTGGCCAGTGAAATTGTGGAGGATGCCTTGCAGCAGTGGGCATGTGAAAACATCCAATACTACAACATCCCATACATCGAGAGTGAGGGCTCTGACATTACCATCGACTGATGATACTCAACTGTGCTCTGGATGTAGTCGGTGCTAGTTCAATACATGAGATAAGTTTGCAAATTCCAACTGGATGTTAAACCATGTCTATGATATTATTGTAGGGATGCTTATGATGAAATATAACTTTAAGTAGTTCTACTATTTTAACATCAATGTATATCTGCTTGATCTCAAATTTTGGTCACAGAAGACCTGGAAAGAGGTCTTATGCCACCCAGCCATTAGCTGTCTGTCATACCATGCTCTTCCTGGGGCAGGAATGACATCACCAAAGAAAATGTTGAATAAAAAGTGCCCATGTTCCAAATGGTTATTTTAAGGGGTCGACTTTAAAATGACTATTTTTGTTAATTTATGCCAAAAAAAGAGGCCCAGAACATGAAAAGGGAATTTCCTTAAAATGCAAAAAAAAGCAAGGAACAGAACTCCAGCCATAGTGATCCACAACACGTGTGTGGTCAAAACCATTTGTGTCAGGAATTACCCACTTCCTGACACCTATAACCTACCATTAGAAAACTACCAGTGGAGAGGGCTGCCTTGAACGTAGTTCTTAGTAGGAAGTCTTTTTGTAGATGGAAAGGGTAGCAGCCTCAGGGTCATGCCACAGCTGTTACTGGGTGATTTAAACTTTGCATGTTACAGCTTTCTTTAAAAGATAATTTATAGAAGTCATGACAGTTTAACACATTGAAAGAAGACTTTCTTTGGTACCTTTTATTTAGTAAATCTTAAAAATGACAGAAATTTAGTTTGCAAGGTGAAAATTTGAGCCTGGTTTTTATGGCTAACAATGTATAAAGAACTCACTGCAGTGCTGGTACAGGGATGGATGTGCAGATGGTACAAGAGGACTTGCAATTCTCTTAGACTCCTCCTAGAGTGTGGGATTTAGCAGTCACTTGTGCCCTCAGAACATTCTTAGCCACATACTCTCCTCCTGAATGGAGAACTTGTGTGGGTTTTAGCAGTTATGCATGCCCACAGAATACTTTCAGCCATATTGTAGAAGTGTTTTAAAAAACTATCATATGCTTTATTTTTTAAATCTTAACTGTTTAAAGCTCAACAGTAACAGAAGACTTAGAACAAAGTCAATAGAAGAGGACTGGGTGTTTATAATTATCACTAAGCTGTGCTAAACACTGAGTAAGAAGAAATGGGGCCCGTCTATATCAGTCCTTCAAGGATACGGTTTATCAGCATTCTTGAAATCCAAAGCCATTGAAGAAAGGCTTTTGGAATCATTGTGAGCTAAACAGGCACTTGAATTTATCCATAGTGAAAAATGCTGCCTCTAGTTTTATAGTACTACATTGAAACATAACTCAAACAGGGTGAATTCTCCAAGTCTTAGGAGTAGAGAGGTTGTTAAAATTAGTGACAGCTATCATTCAGTTTCCTTTCAGATACCCGTTCATTCTGTTAGTTTCACTAAACCCTGGAAGTCACAGTGCTCCATCACACACAGTGCTCCATTACACTGGTGACTGGACAGTTTATAGAACTGCAAGCAACCACTCCTACTCCTATGCCTTCCATTTAGTTCATGGAACAGTTTAGTTTCCAGTGTCTATACTGATGATTCAGGCAAAAGCCCCTAGGTCATTCAATTGGTTTCTCATATGAAGATGACTATTGCAAAGTTTCTTGTTATTTAACAAATATAATTAGGTATATAAAATAATATATATGTTGGTCAGAACATGAAAATATAGTCTACACAGAGATATTGGCAGGTGGGCATGGGTTGAGTATTTCAACTTCCGGTTTCTTCTTTGTCCAAGAGTGGAGCCTGCCCAGTCCACATCTAGCTAGATGTCTGCTCCCTGCTGCCCCTATGTTTCACAACTATAGTTTATGCAACTATGATCAACAGTTTTATCACAAAAGCAAGTACCATCCCCTCACTCTGAGTCAGGATATATATACACGTATATATACATATATATACGTATATATACGTATATATATATCATCTTATAAGAGACCTACTTTAAAATATGTAAGAACTGTATGTATATCAGCCCATGAACAAGGAATGACCAGGCTTACACAGTAAGCAGTGGGTAAACTCTGTGTGATGAAACAAATGAACAAACTTTATACCACACTGGATACTACCAGGATATAGTTTGACCTTGATGAAAATTAGGAATCAGCCCTTTTTCATGCCTTTATATTGAAAAAAAAAAAACTGAGCCTCATTTGAGGTCTTTCAGTGAGGAGGAGAGAGGAGTGAGAAGGAGGGACCCATAAACAGATGAACAACTCGTTAGCTCCTGGACAGAGACATGTGGAACATCAGTCTAAAGACTCATGATGCCCCAGTGGCAAGTGCAGAAGTAGATTACAGAGGAAAGCATGGCCAGTTCCTTACTTACTGAGACTCTCAGAATGCCAGTGTGTTTTATTGCCCCTCCCTGCTGTCTCTTTGGTACTGCTGCCTTTTGATTACAGGCCTTGGATGCTAAAATCCTCCCATCGTAGTTGCCTTATCAGTTCTTTACAGTCTACCTAAGGTCATTATCACTTAAAGCACAATTTTGAAGGAGACAGACATGATTATCTTAAGCCCAAAGGAATTTGTATCAAGCTGTCTCTAGCAATAAAAGTGTATAGAAATCGCATGATATGCACATCCTAATTAATCACCATTGGCATTTAGTGAGATGGGATTGAGTACACTTCTGAATTATATTATTTTGGAAACTAGAGGTTAGACATGATAAATGATGTCAAAAAACAGTAATGCACCTGTAATATCTATACAAATAGAGCATCTGTGTGAAATGACCCAGCAAGCCAAGTGTTTCTTCCTTGGAGTCATAAACACTAGCTCTAAAGAATTAGCTATCACTTTAGTCCCCAAACTCAAGTTTTGTTGGCAAACTCCCTTTACTGTATGAGTTAACTCTGAAGTGGTATTTTTTTCCCAAATATTTTTGTGAAAATGGTTTTGTTGTTTTTTGTTTGTTTTGGGTATTTTGTAACTATAATAAAAGTCTAATTGAAATTATCTGTCAGTCTTCATTTAATTGAAGCAAATACTTTTTGGTGTGATCCACTGATGTTTCACATAAAGATTCTATTCTGTATTGTTAACATGTACAAAGTGAATGAACATGTATCTGTACAGACAAGCTCTTGGGTTATTAAGGTCTAATCTAGGAGTGTTGAGAACTGAATGTAAAACATGGTCAATACCATGGTATTATTTCAGGCATGTTATTAATGTTTGGAGGAAACATCCTTTATGACAAGTAGACTAGGGACTGAGAACATGTAAAAGCAATACCCTCTGGGATGGAGCCGCCTTTGGAAGTGCAGGATTAGGGGTGCAGGCACAAGCCTACTGCTCCTTTCCGTTCTGTTCTTACCTCTCTTAGTTTTTAGGAGCCTGGGATAAGGGGTAAATTATAACAAGTTAAAAAAATAAATGATTATGGACTGGAGAGATAGCTCAGTTGGTAAGAGCACTGAGGTCCAAAGGTCCTGAGTTCAAATTCCAGCACCCACATGGTGGCTCACAACCATCTGTTAAAAGATCTGACACCCTCTTCTGGTGTGTCTGAAGACAGTTACAGTGTACTTACATATAATAATAACAACTAAATCTTAAATATAATAATAACTAAATCTTAAAAAAAAAGAAATGCTATTAAAAAAATAAATAAATGATTAGCTGACTCTAATGTAGAAATTATTCTGACTTAGAAATGTAAGGTCTTTGGTCTGGAATTCTCTGGTGTTTCTTGCATACCTTAAGAAATGTTCTGTCAGGGGCTGGAGAGATGGCTCAGTAGTTTAGACCTCTGGTTTCCAGAGGACCTAAGTTCAGTTCCCTGCACACACAAGGCAACTCATAATTGTTTTTAATTCCAAATTCAGGGCATCTAGTATTGTCCTATGGTTCTGCAGGCAGATGGTGCACATGTAGGCAAAATACACATGTACATAAAAATATTTGAAAAATTCTGTCAATTTCCAATTATTAAAGATATTTATATTTTAAACTGCTTTACTTATCACATAAATGTTTGATAAAATTTATAAAAAGCAGAGTATGTCTGTCTTAGTGACTTGAGTTTCTTAATTCCTCATTTTTTCCAAGTTAGCAAATACTACAAATAATAAGAATAGTATTTTCATTTCTACTGGGGAGTGGGTTCTGATGACTGGGAAAGGCTAAGGATTAGTTATTTTGCATTCTGGAGACAGAACGTCATATAACCTTTTTCTCTTTTGAATGAGACTTTTCATGTTTACAAAGAATTTCTTCTGCTACAGTATTATTTTAAAATCCATCCACGTGTTTCAAAAAGGAAAATGTATAAGGTATCAACATGCCCCATCCAAATTTCAGGGTCTTTATTTTTGATAATCTGTACATAATTTGGTTAATTAATATATAAACTAGAAGTCAAAGTTACCATTTTAATGAGAAATAAACTTGAGATTCTCTGGAGCTGTTGAGAATTTCTTATAAACCAGGGACCAGCAAACCATTTCTGATGAAGACTGGAGTAGAAACTTAGACACTTGAGGGGCTGTGGCCACTCAGAGAACAAGCTCCGCTATGCTGCAGAAAAGTTCCACAAAACTGTTTGAACTTCAGCTGTTATATCATGAAAAGTAATGAACATCGGCGCTTAAACTTTGGGCAACCACTGTATTATGAAGCATTAGTCTTTTCATTTCCTTCCCAATCATTTAAAACTGAGAAAACCATTTCCAGCTTGCAGGCTGTATGGAAATGGGCAAGGCGCCAGGCCTGGCCTCTGTGCTATGGTGTGCTGACCCTTGCTCCAAAATAAACTTCAGAATTTCAAATCATTGCTTCCCAGAGATTTAAAATAACTATTCAAATCTTCATCAGTAACATCTTTTAGATCAGCTGGTTTCCATTTTGGAGTCTGGTCTTTGTCTATGAGAACTGTCAAAAGAAGGCAGAGACATTAGCACATCTTTTTCTGCTATTACCAGATTTAATTACTGAACTAACAACTGTGTGTTACTAGGCTTTTTTTCTATAGCACATTTTTTTTTCTGCAAAGTTTAAGCTTTTAATAAAACTGAGTGAACTAATCTGGCAGCTCAAACATCCCTCCTTCTATCCTCAGACAAAACTATAATGAAATATCCATGTTCCAGACATCTAAACACAGTATTGGTGCAGGTGGGAGGGCAGGCAAGGGCCAGGCTTTTAACCAGGTTTTGAGAGGAAAATTAATTACTTGAGGTAGAGGAAAGGAAATTTTATACATAATTAAATGTAGATATTGCCCTTCTACCAAATCCTCTAGTATAGATAACTCTAAATTAAAACAACAACTACCACCAGATCACATCAGGTAATCACCAAATCTTCTACTCCTATTTCAGTATAGACATCAGTAAGGATAGTGACAATCTATCCCCAGAGGAATCTAAGTGTGAGTCAATCTATAAGCAGAGATTATATATATATATATATATATATATATATATATATATATATATATATATATATAAAGAGAATGCCTATTTTCTGGTGTTAGTGCACTACAGTTACACACATGCTATTCAAGAGCCTGTATTATGCATGAGTTCCACACTGTTCCTCACAAGTACATGTGAATCTATACTTGAAAACAGAAAAACATTATTATGGTAGCACATCTCAGTCATGCCTAACGTACATAACTTTAATAACTTTAATGAAGGATGAGAGGGAGGGAGGGAGGGAGAGAGCGAGAGCTAGAGCAAGAGAGAGAGAGAGAGAGATTGTTTTGTTGTTTGGTGGGGGCAATATAGAAATTAAACCTTGGGCCTCATGTACCCTAGGCAAGCATTCTGAATAGGTTATATTCCTATCCTTAAATATACACATTCTATAGACACTTAAAAAAACCCAAATTAAATCTGGAGCATTAAGCATTTGGAGCAGTGATCAGGGAACCAAGAAGGATGTGTTGTTGGCTAGAGAAAGCTTTATGCACAGTTAAATGTGGATATTGGAGAAGTATTTTGTTTAGTTTTGTTGTGAGACAGCTGGAGACTTAGAGCTATGCAGCCAGCTTTCTATGGGAGGCTGTAAGTTTGTCTGCTGTGGGATTCTGAAGCAAATCGGAAATGCCTGATTTCCAACCTTCCAAACTAAAGCTTGTATTTCTTAGCCAGTGTCAACAAGACTAGTCCTGGGACATCTTTCCGCAGAATCTCTTTCCCTTCAAATGTCTGGCTGGCATAGTCTACCTCCTTGAGGTAGACAAAGGACACAGGAGAGGAGAGAGCACCAAGCTAATCTGCGCCGCATTCCTGCAAGATGCGAAGTGCTGCCCGTGCAGGAAGCTCAGTGCAGCAGGGCCAGAGCTTCAAACCCTTGGCTCTGCTAACATAGTTCATTTTTATCTTCTGTAGCTAGAGAGGAGTTCATCCTACATGTTAAAAGTAAGAATGTTTAAAAGCCATCTCCCTAATTTGCTTAACTATTTTATCTAATTTGCTGACATATTTTTATAGTTAGCAAATTGCAGCAAGAATACTAAACAGTTTTACCCAGAACAGATGCTGTTTTCTGAATAAGAGTCTAGGCTAAAACAAGAGGCAACATTTTTTGTCTCACTAAAAAAAAAAAAAAAACGTAGTTTAAGTGAGGCCTGGTGGTTGAGCGAGGCCTGGTGGTACACGGCAGTAATCCCAGCACCCAGAAAGACTAGCCTGGCTTATTCAGTAAAACCTTGTCTTATGATAAAAGTTGTTTTACAACTTCAGAAACAAAAGTAGCTTGATGAGCAATTCCTTTGGGTTTTTGTTGGTGCTTTTTGCTTTTATTTTGGAGACAGGATATCTTCATTATGTGGCTCTGGCTGGCTTGGAACTCACAGATCCATATGGCTCGGCCTCCTGAGTGCTGGGATAAAGTTGTGCACCAGCACACCTCACAGGTACTTGCGTTTCAATTTAACATTCTACTGTTGACTGACTTCAACTCCTTTTTCCTTAAGTAACTGAAAATATTTATCTAAAATATCTAAAAATATTTTATATTTGCAAAAGGACCATCACAAGGTTAACAAAGACTTTAGTAAGCAGTACAAGTCACCTGAGAGCAGGGACTATAATTTTGACCTGCATGCATCGAAAACACACAGGGAATTAGTAGAAAAGATGCATACTCTTTTCCTGATGCCACCCACTTGAACTCAACCCCATGAGTCTTCCAAAATGACTGCACCCTATGCTCACTGATAGATATATCATGCTACAAATTATGAGAATTCTACAATAAAAATAGGAATTTACCAAATCTCAGGGTGTAGAAAACATAATCTGTTACTCAGAGAAAAATTTCTGGGGTTAGAGAATCTATAGGTCAGTGGTAGAGCAGTAGCCTACACACATTCACTGTACTCTATTAAAATGATTAATAAAAACAAGAAAACTGGTCAGGTTGGGAGGCAGAGGCAGGAAGAGACATGAAAAATTTATGTAGAAGAAAATAACTTGTTTTATATAAGGAACAATAGTTCTTTATAAACATAAGAATTATTCATAAAAGGAATGGTTACAAATTTGCTAGAGAAAAACAACATATGCTTTTTCTAAATTGCTGCCTTGAGATGAGCAAACATTTAAAGTATAATGTCCCCTGTACTCGCCCAGGGATGCTAACTGCCTACACATCAAGTGTTCAGACACTCCCCAGTCATACCAGAATAGTACAAAGGAAGGAGGAAGGAGGAACAGCTGAGAGCTTTCTGGTTCAGAATTGATAAACCTTTTAAAAACAGCAGGGCATGTTTACAAGTTACAAGATCCCATGAGCAGAAGGGCAGAGTCTGACACATACATTGAGAGCAGTAGCTGTGCATAGTACAGGGTACGACACACACACACATCAGAGAATAGTGCTGAGACATGATTGTGAAACATAGTTTTAGGGACACCTTCCCATGTTACACACACACACACACACACACACACACACACACACACACACACACACTGCCTCCCAACAGTCAAGAAGTACTGACACCTGTTACTTACCAGCTCTAACGCCTTCATGAAAGTCATGACCTTCCTGAAAGAAAGAGTAGAGGGAGTAAGTGCGGGTCCCTTGTTCCTGTGCTTTCTCCTCTGCCCACCTTGGCCTTTCACCACTATGACAATGCTGACCACAACACTCAGAGTCTGGATCCCTCCAGAAAGCTCACTTCAGGCCACCTCCACTTCACTGGCTCCAGCAAGCCCACCGAGCACACCTTTGCATCCTGTGAGTCTCCCCACCCATGTGGCCTTTATGTTGTTCTTTTTCCAGCCATGCCCTTGAAGCCACTGAGATGGCCACTTGCTCTGGAAAATGTCCTCAACCTTCAAACCCTTATACTATTCCAGAAAATTCCCTACGCTACTTGCATCCTTGGTTTCCTACTGGAAAATCTAGGAGTGTGAATATTTCCATTTAAAATTCATGATTTATAATAAATGTCAAACAGGCACAGAAACCTACCCATGGTCCACGATGTCTTTCCCATTCTAAAGGTAATGATTAACTATTTCAACTTTCTCAACTTCTCTTCTCACTCACTTTCTGTTTCTATTACATTCAGGTAAGGACTTAGCCTCCAGTAGCAAAGGAGAACCTTTCTGACATGCTGTTTTTGCATTAAGATCCCTGCAGCTGACATAGCCTCTATTCTCTTCTCCTTTTCAAGACTAGAGGGAGGGACATCTTCCTATTGAGATCCAGTCATGCCTACACCCCAGTCCACACCTCATTTGTCCTCCCAAGAGCTTTTCCTGAGAAGAGGTTCCACAGCGCTCTCTCTGGAAGCTGCAGGATTAAGTGGCTGAGTACATGCAGTTCAAATGCCTGGAACTACTCACTGCACAGTGACCATGTTACCTTGGCATGTGTTTTCCTTTATGAAGTGGCCACATCAGTTCATAATGGGACAATTTTAACCTGTTTCTGAAGGGTGCAGTGGTACACTAAGGGCTCAGTGAATGCTGTTGTTAGTTCACCTACAATCTTGTTTCTCTTTGGATAATTCCATCCTTCATGACCCTGATCTAATATCTCCCATCTTACAAATGAACCTCATAGTCTCTGGTTCTGTTTTGAAAATAAAAGCTGTCTACGTGTAATACCATCATTTCTTCACAGCTCATCTACTTCATCTTACCTCCAATTTATGGCTCTAATGGCTGCCTCTGCCACTCTGGAAAGGCTTACCAAAATAAGCCTTAATATAATCACTAATTGATTATAAATTGTCCTCCTAGTGTTGTTTCTCATAGACTTTGACACGTTATATTTTCATTTCCATACAATTTTCGTAATTTATTTCCTTTGTGATCCAATCATCACTCCGTAGTGTGCAGTTTAGTTTCTAAGACCCTGTATATTTTCTATCACAGTTGATTATTAGTTTTATTCCACTGTGGCTAGAAAAAGCGTAAGGAATTACTTCAATTTTATTTGTTGAGACTTGTACTGGATCACAAAATATGGCCTACTTGCGGAAAAATTCCATAGGCTACTGAAAAAATGTTTTCTCTCTAGTATGTGGGTTCAATATTCTGCAGAGAGCAGGCCCATTTGATGTTGTTTAGACACAATAATTTTTTTTATTTTTTAGATATGTCCTTTGTTGAAAGTGGGATAATAAAGTCACTTACTACTGTGTTAGGGTAGTTGGCTTTAAGTCTAGAAGCATTTGTTTTGTGAAATTAGGTGCAGCAAGCTTGTTGTATGTGTGTTTAGAGCTATAATGTCTTCTCAATGAACTGTTCCCTTATCAGTATGATGTGACCTTCTTTGTAGCTTCTGATTAGTTTTAATTAAAAGTCTATTGTTTCCTGTTTGTGTGGAATGATCGGCTTTCAAGCGCTCTTTCACTCTACCATCTCTACTCTACTGGTGATGTATGGTTCTGGGAAGCTGCAAAATGCTGGGTCCTGTTTTAAGTAAAGTCTGCTGTGTCTTTGACTGGGGAGCTGAAATCACAGCTAATCAGCTATTGCTGCCATGTGTGTACTGATTCCTCTCAGACTGCTGATTTTATGGTGTTTGTTTTCTTCATCCCCCTTTGAATAACCACTGATTTAACATTAACGTTTTCCCTGTAACCTCCGGGCTATGCTTATCTTTCTCTTCAGTCTGATGTAGTCCTTCCAGTTTCCTCTGAAGGGCTGACTTGGTGGTCATGAATTACTTTCACCTGCTTTTATTGTATAGCTTTTTTTTTTGTCCTCAATTATGCAAGATTGTTTTGCTGGGTAAAACAATCTGGTAGTCTATCATTAGTCCAAGTCTGTCTGATTTTTAAAGTCTACACTACAAATTGATGTTATTCTGATAACCCACCCTACCCTGTGACTTAATCCTTCTCTCTCGTACCTCTCACTATCCTTTCTACTGATTCATTCCTTTAGTTCTTGGACTGGTATATGATGTGGGAAATTTCTTTTTTGGTCATATTTGTGGTCTGTATGCCTCTCTTGCCTAGATGGCATCTTCCTAGACTTGGAAATTTTTGTGATTTTATTGAACATACTTTCTATACCTTTGATCTGCTTTCTTCTTTTTTGATTCTTATAATTAATTTATAAATTTGGCCCATAGGTCCTGCATGTTCATGATTTTTTTTAAAAGACTGATCATTTTCTATGTGTAAGTGACCCAATTCTACCTTTTCTTCAAGCCTTGATAATCTGTCTTCCATTTGCTTATTATTCTATTCTGAATTTTACATGTTCTACAATAAAGTTCCTAATCAGAAAAATAACAATATTCTATATAAAATTCTTACCATACATGCTTGAGTTAACCGATATTCCATAGTCAGTACCTCTTGCAAGGTCTTTGAAGAGCCCTCCATGAGCTGCCTTAGTGTGATCTTTAGTGATGTCGGGGACATTTTATTAATTACCTTTGGAGAAAAAAACATTCCTTGTTACCCAACTGCTTCTTTGCTGTACATAACAAGCTATCTTATGTTTCTATGTAAGCCATATTAAAACCTGCACGATAGAACTTTTTTCTTTTTTTTTTATTGAATATTTTCTTTATTTACATTTCAAATGTTTTCCCCTTTCCAGGTCTCTCCTTCTGAAACTCCCTATCCTTTCCCCCTCCTCCTGCCTGTACAAGGGTGCTCCCACACCTACACTCCCACTCCTGCCTTCCTGTCCTGGCATTCCCCTATACTGGGACATTGAACACTCTCAGGCCCAAGGGCCTCTCCTCTCACTGATGTTCAACAAGGCCATCCTCTGCCACATATGTGGCCAGAGCCATGAGTCCCTCCATGTGTACTCTTTGGTTAGTGGTCCAGTCCCAAGGAGCTCTGGGGGGTCTGGCCGGTTGACACTGTTGCCCCCCCTCCCCACGGGGCTGCAAACTCCCTCAGCTCCTTCAGTCCGTTCTCTATCTCCTCCATCAGGGACCCTGTGCTTAATCTAATGGTTGGCTGCAAGCATTCACCTTTGTATTTGTCAGGCTCTGGCAGAGCCTCTCAGGATATAGCCATATCAGGCTCCCATCAGCAAGTACTTCCCTGCATCCACAATAGTGTCCCAGTTTGGAGACTGTATATGGGATGGAACCTCAGGCGGGGCAGTCTCTGGATGGCCTTTCCTTCAGTCTCTGCTACACACTTTGTGTCCATATTTCCTCCTTGGGTATTTTGTTACCCTTTCTAAGAAGCACTGAAGCATCCACACTTTGTTCTTCCTCCTTCTTGGGCATCCTTTAATATGTGAAATGTGTCTTGGGTATTGCACTCTTCTGGGCTAATATCCACTTATCAGAGAGTGCATACCGTGTGTGTTCTTTTGTGACTGAGTTACCTCACTCAGGATGATATTTTCAAGTTCTATCCATCTGCCTAAGAATTTCATGAAGTCATTGTTTTTAATAGCTGAGTAATATTCCATGGTGTAAATATACCACATTTTCTATATCCATTCATCTGTTGAGGGACATCTGGGTTTTTTCCAGCTTCTGGCTATTACAAATATGGCTGTATGAACATAGTGGAGCATGTGTCCTTATTACATGTTGGAGCATCTTCTGGGTATATGTCCAGGAATGGTATAGCTGGGGCCTCAGGTAATACTATGTCTAATTTTCTGAGGAACTGCCAGACTGATTTCCAGAGCAGTTGTACCTGCTTGCAATCCCACCAGCAATGGAGTAGTGTCCTCTTTCTCCACATCCTCACCAGCATCTGCTGTCACCCTAGTTTTTGATCTTAGCCATTCTGACTGGTGTGAGGTGGAATCTCAGGGTTGTTTTGATTTGCATTTCCCCGATTACTAGGAATATTGAACATTTCTTTTGGTGCTTCTCAGCCTTTCATCAGTTGAGAATTCTCTGTTTAGCTCTGTTCCTCATTTTTTTAATAGGGTTATTTGGTTCTCTGGAGTCTAACTTCTTGAGTAGAACTTCTATTATGTGCTAAAGACTAATAGAAAATAATGCCTCAATTTAGCCCTGCCAAAGCAGGAAGTAAGTGTTCTAACACACTACAAAAGTAATTCAGGTCATCCCACAAATGGAATAAACTTATAGTAATCAATTAAACCTAGATTTTTGTTTGTCTAGCATAAACTAAGTAAAGATTACACTTAAGCAAAATACACATAAATAAGACTGCCATATTGACCCTTCAACTACACTGCCAAGTGACTTGTTTTGAATTTAAAGATCCTATCACTAGTGTTCAAAGTCACACTACGACTCTATCCACCTGACTCACATATGAGGCCATCACATAACTGCAAGCTCCTTTATAACTGTACATACAGTTTACAGGTTGATTGTTGACTGAATAGCTAAAAGGTTTAAGCTGAGTTCAAAGAATATCCATTTTAAATTTCATGTTTTTCTTTTTAGAATATTATTTGTTTTTCAGTTTTGCATGTGTATTACTTCATTATAATCTATCCACTATCTTCTTAATCCCCTCCCCAAGGGAACACTTCTCTTTCCAACAAGCAACAAGCCTCCTTGTTATGTTCATGTCTTTTTTATGTGTGTGGTCCACTGCATTTAGTTAGGGCTGCCTGCATGCAGAACATTGTAGGGGTTGGGGCAGATATTACTTGGGCAAGGTATTTTCCCAGTGGCTACAGCACTGAGGAATATGACTCCTCTTTCTCTAGCAACTATTAACAACTGATAGCCCTCCAAGGAGTGGTAGGGCCTCAGGAACTCCTCCCCAACCCATGACAGAATGGTGATGGGCCTAGTCTTATATAAGGTTTTTTCAGGTACAAAGTTCTGTGTTCTCTGTAACATCCTTACGTCTGTCCATGTAAACTTGAGTACTGAGGACAAAGTTCAGAAGATAACAGTGTCTACCTACAGCCACAGTGCTGGTGAAGAAAGGACAATGATAAAAGGCTGTTATGAAGCTGCATCTTTGAGGGATGCATTCTTCTGACCTAGGCCTTCAGGATATTATCTCATGTTCTGGTCCTGCCTGGAGTTCTGCTCCAGGTTCTTCCTTGATGGTTGGAAGCAATGAGGCTGATGATACCATCACAGCCATCTGTACCATGTGCCACTCTTGCTGGGCATACAAAAGGACCATTTTGCTGACATATCCCATCTTTTCTTTAATGGGAACATACCCACATTATCTCAGGTAAACATTATGCTTAAGTCACCTTTCCAGCAGCCTGAGGTGTGCAAGCCAGCACCCATTCTTCAGCACCCCATTACAGTTTGCTGCTCACATGGTCCATTTTCAGTTTAGTAAAATGGAAAAAACAAAACAAAACTTTCTCTTTCTGTATGTCCTCTGTTGGGTACCAGGTAATTAAAAAAAAAGGCTACTTAAAGTCCGTTTGTTCATACTTGTAACATTCCTGGAAATAATGGAAAAAAGCATCATTTAAGAAACTTGCTAACCTGATGTTTGATGACCTGTAACTCCTGAATGGTGCTCACATACAACAGACCACACTTAGGAGAAAGTATGTGTGTCGGGCATTGAACCTGAGTGTCCTGGAAGAGCAACAAATGCTCTTAATGGCTGAGCCATATCCTCAGCCTGTCAATGGGGAATTTATTAAGCACAGTTCCCTCAGATTGGGGAAGTGCTTTAACATGTTTAATCCCACTTCCTGAGATGGGTGGTAAGATCATTTCTTGGATAAGGAAGCTAGGCCCTGGTGAGTGAAAGCTGAAATACAAACTCATGGTTTCCAGCTCCAAAACCCACTTCCTTCTTCTGTACAAAGGAATAACACAGAGAAGTCCAAAGAAGACGACAGGAGGGGACATGACATTTGGTATTAAATTGAAGTAACTAAAACTTGTCTGTAATCTTGCCAGTAAGAGGAACACAAAGAACTGTAGCTTAAGAAGACTGTGACCTTACTGAGGCTATGGAGCGCTCACAAAAAGGGACCTAGCATGACTGCACTCTGGAAGACCCAACAAGAATATGAAAGAGTCAGATGCAGATATTTGCACCCAACCAATGGACCAAAGCAGCTGACCCCTGCTGATGAATTAGGGAAGACTGAATGAAGCTGAGGGTGACCCTGTAGGAGGACCAGCAGTCTCAATTAATCTGGACCCCTGGGATTTCTCAAACACTGGACCACCAAACAGGCAGCATACACCAGCTGATATGAGGCCCCCAACACATATACAGTAGAGGACTGCCCGGTCTGTGTTCACTCAGAGATGATGCACCTAACCCTCAAGACACTGGAGGCCCCAGGGAGTTTAGAGGTCAGGTGGAATGAGTGAGGGTTAGGGACATCCACGTGGAGACAGGGGGAGGGGAGGAGATATGGGATGTGGAACAGTCAGAGGGTGGACAGGGCTTGGCGGGGTGGGGAATAAAATATGGAGTGTATAAAATAATTAATAAAAAATATTTAAATAAAAAAGAAGGGTCAAGGGGAAGGCTTTTAGGTTTCTTCCAAGCATTTCTTAAGTTACTCTCCCGACTATCTTTCTCCTTGCCTTGTAATGAAGTCACTAGATTAGAATGCACTGAATCCATAGATTGAGTAAAGCAGTCACTTCTCACTGTGGGGGAAGCATCCATTCTATCAAGGACATGAATAAGAGAAACAGTGAACAACAACTCCATTGGGCCTCTTTGCCTGAGTCCATGGGCTTGGACACTAATATCCCTAGCCTTTCCAACTCTTCTTTGAATCTACTGACTTTCCATCTTTCAGGTCTTCAAACTATATACCAAAGTTTCTTTCAGTTCCCAGCTTATAGACATAAGAGTTATTACCTTCCAATTACATTGAACCTAGTGCCTTGTAATAAGTTTCTTTCTAGGAACTAGTTACATTATTCATACACATCTATCCAGTGTTCTGTTTCCCTAAAAACATCAATTCATAAAGAATTTTAATTGTTTAGAACATATGCATAGTTAGACAGTTTTCACTTTAAATGCCCAAAAATATGATGTACATATATATAATATCCACAATGATCAGGAAATGAGAGATTAAGAAACTAATTTAAAGAAACAAATTGTCCCTGACTTGAAGGAAATTATTAAGTCCTGCTTTTCACATTTTGAGGCAGGCACTCACTGAGTTGCCTGCCTTGAAAATCTCATGCATCAGCTTCCTGAATAGGTTTGATTACAGGCCTGTGCATGCAGGCCAGGCTGCCAAAGGAATGGTACAGGATAAATGTCCCTGGATAATTCTGCTCTCCGCTGAAGAAAGCCCATGATATATTTTAAATCTACCTATATAAGGTAAACTTTCTAATCTCCTCCCAGGAAAACTGATGTCACTATTTTTAAATAATTTCTTTGAACTGATAGAATATACTATCCAGGAAAAAGTATAAATAAGAAAGACAGTAATGACTTTTATAGATTTTACATTCTATAGTTTGGAGGGGAAGGATAAGTCATTTGATCATATGATACTGCAGAAATACTTTAATTTGAAAAGTCAATGCTTTTAAAATATCTACAAGAAAAAGTACATGGGAATTTCAAGATAAATTATGCATCAATCTCACAGACAATGTAAAAGCAAATACCAGCAAATCAGACTCAGTAGTACATTACATCATAACCAGCAGGCAGGCAAGCATTGTGCTGAGGCTATGGCTAACAGCTTATACTTGATTCACAAGTATGAGGCAGAGAGAGTTAGCTGGGAATGCTGTGAACTTTTGAAACTTCAAAGACCACACCAAGTGACACACTTTCTCCTCCTCAAACAGTTTCACCTACTGGGGACCAAGCATTCAAAAATATGAGTCTACAGGAGCCATTTTCATTCAACCCAACACAGGCAACAATGAAAATGCTTTGAGAAGAAAGAACAGATAAATACTTTTGCATCTTGGGAATAAGCAGACATTCATTCCTTGGAACACAGGGAAACAAAAAGTTACTACAGGCTTTGGGTTAGAGCTCACTGATATAAGAACCCTTGCCTAGTACACCACACAGTCTTGAATTTAACCCAAACACTGGGGTGAACAGAACTCTTATAGTAAACCATACTAACAGAGAAAAGGCTGAAATCATATGATCATCTCAACAGCTGCAGAAAAATTATAAATAATACTCAACAATAAAAATTCCTTGTAGGTAACAAGGAAATATTGATAAAGAATGTCCACAAGATACCTGTGTCAATAGCAACTTCGGGGTTCTTAAAAGCTTTCCTCAGGATAGGAAGATGATGACATGAATAGCTCTCACCATTTCAACCCAGTTAGTGTTGGTGGTATAAGCCAATGTAGGAAGATGGGTATGGGGGTGGGGTGTAGGAAAATGGAAAGAATGGCAGGGAAGATGATAGAAGTGAAGATGAAATTAAGTATACAAGAATTCAAAGTAATCTGTAAAATATAAACACTTCCTTAATGAGTTTAGACAAGTTCTATATACAAGGTACAAAGTCTATATATAAATTTTGGATTCAATTTTTACTTATCTCAACAAACAAAAGATTAACTTTTAAATGATACCATTTCAAAGGCATTAAAACCATCACTAGGGATAAATCCAATGAAAAATATACAAATGCAGTTCTCTATAAAGAAAATTGCAATATCACTGAAATGAATGTAGACCTAAATAAATGAAAGAGCGGGGCTGGAGAGATGGCTCAATGGTTAAGAGCACTAACTGTTCTTCTGAAGGTCCTGAGTTCAAATCCCAGCAACCACATGGTGGCTCACAACCATCTGTAATGGTATCTGACAACCTCTTCTGGAGTGTCTGAAGACAGCTACAGTGTACTTACATGTAATAAATAAATAAATCTTAAAAAAATAAATGAAAGAGCACATTATATATGCAGAAGAATCCACACAAGCTTTCCTATACGGAGACTGGAATGGTGGTATGTGCCAGGTGCGGCATGACTATATGCCTAGCCCACAGTGACAGTGCTGCCCTGGATCTGTACTGTGTTTCACTGACGTGTGCTGAGGGAAGAGAACGATATGAGTGACTCCAGCCCTCACCCCACATGCCTCCCTTTCTTTTCACTGTTTGAGTCTGTGAGTCCTGCTACTGCTCACCAAATTGACAGGAGTTCTTGGAGACTAAACATAAACATAACATTGATTTTTCTCTTTGGAAGGTATCAAGGGTCCTGATGCTTTGGTATATACAACATATTTTATTATCTGAAAGTTTTCAAGTATATCCAATAATTTAAAAGGGCCTAAAAGAACAAACAATAAAGGAAGCAGAAGACAACCTGGATTACTAATTAAACTTTTTTGTTACTCATGTGGCATCAGGAAGAAAAAGACACAGAAGATGATAAAGGAGAAAGATATATGCAATGCATATGCCATCTGAAGGACTTTTACTCAATCTGTTTCAGCATCAATAATATGGTAAATATTAACAGGCACTTCACATGAAAAAAATAACCATATGGTCAATAAACATATGAAACACCATTTGACTTTATTAATTATAGTGGAAATGCAAATCAAAATCACAATATAATATTATTTTATGTACTCCCAAATGACCAAAATGAAGAAGAAATGGTATCATATATTGCTAAGAATGTGGAGTCAACCAATGCTTAAATGTAATCAGAAACAACTATGTTGGAAGACTGTTTAGAATAATAAATATATTTATACAGAAGGTAGTTGTTTTTTGTAATGTTACTTATGGGTATATACCCAACAAATAATATGAATCTGTGTTATCATAAAGTATATATAGAAACATTCATGCCACACTAATTCTTACAGTAAAATCCTGCAAATAACCCCAGATGTGAACAGAAGGTTTAAGTCAGTATGATATATCACATAATGGGATGTCATACTGTATCAGAAATCGACATCGGACTGACTGCTGGGCAGCACAATGTGGATTAATCTATAGATGAAGACAAGCTAAAACACCTTTGAGTACAAAGAAATATACCTTGTTTTTCTTCTGCCATGAATTCTGAAATATTTCATTTCATATAATAAATCCTATGATAGGTCTAAGGATATTTAGCCCCAATGCATGTAACACTTATCACAAAATGATTTTCTTTCCAAGGTTATCAGTTATGTGTAGAAAGTCCAAAGTGTAGCTAACTCTGAGAAACACTACTTAAATTCAGCAATGACAAAAAATAGAGACTTGCTATCTTAAACAGAATCTCTTCTTAAACCATTTGGTTAAAAAAAAAACCCATCTTACATATTAAATATTATTTATAGGCTAGATTACCACTGTGATATATCATCACTAGGTGACTATTTTTCAGTGGTCTAACCCTTCTAAGTGTTTCTACTTGCTTCTTCCATAATGCAAAAGGGCATCTGGAAATGCAATACTGCTACCAATGTCCTTCTCTGTTACATTCAAAGACATAAAACCAGCTTTGAGTGGTCCTCAAAATCCATCAGGTAGACATGATATTTGGGTATTATAGTGGGTTTGTCTAATGTTGCTTGTATTCTAATGCTAATTTGGGGTCCTCAAGACTGGTTGTCCCAAACATGACAGAGTCCAAGGAAGAGCAAAGTGACCCTGCCCGCAGTTAATTGTAATTGGTAAATAAAGGTGCCAAAAGCCAATAGCTGGGCAGAAGAGACATGGGTGGGGTTGAGGTATCCCAGGCTTGGAGAGAGAGGACCACAAGAAGGGAAAGAGAAGGAAGAAGCTGCCATGGAATGAAGGAAGAACGTGCAGGAGAGGAGAAAGGAGAAGTCACCATGGGTTAGCTGAGCCATAAAGGCGTGGCCCTGAGGGCTGCCCAATTGGAGCTAAGAGCAGCCCAGATGAAACGCAGTAAGTAGTAACTTGGGTTATCGACGGGGAAGTAGATTCTAACAACATGGAGGGTAGGATGCTGCTGTACTGCTTAAGGCAATCTAAAAATATAAAGGCTGTATATTCTTTATTAAGGATCTCAATAACCAAAGGCATGGTAGAAACCCTAATTATTCTAATATTTATTACTACAGGGTATATAATCAAGGTTTAGGAGACATGCTCTCAAAGGCTTTTTTGGATACTACCATGGACTACTGACAACCCTCAGACAGGCTTTCCTATCCCAAGGTGTCCATAGTCAGCTGGGACAGAAAAGATCCATACATTACCTTCATCTGTTCTATGGCAAAAGGTGAACCATCTTGCCGTAAGTTTTCAATAATCTGTTCCACAGTATTGGCTGAAAAACAACTATAAAGAAACACGATTTTACCACTGACAAGTGATTTCCTATTTCTAAGTCACCAGTGAGCGTAAGCATGGTCTTTCCTCAAGCCCCACGACAATAAGAAGACTTTTCAATGTGCACACCACTTCCTGGGTGAGGGCATTTGTCATTTATCAGTACTAGTTCAAAATTAAATTTATTATTGGCTTCTGGTTTGCTTTCATGCATTGCTAATACTTATATTTAAATACATGTCTACACTACGAAAACCTGATAATTCAAAACAGAGGACAGCATTTTCTTCCAATCATTCATTTCCATTTCCTCCTGTTCTTCCCTTAGGCCAGTAGGTCGGTTCCCAGATCACAACACAAAGCCTTTTGCTAACTGGCTTAATAATACCTTCTGGGAAGATGAGTGAAGATAAAAGGAAGTTAACTCAATTATTATCCTCTGGCCTTTTTTCCTGACTGTAAAAGAGGTATTTTGCATTAAAATGAGTAAACATGCAATGCTTATTTCCTCCTGGAAGAGTAGGCAGATGTTACTTTCAGAGGTAAATGAAAATGAAAGTATGATTACTGTTAGGGTTCTGTCTAAGCTCCAACCCACAGTTACCTGGCAACAGCCAGGTATGCCCCTCCCTACATTTACCTGACAATATCCAGGTAGACCTGGCCTACTATAAAGGGGGCTGCTCACCCCCTCCTCTCTCTTATCTCTCTCTTACCTCTCTCACTCTCAGCTTCTCTCTTGCCCCTCTTGGGCTCTCCTCCCCTCCTCCCCTCTCTCCACGTGGTCATGGCCGGCCTCTGCTTCTCTACTCTCCCTCTCTCTGTCTCCAGTACCCCCCTTAACTCCCATCCCAAGTCCTGAATAAACTCTATTCTACACTAAGTCAGTGTTTGTGGTCCCTCAGGGGAAGGGATACCTCGGCATGGGCCAGCTGGGGCACCCCCTTCCCCCACACCGCCATATACCACATTCTCACACCTCTTTCTCTTTTTATGATCACAACAATTACCACCCATCTCAAACTGAGGAGCACTGTCAAATACTGTATAATCATAACGGGAACAAATGGAGTTAATAAAGCCTTTCCAAAGGGGCAGCAGGGCCAGGACGTTTTGTTAAGTACCTGTTTATTTTGTCCATGTGTTCCTCAAATATGATAGATTTGTCTTGATCCATCTTGGACTGTTTGAAAAGAAGTAATTTAAAGTGACTCAAAAAATTTAAAAACCCTTTAAAAGTTCTTCACGTTTAATGATATACTTTGTGACAGATTATCACTTTCAGTCAAATTATATTTAACACTCTCTTAAGTAACTGCCACCATATGTTCACAATTCAGAAAATATGTACAACTACAGACAGGCTCTTAAAAATTCTTTTCTTTATTTTTTATCACCCAACTCTCTCTGTGAATCTAAGGATACGGGTCTAGGACCTGAGACCTGAAACTTACCTCCTCAAATCTTTACTCCTGCTAGAAATCCCCACTGCACAGCAGGCATCCATCCCTGCAGCTCCACCTTCAGGCAGAGCAAAGCACCTCAGGTAGTCATCCCCCAGTGCTGAGGACTACAGTACTCAGTATTCAACCTTTATGGCTGTTCCGCCTCTCAACCTGAGCTCTCTTCTGTTTATATTTCTAGTTAATCTCTCTATTATCTTAACCCATGTCTTACATGGCATAACCTTGTACCTTCTTATAAAGAAATGCCAGTTTACCAAAGTCATTCTTATAGGACAGAACACATACGTTGTTGGCAGATGAGGCTGGATCATAGCAATGGGCAACTGGGTCTGAGTTTGGGTGCAGTATTTTTACTGACAGTATCATACAAAGCAGTCCGATTTTACAGCTTTTTAACACTGAACTCCAGTCAACCTAGTGCTTAAAGCCTGCATATCCCCCACATGTTTTCCCCCTTCCTATACTTAAGAATCTAGCACTCTGAATGGTCCTGTTGTTTATCTTTAGTAAGTTATATGACTGTCAACTGAATGGTGAATTCCATGATCAGGCAAGAACCTCCATGTATTGGGTGGGTTCCCTGAGTGCCAGTGCCTGGGAAGAGGATAGCGGACATTGGTTCTGTAGGCCTGTACTTCACAGGCACTACAGGCCTTCCACCTAGCATGCAGTCTCTCTTCTAAATAGCACCCCACCCATCCCAGCCCCTTGGCTAGACTTTATAGAGCTTTCGAGGTTTAACTGCACTTATTAGAACTTGTAAGAAATTTTTGATTTTTTTCCCCTGGTCCACACCAGTGTCCCTGCCTCTGTCCTGCCTCTATGTCCCTCCATCACCTCTTCCTTTTCTTGGTTCTTCCTTGTTCCTACTACTTTCCTTATTCTTGCAGTGCTGAACAAGCACTCCACCACTGCGCTATGCCCCGCCACTGTGAAGTCTTCAGAGATTCAGGGTTCCTTAAAGGGCTCTCTGCATGGCTCAGCTGGCTCCAGCTGGCTTCCTCCAGCTGGCTTCCCACACTGAAGGATGATGATGTCATAATCTTACATCTAAGAGCCTTCTTTGAAGCTGCCATTATATTGATATCTCACTTGGACCTTTGTTTCTTTTCATTTTATGTCACTTCATGAATCAATACCTTTTTTCTTTCTTTACTACAATTTCTGTGAAATTTTAGGAAGAACCGTACATTTGATTGTGATTTTTAAGAATTCCTGACACTTCTCTCTCTTTCTCTGTCTGTCTGTCTCTCTCTCTCTCTCTCTCTCCCCCCGTCTGTCTCTGTCTCTCTCTCTCTATCTCTCTATCTCTCTCTCCCCCGTGTCTGTCTGTCTGTCTGTCTCTCTCTCTCTCCCCCCCGTCTGTCTCTGTCTCTCTCTCTCTGTCTCTTTCTTTCTTTCTTTCTTTCTCTCTCCCTCTCTCTCTCTCTCTCTCTCTCTCTCTCTCTCTCTCTCTCTCTCTCTCCCCTCCGTGTCTGTCTGTCTGTCTCTCTCTCTCCCCCCGTCTGTCTCTGTCTCTCTGTCTCTCTCTCTCCCCCGTCTGTCTCTGTCTCTCTCTCTCCCCCCGTCTCTGTCTCTGTCTCTCTTTCTCTCCCCCGTCTCTGTCTCTGTCTCTCTCTCTCTCCCCCATCTCTGTTTCTGTCTCTCTCTCTCCCCCGTCTGTCTCTGTCTCTGTCTCTCTGTCTGTCTCTCTCTCTCTCTCTCTCTTTGTCTCTCTCTCTGTTGAGGTTACAAGTGTGCCATATCTAGCTTTACCAAAGGACCCTAAGTAGGCACTGGGGATCAAACCAAGGTCCTGATATGCATGTTGAGCAAGCACTTCACTGACTGAGTAACCACCTTCCCAGCCCCTACTTTGCCCTTTATAAGAAAACTTAGGAAGCATAAGTAAGAAATTAAGCATTGCAGCAGATTTTATTATTAGCATTTCATTTTAGCAGCTCCACAAATAGTCTAAATGTTGAACCTGTCACAGAAATGCCACAGAGCACTGCAAAAGCCTTTGCAAAAGCTCCTTCCAAGGCTAAGCACTGAAGTTCAAAAGAGAAGCTTTTGAGGAAGAGGCCCAGTATTAGATGGCTATCTCAACACTGAAGCTCTGGTACTCTCACCAAGCATTAAACTAAATTATCCTCAATATGCCTTCTATATCCACAAACCAGTACTTACCACTGCTCACTGTTTAAACACTTGACATTCCCAGTGATTTGAAACCTTCTTACCTTGGCATGATAGCTGTCTAAGACACCTGCAACATCCTCAGCTGAAGGTGACTTTAAGGTTAACAACTCCTCCTCCAACACATGCAACTAAATGGAAAGAAAACAAGACATGGACCACTACAGAAGCACAGAAAACTTTAACCCTCTCAGAATCCTTATCTTAGAATCCATGCTCTGTCCACATAATCCCTAAAAGAAACTTGGACTGCAGCTATGTAAACACATTGCCACACAACAAATGCTACCTCTGAAGGATGGACCAGATGGGAAATGAAGGAGCCCTTGTGATGTGAGACCAGTTTTGCATCCCTCCTTCAAAATCGAGACACTGGAGGTGCCAAGCCTTTGAAAGATATTATGTATACATTTCATTATAAAGTAGCACTGTCAGATGACTTGTGTGGGGCTGGGGTGGTTTGAATAGGAAGGGTAGCCATAGACTTATAGATTTGAATGCTCAGTAACCATGGAGTGGCAGTATTAGGAGGTGTGGCCTGTCTCTCACTGTAGGTGGACTTTGAGGTTTCAAATGCCCAAGCCAGGCCCAGTGTCTCTTTTTTCTTCATGTTGCCTGCTGATCCAGATGTAGAGCTCTTGGCAACTTCTCTAGCACCATATCTGCCTACATGACACCATGTTTCCTGTCATGACAATAACTGCCTAAACCTCTAAACCTACAAGTCAGCCCCAGCTAAATGTTTTCTTTATAACAATTGCTGTGGTCATGGTGTCTCTTCACACTAATGGAAACCCTAACTAAGAAAGGGCACAAAGCCCATAGACATCTCTGTCTAATGTGTACAAATGATCCTAGAGTCATAGAGGACTTTCCACTGCTTCCAAAACAAAACCAATATTTTCCTATCCAAGTGGGCAATTTACTCTTGTGCCAGTATTGCAACTGAAATGTCCCTTCTGGCAACATTCACCTTAAGGCCAAACTGCAACCTGTAGGAAAAAACCTATAGCTCTTTCTAACAGGTAATTTTCTGTTTCAATCAAGTCTTTGTTTTATACACACCCAATTATCTTCTGTTTTTTGTAGGCCTTGAGAATGTGTACATACCTGCTGCAGGTAATATCCCAAGGCAAACTGACAGAGCAAGGAACAGGCTGTGAACCAGCTTTCTCCTACCTTTGACTAAATTCCATTACAAAATCACCACTGTTCCTTTCAGAGAGGACAGTGGCGTGCATGTTAGGTGCCCGCCCAATGAGACCACAAACAACTACAACGTGGAGCGAGAGCTGAAACTCCAACTGTGAAGGGAGACTCACAACCTTTACTTGGGTAACCTCCATATATTTTATAGAATAAGGAGTGTGAGGAAAACACCTTCTAAATATAAAGTAGATAAAGAGAACTGAACCAAGAAATACATTCATATGCTTTTTAACTACACCAACGGCTGGTAGACCAGAGAGGATGGATCAGATTAGAGAATGGTAACATGCAACAGAGCAATGGTCAATGCAATCTCTGGTATCAATGCCCTGCACAGAAAAATCCTAGGAAGTAGGCAGGTGGACATAATAGTCCACTTTCTATAGTGTAAGAAATTTTGATAAAAAGTTTAGCCATTCTAAGCACACACACACACTCACATACTCCCTCACACAGCTGTGTTGAAAATGTTAATTATTTGGAATATTGTTACATGTCTGTAATCCTAGAACTTAGGAGACTGAGACAGGAGGATCAGGAGTTCAAGATCAGGCCAAACTACATAATGAAACTATCTAAACTTATATTACATGTCAGTTATTAACCTAACCGTGTAATGTTTAGAAGTATCCACTGGCCGTACCAGCTCAGGTACCATTGGTTCTGTTTTGCTTATAGGAGCTGAGAGACAGAAAGCTTAGGCACCTTGCCCAGCATGGTGACAGGAACATGCACTAATGTTCTCAGCCCTGAAAAGGTGAGGGCAGAGAGATCTTGAGTTTCCATTCAGCTTGGACAGTGTGGCGGAGGAAAGGGAAGGTGGGAAGTGTTGGTAGAGTAGGGGTAGGGGTTAAGTACTTTCTCCAAGGTCACACTAGCTAAAGCAATAAATTTAGCATTCACACCCATGCTTACCAAAAACCTGTGATCATCTCAACCACTCCCAGCAAACATCTAAACAATTACCTTTGCCGAATCTACAAAGTGTGTGGCAATTCCTGCTCTGTGCACATCTCTTCCTTTTAGTCTGAATCCTGTCAGTGCAAGGAAGTAACCCAGTTTTCCTTGAAGTCTTGGCAAGAAATAACCTCCACCCACATCAGGAAATAGTCCTGTAATTAAGAATAGCAAAAAGAATCATTCAAACAGATAGTGGAGATAGTACTTATACTCACTTAGCCATTTCTGTACAGACTGTGAATCTGTACAATGAATATTAAGTTATGTGTTATACAACGAACCCAAATCACAAAAAAAGTTATGAATTATTAACTTCATTTGGAAAATTTCAAAATCCTTGCATCTTATTGCTCTAGAAGTTGGTAAAGTATATGATCTCAGAATGACTTGTACATTAGGAGTATGCAATACTGGCGTTGTGGGACAGGATGGCTTACTGAGGTCTTTAGTTTGATCCTTAGAATCCATATTTAAAAATCCAGATGTGGTAGCATCTGATTGCAACCCCAGAGCTGGACAAGCAAACACCAGAGAGGTACCAGGGCCAGCTAGACTGACTAGCTTGATGGTGAGCTCCAGGCCAGTGAAGAGACCTTGTCTCAAAACAAAAGGTGGATAGTCCCTAAAGAACACACCCAATGCAACTGAGAAAATATTTGTTTCCCAATGAGTATCTACAGAACAAATTGACAGCATGTTGTTAATCTGAGAGAGCCTTATGACATAACCCAGAGTGGCCTTGAACTTGTGATCTCTTTTCTCAGCCTGTAGCCTCCACAGTACTAGAATTACAAGTATGGGTTACCATGCCCAGGAAGTGTGATATTTTTTAAACACAAATAGAGTTTTATTTTACATTTCTTAAAATCTTTATAGTGGCTGCATTTTCTCTTGGATTAAAACATCCACCTTAACCAAGTCTTAAATGTCCAAACACTTTTTAGTTTCATCTCTCACGATCACCCTCTAAATCACAGCCATTCTGTATCTTTATCTGCCGAGCACACACCTCCTTACCAGAGCGTCAATGGCATTCTGAAAACCCTCCTATCCTTAAACATTCCCTTATCCTTTAAGGCATGGCCGCAGCCTCTGACACACACTGAGCACTTCTTTTTATCTTTCTGTCTTTACTTGGCTCGATCCCTGAGAGCTGCGGAGACACCACTTGCTATTACGATGCCCACCTATGGTTATTTTCCTTGGCCCCTGTGATTTTAAATAACATTTGTGTGCTTATTATTTTCTGTTATTGATGGAATTGCATCCCAAAGTCTGTATGTTGAAGCATTAGCCCACAATGTAGCTGTATTATTTAAAAACCAAACTTTGGGTACATCATTTGTAAGGGGGATGGGCTAATCCAACAGGACCATCTTTACAAGAAGAAACATACACACAGAGGCATGTGAAGACATGGCAAGGAGGTTGCCATCTAAAAGCCAAGGGAAGAGAGAGACTCAGGAGAAAGCAAGCTTGCCAACACCTTGATTTTGGCTTTCAGATTTCAGAAATGTGAGAATCAGTATGTTACTTTAAACCAACCAGTCTATGCTTTTGTCACAGAGGCTCAAGCTGACAAACAGTCTCAAGCTTAGTTGTGCCTTTTCCCAATACCAAACTGTAGATCTGCCTTTTATGAGGTCACATGGCTAGTAAGTATCTCTACATGGCAAAACCTCATCTCTGGACTTGAATCCCTTCAACTATGTTTCTTCCCTGATCAGCCTCTATCCCAAAGCACAAATTGGACAGTTTGATGCTATCCCTAGTTATACCAGGTCTCCCCATCTGGGGGCTCACTTTAGAACTCCTTGTACTGTATGAGGAGAGGATCTAAGCCTAGAGAAGGGATAAAAGAGCTAAATGGGAAGCCAGAGAAGCCTAACAACACCAGATCCACCAACTAGATGAAGAGCAAGGGTTTGGGTCCCAGCAGACACAGAGGAAGGTCTTGCCTCTGTACTCATAAATATTCAACAGTAGCTTAACTCATTGTCCCCATCCTACATGGAAACAAAACCAACCAAATCTTAAACATCTAACTAGAACAAAGCGGTTCCAAGTAACTTACATTCATCCTAGAAGAACTGAAAAATTCAAAAACTAGGTGTGACAGTGCATACTTTTAATTCCAGCAATCAAGTACAGGCAGGCAGGTCTTGAAATTTAAGGCCAGCCAGGACCAGTCAGGGATAAATAATGTCAACAAAAAGAAAGGGTGATGTAGATGCAGAACAAGCTAGGGAGGAAGGAAAAAGAAAAAGAAAATAAAACAATAGAAACTCTTCAAAAGTATCCAGCACGCTTCAAAAGAAGAGTTGCACTTAAGACCTAATAAAAAATTACTAGCTGTTTTTGTTAGGATCTCAACTACGATGATGAAACACTATGACCAAAAGCAAGTTGTGGAGGAAAGGGTTTATTTGGCTTATACTTCCACAGCACTGTTCATCACTAAAGGAAGTCAGAATAGGAACTCAAACATGTCAGGAACCTGAAGGCAGGAGCTGATGCAGAGACCATGGAGGGTGCTACTTACTGGGTTGCTCTTCATGGCTTACTCAGCCTGCTTTCTCATAGAACCCAGGACCATCAGTCCAGGGATGGTACCACCCACAATAGGTCGGGCCCTGCCACATCAATCACTAATTTAGAAAATACCCTATAGGCTTACCTACAACCCCATCTAATAGAAACAATTTCTTAATTGAGGATCCCTCCTCTCAGATGACTTTAGCTTATATCATGTTGACATAAAACTACCCAACACACTAGTCATCTAGTAGTGCAAATCTTATTCCCAGTACTTAGGAGGCAGAGATAGGTTAATCTCTGAGTTCAGCGCCTGTGTAGTCTACATAGACTGGATCTCAAAGATACAAAACAAAACCAAACCTAAATATCTAACATGGCAGGAAAATATAATGCACAGTGAGGCTCAATCAATGAAAACTGATATAAATGTAAGAATTCATTCATATGTTAAAGAAATATAGAGACAGAGAAGTTATATTTTTAGTAATTCAAATCCTATTTCTATAGATAAAACTGAGATGAATGCATATACTGAAAAACATTAGAAACACTAAGAACAGATTAGACTTTTCAGAGAGGAAAAAGTTTAAAATGTAGAAACAGAAACTAGACAAAAAATAATTTAATATAACATAGAGCAGGGCTTGGTGCCTAAGTCTATAGTTCTAGCTATTGGGCAGGCACAGAGTGACCACAGGCTCAAAGGCTACAGAATGGGCACCAGGTTGGTCTGAGTCACTTACAATACTGTCTCAACATTTATATAAAGAAATAAAAGGTGGGGGCCTATTCCTCAGTGGTAGAGCACTTGCCTAGGACTGTGAGGCCTTGAGTTCAATCTGTTGCACCATACACACACACACACACACACACACACACACACACAGATGGACATGTATGTGTGCACACACAGGATGAGTGCATCTAACTTTAGGTGTAAAAGATGTATCTGAAAAGGGAAGGAGAGAAAAATATTTGAAAAGATAATTGAAAAAAATTCCAATTTTGAGAGAATGAATCCAAGTAGCCAAATAAACACATATACACGAAAGATAAAGAGAAACGCACAAAGAATACTTGTTATCAAATAGCCTAAAACCATTGGCTAAGAGAAAGTCTTAAGAACATCCTGAGATGTGCAGACATATATTAACATAGACACAAAAAACAGGGAAGAAAATGAAGGTTCCATAGGAAACAATGTAAACTACAAGATGGTACCATAACTTCTTCAAAGTGCAGGAGTTCGTTGGCTCGAAGCATAGCTACCTACCAAGTCTCACTGAACACATCTGAGTCAGCTCTGCCAGGTAATGGGGAGCATTCTACTTAAGAAAAGAAAAACTAAGTTGAAATGCACTTAACAAACTTATAACCCACTGGGAACCATCACTTAGCCACATAGCACTCTGTACCACAGCTGCACACCCTTATGACCATGTGGCCGACCATGAGCTGCAACTCAGAAGCACAGGAATGTCTCACCACATAGTGCTCGCCAGGGAATAAAGCAGAATTCAAAATTTGGAGTACAGTTTCTAACAAATGTGTAGATAAAAGGCAATTTTTTAAAATGCCAATTAACCTGCTTTTACCTGACAAGGAAAAAAGAACTGCAAATAAAAACTAAAGTAGATGAAAAAAAGTAATAAACATCACACAAAACCAAACTCTAAAGTTGAAGATCAATACAGATGACAAACTTCAAATTAGAATGATCTTGGGGGAAAAGAAATAGACTAATAATTAATCAAGAATGAGAGAGACAAAAAACACCATGGACTCAACACATAAGACTACCCCAGGTAGCTTTATACTAATGTATGTACAAATCCGTCAAAGACTCATCCTGCCAGCGCTTGCTCAGGATCACTTGACTGGCCAAGTATGTTCCAGAGGCCTCAAATCTATGATTATAAACTTTTTCAAAAAGAGAATACCAGCCTTCATGGCTTTACTGATACATTCTACAAAACATTTGGAGCATAGAGAAAATGATAATAATTATACACAAGCTATTCCATAAAAGGGAAACAGTATTACCAATATACATGCAAAAAAAGTCATTATAAATTAGACTGCAAACCCCTCATAATCATAGCAGCAAAAATTACAAATAAAGTTTCAGCATATCAAATTCAACAACATATTAAAAGGATTACTGACAGGTAGAACAACCCCCGCTGCTCAGGGGATCACTCCTGGAACCCTCTGGCGGAAGCCCCCCAGTTTCTGTCTCCGGCTTGGGTCCATCCTCTGGCACAGTGCACCATCCCAAACCTGGTGATCAGAGGAAACAGTCAGAAACCCTGAGGACACAAGAGCCTAGGAGCAGCCTGGGACAGGAGTCTTCCGATTTCTGCCTGCACCCAAAGTTGATCAGGACCACAGAGCTACATATCCAAATACAACCACAAGAGATCAGGTCTCACAGGAGTACCTACATACCAGTGTACACAGAGAGAACAGGTCTCCCAGGAGCACAGATACAGAGGCTTGCATGACAGATAAGCCACAGTCTGAGACAGCAACACCAGCTAGCACCAGAGATAACCAGACGGCAAAAGGCAAATGCAAGAACATTACCAACAGAAACCAAGGCAACATGGCACCATCTAAACCAAGTTCTCCCACAACAGCAAGTCCTGGATACCCCAACACACCAGAAAAGCAAGATCTGGATTTAAAATCACATCTCATGATGCTGGTAGAGGATTTCAAGAAGGACATAAATAACTCCCTTAAAGAAGTACAGGAGAACATGAGTCAACAGATAGAAGCCCTTAAAAAGGAAACACAAAAATCGCTTAAAGAAATACTGGAGAACATGGGTCAACAGGCAGAAGCCCTTAAAGAGGAAACACAAAAATTCCTTAAAGAATTTCAGGAAAACACAAACAAGTGAAGGAACTGAACAAAACTATCCAGGATCTAAAAAATGGAAGTAGAAACAACTTAGAAATCACAAAGGGAGACAACTCTGGAAATAGAAAACCTTGGAAAGAAATCAGGCATCATAGATGCAAGCATCAACAACAGAATACAAGAGATAGAAGAAAGAATCTCAGGTGCTGAAGATACCATAGAAAGCATTGACTCAAGAAAATGCAAAATGCAAAAATCTTGTAACCCAAAACATCCAGGAACTCCAGGACACAATGAGAAGACCAAACCTAAGGATTATAGGTATAGAAGAGACACATGGTGCTGGCTCAACTGGTGGCTAGCATGCAGAAGAATGCAAATTGATCTATTCTTATCTCCTTGTACTAAGCTCAAGTCCAAGTGGATCAAGGACCTCCACATAAAACCAGACACACTGAAACTAATAGAAAAGAACTGGGGAAGAGCCTTGAACACATGGGCATAGGGCAAAATTTTCTGAAGAGAATACCAATAGTCCATGCTCTAAGATCAAGAATTGACAAATGGGACCTCATAAAATTACAAAGTTTCTGTAAGGCAAAGGACACTGTCAATAGGACAAAGCAGCAACCAACAAATTGGGAAAAGATCTTTACCAACCCTACATCCAACAGAGGGCTAATATCCAATATATACAAAGAACTCAAGAAGTTAGACTCCAGAGAACCAAATAACCCTATTAAAAAATGGGGTACAGAGTTAAACAAAGAATTTTCACCTGAGAAATACTGAATGTCAGAGAAACACCTAAAGAAATGTTCAACATCCTTAGTCATCAGGGAAATGCAAATTAAAACAACCCTGAGATTTCACCTCACACCAGTCAGAATGGCTAAGATCAAAAACTCAGGAGACAGCAGGTGTTAGGGAGGCTGTGGAGAAAGAGGAAGACTCCTCCACTGCTGATGGGATTACAAGCTGGTACAACCACTCTGGAAATCAGCCTGGCGGTTCCTCAGAAAACTGGGCATGACACTCCCGGAGGATCTGGCTATACCACTCCTGGGCATATACCCAGAGGATTCTCCAGCATGTAATAAGGACACATGCTCCACTATGTTCATAGCAGCCTTATTTATAATCGCCAGAAGCGGGAAAGAATCCAGATGTTCCACAGTGGAGGAATGGATACAGAAAATATGGTATATTTGCACAATGGAATACTACTCAGCTATTAAAAACAATGACTTCATGAAATTCTTAGACCAATGGATGGAACTAGAAAATATCATCCTGAGTGAGGTAACCCAATCACAAAAGAACACACATGGTATGCACTCACTGATAAGTGGATATTAGCCCAGAAGCTTGTAATACCCAAGAGACATTTCACATATCAAATGATGCCCAAGAAAGAGGAAGAACAAAGTATGGATACTCTGGTCCTTCGTAGAAGGGGGAACAAAATAACCACAGAAGGAGATACAGAGACAAAGGGTGGAACAGAGTCTGAGGGAAAGACCATCCAGAGACTGCCCCACCTAGGGATCCATCCCATATACAGTTACAAAACCCAGACACTATTATCGATGCCCACAAGTGCTTGCTGACTGGAGCCAGATATAGCTGTCACCTGGGAGGCTCTGCTAGTGCATGTCAAATACAGAGGAGGACACTCTCAGCCAGCCATTGAACTGAGCACAGGGTCCCCAATGGAGGAGCTAGAGAAAGGACCCAAGGAGCTGAAGGGGTTTTCAGCGCCATAGGAGGAACAACAATATGAGCCACCCAGTACTCCCAGAGCTCCCAGGGACAAAACCATCAACCAAAGAGTACACATGGAGTAACCCATGGCTCCAGACACATAGGCAGCAGAGGATGGCCTTGTTAGACACCAAAGGGAGGAGAGGCCCTTGGTCCTGGAAAGGCTAAATGCCACAGTGTAGAGGAATACCAGGACAGGGAAACGGGAGAGGGTTGATTGGGGAACAGGGGGAGGGTAGGTGGCTTATGGGATTTGGTGGGGGACCAGGAAAGGGGACAACATTTGAAATGTAAATAAAGAATATATCTAATAAAAAAAAGGACTACTAATATGATATGAAGATGTAACATAGGGTAAATCTATACTTAAAAGCCAAATAGTTTACCATTAAGACATTTTTTAAAAACCAATATTCATCACAATAGATACAGAAAAAAAATATCTGACAAAATCCAGTCTATTCTTCAGCTGCATGGTAAGAATGTTTTTCACACTTATATAAGAGTAGAGAGTTTCATATTAGTAACTTAACAACACATCTGAAAGCTCTGGAACAAGAAGAAATAATACACCCAAAAAAGTAGATGGAAAGAAATAAACCCAGGGTTGAAATCAATGAAACAGAAACAAATAAGAACAAAATCATACAAAGAATCAATTAAACAGTTTGTTCTTTGTGAAAAATTAATAAGAATGACAAGCCCACACCCTAATCAACCAAAAGACAAAGAAAGAAGATCCAATGGAATAAAATTCGAGATAAAAAAGAGAATATAACAACAGACACCAAGGAAATCACACAATCATAAGGACAATTTTTAAAAAATCTGTATTCTACCCAATTGGAAAATCTAAAATCAGTGGATTAATTTCTTGATATAAACAAACTACCAACATTAAGTCAAGACAAAATAAACAATTTAAAAAGACCCATAACCCAAGTGAAATAGAAGCAATAACTTAAAATCTCCAAACAGATCCCCTGCCACCTCTCTGCCCACCTTTATCAGATCTGTAGAGCCTGAACCACACAGGTTAGCTTCCCTTCCCCCATCCATCTTCCTGGCTTGCAGAGTTCTGTGGGGCATGCCCAGTTGCTCTGAACATTCTGTTATCAATGGAGGACCTCCATTCTCCTGCCACCTCTCTGCCCACCTTCATCAGAACTGAGACTCCTAAACCATACAGACCTATAGACCCTGAACCACACAGCCAGAGGATACCCATCAGAGGCCTGTCACACTAGGACCATCAAGGTTAATCCCCCTTTAAATACCTTCTACAACAAGAACATACAAGCATACAAGCCCTCGAAAAAAACACAATCAACAAAACCAGGTCAATATTAAAAATTTAGAGCACAGCTACCCTACTACAGCAACCCTGGATATCCTAACAACTGAAGCACAAGAAAATGATCTTAAATCCAATCTTATGAAGATGATAGAGACCTTTAAAGAGAAAATGAATAAATCCCTTAAAGAAATACAGGAAAATACAATTAAACAGGTGAAAGAAATAAAACTGTTCAAGACCTGAAAACAGAAATAGAAGCAATAAAGAAAACGCAAACTGGGGGAATCCTGGAGATGGAAAACCTAGGGAAGAGAACAGGAACAACAGATATAAGCATCAGCGACAATACAGGAGATGGAAGAAAGAATCTCAGATGTAGAAGATACAATAGAAGAAACTGATAAACAGTCAAAGAAAACTGTTAAAGCTAAAAATTCCTGACACAAAACATTCAGAAAATCCGGGATACTAGGAAAAGACATAACCTAAGAATAATAGAAGGTGAAGATTCCCAGCTCCAAGGCCCAGATAATATTCTCAACAAAATCATAGAAGAAAATTTTCCCAGCCTAAGGAAAGAGATGCCTATAAACACACATGAAGCTTAGAGAACACCAATCAGACTAGACAAGAAAAGAAAATCCTTCCACCATATAATAATCAAATCACTAAATATACAGAACAAAGAAAGAACATTAAAAGCAGCAAGGGAAAAAGGCAAGGTAACATACAAAGGCAGACCTATCAGAATTACACCTAACTTCTCAAAAGACACTCCAAAAGCTAGAAGGGCCTGGACAGATATCTTGCAACCTCTAGAAAACTACAAATGCCCACCAAGATTACTATACCCAGCAAAAAAAATCACCATAGATGAAGAAAACAAGGTATCTTAAAACAAATCCAAATTTAAACAGTATCTATGCATAAATTCAGTCCTACAGGAAAAATATTGGAAGGAAAACTCCAACCCAAGGAAGACAACTGCATCCAAGAAAACACAGGAAATAAATAACTCCATATGAACAAAAACAAGGGAAGGACACACACACACACACACACACACACACATTAACACCATCAACATCAAAATAACAGGAAATAGCAATCACTGGTCATTAATATCTGTCAATATCAATGGACTCAATTCCCCAATAAAAAGACACAGGCTAACAGAATGGATGCAAAAACAGGATCCATTATCCTGCTGCATACAAGAAACACACCTCAGCAATAAATAATAGATATTATTATCGGCAATAATAGATATTACCTTGGAGTAAAGGGCTGAAAAACAAGTTTTCCAAGTAAATGGTCCCAAGAAGCAAGTTGGAGTAGCCATTCTAATATCTAATAAAATAGCCTTTCAACCAAAATTAATCAAAAGAGACTTTATACTCATTAAAGAAAAAAATCTACAAAGATGGTATCTCAATTCTGAATATCTATGCCCCAAACACAATGGCACCCACATTGCTAAAACTTAAATCGCACATTGAACCCCACACATTAATAGTGGGATACTTCAACGCCTCACTCTCACCAACTGATAGATCTGCATCACTCTGCACAAGACTAGAATCCAAATATATCAAGGACATCAACAAAAAGTCAGATACCTTGAATCTGTTACAACAGAAAGTGGGAAGTAGCCTTGAACTCATTTACACCAAAAAGGACTTTCAGAGCAGGACACCGATAGCACAGGCACTAAGATGAGCAATTAATAAATGAGACCTTATGAAACTGAAAAGCTTTTGTAATGCAAAGGACACCATTATTCAGGCAAGGTATCAGCCAACAAAATGGGAAGAAACCATTATCAATTAAATGTCTAATACAGGGTTAGTGTCTAGAATGTATAAAGAACTACAAAAAATAAACGAACAAACAAAAGATCTTAACACCAACAAAACAAATAACACAATTTAAAAAGTATGATACAAAACTAAGCATAGAGCCCTTAACAGGTGAGATACAAATGGCTGAGAATCTCTTAAGAAATGTTCAACATCCTTCGTCATTGGGAAATGCAAATTAAAACTACTTTGAGTTTTCATCTTACACCTGTCAAAATGTCCAAGAATAAAATAAATGACAGTTCATGCTGGCAAGGATATAGGGAAGAGGGAACACTTACTCCTTACTGGTCAAAGTGCAAACTTGGAACAGCCACTATGTAAATCAGTATGGCAGTTCCTAAGGAAGATTGGACTCAATCTACCTCAAGATCTACTCTTGAGCATACACCCAAAGACTTCTTCATCCTCCTACAAGGACACTTGCTCAACCATGCTCATTTCTGCTCTATTCATGATAGCCAGGAACTGGAAATACCTATATATTCATCAATGGATGAATACATAATGAAAATGTGGTACATTTACACAATGAAGCTAGAAAATAATCATCCTCAGTGAGGCAACCCAGAGCCAAAAAGACAAATTATATGTTTTCTCTTATATGTGTATGTCAGTTTTTAAGCTTTCAATGTTTGGACTATAATCTGAATAACCACAGAGGCTGGTTACCTAATAAAAGACAAGAGAGAAGAGGATTTCCCAAGAAGAAGATAATGTGCAGAGTAAGAGAAATTTTAGAACCCCTCTCCCTCAGAGATCTGTAAGAAAGAGATGGCAGAAAGACTGTTAAGAGCATAAGAGGTAGATGACTCCAAGAAAGCATGTCTTCCAGACACTTCAGGACTAATGCACATTTAAACTCATACACCATAAGGTTCAAGCTATATGGGGGTTTTAGCACTGAGAGGGGGCAAGTCGACCCAACCCTAACCAAAAGCTATCTACAACTGAAACCTGCTGGGAAAGGGAATGTCAGCTCACTTCAATGGAGTGTCACTGGGTATATCAACTACACTTCACAGTAGGCCCTGAGCTTAGGAGTAGTTGGCCATCACACGATGAACTCAATGTGATTTTTGTAGACTTTTGTTTCATTTTTTCTTTGTTTTAGTCTTTGTTTTTCCCCTTATTGATATTTTACTTGTGTGTTTTGATTATTGGCTTTGTGTTCTTGGGTGGAGAGATTATTTGTCTTTTGTCATTTTGTTTTGTTTAAATTTTTAATTTTTCATTTTGCACGAAAGAGAGAACACAAAGTTAGGTGATAAATATTCTAGGATCTAGAAGGAGTTAGGAAAGGGAAAAACATGATCAAAATATGATATACGAAAAACTGTTTTCAATTAAAAATAAAAAACATTATCTGCAATATAAAGTAATACGAGATAGACACAATTCTGGTAAAATATGTGTGAGACCTACACACTGAAAACTATATTTAAAACTTAAAAATTTACTTACTCATGGGTCTAAAGATACCATCTTACTAAGATGCGAATTCTTGGGCTGAGAGGTTGATTCACTGCATAAAGTATTTGCCATGTAAGTATGAGTACCAGATATGCAGCACCCATGTACAGAGTTAGGTATGGTGTGGCACATGCCTAAAATCTTAATTCTCAGAGGCTGGATACAAGAGAAACCATGAGGTTTGTTTGTAAACAGTCTAGTTACATGGACCAGCTTCAGATTCAATGAAAGAATTTATCTCAAAAATTAAGGTAGAGAGCAACAGAGTAGGACTCCTAAGTTAGACCTCTGGCCTCCACAAGCATAGGCACACAGTGTGTATGTGCACACACACCCTCACTCACACAAACACATACAGATAGAGCACATACATCAAAGAAGTCAATACTACCTGAATTGATAGATTATAAACTTCACAAATACATAACAGAAGGATTTTCTTTGTTGAAACTTACAAACTAAATTTTATACAGAAACACCAATGATCTATATAACTGAAACAACTTGGGGAGAAGGGATAAAGTTGGAAGGTTATCACTACCTGATTTCAAGAGTTACTGTAAAGCAATAGCAATCAAGATGGCAGGATGCTGACAGAATATCAACAGAGGCAGCACAGACATCTGACAGAGACAAAGGCGACTCAGTGAGCAAACAAGAGTTCTTTCAACAAACCCTGCTGGAATAATTCTTTTTAACACAAAATAGAAATGTTGATCTATGAAACTCTCAATGTGTCATCTAAGATTAACTACATGGTGCACATTCTTATATGTGACATACATCCTAAGCTAACATAAAGTGTCTTGTTTTTTGTTTTTAAGTTCTTTCATCATGGTATTTCACATGGAGTCATTTGGCGTCAATGTGTATATGTATAAAATATCTGAAATGTAGTAAAGGAATGTAATTAAAAGTAATTACAAAAACTTTCTGGTATTTTTACCTATTCCCGTTTCTGGCATAGCAAAGAGAGATCTTTCTGTAGCCACTCGGAATTGACCATGAACTGAAAGACCAACTCCCTGAGGAAATAAGGGAAAAAATGCTTTAAAATGTGGTAAAAAATGAAAGCATTAACACACAAATAGTACAAAGCAAGTAAGTTTTACATTATCTTTATATTCTACAGCAATTTGTTTCAGCATGTGGGCTGCAAGGAGCCCCAAGTCTCACAATTTCAGATGATTTGCATCTCTGACATGTGAGCTGGTCTGCTCTAAGTGGGTAGTTCCTGTCAGCCATTTGTACTGTGCTCTGGTCCTTCTCAGCATTACAGGACACTCACTCTCCAGGGAGGCTGAATACTACTTATTACTGGCACTAATAGCCAAGAGAGCATGATCACGTTATTACAGAGAATTTAGTAATTTTGAAGAGACTATCTAACATATTTCTTTACTTACCTACTTCATCAAATAAAATTAGCAACACCATTACTTTCACATGCAGCATTTAATGAGACCAATTTTAAAACTCCTCCAAATTGGCTACTATGAGATTTGGTTGAAAGTCTATCTCAAACTTGACGAACGACACTGAAAAGGGCAGACACTGCATACAGCAAATGCTAGAAACAGAAGTATAGGTGAAGACCAATTTTCCCTGTGCATGTTGACTGCTGTCCCTGTGCATGCTGACTGCTGTCCCTGTGTGTGCTAACTGTTGTCACTGTGCGTGCTGACTGTTGTCACTGTGCGTGCTGACTGCTGTCACTGTGCATGCTGACTGCTGTCCCTGTGCGTGCTGACTGCTGTCCCTGTGCATGCTGACTGCTGTCCCTGTGTGTGCTGACTGCTGTCCCTGTGCATGCTGACTGCTGTCCCTGTGTGTGCTGACTGTTGTCACTGTGCGTGCTGACTGCTGTCCCTGTGTATGCTGACTGTTGTCACTGTGCATGCTGACTGTTGTCACTGTGCATGCTGACTGCTGTCACTGTGTATGCTGACTGCTGTCCCTGTGCATGCTGACTGCTGTCCCTGTGCATGCTGACTGCTGTCCCTGTGCATGCTGACTGCTGTCCCTGTGCATGCTGACTGCTGTCACTGTGCATGCTGACTGCTGTCCCTGTGCATGCTGACTGCTGTCCCTGTGCAGGCTGACTGCTGTCACTGTGCGTGCTGACTGCTGTCCCTGTGCATGCTGACTGTTGTCACTGTGCATGCTGACTGTTGTCACTGTGCATGCTGACTGCTGTCCCTGTGCATGCTGACTGTTGTCACTGTGCGTGCTGACTGTTGTCCCTGTGCATGCTGACTGCTGTCCCTGTGCATGCTGACTGCTGTCACTATGCGTGCTGACTGTTGTCACTGTGCATGCTGACTGCTGTCACTGTGCATGCTGACTGCTGTCCCTGTGCATGCTGACTGCTGTCCCTGTGCATGCTGACTGCTGTCCCTGTGCATGCTGACTGTTGTCACTGTGCATGCTGACTGCTGTCCCTGTGCGTGCTGACTGCTGTCCCTGTGCATGCTGACTGCTGTCCCTGTGCATGCTGACTGCTGTCACTGTGCATGCTGACTGCTGTCAATGTGTGTGCTGACTGCTGTCCCTGTGCATGCTGACTGCTGTCCCTGTGCATGCTGACTGCTGTCCCTGTGCATGCTGACTGCTGTCCCTGTGCATGCTGACTGCTGTCACTGTGCATGCTGACTGCTGTCCCTGTGCATGCTGACTGCTGTCCCTGTGTATGCTGACTGCTGTCCCTGTGTGTGCTGACTGCTGTCCCTGTGCGTGCTGACTGCTGTCCCTGTGCGTGCTGACTGCTGTCCCTGTGCATGCTGACTGCTGTCCCTGTGTATGCTGACTGCTGTCACTGTGTATGCTGACTGCTGTCCCTGTGCATGCTGACTGCTGTCACTGTGCATGCTGACTGCTGTCACTGTGTATGCTGACTGCTGTCAATGTGTGTGCTGACTGCTGTCCCTGTGCGTGCTGACTGTTGTCACTGTGTGTGCTGACTGCTGTCCCTGTGCGTGCTGACTGCTGTCCCTGTGTATGCTGACTGCTGTCCCTGTGCATGCTGACTGCTGTCCCTGTGCGTGCTGACTGCTGTCCCTGTGCGTGCTGACTGCTGTCCCTGTGTGTGCTGACTGCTGTCCCTGTGCATGCTGACTGTTGTCACTGTGTGTGCTGACTGCTGTCCCTGTGCATGCTGACTGTTGTCACTGTGTGTGCTGACTGCTGTCACTGTGTGTGCTGACTGCTGTCCCTGTGCGTGCTGACTGCTGTCCCTGTGCGTGCTGACTGCTGTCCCTGTGCGTGCTGACTGCTGTCCCTGTGTGTGCTGACTGCTGTCCCTGTGCATGCTGACTGTTGTCACTGTGTGTGCTGACTGCTGTCCCTGTGCGTGCTGACTGCTGTCACTGTGCATGCTGACTGCTGTCAATGTGTGTGCTGACTGTTGTCACTGTCTTTCCTCTTGCTCTGCTCTGTCCACGTTCTTCCCAACCTCCCCCATTCCCATTCTCATCTTAACCAGTGACATATGCAAAGCATTTACAATGCCAGGCTCTCTGTGTTATATGTTAGCTAAGTAGGGTTCAATATCTGAATCTTCTCATTTTTATTAAAATTTCCTAAGTTTCTCCACAGTTTGCCACTTAGTTCAGTTACTTGTACATTGTTAAAACCTTTAAGCCTCTCACTAGGGAAAAACACTTAAGGGGGCTGGAGAGATGGCTCAGCGGTTAAAAGCACTGACTGCTCTTCTGACGGTCCTGAGTTCAAATCCCAGCAACCACATGGTGGCTCACAACCATCTGTAATGAGATCTGAGGCCTTTTTCTGGTGTGTCTGAAAATAGCTACAGTGTACTTACATATAATAATAAATAAATCTTTGGGAAAAAAAAGAAAAAGAAAACACCTAAACACCTATATAATTTCTTATAAAGTTTTGTACTGTACATAATGTTTAAAATCTAATAATCATAGCCATAAATATGTCAATCAAGAACATCCTTTAGTCTGTACCTATGTCCTTTATGGTCAACACCTGCAAGTTACACTAGATTCATTCTATGTAGGCACATGTGTTTATTCTCATCACTGCATTAGGACATGGTCAGCTAACAACATTGCCTAAATCAGACCAACCATACACTTCAAGACAGCCATGAACTCTTACAATTATGATGAAAACTGATAATTTCCTCTGTTGTTTTAAGAGTCTTTCCCTTATTCTGTACTTCTAGTTTGTCATATTATAACCAAGAACTAAAAATTGTTCTGGAACATATTGCTATGAATTCAAAAAGAAAATATCAGCTAGGATTAGTAGCTTTAAGTCAGTCTTCTGTTGAGCCCTGGACATAGATGACTCCAGTTCTCAACTCACAGACCCTGCCTCAGTTCTCCTCTATCTACTTATTGCCCCTTATCTTTTAACTAGTATTAATTTCACAAGCAATACGTAATTATAACCTTTATTATTTACATATCAAGCTAAAATCTGACTATAATTCTCAGTCTAAGTCCTATCATTTTCTTCCAAAAGATACTCAGTGATTATCAAAACTCTACAAGTTTCCCTGTGTGTATACACACATGCACACCTATATGGCATATATTTTATATGTTCTAACAATGTATGCAGAATATATTTTAAAAACTCCATTCTATGGCCTGCACAGGGCCAGGCACTCCAGCCTAGCCTAGCCAGGGGACTTCACCTTCTTCCATTCTTCCTGTGCTCATCCCATCAGCTACTGCTTCAGGCCATGCCTCTAAAAGTTTTAACCCTTTATACCTTCAATTGATGGTCTAATTAAAAATTACTTTGCATTACGAAATAATGGCTTGTAAGATGACATTTGATACAAAGATCATTCTATCAGTCATATTTCCTTCATTCCACCTCTGTCTGGCTAATTTTATATCAACTTGACACAGCAACAAGAAAGGAGGGAACTTCAACTGAGAAAGTTCCATAAGATCCAACTGTAGGGTATTTTCTTAATAAGTGATTGAAGGGGAGGGACCAGCTCATTGTGGGTGGTGCTATCCCTGGACTTATGGTCCTGGGTACTATAAGAAAGCAAGCTGAGTAAGCCATGGGAGCAAGCCAGTAAGCAGCACCACTCCATGGCTTCTGCATAAGCTCCTGCCTCCAGGTTCCTCACGGTTTGTGTTCCTGTCCTAACTCCTTCTGATGATGAACAGCAATATGAAAGTGTAAGCCAAATCATTTCCCTTTGCTCTTTTGGTCATAGTGTTTTGTTGAAGCAAGAGAAATCTCCATCTATGCCCCCAACCCCCACACACACACTTGTTGGTCCCCTTTTTCTCCTTAACCCCTCTTCTGCTTTAATGTCACACACATAAAAGTATGTGCATGTGTCTATATGTATACACACATATACATATGTATACATATGTACATAAATGTGAGTACCACACAAACAAATTCCAGTAAACGTGTAATTCTGAAATGAGGAAGAGCTAGAAGAAAAGGATTCTGTCTTTTCTATACTGAATATGCCCTAACCAGGGACTCTCATCCTTTCCCAGCAGTGGCTAAACAATGGACCCTAGAGCAACCAGCTGAGACTGACCTAGGGAGCAAAGGCTGTGATGGCTTAGATAAAGTTCTTACTGAGGTATTTAAACTAAACCACAATTAACAGAGCAATGATCACAGGCAAATAAATTAAAAGGTCATCTGAAATTTAAGTTGAAGATCACATTGCAGCTAAGAAAGGGCTGATACTAGCGGTAGAGGCCATAATCTGAGAAGGCCACAGGCAGTATGTTTCAGAGAACAAAGCAAACAGTTGGAAAGGAGCAGTTCGTGAAAGGTGGAAGGGGCAAATGTAGGTAGGAGTCAGAGGATCAGAGAGTTTGCTGTGAGACTGTATACCAGAATATCGTTAGGAGTCATTTTATTTCTACATTAGACCAGAAGTATTATTTGGTTTTACTCTAGGTCCCTGAGCTATCCAGTCTCAGGTTCATGGCCACTCAAGAAGTGTTGAATATGGGTTTCATCTCATAGAAAGGACCTTAAGAAACATCAGTTATTGGCTGATTACTCCCACAAGCTTTGTGCTACCATTGTCCCAGCATATCTTGCATGCAGAACATCATTGTAGATAGAGGGTTTGTGGATGGCTTGGTGTTTATAATTTCTCTTGTGAGAACATGCAGAGTTTATTCCTGTACCAAAGATGCTGAACGTGGGGCAAAGACTCTAATGTAAGGTTCTGTGTAGGCACTGGCTCAACATCTCCATCTTCAATGAGTTATGTAGGTGCTGTCTTGAGCAATGGGGCCTTGCTAGCAGCATGTGGAGAGTAACCTATAGTCTGGATTGTTAGGGCATTCTTTGCTCAACAACTCATTAGATATACCACAATCCCAGTACTGGAAGCCTCATTTGGTGACAAGAGATGGCCAGTTGGCCACAGACCATATGGAGTGTAGAAGGAAGTCCATAGTGTGAATGTTTCAGTCCTGCATTGAGGGAGGAACAGGACCATCATGGGAGGTGGAGGGAGAGGGGGACCTGGGAGCAACAGAGGACAATGAGGAAATAAGGGGGGCAGTATGGAGAGCTTTTGGAGCCACTTGGCAGGAATCTGACATTGGGCCAGGACAAGGAAATAAGTTCAGGCAAGAATCTAATTTTAGGCTAGAACAGGGAAGTAAGTTTAAGCAGGAATCTAATTTTAGGCTAGAACAAAGTAGGCTTCAGGCAAGAATATCACTTTGGGCTAGGACAGGGAAGTAGGCTCAGATATCTTGGTCATCTTGATAAGTCCTTAGAAACAGTGATCAGATGGGCAGTGGTGGCACAAGCCTTTAATCCCAGCAGTTGGGAGGCAGAGGCAGGCGGATTTCTGAGTTCAAGGCCAGCCTGATCTACAGAGTGAGTTCCAGGACAGCCAGGGCTACACAGAGAAACCCTGTCTTGAAAAAAAGAAAAAGAAAGAAAGTGATCAGCGGAGTGATCATGGGACTCTGTTATTGCCTTGCTTGTTCCTTGACTACTTGTGTTTATTGTCTTGCTTGTTCTTTAACCTAGAACTGACCTTATTACTTGCATGTAATTAAAATGGTAAAAAAGCAGATTGGGGAAAAAATAAACCCGCCTCAGTCTCAGAACTGGCTGGGGTCATGCTACAGTGTTGTCTAATTGTCTTTTTTCTTTTTAATCCTTACTCCTGTGCTGAGAACCTGTTGACTGACTGAGCTGCTTGGTCAGAGCAGTATCAGGAACTGGAGATGTGAGAGAAGCACAGAGAGTCAGGAAACAGAACAAAAATATGTAGCAGGGGGGGATGAGAAACTGGGGATTGCCACTGGGGGGTCCCAGAAATCAGGGAAACATGAGGCTCCTGGGACCCAACGGGGATGACTTTAGTTGAACTGAGCAGAAAAGGAGGAGATAGAACCTGTTAAGACTACCTCTAGTAGATAGGCACAGCCCTGGTCAAGGGATGGGGCCACACACCCATCTCAAAGTTTTTAGCCCAGAAATGTTCCTTGTCCAAAGGAAGAACAGGGACAAAAAATGGAACAGAGACTGAAGGAAGGGCCATCCGGGGACTGCCCCACCTGGGAATCCAGCATGTCTGCAGACATCAAACCCAACACTGTTGCTGTGGTCAAGAGGAGCTTGCTGACAGACAGACAGAGAGAGAGAAAGAGAGAGAGAGAGAGAGAGAGAGAGAGAGAGAGAGAGAGAGAGAGAGAGAGAGAGAGTTGGAACTCTCTCCCTATTATTTGGCTATTTCCTTTAGATCGACTTCACATATGTATATATTTTATGAGCTTTCTATTGTATTAGGTTACCATACTACCATTTAAATGCCCCTTAGTGTTAGCTGTCTCTCCTTGTATTCTCTTCCACATCTCCTTCTCTCTTCTCCATCTCCACTTGATCAATCCTCTCAAGCACCCATATCCATTCCTATCTATTCTATTTCCCTTTCCTAATGAGATCTATTCCTTCTTGTCCAGTCCCTTTCTCTATACCTACACTCTCTAGATTCTAGTGTGGTTATCAATGACTTCACAACTAATATCAACACATAAATAAATACATATCATATCTATCTTTCTGCATCTCAGATACCTCCCTCAAGATTCCCCCCCTAATTCTATCAATTTGCCTGCAAATTTTGTGATAACATTTTTTGATGACCAAATAAGACTCTATTGTATAAATGTACCACATTTTCTTTATCCATTCTCCTGTTGAGAGACATCCAGGTTGCTTCCAATTTCTAGCTGTTATATCTAGAGCAGCAGTGAACAAAGCTGAGCAAGTGCCTCTGTGGTATGATGGAGCATTCCTTGAGTATATGCCCAGGAATGGTATACACAGATCTTGAAGTAGATCACTTCTCATTTTCATGAGGAACCACCACACTGATTTCATAATGGCCATATAAGTTTGCACTCCCACCAGCAATGGAGTATTCTCCTTGCTCCATATCTTTACTAGCATGAGCTATCACTTGGGTTTTGATCTTAGCCATTCTGACAAGGCATCTCAAAGTAGTTTTGATTTGCATTACCCTCATGGCTAAGGAAACTGAACATTTAAGTGTTTCTTAGCCATTTGAGTTTCTTCTGTTGAGAATTCTATTTAGATCTATACCCCATTTTTAAATGAGTAATCTGTTTTACTGGTATCTAGTTTCCTGAGTTCTTTGCATATTTTGGATATTAGTATTCTACCAGACATGCAGTTGGTAAAAATATCTTTACCTATTCTGCAGGGTGCCTCTTTGTCCAAATGACAGTGTCCTTTGCCATATAGAAGTTTCTCAGTGTCATGATGTTCATTTCATTGATTCTTTGTATTGTTTTTTGTTTGTGTGTTTCTATATTACTGACTTTAACCCTGAGTTTGAATATTTCTTAATGTTTACACCTTTTTGGATGTGATTTCTTATTTTTGTTCTAGAGAATTCAGGTATGCTGCTAAGTTGCTACTAGACGCTCTCTCTCTCTCTCTCTCTCTCTCTCTCTTTTTTAATGTAAACACTTAGTTTTAAGTGTTGTGATCATAAAAAGATAAAGAGGTGTTGGGGAGATATAGGGGAAGGGAGTGCCTCAGTGGGCCCATCTAAGGGGTTCACCGGAACCCCTAAGCTGGTTTCCTAAATAATCTCTTTTCTTACAACCCTACTCCCCTCTAATCTATTCTTTTCACAAGAGAGCTCTAAAATGTAAAGGTGCTCTAGTCAAGCCCTGCTGAGCACTTAAGTGGCTCTCCAGACTGACAGCAGGATCAATTATTCAGCTTGTCTTTATGCAAGAGGATGCTATGACTTCAGAACCTAACCCCTACCTGCTTCACATGCCAAATGTGGGCACACTGCAGTTTCCTACAGCATCCTCCCTCCCTTGCTCTTTGCACATATTATTTTCTTAGAAATCCAATAGTTTCCCTGCTCTGGCTGTTATACCAGTTATACATATATAAGTATGAACATATATGTGTATGTATTTCCACATATATATGAAGAAGTTACCATGTACAAAGGAAAAGACCACATGTCTCAAAGATTGAACTGTCCAAAACTGAACAGCTACATTTGGTCCTTCTTGCTGTGTCATCACATGGCAGAGGCTATCAAAGTGAGTCAGCACACACAAGACTAAAATTACAGTCTTAAGAGGGGCTTGAGTCTTGTCCTAAAGTCTTAAAATGATTGGAAAAAGAAAAAGATCATGGGAGACTTAAAATTCAGAGAGTGGGAAGAACTGTAGCAAAGGCAGAATTCAAAAGCTTCTCAAAAAAAAAAAAACTTCAACGTAGTCAATAAAATTATTTCATTTTTCAAGTTCCATTAAGCCTCCAGTTTCCATTAACTGATGTTAAGAAAATTTTAGTTCTTTATTATAATAAGAAAGGGGTTCTTAATATGTCATCTTCTCAATTGTCAGTAACAGTAGCAAAACCAGAATACCTTTTAAAACAGAAAAAGGTTGCTATTACAGCCGTCTTTGTAAGGGTTTTACTGCTGTGAACAGACACCATGAACAAGGCAAGTCTTATAAAGGACCTTTAATTGGGGCTGGCTTACAGGTTCAGAGGTTCAGTCCATTATCAAGGTGGGAGTATAGCAGCATCTAGACAGGCATGATGCAGGCAGAACTGAGAGTTGTACATCTTCATCTGAAGGCTGCTAGTGGAAGACTGGCTTCCAGGAAGTTAGGACGAAGCCCACACCCACAGTGACACACCTATTCCATCAGGATCACACCATCTAATAGTGCCACTTCCTGGGCTGAGCACATACAAACCATCACAACAGCTAACAGACCTTTTTGTGACCTTAGGACTGTTTATTTTCTTCATATACCAGGACCAAGTCTCACTTGACATCAGTTGCAACCAACTCATTTACACTTAACTGAGCAGTATCATAATTCCCGGTGAATGGTCTGTACCCTAAGGCGACCTAGGCACTCCATTACCTGCCTTTCACACACACAGAGATGAAGGGGGTGGTTCTAATGCTATGTTTTTGTTCCCCAATTGGTTCTTGATTTGTTAGTAAAGAAAGCCAGGGGGCAGTTGCTGGGAGGAAGATACAGGCGAAACTTCTAGGTCTCAGAAGGAAAAAGGCAGCTGCAAGAAAAGAGAAGTTTTTCTGCCATGCTATGGAGGGAGAACACAGCAACCATGTGAGGTCTCAGGGTCTGGGGTCTGTGGCCACTACTACAGGTGGGCGGCCAAGGATGTTTAACAGGGGCTAGGTGGGACTAGCCACTAAATTTAAGGCAGGTGGAGAAACAGATAATAAATTGGTAAGGGCACACTTTTCCAGGCAGGAGATATCTGTACCCAGCAATTGTACCAAACAACAACATTCAGGAGACTGAGACAAGAGACTGTAAGTTTACAGTGTATGCATGTTTGTGTGCACAACTGTGGACTCATGCATGCCATGGCCCACACGTCAAAGGTCAAGCTTAGGTGTTGGTCCTCACCTTTTACCTTGTTTGAGACAGTCTCTTCGCTGTCTGCCACTGCAGATTCCGGGTTACCTGGCCTTCCTGGGGGCTTCTCATCCCACCCAGAGCACTTAGACTACAGATGTAAACTACCTTGTTGAGTTTACATGGGTTTTGAACTCAGGTACACATGCTTGTACAGCAGTGAGTCACCTCCCGATCCCCACACTCAATTGGTATTGCTCTCAGAATGGAAGTCAGCTCTACTGCATTATATTTGAGTCACTAGTCATCCTTCCTTAAAGTTCTCTGCCCTTCCCACCCTTTCATCTGAGCCTGCTGCCTATCTGCCTGCCCGCCTGTCTACTGATGGATTTCCTTCCTGAGGCCCCATTTCCCTGTATGCTTTGGGCATGTCTGCTGCTTTTGTTCTCTGGTTTCCCCCAGTTCTCTTTACATCACAGGGCAGTTCTTGACACCTCAGATAACTGTTACAGGTGTTTTTCTCCCCTTCTTTTTTTTTTTTTTTTCTTAATAACAGGACCACACCATATAGCCCAGTTCAGTCTGTTTTTCTTTTCATGATACCCCTACCTCAGTTTCCTGGTTGCTAGAGTTACAAGCCTGTGCCACAGGCACTAACAAGGCTTTTAGTTCCCAAGTTAATTCTGTCTTGACAAGTACAACCAAACATGCTAAGACACTAATATGTCTTCTAAAAAAATTTTTTTTTTAGATTTTGTGCGTGTGTGTGTGTGTGTTGCTTACATGTATTTATGTGTACTACATGTGTGCCTGATGCCTATGCAAGTCAGAAGGGGTCAAATCCACTGGGACTGGAGTTATAGATGCCTATGGGTTACCAGGTGGGGTTGTCAACCCAAATAGTCATAAAAAGTAGTTGCTGAGAGATACCTTAGTGGGTAAAGACCCTGACTACCAAAATCTGAGGACCTGACCTCAGGGCCAGAAGCCACATGGTGGAAGGAGAGAACCCCACACGTCCCACATGCGTCCTCTAGCCTCCTCTGCTTACCATGGTACCCTTGCCCCTATCCCCAAACATATATAGGTGTTTTTATAGGTAGCCTTGTCATACCCATAATACCTTTCCAGGGTCAGTTCAATCCACTGTCTTTTCCACTCAGCCCCTTCTCTGCCCTGCAGCTCCATTCTGACCCCTCTTTCGGCAGACTCGAATTGTTATAGTCAGCAGCAGACTATCACTTGTTTTGTGATTATTTTGTGTTTTCTCCAGTTTGATAGAAAGTTATTCAAAGCATATCTTAGTCTTCATAATAGCATAAACACCAAATAGCACATATGTCAACTGACAGGAACTCCAACACTCCCCCCCTTTTAAGGAACCACCAAACTGGGTCTGGTGAAGTTAAAAGGAAGTGAACTGAGAGACCAAGACACCTAAGGTGCAGAGCAAGACTCTATCTCAAAAAAGAAAATAACATTCCAGCACTTCCACAAATGTGAAATGTTAGAGCAGAAACAAGTCAGTAAGCCACCTCCACACAATCAAAGGTTGAACATATTTTTTTCCCCAATACTACTGGAAGCCCTGCTAATGTGTAAGTAGGAAAGGCGGTGTATACCTGCAATTCCAGCCAGCACTTGAGAGACAGGAACAACTTGAACTCAAGGCTGTCCTAGGGTACATGACAAGTTCATGGCTTGCCTGAGCTACATGTCAAAGCCCTGCCTCAAAAAACAAGGGACAGGGATGAAGTTAAGTGGTAGAACATTTGCTTAGGATGTAAATGGTCCTGAGTTCAATGCCCAGTACTCTAAAAGAGGGGAAAGTTTCACACATTAACAAAACAGTACAAGCAGAACTGGGGAGAAGGCTCAGTGGGCAAAGCCTTCACATGCAGGCATGACAATATGTAAGAATCCCCAAAACTCACAGAAAGCAACCTAAGAAACAGGAGCAAAACAAGGAGAAACTCTGAAATTTGCAGGCCCAGTAGCCTGACATATGCAGCAGAAAAACAACAAGAAGTTTGGCTCAAAGAAGGCAGAGGTGAAGGCTGACAAACAAGGCTGACCTCTGACCTCTACCCATACACCATGGCACATGCATGCCCATATAACTCTCTTATAGGTTACCCCCATACATCACACACACACACACACACACAAACACGCAAATAAGTTTCTGTTGCTTAAAAAAGTTTGCTAACTATAAAGATTAAAATAGATTATAGCATAGTTAAGAACATAAAAAAAAATATTCTTTTGGATAAAGTGCTCCAAGACATTTTATATCCTAAATCTCTCAAAATCTGAAACTGAAATGAACATATGTTCCAGTGAGCTGTATTATATTACATTCACTGTCTCATTTTTATGAAATGATCATTATTTTAATACAACTCATTCATACAATGAAAATAACAAAAGGTCCACTTACCCCACCCATTGTGATTCCATCAATAAGGGCAACATATGGCTTCTGACAAGATGCTAGAAGAGAGATTTGGTTAGAATATCTAAAACATATCCTCTTTCCAAAAGTCATACTATACATACTCTAGTTTCCTTAGATAATGTTTAAAGAAATATCAAGACTATTACATAGTTTGTAATATAAATATTAATGTATATTATTAATGTATATTAATTATATATTAATATATTAATTTATAAAATATAAATGGTATTTAAACATCAAGTCATATACAATCATGGCAAAAATACTCATCATTTAACAACTCGGTCAGATACAAATGCAAGTTTTATATATTTGGTAACTAAGAAAAATAACTAACATCTACCTTATAGGCCACATACCCTGCTGTGTTTTAAAGAACACGTCTTTGTCTGCTTTCTCTAGAATGATAGCATCTGGAGACACACAGAGAATTACATAGTAGAAGAACAAAGACAGAGTGGGAGGGATCAGACCCAGACTCCAGTTTCACTTTACTATTAAGTGAAGAGGCAACTTAACAAGCACTGAGAGATAGACATGTGAATTATATATGACACACACATATTAGATAAGTGTTTCATATATGTCATACATAAATGTGTCTTCATCTATAAGATAATATATGCCCTCAGATATCCCTGTTTGAAAAAATTCTATTACTCACATAAACATTTACTGTCTCTATTCCCTTTTATAGGATTTCTTCTCAGAGAGGTGGCAGGACATAATAAAAACATAAAGTACAAGGTTTTTGTCACAGTTTACTAACAATACTACACCCGATGAATGTAGAGAGAATATCTTGTGTCTGTATGGATATGGCACCTGGTAATAATAAAACTGATGGCCTATGGCTTAAGCAGGAAATCTGGGAGGCAGAAAGAATTCTGAGAAAGTGACCAGCACAGGAGATTTGCCTGGAATTACATCACGAGATGAACATATGGTACCTGGGCACTGGTAACCAGTCACGTGGCAGAATATAGAGTAGAATATATGAGGTACTTTAATTTATGATCTAATCAGAGAAGAATCTAGCTATATGGTCCAGATATTTGTAACTGTATTTTGAGTCTGAGTCTTATTTCTGGGAGTATGGGGTAAGGAGGAAGAATAAGACTTAACTTCTACTGGTGAAGACCAAAATAAACCAATATTCTGACCCATCTGGAAATTCCCAAAGTATTCACAGACAAAGCACTCATGAGCCACAGTTCAGACTTCATACTTACAAGGTCTATATTGAAGTTCTTTAGAAGCTACAAAACAAATTATTGCTTGTGGTAAAGATATAGACACTCACCCCACATCAGCTACTACAGACATGCATATTTCAAACATAAACCACTAGGCAATAACTAATGCAGGACATTAAGTCAGAGTCTGGCAAATTCCTTGTTGACTATAATATCACAATGTATAAATTTTTACCTTTTATCTTTCTCTATATATATCTTTCTCTATACATATGTTTAATATTTTACCAAATACTATCTTCATATTTCCTAAATGTTTTCTATTTTCTTTTTATTTCATGAAAAAATAAGTACTTATTGACCACATGGAACCATTTCTATTAAAATTATATTTTATCAATATTGAAGATTGGTTCTAATACTTTGATTCAATCGTGAATCTGTGTGTACAAACGCTGAAGGTTCTTGTCCCCAATCGGTTTTTGATTGATCAACAAAGATTCCAGTGGCCAATGGCTGGGCAAAGAAAGATGATGCTGCTGGACCCTTAGAGTTGTAGGGACTAGGACAGCAGAAAGGAGGAGATGTGATCTCCTTGACTTGGTGTGGGGTTGGGGAAGATGGATCAGATTTAGAGCTGTAGAGGGAAGATCATCCAAAATGTAGGTAAGAAGAAATGCAGCCCCCAGAAGGGCTGCTCAGAAGCATCTTAGGCAGCAAAGATAGATCATAGATTTATAGGGAGTTGAGTCATGAGTACCAGAGGGAAAACTATGATAGCTGGGAAGAGGATTAAAACTGCCCCAGCCTTGAGTCGGTCACAGCATATTAAGATTAACTGAGGGGTGTGTGTGTGTGTGTGTTTTTCATTCATGGATCCAAAGAGTTGCTGGGCAGGTGGCTGGAAGCATAAGCAGACGGGAGCATAAAGTGAAGTAGCTAAAACTTCACACAACAGATCCACATTTAAAATTCAGTTTCTTGGTTACATTAACCACATTTCAAAAGTTCAGTGGCTCTTGAAATAGACAGCACACATGCAGCTGTACAACTTGTGAATCCTCTAAAAACAATTGAGCATTTATGGTATTACACTATAAATTATAACTCCACAAAGATTCATGCAAAGACTACTACGAAAGCTGTCAGTTCACCTTGGCAGTGTGGAACAAGTTGCTGCCTTTCCAGTCTGAGCTTGCACAGCTGCTAACCAGCTATGCTTACTTGCTTTCTCACTGTCATCCATTCTTGTATATTCAGTCCTCTTCTGGACATTTGTCTGTCTGTCAGTCTAGCTGGCTGGCTGGCTGCCTGCCTGTCATATCAAGTCTAGGGATTGAACTTAAGGCCTCTGGACTACATATTCCCAGGTTTCTATAGAATTTTTTGTATAACTAGGCAAAACAATTCTTAAGTTAAAAGAGAAAATCCAAGAATAGTCAAGACAAAAGATGTGTATAAAAAAGAGTCTTCTGGGAAATTTTGGAAACAAAGTTATATAACATATCCATTCCATATTTATTTCTAAATAAACCAACAGTTGGTCACTAAAGTACAAAACACAAGGGCTTAACCATCTCTATCAGTAAAAACTAAAAAGTGCTTCTTATATATAATATGGATTAAATAGCATGGGAATACTGACAGTAATGGACAGGACAGAAGTACAGGAATCAACACCAATCCTGAACAGTGAACTGTGATCCTAAGCTGGAAAACCACAAAGGGGGCTGAACCGTAACTTTAGAAATGTATTGTTCTTATAACATTATGCAAAATCAGAATATTGCTACTATGCCTAGACTTATGGATATAAATGTTATATTAACTTTTCAAAACATGTTTGGCTAAAGTAAATGTCACCACTTACATAGAAACCTAGACCTCTGACTCTAGAAATTTCCACTCCAGAGTTCCCAGAGAAATAGAAATGGTACTTTATTTTTGTTTAGAAACCTGGGACCCAAGTTTTCTTGTCTTCTAAATAGCTAACTACATGATCAAGAATCCATATTTTCACATTGATTTTAGACAAATAGAATATAATTATTCTATAACAAAGAAAATAATTTTATCAGTATGATTAGTATGAATGTTTCCATAAAGAGTGCCTAGTGGTTGCATTTTTTTTTTTTAATTATAGAATAGAGTTTATTCAGGGCATGAGTAGGGGAGTTGAGGGAGTAGAGACAGAGAAAGGCAGAGAGAAAGAGAGAAAAGTAGAGGATGGCCTATTGGTTGCATTTTAACAGACTACAGTGCCATTCCATCTCTGGATTCCATGTTCGAAGCTCAGAGCAGATTACGTACATACCAATGGCATTGTTCAGGATGTATTCTTCTTTGAATAAATCTCGACTCAAATTCTGTCCCGCTTTTTTAGCTTCTGAGAGTGCTAAGGAAGGAAGGAGAAGAAAATGAAGGCAAGAGCAACTATAAATCATAAAGATGGCTTCTAGTCAATACAGTCTCATATTAAAAACCTTGCAATCATTAAGTGCTGAAAGTACAGGAACTTTCAGATGGCTTTAATGTTTTAAGTTACCCATGTTGGTGACACATTACCCTTTGGCGGAGACCCATGATCCAATGTCAAATTTTCAAAGAAAAATTCTTCTTTTACTTATTGTAAGTATTCACACACACACACACACACACACACACACACACACACACACACACACACACACCCCTGATTTTTCACCTACAGTTCCTGGCTCTTTAAGTCCCTCTTCAAAGTAGGTCACAAACACTAGAACCTCTCTACTCAAAGCAGGTCACAGTCTCTGTTCTTTCCCTCCCACTACTTAGAGCTAGTTATAGAGACAGTCTGACCTGTATCACAAGACCCTCATTTGAAGAGTCCTGTTCCAGACCTCAGAGGAAAAAATGAGCAGGGAAAGTGGTGTTCCACTTGGTCACTTGCATTAGCTTAGACCTATTCACCAATCACATTTCTGCATGTTCTTCTAAGTTTAACTCATGCTTATATAATGAAGTCTTCAGAAAATCCAAAGGCTCCAGAACAATTACAGATAATTTGTTAATATATCCTGAACAATGCCATTTGTTTATGTTTGTGCTTCACTCTGAGCTCTGAAATTCAAGATTCAACAGATCACCATGAGGAGGTTCCACACCGCCAAGAGAGCATGGAAGTTCCACAGTCATTTCCCTGTACCTTATCTGATGCCTGTATCATTTAAAAGAGGATAGTACATGTAAGTATCACTCCAAATTCTGTGGCCACTGTAGCACGCTAACTGACCCAAGCACCAAAATCCACAGATGCCCAAGTTTCTTGGAGGAGATGGTATCTTACTGTGCACTGTGAGACTCCACTAGGTGATCTATAACACCTAGCGTAAACTGTTGCCACATGGTACCAAGGGGAGAATGAGAAGATAAAAAGGTAGTACCTGTGTGGTACGAATATTTTCCCAAATATTTCCCATCTACAGTAAGTTGAATCCATAAGACAGAATGTCAGACAGCAAAGGCCAACTCTATGGCTCCTAAGAAATATCTGTTATGACTGTGCTACTATGATGCAAATGAGGGATATTTCCTTCAAGGGGAAAAAGCCTTATCTGTTGTCCATTGTTGAGCTAGAGGCTTATCTGCCAACTCTTAAGAATCTAACTTTACCACCAAACTTTCTCAGGGTTCCTTCTAATTTATTTTAAGCTATTTTTATATAAATCAACTAGTTACATATAAATTAAAATTATGTTCACCTTTAAAGTATCTACTTATTGTAGATTTTCTAAAACTCACATGCTAGAATAATTATGGAATTTCTACTGTGTTTCTAAAAAAGACTATAAAGTTAGTCCTGGGTGGTGTTTGTATTAGAAATGTTCCCCAATAGGCCCAGTTATCTGAACACTTAGTCATGGTTTGTGGTGCTGTTTGGGGAGGGTCTGGGAGTTACAATCTTGCTGAAGAAACTATGTCACTGGGGCAAGCGTTGAGGGTTCCTAGCCTCACCCCCACTTAAAGATGAAGACAACCCCAGCTCTCTCAGTGCCCTGCTCTGGCTGCCTGCTACCATTCCTCCCCTGTCTCAGACTCTCCCCTGGAACCATAGGCTAAATTAAGCCCTTCCTCCTGTAAGTTGTTTTGGTAACAGGATTTCATCACAGAACAGTGACTCAAACTAGAACAACTCATTTTCAGAAAGGCTACCCAGAGACTGTCCTACCTGAGAATTCATCCTATAAACAGTCACCAAACTGTAAGCCAGAGACTATTATGGATGACAAGAAGTGCTTGCTGAAAGGAGCCTGTTATGGCTGTCTCCTGAGAGGCTCTGCTAGATAGAGCCTTACAGATACAGAGGCAGATTCTAGCAGCCAACCATTGGACTGAGTGCAGGGTTCCCAATGGAGGAGGTGGAAGGAGGACTGGAGGAGCTGAAGGGGTTTGCAGTCCCATGGGAAGAACGATGTCGGACAACCAGACCCCCCAGGAACTAAGCCATCAACCAATGAGTATACATGGTTCCAGATGCAATTGTGACAAAGGAATGCCTTGTTGGGCATAGGTGGGAGGAGAGGTCCTTGGTCCTATGAAGGCTCGATAGATGCCCCAGCTTCCCCAGCATGGGGAAGTCAAGGTGGGGGGTTAGTCAGAGGGGCATCTTCTTGGAGGCAGGGGGTGGGAGGATGGGTTGGGGATTTTCTGGAACGGGGGGAAACCAAGAAAGGGCATAACATTTGAAATGTAAATGAAGAATATATTCAATAAAAAATTGAAAAAAAAAACAAAAACAAAAAAAACCGCTCACAACTTAAAGCAGCTAACCTCAATCAATACGTTAGGTGTTCCAATGTGGAGACTGACAAGGTTGTAGCCCCACTCTAAAGAAAAGGGCCCCTGGGGGAAATGAACAATGATTTTACAATATTCATGGTATACTCGTTAAGAGAGCATAGGCATGTATAAGACCTAGGTTTGATTCTTAGTGTGCATACAGTTGTACATGTGTACACATACACACACACACACACACACACACCACAAACATACTACACACAAGTACAACACACACAGGTACAGGCATTTGGTGCACACACACATGTAGGCAAAGGCATACAGGAACATACACACAGTCATAGGCACACAGACACACATGTGCCACACATACAGGTACATAGTCACACATTCACACAAAGTCTCACATACACAGTATCTCATACACACACACATACAGTTACATAGGAACATGCACACACAGTCTCACACACATACAGTTATAGACATACAGGTGCACGCACACACAATTTATATCACATGTGTATGCAGTCACAGGTATTCCAGCATTCACATACAGTCATAAGCACACAGGCACTCACACATACACACAGTCAAACACATGCACACACAGGCACAGATGCATAATGCATACACACCCAGAGAATTCATGTTGTAGGCAAAACAACAATTCAGTTAGCACATCCCTTTAAGCAGTTAAGTTTTCCATTATGACGTAATTTTAACTTTCAGTTACTTTAAACCAAGAGAGCATGTGAATCTGATCCTGAAGCTACATGCTTTTCCTTCCTACTCATAATGCAGTGGTTTACATAAACTTGTAAATTTGGTGAACAAAGTTGTCTTTTATTAAAAAGATAAAAGATAGATAAAAAGATAGATATTTCTGGGATATGTTCCAGACTGTACTTAGAAAATGAAATGAAATTGGTAGGACCCATTCCTCTGCATGTATTTTATGAAGGCCACATATGTATATATTATATAAAATTAGAACAAACACAAGGGAAAATCCCCAAGCCATAACAACTCCATAAGAAGCAACATACTATAAAAATGCCTTTTAGCGGGGACAACCAGCAGTGACAGCAATGAGTTCAGAACTCTCATCATGAAAACAAATATTTATTATCTTAGTTAAATATGTAAACTGAATTGAGCAATAATAAAAAAAGAAAATTTTCACTTATGTGTGTTTAATCACATAGCAGTGATATACAATAGACTCTAACCCTATGTCCACACCAGGTACGTGCTCAGAATTGTGAGAGGTAGGAAAGTAATGGAGTCAGTTCACAGCAGGTTTGGAAAATAGTAAGTCCTTTACATGGCAGTGATGTTGGTGATATTAGGGGTGGGACACATGCCACAAGAGAAGAACAAAAGATCTAAACTTCAGCACTGGACATTTGTAGTAAAATAAAATTCTCATTCAAATGGTAACAAATTCTCCATATTTTAAACTTTAACTTGTAAAAAATTATTAACATACACCAAACAATTCTAAAAAGCAAGCCAAACAAAAATTATCTCAAGCATTTCCATATTTATTAGTTGTAGAGCGGTAACAGTTTATAGCGGGCAGGCATTCTACCTTTTATGTCCCCTCCAGCACAGAAGGCCTTTCCTCCAGCTCCCTTTATGATGATCAGGAACGTGTCAGGGTCTTGTTCCCACTTCTACCCAAACATGAAAGATGATAATGGCTTTTGAGAGCATAGTAACCACAAGATCACTTAAGATACATTCATATACATCTGTGTGCACATATGTGGCCTTCATAAAATACATGCAGAGGAATGGGTCCTACCAATTTCATTTCATTTCATTTCATTTTCTAAGTACAGTCTGGAACATATCCCAGAAATATGTATCAGAGCTTTAAGATAAGATAAACAAATAAGTGCCTAATGGCACTGTGTCATTCATATATGAGTCTACGGAACAAATCAACCCAAAGAATGCTGGTATGCTGTGCACCAATAACCTTTCTCCCATGTAAGACAGGACTTTGTTATACCAAAAAAAGTTCTTACACAGGCAAATTCTTACAAAGTTTTTTTTAAATTTGAGGGTGATGAGAGTTTTGTGAGGTCAAGTAATAAAATCAGCATGATAAGAGTATGGGGTACAGATCAGTGGCAGAGAGATAGACCATTATTCTCATTTTCTCCCAGCTGAGGAATGTTGGGGTACAGAGATTATCATGCCCAGCCTCAGAGTTAATATGCAGAAATCCAAGATTTTAATACATGCCTGACTTCTAGCCCTATATTTTTCTAATGTCCCAAGCATTTCACTTTAAAAACCTACCTAAGGATCTAACGAGGCTAAGAAATATAAAGAATAAGAGGCTGGGAGGAATAAGGGCTATCAAGCAGCAGAGGAAGGAGGAGCTGGCCAAGCAATGTCAAACAGCTGACTTCTGGAGCACGGAGGTGCACACTCCAGTCCCAGCAAGGAGGAGGCACAGTCAAGATTTTAAGTTTGAGTCCAGCCTGGGCTGCCTAGCTAGACTCTCTCAAAAACGGAAAGACAAAGTTATCTTCAATCCAAAAGTCTGTCATGAAGAAGCAGATCAGACTGGTATGTTAGGTCTCAAACCTAGGACAAATGGCTAACTGAGGTGCCTATTTAACTTATGAATATATGAGGACCTGGCTGCCAGGTTCTCCCAGCATCCTCAGTCCTGTTACAGGGAGTAGCTGGCATACTCTGTCCCCTAACCTAAACTTCCCTAGGCTAGGTCCCGGACTGTCCTTCCTCCAGCTGCCCTTTCCCATATAATGCAACCATTTTGGTTACTCTGCCCATTTCTGTCTCCCCTTTACTCTGCTAGTCTCTGGACTCTCCCAAATATCCTGCCTCTGGCTCTGATATCCCATCTATCTAGAGTAAACCTTCGTGTCCACCATTCCTAGGAGCAGTTTTTCTTCCTCCTTTTCATTCAGTACACTGATCTCTAGGAACTGTCAGCATCACTGTCTAAAGGGTCAGTGAGATGAAGAAGTGGCGGAACACAAAGAAACATGTAAGAGCTATGCAAAGGAAAAGGTGTCTCCTGAGACAGTAAGTGGAACAGGTTCCACAGGGAAGCATCATTGGTGCCTATGCAGCAGAGTCCTACAGTGAAATACCAGGAATGTTCTCCTACAAAGGACTTCAGAAGGCTTGACATGATGCACTCAGACTATCATGGACCTTTAGCTGTGGATAGATCTGCCGGATCATATTCAGACTCAGTGCGTTGAGGAACTTGGGTCTGTTGAGCGTTATGACCCCTGCACAGCCTCTCCTCTCCAGCAGCACTTCTGCAGCTTCTGTGTGCATGGGCATTCTCTAAGTGAACAAAGAATAACTTCATTAAGTTTCATCATACGCCCACAGCAAAATACACACCAAGTGCATATCCTTCAAGCAATAACTAGAGGAATGTCTACCTAGAGATGCCTAACAAAGGTTTCTCAGATTAAACAATGGAGGAGTCTCCAAGCAAACCATGCACACCTCCTAAGTTTTTAATATTTTATTTCTAAGTGGATTAAATCAACTAATCTACAATATAGCGTTTCCTAGAGCTCCCTAGACTATGAAATAATCTTAAATCTTTTAGTTTGTTACAAATTTCAAATTCTACATTAAGTGCTTAGAAAATGGAGAGAGCTAATAATCTTACTATATAGTAGCTATTGATAACTTTAATAAAATAGCATCTGGCCTGAGCTTTGACAGACGTAGGGGGAGGTAAGACAATGGCAAGTACTAACCATAAACATAAGTATCTGGAAATACTAAGATGGTAAACATGAGTGCAACAAAAGCTGGACAAGAAAATGTGCAATGGGAATACAGACAGACAGGCAGCAAGGCCAGCTCACAGAGCTTCAGATTTGCATGTTCTATATTGGAAAGATGCTGTCTACACACTGGCTTAGGGTCTCATACAGGACTACTGTTGCGGGAAGCATTAAAAAAGTAGACCCGGCATGTTCCTGCGCCTGTGCCTCTAACTCTCTGCCCAGGCGGCCTGGGCAGCCATGCACTGGCAAGCAACAGCCAGTTTTATCTCGCGGAGAGTCACTGGCCTGGAACCCCCTGAAACAAATCCATCCAGCTCGCTAGGCTCCCAGCAGCAGGTCACTACCACACCAACCACGTGTTTCAAATCCCCCACAGCCTTTGTGCAGCACCTCAGGAAAACCCACACTTGGCCACCATACCTTTCTCTCTTGAACCTAGATGAGCCACTGAGTGAAGGAAAATGCAACTAAACTTAGTTCAGAAACAATGGTAACTCAGTCTCTGGGTGCAACCATTCACGTAACTACAGAATTGGCAGAGCTATCTTCAATCTATAGACTGTCATGTAGAAGCAGATTAGCTACACTGATGTGTATCTGTATGAATGGTACACTAATGTTCTAAGTGCTTCAGTATCACCACTTAAAAAGGTTACTGAGGGGCTGGAGAGATAGCTCAGTGGTTAAGAGCACGGACTGCTCTTCCAGAGGTCCTGAGTTCAATTTCCAGCAACCACATGGTGGCTCACAACCATCTGTAATGAGGATCTGATGCCCTCTTCTGGTGTGTCTGAAGATAGCAACAGTGTACTCATGTACAGCATGCACCACTATCCCTGACCATGTCAAATATTTAAAAAATAAAAATAAAATAAAAAGGTCACTGAAAACTAAAAGTGGGTGGATACAAAAGAGCTATGCCGGGGTTGGAGAGATGGCTCAGCTGTTAAGAGCACTGACTGCTCTTCCAGAGGTTCTGAGTTCAAATCCCAGCAACCACATGATGGCTTACAACCATCTGTAATGAGATCTGATGCTCTCTTCTGGCGTGTCTGAAGACAGCTACAGTGTACTTATATAATAAATAAATAAGCAAATAAATCTTTAAAAAACCACAAAAGAGCTATGCTATGTGAAGTAAGCACTGTGGCTGTAAGAACATGAGTCTAGCTACACGGCAGCTTTGTACGATTCAGACACATATACACAACTGCCAGGGCTCACAGCACCACCATCTTAACACCTTCTTTTATCTACAGACAATATTTTAAACCTCACACAGTCCATAAATGAAACTGTGTGCGATTTCTGAGACCTTGTAAGGAAACGCCAAGTAAACAAGAGTTGTAATCTCTGTTCCTCCATGACTTGAATTGTTCTTAGAATGTGCTTTTGTTTCTATTTCATATAATAATAAGAGTGGGTTTTATTGAATGTCGTGCAAGAGGAACAGCAAAACAGCTTTAGAACTCATGGAATGCTGCCCACTGGTTAGCACAATCATGATGTATGTGCCTTGGAGAGGCAGGGCCCTAAGGACTATGTGTCCTAAGGACTCCCTGCTGTTGTGGAGTTTTTCTCTGCTTGTTGCCTTCCTGGTCATCAGATCCTTCACAATCTATGAGCTGTATGAAAACTTTAAGGGGTTTCCATCTCCTCACTGGGTAGTGTTCTTGGCACTTACAATAATAGTGATTGATATTGTCCAAGTATTGCTGCTGGAGCAGATTAATGATTCAACCACCACTCTTAGAAAAAATTTAGAGATGTAGATTGCTAGTAAAGTTAAGTTAATAGGTTTTCTTTAATGGTTTTGATATAGAAAACCTTAGAGAACAATTTAAAAATTCAGAAAGGCACACTTTTGATAATTGAGCAAAGGATTTTTTGAGGACAGGGAATAAGGACAATGGCAACCCGATCAGTACTAGCAGATGGGCTGATGATGAAGGTGATTAATTTCTTGTACCCATTTTTGCCCTTGGCTTCCTGATATGTTTTTTAAAAATGTTGTATTGTGCAATCTGGGGATTTAAAGTAGAAATGACTGTTTCTTTTAATATAAAAGTTTAGATTTATGATCTTTTAAGGACTGTTTACAAGATTACTTTTTAAGATAAATAATAAGATGAATTACCCTTTCTTTGTAACCACAAATTCCTGCCTGCCAGTAAAAGAAACTGGCTGAGAAAAATAATGTTGCTTGCTTACACTTTGTGAATCTGTAACAAGTTGCTTAGACATGAATGCATGTGAGTTCTTGGAAATATTAGTTTTTCACTTGTAATATGGAAAATGTTTAATCATATAAGGGAATTGGGGAATGTGATATGTATGTGTGTGTATACATACATACATATATACTCATCGTAATCATTCACTTAAAAGAAAAATAGAATGTAACCACATTGTATTTTTTATATTGCTTGAAAGATTTTGCTAGTATATATAAGTTGTGGGAGAAAAAATAAAGTTGTTGGAGCTTGTTGAAGCCTTGCTTCATCCACTGTGTGTGTGTGTGTGTGTGTGTGTGTGTGTGTGTGTGTGTGTGTGTTTTCCCCCTTTTCACCAGCCCCAGAGAACTAAGTTTTGCTCCCTAGCTTTGCACTGGTCCCAGAGAATTTGTCACCAGCCCCAGAGAATTAAGTTTTACTCCCTTAGAGAAAAGTCTGCTGAGTGGTTGACTCCTCTAAGCCCCTCCTCAATAAACCTGACCAATCAAAGCTGGCCTTTGGCCGGTTTTTACTTTAGACAGCCATCATCTTACCCTTTGTAATGGCTGGTTTTGTGTGTCACCATGACACAAGCTGGAGTTATCAAAGAGAAAGGAGTTTCAGTTGAGGAAATGTCTCCATGAGATCCTGCTGTAAGGCATTTTCTCAATTAGTGATCAAGGGGGAAGGGCCCATTGTGGGTGGTGGCATCCCTGGGCTGGTAGTCCTGGGTTCTATAAGAAAGCAAGCTGAGTAAGCCAGGGGAAGCGAGCCAGTAAGTATCATCCCTCCATGGCCTCTGTGTCAGCTCCTGCTTCCTGCCCTGTGTGAGTTGAAGTCCAGACTTCCTTTGGTGATGAACAGCAATGTGAATGTATAAGCCAAGTAAACCCTTTCCTCCCCAACCTGCTTCTTGGTCATGATATTTGTGCAGTAATAAAAACCCTGACTAAGATACCATTTATTAGTCAGAATGATGTTTTCAAACATGAGTTGTCTTCTTGTTTACAACTTAAACTCAAGTGAACTTTACTCATATGGCCTCGCTTACCACTTACAAATTGCCCTCAGAATATAAATTGTCTGATGCTCTGAATACAGTCAGCTATTTTTAAACTCCACTCTCCCAGATTCACCCCACCAAAGAGAGTGGCAATACATAAGAACAGGATATAGTATAAAATTGGAAGTCATAGGGGATGGTGAGATGGCTCAGTGGTAAGAATGTATACTGTTCTTACACAGGACCTGAGTTCGATTCCTCATAAGTGCCTATAACTCCAACTCCAGAGGAATCTGCCACTATGCCCATCTGCATTCATATACACAGACACACACAGACATCCAACACACAGACATAATTAAAAATAGTAAAATGAATCCTAAATATAAACTAAAATTGGAAGTCAGTTTAAATTTTAAAATTGCAGCTCAGTGGTAAAGTGTTTGCCTAGCAGACAAGAATTCCTCAATTCAATCCTCAAGATGGCAAAAATTTAAAAATAAGTGAATTTAAATTTTTATCTGGAATATGCCAATTAAAATCATATAGCACACATATACTTAATACTTAATAAAATCTAGAGAACTATACTTTGACAGCATTAAACATGTTTACATTTTCCTTTGTGAAATCATGTGTATATAATTCTCATGACAATTCATTACCAGATAAAAATGATAAGCACTTAGGAGAGCTTTAAGAAAGCCTATTGAGTAATGAAAAGCATGCATCCTTTCAATTTGAATTTCTCACCAGAAAAATCTAGTTCACAAAATGATCCTGTAACTTATTACAGAAGAAGATATGCTTCTTCAGCAACTTGACAAAGATGAGCTACTGTTATCTATCGATCCCATATGTGAGTAAACGCATACCATGGACACAAACACCCGCAGAGCATAGCTGAGGAAAACAATGTGAAACTTCTTTTAAGACAGGTTCTTACTGTGTTGCCCTTGCCACAGTCAAGTGCTAGGCTAAAGACAAAAGGTGTAGCATCTATGTTCTGATCAGATCTTGTCACAAAGTGCTTACCACAAATTAACAACAAAATACTTTACTGAAGGCTTTAGAACTACATGAGAGCTATAGGCCTTCATAAGACTATAGTGAGAATTAAATGAGCTATCACATATATGAAGTACTTAGTATAGCACCTGCATATAGTGCTATAGCAGGTAGCTTATTCATACTAAGGTATTCATCAGGTTCTTCAAAAGATACAAAACTGAATAAAAATTAGTTTCCTATAATCTGATAAACAATGAATGTTTAACTTTGCAAGGTACAACAGGCATAATAACTGCTAAAGTATGTTGTCATTTATACACTATACACTGTAATAGTTTAAGATTTTTATGTGTTTGGGTGCTTTCTCTGCATGTATGTCTTTGTACCAAATTCTTACAGTACCTACAGAGGCCATAAGAGGGCATCCGATATACTGGAACTTAATTTACATACTGTTGTGATGCATCAGTCCTAGGAAATGAACCCTGGTCCTCTATAAGAGCAGCCAGTATCTTAACCACCGCTAAGCTATTTCTCCAGCCCACATGCTAAATTTTTAGAATTAACATTTAGGAGCTCTATATGGTAAATACTATCCTCATCATTTACATACATATATACAGATAGAGATAGATAGATAGATAGATAGATAGATAGATAGATAGATAGATAGATAGATAGATATGATTATATATCAATATGATATATATCAAAAGGCAAGCTATTAGAAACCAAGAATTTGTTCAAGATTAAGTTGCACACTCAATATTTAATACCGGGACAGTAGGATTTACCCACATTCATTATAGAAGCCTTACAACACTAAGAGTGTGTAGGAGGTGTCAAGTGATCAGGAGATTGACAACAGTGGTTAGGGGACCAGAGAAACCTGCCAACCCAGTGCTGTCTATTTACCTAATGGTGACACTCTTAAGCTGTATCATAAACTATCAATCCCAACAAAAGAAATTTCAAACTTACCAGATGTTGCAGAATAACACTGGCTCTTCTGAATGAGCTGAACCTGAAATAAATGTAGAGGAGCATGATAATAGGTTATTATGCCTCAATGTACAAACTCTATAAAGCCTCAAAGCTTCTTCTAAAGGTTACTGGAACAAAAACTTGAAAAACAGATTTAAAACTCATTCACTGTTGACAGGCACAGCAATGAAATGATGTAGCCATTTTAAAGGACTTTGGCAGTTTCTTTCAAAGCTAAACATCCTCCTCCCATGTGTTTTGGGAACTTTCTTGGGGATGGAAACAAATGCCAACTTCCTACTTAAAGGACATCAAAGATTAACCAAAATAATTCCATTAATGCAACCTGGGGAAACAAAATTTGTGTTGGGGTTACTGACCGAGCATGTATGAGAGGTTACCTACAGAGCATGTATGAGGGGTTACTTACAGAGTGCTTAAGTGTGGGTAACCTTAAGCAGCCACACCACCAGAATGTTTTGTCCCAACAAAAATGTCAACTTTCCCATAGTTGCATGGATGAAGTCCCTGCTTCTGTTAGCCTCCCATGATCTTTACACTCTGGTACCTTCCAAGACCATAAGGTCATGTGCAATTAGCACGGAATTAAATACAAAGGCTGGGAGGTGCAGGAGGTCTCTCGAACTCTCTACAGAAAACTGCCAACAGTCAACAACCCTGTGCTCAGGGTGCACCGTGTGTGTGTGTGTGTGTGTGTGTGTGTGTGTGTGTGTGTGTGTGTGTGTGTGAAGATGATGGTTGTTACACTTGAGGATAGCTCTCTACAATACCATATAATCCAATCCTACTCTGAGTTTGATTTAAATGAGCCAGACACTTACAAGAAAACTTGCAAACTTACACATGCATTTTATTAGCTTCATGTATAAATACAAAACACAGGCATAACCAAGGTGTCCTTAAATAGATCCACACAAGAATATAAGCCATAAAAAGAAATGAGCTACCAACACAAACATCCCACAAATGTTAGAACAAAAATTAAATAATGTGTACTCCTAGGAAGTTAATCTAAAAAGACTAACACTGTGAGATTTCAACTGTAGGATATTTTGAAAATAGCAGAATTCTGAAATTCATAGAAAGATAAACAGCTGTCAGAGATACAGGAGGAGAGAGGAATGAATAATGGAAATTTGTTCAAACTAATCTGTATAACACTGTACATATCATTAGATATTTATTAAATTTTTTGTACAAAATTTCCATTTAATTTTCTGTAATCTAAATATATTTTACAATCAAAGTCTGTAAAATTTTAATTTACATTTTGATTATTTATTTTGTGTATGAAGATGTGAAACCTATAATTTTTCCTAATTTGGTGAGGATACAATACACTCTGCTGAAGACCCCAGTGTTACCCATGTGTCTGTCAGCTAGAATCTACTGAAGTCAACAGTGTCCCCTGTGTGCATACACCAGAATCTGCTAAAGATCCCAATGTCCCTGTGTTTGTACACTAGCATCTACTAAAGACTCAAGTGTCCCCCATGTGGGTACACTAGAATCTGCTGAAGACTCCAGCAAATATTCCAAAACTCTGGTCATAACAACCCCAGTTAAGTTTAAATTATGGAGGTGAGGCACAGGCATGGGGATTTTGTTTAAAGTGTCACAAAATGACCACTACAAAGTACAAGCAAGTTGTCCAAAATATTCTGGAGTCCTTAATAAGGCAACTCAAAGCTACAGAGGGTGCTGCAAGACTAGAAAAGTCAAGTAACAAATTAACCACTACCTGAGACACATGAGGGCATGAAAAACATGGGCCTAACTTCAAATCCTAGTTTAATTTGAGATACAGTTCTGCTGGCATCAAAATAAGATAGCCCTCACTTACCACACAAGTGCAAAGCACTAGGCAAGGCACTTGCAGGCACAAAGATACCAGAGGGATCACAAGGGAAGAAAAGTTAAGTGTAACTAAATCCTCTGCCATTGTCCATTCTAATCATATTATTTCCATGTAGTTCCATGCATACTAAACTTATTATTTAAAAACTGATCTTGGGGCTTGGGATATAACTCAATGATACAGCATTTGGTTCAATCCATATTACAACTAAAACAAAGTATGATATTTGAGAGTTCAAGCTACAAATAATTCCAAACTTATCACTTCTCCCTTTCTGCTACCTCCAAAGCTGCCCTGGGGGGACAGGGGAAGGTTCCACACATCTCAGGGGGTCCAGAAGTCTTGTTCAGTTATCATCAAGACTATGTAATCCCTGCAGGTGATGTGAAATTAGTTTTTCAACTGTGGCCTGGACAAGAACCATGTGTATACTAGCACCTGACTCAAAATACAGAATATTTGCTTCACCAGATTCCTACTATAGAAGAAACTGAAGGCAGGACATGGAAATCATATAATACACTAAGGTGCATGCCTTTAGTTCCAGCACTGGGAAAGCAGAGGCAGGTTCAAGGCTAGCCCAGTCTACAGAGTCTCAAACAAACAAACAATAACAAAAACAAAACACCACAATCTTAGAAGAATAAAAATGCCAGAAACTTCCTTACAAATTATCCAATAAAGCAAATACAAGCTTACAAAATCACACAGCTGTATTTGAAAGTGTTCAGGCAATGTAGGGTGATAAGAGAGTGCCCCAGCAGCCCTCAGGGAGAATGGGTCAAAAGGCAAATAAACAGCTCAGGTGAACTGGTGGAAAACAGCCACTTGGTTTACTGGGTTGTGAAGCGAAAACTCTGGAAACAAAGAGAACTTTCAACAAGAATAGGAAGGAGAGTTCAGTGTCCTTGAAAGAACACTGGCTACTTTATAGGATGAATACGAATTGATTTTTAGGTTGCATATGCTGTGACATAAAGCAGAAACATTCAATAACAAATGAGGAAAAGACCTGAAGCTTAACAGAGAGGTGAGGACTTGAGGACACATCAGGAAGTAACAGGCGCAGACCACCACAGAGGCGCCAGAACCTGCACCTATCTATAAGAGATAAATACAAACACTGTAGCTCACAATAAATGCTAAGAAGAACTTATGCCTGGTTTGTCAGTGTCTTTTGTTATTACTTTGTTCCCATTTAGTCAACATTATTTTAACACAACATTTTGTTTAAATCAAGAGACTGCCTAAGCTGCCATTTTCCAGTGGAGGAGGGACCAAATTTTTAAAAGCCACCCTGAGAGTTGCTGGAACAGTGGGTCTACATTTTACCAACAGCATCAATGCCGGAGCTGAGAAGCTGTCTCTGAGGCAACGAGCCTTCTCCTTCACCCAGAAGTCCCTTCCTGGCCACCACTGCTATCATGTAGTGACCATCACTAAATGCTTCTGCTTGGTCTGTTTGGGTTTGTGTCTCTGGCACAGAAATTTAAAAATGCATAGTAAGCCTTGACAATTGCAGGAATGTCCAACCAAACATGAAGGACAGAGCCTCAAGCAGCAGGACTCAAACAGTGTAGGTAGGCAGAGGGCAGCAGGTATATTGTTTAGCAGCAATCTTTTTACAGAGTTAGTTAGCCTTCTCTATCTAAAGCTGGCTTTACACAATCTGGACGTTTTCCTTGAAAACACTTATCAAGGTCAGTAACTAAATATCACTTTGTCTTAAGTATTTACTTAAGGATTGGTACGAATGCCTGGCCCACACTGCCTACAGGATAACCAGTGCCCAGAACAGTACTTCCCAGTAACTATAACAGATCATTTTACTCATAAAGTAAATTAAACTTAGATTCAAATCCTTGAGATCCTGGCTAGTAAACTTGTATTTAATTCCATTACCAGGAAGGTACTTACGAGAGCTTCTAAGCCGAGGAGAGCAGGCACTGAAGTAAAACTCAGTAAGATTTATGTAGTATTCACGTACAGAACTTACTCAAGCTGGAAGAAGTAAGCCCACCAAGTTTCTGCAAAATGTACAAGTGCTAAATTGAGGGTGATAAATAAGTTTGAGTCTACAAGAAGAGATAAGGTTTGGGAGGGTGGGAGAAATAGATAACAGTAGAAGGCTATAGGCCCTACCAAAATGATGCTTAGATGCTCAGGTTTCCTGCTGCACCATTCACACCAGCAAGCAAATGGAAGCAGCCTAGACAGCCATCAATAACTCAGATAAAGGAAACTGTGGCACATGGGCACACAGAAATCTAGAGCAGGAAAGCCATGACATTTGCAGGAAACCAGGAACTGGAAGTTACTATGTGTCTTAGTTAGGGTTTCTATTGCTGTAATGAAGCATCATGACCAAAAGCAACTTGGGGAACAACGGGTTTATTTAGCTTACACTTTCCTATCATTGTTCTCTACTGAAGGAAGACAGAGTAGGAACTCAAATTGGACAGGAACCTGGAGGCAAGAGCTGATGAAAGGGCCAGGTAGGAGTGCTGCTTACGGGCTTGCCTGTCATGGCTTATTCAGCCTGCTTTCTCCTAACACCCAGAACCACCAGTCCAGGGATGTCACCATCCATAATGAACCAGGACTTCCTACATAAACCACTAGTTAAGAAAATGCCCTACAGGATTACCTAAAGCCCCATCTAATGGAGGCTTTTTCTGAATTGAGATTCCCTCCTCTGAGATGATTCCAGCTAGTATCAAGTTGACATAAAAAGTAGTCAGCACACTATGTTAAACAATGTATTCCAGACTCAGACAAATACAGCATGTGGTAAGTGTAGGTCGTTAAACTAAAACAGGACCATGAGAACAGAAAAGGGAAGGCTGCAGGACGGTAGGGAGGGAATGAGAGTGACAGACCAAAGTGCCATGAAGCGGAAGAGGGAGGCAGGGAGTGGAGGAGGAGGGCTGACCAGGGAGTGGAGGAGGAGGGCTGACCAGGGAGTGGAGGAGGAGGGCTGACCAGAGAGGGGAGGAGGAGGGCTGACCAGGGAGTGGAGGAGGAGGGCTGACCAGAGAGGGGAGGAGGAGGGCTGACCAGGGAGTGGAGGAGGAGGGCTGACCAGGGAGTGGAGGAGGAGGAGGGCTGACCAGGGAGTGGAGGAGGAGGGCTGACCAGGGAGTGGAGGAGGAGGAGGGCTGACCAGGGAGTGGAGGAGGAGGAGGGCTGACCAGGGAGTGGAGGAGGAGGAGGGCTGACCAGGGAGTGGAGGAGGAGGAGGGCTGACCAGGGAGTGGAGGAGGAGGAGGGCTCACCTGCACACTAAGCCAGGGGAGGAGAGTGGGGATAGAACCAACAACAGAAAACAGTGTGTACAGAACTGCCATAATGAAACTCATAGCTTAGTCGGCTTATCCAAAACAAAAGACAAAAATGAGTGATAGAGATCATTTAGAAATCTAGTGTACACATAATTGCACACATTTGAAGTGTAGTTGAAGCATTCAGTGTAGGACTCAGGATAATCAAGTATACAACACATTTGAAAAGTTCTCTTTTTAAAGAAATGATGTTGAGACAGAGAAAACCACCCAGCTGTTAATTGGCACTGCAGTCGTAGGAACACAGAACAGCACCAGAGGAGCGAAGGGAGGCTAAGTTCAATGGCATTGCCCAATTACACCAACCAAGGCACACCCGCCCCTTTCCTTCCAGAAACAGTCCCAGATCTCCTTCCACATTTGTGGAAACTGCTCCTCTCGACTGCATGACCTTGGCTCTGATCCCTTTTGCTCTGGTAATACCCATCCCAGGACTGGATCTAGAAAAGGGAGACCTCAGATCAGTACCGTCCAATTTGGTCCTGGCAGTTTACATGTTGAAATGTGGAGTGAAATAGGGGCAAGCCGAACCACAGTCATTACAGAAATCTTTCAAGATGAAATTAACTTTGGTAATATACATGCCTCTCCTGCATGGTTCCCAAATAATTTAGAATTTGTCATCATTAAAAAGCAACAACAATGAATATGTGAGCAGATGCTAGCATTCACCACAAAAGAAAAAAAAAAAAGCAAGGGAACTTCAATGTGTAACAAAAATACTTGAGAATCAAATGATTGAATACAATGTTGGTGCTTTCTGCTGAAAAGGCACTATTCTTTTTAAGATGTATTTTAATTATGAATATATGTATGCCCATGTAAGTATAGGTGTCCAGTGAATCCAGAAGAAACTATCAGATTCCTTGGGAGCTGAGTTAAAGGTAGTTGTGAGCCACACAGGAGGCAGAACTTTGTCCTCCCAGCCAGTCCTTTAAGAGCAGTATAGGCTCTTAAAACCGCGGAGCCATCGCTGTAACTCCAACAGTAACTATTAATTTAAAACAAAAACATTCTATGCCTTCGCAGGAACCTTCCACAACAGACTGTAAGGCATAAGGAACTTGCAGATGGAACAAGGGGGCGTTCCACTGCTGAGGTGCTCCTAGCCCACACAGATGTCTTAACAGTAAACATTTCATCGCCCAAAAAGTACTTCAGTGAAGCGTTTCATGGGGGGTGGTGGGGGGAATTGAAGTTTTTGTGTATGGTACTGGGGAAAGGAATTACACAAGCCAAAGCTCCTAAAATGGGTGCTACCACATTTCCTTCTGCCGAGGTACGATTGCAGTGAAAGGCACTTTTAAAAAGTTACTATTTGCACTTCTGCTCCGATCAAACCACATTAAATGGCCCCAACATTATTCTGTGAGTTCCAATTACCCGCGCTGCTACTACAGCGGGCTGAAAAGCTAATCAAGTTCCTTACCCGGAGCCCAGGTACACAACCTGTCACTTCTGTGTGACTTGAGAAAATACCCTACACAGTAAATAAAGTGGCACGTCCCCACACTACACCCAGTTCCAAGAAAGAAAATAAATAGGAGACAAACGGGGGGGGGGGGGGGAGTCGTGGGACGGCAAGGCCAAATAGAAGCTAGAGGTCGGATAATGAAGGTGCTGTTGCAAAAAAAAAAAAAAAGAGCAAAGTCAGGGACGCATGGCGCTGCGACCGCGGGCCAGCGAAGCAGCTACCGTACAAGGGCGACTAGATCCGCGAGGCCTGCGGTGATGCTCGCGAGTCTTTTCCCCCCGGAGAGCCGGCCCTTACCTCTGGCTCGCTCACTAACTCACCTCGACAGGAGCCGCCACACATACTGCTGCCCCATGGCCTAAAAACCCAGAGCTGAAGCAGCAGAGCGTAGCAGCTGGACCGGCTCTTGTCACACCCGCGCTCAGCCAACAAGAACAGAGGAGAGCCGCGGTCACCGATGACAAGTCCTCCGGAGGCCCAGAGCGGCCCACCGCCTGCACTTCCGCTGCGCTACGCTCTGGGCGAGGCAAAACAGGAGCTTGAGGAAACCCGTAAGAGCAGTGGGCCGGGCCGGGCTAGACAGGGCCGGGGAGGGGCCAGGACCCGGGTAAAGGTGGGGCGGGGCCTGGCTAGGGGCGTAACAGATGAGAGGAGGAGGGAGAGGAGGAGCCAAGACAGAGAGGTGGGTAACAAAGCAAGTAGAAAAGGAGAAAACCTTATTTATAATAGCCAGAAGCTGGAAAGAACCCAGATGTCCTTCAACAGAGGAACGGATACAGAAAATGTGGTACATTTATATAATGGAGTACTACTCAGTTATTAAAAACAATGACTTCATGAAATCCTTAGGCAAATGGATGGAATTAGAAAATATCCTCAGTGAGGTAACCCAGTCACACATGGTATGCACTCACTGATAAGTGGATATTAGCCCAGAAGCTAGGAATACCCAAGATACAATTCACAGACCCCATCAAGGAAGAAGGAAGATCAGAGTGTGGATACTTTCGTCCTTCTTAGAACGGGGAACAAAATATCCACGGGAAGAGATACAAAGTGTGGAGCAGAGACTGAAAGAAAGGCCATCCAGAGACTGCCCCACCTGGGGATCCATCCCATATACAGTCATCAAACCCAGACACTATTGTGGATGCCAAGTGTTTGTTGACAGGAGCCTGATATAGCTGTCTACTGTCTATATTTGTCTCAGATCTGCCAGAGCCTGACAAATACAGAGGCAGATGCTCACAGCCAATCATTGGACTGAGCATGGGGTCCCCAATGAAGGAGTTAGAGAAAGGATTGAAGGAGCTGAAGGGGTTTGCAACCCCATAGGAAGAACAACAATATCAACCAACCAGAGCTCTCAGAGACTAAACTACCAACCAAAGAGTACACATGGAGGGACCAATGGCCCCAGTTCCATGTGTAGCAGAGGATGGCCTTGTTGGACATCAATGGGAGGAGAGGTCCTTGGTCCTGTGAAAGCTCAATGCCCCAGTATAGGGGATGCCAGGACAGGGAAGCCGGAGAGGGTAGGTGGGTGGGGAAACACTGTCATTGAAGCAGGAGGAGGGGAGAAGGGAGAGGGGGTTTCCAGAGGGGAAATAAGGAAAGGGAATAACATTTGAAATGCAAATAAAGAAAATATCTAATAAAAATTTTTCAAAAAAAAGTAAAACCTTTAAATATCATATTTTACTACCACATTTAATGTGAAACAATTATATTGTCTTTTCTTTGTAATATTGAGAAACAATAAATAAGGTAATAGTTATTACTTTTTTTTTAAAAAAAAAAAGGAGTTTGTTCCCTAGACTAGGCTGTCTTGGGAAATGCCCAGTTGGTTATCTATGTTTGACTTTTAAGTTTAACCAGCAGGCATTGATTGATCTGAAGGAGTTTTGTGTAATTTTAATAATTTTTAAATGAAAAGGTAAATTTAAACCAGACCTGATGACACACTCCTGTAATTCCAGCACTCAGAAACAGAATGGGCACCTGGACTACCCAGCAAGATCCTGTCTAGGAAAAATAAGTAAATTAAATGTCCTTTGAGATGGAAACAAATGAGATGCATTTGATATCAAGGAGAGCTCAGTGTCATTTAGTACTCTACATAGCTGAACTTGCTTCTAAACATTGCTCATTATCTTGGGAAAAGTTACAGATCTCTCAGTCTTCCTCTAACATACAAAATAGCTGATTAAGAGAATGCTCACAAACTAGAAGTATCATCGAAAACATACCTGCTCTGGAAAGCAGCTTATTAAATAAAACCCATATTTAACTGCCCACTGTGGTAATTTGAATATACTTGGCCCATGGAGTGGCACTATTTGGAGGTGTGACCTTGTTGGAGTAGGTGTGACCTTGTTGGAGGAACTGTGTCATTGTGGGCTGGGCTTTAAGACCCTTGTCCTAGATGCCTGGAAGAAAGTCTTCCAAACAATATACTGAACTTTCAGCTCCTCCTGCACCGTGCCTGCCTGAATGCTGCCATACTCCCACCTTGATGATAATGGACTGAACCTCTGAACCTGTAAGTCAGCCCCAATTGAATGTTGTCCTTATAAGAGTTGCCTTGGTTATAGTGTCTAATTACAGCAGTAAAACCCTAACCAAGACACCTACTCTTGAGTTTCTTCTAGACTCATACATATGTCTAGCTGTAAGCATTTCATCAACAAAAACGTGTTGGCATATTAATAATAAATGAGGAATTCTGAGAAGAGTTTCAGAGTGGGAAATTAAAGGGGTGTGTGTCATCCGCTGAAGTATACCCTGACCTCAAAGAAGTTATTCTTAGTCTTTGGCATATTATAAGATACTTGATCAGGAATGATCTTCCTGTCCTGGATCAAATATAATAATGGCTAGAAGACAGAGAAAGTCAACAGACACCATACAAGTGGAAGACACCAGACACAAAGAATTCTTGACCTGCAGTTAGTTCTTGAATAGGTACAAGTGGTCGCCATTTGGCTTCACAGTCAAAAGGCATCGTGTCCTATTTATTCAGGGAAGGAATGAATCTGTTAGCCTATCCAGCATATGTTACTGGAAAGGTGAGCTTTTCTATTGTAGCTAGAGACAAATCATCCTTTTCCTGACTTCATGTGAAAGGGGCCTATGCTTCAGTCTTCATGTTTAGAGGGGCCATATTTTGATATAATTCTTGCCATTGGAACTTTTATTTATTTATTATTTTATTGTGCATGTCTATACACATTCAAGTTCAACAGTTTATATGCAGAGGTCAGAGGACAACTTGCAGGAATTGGTTCTCTCTTCCCACCATGTGAGTCTCAGGGATAAACTCAGGTTGTCAGGCTTAGAGGCAGTGCCTTTACCCAGTGAACTAGTTTGATAGCCCCTATTAATTTCCTAAAAATGGACCATATATTTTTACTTTGTACATTAAGAAATCAGTCCTATTTTCAGCATCACTACTGATTGTATACTATTTTCATTATTCCATAAGGACGCCATATCTAACCTAGCTCGCTTTCTATTGCTATGATAGACTGTAACCAAAAGAAACTTGGGGAAGAAAGGGTTTACTTCAGCTCACAGTTTATGCATAGTTCCTGCCCTGACTTCAAAGGAAGCAGAGACTACAGAGGAACTCTGCTTGATGGCACATATGCCTGCCTTGGGCACATAGTGTATAATCAGTATGTGGACCTTTGCAATTAACTTTTTATACTTCACATAGCATTTTTCAAGATTCATTCACATTGTATTAGCACTTCACTTCTTTTCTGACTGAATAATACTTTTACTTTAGTGGGATTGTATTGGAGAGGGAGGAGGGAGGAGGACAAGAAAAGTATGGTGTTTTGAATTGGTTTGGCCCCCATAGACTCTTGTGTTTGAATGCTTGGCCCAAGGGAGTGGGACTATTAGGAGATGTGGCCTTATTGGAGTAGGTGTGGTCTTATTGGAGTAGGTGTGTCCTTGTTCAAGGAAGTGAATCACTGTGTAAGGTGGGCTTCACTAGTGTTGAATTCAGTCTCCTCCTAACTGCGTATAGAAAACAACAGTCTGCTTCTGCTGCCTTCAGATGAAGATGCAGAACTCTTGGGTCCTCCAGCATCATACCTACCAACATGCTGCATGCTTCCTGCCACAATGATAATGGATGGACTGAACCTCTGAAACTGTAAGCCAGCCCCAATTAAATGTTTGCCTTTATAAGTGTTGCCTTGCTCATAGTATCTTGTCACAGCAATAAAACCCTAACTAAGAAGCAGGAATGAGAGGCTTGTTTAGAAATTGCTAGGTAGCTTAGGATAACCTTGAACTGTTCTTCATATTTTACTAAGTGGTGGAGATTACAGTTGTGCACCACTATGCCTGGGTGAAGTGACACTGGGGATTCAACCAAGGGCTTCATGAATGCCAGGCAGGAACTCTACCAACTGACCTCATGCCAAGTCCCAGATATAAAGCTGCTTGGTTTTGTATTGTTTTTAATTCTTCATCGATTGATGGAGATTTTGCTGTCTCCACTTTGGGATACTATGAATACTGATGTTGTGAACTCTTAAATGATCTGTGTTCACTTATCTTGGGCATACATGTGAAGTTGGAATTGTTGGGCCATAGGGTAATTAGTTAATCACTTAAGAAAGTGGCTAGAGGCTGAAATGAAAAATGATCTGGTTGTTCCATATCCTTATCAAAACCTGTGTTGTTACTCTTAATTTTGGTCATGCTGGGGTGTGTAGTATTATCTCATTGTGTCTTAAATTTTTATTTTTATGGTCTCTAATGTGTTGAACACTTTATCCTTCATTATCTTGTTATCAGTTTGTTGTTGTTGTTGTTTTTTCAAGGCAGGGTTTCTCTGTGTAGACCTGGCTGTCCTAGAAACCACTCTGTAGACCATGCTGGCCTTGAACTCAGAAATCCCCCTGCCTCTGTCTCCCAAGTGCTGGGATTAAAGGCGTGTGCCACCATTGCCTGGCTTATTACCATTTTTATAAAGTATCTACTTAATTTTCTTGTCCATTTTTATGTTGGATCATCTTTTATTTTATATTATGTGTGTGTGTGTGTGTGTATGTATGTAATCTTTTGTTGTTTCAAATCACCCCATATTAAGCAACTGAAAGCAGTAACTTTATCTTTGTCAGAATCTGCAGCTCAGGAATCAGAGAGATTAACCGGGTGATCCTGGTTTAAGGTTTTATGAGGCTGAAGAGTGCTCCCAAATGCCCACCTTGGACAGGAAGAATCATTTCTAAACTCTTGGGTTGTTGGCAAACTTCAGCTCCTCACTTTGTGGGTCTTTCCAGAGGGCTGCTCTCATGGAGAAGCTGCCTTCTACCAGAGCAAGGGATCCTACAGAACAAACCCCAACACCAAAGCAAGGTATTCTTATAACGTAATCTTGGAAGTGATTTAGCACTATGTATTCTATTATATTATTCTATTATTATTCTATTAATGCACACAAGGCAACCTGAGACCACATAGAAGGGCTTGATTATTAGAAGGCAGAGAGCCTTAAGGGTTGTTTGGGAGTTGGTTATTATTACACTTCCTTCTTTTTCTCTTCTCTGATTGCTAATAAATTGTTACAGCGATTTCAATGAAATTTTTGGTTTCACTGAAAGATCTCTCACATTTTCCTGCTCAACACCCATATGCTACTGTGCTAATCACCCCTATAATCCATTCCAAATTCAACATCTGTTCCAGGCATCACTCAGTATGCATTTTACACACAAAAGTGAATCTTAAGATATCACTTTTTGTTTATTCTTAGCTACTAAATAATCTCACAATTATGTGTAGCTATGTGATAAAACTACACAAATGGCAAAATCGAGACACTGAAATGCAGCTAATCTTGCTGAGGAATCAAAATTCTTAAATTTTGAATTCAAACTAAAAACAGCATAAAATTATATTTAGTAAATGTTAAACTGACAATATTTTAGATATGTTAAGATAAGGAAAATGTCATGAGAATTAACTTGACATGTCTCTTTTCATTTTTCAGAGACATTTTGAATTTGACATGTGACTTAATTCTATCTGTATTAAGGAAGAGTGGCCTATCCCATTCAATTCCTGCTGACTGATTTGGGACAATAAGAATCCAAACTCCACCTCATAGTTATCTACCCTTGTTTTCCATTTACTCTTCATATTGTTGTCACATGTATCCCTCCTGGAAGTCCCTGTTCACATAATGTTGATTTCCTTAGCTCTCATGGTGCCTTATATCATAAAAGCTGCTCTATTTTTATCCTTCCCAAAGGATATCATGGTGTTCAGACATGATCCTTCAAAATTCTCTTTACCCTAGCCTGCACTGAGCTTCCATTTTCTGAATTTTAACTGTACTTCTAATAAGTAGAACTCACTGCTGCTTCCTGACTCTTTGGTAGATGCTAATTTCTCATGTGCACATAAATGTATTGAGAGACCCTAAAGGGTTTCCAGTCTCACACTCTCCGTACAACTTCCCTTTCCCACCTGAGATCAAGGCTAGGCTAAGTTTCATCCTCCACCCACAGGAACATTCTTGAGTAAAAAATTCTCAGAATGTACTGACTGATAGTTATCTGACCCTCTGGAAAGTCCTAGGTAGAGCTGAAATGTGTGTCATGCATGCTAGCCAATAGATTTAAAGGTCAATATGCTTAGTCAATAAGTTTGAACTGTAACCTTGCTGATATAACCTGTGCCCCTAAAAAGTATAAAACTGCTTGTAATAGCCATTTGGGGTCACCTTCTCATCACTTGAGTAGAGGGACTGATTGAGGGTTGACCCCAACGTGCTGGAAGATAAACCTCTTGCTTTTGCATCCATCTGCATCTAGGTGTCTCACTTGGGGGCACCTTGAAGTAAGTACCACTGACCAAGGGTTGGGGTCTTACAGTGTCTGTTCATGCATGTCCAAGTGTGTATGCATTGATGAATACAAGTACATATGGAGGCCACAGGTGAAGTAGGCGTCATTCCTCAGCAGATGTCCATCTTGTTTTTAAGATGAGTTATAAACATAAATGTTGATTTTATTTCCTCTGAGGGAGGGAATGAATGAGAGCCATATCCAAGCTCTCACAGCTTGAGCTGAGATTAGACTGTTTCTTTCTCTGTACTAGATTTAAAGGTCAATATGCTTAGTTTGAACTGTATCCTATCCCTATGCCTAGGCCTAGAAGCTTGGGCCTCTGTACTATCTTCTAGCCTCTGCGAACCTAGACCTAGAATGTTTCAGTCTCTGAGACTTACTGCTGAATAAACTCTCCCTTTCTAGTTATTTATAAATTCTGCTGGCTGGTTCAATTCAGCTCTTCTGGCTCAAACTCCCCCTCCAAGTGACTGATTCTATCTGGCTTCTTTCAGTTTCTCACTGGATTGATCTGCTTGGGATCAAACTAACTTTGGCAATTTGTTCTAATCTTCTGGTTCCTTCTTATTCTCTGGCTTCAACTGCCTCTGCTGACCTGCACTGAACTACACGAACTCACAGATGAACCCAACTCTACTGCACTCATTGTACTGACTCCCAACTGACTCTCTTTTCTGTGCTGTTCTCATGAGAGTTGGGTGTATCCTATCTCTGTCTCACTCAGTCAAATATTTCTCTGATTCGTCACTGATCTGCCCCTCAATTAGATGTCACTTTCAAACACACCTTTCCTTTGTTTCATAAGTCCAAATTCCTCTGAATCTCAATAGCAAATCTCCCACCTCACACTCTTTCCCAGAATTCCTATCTCTCTGCCCAGAAGCCCTACCTATTGTCTCCTGCCTTGCTATAGGCCATTCAGGTCTTTATTAAACCAATCCAAAGGTTTGGACAGAGTGTTTACAAAACACTAAGAAGGTGATGTTTAACAATGCTGAAGTCCAGCCTCCATTCATATCTCTGCCACAGAAATCAGCATTTGAATAATACAAAGACAGCCTTTACACAGTGCACAAAAGGATACCGAATAGGGCAGACAAGATTGTGTGGAAAGAAATAAGAGTATAAAATTTGTCAAGATGCAAGTGATTCTTAAATTAAGTCCCCAGAGCATGTCAAAACAATCCAGAAACCAACAACAGGGTTGACTTGTTATGGTGTTGATATCCAAGAGGTAACACTGAGATGCTGCATGCCAAAAAAAAAAAAAATATGTAATTTTACAACCAGGCCAGACTTTACACTCTTATCAGGAGTAGGAAAATGAAAGCAACCCAGACTAGAGACAGAAAGGCCTTTTTAAAAGAAGAACAACAACAAAAAAAAAAGACAAAAATCAAGGTGACTTCTAGTCAAGGACAGGCTCAAAGTCTAACATGGTTTAACTAAAAAGAAGAACAGGGTCAGCTGTTTCATAACATACATCCTACAGTGATGTAATTTATCCAGTAAATGTGGCAGTCTCAGTATACCCTTGCATGCAGGCCAACTGTAGAACTTCACAAGCATCCCTACCCCTTTACAAATAGCAATAGAGAAACAAGAATATTTTTTAACACAGACACATTTCTCTTCTGCAGAAGAAATGTGCATACCTGATTTTTTCAATGCACAAGGCTGGGAATTATTGTTCCAATAACCTGGTAATCTTTGCTATACTGTAGAGCCAAGCTTCACCCTAATCCCCTTATCCTGAGCATTGCTTTCACTCAATAGAACCCATTCCTGTGGAAGAAAGAGGTCATAGGTACTTTGCAAAAGATGCATATTTTGCAAATGTGTTTCAATTTAGCCATACCATTTTGTTGGGATAATTGTTAAGAGGAAACTTTATTCCAAAGTTAAATATGTGCTTAAATATGTCAAAAAAAAAAAAAAACAATAACAACACAAAGACCTACTTGAGGTCAGATTACAGAAGTTTGCCCAGCCCAGCTAATTAAGTCATGGTGAACAGACTTTCCTTCTTTCCTGTCACAGTTCTCTTCTCTGCTGGTTGTAGGGATCTGGTACACAGGGTGCACAGATGACAGGCCACCTGTGCGAAGTTCAATGTGCACTCACGTAAGGGAATGAGGTAACGCAACTGAAGGCCTCTAGCTCTGCTAACTTTCTATCACAGGTATGTTTAGAAAACAGGGCTTGATTCAGTGGCTACCAAGGACAATGCTGAGCATCCACAAAAGATACTGTATACCCTCCTCTTAGGTCACAAGACTCCACAGCACTTCTCTTAACAGCACTGCCATTTTCTTATTCTACATGTGCAGAGAAGCAGCCTGATGGAGCCCTAGGTTTTTTGTTTTTTTTTTTTTAAGATTTATTTATTTATTATATGTAAGTACACTGTAGCTGTCTTCAAACACTCCAGAAGAGGGCGTCAAATCTTGTTATGGATGGTTGTGAGCCACCATGTGGCTGCTGGGATTTAAACTCAGGACCTTTGGAAGAGCAGTCAGTGCTCTTAACCGCTGAGCCATCTCTCCAGCTGGAGCCCTAGGTTTTAGAGGTGCATTAGGTTAAGTAAGGAAATCTGGCTCTATCTCCTAGTTTTGTACCTACAATAAAATGAGACCTTCTACAACCAAAATTCTTAAAATGTGGAACTTATTTTTTTAACATTTTTAACATTTTTTCTTACAATATATTATGATCATGATTTCTTCTCCCCTAATTCCCTCCAGATCCTTTCCACCTCCCCACGCACCTAACTCCATGCCTTTTTGTCTCTATCTTTAGAAAACAGGCAAACAAACCAAAATAAAGAAAGAAAAGGCAAAACAAACACATACACACAAAGCCAAAACCCATAGAAACACAAATCAAAACCCCTAATACATAAAAGACCAGTAGAACAAAAAATGCCCCCCAAACACAGTAATATGAGACAAAAAGGTCTACAAAAGCACCACTGAGTTTGTGTTGTCTATCTACTGTTGGGGATGAGGCCTAATCTTAAGTGTGGTTTATATATTTAGTGAGACTCCATTGAAGAAAACTAACTTTTCATTTGCAGGTGGATATAGCTCGAAGATAACTTCTTGGTTAGGGATGGGAGCTTATGTTCATTTTCCCCTTCGCAGCACTGGACCCCATCTTCTTTGAATCTGTGCAGGTCCTGTGCTTGCTGCCACAGTCTGTGAGTTCATGTGTATGTCCTCACATGTGTCCTGTTTCCTTCTTGCCCTTTCCATCTTCTACCTCCTCTTCTGCATAGCTCCCTGAGCAGTGAGAACTTGGTGTTAGCAATCAGGCATTCCCACTAACCAGCCCTCAGGGCCTAGTGGCAGCTTGCTTAATCACTTACTGCTGCCAGATGTGACAGGTGTGCTAGTTGCAATGCATAAATGGGCCCCCAGCCACCCCAGATCTCTCTGTCTGCCTTCCCTCACCTCTCTCTCTCTCTCTTTCTCTCTCTCTCTCTCCTTTTCTTTCTCTCCACCTCTGTGTCTCCCATTTTTCCCTCTCTGTCTCCTTGTGTCCCTGACTGTCTGCCTCTATCTCTCCCACATGTTCTGACTCCAAGATGGCTTTTTTGCTCTCCCCTCCCCAAGAAAACCTCATATACTAGATCTGTTATAGGCATAGTTTTGAAGAGGCCCACTAGAAGTACCCACCCTCTCCACATTTATCCTACCAATGGTTTGATGAAGACTTCCTATTTAGGATTGAGTTATCCAAAGTCTTGCATTTTCTGCACATTGTCTAGGTGTGGGATTCCTGTGAGTTCCCATCTACTTCAAGAAGAAACTTCTCTGATAATGACTGAGTCAGGTACTGGTATCTATGGATATAGAAAACTGCCACTAGGACTCATTTTATTGCTGTGTTCCTTTAGCAGAAAAATAGTATTTGGTTTTCCCCTAAGCCAGTGGTCTATCCAATCTCAGGTTCTTGGCCATCTAGTGTCAGACATATGTTGTATTGTAAAAATAACTTTTATTCTCCAGAGGTAATTGTTGTTTCAAGGCTTACTCCCTTCGTCTGCTAATGTAGGCCTAGTTCTAGAAGTTTCTAGCCTCCATACAATCTAATCTAGGCCTAGAATGTTTTCAGCCCCTAAGACTTACTGGTGAATAAACTCATCCTTTCTAGTTTTCTGATCTCTGGCTGACTGGTTTAACTCAGCTGTTCTGGCTCAAAATTTCTCTCCATGCTGACTGATTCAATCTGGCTTCTATGGGTGTCTTACTAATTGTTCTGCTTGGCCTCAAACTCTCTCTGTCAATCTGTTCTAATCTTCTGACTCCTCATTCTCTGGCTAGTTCTAAAGTCTTTACCTGGTCTAGCTTGCTCTCTCTCTACAACCTGTCTATTGCTATCCCGGTAAAACTGCCTCCCTTTTCTTTTTTCTCTCTGCTCTGCTCTCTCTTTAGTGGCCTCTCTTTCCTCTCTTTTCTTGAGAGTTGGGCATATCCTATTCTGTCAAATATTTCTTTGCTTTGTCACTTTGTCTTCCACTCAATTAGACGTTACTTTCAAATATGGATGCTTCCTTCTACAAACTAATTTTACCTTCATTGTTTGTGATTAAAGGTATGCTCTAAGAGCATGTCTGTATTCCAGCCAGAGGGATTAAAGGTGTGTGCTAATGCTGAGCTACTTCACAACTAGAAAAAGACTTTTTCCAGTATAGAATGTTGAGGTTCACAGTGTGCTCAAATATCTTACAGCATTGCATCTCTTGGAGTGTGCTTAAATCCAGGCAGAGAGTGGTTGGTTATTTCCACAACATTTGTGTCACTATTGCACTAGCATATCTGCAGACATGTCATCATTGTAGATCACGGGGTTTGTAGCTGGGTTGCCAGTGTCCTTTCTCCTAGGTAATGTGCAGAGTACCTTCCAGTACTATGAAAACTGGTCAATAGGGGCAAATGCTATAGTTAGGCACCAGCTTGATTTTTCTGTGCTCAAATGATACAGGAAAGTGGTTTGTCTGGGTTATTTTTTTTTTCTTCCTAGAAATAGGACTTTAGCATCAATTTGTTAAGAGCAGGCAGTAGCCTTGAGAATACCCTAAGTTACTTGAGGGTTTCCAAGGAGTCCTTTTGTCCAATGGCTCAGTAAGATTTAACCCATTTCTGGCAATGGATGTTTCACTTGGTGGCAAGAGACATCTAGTTGGAGCATTATTTCCCCCATTTTCTGGTAACTCTTTAAATTTCTTCGACAGGAGTAGGTTTCCTTATGGCCCTTACAATGGCCCTAGTGTTGCTTCCTCCTTCCTATACTCCCTCCCTCACCCCTCTTGCCTACTCATCCCCATTTAATCCAGCCTCCTCCTATCTCTCCATAACTATATATTCTATTTCCTCTTCCTTGGGAGATTACAAAGACCTGAGAAACCACCTTAGAGGTACTTATGTAGAAATATGACATAATTAGACTCGAGTCCAAAATTCAATTTAAAGCATATCCAGTATGCCAGAGGAAATGCATCTGGCTTCCCAAACTCTTCCCTGTATCTTTTTGGTACCTTCATTCCAACTTAACTTGTAAGAGAGTTTTTATTTCATTGATTGATCTACTGTCAACTATATTTCATGCATCATCCCACAAAAGCATTTTAACATAGTTTAAAAATATATATATATATTTAGTTATATGAGTGCTCTCTTTGCATCCAGAAGAGGGCATCAGAACTCATTACAGATGGTTGTGAGCCATCATGTGGTTGCTGAGCCACATGTGGGAGTTAAACTCAGGACCTCTGGAAGAGCAGTCAGTGCTCTTAACCACTGAGCCATCTCCCCAGCCCAACAGTTATTCTTGATTTGTTGTAGTTGTTGTTGTACTCACTAGCTGGTCTATTTGTTTCTCATTTTCTAAACTCACCAGGGCATTCTGAGAAATTCTGAGACATTCAAGAGAAATGCAGACCCAGAATATCAACAGTAAAAGCTGTGGAAATGAATGACCCAGTTCTTATGCACACTTACAGGCTTTATTGTCATACTTAAGAATGTGTACATGCAACAAAAATGAACAAGTACCTAAATTTTATTTATTTATTTATTTATTTATTCAGCTACTTATCTACTTACTTTTGTGTGTATAGGTGTTTTGTCCTCACATATGTTTGTATATTATACATGTCCAGTTCCCACAGAAGGCATCAAAAAACTGGATTTACAGACTGTTGTAAGCTGCCATGTGGGTCCTGGCAATCAAACCCTGGTCTTCTTGGAGAACAGCCAGTGATTTTTAATAACTGAATACTTTCTGCCGCTCTCAAACATAGATTTTAAAGAAAATAAGGGATATTATATGCTAACAACCATAATTTTTTCTTTTGGTTAGATAATTCCACAAATCCCTTGTGAACAAGTTTTTTTTTTCTCTTAGTTAATTGCCAGGTGGTGAATATACCCCATCCTAGAAAACTGAAAGATGAGAGTTTTTTTTTTTTTTTGTAGGGTAGTCCCCCTGAAACAGATTCATTATGGAAAAAACCTTCAATGTTTTGCTTAGTTTGGTGTATGACATGTTATATTCTCCAGTAATTAAATACACCACACATGTACAACATAAAATATGAGATTGGCATCTTAAAGACTACACTGTTTTTAATGCTAGCCTTGGTACACAGTAATAATATAATGTCTACAAGTCACAGAAGGTCAAGATCGTACATTATTGAAAGTATTTATGTTACATTAGCAAGTCCCTCAAAGAACTGGGTAAGCAAAGGCATCTGCAAATTATAAGAGTAAATTATTCAGGCTTTCTCTAAGCCAATTTGTAGCAATATTATATGTAAGCATATGTATAGCAATATTATCTGTAAACATATGCATAGCAATATTATATGTAAAACATATAATATCTATCCATAGGTATATAATATAAATTTTAGAGTACATGAATGTTTCTTTCTTGTAACACTGGGTTTCTAAATATGTATATTTATTTTGGGGAGGAGAAATAAAATTAAATGTGTTGAGATGATATGCTTGCCCATGTATGAGAAAAAGTTTGAGGGTTTTTCTAAATCTTTTTATTGTTAAAGTTCTTGATATTCAGAAGTTTTCTGTTAGTCATTCACTAGTCATTCTCTTCCCTAATGGAAGAAATAGAGGCAAAAAAGATAGAGAAAATAGTAAATATTGATATGAATAATATTGTTACTATGATCAGAAATCATCCCATTGAAACCCTTCCCTCTAAAAGTTAACAAAAGAAAAAAGTGATGCATCCCATAATACTGGTGACAAAGCTGATTTAAATATGTATGATCTCTACTGGTATTTAGGGGCAAAAAGACAGTGGAAGGCAAGGCAGCAATTGAATTGTTAAGGTTCCAAGAAGATGAGGGAGGAGACAATCTGCAGTGGGCGAAAGACTTGTGGGAAATGGTATCCTCAAGGATCTGTTTCCCAAGTGACATTGATATCACCAATGATGACAGATTGCAGACAGATGCCGTGGTGCAGGGACCTTCTAGACCAGATCATTTCTAATCTCCTTGGTCTAATCTCCACACTTCTTAAGGGAATGTCTAAGAGAATGGAGAAGATCAGAGATGCAGGATGCAATCAGGGGCTGAGTGCTCACTTCCTTCTCATCTTGATGTCAATCGGTAGCCCACAAGCCTCCTTTAACTTGTTAGACCTATAGAAGCATCCAACAGCTGCATTTGTTATTTTCAAGATAAACTTTAACTGTATAGGTCAATTAAATGATTAACTATCTTTCACAATCTTTGGACGAATAGGGAAAGGCCAAAAAAAAATAGTAAAACATAAGGAAAATGATGATTAAAAAGAAACTATGTGAGGTGAGTTTTAAAAAAATCATGACCAGAGTCAATTGAATTCTCTTTCTGATTGTCTAATATTTTTCCCCACTCACAGGAGTTAGAGGAAACACTAGGTTAACCACACTAAGCAAACATTCTACAGTATATTCTACAAAAAGTTTGTGAAAAGCGTACAAGATCAGATATTTTCTTTATATAGTTACTCTGAAAAGTAACATTATTTTAAGCTCTGGGAGATCAGGGGTAAAGGTGAATGCCCAAATATACTTACCATGGACTCCCCAGCACTACCTAAATAATGAGGTACCTTAAAGCCCAACTTTGTGTAATACTGTGGGTTATAACCCCTATGAAATGGCATAACTTAATATGGAGATCAGAAAAGAAATTGGAACAATAAACATTTTCTAAAGGCACAAAGACCAAAAATTAATTCAAGACGAAATCCATGATGATGCTCACCTGAATGAAAGCTCATGATTTCACAGTGCCTCAGCTCAGACTTGACAATATTGGGTATAAATTATAGTGTTTTACTGTGCATACAAATGTTTATGTTCTTACATTTAATAGTTTAATTATGGAAAAATATTTTGACTAATTTTCTACCATTATTTCTCAGCATGTAAGTAACAGCTTAGTACATCTGTGTATTGCTTGGAATGCTTGTTTTTTATAAATCACTGTTTGAGTTGCCACCTTGAGTTTCATAAAACAGTATTTAAACAAAGTTTTAATTTGTTTCAATGACCTGCAATGAGAACAGGATTTTAAACAATTCTGATACACGCTTCTGTCATTTTATTTTCTATTTATGTAAAACAGCATTCTCAGTTTTGCTGATTAGAGAATCAGAATATTAGTCAATTCTGAAAAATTATCAAATATAGTGTGTCTTACCCTATCAAAAATTTAGCTGAGATTTAATTTTTCTCTAGAAATAATCAACCACATTCATCTTATTAGTATACAAATTTGCATTCATCTGTCAAAATTGTAACAACTTATTTATGCCAAAGTCTTTTTTGTTATTTATGTTTTGTTTTGTTCAAGTATTATTTTAAAAGTTTTTTTGACTTATTGTCAGTAAATAGAACTAACTTATACATACTTTCATATTTCCAAAGTTACATTTTTTTTTCCTCAGGAGAAGCATATGAAACAGCTTTAGATCACAAAAGGAAGGGTTTTGTCAATTTTAAAAGTCAGAAAAATCATTGCAGAAGGGACCACTCATCTGCACATGCACATCCACTCTCATTCTTGGCTTAAGTTTTTACTAGAGTGATCCGTTGACAGGAGGTCTGGAGGAGACACCATGGGTGTCATTTAGGAAAAGAATGAGTCATCATATAGACATTTTAAGGAAGCCTTTAAATGTTTTATTTTTAATGTTTAAGAAATAAATGCATTATTTTCTATGAAATTAATTTTATGTTGCTACCACAAAATATCAAACCAAACAAGTTGTATACATTTCTGAAACACAATTAAAGATAACTCATTTCAAAGCAGAATATATAAAAAAAGAATTACCAATTAGGTCACAAATATTCCAGATAACAAACTGCCCGTTAAAGTATTAGAAGCTAGGGTAGAAGAACCCCATAATAAGCTCCTTCTAGAGTCCTCCGTGGAGGGGGACGGGAACAGGAAAATAGACACAGAAGTGTAAGAATGGGAGGATGGGGCTGGAAAGCTGTGTGACTGAGGGAGCCAGTTCAGAGCAAGAGTGAGACTGAGACTTGTCCAAACCCCAAAAATCTCCTCCTGAGACTAGGAATTGTCTTCCTCTTTTCTCTGGGTATGCATGTTCCAGCTCGCATAGACCTGAAGACCCCAACCTTGAGGTAGTCACATAGCCTGGTGGCCAAATTCCTTGTTTAACTTCCTCTCTCCCTGTAAGGACGTGACCAGCAAGCACCTGGAATTCCTCTTCATGCAAATGCAGCGTTCCCAGCACCTTTGTAATGTACACTGACACTGAAAACCCCTACCCACTTCCCAAGGTTTATATAGCTTTTGTTGCCCCCAATAAAGGAGAGCTGTTTCATTGAAAACCAACTTGGAGAAGGTTATTTCATCTGCCACTCACGCCGCAGAGATCCTGTGGAACCTATCAGCCAAAATGAGCTTTGTTCCTTCCATTCTGGCCCAGTGCACCACAGTGCCTGGATACCCCAAGACCAGAAGCAGAGCCTGCTGGCAGAAGGAAGTCTCATTGACAATATACCTGAGGCAGAGGAGAACCTCTGTGCTGGACAGCTGGGAAGATGGCACCTTGTCAGAAACTGATCCAGGAATGTTTAAGGGGGCATTCAGATGGCACACAGGGAGAGGCACCCCAACATCCCTTCCTGCTTTCAATTCAAACTTAATCCATGCTCTGAGTAAAATGCAATTATTCTTTACCAAGCCACCCATTGTAGAATTACTTTTATATTTGCCTAACAGAAGACATACAGGTAGGAAATGCTGCAGCCTTCACCTTGGAAGACCATAGTCAAAGTCACTTCAAGTTTTCCAAGTGTTGAGCTTGAGTTACTAGGTACAGACAGTGATAGGCACACAGTGTTGGTTTTTGGGGCAATTGGTCAGTTTGATGCTAGTTTGAAGTGACATAATTTTTTTCAGGTTATGTGTATGTATTGGGGTGGGAGGTAATGAGTGCCAGCGTTTTAGAGGTTAGGGGCTTCAGACAGACCACTTGGAACTGGAGTTCCAGCAGTTGTGAGCCTCTATGTGAATCTGCTGAACCAAACTCAAGGGCTTTGCAAGGGCAGCATTAGCGCTTAAGTGCAGTGCCAAGCATGAGCCCATTAGATACAATTCTATATAAAGAATATGACTGAGTCGAGAATGGCCCAGAGCTATACTGGAACTGCAGCTATTGACTTTAAGACACATTGGCTAATATGCCATTGAAAACTCTTTCAGAGGAGCATTTGGTGGCTTGGAGAAAACGCTCTTCTATGATGACTAAAGGGCATTGTTTAAAAAGCAATATGTAGTGATCTTTATGCACACAGAAAACTAAAACACCCAAAGACTAAACTACCCAAAACACCAACAGTTATAGTTTATATGGTAGGTTGTTTTCTTTTCAATATTTTCCCCACATTTTTCAAAGTCTCCATAAACCTTTCTTCACAATACAGTGATTATAATAATCAGAAAAAACACTGAAAATGCCAAACAAATTTCATCTGAAAGTATTAAATAAATATTAAGAATATTTCCAAAAAAAGTGAATTTTTAGCACTGAGTTGTCCTTGGAGTGTTGCTATCTATGGCACAGTATCCTTGAAGAGGACAATGGAAACAGCTAAAGGAACTTAACTGTGGCCCAGACAGTCTGGCCATCCCATCTCAAAGAACTGTTACATAAAATTGGAAGGCAAACCATGAAAATGTCTGCAACATGTGAGGATGGGTCTCTATGTTTGCTATATTGCTAGTGGAATTTCACAAACGAGTGTTCCTTCTTGCTGCCATACATTCCATGAATGCAGAAGCATCACAGGCTCCTTGCCTATTTACATATATGAAAATAAAGCCAGAATCTTATATAAGGAATTCATATGTTGAATGAACAGAGAAATGATCATGTGAAAAGGCAACTAAAAGAGGAAGAAGGTAGAATGGAATACCCATGATACAACTTACAGACCGTAAGCTCAAGAAGAAGGAAGACCAAAGTGTGGATGCTTCAGTCCTACTTAGAAGGGGGAACAAAATAATCATGAGAGGTAGAACGTGGAAGGGACTTGAGAGGAAGAGTGGAGGAAGAGAAGAAATAAGGGGACAGGATCAGGTATGGGAGGAGATGGGGGGAGGGGAGATGTACAAAGGGTCAGGAAATTGAACAGAGGTATATAACAATGGGGGATGGGCCAGCTTCCCTTCCGCGACCTCTGTTCCCGCGGACTGCGCTGGAGAGACCGGTACCCAGGCTCTCCCCCCGATATAACATCACTTGGGACACGGCCTGTTGGGGCTTCTGTCTGTGCCCGAGGGCGGGTTGGCGCTGTGGTCGTCTGGGTGCCAGATCGGCGGGCCATCGTGACCACAGGGTGAGCGGCGCCACGGAGACTGCCCTCCGCCATCTTTGCTCCAGTGACCAGGTAGTTGGGACCGCCAGGCTCAGAGACAGACAGGCATAATATCGCTTCGGTTTCAGGCAGCTTGTGTGTAACCTGCTCCCAGGTGCTGGGCTGATCTGCAGTAACCAGCGCGCCAGATCTGCTGTGGGACTTCTGTCTGGTGGAGGGACCCCGCGCAGGGAGGGAGCCTGCCAGCTTCCCTTCCGCGACCTCTGTTCCCGCGGACTGCGCTGGAGAGACCGGTACCCAGGCTCTCCCCCCAATATAACATCACTTGGGACACGGCCTGTTGGGGCTTCCGTCTGTGCCCGAGGGCGGGTTGGCTCTGTGGTCGTCTGGGTGCCAGATCGGCGGGCCATCGTGACCACAGGGTGAGCGGCGCCACGGAGAGTGCCCTCCGCCATCTTTGCTCCAGTGACCAGGTAGTTGGGACCACCAGGCTCAGAGACAGACAGGCATAATATCGCTTCGGGTTCAGGCAGCTTGTGTGTAACCTGCTCCCAGGTGCTGGGCTGATCTGCAGTGACCAGCGCGCCAGATCTGCTGTGGGACTTCTGCCTGGCAGAGGGACGCCCCCTCCCCCCCCCAGGAGAGATCACACACCCCTGCACAGGGCAGGAGCCTGCCAGCCTCCCTTTGGCGACCTCTGCTCCAGGAATCCACTAGGCTGAGCCTTTAGATGTGCAAGGCCTCCCCAATATAAGATCACTTGGGGCAAAGCACATTAGGGCTCCAAAGTCACTCAGGAGCAGGCAGGCCCCAGAAATCGGTGCCAGGGGAATCCTGGTAAGCCAGGGGGGGCAGAAATAGCTTTGCAGGCTCACAGGAGGTCCAACCAACAGCCAGTGGCAGCAGGACCAACTAACACCAGAGGTATCCAGATGGCAAAAGGCAAACGTAGGAATGTTACTAACAGTAATCAAAGTAATGTGGGACCATCCGAACCCAACTCTCCAACAGCAGCAAGTCCTGGATACCCCACCACACCCGAAAGACAAGATCTGGATTTAAAATCACTTCTCATGATGCTATTAGAGGATCACAAGAAGGACACAAATAAATCTCATAAAGAGTTACAGGAGACCATGAATCAACGGTTAGAAGCCCTTACAAAGGAAACACAAAAATCGCTTAGAGAAATGCGGGAGAACATGGATCAAAAGATGGAGGCGCACAAGGAGACAACACAAAAATCGCTTAACGAGATGAATCAATGGGTAGATGCACTCACAAAGGAATCACAAAATTTGCATAAAGAAATGCAGAAGAATATGGGTCAACAGACGGATGCCCATAAGGAGGCAACACAAAAATTGCTTAAAGAAATGAATCAACGGTTAGATGCCCTTACAAAGGAAACACGAGAACTGCTTAAAGAAATGCAGGAGACGATGGATCAACAGATGGAATCCCATGAGGAGGAAACACAAAAATCGCTCAGAGAAATGCAGGAGAACGTGGGTCATCAGGAAGAAATCCTGAAAGAGGTAATGCAAAAATACCTTAAAGAAATACAGGAAAATACAAACAAACAAGTGAAGGATCTCAGCAAATCCATCCAGGAACTAAAAAAGGAAGTAGAAACAACTAAGAAATCACAAAGGGAGACAACTTTGGAGATAGAAAACCTTGGGAAGAAATCAGGAGTCATAGATGCAAACATCAACAATAGAATACAAGAGATGGAAGAAAGAATCTCAGGTGCTGAAGATTCCATAGAAAGCATCGACTCAACAGTCAAAGAAAATGCAAAATGCAAAAAAACGCGTAACCCAAAACATCCAGGAAATCCAGGACACAATGAGAAGACCAAACCTAAGGATTATAGGTATAGATGAGAGTGAAGATTTGCAACTTAAAGGGCCAGTAAACATCTTCAACAAAATTATGGAGGAAAACTTCCCTAACTTAAAGAGAGAGATGCCGATGAACATACAAGAAGCCTACAGAACTCCAAACAGACTGGACCAGAACAGAAATACCTCCCGTCACATAATAATCAAAACACCGAATGTTCTAAACAAAGAAAGAATACTAAATGCAGTAAGAGAAAAGGGCCAAGTAACATACAAAGGAAGACCTATCCGAATCACATCAGACTTCTCACCAGAGACTATGAAAGCCAGAAGATCCTGGGCAGATCTCATGCAGACACTAAGACAGCACAAATGCCAGCCTAGACTACTATACCCAGCAAAACTCTCAATCACCATAGATGGAGAGACCAAGATATTCCATGATAAAACCAAATTTTCACAATATCTTTCCACAAATCCAGCCCTGCAACGGATAATAGGTGGAAACCTCCAATACAGGGAGAGAAACAACACCCTGGAAAAAATGAGATAATAACCTTCTTGAATCAAACCCAAAAGTAGATAACCACTCAAACATAAAGATAGAGTCAAGAATGGCAGATGGCAATAATCACTATGCCTTAATCTCTCTTAATATCAATGGTCTCAATTCCCCAATTAAAAGACATAGACTAGCAGACTGGATACGTAAACAGGACCCAGCATTTTGCTGCATGCAGGAAACGCACCTCAGTGTCAAAGACAAACACTACCTCAGAGTAAAAGGCTGGAAAACAATTTTACAAGCAAATGGCCCCAAGAAACGAGGTGGAGTAGCCATCCTAATATCGGATAAAATTGATTTTCAACCCAAAGTCATCAAAAAAGACACAGAAGGACACTACATACTGATCAAGGGAAAAATCCACCATCAAGAACTCTCAATCCTGAATATCTATGCTCCAAATGCAAGGGCACCCTCATTCGTAAAAGAAACTTTACTAAAACTCAAAGCACACATCGCACCGCACACAATAATAGTGGGTGACTTCAACACCCCGCTCTCTGAAATGGATCGTTCAGGAAAGCAGAAACTAAACAGGGACACAGTGAATCTAATTGAAGCCTTGGACCAAATGGAACTAACTGATATATATAGAACATTTCATCCTAGAGCTAAAGAATACACCTTCTTCTCAGCTCCTCATGGTACCTTCTCCAAAATTGACCATATAATTGGTCACAAATCAGACCTCAACAGATACAAGAAGATAGAAATAATCCCATGCCTCCTATCAGATCACTATGGAATAAGGGTGGTCTTCAATGGCAACAAAAACAAAAGAAAAGCCACGTACACATGGAGGCTGAACAATGCTCTACTCAATGATAACTTGGTCAAGGTGGAAATAAAGAAAGAAATCAAAGACTTTTTGAAAGTTAATGAAAATGAAGGCACAACATACCCTAACTTATGGGACACAATGAAAGCAGTGCTAAGAGGAAAATTCATAGCCCTGAGTGCCGCCAAAAAGAAACGGGAGACAGCATACACTAACAGCTTAATGGCACACCTGAAAGCCCTGGAACAAAAAGAAGCAAATACACCAAAGAGGAGTAGAAGGCAGGAAATCATCAAACTCAGGGCTGAAATCAATCAAGTAGAAACAAATAAAACCATACAAAGAATCAACAAAACGAGGAGTTGGTTCTTTGAGAAAATCAACAAGATAGATAAGCCCTTAGCCAGACTAACCAGAGGGCACAGAGATAGTATCCAAATTAATAAAATCAGAAACGAAAAGGGAGAGATAACAACAGAAACTGAGGAAATTCAAAAAATCATCAGATCCTACTACAAAAACCTGTATTCAACACAACTAGAAAATCTTGAGGAAATGGACAATTTCCTTGACAGATACCAAGTACCAAAATTAAATCAGGATCAAATAGACCATCTAAACCGTCCTATAACCCCTGAAGAAATAGAAGTTGTCATTGGAAGTCTTCCAACCAAAAAAAGCACAGGTCCAGATGGTTTTAGTGCAGAATTCTATCAGACCTTCAAAGAAGACCTAACACCAATACTCTTCAAACTGTTCCACAAAATAGAAACAGAAGGAACACTACCCAACTCGTTCTATGAAGCCACAATTACACTAATACCAAAAGCACACAAAGATCCGACAAAGAAAGAGAATCTCAGGCCAATCTCTCTTATGAATATCGATGCAAAAATACTCAATAAAATTCTTGCCAACCGAATCCAAGAACACATCAAAACGATCATTCACCACGATCAAGTAGGCTTCATCCCAGGGATGCAGGGATGGTTCAATATAAGGAAATCCATCAATGTAATCCACTACATAAACAATCTCAAAGAAAAAAACCACATGGTCATCTCATTAGATGCTGAGAAAGCATTTGACAAAATTCAGCATCCTTTCATGCTAAAGGTCTTGGAAAGATCAGGAATTCAAGGCCCATATCTAAACATAGTAAAAGCAATTTACAGCAAACCAGTAGCCAGCATCAATCTAAACGGAGAGAAACTTGAAGCAATCCCACTAAAATCAGGGACTAGACAAGGCTGCCCTCTCTCTCCATATCTTTTCAATATAGTACTTGAAGTTCTAGCTAGAGCAATTAGACAAGAAAAAGAAGTCAAAGGGATACAAATTGGAAAGGAAGAAGTCAAACTATCACTATTTGCAGACGATATGATAGTATACATAAGCGACCCAAAGAACTCCACCAGAGAACTCCTACAGCTGATAAACGACTTCAGCAAAGTGGCCGGATATAAAATCAACTCAAGCAAGTCAGAAGCCTTCCTATACTCAAAGGATAAGCAGGCTGAGAAAGAAGTAAGAGAAATAATACCCTTTACGATAGCCACAAACCATATTAAGTATCTTGGCGTGACGCTAACCAAACAAGTGAAAGATCTGTATGACAAGAACTTCAAGTCTCTGAAGAAAGAAATTGAAGAAGACCTCGGAAGATGGAAAAATCTGCCATGCTCATGGATTGGCAGGATTAATATAGTAAAAATGAGCATCTTACCAAAAGTAATACACAGATTCAATGCAATCCCCATCAAAATCCCAACTCAATTCTTCATAGAGTTAGAAAGAGCAATTCAAAAATTCATCTGGAATAACAGAAAATCCAGAATAGCTAAAACTATTCTCAAGAGTAAAAGAACCTCTGGGGGAATCAGTATCCCGGACCTCAAGCTGTACTACAGAGCAATAGTGTTAAAAACTGCATGGTATTGGTACAGTAACAGACATGTAGATCAATGGAACAGAATTGAAGACCCAGAAATGAATCCACACTCCTATGGTCACTTGATCTTTGACAAAGGAGCTAAAACCATCCAGTGGAAAAAAGATAGCCTTTTCAACAAATGGTGCTGGCTCAGCTGGAGGTCAACATGCAGAAGAATGCAAATTGACCCATCCTTATCTCCTTGCACTAAGCTCAATTCTAAGTGGATCAAAGATCTCCACATAAAACCAGACACACTGAAACTAATAGAAGGGAAACTAGGGAAGAACCTTGAACATATGGGCACAGGGGAGAATTTCCTGAACAGAACTCCAATAGCTTATACTCTAAGATCAAGAATAGACAAATGGGACCTCATTAAATTACAAAGTTTTTGCAAGGCAAAAGACACCGTCAAAAAGACAAAGCGGCAACCAACTAACTGGGAAATGATCTTTACCAACCTTACATCCGACAGAGGGCTAATATCCAAGATATACAAAGAACTCAAGAAGTTAAACTCCAGAGAGGCAAGTAACCCTATTAAAAAATGGGGTACAGAGCTCCACAAAGAGTTCTCGCCTGAAGAATATCTAATGGCTGAGAAGCACCTAAAGAGATGTTCATCATCCTTAGTCATTAGGGAAATGCAAATCAAAACAACCCTGAGATTCCATCTCACACCAGTCAGGATGGCTAAGATCAAAAACACAGGAGACAGCAGTTGTTGGCGAGGATGTGGAGAAAGAGGAACACTCCTCCACTGCTGGTGGAATTGCAGGCTGGTACAACCACTCTGGAAAGCAGTCTGGCGGCTCCTCAGAAAACTGGGCATGACACTTCCGGAGGATCCGGCTATACCACTCCTGGGCATATACCCAGAGACTTTACCTGCATGCAATAAGGACACATGCTCCACTATATTCATAGCAGCCTTATTTATAATAGCCAGAAGCTGGAAAGAACCCAGATGTCCCTCAACGGAGGAATGGATTCAGAAGATGTGGTATATTTACACAATGGAATACTACTCTGCAATTAAAAACAATGAATTCACGAAATTCCTAGGCAAATGGTCAGAACTTGAAAATATCATCCTTAGTGAGGTAACCCAATCACAAAAGATCACACATGGTATGAAGTCACTGATAAGGGGATATTGACCCAGAATCTCAGAATACCCTAGACACAATCAGCATATCAATAGATTTCTAAAAAGATGGAAGGAGAGACCCCTGGTCCTGGAAAGACTGGATGTAGGGGAACGCCAGGACAGAGTAATGAGAGGGGGTTGAACGGAGAAAAGAGGGAGGGAAGGGGGCTTATGGGACTTTCGGGGAGGGAGGAAACGGGAAAGGGGAAGTGATTTGGAATGTAAATTAAAAAAATAAAATAAAATTAAATTAAAAAAAAAAAAAACAATGGGGGATGGGGAACTGGGGGTAGTCACAAGAAAGTCCCAGATACCAGGAAAGCAAGAGGCTCCCAGGACCCAATGGGGATGACATTAGCTGAAATATCCAACAAAGGAGAGAGAGAACCTTTGATACCATATCCAGAGGTTAGGCACGGCCCCCGATTGAGGCCACCCTTCTCAAAATTTTAACCCAGAATTGCTCCTGTCTAAAGGAAATACAGAGACAAAGAGCAGAGCAGAGACTGAAGGAAAGGCCATCCACTGCCTCACCTGGGGATCCATTCCATATGCAGCCACGAAACCCAGACACTATTGCCGATCCCAAGAACTGCTTACTGACAGGAGCCTGGTATGGCTCTCCCATGAGAGGCTCTGCTAGAGCCTTACCAATAGAGATGCGGATGCTTGCAGCCAACCATCGAACTGAGCACAGGGACCCCAGTGGAGGAGTTATGGAATGGACCAAAGGAGCTGAAGAGGTTTGCAACCCCATAGGAAGAACCAGACACCCCCCCCCCCCGCCCCCAGAGCTCCCAGGGACTAAACCACCAACCAAAGAATACACATGGAGGGACCTATGGCTCCAGCCGCATATGTAACAGAGGATTGCCTTATCTGGCATCAATGGGAGGGGAGGTCCTTGGTCCTGTGAAGGCTGATGCCCCAGAGTAGGGGAATGCCAGGGCAATGAGGTGGGAGTGAGTGGGTGGGTGGGGGAGCTCCCTCATAGAAGCAGGGGGAGGGAGGATGGAATAGGGAGTTTCCGAGGGGAAACCAGGAAGAGGGATAACATTTGAAATGTAAATAAATAAAATAACCAATAATTTTTTTGAAAAAGAGGAAGAGGGAAAATAGAGTTGACAAAAATATAGAAATTTGAACACTCCTAATTATGCTATCATAATTCCTCAATAAAAGACAGGAGTGTTGTTTTACAAACACTGCTGGAAAAGTTGGGAACAATGTCAAGAGTATTACATTCCCAAATACTGACCTCACAGTAGTAATTCAAATTCTTACCCACAATGCATATAAATCATTGCCTCACAAGCAAAACATCTATGGCCTGTGGCAATGATGAATAAAGTCTATGTTATATACTGGCTAAAGTGTCCCTTAATACACACCAGTCTGTCATAAAGGAACCAACTCTACTCAGATGATGAAGCTGAAGAGATTAATATTAAAGAGACTAAAATGTTAAGGTTTAATTCAGTTAGGCTAGGAAAGGAACTAGCAAGGACATGAACCATCAGACACTCAGTAAGAACATTAGTTGGTCTAGGCTAGAGGAAATAATGACTGGGATCGTGTTACCAATGCCCAGAGGAAGCTTAAGTGACTGAAGGGAGAGATACCCCTTTAGGGCCCTTACAAGTTTGAAGCCACAGTCAAAATTGTCAGAAGTCTGAAACCACTTTGAAAAAATAATACCACAACCTTCTCCTTTTCTATCCTTTAATGTTCTGTTTGGTCACACACAATTGTCACACAAGAGAAAGGCATATTAATGATTTGTCTTTTGAGACAGAGTTGAGCAAGAAGAGAATAATTGGCAGATTTATAACAGCAAAACTATGGAGTCAATGTCCAGTGATAGAAGAAGGTTTAAATAATGATGCTGTTAATCCTTCTCAGAAAGAAAGAACAGTATGGAATCAGGACGCTCAAAAGAGAAAATGAGCAACTCTACCTGGAGAACAGGATATTCCTTTGTTGTCCTGCAAGTAAAATTCCTTTCTCTCAATCTTGCTCTTGGTTATTATAAATAGCCCATGGTGGGTGGTGTATTCCACAATCCTAGCAAATACAATGTACAAGAGACCAGCCTGAGCTACACAGTGAGTCTGTCTCAAAACAAACAAAATATCGCATTCCAACTAGAAGAGTCACATACACAACAAAAAGAGAGTGTGCATAGTCTCATCCTTTGACCACCCCAGACCACCCTAATCATTTTAGCCTTTCTGTATCTCCAGATCTTTTTCCAAGTGTGTATGTGTGTGTGTGTTATGTATGTATGTATATTCAGAAAAAAACACTGAAATGCCAAAGAATTCATATATATATACTATATATATGAAATATATATAAATTTATAAAACGGTATCTATATTTTCGAAAATACAATATGAAAACATTTACATATAAATATATATAAATATACAATATATACATATAAATAGAATATAAATGTTATATTTTGGAACATATCATATATACTCTTTAGTAAATTGTATTTTTCAGTGAATAACTCATAAATACTAATTTTTGCAAGAGATACCATTGTTCAGCATTTAACAATTTAAAAGTTCTTTAAAACTTTGTTTCTTTGTATCGAGTTGTGATGGCTAATTATGTCAATTTGACTCCATTTGAAATCAACTAAAACCCAAACCACTGGGCGCTCCTGTGAAGCATTTTCATAACTAGATTATTTGAAGCAGGAAGTCTCAACCCCTCTGGGCCACACTTTCTGGAGGCAGCCCACATAAAAGGGCATGGAAGAAGGAAACATTGCCTTTTGCCTACCTGTCTTTTCCAGCAAGTTCACCTCACCTGTTGCTGCCAGTATTAAATCCAGCATCATCATGGTTCCAACACAGACCCAAGACCAGCAGCTCTCAAGGAATCCTCTAGCATTCCAGTGCCAGACAAGGAGTGTTGAGACGTCCAGTCTTGTGGGCTACACAACTACAGTATTGTCAACCTTTCTGTGAGACAGCTGTTCTTGAACTACCCTGACCATATCCTGTAAGCCAGTCTAATACATCCCACATCTACATTCACTGGATCAATTCTGTTCCTTTGAGAACCCCGACTGATACACTGCTATAACTACTGTGCAGTCTCCATTTCTCAGACATTTCATCTGCTGTCTTGTCTTGTCTTGTCTTAGCAAGCACATGTGACATACTGCCTGTTAGACTTGCTCACACTGTCTTTTTGGCCCTCCAGTCAATTTCAGGCCACTGCCCTGTTTTGTACAGCCTGTAAACCATTTTTACAATTTTAGGTTGGTTTTTATTTGCTTTTATTTTTGTTTTTGTTTTTGTTTTTGTTTTTTACAGCACACATAGGAAAGACAAGCAATAGAGACAAAAGTGGTCTTTAAAATGTGAAGTATTTATCATCTAGCCTTTCACAAAAAAATGTTTGTTAACCCCTGGCATAAAGCATTTCTCTATTATAAATCCCCAGAAGTGTAATTTTTAGTCAATGGGTGTGAATATTTGTGAGGCTTTTTATTACATTCTACCAAACTCTCCTCAGAATCCTTGAGTCAATCCATGCCCTTCTCAGTAATACATAAACTTTGTCAGTTGCTACGATCTGCCCCCATGAGTGCCTGACTCAAACCACACCTCCTTTTTTTTTTAAGATTTATTATTATACCTAAGTACATTGTAGCTGTTTTCAGACATACCAGAAGAGGGCAGCAGACGTCATTATGGATAGTTGTGAGCCACCATGTGGTTGCTGGGATTTGAACTCAGGACCTTCTGAAGAGCAGTCAGTGCTCTTAACAGCTGAGCCCCCAAACCACACCTTCTTAATATTATTTTCTCTCAGCCAGCTTGATAGTGAATCATTCAAGGTTTCACTTCCTTTAACAATGTTTGGTAATTAGTCGTTTTTTCTTCATGATTTAATAACTAACTTACATTTGCCATTTGGGGACAGAACATTTTCATTCTACTCATAAAACCTCCTTCTAAATGGGAATGTTACTCGCTAACCTTTTATAAATTACAACTGTTAAATATTTTTTCTTTATTTTATTCTGTGTGGTTTTTAGATAAAATAAGTTTAAGAGCCCACTGGTTAAATTGCTACTTTCCTTTCCTCAGTAATGTTTTCTTTGTTTCACATTTCCCTTGTGAGTCTTTAACCTTCTAAGGCTGTGGTTCACAACCTTCCTAATGCTGCAACTCTTTTAAACAATTCCTCATGGTAGGTTTGTTCCCCCTCCCCTCTGACCCCCGTGCCCATAGACTCATGTGTTTGAATGCTTGGCGCATAGGGAATGGCACTATTAGGCGTGGCCTTGTTGGAGGAAGTATATCACTGTGGGGGTGGGCTTTGAAGTCTCTTATGCTCAGGCTCTGCCCAGTGTGGAGGAGACCTTCCTGCTGGATGCCTGTGAAAGAGAGTCCCTTCTGGATGTCTTCGGTGTTCAAGATGTAGAACTCTTGGCTCCTCTGGCACCATGTCTTGCCTGCATGATGCCATGCTTCCTACCATGATGATAATGGACTGAACCTTTAAAACGATAAACCATCCCCAATTAAATGTTTTTCTTTATGAATTGCCTTGGTCATGGTGTCTCTTCACAGTAATAGAAACCCTAAGACAGAAGTTGCTACCAGGAGTGAGGTATTGCTGTAATAGGCCTGAGCATGCTTTTGTTTGGAGGAAGTTAGATTTTGAGACTTTGGAAAGCAGTGGAATGCTTTAAGTGAGGCTTAATGGGCCATCCTAGTAGGAATTTGGAAGACATTTGTGCTGAGGTTGATTTGAACTCTGGGGTCCTGTCTCAAGAGGTTTCAGAGAAGGGGAATTTTAGTATGCTGCCTGGAGATCTTTCTTATGATGTTTTGGTGAAGAGTGTGGATGTTTTTGCCCTTTTTGGCGGGAGTCTGCCTGATGCTAAGGTAAAGAGATTCACATTGGTTGTATTAAAGAAGGAAATCTCAAAAAAAAAAAAAAGTGTAGCATAGACTCTGCCCTGTGGTTTACTCTTATGAAGAGCATTTTGATCAAGGAAGCTGAAAAAGGAAAAATACAAAATGTATGATTCAAGTGTTAAAGGTACACCAGGAAGTAGAATGGAGATAAATTCTGTGTTCAAGGAGATAAACAGATTAAGGGAGTGGTGACTTTGGGGCAAGATCTCCCCAGCTAAGATTTTTTATTTTTTTTTGCAGTTGAACCAGGGATAGTTACCTCATGTTAGGCATTATTTTAATATGGCTAATGTATTCATTTGGAGGTTTAGTCTGGAATGAACTATAATCCAGAAATGGAGGGCACACCTGTGACTCAGATCTTGAGGCTTGAAGGCACATGCTTTTGATTCAGATCTTGAGACATAGTGGCCATGAAACAGTTAGGTCCAGGCACAGTGGTGCACACCTTTAATCTCAGCACTCTGGAGACAGAGGCATGGAGATCTCTGATTTCAAGGTCAGTTTATAGAGCAAGTTCTAGGACGTTCAAGCCTAGATAGTAAAGGATGTAATAGAATGAGGGGGGAATGTTCCAGCCCCAGAAAGCAGCAAAACTCAGCAGCTTCAGCCACATGGCTCTAGGATTAGAGTCAGGAATAGAAGAGGTTACTGGACCAATTGATGTTGGAGCAAAACTAGTGGTGATTAAGAAAATACCAGCATCACTGAAGTGAAATCTTCTAAGTGTTTTCTGAAAGCACAAAGAAGCTGTTTTCCAGATATAGCCAAGATTATACCTTGTGGAATAGCTGGAGTTGGTAATGTGTAAGAATCACCCAGGTGGCACTACTTTTGAAGGCATAAAGGGGTCATAGCAAGCAGCTCAGGCTAGGTAAGGACATTGGTGAAGTTTAGCCTCAGTTCCAGTTGGCAGCCCAGGACTGAAGGGGTCATGCAAAGTAGCTGATACTAAGCACCATGAAGAGAACCTATGAGAGGCTATTGGTGAGTCTAGTTGCAGCAATAGACCCCAGCATATTGGAGATACCAGTACCATGGGATGAGCACCAGGAACAGTAGCAACAGTGGAATGGACTCAACTTGAACCTAGAGTGATATAGAGGGAAAAGCTGGAGAAGTGACCCAAATTCTTTGGAGGAATGCAGAAGATCATGTGTGAATCCCAGACTTTGGAACAAGAAGCTGTGAAGTTAAAGTTGTCTTGGATATCCCAAGATGTTAGAGATGCAACAGTCAAGGAACACTTGCCGAGAAAAGCTGCTAGCAGGGAGTGGAACCAGCCCAAAAGAAAGAATTGTGTTACAGTCAACTAGAGTTGGACATGGAGATGTAAGCCAGCACCAACTAAATGTTTTCCCTTATAAGAGTTGCCTTGGTCATGGTATCTCTTCACAGCAATGGAAACCCTAAATAAGACAATACCCAACCTTAAAATTATTTTTGTTGCCATTTCATAATTTTAATTTGTTGGTTATGAATAGTAATGAAAATATCTGTGTTTTCTGATGTTCTTATATGACCCCTGAGAAAGGGTCTTTCAATCCCTTTGGGGGTTGTAACAGTGGTTAAGAACCACTGTCTAAGACTTTAAAAATTCAACCTTTTATTTGTCTCAAGAGTGATGAATTACTTCTCTTAGATATTTTGCTCATCCTTGTGACCAAATGCCTAATAGAAACTACTCTAGGCAGAAGAATCTCTTTTGGCTCACTTTCATTCAATGAAGACATGGTAGATTCCTGGTAGCAGTTTGTGGTAGGAACCTGAGGGGCGTCCTTCACATCCTCACAGGCCAAGAAAGAGAAGGGGGAAAGGAAGAAAGAGGGAGGGGGCAGGTGGAGAGTTCTCACCAGAAGCAGAACTGTGTTACCCCATTAAGTCCCACCGCTATGACTCTTCCTCCATAAGCTAGACCCCATGTCCAGAAAGTTCCAGAACCTCCCAAAGCAGTGCTTCCAGCTGGGGACTGACTGTTCAAACACAGGAGGGACAGTTTATCTTTGAACCATAGTATTTCATTCCTGCCCCCTGTAGGCTTATCACCATTTCATAGTGAAAAACCAATCCCATCTAACTGCAAGGTTCTACGTGGTCTTACGGCTTCAACACCTTTCAAAGCCAAAGTCCACAGTCTAAGTAAGACTGCCAGCAATTTCCTAACTATGAGTGAAAAGAAAAAAAATGCAAGTCACCTACTCTTAACATACAATGACACAGGGCAAAAAATCCTGTCCTGAAAGGGGTAACTGAGACCATAGCAAGGAAGGACTAATCCAAAGCAAAATCAGACCCCTGTATGCCAAATCCTGTAGTCTTACATCAGGCATCTGGTGTCTGTATGGCACCACCTGGGATCCTGTGGAATTTGGAAACCCTTCCCTACAGCACATGTGATCTTTCTTGGGCCAAGACCAGTCTCTGGCTGCATCTTCCAATGGCAGATATTTCATGTTCCTAGTATCTCTACTAATTGTAAATTTACTCTCCCTCCTTTCCTGGCCCAAATGCATATCTTCACATTGTTCTGCTTCACTTTCTGCTAAGAGCTCTCACTGCAAATCTGGATAAATGCAACAAGAACAATCCCAAGTGTGAGTGGCAAAGTTGACAGAGAGGAGGGGGAAAAGGGTAGCTTGCTCCAAGTGTTAATAGAGATCACGAGCCAATCTAGGCTTCTAAACAAGCAAGAGACCCAGCGAGATATGTATTGTGGGGTGGTCTCTACACCTGCAGAGAAACGGGCTAGATTCATAGCTCCTACTCTAGCCCCTCCCCAGTTCTGCTCCTAGATACAGATCTACTCCCATCTACTTATGGTAAATGCCATATTTATATTATTCCTTGATTTTGCTGTCATAGATATGATTTCATAATTAATAACAGCAGTAACACCAAGAATGGACTTAAGAGAATGGATCTGAAGGACAATATGAGAATCTAGACACGGTGGTACCCATCTGTACTCCCAGCACCCAGAAGGCAGAAGCAGGAGGATAGTGAATTTGAGGCCAGCGGGGGTGAGGGGGGGGAAGAGTTATAAAGTGAAACTCTTACCAGAAAAACAAAACAAAACAAAGTAAAAGTGAGAAAGAAGGCTGCATCCATTGAACCTGAGTGAGTGAAAGGTGGATGGAGAATGGAAGTGGGTGGGGAACCTATGGGGTCAGCTGAGATAGAGCTGGGAGATGGAAACATTTTAAACTACAAATTGTTTCTTTTTTTTTTCAGAGTGGATTAGTACTGCTGCAGCTCCTGCCCTTCCTAGTAGTTTCTTGTTGTTCTGAGACATGCCATCGTAGTGCTGCGGATAAATGACAACTTGGGGAGAGGTTGATGAGAAAGCCTGCTAGCTAGAATTGTTGAAGAGCTTCCCAGTTCCAGCTACAGAATAAATTGTAGGGAAGCTGGTGGATAAATCTTACCAGGACAGAAGGGCCCAGTGCACTCACAGAGACTCTGAGCCCCTTCTATCCCAAAGTTGAATGTTGCCCTTTTAAAATTCTTACCCTTGCTGCCCTTCGTCCATCACCACCCATTCCTATTTCCACCTACCATTCCCAACTGTATCCTTAAGGCACACTGAGCATTAGTTTAAAGGGTTGCAGTGAGAGATGAGTTTCTCACCTAAGATGTGCTTCTTGCCAGGCTGGGCCTTGACCCACAGTTAATAAGGTGTATGTCCAGAAGACACTGCTTTGGCTAAACGAACATGTAGGAACCTAGACGCTTCTATTAGAACAGGGGGACTCTAATATCACTAGCAGGAAGTCCAACTTCACAGCTTCAAACCTTCAAAGCTTCACTTGTGACGTCACGGACTTCAGACTCAGGCTGGCTGGTGTGGGATGCCCTCGCTCGCCCCAGAAGCAGGAGGCCACCCGCCCAGGGCAAGAGGCGGGGCCGGGACTTGGCAGAAACTGGGCTGCACTACTGGAGCCTAGAGAGGCAGGGCGCCTCCCCGCCTTCGCTGCGGTGACCTCCGCTGTCTTCCCGGCCGCTCGCCCTCAGGCTGTGTCCGCCACGGGAGGATTGCGCCCGGTCCCAGCGCGACCACCTCCAGGCATTGGCACTCCCTTCCTCCTCTCTCGCCCCTCCTCCGCCTCTTCCGTTTCTCCGGGAAAGCTTGTATCCTCCTTCGGGGCTCCGCATCCTCGCTTAGGTAATCCGCTTTCCTGCTTTCGCCACCCCTCCCCAGTGTCTAGCGTCTCCACCTCCGCGCTTTTGGGTCCCCGCGAGCCTCGCGCACTCCATCGCCTCTGCAGAGGGCAGGTGAGTCGGTCTCCGGCCGGCCGAAGGCTGCTGGCTTCCGCGCCTGGGCCTGTGAGGTACCCGGTCGCCGCAGCGAGGCCTGTCTGGCCTGGTCGTGCCCACCCACACAGAGCCCGAACCCCGAACCGAGAGGCTAAGCTCGCGGATCACGCCGCCCACTTAGCTCTGCAGAATCTGCCTAAAGAAATCCGATCGCCGGCAGAGTAACAAGCCACTTTCTTCCCCGGCTCCGTTCTTTCCATTCTTACTACTAGCCTCTAGGTTGAATGAGCTGATCTGAGAATGGTCGAAAGCAGAGGCCCAGGTTCCACGGGTAGGTGGCATAGCTGTCAAGAAGTAGGGGAGCAGTTTGCCTGAGAGATGCTTCTAGCGTGGGTACATGTTGACTGCTTCTAGAAACCCATTGGGTGGGTGCGGACTAAACAGACCGGTGTATATTTATATAAATCTTCACCTCTTTATAATTCTACATGTTGAAGTACGGTTTTGAGAGACTTGCCTAGGCAGTGGGTGTGGACTAGCCAAGAAGGGTATCATCTAAGTTATCTAACCTGGCTTTGGTAAAATCATATGGACTGTCAGGTGTGAAAGAAAATCCAGGGAATACACGTTAACAAGCACGGTGTGTACTTTGGAGATTTCCGTCCTTAAAACTAGGACTGGAACACGTGGAAGTTTGCCCACTGTGTGAGGGTGTTCACTTCACAAGGACTGCGGCTTGAGGCCGTACGGACGGACTCTTATGTGTATTCCACGTGCAGAATGAAACTTTCTGTTTCCTTTTGACTCCTTGCCTTTAATTCCCAGTTTTAATCAGTCGATAAGACTTAGGTCCACCCACCCGGTAACAATCTAAGGAAGACAACAACCCCCTGGGACTACTTTTGGCTGTACTTCTGTACTTTTCAGGCCTCTGAAAGCACAGAATAAAAGGGAAACTGCACGCAATGGGAAAGCCCATTTTAACCCCTGCACATGCCTGCTTGCTGTTTTGTTAACTTACTTTAATTTACAAGATTTTTATAGTATTTTGCAGTTGATTCTTAGTCATGAAGAGGATTGTGTAAGACACATAAAGCTACACCTTAGGTTTTGAACAGACTAAGTACTCTTCTTTGCAAGCCTTTGAACTAAGCCACCACTTACATCTTAGAGTCATGCTCTGTAGTATAAAGTGCATTATTGCAAATTTAGATTATAATCGTACTTGGAGTAATTGGAGAGAAAAATGCTAATTTCTTTTTAGACACAGAAAGCCAATAAAATACAAGCAATAAAGGTAAATCGCTATATAGGTATTTCCTCTTTACTTCGACCTTGAATAATAATTAGAAAAATAATGCCTTATTCTATTTCATGTTACACCAAAACTGCTTAAAAGATAAATAAGTAGTCAATTAAAAAACAAACATCCTGCATTTTAAAGAACGGCACATATGTGGACTTTTCCCAGGTGGGAGTCCTTGTATAAATGTCTTCTTTGTTTAAATACTTTCGGTGTCCTAATAAGGTCAGAAGGACTCAATGTTGTGCTTTTGTCTGTGTTAGTTTGGAAATAAAAGTGTTGCTTCCTGTTTCTCACAATTAGTGTGAAGTCTTGTTTCCTAAATGTAGCTGTTTACTAACAATGCCTGAGCTGATGGACAGGTAAGGGAAGGAAGATAATAGTAGAAGGCTAGACAGAGGGGGGAGTAGAAGTATTCCATGTCCCATGAACCCATACAAAAGGTGCGTAGGCATAGCCTTCCTCTAGTACTCCCAGTATTCAGGAGGCAGAGGTGGATTCTTAGGACAGGCTGACGAGCTGGAGTAGCTGTAGTGAGCTCCAGGTTCAGGGAGAGACCCTGCTACAATAAATAAATGCAGAGTAATGGAGGAAGACACCAAGCTTCAGCTTTGGGCTTCCACATGCATGCACACATGCATCAACAAACATCATTGGACCATGCATGCACACATGCATCTACGAACATTGGACCATGCATGCATGCACATATACTACAACCACATACACAAAAAGATACCCAGTTGCAACTTGGTAGTTTCGTTCTAGTGTTTAGTTACAAAGTTAGGGTCTCAGGTATCCCAGATTGGACTCAAACCCTGTGAGGCAGAGAACAACCTTGAGTTTGATCTTCCCGTTTCTCCCTTTCCAGTGCTGGCATTACAGGCATGCACCACCACACTAGGTTACTGTGCAAGGGTGGGGATGGATCCAGGGCCCCAGGCATGTTTGGGACGCACCTTACCAATTGAGCTCTATCCATACCTCACAACTTAGTATTTACAAGTCATAATTTCAAAAATAAAATAGACAGCAATGATAACTTTTTAAAAGGATAAGCAATGACAAACACCTAGGCAGTCCTGAAATCTGCAGGTGAGAACTCACTGTTGCTAAGGTCAATAGCTGTGAATCTTTCAGGGTTCATCTATATAAAATGTTCTTTAATAAAACTGTGGTTTTATTTATATAATATTTATTTATATATTATCCATTTAAGAAATCTACATATCTTATTCTGGTGATTGAATACATATTGTTGTATGTTTGTAAACATATTTTGGTGATTTCACTTCCATCATGATGTATGCAATGTTAATCAAGTCTTTTCATAATATAAAATGAAGTCTTTTAATAATATGAAATTAAGTTTTTCTATTAGTGGACTTTTAAAAAGATAGTCTTATACAGTCCAGGGTGCCTCCGATATGAAGCTGAGGTTGGTCTTGAACTGATTCTCCTTTTTTCTTCTTTCCCCTCCCGAGTCCTAGTGCTGAATCTTTTATTGTTGCTGTTATATATGTGTGGTACATTTGTATGTAGAAGTTCTGGTGTGTGTGAACATATGTGTGCTCATTCATGGAAACCAGAGGTTGACTTCGGGTGTCATCTTCAACTATTCTCCAACTTAATTTTTGAGACAGGGTTTCACTGAACCTGAGCTCCCCAATTCAGTGACACTTGCTGCGGGTCCTAGGAGCTCTCTGCTCTCAGTGTTGGAATTATAGGCAAGCCCAGCCTTTTATGTGGGTTCCAAGAATTAGAATTCAGTTCCTCATGCTTGCATAACAGACATGTTACTAAAATAACCATCTTCCTGACCTCCTTATTAACGCATAATTAATAAATGCATCTTTAATTTACAATGACCAGTAGTCCATAGGAAAACGTTGCACTGATATTATCACATAGCAGATGTATGTTACCTCTTTCTGATAAAAGAAGGAAATCAGCATACAGTTTCAAATAATTTATTTATAGCTTTTGCTGCAATAACTTACCAACCTGTCAAAAAAAGCTATACTTGACCATAAAAATAGCCATTTATATATAAAAACAAACAATATAGAATAATAATATCTATTAAGGTTGATTATCACAATGGGGAATGTATTTGAATTTATTTTCCTTTCCATTTCTCCTTCCTTCCTTCCTTTCTTCCTTTCTTCTTTCCTTTCTTCCTCCAATGTTAGAAAGGGAGATTAATTGCGTGCTGGGTTTCACCTTAAACAACTAAATTCTTTTTTCTGATTTTTGGATTTAGGGTTTCTCTGTGTCTGCTCCCAAGTGCTGGGGTTAAAGGTGAGGGCCATCAAGCCAGGCTTACAGCTGAATACTTTAAATCTCTTAAATAAATTATGTAGGTTTAAACTAATTTAGCTAACTTTATCAGTGATATTTAAATATATGCTTTAAATAAGGTGACAACAGTAAGCTTCCCATTGGTATAAATAACCAGTAAAGGAAACTAAAATGACCAAATATTAATTTTGCTTAAGGAAAACATAACTTGATAAAAGGTGATGCCCTAGTTTTGTGTTTCTGGAGAAAAACCGAGGGTTTCCCTTATGCTAGGCAAATGTGGTAACCCTGAGATACCCAGTCATTATATCCCATGTTTAATGAAGTTTATAACAAAAAAAAAGTTAACTTAGTATTTTGATGATTTATTATCTAAATTAAGGATAGGCTACCTATAAATGAGACAGTATAATTTCATATTCTGGTTCAGTGCTCAAGAAATGTAGTTCATATGTTTGCCATCCAGTGAGAGCTGTGGTTTTTTTTTTCTTACAATCAATTTGGAATGTATGTGACTTTCCTGTAAACAAATATGGCACGTGTGCCTAACAGCTCCTGGGTAATGCTGATAAAATCCAAGTATGCTAAACACTGAGGCAAGGGCGGAGTCTATACTGATAACTAGGGAAATTCATTAGTCAGCACTTATTGAATACCTCTGAGTATGCCCTGAGAGTTGTAAGAAATCACAGGTTTTCAGTATCTTGCCAAATAGAGCACAGATAGTAAATAAATGTGTAGTGTGTTTGGGATTTAGGTTAGAGATATAGCACACTCCTGTTCTGCCCTTTTGTGTTGGTTTCTGTTGCAGGCATTCATTGCCACTGCTGTGTGAATGCTATTTACTTGGCTTCATTTTATTATTGGTGGCTATTTGAGTTATTACCAGTGTGAGCTCATTGGAAGAATGGTGTTCATGCACACTCTTTTTTTTTAAGATTTATTTATTATTGTATGTAAGTACATTATAGCTGTCTTCAGACACACCAGAAGAGGGCGTCAGATCTCATTATGTATGGTTGTGAGCCACCATGTGGTTGCTGGGATTTGAACTCAGGACTTCAGAAGAGCAGTCAGTGCTCTTCACCGCTGAGCCATCTCTCCAGCCCCCTCATGAATACTCTTGAACACACCTTTTAATGTAGACGTGCATATATTATTTGGTATATGTGAACAAGGGAAATTATGTTTACATTCAACAAAGCAGAGTGGCTTTCCAGGAAGTTGCGCTAGCACCATTCATGCTACCACTGTTTAAGAGATCATCGCTCCATGCCTTCACGCAGATGCAGACTTTTCAGTCTTTTTAATGCCAGTCTCACTGGACGTGTGTTAATGCCGAGATTCACTGGGAAAAAACCAATTGTAGCTTATTAGACCAAATTTAAAGCGAGAGTTATTAAATACTGACCAAGACTTGGATTTTGGTCAGGACATTCCCTAGAATTTCACAGCTGAATGGCCCCAAGACATGTGTCCCAGGGGTTTATAAAGACTAACCTATAGGGCCACCATACTCTCCTACGAAGTTTGTTATTTTCCAAGAACCTACAACTTCCAGAATTCCAGGAAGTTACCTGGTTCTCCAGCAGGTGGGACTTACAGGTTAATTTGGGGAGTTCCACATGTAATGGTATCCTGTTGAGGCTTTAGGTTGCATTTCTAACTTCCTTCCAGGTAGTGTTTCTCACCTGTTTATTGATCATTTGTTGTCAGAGATTGGGTATCTTTTATGAGGTGCTTATTTAATGTTCTCGCCCTTGAACAAATTCCAAGAGTGGTAGACACTTAAAGGGGCAGAGAAAGAGAAAGAGAAAGGAAAGCCTGCGAACCAGGGAGAATGGTATATGAAAGTGTTCAGTGTGACCAGAGCACAGAGACAGTGTCATAGAGATACCATCCAGGTCACAGAACAGGCAGTCCCACGCTGTAATGCTGGCATCTGACAAAGTTCAACCAGGAAAAGACACTTCAGTTTCCAGAAACTTTAAAGGATTATAAGTCTGGTGAAGCTTGTGGTTCAGTGTCTTCTGGCCCAGGTAGCCCAGTGGGCAATTGAACATCTCCATGAGCATCAGCCCAGTTACTATTAATAACTTGTACACAAGATTGTACCCTGTTCTAAAATTCCCCAGGGCTGGCTTCTTCTCCCCTGCCCCCTTTTTACCGTTTTTTTCTGATATTTATTCTATGTAGCAGTGTTTTGCTTGCATATATGTGTGGGCACTACATGCATGCTTGGTGCCTGTGGAGGTCAGAGGAAAGTATCTGATTCCTTGGAACTGGAGGTATGGATGTTTGGTTGTAAGTCACCCATGTGGGTGCTGGGAATTGAACCCAGGTCCTCTTAATCCTTAAGCCATCACTGGCCCTGGCCCTTTCCCTTTTTCCAGGACAACCTCTAATCATTAAGCCCCAAAGATAGCAAAAGGGCAGAGTCTATCTTTCCAAAATAGCGTGAGCTGAGCAGAGCCTGGGCCACACCTTGGCATTCCTCATGCCATAGGGACTCCTGGATAGCTGCATTCCTTTGAGAGAAATCATAACAGGCACCCTTTTATAAACCATCCAGGTACTCTATGGGCCCCAAGTCTTTTCTCCTTCAGCCATAGCTGTCTGTCAAGCCGGTCATCTGTATAGCCGGTTCAGATCACCATTGCTTGGGAGGTAGTTAAAAGAGTGACTAGGGTGTTGAGTGGTGTGGGGTTGGGATGCAGTTGGTGTATAAGAGGCCTCTGCAGACTCAGATTATGTCAGAAGGAGGGGATGGCAACAGAGACACTGAAATATTCGGCTGTTTGTGAGAGCTGCCTGTTTTGTTGAGGGCCCTCATAGACATGAAGTCTTGTGCTTTGGTTGCTGTGGACAAGAAAGAGGCATGGCCAGCTTCTGGCACAGTCAGGGTCTCCTAATGAGAACAGACCCGTGGGCTCTAGACTCCTCACAGAGTCTCCTAAAAAATACGCCCTTCAAAGAAAAGCGTCTCTCCCAGGCCACCCTCAGATGGTTTGACATGAGGCCAGAATCTCCACACGGCATCCAGGAGCCAGAGTTTCCACCCATGACTCAGAAACTGAAGTGATTAGATCTGGCCTACATAAAGGGACTTTATTCTGGGTTGTTCAAAGCTCTACAAATAGTTCCCAGGCTCTGGGATTTAATGAACGAGTAAGTTTTAGGTGAAGGTTTCAGTGACCCACATAACTCGCTTGCCTTGTACTTTCTCCAGGAGGAACATGTGACTGTGGTGTCTGTGAGCTTGTACTTAATGCTTAGAGCTGCCATTTAGTACCTACTGTATGCAGGTAGTCTGAGCTAGTGCCTTTCCAGATACCGCATTTCATCACTGCGAGGTAAGTTTTATCCTCCAATTGCAGGTGAGGAGAAGCTCAGAGGGGCTGTGTAAATTATCAGATGCCACACAGCTAGGTTGCAGCCGAACTGGGTTTAGAATCCAGGTCAGTTTGATGGCAAAGCTTGTTGTGCCTTTCACATTATATTGCTCATTGCCTCTTAAATTTGTGTAAAGTATTCCGATAATTTTATTTTTCTTTTCATACTGGGGATCAAACTCAGAGCTCATACATGCTAGGCAAGTACTCTAATGCTGTGCTACATCCCTAGACGCAGATCTGATTAAACTTGTAAATAAGGCTTTTTGTTTTGGATATTTTTTAGGGGGCGGGTTGTGTGTGTGTGTGTGTGTGTGTGTGTGTGTGTGTGTGTGTACACCTGTAAATGCAGGAGCTTTCATTTTTTCAATATTTTTCCAACTAGACTTGAAAATCTTGCCAAAGCCAGAGGTTCTAATTCTGACATGGTGACACAATTTTATGTCTATATATGCTTATATGTAGTGGTATTTGTGTGCTATATGTGAAGAATGAAGCTTCTCCAAGCCTTTTTTGCTGAGCTATGGCTTGGTAGATCATTACAGAACAAGGCTTGCGATGAAGATATTCTCACTGTGTCCCTAGTGGGGTACTGCTAGGGGCTGGCTGCTAGAGTAGCAGCCAGCTGGAAAATTTGTCTCACAAAAATAAACTTCTTGACCACACAAATGAAGAAGAAAATGTATCCCATTTTTACTATCTGGCCAGAAAGCAAAGGACAGAGGGATGGGTTGTGTTGGCCTCTCTCAGGAGAGGTGCTAAGAATGGGGCTGGGGCTCCTCTAAAACTGGAATATTGAAGTCCTGATACCAATACCTCAGAATGTGACTGTGCAGTCTAGTACCTTTACCCACCCTTCTGCCCCTGGGTTCAATCAACCCTGAATTGGTTATATTTGACTAATGTGTGTATGGGTTGAACACACACAACTGCTTCCCTGTCATAATTTCCTAAATACAGTTGGACATCTATTTATTTACAGTGAGCTAGATATTGTTAGTAACCTAGAGATGATTTAAAGTGTCAGGGGATGTGCCTAGGTTCTGTGCAAATACTGAGCCATTTTACATGAAGAACTGAGCACACATGTATTTTGGTGTCTGTGGAAAGTCAAGTCTCCCTAAGAACACTGAGAAATGACTGTTTGGAGGAAGGATCTCTCTGGAGGTGGCATGAGGTCACATGGGTGTGTCCTAGTACAGTCTGACTAAGTCATTAAAAGAGGAGGGAAACACGTCAGACTCAAATGCCCACAAAGGAGAGGCCAGGTGAGGACACAGAGGATGGTGAGGAAACAGGTTTCTGACTTGGACACCACCCAGTCTTAAACAGCAAATAAATACAAGAAGAATTAGGGACTTGCCATGATGAAAGCCTCTTTTGGTCCCCATCACCCGTACCATGCAGTTGGCTTAGAGGGACATCATTGCACCGTGAACAGGTCCCTAGTGTAAGACACTTGACCGTGAGTATGATCAACTGAGGAAAGGGCTTTCCTGAGAGTAAAAGGGAAACCAACTGCCAATTAAATAGTGACAAACTGAGCTCAAGGCTAGTCTGAACTACACAGTGAGCCTCACAAAAATCCAAAAGCCAGGAATGTAGCTTAGTATAGAGTATTTATCAGGCATGTTTATGCCTTTGCTCTAATAACAGAAGTGCATCCGTGTGCATATGTACACACACGCACACACACACACACACACACCTACCTAAAAATTAAAGCAGCCACTACCCATAACAGACTTGCCTAACCCTAACATGAATCATCTTCCCTGTAAGGTTTCACTAAGGTTCCTACCATTGCTGCCAACTGGCCTCCAATAGAGGCTGTATAAAGTGAGTAAGGCAAATAAGTTAAATTTGATTTGAAAGATAATTTCTTAAAGTGATTTGAAAGATAATTTCCGCAGAAACCCAAGGAAATTTTGTGCCAGTGTTGCCCCTAGTTTTCATAAACAACTTGTCTCAAGAATTCCAGGTATGGGTGAAGTGCCCAAGGCTATTCTCTTGCATGAATGAGCTTAAGATAACTGAGATAAGAAAGGAGCTTACAGAGACTCACAAGGGTGAGTTTGGGAGAATGAGCTTTCCTCCCAGAAAGTAGTAGGTCAACCATCTAATTAGAAAGTTGTACACTGAGACAAAGGACTTTCTATGTTGTTCTAGCTGGCCTCAAACTCCTGGGCCTAAGCCACCTACCTGCCTCCTTCTCTCCCAAGCAAGGACTACAGACTTGGAACACTGCTGGAAATTTAGAAAGTTCTGTATGTAGGCTGTAGGAGGTTGTTTTCTGGAGACCTGGGACCCCAGAGAAAGGAAGTGAGCTGAAGAAATGCTATGTTGGTTATGCTGGATGGAGAAAGTCTTAACTGAAACTGGGCAAGGAACTTGGAGTCTGACAAAATATGACAGTGGTGTCCTGGGCCAGAAGAAAAAGAGGGTACAGTTGACAGAGTAGGGTGACTTAGGACCTAAAAACTCAGATGCGGAACTATGAATTTCTAGAGCCTAGACCCTGGTGTATCACAGTCTGCAGTTCACAGCTGCATGCTCTCTCCTCTTGGTCCAAGTCCCTGTACTTGCTATATCCTGTACTTGTAACATCTGCTTAGGTAGGGAAAATGACCATTTCTAGAAGACGTCAGGACCAGAGCGGAGGAACTCTGGGTTCCCAGAGATGGCTGTGTGGAAACTTACCCAGTATTTTCTTACCCAGAATCTTACAGTATTTTTTTTCAGATATAAAAAAAAAAGATGGTATGTGTCTGTGTGTGTGTGGGGGGGGGATAAAGAGTAGATTTAATACTGTTGAATGTGATAACTTGCGCAAGTCCAGAGTGTATTCCTTTGTGTCCCCATGTTGCTTCTAAATGAGAAGGAACTTAGTCCTTGGTTCATTGGCTCTTTGCTCTTACAATAATGCAGAACGTTTGCTAATAAATCAAAGTTATGGTCACTACATTTCTACTCTTGTGGCTCATGTGCTACTATGAGACTATGCATGCATCTCTGTGTTGCTCTATGACATCATTTGTGGCAAGTATTTAATGGATGCAGTAAATTATTTCTGAGTTCAAGTGGCTTTGCTATATGAATGCTACTTTTCTTAATGTATAGGTCCAGAACAAAGTAAATGAGCCTTCTGACAGGTTTGAGTCTGGAAATAAAGGGCTTTTAAGGAGCTGTGGTTGCTTGCATTCTCCACTATTATCCTGTATCTGACAACGTGAGAGTTAACCTGCCTCAAAAGCAAAACCAAACATCTTTATTTAAAGTCTTTCCTACTTTAAATAATTTTAATCTACCTTGTATGAAAATATTTTAACTCTTATTTTCTTGCCAGAGATTAAGGAAGGACTTAATGTTACTGACTGAGGAAAGAGGGGTTGGGGTGGGGATTTGGTACAGTTATGTCAGCAGCTCCCTGGAAACCTGTGTGCTTCCAGTGTCAGGGAGTTAGCACCTGTCTACTACTGCCCTCCAGAGACATCTGCTGGCAATAACGCAACTGCAGTAGTGACAAGGGACATCTCCCTGTGTTGGTCACCTTTCCTTAATTTCTGTTGAGGAAAATATTTCCCCAGGAAGTTGATCATAGGAAAACTAATTGGTTTTGAGCAAACTTAAAACAAATAAGCTATAACAGCTCAGTGCACCCCCACACCAGTGTTTTCACAGCTGAGTGATTCCCAGCCTCAAGTTACTTTTCAAAGAGGAAACTGTTGTGATAATAAAGAACCCTGATGTGGGGTGTGAGCGATTCTGAGTCACACGTTTTAGTCTTGTGTAACCTGCCTTTTTTTTAGAAGTTACTCAACCCCCTAAGATTCAGTTTCCAAACTGTATGTCACACAGGGTGGGGTAATCCTCGCAATAAAGGAAGCAGAATGATTCACACTTTGAACAAGAAGAGTTCACACAGAAGCAATTTGAAGCAGCCCCAGTAGCTTAGGAGCCAGGTGTGGTGAGGCAGATGGATCTATTTGAGTTCCAGGCTACCCTGGTCTACAGAATGAGTTCCAGGACAGCCAGGGCTACAAAGAAAGAAAGAAAAACAGAAAGAACGATGTAGGCATACTACATGGTTCTTAGAACATGGAACTTCTCAAGTCCAACAAGGTGCAAGTCCCCTTGCTTTGGTGTGTAGGCTGCTACCTGGTGGCAGATGGTATATTCACTGGAATGTTTTAGTGGAGTTGGCTGTGAGATGCTTTATAGTGCTTGCCCAAGAGTGGCCTCGGAGTCTGGAAGACACAGTGCTTGCTGCTTATCCACTTAGCACATGGATCTGGCAGCATGACTTTCGTCCCTCACCATTCTCACAGAGAAGAGAATTGCCTCAATCCTCCGGTAAAGCTGTGTTTATGACTAAGGTCCTTGTAAGAATCCGCCTTTCCTCTGACATTGTGATACTTGCGATGGCCCTATAACAGAAATTCTTATTCAATGATTTTTCTTTTTCTTTCACTGGAAATTCAGTTGAGAGTGTAATTGCTTTACAAGATTTTGAGAAGTAAGTTTGTTTCAATATTTAGATTGTAACTTCAGTCTTGCATGCTGAAAATGTGCTGTGATTCACTAGCAGGTCAGCCTCACTGACAGGTTGCTGCCAGGTATGCGTTAGTGGGAGAGGCACCCTGACATCACTCACTTTCTGAACTGCTTTCTCTTTCATATTCTTGTGTTCTTGCAGCTGAGAGACAGAGGGTGGGGAAGGCTGAGAAGCAGACTTTAGAAATGTCAGACATTCTCCTGGAACTGCTCCGTGTCTCCGAGAAGGCTGCTAACATCGCCAGGGCGTGCCGGCAGCAGGAGGCCCTCTTCCAGCTTCTCATTGAAGAGAAGAAAGGTGCAGAGAAGAATAAGAAGTTTGTTGCAGATTTCAAGACCCTGGCGGATGTGCTGGTGCAGGAAGTTATAAAACAGAACATGGAGAACAAGGTAAGAGGTCAGGCCACGGTAGCTGCAGGACACCTGCCTCTGTGCCGCCTCTGGTCCCCTCAGAATAAACGGCAAGCCTTTTACTGATTCTAATATTCAAACAAACATCTTGTGGCCCTGCCTTATTTATATTACAGTATTAAAATGGTCTTTGCAGGAAATGATTGAAGTATAGAAAAGCAAACAGGATGGAGGGCGCTCAGACTCCTAACCTGAGCATATAATGTTGATCCTTTCACTTATTGATGGGTTTCTTGTTAATAAATAATACATGTTCTCTGCACCAGAGCGCACTGAGCGGCATGCCGAGGATCACCGAAGCTTCTCTCTATGTGTCCATGGTCTGACACACTTATTTCACAGCAGTGTTTGGCTTCTCAGCTAAACCATTTAGCTAATGTCTTGCCTTGGGCTTGGAATTTTGTGAAATCTCCCTTTATTCTACTATAAAAATATGGCCATGTCAGTGATTGTGATTCTATGTGTGGAAATGGCTAGAAAAAGACAGGATTCTGGAGTGGTAGAAGTAACACCAGCAGGCATAGAAGTGCTCACTGAGTACCAGGCCTTACAAATTTGAGCTTGTCAACCCTATAAGAATTCCGTAAGCTTGGAGCCATCGTTCTACTGGGATGAGGCTGTCACAGAGAGCTGGGATAAGTTACACAGCACAGCATAGCAGCTCTAGTTATTGAATACAGGAAATAGTTCCTGAGTCTGTGTCATTGGGAATTCTGTTGTCTTTTATGTGATTCCCCCTGCCTCTTTTTTTTTTTAATTTGGGAGGATGAAGCTTTATGATAGAAAATAGAAAACATTTCAGTATCTTCATTGAATTTTTTAAACCTGAGGACTACTGTAGAATTCAGTAAAATCTTGATCACCAGTGTGAGAAGAGAATACATTAATTATATAAAATCTCCATAGACTTATGTTTTCTTCACGCCCTTTACTTTGGTGAGCTAAATGAAGGAAGCTTGTTTTCTGTTGGTACTAATGACGACAATTGGATACAAAGGCGGGTTGTGCAACTGGTTTGGATATATGTCAACATTACTTTTATGGGTTAATATGTGCCCTAAACAATAGAGCAAGCCCAGGCAATTGTTCATGAAGTAATGGCAGAATGTATGAAACAAATACTTTCCATTTGAACTGCTTTAGATATTTCTATTTCAGGCCCCCTCTGTCTGCATTCCTCTGCACAGTTCTGTGAGCAGGTGTGGGGGCTGGTGAACTGGCAGATTGCCAGCTCTCGTAGGCCTGTTCTCTTCTGCAAAAGAGAAAAGAGAAGAGCAGGTGTTGTGGCCGTTGGTGGTTTGACCCTCTGGGATGAGCAAGTTTAAGGATGTCAAGCAGTTCCTTCCCGAAAACAGCAACAACATCTGAGTCAGCAGTATTTTGAAGGGTTGGAGAGTGAACTGTCTCAGTCTTCTGAGGGTCAGGAGTGAGCTGTGTTTATCTGAGCATGACACAGAGATGAGAGAAAAGTCTCATTTGGTTCCCTGTCCACTTTGTGTTGATGCATAAGCCACAAGTTACTATAATATTTCTCTTCTTCTTCTTCTTCTTCTTCTTCTTCTTCTTCTTCTTCTTCTTCTTCTTCTTCTTCTTCTTCTTCTTCTTCTCCTTCTCCTCCTCCTCCTCCTCCTCCTCCTCCTCCTCCTCCTCCTCTTTTCTGTCATCTTCTAGCCTGAAAGGTAATAATATACATGACAGGTGCAGACATGTACCTGAAAATGGAAATGAAACCTGAGACTGCCTTCCAGTCTCTTCTCTCCACCTTTTTAAGAACTGGAAAGATGAAGATGGCATAGTGGTTAAGAGCACTGGCTGCTCTTCCAGAGAACCTGAGTTGGATCCTAAGCACTCACATGGCATCTTATAATCATCTAATGGGATCCAATTCCCTCTTCTGGTATGACGTACATGCAGAAAAAGTACTCATATACATAATATATATACATACATAAATAAATCTGTTTTAAAAAAGGAAATTATTTTTTGGGACTTGAGCATTCACAAGTTAGTGTTAGGAGCAGAATTAATATATATCCCCAGTTCTGTGGCTCTCCAGCAGAAAGCTGAAAGGACAGAGGAAGCCAGAACTCAGCCACTGAGTAAACTTTCTAACTTGGCAAAGGACTAGGGAAATATTAGAAAGCTACACACGGAACAGAGCTGACTTAGTTCCATGTTCAAACTGACTTCTATCAATGGATGTTTTTGAGTTTCCAATCTAACTATGTTCATAGAACTCCCTTAGGAACTGATTGTGGAGGTGGGGTTTGCTGTCATTTTGGTTTTTGTTTTTGTCAAACTCTGACTCATTCAGTTTCCAGGCTTGGGGAAAAAAATTTTTGGAGAAGAATCCAATGAGTTTACAAATGATTTGGGTAAGTATAAGAATCTTACTGTGTTATGTAATAATTATATTATTCTAATCTCTAACTCAGACCATAACATAAATTAATGCTTGGAAGCTTTTGAGATAAAGAGCATAGCATGCCTAAACATGAAGCTTTATTTAGCCTCTACCTCAGAATGTCATGACATTAAGTTAAAGAGAAGTGAGGTGGTTTCTTGGAATAATTCAGCAGACCATGAATCATTCTAATTTAAATTTGTAGCATTCTAGTTAGTGTGACCTAGCCTTTGGGAAAATTCTATAGCCTTTTGAAAGTCTAAGGTGGTCATTTGTGTGCTAGAAAGGTGTTCATCTACATGGTTGAGCAGATAGTGTCTGGGCGGGATTTAAGTCCATTTGGGGACCCCGGGATTCTACAGCTCTCGGCTGAGAGTAGCAGGTACCTCAGTCCTGGAATAATGCATGGTGTTGCTCCAGTCTGAATCCCCAGCACCCCCAAAACAAGCAAAACACCAGAAGTTATTACTGTGATCAATTGATTCCCACTGAGCCCTAAGCTGTGCTGATCCTATGAGATCTTAGACTTTCTTGAAAATTCGGTACATCCAGGTGGTATCTGAAGTATTTCCAAAGAGCTCACAGGTGCTGGTGGTTGGAACTGTTGGGGTAGGCAGGAGTGTGGATCTGCAACTCCTTTTTCCCCCTTTTCTTTAAGAAGGTCTCACTAGGTAGCACAGACTGCCTTGAACACACACAAGCCTTCTTCTGAGTATTGGGATTATAGGAGTGTCCAACCATACTCAACTCAGCTGTCACTTTTTACTATTGATCTGCTATACCATTTAATTCTGTGGAGACAGGGTCTCGTGTATCCCAAACTGACTTTCTAATTGCTGTGTAGCTAAGGCTAGACCTAAAATCCTATTCCTCTGACATCCACCTCCAAAGTGCTGGGGTTTTAGGTATTGCCACCGTGTCCAGCTAACTTTGCCTATTTTTCCAGCCTCGTCTGTCTTTCTCTTCTCCCAGGAGGCTGGCAGCCAGACTCACCAGGTGCCCAAGAGACACCAATGCAGGACCTCTTGTCTCTGTTTCCAGTGGAGAAGTAGCCAGCTAACACCTGGCTTTCAGCTGCTGTCACAGAGGGGAATTTTTGTGTCATTTAGATCCACTAAATTTTATTGCATTCAAAGATTACTATGTTTTATCTGATATTACAAAACATAAGCAATATTTTTGTTAAAAGCAGTATTACAGAAGGAAGTAGAAGCATTTCCATATGTGGATAAAATCTACATGTTCTTTTCAGGAACATTCTGAAATGGACAAAGCAACCTATGCGCTTGAAAAGTCAAAGGCAAAACTAAGTAACAGACCAATCATCAAAGGCTGAAGAATGCCATGTGGTCTGTGCAGGTCCTTAAATAGAATGCAGAACTTTGTCCATGTAGACATTTTTCTGGGCAGCAGACTGAGTCCTGGAACTTAGTGTCTCCACTGAGTTGAAGGGTGTGGAGCCACCAGTAGCCACAGCTTTGTAGAGTATGGCTGGTGGTCCTGGCAACTGGCAAGTTTTCAGAACCATTGCTCTGTCACCTAACCTAAGAGTTCAGCTCGGCTGCCCATCCCCCTCCCTGCCCGCTGCCGCCTGCTGGCCTGAGAAGCAGTGTCCCCAGTTTGTCTTTATTCTAGGAGAAAAGATCACAGTGGAACTGCAGTCCACGGAGGAGGAAACAGCAGAGCTTCTCAGCAGAGTCCTTAATGGCAACATGCTGGCATCTGAAGCACTGGCTAAGGTGGTTCATGAGGATGTGGACTTGACTGATCCCACTCTGGAGTCCCTGGACATCAGCATCCCACAGGAGATTCTTGGGATTTGGGTGGATCCCATAGGTAAGTGTAACCATGTGCATTTTCTCATTTGTTCTAGTCCATAGTGTTCTTCTTGGGGATCAGGGAAGCTCTAAGAAGTAGAGACTGTCAGAACACCAGACCTCCTGGAAGAATATTTTTTTGGTTTGGTTTTGTTTTTAGAATTTCATACATGTATAGAGTGAAATGTACTCATATCCCCAATTCTTCCCAGACTTCCCCAACATGTTCCCCTCCCAATTTCATGTCTTTATTTTATTTTAGAAACTCACAAAGTCCAATTACTGCTGCCCGACTAGGTACATGAGTATGGGGTATCCACTGGCACATGGGAGCAACCCTTCCCAAAAGAATAATTTTCCCTCCCCTAATAGCCAGCTGCCAACAGCTCCTCATGAACCCCTCCCCACATGCTGGGAGTTTGGCTAGCTTGATCCTGTGAGAGCTTACATCAGTGGCCACTGCTGCTGTGAGGTTATGAGTGCCTTAGTCATGTCATGTCCAGAGAAGTTGTTTTTTTATTATTATTATTATTATTATTATTTTCTTTACTTTTATTTTATGTGTATGGAATTAGCCAAAAATACCCATACACTATGTGTGTGCAGTGGATGTGGAGGCTAGAAAAGGGCATCAGATATCCTGGGACTGGAGTTACAGATGGTTGTGAGACATTCACACACACACACACACACACACGCACACACACGCATACATGCGTGCACGTGCATGTGCATGCACAGTGTGAACTGACTAATTTGTAAATGACTTCAGACTGACCAATCAGTGAGACCGTGAAGTGGCAGCAGAGTGAGACAGCTTCCTGCTGTATGTGAGTACAGGGTAGATCTTCAGATTTCAAAACACTAAGCCCAAATCTAACTTTAAATCATTGGCCACTCATTCGGTTCGGTGAAAGTCAAAACCCAAGGTCAAGCCAAACAGCTAAATCTGTCTTGGGCAACTTGCAAGCCCATACAAAACTTATTAAACTCTTGTCCTTTTGTGGTAGAATTGTAATTATAATGTGTTGGGTTTTAGATGTAACCCCTTTCCCCAACGCCACTATCAGAGTCCTAGGAGCAAAGTCTCCTCACTTTGCTATCTCCCTGGTGAATTCTGCTTCACACACTGGAAGCTCTCATTATACTGAGCCAGACAACTGTGTTAGCACCTATCCTGCATGTGCATTGACACAACACAATGTGACATCAGATAGCTGCATAACATTCATCCAGGGGATTCTATATGAACACTAGGAATTTTCCCCAAATCTCTGGTCATGAAAGGGTAAATTGATATCTATTACAATTCTGAAGGACAGTGATCCTAGTTCTACCCTGAAGAGATGTTTGTTGGCTCTCTGGGTCATTGGCCAGACATATCTTTCACTGCGTGCTAGTTCATGGGATGGCAAAGTACAATAGAATGAATGGATACTACAGAGCAGATCTTTTAGATTGGTAGAGACTGAGGAGTCCAGCAATAGCTGTCACACACTGGAGAGGCTGTTAGCTGCTCAGTCTACAATGCTGGATACCTCAATAGTCCAACTCTGACACTAAGAGTCTGGAGAATTCCCGGAAACCACTGACTTTAGATCCTATTGGAAGGCCAGAGAAGCTTAGGTTCTGACCTCAGTGAAGGATGCCAGCAGTAGCAGTAGCAGCAGAGTAGGTGCTTGCAGCAGCAAGGAGGAAAGCAGACAGGCAAAACCAGCACTGTTTTTCCTCAGACCTCTTTACAGCTAGGCTACTGGAAAGTGCCACTCCCTCTGCAGGAGGACTGTACTCACCCTCAAGTAATGTTCCCAACAAATACCTTCACAGACCCATGCCTCTTAGTTGATCCCAGATCCAGTCAACTTGACAACCAAGATCAACCCTCACAAGCACTGTTAACTTCTCTCTTATGCTGGCCTCATTATCTCCTTTCTTGCATCTTGGGGAGGCAGATGATAACAACAATAATAGGCCATCTTAGATCTGATGGATTCCTAGAAGGCTTTTCCATCTCAGACTGTTCCTCTGATTAGTAAGTTCTTAAAAAACAGACAACCCTACCACAGTTTCCCGGTTAAATGCATTTTTAAAGGTGTGTGTATGCGCTCCTGTTCACAGGGCACATACAGGCCAGACTCGTAGACTCATTCCTTTCCCACCTAACTTGAAGCTCCCTGATTCTGTCAGACTGGCTGTCCAGCAAACCCCAGGGATCCTTTTGCCTCTGCCTCCTCCACACTGGGATTTTTAAGTGTACTTTGCCCCACATCCTACACTGGGGTTGCAAATACAAACTCAAGTCCTCACACTGTTAAAGCAAGTACTTTATCCACTGAGTCATCTCCCCAGCCCTAACTGCCCTTGTAGAATTATGATATGCAAGGTACTATGCTAGATTCCACAGGATTATAACCGTGTCCTCGAGGCAGAGGGAGACGATCTCCAATTAGAGACTAGCCTGTGCTACCTAGAGACCCTATTTCAACACATTAAAACAATTTTTAAAGTTCCCATACACTCAGAGAATGAAGCATAATGCAGCACAAGTAACTTCAGCCTGAGTGTTCAAAAGATTCAGAGCAGGCAGTGCCCAGAGGCGAAATCTGATTGGTTATTTAATTAGACAGGAACTTACACAGGGCAAAGCTCCTAGAGAGACACCGTTGCCTCTAAACAACCTGTACGTTTGCTTCATTTTTTCAGATTCAACCTATCAGTATATTAAAGGTTCTGCCAATGTTAAATCCAACCGAGGAGTTTTCCCCAGCGGACTTCAGTGCGTGACCATTTTAATTGGGGTCTATGACCTACAGACAGGCCTGCCCCTGATGGGAGTCATCAATCAGCCTTTTGTGTCCCAAAACCTTACTACTTTAAGGTAAAAGGTGGACGTTTTCAGTTTTGATCATCTAGCCTCAGCTTTGCTTGTTAGGATTGTCGCTGTACATGGCATTCCCATGAGTGGATTCTGTGGGACCTTCCCACTGTCAGTCCACAGGGCTGGATTAAAATGCCTTCTATCTTCAGTCCCAGAGTTGGCATAGTCTTGTTAAGGTTTAAGTACACACTGATATTTTAAAAGAAATTAATACTGTCTCGGAGAAATCATGGCTTTGCATTTGAGATATAGCAACCCTATTCCTGTTTCTAAAATTCATTCAAAACCACACACGCAGATTAATGCTGCACCGTGTCTTCGGAGCCATAGGAGCAGGGTAGACACCACCACTGTGTTACCAGATGAATTTCTGTGTTATGATAGAAAAAGTACAGACCAACATGTGCAGAGTGTTCAGTGGAATGATTGAGAGATGTGGTCAGGATCGACTCCAACTCCTTTCAAATGCTGCCAGGGTCAGCTCTCTCCTGCCTGCTATCTCCCTGCCTTTCTACTGACTCTATCACAGGCTGGAGAATGGCCAGGAGCCTCTGTGCTGAAGCTCTGACTCCTCCAAGGCACAGCCAGTTCGAACAGAGGCAGTATCTTTTGCTCTCCTTTGGAAAAAACTTGCAGTCTCTGTCACATAGGACTGTCTATTCTAACTAATCTTCAGCTTACTTCAGATAAGGATGGAGTTTAAGCCTCTGGAATTTATTCTGGTTTCTTCAGACCAAATATGTTTTGGTAATGTTTAAAAGGTCATTAAAACTGGGCATGGAGATACACATGTGCAAGCCCAGCACTGCAGAGACCGATGCTCCAGAGACAGGGCTCCAAGGCCAGCTTCAGGGGGTCACAGGTTCGGGGACAGCCCCTGGGTATGAATGCAGAGTGAACCACTTAAGGATCCAGGTGGCCTTAGCAAGTGATTTGCTTTCCTCACCCGTAGCCTCTCATCGGTAGAGTACCTGACTCAGAGGGGAAGTGGATAAACAAAGTTGCTATCTGTTGTTGCCAAAAATAACATGAATCCACACTTGCTGTTAAAAGCTCAAGTGAATCAGAATAAAAAGGGAGTCAGCCAGTGACAGGAGGCCTGCAAGAGAAATTGTGAGGGACTTATAAGACTTGGATGCTCATCTTTTTCCCTTTGAGACTTTAAATAACAAAAACAGTACTGAACTTTGCCATGGTTTTTAGAGGTCAGAAACTGCATCAGTACTGCCATCCCAGGTGGATGTGAGAGTGCTCTAAAATATTAGTACCCCTCTCGCAATAACACAGGCGACTGCATGTTTACACAGCACTCCTAGAATTAATTAGGAGCTCAATGTTCGTTTATAGGCTCAGAAGCATTAAAATTGCTTTGAGGCATTTGAGTAAAACAAATATGCTAATAAGCAACTAAAACTGTTTCCTGCAGGTGGAAGGGACAGCGCTACTGGGGCCTTTCCTACATGGAGACCAACATCCATTCCCTGCAGCTTGCCATCTCTAAAAGTGAAACCCAAACTGAGAACTCCGACAGGGAGTGCTCCAGCCCCTTTTCTGCAGTCATCAGTACCGGCGAAAAGGACACCATCAAAGCTGCTCTATCACGCGTGTGCGGAGGTAGCGTCTTCCCAGCGGCGGGGGCTGGCTACAAGAGCCTCTGTGTTGTCCAGGGCTTGGCTGACATTTACATCTTCTCAGAGGACACCACGTACAAGTGGGACTCCTGTGCGGCTCACGCCATTCTGAGGGCCATGGGTGGGGGCATTGTAGACATGAAAGAATGCTTAGAGAGAAGTCCAGACACAGGGCTGGATTTGCCACAGCTTCTGTATCACATGGAAAATAAAGGCGCTTCTGGGGTGGATCTCTGGGCCAACAAGGGAGGGCTGATAGCATACAGGTCCAGGAACCGGCTGGATATCTTCTTGAGCCGCCTCATCCAAAACCTCAGGCCTCTAAAGACACAAACATAGGACTCTGATCTCAGGGCCCTTAAGCCGAACTGAATCTTTTCCTGTTATATCTATCTCTTGAAGATAGTTTTACCCCATTGGTTAATATTCACCTTCCTGTTTTGAGGAACATTTTCCCATTATGTGTTCATAATGTGAATTTCAGTAAGTAAATGGCATTTGTGTCACAGTTAAGTTGGTATATTTGTTATATGAACATTGTGCTGTTATTGTTGCTTGGAACCCTTCAATAAAATACCAAGGGAGGAGCAAAAAAACGTACAGTTCAAGTAGAATGACTAAATCCCCAGCTGTTTGGGATCCAGGATTGGGTATCCATGGGTTTAGCCTGAGGCAGAAGATTTAGAACTGTGAATTTTAATACTATAGCTAAGTTCATGTACTTTCAATACTTTTCTTATGTTTCTTATAAAAAAAAAAAAAGAAGGCTAGGCACTGAGGGTTTCTACCCACTGAAGCAGAGTCAGAATTCGAAATAAGGAAACAAAAGGAAAAACATACAGAGACTGGAGAAAGAGAAGAGAGAACATGTAATAGGATGGTAGGTAGAAAGAAGAAAGAAAGATACATATACATACATACATACATACATACATACATACATACATACATACATACTAGGCAGGCAGGCAGGTGATAGATGGTAGATATATATAATATATATATTATATATATCATACATACATACGTACATACGTACATACATACATACATAGGCAGGTGATAGATGGTAAAGCATAGGTAACGCAGAAGGGGGTGAAGCCAAGAGCTTCCTATATGCTTTGCGTATTTACTTACTACTCTCCACAACAATAACAATACAACCTTCTTTTTGTCATGCTAACTTCTCTTAGAGCTGTGCATAGACCACATGTGCAATGTTCTTTAGCAGCTCAGGTAACCCAGGGAGTGTCAACTGGGGGGGCTTCAGTCCCTCCTGTCCTCTGGGTACTAATGGCTGTTTCTGTAGCATTCTCATGGTCACAGATTATTGGCAATAAGTCAAGTGTATTTACTTCTCTTGTTCTTTAACTCAAGAAATGAATTGACAAGTAATTTATGTATATTATGTTGTACATGTATGATGCCTTGAAGCATGCTACATTGAGCTAAAAAGGGTGAGCCATTATCTCACCTTTTGTGATGAGGACATTTACAAGCCATTGCTAGCAATCATGCAGTGTATGCCCCACTGTTAGCTATAGTCACCACGTTGGACAATAGATCTCTTGAAGTTTTCTTCTAACTGAAATTCTGTTTTCTTTTATCAATATCTTGCTAACTCCCTCCTATATTGGGACTTTCTCAGATGTGCCAATGATTTAAATAATGACATAGAGACTTTTTAATATTCTAAAGCTTGGGCCTTTCAGCTACTCTAACCTAATCCTAGCACTATGTCCTATCACGTGACCAGCTCAACCTCTCTGCTCTGCTCTCTGGCAGCTCCACGTCAGCTGGCTGAATCTCCTGTCTCTGAATCTTCTCCCAGCATCCCTCCCTCTGCCCAAAAGATCTTCCCTCTACTTCCTGCCCAGCTATTGGCCATCAGATCTTTATTACAACCAGTAAGATACAATTCACCTTAGACAGGTGAGGAAGAATGAGTATTTACAAACTATGAGACCCATGATGGGCCATAGAAATAACCATACCAAGATCCTGCCAGTACAGAATTAACAATTGACTCTACAGAGACACTCCTTCACACAATGTTACCCCTACTCCCTCCTGACTCAGCCTTTAGTAATTGACATTCTACTCTTTGCTTCTGAGTGAGTTCTTTAGAGCAGTGAGAATCTAGCTCTATAATGGCAAAGCTCTAATCAGTCAGCCTTGTAGGACCTGTAACATACACCAATGGGCACTTAGGGTGATGCCATAGTCCTGGCTGCTGTGCCCAGTGCTGTGATAAACATGGAACAGATGCTTCTTTCACATCATTGTTAGAACTTAGTTTAATGCAGCAGATCTGTTAGTGATGCAGATAGAGCTTTAAAAGTCTACTCTGGGCTCTGGGACTGAAGTCTTGCAAGTTGTGTATTTCTGTTACTATTCTTTTTTATTTGAAACAGGGTTTCACTGTGTAGCTTTGGATGTCCTGGAACTTGCTCTGCACACCAGGCTGGCCTCGAACTCAGAGATCCTAAGTATTGGGATTAAAGGTGTGCCAACATGGCCCAGCTCTGTTACTAATTTTAAAGGTTGATTTGAAGAGAAGTTCATTCTTCACAAAACACATAAGAAATTAAAAATCAGGAACTTGCTCCCATATGCACTAGCATGAAGAAATTACATGGTTTTTAAGAGCAAGCAATGTTAGTATGAACATCTTAAGAGTATATAGTCAATAACATACATTTAAAGCAGACACCTTCCAAGAGATTTGAATAGACAGTTTCCCTATTATGAAGAGAGAAAAGACCCAAAGAGAAGAGAGAGACAATACATTTTAGATACAACTGGTCTTTTATTTGTGCCTTTCATAACCACAAACTTAAGTAATGTTAGATGGAAAATGCTTTTTAATTTAAATTGTACTGAATATGTAAGAAGTTTTCATGTCAATGTTTTCCGGATACTATGGTAGAACATCTATTATACATACATACATACACACGAACATGCACACATACATGCATACAATTTACATTGAATTTAGGTTTAATAGGTGATTTGAATGCTGGTGCACAGGAGAAAGTTAAATAGGTTACATGCAAATCTTCTGTCATTTTACACAAGGAACTTGAGCATGTGAGAACTTGAGTCTCTGGAGTGGTTGCTTTCTAAAGTCATTTGCCTGAAGTCTGGGTCAATATCATTTGGCATTCTTGTCATTTTCTTCTATTTCTACAACTGTTCTATATTCAGTATTTTTATGAGTCCCATTATCATTATCCACAGAAGCCTTCAGATCTTTTCAAACTCAAGTTTCATTATTTTCCATTATGTTTAGTCTATGAACTCTCTCTCTCTCTCTCTCTGACACACACACACACACACACACACACAGAGAGAGAGAGAGAGAGAGAGAGAGAGAGAGAGAGAGAGGTATGTTTTCATATATGGAGAATGACAGGACATTGGATGTCTCCTTCTATCACCCTCCCTCTTGTTGCTTTAAGACAGTTGTCACTAAATCAGAAGGTCAGCATTTTAGCTAGTCTGGCTGGCCAGATAGTTCTCATGATCTGCCTGTCTCATCCCTACAATGATGAAGTTACAAGCATTCACAGCTATGCCTGAGTCCAGGTTTTCAGATTTGGATCCTTGGCATCCTTTTTTTTTTTTTCTTTCCGTTTTTCCGTTTTTCGAGACAGGGTTTCTCTATGTAGCCCTGGCTGTCCTGGAACTCACTTTGTAGACCAGGCTGGCCTCGAACTCAGAAATCCGCCTGCCTCTGCCTCCCAAGTGCTGGGATTAAAGGCGTGTGCCACCACCACCCGGCTCAGATTTGGATCCTAATGCTGTGTCCTTATGTCTATTACTCTGAGCTATCTCCCTAGCCCTTCAACTTGATTATTAAAAGGAAAGACAGAACATAGAGCTTTAGAAGTCAGTAACTCTTGATACTGGTCAACTCACTTGATGGGGATAAAAGTTGGTGTACCACAACAAAGGACACTATAGAGTGGCTTCTCTTGTTCACATAGGTCAGGCAGCTTATGCATGGATCAATGCATCTTACAAAAAAAATGGGGTATATTAACCTTCCAGGTCACTTATATGGACAGTGCTAAAGGGACTGTTCACCAAAATCACCTCCAGAGACTCAAGTCAATGTCTCTCATGACTTCTACTTTATCCAGTCACTCAGCAACCGTCTTGGCTGCACTTAGACATCTTTTGGAGAAACTCCTTCTACTCCTCACCCTGCTCCTTTATGTATAATCTGAATCATTGCAATAAACTACACATTTGCTTCTGTACCCAACTTTTCAGTTGGGAAGACCTCTGTAAGCAATCAGGTCTGTTTGATCAAAACCCTCCACATGGCTCATTTGTCAGCCAACTACTGTAAATGATTTATTCTTCATATAAATGTAAACAGTGAATTAATCTGGCAAATGTATTTTTTCACTTTACGATAATCTCATTAACCACCCAGAGAAACCAATATTTATTTAAAACTGCACCTCAATAGTTGAGCACAGTTAAATGACCTACCATAGCCTTCTATGTTAATCTGGCTACCTCCCAGCCCCATCCCATGATACTTGCATATTAATATTGATCTGACTCTTTAGGCTTAAGATGCCCTTCTGTGATCTCTTTCCAGACTCCTTCCTCATAGCTCCAAATTCTCCATCCTCCTGGCTGATCTGAATCTCCTTCTCTCCTCTTTACTTCCTCTGGATAGTGGACATCCCGCCCTATTATGCCTACATTTCCCTCTTTGTCTATTAAGAGATTTTTTTATTATAATAATAAACAACCTACAGTAGGACCAGTTGTGAAAAATATTAGGTAATAGTTAAATTCACAATGTTCAGTCTATTATTTTTGTCAACCATATAAAATATTCTACCACCTATCTTATTTTGGCGAGTTCAGAGTTCTATATCTAAATCACTTTTTATCTTAAAATCTTTTTAGACTAGAATAATCTTCTTAAATCCTAAACAAGCCATTGCTATACCCTGGAAAATCTGATTGATTCCTTTCCCCCAGTGTACAGTGACCCTTGTAAAAGGCCATAGGTCCCTCTGAGGAGGAATTGGAGAAAGTCTAACAGCAAAACTTTTAGGTGTCTTATCAAGATCCTTCCTCAGGGGAACCTGGCCACCCCTTCATTCAAGGGGTTCTGGATCTGCAAACTGGCTCAAGTCTGGAAATTGATTCACTGGCTGAGATTGTCTTTTGCCATGATCTTATATAGCCTTTCTTTCATTTGTTTGAGAATTTTTCTGCTTATACAGGTCAACAGATATGCAGTAGACTTCCTATCTATTTCATGCCTGGAAACACCATAATTGATTAGCCAATACCAAATGTCCAAACAAGTCATGCCATTATAAATTTCACCTTTCCAAAGTGCTGACCATTATGGGGTAGGTCATTACAAACATTGTTTTGTCTAATATGTCCATTATAATTACTATGATCACCTTGTCTCTGGTGATTCAATGCTGCCACCTGGTCCTTGTTACCTTGGGTCCCAGTTAAACCCATTGAATTTAATTCATTTAGCTGAGCAACAGCATCTCCAACCCTAAGGGTCTGGCACAAGGAAAAGGGCAAGAACAAAACTCTTCAAATGTGCTGGTGCCCCTCTCACCAGTGTGCATCTTATAGGACTGGTGAAGGGCATATCTTCTGGACCTTCCCATTGTGGAGGATTAGGTTTTATACAACATATTGACTCTAGCATTGCAATTTCCCTAAACCTTAAAATCCCTTCATCAACACTAAGCCAAGGAATATCAGGCATCTCCAATTCCTTTTTAGTAGGCCACTTTTTGATAAACACTTCAGTCAACCATTCAAAGTTCTGACGCCTTTTTTTTTTTTTTTTTTTTTTTTTTTTTTTTTTTTTTTTTTTAATTTTATTTTATTTTTTTAATTTACATTCCAAATCACTTCCCCTTTCCCGTTTCCTCCCTCCCCGAAAGTCCCATAAGCCCCCTTCCCTCCCTCTTTTCTCCGTTCAACCCCCTCTCATTACTCTGTCCTGGCGTTCCCCTACATCCAGTCTTTCCAGGACCAGGGGTCTCTCCTTCCATCTTTTTAGAAATCTATTGATATGCTGATTGTGTCTAGGGTATTCTGAGATTCTGGGTCAATATCCCCTTATCAGTGACTTCATACCATGTGTGATCTTTTGTGATTGGGTTACCTCACTAAGGATGATATTTTCAAGTTCTGACCATTTGCCTAGGAATTTCGTGAATTCATTGTTTTTAATTGCAGAGTAGTATTCCATTGTGTAAATATACCACATCTTCTGAATCCATTCCTCCGTTGAGGGACATCTGGGTTCTTTCCAGCTTCTGGCTATTATAAATAAGGCTGCTATGAATATAGTGGAGCATGTGTCCTTATTGCATGCAGGTAAAGTCTCTGGGTATATGCCCAGGAGTGGTATAGCCGGATCCTCCGGAAGTGTCATGCCCAGTTTTCTGAGGAGCCGCCAGACTGCTTTCCAGAGTGGTTGTACCAGCCTGCAATTCCACCAGCAGTGGAGGAGTGTTCCTCTTTCTCCACATCCTCGCCAACAACTGCTGTCTCCTGTGTTTTTGATCTTAGCCATCCTGACTGGTGTGAGATGGAATCTCAGGGTTGTTTTGATTTGCATTTCCCTAATGACTAAGGATGATGAACATCTCTTTAGGTGCTTCTCAGCCATTAGATATTCTTCAGGTGAGAACTCTTTGTGGAGCTCTGTACCCCATTTTTTAATAGGGTTACTTGCCTCTCTGGAGTTTAACTTCTTGAGTTCTTTGTATATCTTGGATATTAGCCCTCTGTCGGATGTAAGGTTGGTAAAGATCATTTCCCAGTTAGTTGGTTGCCGCTTTGTCTTTTTGACGGTGTCTTTTGCCTTGCAAAAACTTTGTAATTTAATGAGGTCCCATTTGTCTATTCTTGATCTTAGAGTATAAGCTATTGGAGTTCTGTTCAGGAAATTCTCCCCTGTGCCCATATGTTCAAGGTTCTTCCCTAGTTTCCCTTCTATTAGTTTCAGTGTGTCTGGTTTTATGTGGAGATCTTTGATCCACTTAGAATTGAGCTTAGTGCAAGGAGATAAGGATGGGTCAATTTGCATTCTTCTGCATGTTGACCTCCAGCTGAGCCAGCACCATTTGTTGAAAAGGCTATCTTTTTTCCACTGGATGGTTTTAGCTCCTTTGTCAAAGATCAAGTGACCATAGGAGTGTGGATTCATTTCTGGGTCTTCAATTCTGTTCCATTGATCTACATGTCTGTTACTGTACCAATACCATGCAGTTTTTAACACTATTGCTCTGTAGTACAGCTTGAGGTCCGGGATACTGATTCCCCCAGAGGTTCTTTTACTCTTGAGAATAGTTTTAGCTATTCTGGGTTTTCTGTTATTCCAGATGAATTTTTGAATTGCTCTTTCTAACTCTATGAAGAATTGAGTTGGGATTTTGATGGGGATTGCATTGAATCTGTGTATTACTTTTGGTAAGATGCTCATTTTTACTATATTAATCCTGCCAATCCATGAGCATGGCAGATTTTTCCATCTTCCGAGGTCTTCTTCAATTTCTTTCTTCAGAGACTTGAAGTTCTTGTCATACAGATCTTTCACTTGTTTGGTTAGCGTCACGCCAAGATACTTAATATGGTTTGTGGCTATCGTAAAGGGTATTATTTCTCTTACTTCTTTCTCAGCCTGCTTATCCTTTGAGTATAGGAAGGCTTCTGACTTGCTTGAGTTGATTTTATATCCGGCCACTTTGCTGAAGTCGTTTATCAGCTGTAGGAGTTCTCTGGTGGAGTTCTTTGGGTCGCTTATGTATACTATCATATCGTCTGCAAATAGTGATAGTTTGACTTCTTCCTTTCCAATTTGTATCCCTTTGACCTCTTTTTCTTGTCTAATTGCTCTAGCTAGAACTTCAAGTACTATATTGAAAAGATATGGAGAGAGAGGGCAGCCTTGTCTAGTCCCTGATTTTAGTGGGATTGCTTCAAGTTTCTCTCCGTTTAGATTGATGCTGGCTACTGGTTTGCTGTAAATTGCTTTTACTATGTTTAGATATGGGCCTTGAATTCCTGATCTTTCCAAGACCTTTAGCATGAAAGGATGCTGAATTTTGTCAAATGCTTTCTCAGCATCTAATGAGATGACCATGTGGTTTTTTTCTTTGAGATTGTTTATGTAGTGGATTACATTGATGGATTTCCTTATATTGAACCATCCCTGCATCCCTGGGATGAAGCCTACTTGATCGTGGTGAATGATCGTTTTGATGTGTTCTTGGATTCGGTTGGCAAGAATTTTATTGAGTATTTTTGCATCGATATTCATAAGAGAGATTGGCCTGAGATTCTCTTTCTTTGTCGGATCTTTGTGTGCTTTTGGTATTAGTGTAATTGTGGCTTCATAGAACGAGTTGGGTAGTGTTCCTTCTGTTTCTATTTTGTGGAACAGTTTGAAGAGTATTGGTGTTAGGTCTTCTTTGAAGGTCTGATAGAATTCTGCACTAAAACCATCTGGACCTGTGCTTTTTTTGGTTGGAAGACTTCCAATGACAACTTCTATTTCTTCAGGGGTTATAGGACGGTTTAGATGGTCTATTTGATCCTGATTTAATTTTGGTACTTGGTATCTGTCAAGGAAATTGTCCATTTCCTCAAGATTTTCTAGTTGTGTTGAATACAGGTTTTTGTAGTAGGATCTGATGATTTTTTGAATTTCCTCAGTTTCTGTTGTTATCTCTCCCTTTTCGTTTCTGATTTTATTAATTTGGATACTATCTCTGTGCCCTCTGGTTAGTCTGGCTAAGGGCTTATCTATCTTGTTGATTTTCTCAAAGAACCAACTCCTCGTTTTGTTGATTCTTTGTATGGTTTTATTTGTTTCTACTTGATTGATTTCAGCCCTGAGTTTGATGATTTCCTGCCTTCTACTCCTCTTTGGTGTATTTGCTTCTTTTTGTTCCAGGGCTTTCAGGTGTGCCATTAAGCTGTTAGTGTATGCTGTCTCCCGTTTCTTTTTGGCGGCACTCAGGGCTATGAATTTTCCTCTTAGCACTGCTTTCATTGTGTCCCATAAGTTAGGGTATGTTGTGCCTTCATTTTCATTAACTTTCAAAAAGTCTTTGATTTCTTTCTTTATTTCCACCTTGACCAAGTTATCATTGAGTAGAGCATTGTTCAGCCTCCATGTGTACGTGGGTTTTCTTTTGTTTTTGTTGCCATTGAAGACCACCCTTATTCCATAGTGATCTGATAGGAGGCATGGGATTATTTCTATCTTCTTGTATCTGTTGAGGTCTGATTTGTGACCAATTATATGGTCAATTTTGGAGAAGGTACCATGAGGAGCTGAGAAGAAGGTGTATTCTTTAGCTCTAGGATGAAATGTTCTATATATATCAGTTAGTTCCATTTGGTCCAAGGCTTCAATTAGATTCACTGTGTCCCTGTTTAGTTTCTGCTTTCCTGAACGATCCATTTCAGAGAGCGGGGTGTTGAAGTCACCCACTATTATTGTGTGCGGTGCGATGTGTGCTTTGAGTTTTAGTAAAGTTTCTTTTACGAATGAGGGTGCCCTTGCATTTGGAGCATAGATATTCAGGATTGAGAGTTCTTGATGGTGGATTTTTCCCTTGATCAGTATGTAGTGTCCTTCTGTGTCTTTTTTGATGACTTTGGGTTGAAAATCAATTTTATCCGATATTAGGATGGCTACTCCACCTCGTTTCTTGGGGCCATTTGCTTGTAAAATTGTTTTCCAGCCTTTTACTCTGAGGTAGTGTTTGTCTTTGACACTGAGGTGCGTTTCCTGCATGCAGCAAAAAGCTGGGTCCTGTTTACGTATCCAGTCTGCTAGTCTATGTCTTTTAATTGGGGAATTGAGACCATTGATATTAAGAGAGATTAAGGCATAGTGATTATTGCCATCTGCCATTCTTGACGCTATCTTTATGTTTGAGTGGTTATCTACTTTTGGGTTTGATTCAAGAAGGTTATTATCTCATTTTTTCCAGGGTGTTGTTTCTCTCCCTGTATTGGAGGTTTCCACCTATTATCCGTTGCAGGGCTGGATTTGTGGAAAGATATTGTGAAAATTTGGTTTTATCATGGAATATCTTGGTCTCTCCATCTATGGTGATTGAGAGTTTTGCTGGGTATAGTAGTCTAGGCTGGCATTTGTGCTGTCTTAGTGTCTGCATGAGATCTGCCCAGGATCTTCTGGCTTTCATAGTCTCTGGTGAGAAGTCTGATGTGATTCGGATAGGTCTTCCTTTGTATGTTACTTGGCCCTTTTCTCTTACTGCATTTAGTATTCTTTCTTTGTTTAGAACATTCGGTGTTTTGATTATTATGTGACGGGAGGTATTTCTGTTCTGGTCCAGTCTGTTTGGAGTTCTGTAGGCTTCTTGTATGTTCATCGGCATCTCTCTCTTTAAGTTAGGGAAGTTTTCCTCCATAATTTTGTTGAAGATGTTTACTGGCCCTTTAAGTTGCAAATCTTCACTCTCATCTATACCTATAATCCTTAGGTTTGGTCTTCTCATTGTGTCCTGGATTTCCTGGATGTTTTGGGTTACGCGTTTTTTGCATTTTGCATTTTCTTTGACTGTTGAGTCGATGCTTTCTATGGAATCTTCAGCACCTGAGATTCTTTCTTCCATCTCTTGTATTCTATTGTTGATGTTTGCATCTATGACTCCTGATTTCTTCCCAAGGTTTTCTATCTCCAAAGTTGTCTCCCTTTGTGATTTCTTAGTTGTTTCTACTTCCTTTTTTAGTTCCTGGATGGATTTGCTGAGATCCTTCACTTGTTTGTTTGTATTTTCCTGTATTTCTTTAAGGTAATTTTGCATTACCTCTTTCAGGATTTCTTCCTGATGACCCACGTTCTCCTGCATTTCTCTGAGCGATTTTTGTGTTTCCTCCTCATGGGATTCCATCTGTTGATCCATCGTCTCCTGCATTTCTTTAAGCAGTTCTCGTGTTTCCTTTGTAAGGGCATCTAACCGTTGATTCATTTCTTTAAGCAATTTTTGTGTTGCCTCCTTATGGGCATCCGTCTGTTGACCCATATTCTTCTGCATTTCTTTATGCAAATTTTGTGATTCCTTTGTGAGTGCATCTACCCGTTGATTCATCTCGTTAAGCGATTTTTGTGTTGTCTCCTTGTGCGCCTCCATCTTTTGATCCATGTTCTCCCGCATTTCTCTAAGCGATTTTTGTGTTTCCTTTGTAAGGGCTTCTAACCGTTGATTCATGGTCTCCTGTAACTCTTTATGAGATTTATTTGTGTCCTTCTTGTGATCCTCTAATAGCATCATGAGAAGTGATTTTAAATCCAGATCTTGTCTTTCGGGTGTGGTGGGGTATCCAGGACTTGCTGCTGTTGGAGAGTTGGGTTCGGATGGTCCTACATTACTTTGATTACTGTTAGTAACATTCCTACGTTTGCCTTTTGCCATCTGGATACCTCTGGTGTTAGTTGGTCCTGCTGCCACTGGCTGTTGGTTGGACCTCCTGTGAGCCTGCAAAGCTATTTCTGCCCCCCCCTGGATTACCAGGATTCCCCTGGCACCGATTTCTGGGGCCTGCCTGCTCCTGAGTGACTTTGGAGCCCTAATGTGCTTTGCCCCAAGTGATCTTATATTGGGGAGGCCTTGCACATCTAAAGGCTCAGCCTAGTGGATTCCTGGAGCAGAGGTCGCCAAAGGGAGGCTGGCAGGCTCCTGCCCTGTGCAGGGGTGTGTGATCTCTCCTGGGGGGGGGAGGGGGCGTCCCTCTGCCAGGCAGAAGTCCCACAGCAGATCTGGCGCGCTGGTCACTGCAGATCAGCCCAGCACCTGGGAGCAGGTTACACACAAGCTGCCTGAACCCGAAGCGATATTATGCCTGTCTGTCTCTGAGCCTGGTGGTCCCAACTACCTGGTCACTGGAGCAAAGATGGCGGAGGGCACTCTCCGTGGCGCTGCTCACCCTGTGGTCACGATGGCCCGCCGATCTGGCACCCAGACGACCACAGCGCCAACCCGCCCTCGGGCACAGAAGGAAGCCCCAACAGGCCGTGTCCCAAGTGATGTTATATTGGGGGGAGAGCCTGGGTACCGGTCTCTCCAGCGCAGTCCGCGGGAACAGAGGTCGCGGAAGGGAAGCTGGCGGGCTCCCTCCCTGCGCAGGGTCCCTCCACCAGGCAGAAGGTCCCACCGCGGAACTGGCGCGCTGGTTACTGCAGATCAGCCCAGCACCTGGGAGCAGGTTACACCCAAGCTGCCTGAAACCGAAGCGATATTATGCCTGTCTGTCTCTGAGCCTGGCGGTCCCAACTACCTGGTCACTGGAGCAAAGATGGCGGAGGGCAGTCTCCGTGGCGCCGCTCACCCTGTGGTCACGATGGCCCGCCGATCTGGCGCCCAGACGACTACAGCGCCAACCCGCCCTCGGACACAGACGGAAGCCCCAACAGGCCGTGTCCCAAGTGATGTTATATCGGGGGGAGAGCCTGGGTACCGGTCTCTCCAGCGCAGTCCGCGGGAACAGAGGTCGCGGAAGGGAAGCTGGCGGGCTCCCTCCCTGCGCGGGGTCCCTCCAGCAGGCAGAAGGTCCCACCGCGGAACTGGCGCGCTGGTTACTGCAGATCAGCCCAGCACCTGGGAGCAGGTTACACCCAAGCTGCCTGAAACCGAAGCGATATTATGCCTGTCTGTCTCTGAGCCTGGCGGTCCCAACTACCTGGTCACTGGAGCAAAGATGGCGGAGGGCAGTCTCCGTGGCGCCGCTCACCCTGTGGTCACGATGGCCCGCCGATCTGGCGCCCAGACGACTACAGCGCCAACCCGCCCTCGGGCACAGACGGAAGCCCCAACAGGCCGTGTCCCAAGTGATGTTATATCGGGGGGAGAGCCTGGGTACCGGTCTCTCCAGCGCAGTCCGCGGGAACAGAGGTCGCGGAAGGGAAGCTGGCGGGCTCCCTCCCTGCGCGGGCCTCTGACGCCTTTTTTAACTGTGCGAGCTTCCATATTAAACCTAGAATCTCCACTCAGAGGCCCATGTCAATAAACTCAGCCTGCTCTAGTTTTATGTTTCTTCCACCATTATCCCACACCCTTAAAATCCATTCCCACACATATTCCCACACTTCTGCTTGAATGAATTAGCGAACTCATTAAGCTCCTTAGCAGTATAGCATATTTCCTCATGGACTACACTTTCTCCCTCCACTCTAGGGGCCTGTTTTGCCTTGAGTCTGGCTATAGGTCTAGAAGAAACTATTAGTGAACCTTGAGAAACATCAGTATTGTCTGGCATTTTCTTCAGCAAAAGTCACTGCTGGTTTTTCAGGCTCTGAGGTGTTAATTTCCTCATGTGGAGAAGGCATTAATTCAAGGGATGGGGCTGAGGGTACTACTTCCTCAGGTGGGGCAAACCCTTGAAAATCTGAAGATTCAAAATTCTCAACTTCAACACATCCCCATCCCAAGTTATAGGATTCTATTCTTTGCCAATGAATGCCCTTACTTTAACTGCTAACATCGTGTGAGGCTGAGACTTGAATTTTCGCTGTAATTTAGACAACCTTCTAATGAGGGCTTCAGTTTGATTTTCTGCAACTTGAGCTCTATGGCTGCTGGAGAGAAGATTCTCTTCAAGGACACACTTAGCAACTTTTAGATTGTTTACTTGCATCTGGAGCTGTTCGATTTTATCACACAACTCCTTCCTTTCCTTCATTGTTTTTTCCCAAGATGCTAAGAGCAACCAGCCAGCAAAATCATTTTCTGATTTTTTTCCCCCAGCTTGTAGAGAGTTTTGTCCACTGAATCACCTAATTCATCAAGATAATCAAAGGCATTAGCTTCTTTAAGCTTGAAATATAGTTTCAACCACGGGTCTTCAATATTCTCCGAGCTCTCAGGAGGGAGAGAATCTGGAGAGGTTTCAGTAGTTGAAGGTTCTGGTGAATTATCAAACCAACTCCAGATTTTTAAAGGATTCATCCTTATACTTCTACTCCTCTAGAACCACTCCCAGTACCAACTTCTGTATTAGTCAGGGTTCTCTAGAGTCACAAAACATATGGGTAGTCTCTATATAGTTAGGGAATTTGCTGATGACTTACAGTCTGTAGTCCAACTCCCTAACAATGGTCAGCAGCAGCTGTGGATGGAAGGCCAAGGATCTAGCAGTTGCTCAGTCCCATGAGGCAAGCAGGCAAAGAAGAGTGAGTTTTCCTTCTTCCAATGTCCTTATGTAGGTGTCCAGCAGAGGGTGTGGCCCAGATTAAAGGCATGTGCCACCACGCCTTTAATCCCAGATGACCTTGAACTCAGAGATCTCCCTGTCTTAAATTCTGGAATTCATAGCCACTATGTTTCAAGGTCTCCATACCAAGATCCAGGTCAGAAACTTGTTATCTCTCAGCCTCCAGATTAGGATCATAGGTGAGCCTTCCAATTCTGAATTGTAGTTCATTCCAGATATAGTCAAATTAACAACCAGGAATAGCCACTACAGTGGGTAAAAAATCCTGTTGGGATTTTTAATATTTTTTTTTACTACATTTGACACCTTAACTTTGGGCAAAAACTCACTTTTTAAAAATTAATTTGAGATTCCTGACTGGAAAATACATGGTGTTCCTTTAAGATTAGGAAGCGGGGAGCTCGCAGTTTTTCCCCAAGCTGCGTGGGTTCAGGACTAGGACAAAATAAGTGCTAAGGAGAACTGGTCTCTTAACTTCTTGAGTTTTCCTCAGCCACGGGGTTCCAGATTAGAACAAATATGCTGAGTTGTTGCACATAATTCTGGGGTTCATGGTGTAAGATGTGTGCCCCAAGCTGACCTGGGCAGAACACAGGGCAGCAGGGCTTAAGACATAGATGCTGGGAGCCCTTGCTGGGAAATGATAGCGGGCTACTCAGAGAGCAGAGAACAGGTGTAATCAAGATAAGAATAGAAAAAATAATGAAAATTTAAGAGGTCAATACTATCATAAGCAGCTGGGATCTTTGAACATGGGCTCTGCTGGTATTCTGGGATCACTTAGTGTGGCATATGACCCATGTTGGCCTGAGGATAGGCTTATACAGTAAATAGAAGGGAAGTTTATTTGAGTGAAACATATAGGAAAAGATAGTAATTCAATTCATATAAAAAAGAAAGGGGATATAATTATATATCCACAGAGATGTTAATCTTATATAAAGGAGGAATAAATGAAAATTTCCTTAATTGTTTTTAAGGATAGAAGAGAGAAAATAATGGTAATTGCTTTAAGTGTCTTAAGTGTGTATGGATGAATGAATAAATCCAGGCTTTTGATCTCAGTGTGTAGGGAACAGAAAGAAACCCTATTTTAATAAATAATAATTGTTTTAAATGTTTCAAAGTGTTTTAATTATCAAAATGAAGGTAGCTATAAGCTCAGTGGTATTAATGGTGTTATAAATCCTCTGGACCTCCACTGCTGGTGGGATTGCAAGCTGGTACAACCACTCTGGAAAGCAGTCTGGCAGTTCCTCAGAAAACTGAGCATGACACTCCCAGAGGACCCTGTTATACCACTCCTGGGCATATACCCAGAGGCTTCCCCAGTAGGCAATAAGGACACATGCTCCACTATGTTCATAGAAGCCTTATTTATAATAGCCAGAAACTGGAAAGAACCCAGATGTCCCTCGACGGAGGAATGGATACAGAAGATGTGGTATATTTACACAATGGAATACTACTCTGCAATTAAAAACAATGAATTCATGAAATTCCTAGGCAAATGGTCAGAACTGGAAAATATCATCCTTAGTGAGGTAACCCAATCACAAAAGAACACACATGGTATGCAGTCACTGATAAGGGGATATTAACCCAGAAGCTCGGAATATCCAAGACACAATTCACATATCAATTGATTTCCAAGAAGAAGGAAGGAGGGAGAGACTCCTGGTCCTGGAAAGACTGGATGTAGCGGTGTAGGGGAATACCAGAACAGAGAAGTTGGGGTTGACTGGGGAACAGGGGGAGGGAAGAGGGCTTATGGAACTTTCAGGGAGGGGGGGAACCAGGAAAGGGGAAATCATTGGGAATGTAAATAAAAAATATAGAAAAAATAAATAAATCCTCTGGAGAGAAGTCAAAGTAAACAGGCCCAGAGAAGAAAGGGGCTGCTAAATTGAATTGATCAATTTTGAGTTGCTGGACTAAGGATGTTGGGAGAGAGGCTCTGTATTTGTGTTAACAGGAAAGAAGGAAAGGCTTTGGCCCCCTTTCAGAGTAATATGGAGACTTGCCAAGCGACAGACAAATTGGGAGCCTCTCTGCTTCTTGCTTCTCAGTCAGGTACCCCTTGCACTGACTGCTGCTTGCCCTTGTACTGAATGACCTTGAGACCCGACAGTATCAGACGCTGGCGCTCCAGCCTTAAGCGGGACGTGACTGGAAACATTTGGTGGCTTTCTTTTATCCTCTGTCTCTACTGGAATTTTTCCTGTGTTGATGTTTTAGACTCCTCTTACGGTCTGGGCTCCCTTCACCCTTTGTTCCTGTCTCTGGCCCAGGCGTATTTGTTCGACCCGCTCTACAGGTTTGTGCCTCTTGCTCTTTTTTTGTTTCTATATTTTATTTTTTCTTTATTTTGTATCTCTAATATTTTAATATCTTCTTTACTCCGATCTATTAATTTTAGCAAACTGTCCTCTAAGCATCATCACTTTTCCCCTAAGGCCCTGTTTTCCAAAAAGACAACATCTCTAATATCTTAATATCTTCTTTACTCTGATTTATTAATTTTAGCAAACTCTCCTCTAAGCCTATCCATTTTTTTTCCTAAGGCCCTGTTTTTCTGTTTTTGTTTTTTTTTTTTTTTGTTTGTTTTGTTTTTTCCAGACAGGATTTCTCTGTGTAGCCCTGGCTGTCCTGGAACTCACTTTGTAGACCAGGCTGGCCTCGAACTCAGAAATCCTCCTGCCTCTGCCTCCCAAGTGCTGGGATTAAAGGCGTGCACCACCACCGCCCGGCTAAGGCCCTGTTTTTCAAAAAGACATAGCAAACTAAAATGCTTATTAGGATAATAATGCAACTTAATATTGCAGTAACTATAAAGAGCCATGTTTCATTTTCTCCATATCTTCCATCTCCCTTGAACCATTTAGAATAGAATAATATAATTTCATCTTTGTACGTTTTATTTCTTTGAAGTCATCAATTTCAATGTATGTATATCTAACTATGATGTTTTATATTTTGTTGCTTTTGGTTTTAGCACAAATTATGATTTGTAAACAATTTTGCCTGGTTCGGAGGTCTGTTTTTGTTTGAGTTTGGCTTCTGTCTCTTCACTATCAGCTCTTCTGCCTAGTTCTTTTGGTTAACAGAGAAGAGGGATTTCTGCCTTTTACCTGTAACTTGGAATATCTTACTGGATCCCAATTCCTCATCCACTCTGGGAAGTTGTAGGGTTAAAAGTGCTGGCTTCTCATATCAGCACTGTCAGACCAGGAGGAGACCTTTTGGTCAGGTCTAATAAGCTGGTTCTTCCCCACAAAGGTAGACTTCTGGCCTGAGAGAACAATTTGGTCAACTTCCCAAGGCTTTCATAACCCAGGCAGTGGCCAGAAAAGCTAAAGATTTACTAAGTAACCTTTCCTATGTAAATAGCAGGGACTTTCTTTACTATACCATGTTTAACTCCTCCCTTTTGGCCACAGGCCAGTGCTTTGAAATTTCCCTGCACTTGAGGTGCATTTGCCCAGGTCTAAGTTCTTTAGTGGATTTACTCTGCCAGGTGGCAGGCTCAGCCTGTCCTTTGGAGAAAATCTCAGAGATAACTTTTGTGTCTTTGGTCCCAGGGAATGTTAGTTTGCACTTTCCCTCTGGAACATTTATTTTAAGGCCTCAATATGAACTTTTTTAAGAGTGTGGATGGGCTGGGGAGATGACTCGGTGGTTAAGAGCACTGACTGCTCTTCCAGAGTTCTTAAGTTCAATTCCCAGTAACCACATGGTGACTCACAACTATCTATAATGGGATCTGAACCTGCCTTCTGCTGTGTCTCTGAACACAGGAAATTTTTTGGGGGGGGGCACATCCAGAGTTAACTTTGGCTAATTTTTTTGCTTGTGATTAATAATGAATGAGTCGGTCGACATCTGTCTTTGTTTTTACTTAAGACGTGTGTTATAGTCTGCCAAGTTCCTCTCCTTACACATGTGTCATTGAGAGACTGTCCAAGCCTGAAGGAAATGGCCTTAGTCAAACCTAGATACTGGTACCATAAACTCACCATGCAAGCATTTGTGGCTATTGCTTAACTTTCTGGAATTGGTCATGCTTTGTGTTGCTTGCCTTTAAAACACACTAAGAGAATATACTGGGTGTTAGCATTCTGTCTAAACTCTGCCCTATGGTTACCTGGCAATAGCCAGGTATGCTCTACCCCACAGTTACCTACCTGGCTTCCCTTCCTCTTCCTCTTCCTCTTCCTCCTCCTCCTCCTCCTCCTCCTCCTCCTCTTCTTCTTCTTCTTCTTCTTCTTCTTCTTCTTCTTCTTCTTCTTCCTCTCTCTCTCTCTCTCTCTCTCTCTCTCTCTCTCTCTCTCTCTCTCTCTCTCTCTCTTTCTGCCTTTCTCTGCCTCTACTACCCTCTTAATTCCCTCCCCATGTCCTGAATAAACTCCATTACATGAGACTCAGTGAAGGACACTACTGGAAGTGGAGCACTTGGGAAAAGAGAAAGTATTGGCGGTGGTGAATAACTCTCAGGAAAAATTAGAAGAGCAACAAGAAAAAAGGGAGATAGAAACGGCCATATGCTTTTGTGAAAATTCTTAAGAATATGCTTCACTAAAGTAGGGCAACAGCAATTACATAGTTTTTGTAGAGGTTTGTCCTTGGTTTCTTGAGGAAGGTACAGTAAGTTTAACAACCTGAAAGAAAGTTGGAGAAAGATTTCAAAATTATTATGATGTGCATGGACTAGGTAAAGTGCCTGTGGATACTTTTAGGGTTAGGAGAGAGGAGTGGGTTTCCTCAAAGAAGAGAGAAAATGAAACTAAGTCATTCTGGAGTCAGTCACTGCACACTGCCACAGTGGAGGTGTACTCGGTTGTGGTCAGTCACCAGTCGGGGGTAGGGGACACTCCCCTTCAACTCTATTCCCTGCCCACTGTAGTGCCCACACACCCCTGAAGGGGCAGAGACAGCTGTGGCAGGATGAGGGGAGGGGAATGACGCACAGGTGGAGAAGTTGGTGGAGAGCAGGAAGCCAAGTCCTGAGTGGCAGCCAGAGCTCATCTCTGCCCACATGGAAGATGGTGCCATGGATGCGAAAGGTCTGGCACAGGTGAGTTATGATCCAATCCAACAGGTAAGTGGTTAGGATTCCTGGTTTTCACACAGGTGGCCCCAAATTTAAATTATATAACTAACATCATACACATTAGAAATTATATACATTGAAACATGTATATAAAATGTATATATTATTCATGTGTCTTCAGAAGATGACCCGTTCTTGATAACTACATACATATTCACACATGCATTCATATATATATATATATTGTCCATATTAAATATAAATTATATGCATTGAATATGATTTATATGTTAATATGTACTATATAGTACATAAAATTATATGCATCAAATATATATTTTAAACAAACATTATATATGTTAAGATATGAATTATATGTGTTAAAATATGAATTATATATTAAAATATGAATGAAATATGAGCTAAGTATAAAATATGAGTTAGAATTTATATAAAAACATAATTTCATATGTCTTCAAGGACAGAGAATTGTGGAATTAGCCCATGGAACTCTAAAAAAATCAGTTACAAAAAATAAAAAAGAGGGAGTTGTATACTCCTTCACTACAAAATTTTATTTAAATTTTTTTTTACCTTGGATGCCAAGGAACTCTGCTTCTGAGTGTCTATGGCATCCTACAACTCAGCATTCTTATGCCCAGGTGAAATGGAAGGATCCCCTTACTGGCATATGACATGGTCCCGAACCAGTATTAATATGGGGAAGAGGGCACGTTTGGGTTTTTTCTGTAGGATACAGAAGGATCATGGTGGCTGCCAGAGTGGCTGGTGAGACATACTGATGCTGGGACAAAGAATGATGCTGACTGTGAGCTTGCTGAGTGTTCTGATGTTGGCAATAGGGAAGTTGTACTGGGCATGTGTCCCTGACCCATCTTTGCTACATCCTTCTGCATGGTCAAGGCCGGAAGTACTTGTGACCTCTAATAATACTCAGCTGTTAGGATTTCCTTGGTCAAAGTAAAAAGTATTCCAAATTGATGAATTACACTGCTGTGGGCCAGAGACTACCTATTTGTTTTTACTAGAAATAGTTCCGATGCTGGATGTGTTTCTGTGGACTTTAAAGAAGAATGTCTCTTAGACTGTAATGCAATGCATGAAGATTGGAATGCCTATATCCCAGAATAGACAAGCTGCCTTGCTTCAAACTTTTAGACTTTGTGGGAGAGAGAACACAGAGACTGTGGTACAAGAGAATTTTTCTATTGTGTAGCTGCTCATGATTCCCTGGGGGAGGAAGGGGTCTTCAGGGGTGATGCATGAACTCCATATTAAAACTCACTCTTCCCCTCCCCAGACCTTAGCAAACACCATTCTATTCCCTAGCTGTATGAACTGGGCTATTTCAGTTAAATGATACCTCAGTTAAATGGAATCAAATCTCCTTTGTATCTATCTATTCTGTGAGTAGCTACTTTCACTTAGGATATTATCTTAGAGTTTCATGTGTGTTACAATATGTGTATGTATTCCCTCATTTGATAGGGCTGAATGTTATTCCATGGCATGTGTTCTAGCATTTTTGTTTGTCATTTCATTGGTTTCTTTTATTTCTGTCATTGGTGGGTATAAGCAAAGTTTCTATAAATGAATTTACAAATATAGGTTAGTAGTTTTAATAGGCAGTAATGTAGAAAGCAGTAACTAATAAGTGTTGAAGATATGTAGAATTATGTAATATTTGAGCATGGAAGCAAAAATTAAAATACTGGGCTGGGGGGGAGCAGAAATAACTTTTGTCTGGGAACAAAGTACATGATAACTGAATATTTTGTGAGCATTTCTGAAAATTTATGTACATATATTCCTAGAATCATATTTTTATGGTATCTTAGTCAGGTTTTCTATTCCTGCACAAACATCATGACCAAGAAGCAAGTTGGGGAGGAAAGGGTTTACTCAGTTTACATATTCACATTGCTGTCATCACCAAAGGAAGTCAGGACTGGAACTCACACAGGGCAGGAAGCAGGAGCTCATGCAGAGGCTATGGAGAGATGTTACTGGCTTGCTTGCTCTGGCTTGCTTAACTTGTTCTGTTATAGAACCCAAGACTACCAGCCCAGAGATGGCACCACCCACAATGGGCTGGGTCCTCCCCCTTGATCACTAGTTTTAAAAAATGCCTTACAACTGGGTTTCTGGAAGCATTTCCTCAACTGAGGATTTTTCTCTGTAACTTCAGCTTGTGTCAAGTTGACACATAAAATCAGCCAGTACATATGGGTACCAAATAATCACTACTATCAAAAATTATCCTAAATTTGTTCTTAAAATAGACTAGTAATGGCTGGGCAGATGGTGGCTTAGTGGGCAAAATACTAAGTATGAAAACCTGAATTTGGAGAGTGATCAGTGCCTGAGGGAGCACCGCAGCCTCTGCCATCTTTGCTCCAGTGCTAGACCAGACAGGGACTCCAAGTAAACAGAGACTTCCCAAGTATAACATCGCTTGGGACACAGCCAGCTAGGGTTCCACCTGTGCCCTAGAGCGGGGCAGCTCTGTGGTCGTCTGGGTGCCAGTTCTGCTGTGGGACATCTGCCCTGCAGAGTGACCCGCGCCTAGAGGGAGTGCAGCAGCTTCCGCCATCTTTGCTTTGGCTACAGAGCAGACAGGAACTCCTGGTACACAGAGATATCCCGAGTATGACATTGCTCGGGACACAGCCAGCTAGGGTTCCACCAGCACCCAAGAGCTGGGCAGCTCTGTGGTCGTCTGGGTGCCAGTTCTGCTGTGGGACATTTGCCCAGCAGAGTGATCAGTGCCTGGAGGGAGCTCCACAGCCTCTGCTATCTTTGCTCTGGTGATAGACCAGACAGGGACTCCAGCACACCATCTCCAAGTGGCGCAGGAAGCCAGCCATCTACCCAGCTGCATGGAGGAGTCAGGTAGCACAGGAGAGACCTGCACTGCAGAGCAGAGGAGCTGTCTTCTGCCACTGGGTACCATATCCAAGGGATACAAAGAGGTAACTAACCACTTAGGAATACAGAGAGGCACAGTGGTACAATAGGACCACCCCTGTTGCTAAGAGGAAACAGCCTGAAACCCTGAGGCACAAGAGCCTAGGAACAGACTGGGACAGGAGCCTTCTGATTACCACCTGCACCCAGAGTTGATCTGGGCCACAGAGGTACATACCCAAATACAACTATATTGTATATTGTATTTGGTCTTGCAAAAGTACTTACATATCAGTGTTCACAGAGAGAACAGGTCTCCCAGGAGCAAAAAGAAACCACAGTCAGAGACAGCAACACCAGCTAACACCAGAGATAACCAGATGGTAAAAAGGCAAGAACACCACCAATAGAAACCAAGGCAACATGGCTCCATCGGAACCAAGTTCTCCAACAACAGCAAGTCCTGGATACCCCAACACACCAGAAAAGCAAGACCTGGATTTAAAAGCACTGCTCATGATGCTGATGGAGGGCTTCAAGAAGGACATAAATAACTCTCTTAAAGAAATACAGGAGAGCACAAGTAAACAGGGAGGAGCCCTTGAAGAACTAAGGGAAAACACAACAAAGCAGGTGGAGGAATTGAACAAAGCCATCCAAGATTTAAAGATGGAGGTAGAAACAATAAAGAAATCCCAAAGGGAAACAACTCTGGACATAGAAAACCTAGGAAAGAAGTCAGGAGTCATGGATCCAAGCATCAGCAACAGAATACAAGAGATAGAAGAGAGAATCTCAGATGCAGAAGATACCATAGAAAGCATTGATACAACAGTCAAAGAAAATGAAAACTGCAAAAAACTCCTGACCCAAAACATCCAGGAAATCCAGGACAAAGTGAGAAATCTAAACTTAAGGATTATAGGTATAGAAGAGAGTGAAGATTTCCAACTTAAGGAGCCAGTAAATGTCTTCAACAAAATTATAGAAGAAAACTTCCCTAACCTAAAGAAAGAGATGCCCATGAACATACAGGAAGCCTACAGAACTCCAAATAGATTTGACCAGAAAAGAAATTCCTCCCGTCACATAATAATTAAACACCAAATGTACTAAACAAAGAATATTAAAAGCAGTAAGGGGAAAAGGTCAAGTAACATATAAAGGTAGACCTATCAGAATTACACCGGACTTCTCACCAGAGACTATGAAAGCCAGAAGAGCCTGGGCAGATGTCATACAGACCCTAAGAGAACACAAATGCCAACCCAGACTGCTATATACAGCAAATCTCTCAAATACCATAGATGGAGAAACCAAGGTATTACAAGACAAAAACAAATTTACACAGTATCTTTCCACAAATCCAGCCCTTCAAAGGATAATGAATGGAAAACACCAACAAAGGGAGAGAAACTATACACTAGAAAAAGCAAGAAATTAATCCTATTCCAACAAACCCAAAAAAAGATAACCACACAAACATACAAATTATATCAAAAATAGCAGGAAGCAACAATCACTTTTCCTTAATACCTCAACATCAATGGGCTCAATTCCCCGATAAAAAGACATAGACTAACAGACTGGATATGTAAACAAGACCCAACATTTTGCTGCTTACAGGAAACACATCTTAGTGTCAAAGACAAACACTACCTCAGAGTAAAGGGCTGGAAAACAGTTTTCCAAGCAAATGATCCCAGGAAACAAGCTGGAGCAGCCATTCTAATATCTGATAAAATAGACTTTCAACCAAAAGTCATCAAAAAAGGCATGGAAGGACACTTTATAGACATCAAAGGAAAAATCTACCAGGAAGAACTCTCAATCCTGAACATCTATGCTCCAAATACAAGGGCACCATCATTTATAAAAGAAACCTTACTAAAGTTGAAAGCACACATCGCACCCCACACAATAATTGTGGGTGACTTCAACACCCCACTCTCCTTAATGGACAGATCAGGGAAACACAAACTAAACAGAGACACAGTAAAACTAACAGAAGTTTTGGACCAAATGGATTTAATAGATATCTATAGAACATTTCATCCTAAATCAAAAGAATATACCTTCTTCTCAGCACCTCATGGTACCTTCTCCAAAATTGACCATATAATTGGTCATTAAACAGACCTCAACAGATACAAAAAAATTGAACTAATTCCATGCCTCCTATCAGATCACTATGGAGTAAGGGTGGTCTTCAACAGCAACAAAAACAGAAAGCCCACATACACATGGAAGCTGAACAATGGTCTACTCAATGGTACCTTGGTCAAGGAAGAAATAAGGAAAGAAATCAAAACCTTTTTAAAGTTTAATGAAAATGAGGGCACAACATACTCAATTTATGGGACACATTGAAAGCAGTGCTAAGAGGAAAACTCATAGCTCTGAGTGCCTCCAAAAAGAAGCTGGAGAGAGCATACACTAGCAGCTTAACAGCACACCTGAAAGCTTTAGAACAGAAAGAAGCTAATACACCCAAAAGGAGCAGAAATCAGGAAATCATCAAACTCAGGGTTGAAATTAACCAAGTAGAAACAAAAAGAACTATTCAAAGAATCAACAAAACCAGGAGCTGGTTCTTTGAGAAAATCAACAAGATAGATAAATCTTTAGCCAGACTAACCAGAGGGCACAGAGACAGTATCCAAATCAACAAAATCAGAAATGAAAAGGGAGACATAACAACAGAAACCGAAAAAATTCAAAAAAAATCATCAGATCCTACTACAAAAGCCTATACTCAACACAACTGGAAAATCTGGAGGAAATGGACAATTTCCTAGACAGATACCAACTACCAAAGTTTAATCAGGATCAGATAGACTATCTAAATGGTCCCATAACCTCTAAAGAAATAGAAGTGGTCACTGAAAGTCTTCCAACCAAAAAAAGCACAGGTCCAGATGGTTTTAGTGCAGAATTCTATCAGATCTTCAAAGAAGACTTAAGACCAGTACTCTTCAAACTATTCCACAAAATAAAAACAGAAGGAACACTACCCAACTCGTTCTATGAAGCCACAATTTCACTGATACCTAAACCACACAAAGATCCAACAAAGAGAACTTCAAACCAATTTCCTTTATGAATATAGATGCAAAAATACTCAATAAAATACTTGCCAACCAAATCCAAGAAAACATCAAAATGATCATTCACCATGATCAAGTAGGTTTCATCTCAGGAATGCAGGGATGGTTCAATATAAGGAAATCCATACTTAACATAAACAAACTCAAAGAAAAAAACCACATGGTCATTTCATTAGATGCTGAAAAAGCGTTTGACAAAATTCAGCATCCTTTCATGTTAAAGGTCTTGGAAAGAACAGGAATGCAAGGCCCATACCTAAACATAGTAAAAGCAATATACTGCAAACCAGTAGCCAACATCAAACTAAATGGAGAGAAACTTGAAGCAATTCCCTAAAATCAGGGACTAGACAAGGCTGCCCTCTCCATATTTATTCAATATAGTACTTGAAGTTATAGCTAGAGCAATTAGACAACAAAAGGAGGTCAAAGGGATACAAATTGGAAAGGAAGAAGTCAAATTATCACTATTTGCAGATGATATGATAGTATACTTAAGCGACCCAAAAAACTCCACCAGAGAACTCCTACAGCTGATAAACAACTTCAGCAAAGTGGCCAGATATAAAATCAGCTCAAGCAAGTCAGTAGCCTTCCTATACTCAAAGGATAAGCAGGCTGAGAAAGAAGTAAAAGAAATGATACCCTTCACGATAGCCACAAACCATATAAAGTATCTTGGTGTGACTCTAACCAAGCAAGGGAAAGATCTGTATGACAAGAACTTCAAGTCTCTGAAGAAAGAAATCAAAGAAGACCTCAGAAGATGGAAAGATCTTCCATGCTCATGGATTGGCAGGATTAATATAGCAAAAATGGCTATCCTGCCAAAAGCAATATACAGATTCAATGCAATCCAGATCAAAATCCCAACTCCATTCTTCATAGAGTTAGAAAGAGAAATTATCAAATTCATCTGGAATAACAAAAAACTCAGGATAGCTAAAACTATTCTCAAGAGTAAAAGAACTTCTGGGGGAATCAGTATCCCCGACCTCAAGCAGTACTACAGAGCAATAGTGTTAAAAACTGCATGGTATTGGTACAGTGACAGGCATGTAGATCAATGGAATAGAATTGAAGACCCAGAAATGAACCCACACACCTCTGGTCACTTGATCTTTGACAAGGGAGCTAAAACCATCCAGTGGAAAAAAGATAGTCTTTTCAATAGATGGTGCTGGTTCAAGTGGAGGTCAGCATGCAGAAGAAGGCAAATTAATCCATTCTTATCTCCTTGTACTAAGTTAAAGTCCAAGTGGATCAAGGACCACCACATAAAACCAGAAACACTGAAAGTAATAGAAAAGAAACTGGGGAAGTGCCTTGAGCACATGGGCACAGGGGAGAATTTCCTGAACAGAACACCAATAGCTTATGCTCTAAGATCAAGAATTGACAAATGGGACCTCATTAAATTACAAAGTTTCTGTAAGGCAAAGTTCACTGTCAAAAGGACAAAACGGCAACCAACTAATTGGGAAAAGATCTTTACCAACCCTACATCCGACAGAGGGCTAATATCCAAGACACACAAAGAACTCAAGAAGGTAGATTCCAGAGAGCCAAATAACCCTACTAAAAAATGGGGTACAGACCTAAGCAAAGAATTTTCACCTGAGGAATATTGAATAGCTGAGAAACACCTAAAGAAGTGTTCAACATCCTTAGTCATCAAGGAAATGCAAATCAAAACAACCCTGAGATTTCACCTCACACCAGTCAGAATGGCTAAGATCAAAAAACTCAGGAGACAGCTGGTGCTGGTGAGGATGTGTAGAAAGAGGAACACTCCTCCACTGCTGGTGGGATTGCAAGCTGCTAAAACCACTCTGGAAATCAGTTTGGTGGTTCCAACAGAACACTTGGCATAATACTACCGGAGGACCCGGCTATATCACTACTGGGCATATACCCAGAGGACTCTCCAAGATGAAATAAGGACACATGCTCCACTATGTTCATAGCAGCCTTATTTATAATAGCCAGAAGCTGGAAAGAACCCAGATGTCCCTCATTGGAGGAATGGGTACAGAAAATGTGGTATATTTACACTATGGAATACTACTCAGCTATTAAAAACAATGAATTCATGAAATTCTTAGGCAAGTGGGTGGAACTGGAGAATGTCATCCTAAGTGAGATGACCCATTCACAAAAATTCACACATGATATGCACTCACTGATAAGCGGGTATTAGCCCAGAAGCTTGGAATACCCAAGGAATAATTCACATATCAAAGGATACCAAGAAGAAGGAAAGTGAGGGCTCTGGTCCTGGAAGGGCTCAATGTGGCAGTGTAGGGGAATACCAGGAAGGGGAGGTGGGAGTGGGTTGGTTGGGGAGCAGGGGAAGGGAAGAGGGCATATGGGACTTTTGGGGAGGGGGGGAACCAGTAAGAGGGAAATCATTTGAAATGTAAATAAAGAATATACCCAATAAAACAATTAAAAAAAAAAAGAAATTAGTATCTAGAAAAAAAAAAGAAAACCTGAATTTATTTTATTCTGTTTAATTTTTATTTTCTATTAGAGGAGTGTTGCATTAGAGGGAAGATGTGAAGGGATGGGAAGATGAGTGGAATTAGGATCCACAATATGAAATCTCAAAGAACATATAGATAGATATAGATAAAGATGTACTGTGTGATCCATTACCATGTATAATGGCTACACACACACACACACACACACACACACACACACACACACACACACACACGAACTGAGAGGATCAGGTGGGCTGGGCTTTTTAATGGAGAAACCACAGACCATTTTCTTCTCCCCAGTTCAATATGTTTTTTACATACAGTTGAACAGTTAAGTGGGCCTATTGCATACAGATACACAAGGAGGACCGGGAGACAAGCTTAACGAATCTCTGTAGGAGCAGCCTCGGTAGGCATGTCTTCAGACTGTAAACATCATGGGGGAAGAAAGCTACGGTGGACATTTCCTGCACACATTGTCAACGTTCTGAACACTTGAACCCAAGGAAAGCTATGGCATCACACTGAGCCTAACCTGAAGAAGGCTTTGCTAAGTCTATGGGCTGAAACATTGGTGTCCTTGACATGACTGTGCCCTGTCAACAAAACACATTCATTCGGGACTGTACTTGCTCCCCACAAGTAAGAATTCACCACAAAAGAACTAAGAACTTTGAATGCCCATGCACCTCTGGAAGAATTCTTGCTGGATTAAAGTCAAGCCACCAGAAGTACAAAGCCACAAACTGAGAAGAAAATTCCAGAACAAGGGAACAATTGACAAAGGAAGGAGACAAGCATTGAAAAAAAAAAGCAGCTTCCTAGCAACGTGACACAGTACACATCCAATTAACTGCTTCCTCTGAGCATTGCTTGCACGGTATTAAATTCCACTGTTAGTCATCTCCATATCTCATGAGATAATAGTTTTCTATTTTAAATTTCAATTTTAAAGTAAGGTTGTCTAATCTGCAATTTGAGTACTAAAATGGAAGCACTCAGTTTACTAATAAACACAATCACATATTCACTAGCCTAAAATCTCATAGAAGCATCTACAACATAACTCTTATACTACTGTGCTTCAATTGGCCTACATGAACTGCAAATAAGACTTGAAAAACTATACCTTTGTACACCTTGTTACCAGGGAAATAGAAAACAGCAGAAAAAATTCTCCACTAATGACCACACAAGCTGATCTTAGGATCCCAATCTCTTCATCCAATAATATAAACCATGCCATCTGTCAGAACACACACACACACACACACACACACACACACACACACACACACACACACACAGATGTACACATGCATGCACACACACACAAAGTCATATGAGTCAAAGATTTCTTATGCAGTAAAATTGGAGGCTTGGATCAGCTAAGTGGTTAAGAGCACTGGGTGCTCTTCCAGAGGCTCACAATTGTCTGTAACTTTAGTTCCAGGGGATCTGATGCCCTCTTCTGATGTGATGCACAGAAATCCACTTAGACAAAATACCACACACATAAACACTTTTAAAAATAAAGGCATACTTGTACTTTTGCAGTTCATGTTTTTTGGACTTAGCTGAAAAGCTGTCAGGAAATGAGGCATATTTGGGCAATAATTCTAGACAAATTATTAAAAGGCATAGTTATTTTATTGTATTATATAATAACAGCTAATTTTAATTTAGATGTGGCTTCAAAGGACCCAGGCAACCTTGAACCCTGATCCTCCTCCTTCCAAGTGCCAGAATTACAGGTGTGAGTCACAACAGTCAACTTTACCAGCTATCACATTGAACAACCATATTCTAAAAGAGTTAGACATTTGCATATATTATTTAAAATCACAGGCAAAATAGCATCACTCTGGCCATTATGGCTAATTTTGTTTTAAAAGCCTAGCTAGATGTTTCACTTGTGTGCTACAAATTAAGTTAATTAACTTTTCAATATTCACCTTTTTAAAACTTATGCAAACTTAAGGAAAGTTGTGTATGAAATGCTTCTACTTCTGCATCTTCTAAATCATTTCTTCCTTGTATTTACCTTCTCCTTTCCTGCTTCTCCAGACTTACTTGGCTTTCCTTTCCAAGATCTGTTTGCAGTCTCTGTCTACCTTTAACCTGGCAATAAGCACATGCTGGGATGGATGTCTACAAGGATGTGCCATTAGCCTTTTCTTGATGCAATCATTCAATGTAGAAGATATATTTCTTTCTGTACACTTGGATTACTTTGCCAATCTGCTGGCCTTTGTAGCATTCTCAGACAACCTGACGTCAGCATCCTTTTAAATGGGCACAGAGCAAACATGCTTCTGTCTCAGCTCCTTGGAAAGGGGAAGATGTGATCTTTCTATGAACATGAGAAGGCACATTGAAATGTTGGTTGCAATGCTCCCTTCGATCAGAAATGACAAAGAGATTGAATTTCATTTTGGCAGCTGTTATCCATGATGGCCACAAAGGGAAGAGGTCTAAATGCAACTTCTTATTCTGGAAGTTGATCAATATTATCAATATTCACTTTTAATACACTTTCTACCCACTCCTTTCATTTGTCATTATTTTCCAGCTCCTATCTGCTGCTTGTCATGACCTGTATCTCTCAGTCCAACAATAAAGAACAGCTCTGCATCAGCAGGAGCCTGGTGATCCTTATCAACTGAGGCAGTGTGTGTGTGTGTGTGTGTGTGTGTGTGTGTGTGTACAGAATAATGAGTTTTGTCCTGACATTTCCATTTCCATCCATAACTGCTTTACTTTGTAGCAATATTTTTTATATATAAATCCCAGAAGGGTGTTTTCACTACCACCTCAAGGTTCTGGGTTCCCGAATAAAAGATGCACATTTATATTTTGATATGCCTCAAACAGCGCAATAGTTTGGCGAGTTCCTAATCTCCATGTGGTTAATACAGCTCCCTCTGATAATCCTGAGTTATCACTTATTAAATTCTATATTCTACCTTGGCTGCTCTAGACCCCGAGGTTTGCCCAACTGGGCTGCACTCTGAACCACATTCTCTTAGCTCCTTCACGTGGCAACCAAGCCTCCCTGTCCTCCACTCTTCTTAGGCATGATGTCCTCTCCTCTCTCCTCCTCCTCCTCTCTTCCCTCCTCCCTCTTCCCTCTTCCCTCCTCCTTCTCCTTCTCCCAGCATGGAGGATCTCTTCTTCCTCCATCCTCTCTCTGTCCCAAGCCCAGGAAAATCTCAAGTCCCACCTCCGTCTGCCCTGACCACCCATTGGTTGCTGTCATCTTTGTTTACCAATCAGAACCAACTGGGGGGAAGGGTCCCTCAGTGTCTTATATGCAGACACTCCTATGAGCAGTTTTGGGGAATGTAATTAGCATTTGTAATACAAGCAGCCACAATACTTTGCTCTCCTGTATCCATCTGTTCTCCTCCCTTTTGTTATTCTTTGTCTCCCTCCCATGTTACTCCATCTGCTTTCATGTTTTGAAAGTGTGTGTGAAAACATGTAAATGTATTGGATACCTATAATCACACCTATTCAACATATACCCCTTAGATAGATAATCGTCCTTGAACAGAGCACAGGCTCACTGTAGCAGAGAGTATTAAGAAGTAAACAGAAAAGAATGAGAAGTTCCAGGATGTACTGCACTCAGCATATGAATGCTCTGTCATGAACCCGTTGGTTAAAATGCAGGACTATATACTATGGGCATGGTAAGTTACCAAATGAGAAGGGACCAGGCACCTTCTCTGGTATCTAGTAAGTACTACCTATCACAAAAGGACTAAAGAAACTACTTTGGTAGCTCATGGACACATTCATTATCACAAATTAATTTATTTTACACATATATAGTTCGATTTAGATTCCCTATGAAAGAAAAAAAACACAACAGTTTGTATTTTTTTTTTTTCGAGACAGGGTTTCTCTGTGTAGCCCTGGCTGTCCTGGAACTCACTTTGTAGACCAGGCTGGCCTCGAACTCAGAAATCCTCCTGCCTCTGCCTCCCAAGTGCTGGGATTAAAGGCGTGCACCACCACCGCCCGGCGGTTTGTATTTTTTTTTTGACCCCACTGTTTCCTCTTGTTCTTTCTACCTCTGCCTCACACCTTTAGATTTTTCTTCTTTCCCACAGTCCTTTGAGAGAGAAACAGACAGAATGAGTGAGTTTAGCACTTGCTTGGGTAGGTTGACATCAGTATTGGGTTTCTTTCTTCATCACTAATTTTTGAAACAAAGTGTCTCACTGAACCTTGAGTCCACTGATTCAGACAGACTGACTGACCACTCTGAAACCTGCCTCTTTGTGTGCCAGGCTCTGCCCCAGCACTAGGGTTGCAGATTCAGGCAGCCATGCCAGCCTTTTCAGATGGGGATCTGAACTCAGGTCCCCCTTCTTGCACAAGAACTTTATCAACTGAACCACTTTCTCAGCCCATGTCCAGAGTTTTAACATGTTTTGCATAGTGTCAGTCTTTTGACTGACTTTGGACCCCTTAGATACAGCTCATGCTCAAACACAGGCCGTACCCCTTCATGAGAAATCTGTAAGTGCTAATGAAAGAGTTCTATAAAGTGGTTTTAGCCCTATAATGGCTTATACAGAGTTCTGAAGCATTAGGATGGTGAGAGTATGACAACATCACTGCATCCATGGACAGACTCCACGGTAGGCCTTCTATTCACAGGAAGTCCAGCTAGAAGTCACTTTCTTTTTTTTTTTTTTTTTTTTCGTCAGACAGGATATCTAGATTTACAAATAGCCCTGCTTTTAAAAGAACACTATACAATTGTTGAGATTTCACAGATGATCTAAGAGTTTGCTGAAACCCTGCTCCTGAGAATGCCAACTTACTAATTAATCTGACACAGGGGAAAGAGGACAGTAGTGTGATAGTGAGGCATGCATCGTTTCCAGGGCCAGTTCTCACAACAGCAGAGATACCTAGTAGGATAGCAGGACCCTTGCCATCACCAGAATTTACCAAAGACAAGTCAGGACAGAGAGTTAGCCATGATGGTCTTTTTGTGGCTCCTGCATACAGTAGGCAACTGTTCTGACTAGCTTCAAAAGCATGACCAAGTGGGGACAAGGAAGGTTACAACACAAATCTCAGCATAGTAATACTACATTTTCTCCTGTACGAAGGCCTCCAGCAGAGTAAATGTCCTGTTCTGACAAGTCCCTGCCTATCAGAGGTGCCAAGGCTTCATGGAGACTAAGTCCCTTACAGTCCAACTCTTTTTTTATTTATTTATTTATTTTTTTAATTTACATTCCAAATCATTTCCCCTTTCCCGTTTCCTCCCTCCCCGAAAGTCCCATACGCCCCCTTCCCTCCCTCTTTTCTCCATTCAACCCCCTCTCGTTACTCTGTCCTGGCGTTCCCCTACATCCAGTCTTTCCAGGACCAGGGGTCTCTCCTTCCTTCTTTTTAGAAATCTATTGATATGCGGATTGTGTCTAGGGTATTCCGAGATTCTGGGTCAATATCCCCTTATCAGTGACTGCATACCATGTGTGTTCTTTTGTGATTGGGTTACCTCACTAAGGATGATATTTTCAAGTTCTGACCATTTGCCTAGGAATTTCGTGAATTCATTGTTTTTAATTGCAGAGTAGTATTCCATTGTGTAGATATACCACATCTTCTGAATCCATTCCTCCGTTGAGGGACATCTGGGTTCTTTCCAGCTTCTGGCTATTATAAATAAGGCTGCTAGTTAAACTCCAGAGAGGCAAGTAACCCTATTAAAAAAATGGGGTACAGAGCTAAACAAAGAGTTCTCACCTGAAGAATATCTAATGGCTGAGAAGCACCTAAAGAGATGTTCATCATCCTTAGTCATTAGGGAAATGCAAATCAAAACAACCCTGAGATTCCATCTCACACCAGTCAGGATGGCTAAGATCAAAAACACAGGAGACAGCAGTTGTTGGCGAGGATGTGGAGAAAGAGGAACACTCCTCCACTGCTGGTGGAATTGCAGGCTGGTACAACCACTCTGGAAAGCAGTCTGGCGGTTCCTCAGAAAACTGGGCATGACACTCCCGGAGGATCCGGCTATACCACTCCTGGGCATATACCCAGAGACTTTACCTGCATGCAATAAGGACACATGCTCCACTATGTTCATAGCAGTCACTTTCTATCAGTATGTGTTAGCTTTAATTGCAAGAGACAGAAATGCCTGAACAGGTTTCTCGCAGGGCAGGAGGAAAGTGATTTGGTCCAGAGCAGAAACCCTGCTGTGATGTCTTCAGGGACTCATGCATCTTCTCCCCAAACCCTTCGCTAAGGTCTTTTTATTCACTAACAATGAAGTAACACTGGTTCTGCATTTCCCACGGCCAGATAAAGGAAAAGACAAAGCAGGGTGACTTTGTTGTAGTCTAGGAGTTGCTCCACAAACCACAGGAACCTCAGAGAGGAATGGCTTCTTGAACACACACCTAATATTGATCAATCAGGACCATGGCTCAGAATTGGGTCTGGGACTATGGCATCAAACATTTCAAAGAGTAGGCTTATAAACACACACACACACACACACACACACACACACACACACACACACATATACTGAGTTCATATGTACCTGCAGGAAGTGCCGTACAATGGTCAGCTCTGACTCAAGATATTTTAGACAGAACAGTTCATATTGACCTTTAATTTGATGGAATTAAAACTCTGTGGAATTTTTCAAGATTAACAAACCTAGAAATACTGAACATAACAAGGGATGTGGTCAATATGACCCTGCTCTGAGTCAAGTTATTTTCAATGACTGGCAGGTATATTACAGCAACAGTATGTAATAACTGGCAGGCATGGAACAAAATGGCTACAGCTATGCTGAAGGGCAGACCTCAACAACTTTTAATTGGCTATTATATGACCACAGCCAACTATAGGGAAAGTCTAATTTCTGGGCAGCCCACACCAAGAATTTTGCCATCTGTAAGTCTGAAAACAGGTATAAAACACACATATCCATCAAAACTCCAGACAAATGGAACTTCCTTCAGCAAGAATGAAAGGATACAGACAATTGCAAGCTCATGGACCACTTATCTAGGATGCCAAGACATCTCTGAGGTTTTTGGTGATTCTCTTGGAGGCCTCTTGTCTCCTATTAAGCAACACTTCTGAGGTGTGTTCTCTGCTCAGAAGGCAGACAAACTCCCTCTCTGATTAAGGGTCTGCTGAGTCATGCTATTTAAGGATCCTGGCTGCTTGACCGCATTCACTACAGCTGGTCTGACTTCTTCATTCTCTACTCACAGGCTGGAGCAAGCTACCAAAAATAGCCTTACACAGCCCCGCCCCCTCAAAGCACCACCTACTGCATGGCAGGAAAGATATAAACTCCAGACAAACACATTTGCTGTTGCCTCCACAAGCATGTCCTCCATTGCTTCTTATCCTCAATTTTGTCTAGCTGTGTTCTTAAAGAAAAAAGAGAAGGAAGGAAGGAGTAAAAAGGAAGGAAGAGAAAGAAAAGGAAGAAGGGAGAAAGGAAAGAGAAAGAAAGAGAGGGAGGGAGAGAGGGAAGGACGAAGAAAGGGAGGGAGGGGGGTAAGTGTAACCTTTGTTATCCATAATTAATAGTGGCTCTTAAGTCTGGGTTGATAAGGTGAAAAACACTTCCAAAGGAAGCCTAAGCTACAATAGATGCTTTCCTATGTGGACTCAAAGCATGCAGCAAATAGCTTTGAAAACAGTCTGGTGAAGTAGCTGTCTTTCTCTTCCTTCCTTGCTTCCTTCCTTCCTTTCTTCTATTTGTTCTTTCTTTTCTTTTTCTTTTTTAAAACATCATCTCTTTTATTTTAAGTAATGTGTGACACTGCCCTGGCTTTACACAAGTCAAGACGGAGTCAAATAACAAGGACTGTAGGTTTTTATGCACCTTTCAAGATTCAGACCCAGCTCCAGAGTTTGGTGAGTACGACTGGCTCTTCTGTATGGGGTTGACCAAGGCAGATACACCCCATGGATGATGATAAAATGGTGTTATGGTCTCTTCCCAGAGAAAGCCTAAGAGTAACTAGGAACTGGTCCTTCAGAACCTTTGGGTTCAGGCATCCTAGATCTTATAACTTCACTTGGGTTAGTCACTAAAAACAAAAATCAATCAATAGCTTGGTCCTAAAAACGCTGAGCCAGGATGCTCATAGTTTTGCCACAGATACACACACACACACACACACACACACACACACACACACACACACCTGAATCTTTTGTTTTTCATTTGAGTGCAGGTTTTTTTTTGTCTTATTTTCAAATTTACTTAAAAAATATTTCCTATGCCGTCTGCCACAGAATGGAGTAGTATAGAATAGAATAGAATTTATTAAGGACATGGGAAGGGGAGTTAAGAGGATAGTAGAGACAGAGAAAGGCAGAGAGAGAGAGAGAGAGAGAGAGAGAGAGAGAGAGAGAGAGAAAGGAGGGGAGGGGAGGGGAGAAGAGAAGAGAAGAGAAGAGAAGAGAAGAGAAGAGAAGAGAAGAGAAGAGAAGAGAAGAGAAGAGAAGAGGAGAGAAGAGAAGAGGAGAAGAAGAAGAGTAGAGGTTGGCCATGAGCACATGAAGAGAGAGGAGGGGAAAGGAATGGGGAGAGGGCAGGAGCAGGAAGAGAAGAGCAAGAGCAAGAGAGGAGAAAGAGAGTGAGGAGGGGGCAAGCACTCCCTTTTATAGTGAGTCAGGCTTACCTGGCTGTTGCCAGGTAACTGTGGGGCAGAGCTTAGACAGAATGCTAACACTTTATCCTTTTCCTCTCCTTTAAAAAATGTTTAATAAACCAAACACCCCTGCACTGGCTCTGAGATCCATGTAGGTTTCACAAGATTCCATACCCAGGACACCAAGCCTGCTCTGTGGTTGACATGTTGAAAATCTCCAAAAGTTTACCTTCAGATAAGGCCATGCGCATGATGGAGGGTTAAGTAGTTTTGAAATGATTCCTAACACTGCATGTTTTTTGTTTTTGTTTTTTGTTTTTTTTTTGCTGTGATGAAAATACAAGGTATAGTCAGTGTTCCATGACAGTGGACATGGAACCTCAACAGAACACAGATGTGAATTAGTAACCTTGACCACTGGATTCCAAAACACATTCAAACCCCAGACACATCCAGAGCCACGGACAGAGCTTGAGTTGTGTGAGGTTGCCCTAAGGGCCTGCAAGCCACTCTCTGAAGCCAGCTGACACATCCTTATTCGCTACCACCTGACCTTGCATAGTACCAGAGATCTTTGCCCCGCACCTGCAGAAGTTGCTTGTGTTGTGACAGAGCAAGCAGACTTTGGTCACTGGATACCAGACAGAATGAGAAGCCACCATGTGGCTCATGTCCTGCTCATCTCAAGGGAGACCTTTATTCATTGTTTTCCTGCCCTTTAAATGCTGAAAAAGAAAAAAAAATGACTTACAAAATTATACTTTATTTCCTTTCTGTAACCATATGAAGTAGAGCTATACAGTATGTGTGTGTGTGCAAAGATGTGCATGTGACTGAGTGTGCTTGTGTGCTTGTGTGTGTGTGTGTATCTCATCTAGCTGTTCCATTCACAGTATTACAGCATCTATGATACAGCATTTCAGGGGAACTGAGAAGTCAGGGTCCCTGAGATTCAAAGACAGCACTTGACAAGAGTATATTTATGGCTAAGTATCTTGGCCAGTCCTCAAGAACCAGAGGTATCACGGCAAGCATGAAAAAGGCCATGGCACTCTAGGAAAGATGGGCAAGGGGGAAAGCTTACCACAGCCAGTCTGATTTGTGTTACTTTCCTGTGTTGGCTAATCACTGACATTGGAAAGGGTAACATGGAAAGAGAGGGAAGACAGGGCCACTCGATTCCTCTTCTTGGTGGTGTGTGCTCACTGGTAAGCCCAAACATAGAGAAAAGTAGTAGAATGTGTGGTTAGTAAGTAGTGAAATAAACCCACTGGATTGGTGTCCTGCGCTGTTTATAGTGTTCTAGCAACAATGTTAAGATTGAATTAAGAAGAGCAGGGCATGGTTACACATATCCTTAATCCCAGCTTGGGGTACAAAGGCAGGCACACCTCTGTGAGTTTAAGGCCAGACTGGTTTACATAGGAAGACCTTATCTCAAGAATAAAAAATGAGGGATTTTGACGGTTTCACATATGAGTTAAACACTCACATCTGCGTTGAAAACAGGTGTTATTTCAATATAAAGATGAGTGGCTAATAATTATTTACCCAGAATGAGGTTAAATACACTCTAGAAGAAAAGGAAATGGTTTTATATATGTACTTTAATGGCACCTGTCCCTGTCCCTGATTCTCACCGCCAACCCATTTCTCCCTGTACTGTCCCCACAGCAGCATTTATTTAGGTCTGAGCAGTCCATTTTCCACTTATGATCTTACTAGATGTTGTAATTATTTTCTAGTTGGTAGCCTGGCCCAAGCCTCAGGGGAACTTAGATTTACTTCAACTGAACGTTCTTTTTAGTTATAAGGAAAACTTTTACTGTTTCAGAATTTACTATACAGCTCACACTGCCCACTAGGGGGCACCAACATTTTTGTGCAGGCAGATGCAGGTTTTTTTTTAAATTTTTTTTTTAATTTTCTATTTTTTTTAATTTACATTCCCAATGATTTCCCCTTTCCCATTTCCTCCCTCCCCGAAAGTCCCATAAGCCCTCTTCCCTCCCCCCTGTTCCCATTCAACCCCCTCCCACCTCTCTGTCCTGGTATTCCCCTACATCCAGTCTTTCCAGGACCAGGGGGTCTCTCCTTCCATCTACTTGGAAATCTATTGATATGTGAATTGTGTCTTGGGTATTCTGAGTTTCTGGGTTAATATCCCTTTATCAATGACTGCATACCATGTGTGTTCTTTTGTGATTGGGTTACTTCACTAAGGATGATATTTTCCAGTTCTGACCATTTGCCTAAGAATTTCGTGAATTCATTGTTTTTAATTGCAGAGTAGTATTCCATTGTGTAAATATATCACATTTTCTGTATCCATTCCTCTGTTGAGGGACATCTGGGTTCTTTCCAGCTTCTGGCTATTATAAATAAGGCTGCTATGAACATAGTGGAGCATGTGTCCTTATTGCCTGCTGGGGAAGCCTCTGGGTATATGCTCAGGAGTGGTATAACAGGATCCTCTGGGAGTGTCATGCCCAATTTTCTGAGGAACCACCAGACTGCTTTCCAGAGTGGTTGTACCAGCTTGCAATCCCACCAGCAGTGGAGGAGTGTTCCTCTTTCTCCACATCCTAGCCAACAACTGCTGTCTCCTGTGTTTTTGATCTTAGCCATTCTGACTGGTGTGAGATGGAATCTCAGGTTTGTTTTGATTTGCATTTCCCTAATGACTAAGGATGTTGAACATTTCTTTAGGTGCTTCTCAGCCATTCGATATTCTTCAGGTGAGAACTCTTTGTTTAGCTCTGTACCCCATTTTTTAATGGGGTTATTTGGCTCTCTGGAGTCTTTTAACTTCTTGAGTTCTCTGCAAAGGACACTGTCAAAAGGACAAAGTGGCAACCAACAAACTGGGAAAAGATCTTTACCAACCCTACATCCGACAGAGGGCTAATATCCAATATATACAAAGGCAGATGCAGCTTAAAGACCAACTGTGAAGTTCCTGTCTCTGGTAACCTCTTCCAATTGGTTACTTTGTAACTGCATAACTTAGTTTTAGATGAATTACCTACCTCAAACAACTCCTCATCGTGTTTTAAACAAACTACTTTTCTTAACTCACATCTTTTACTGTGTTTTAAAACATTTATTAGAACTCCTTTAAGATCTGGAAACTATGGAGAAGAAAAAAAAAAAAACTCCAACATCCAGATTTGGCTACTGCATAAAACAGAGTTAATTTGTGGGGTTCTTTCTCCATTGTATAAAGGAAGAAGAATTTAAGCCTCAGAGTAGAGGGGGCGTTTGCAGGATATACTGACAAAGGACTGGTATACACAAGCAATAAAGACCTTTCACAGTAAAGTCAAGAACAAAGAAAATGAAAAGGGCCTCTAAATCTTTGTAAAAAAATATTTAAATGACTAATAAGTACATGAAAGCAACCAATGTCACGTGTTATCAGAAAAATGCACCAAACCCACATAGAAATCATACCATTCACTAGAGTAGCTAAAATTCAGTATTAAGTACCATGAGAACTAAAATCCTCTTACAAGTAAGGCATGATAGTCTGCACCTCTGCCCCTAGCATAGAAGAGGCAGAGGTGAAAGAATTCCTATGAGTTACAGTCTAGCTTAGGCTATAGAGTGAGTGCCAATCCAGCCTACCCACATAGTTTTAAGTGGAGCTTGTCTTACAGACTAAATAAGTAAAATAAAGTTTATTTACACTGCAGGTGGGAATATAGATTTGTGCAATTACTTTAGGAAACTGCTCATCAGTATTTAGTAAAGTTGAATATATGCATAGTCTATAATCTCTTTCTTAATATATAGCATGTAAATATACACCAAAAGATGTGTACTATTCACACCAGCCACCATCTGCAGCAGTGTGAGTAAACGCATTATGGTATGCTGAAATGGAATGAAATAACATGGATGGCAGATCATTTTATGATGTTAAATGAAAGCAACACACACAAGTACACACAGTACAAAACCTGGGGCTGGAGTTAAAGAGGGTTGTGAGCTGCCATGCGGGTGCTAGGAAATGAACTCAGGTCCTCCGGAAGAGCAGCCACTGTCCTTAACTTCCAAGCCATCTCTCCAGCTTCAGGAAAACAGGGATTCTTAGCTGAAGAAAACAACCAGGCTCAAGCCTGCACTACTATTCTGGTGCTAAGAATTACCACTCTTATTCCATTTGAGATTGTCAGAGCTCCCTATAGAGCCAGTTCAAGATTTGGGATTACACAGCCTGGTCAGTCAGGATCTCTTCCTGTCTTCTCTTTTCCTACCTCTCCTGTCCTCACTGGTTCAGTTACACAGTAATCTTAGTCAGCATCCCTAAGAGTCCAAGCTGCAAAGTCAGTGTGGTAGTGTTAACATCAAGGAGGTTTCTGGGCACCAGCAGCGTTTTCCTTCTACCCCAGTGGCAAATGTAAACTCTTAATAATGTATTTTACATAAATAGGCTTTATCTCAATTTAAAATGTCATAACAAAGCCAAGCCTGGTGACATAAACCTGTCATCTCAGCTTCTTGGGAAGCAAAGGGCAGAAAAATTGCAAGATCAAAGCCAGCCTGGGCAACTTAATGAGATTTTGTCTCAAAATAAAACATTAAAGAGGTGGAGGGGGTTACTGAGGATATAGTTCAGGGGTGGGGTGATCTCCTGGCATAGATTCAACCTTCAGCCCTGCAAATTAAGAAAAAAGGATATGCTAATGAATGTGTTTGAGGAATATGTGTACAACCCAAATGCTTCTCTAACATTAAGCTTTAGAAGAGGAAGTTTAGGGTGTTTATTGATAGAGAAGGTGTTCTAAGTGACATCACCAAGAGAAAACGGGAACTAAGAGCCCTCTTTTCCCTCGTCCTTACCAGCGTGCAGGGTAAGTGGGCTGTGCCACCACCGGAATAAGGATTGGTGAGGCTGACTGTGCCCCAACCCTGGGAATCTCAGAGATCTGAGAGCAGCAGGAGTGGAGCTACTCCCTCTCTGTCTCTGTGAACCTGTAACCATGACACCCAACTGTGATGACCATGTGCAGTCAGTCACAAAATGCAACATCTGGAGTCCTTCCCCATGCAAATAGAGCATCACAAACATCTTAACCATAGTCAATAGTAAACATTTACCGCCCCCCCCATCCCATCCCATTCTCCAAGGTTTATATAATCCATGACTACATGGAGTAATAAAACACACAAGTTATTTCACCGAGAATCATCTAAGAACTGCTGTTTTTACTGAGCTGTCACACTTGGGGAAGTTCTTCTCCTGAAGTACTCATCATTGGATCTTGGGCCCGCCTGTCTGGTCGGGCTCTCCTTGTCCTCAGAGGCTCACATCAAAGTGGCAGCAACTGATATTGCAGCTGTTGTGTGACTTAGGATCCTGGCTACCTGCATCACCCAGGCTGTCCAAACCTCTTCATTGCTCTTTTAAGAGCTGTAACACTCGTGTCATTCCCTGCCTCCCTGGAATCCTATGGAACCTATCTATCCCAGTCTCCACTTCACAGCTGACACCCCAGAGGGAAGGGGGCAAGTTGCTTACTCCCTGATCCTGATGTTGCCCTGCTGGTGTATTGGCAATATCCAGACACTCTGCAGAGAGGCATACACAGGACCACATTTGATCATCACACATGTGCATCTATGGCAGAGAAAGGCCAGGTCAGGGTTACATTTGATTGTTCTTTGGGATGAATCACATGCTACTGAATACTCTTATTTGTAAGGAGGGAGACCCATGTTTTCCTTGGATTGTACTATCATATTGTGCAGAACATAAAACTTTAAAGGTCTATATAGTAATATCACTACTATATAAATTGTGGAGAAGCAAGTTTGAACTTGAGTCAAGAAGCTGCCAAGGTATTTGAGATATGCAACTATGAAAAGAATTGCCTTCTAACCACATCAATCTAGCAGCCATAGAGAAAGGGGAAACCTAGATGGCCTTTCTCGGGCTCTAGTCATCATAGCTAGCTTTTATGGTGAACCATATTTTCTCTGTTCACTTTTTTTTCCAGGATCTAATTCATCTTTAAATACAGCTGTCCATCACTCTAGCACCTATATTGAAAAGTTTTTCCTTTCTCTATGGAATTGACTTAGTGGCTGCTTTGGCTTGGTGTGGCTTAAGTGTATTCTAGATGGGTCTGCATATTAGGTGATTGGTTCCCAGTCTGTAAATGTTGGGGGTAGCGGGACCTTTAAGGCAAGGCAATAGTCACCAAGTGTGGTGGTTTGAATATGCTTGGCCCGGGGAGTGGCATTATTTGGAAAAGTGGCTTTATTAGAGTAGGTGTGTCATTGTGGGTGTGGGCTTTAAGACCCATGTCTTAGCTGCCTGGAAGTCAGTTTTCTCTTAGCTGTCTTCAGAGCAAGAAGTAGAACTCTCAGCTTCTCCAGCTCCATGTCTGCCTGGATGCTGCTATGGTCCCTCCTTGGTGAGAATGGACCTAAGCTCTTAATCTATAAGCCAACCCCAATTAAATGTTGTTCAACTAAGACACCAAGGGTATGAATGCTGTTCTCATGGAAAATTAGTTAGTTTCCAGGGCTGTGAACTGTAATAAATGATCGAGATCAGTCAGTGCCCTTTGTCTAACTTCCTGTCTTTCCATGTAATCTCTCCACACCCATTCTGTCATGGTGAATGACTTTACCAGAACCAGTACCATACTGTTTACATTTCTAGCTGTAAAAAGGTGAGTTTGATAAATTTCCTTTATGTAAAGTACCCAGCCACAAGCATTTAGATTTAGCAACAGAAAATAGATGATGAAATTAGCTTTATTGAAAAATCATTTGATTCTGCAGGTATGTGAGGGTATTTCTACACCCCTGTTCGTGTTTCTTGAGCTCCGTGGCTGTGTCTCTAGCAATACTACTATCATTAATTCAAGGGTTATGGTACATATTGAAGTAAAGTAGTTTAACTCCTCTAACACTGGTAAGTTACCTTGGATATTCTAGACTCTCAGTTACTTTATAAATTTTAAAACCAGTTTGTCAATTCCTACAAAAAAACTTGCTTAGACTCTGATTGGTCATGTTTAGTCGAAGTTAGGAGAGAAATGACATTTTATTTTGTTTTGTTTTGTTTTTGTTTTTTGTTTTTTGTTTTTGTTTTTTTTTTTTCGAGGCAGGGTTTCTCTGTGTAGCCCTGGCTGTCCTGGAACTCACTTTGTAGACCAGGCCGGCCTCGAACTCAGAAATCCTCCTGCCTCTGCCTCCCAAGTGCTGGGATTAAAGGCGTGCGCCACCACTGCCCGGCTGAAATGACATTTTAACATCTTACACTTTAATGTACTGATACAATAGGTCACTTTTATTTATTTGCTTTTCATTAAGTTCAACTGTTGTAAAGCAGGCTCTCCTCCAGCTGGCCCTCAGCAACTCAGCACCAGCAGACACCAGACACATCCTCATCCACCACCAGGTTCTGCACATTTCCAGTGTTACCACTATTTGCATATTTTCCTACGCTACACAGAACCCTTTAAAAGGTCCCTCCTGACATTGGCATGAGGTTCTCTCTCTCTCTCTCTCTCTCTCTCTCTCCTTGTGTGTGTGTATGTTTGTTTGTGTATGTTTGTGTGTGTGTGCTTGCGCACTCTGTCTTCCCATCTCTCTGTTTCTATCCCTCTCTCATGTCCCCACTCCAAGTTGGTCTTTCACTCCCCTTTCCCCAATAACCCTCTTACGTTAATCTAATGCATGGTGTGATCTTTTTGTGATGCACCTTGGCCTGAACTGGCCAAGACATTTTTGCCGATAAATCCTAACACCAAAAATCTTTCATAGTTTTTCATGTACATGCACAAGCCATAAATATTTCATATTTTAATACCATATAAATAATATTTATAAATTTGAGTTTCTGGCATTCATTATCTATTATGTAGGTAAATGCCATTGATTTGTGTGTATGTGCATGTATATGTGACATACATGTGGAGGTCAGTGGTCAACCTTGGATATAATTTCCTCAGATATCATATACCTTATATTTTTTTTTTGAGACAGGGCCTTTCACCTGGCCTGGAATCTATTGTTTATGATAGGGTGATTGGCAATCTCACTGCAGGAATTCCTGCCATTGCCTCCCTAGCCCTAAGATAATAGTACACTGTATGCCAGTACACTGGACTTTTAAAAATATTTATTTTTATATATGTGAATGTTTTGTCTTCATGTGTGTTTGTGCACTGCGAGTGTGCCTGGTACCCTCACCCCAAAAGTGAGCTCTAGATCCCCTGGAACTGGAGTTATGAATAGTTGTGAACTACCATGTGCATGTTGAGAAGCAAACCCGGTCCTCTGCAAGACAAGTACTCTTAATTGCCAAGCCATCTCTCCAACCCCAAACATTGCTTTTTCAATAGTGTGCTGGGGGAATTGAACTCAGGTCCTAATGCTTGAATGTGGCAATCAGTTTACTGACTGAACCACCTCCCTGCAATTTAGTTTTAAATATATTTTTGTATTTTAAAATGAATCTTCTCATTTACTACTTTCATTAAGCACAACAGCATTGCCTAAGATCTACACAGACAAATGTCATCTATGAATAAGGGTGGATTTTTATCCTTTCATTTAGCTTTTCAAACATTTCCTTTTCTTGTTTTATTTTGATAGATGGATTCTCTAGTACAATTTTAAATAGTGATTGGTTTTTTCAAATGTTTATTCTGTATCCATTGAGAATATTATGTACTTCCTTTTAATTCCATTAATATAGTAAATTATATTGACTTTCTGTGTTTTTTCTCATTTCTCACCAAATAGCTTTGTATGGTCTAGAATTCACTATATTGTCTAGCTCTGCTTCTGTCTCCTGAGTGCTGGGATTAAAGGCATGTGCTGCCATACCCTATCCATGCCCCAACTTTTATAGTTCTCCTGTTTCCACACCCCAAGTACTCAGACTACAAGTATGCAGGTACACACACACACACACACACATATACACACACATATATATATATATCAGTATGTCCAGCTAATTTTTAATATTAAACTTGTACTTATTGCACAAACACAGAATATTATGAAGTGTGCTTTTTAATGCATCATTGAATTATATTTTCTTTAAAAATGATATAATTTGTGTCTGTATTGTGAATAGTGTCTGAGGATAGCTCCATGGATTTGTGATAATGATCCTGGAAGCTAGGTCTAAGTTGGGATGTGTTCCTTCCTTTTCAAGTTTCAGGAAGTGGTATTATTTCATACTTGAATATTTAGTAGACCTTGGAAATGGAAGCCTGTGGGCTCAGTATTCCAGAAAGCACAGATTTATGCAAACACAATCTCATGAAGACATACACCTGCTTTCCTGATGGTCTGTGTTGTTAAGATGGCTTTCCCTAGTGGTTTACATCTCTGAGAGAATGTACACCTTTTCATTTAGTTTGATAAATTTAGGTCCAAAGAATTATTCATAGGTGTCTTAATGTTCTTTTGAGAGGATCTTCACAGATTTCTCCCTTCACATTGGTTGTGTGTGCCTTCTCTATTTCCTACCTGATCTGAGTAGAAGTTTGTCAATGCTATTAACTTTTTCAAGATATAGCCTCTAACTCTATTGACTTGGCAAAGATTATATGATATCAAAAGCATAATCCATATATTTTTTAAAGGTTTGGATGGACTTTATAAAAATTAAACAACTTGGGTTGGAAAGACGACTCCATGGTTAATAGCACTGGCTGCTCTTCCGGAGGACCTGAGTTCAATTCTGAACACCCACATGGTACCTCTCAATTGTCTATATCTCTAGTTCACATGATCTGACTTCCTCTTTTGGTCTGTGACTGCCAGGTTCACATGTGGTAGGCAAACATGTAGGCAAGGCACCTATATCCATAGAATTAAAAATTTTTAAATCAAACAACATTTCTCTGTTAAAAAAAAAAGAAAAAATAAAGAAAGGCCTCTTTTAAGGGAGCAAAAATGCTGGGTGCACTGTGGGACTGTACTCCCAGATACCTGAATGGCTGAGGCAGGAGACTGTCAATTTGAGGCCAGCCTGAATAGCATAGGCAATGTGGGAAGGATAAGAGCAAGCCATGAACTTGGAGTGGTAGTGGAAAATTACATACCTAGTAGAGGAATCACATTACATGCTTAGTGGAGGAGTCACATCTAGAATGCATGAAGACCTCCCAAAGCTCAACAATAAAAACACAAGCAGCCCCATTATAGTATTAATTTTTTAATAAATTCTGGGGTTTATGTTCCCAAATGAAAGACAGTCTCACACACACATACACACACAGCCTTTATATTTTAATATGCTTTATGTAGCACAATAGCTGGGCAGCTGTCTAGCCTCCATGTTGCTAGAATCTACCTGTCACCAATATTCCAAGTTACTATTTACTAATATCTATGTTCCATCTTGACTGTTCCTGACCCAACTGAGCAGCCCTCTGGGCCTTGCTCTCCAGGCCCCTTTACATGGCAGCTCTGCTTCTCTGTCCTGCACAGTCCTCAGGCATGACCTCTCTTCCCTTCCTCCTTCTCCTTGGCCCAAGCCTGGGAAACCTAAACCCCCACCTCTTTCTCTTCTCCCCAGCTATTGGCTGTTGGCATCTTTATTTACCAGTCAGAATTAATTGGGGGCAGGTTCCCAGATCCTCTCCTGCAAATGGTTTTGGGGGACACAATTAGCATTAGAATGCAAGGAGCTACACTTCAGGAAAATGAACAAGAGATCTTACCAGACTCTTTATCAAATAAATATGTGTCAGATAACAAACATTCAGGTGCTCAATATTTTTAGTCCTTAGGGAAAATCAATTAAAACCACAAGGACAAACCACTCTGCCCATTTTTAAGAGCCAGAGTCAGATCACAGTGTATATAGTAAGTGCTGCAGAAGGTGGGCATTGTAACTGTCAGAGATTCCTGGAAGGATAAAAATACCACAGACATCTTGAAAGCGTTTCAGTTTTTCCTCCAAAGTTAAACATAGATTAATACCTACCTTCTGCTTCAGCAATCCTGTTCTCAGGCAAAAACTTGCTTTTTCAATTGCAAATGATTCCAGAAGTTTAATTGATAAGGAAACACTTCTGATGCCCTTTGTCAAATGAATGGATGAAAAACTGGACTCTAAGAAAAACTATAGCCAATCAAAAGGAATGAAGAGTTGATTTATATAATATTGTCACATGATGACTCATATAGCCATGCCAAAAATCATAAACTGATATTGCTAAGTGAAGGAAGTCACACCTATATTGCATGATTCCATTTATGTGTCTTTCTGGAAATGGCGAACTACTAAAACTAAATTCTGCAGGTGATTTCCAGGGATGGGGGATGGTAAGAATTCCTTCCTCCAAGAGAATGCTTTGGTTGTACTCTCTGAAGGGCGCTGATGTTGCCTTCTCACAACATAAAAGTAAAATCGGTGGGGTGGGTGAAGCCCGTTTATGGGATCCAGTCTCATTCAAGAGGGAGGAACCCCCAGCTTGCTTAATCACTGCTCAGAAATTCCTCCTTTTAATGCTGTTGCATTGAGGATTGTTTCAACATGAAATTTGGGAAGGGACGCAAGCATTCCAATCACAGTTGTGACTACAGTGGAAGAATGTAGGTCACAGAAGCTTAATCTGGAGATCAAGATTAACATTGACAATAGTAGGAAACATGAAGTCTGTGTTCCTGATGGCAGCACACCTGATTTGTGATATTCCTCCCAAATACATGGCTTCAATTTACCAATTTATTTTATGAGAAAATAGCGCTTAACTTGAATTAGGACCATATTACAAGCTTCCTGTTCAGTGTGCTATATAAACACAAAGTTTACAAAAGTAGGGGAAGGTAGAGCTGCTACCGACAGGGGACTAAAGGTTTGGAAGTGCTATGTGGAAGCTGGGTGATGGAGAGATCTGCAATTCACAGGGTCTGTCTTAGGGTGGTGCTAATTAAGACACAGTTCACAGGGTCTGTCTTAGGGTGGTGCTAATTAAGACACCTTGGCCAGGGCTTGATGTTTACTAGTAATGATGAAAACATGCATGTCTGGTAATTTAGTAATTATACTCACATGTATAATTGATACGAATTTATACATGGGTACAAAAGATGCGAACAAGGGCTCACAGCAGTATTATTTGTGATTGGCAAAGAATAAAAATAATCCATGCATCTATCACCAGAAAACTGACAGTGTTCAATCTTGTGTGTTGGGAATTAAATGAACACACACACACACACACACACACACACACACAGAGAGAGAGAGAGAGAGAGAGAGACAGAGACAGAGACAGAGACAGAGACAGAGACAGAGACTGAGCAATGTATTTTTGAATAAACAACTCAAAGACCCAAAAGACTACATATTGTTTGATTCCATTTATACAGTACCCCCAAACAGCCAAGACACATCTATGAGGTTAGAAATCAGGATGTTTAACTTAGAATCTCTCCAAAGGGGTAGTTATAGATGCTGAAAAAATGACATATTTTGCTACTGTGGGAAAAATGTAGTTTTTATCACAGTTCCTTGAATTGTACTCTTAAATGTACTTTTCTGAATGCTTGCTAGATTCTAATAAAATTTTAAAGAAATAAATAACAATACATATTATTAAATATGACAATATATTTATATATAACAGAGAAACTAAATGTGTAATATATAAAAAACATACATTTGAAATATTTCTGGTGGTCTTTAGTTTTGTTGTTGTGTGTGCACCTGTGTATCTGAGTACAAGTACATGGGTGCATCTGTGTGAGAGTACATGTGTGCAAGTGAGAGTACATGTGTGTGCATTTGAGTGAGAGTACATGTGAGCACATCTGAGTGAGAGTATATGTGTGTGCATCTAAGTGAGAGTACATGTGTGTACATCTGAGAGTACATGTGTGTAACTAAGTGAGAGTACATGTGTGCATCTGAGTGAGAGTACATGTGTACATCTGAGTGAGAGTACATGTGTGCATCTGAGTGAGAGTACATGTGTGTGCATCTGAGTGAGAGTACAGGCTTGTACTTAGAAACCCAATGCCAATTTCAAGTATCTTTCTTCAATCACTGCACCATAGTTTTTTGACAGTGTCTCTCACTGACTTCACTTACTTAACTGACTTACCTAGGCTGGCTGATGAGCTTAAGTGATCCTCTGTCACTGTCTCCCCCAGTACTGGGTTATAGTTGTGGGACATCATGCCCAGCATACTACGTGGGATCAATTCAGGTCCTCATCCTGGTGACTGGCAACCCACTGACTAAGCATCTACTCAGCCCCCCTACCCCTGTTCCGTTTTGAAAAAAGATCTACTTTATGTGTCTTGGTTTGTACTGAATGAATCTAAGGGTGGGAACAGGGCAGCCATTATGAAGGTAGTCACACTGGGTCTGGAGTCAGATGGAAGTGTGTATGAATGAGCAAGAGCAAACCCTAAACATGGTTAAAGATTTTAGACTTTATGCTTTAGTTACAAGGATAGGCCACAGTAGCTTTTCTTAGGAAGGACGGAGGGAAGAACCACGATGGAAGGGCAGTTTTGAGAAGTGAATGTGTGTACTGCTCACAGCGTATGCTCCCTGATGTCATATTAGTTAGAGTTGACTTAGTGATGCTCAGCCTGTCAACAGAAGAAACAGGATTTTCTATTTCCTTCTGTCTCCATGGTTTAGCCCCCTCCTCCATTACAGTAGAATATCATTTAAGACTGTGGCTAGAAGATAATAAATACCATATGATATGGAACTGGATTGAAAGTAAATGAGAAAAATATTTATACTAACAACCCATATTTATTTAACAACCTCTTATTAAACCCATACATAAGATATTTTTTAGACTATGAGAAAGATCTGTGTCAAAGCAAAGCGGGACAGTCTGAGAGTCAATGGTAGCAATAGCTCAGTCCTGATAATGTACACGGGTAAATATTGGCTGTCATGAACGTTTACTATGCTCTTTATGTAATGAGACTTCCTAAAACAGGCGCAAACATTGAGAAGGCTCAATGAGTTGTTACTTGTACTTTGATACAACCATCTTTCTAGAGACTCAAGACCATGAAGAAGTAAATCACCAGAATAAAAGAGTAGAGGGTTTTATCTGGAATCAGATAAATCAGCCGCTAACAGAGTGAAGAGCACCAGCTCCTAGGGTGGTCCTCATGGCTCCCATGACAATATTCTCCTGTTCTCCTACTTCATGGCTGATTATTTCTGGTTTCTCCTCCTGTGCCAAATGGTGAATGCTGCTTCTCCTCAAACTCTTTTAATACAGTCTCTCCAAATGCTACTCTTCATAGTTGTGAGTGCATCTCAGCACCGATGACTCCAAGTCTGGCCCTCTCTTTTGAACTTCAGACTCATAGTTAATTGCCTATTTCCATGTTCCACCTGCATTTCAAACTGCATGTGTCAGTTGTGAATTTTTTTTTTCTTTTCTCCAACCTGCTCCTCCTACAGTAAAGGTTATAATCTACTCAGTTGTTTCAGTAAGAAACTGAGTCACGTGGAATGCCTCTTTTCCCTTGCCCCCCACATGAAAATTTATCACCAAGTCTGTCCATGGGCTCATGAGACACTAGGTCTGAGTCAACCTCTTCTCCAGTCCCTCTGCTACCACTGTGAACCACAAATCTACCAACCACTTTCTCACCACTGGATACTTTGCAAGGTGCTTCCCTGTCAGTTAGCCCTCTTCCTGCCATTCTTCTAGCAGCAGCCACTGTGATCTCCTTAATAGTACCCATACGGTTAGTTATCTCTTAAGCACCTTTCACTGGGTTGCTTTGAATTCAAACATTTCTGATGTTTAGTGGGAGGCACTGATGTCTGCCCTACCCACTTTCGGCAGTATTTCTTCAATCTCATTTCTATGGTCTGTTAGACTCTTTCTCACTTCCCGGCAGTTCTTTTGCAGAACACCATCTGATCATCTCCTACTTATGCTTCTGCTCACAGCTTAATGCCACTTCCTCATGAAGACTTTCTTGTCCCTCTAATCTAAATTACATCCCTCCATTTTCTCCTGTATGTCTCCAGTTTGTTTGCTTTTCCTTTGTTGGAGACTTCTGGCTGATTCTCAAAATTCATTCTCCCTCTCTTCAGCCTAAATAGAATTTACCTAGGCACCCAGCCTGTTTCCCTCTTTAGTGCCAAGATGTATCTGAGTCCCAGCCAATGGGAAATGAATGGACAGGAGAGAGCACAGGGAAGGTTTCCTACTAAGGCATGGGTCTACAATCTGATTACAATGTGATGCCAAAGCTGTCATCTTGGGCCAGAGGATGGAAACTTTGTGTTTGTTGTAGAGATTGGGAGGTGGGAGTGGGGGCAATTGCACTATAGGAGAAAACTATGCAAACCCATTAGACTAATAGACTTATACAGTCATTTGTTACAGTGAAGAAGGTCACTGATGGGTTTAAAGAGGACCAAAATCTCATGGGAGCCCATGCAATGTAAAGGGTGCCCTGTTGGTGTCATGCAACCCTGAAGAGCAAATGTTTTAAAATATTTTTTTGGTTGCAAAATAGAATGGTAACTTACAAGAGAACACACCAAGGGCATGCCGGCCTATAAAATCCAAGGAAAATTAAAAACACAAATAAAGTATGCAAAAGCATATGGCCAAAGAGGAAGAGGAAAACCAAATCATAGGCCTTGGAGGAGGAGCACAGTTGCAGTGACTACTTTTACAAGAATGAAGTCCTCATTTCTCCATCTATGAGCATACATGCTTGTGAGTATTTAAATGAGCAAGCCAGCATGACTGATTAAGAGCCAAGGCTGGAGGCCAGCCTGTGTAGGTTCAGTGCAGAGCCTGTCATATGCTACTGGTGTGCAAAAGTCTCCTCGTTTGTAAAATGGGATAATTGTAACCCTGTCTACATGTGAATGCTATGGCGATTATGTGAATAAATAAAATCGAACACACATTGAGCCAGGAATGCAGTAAATCCTGAGTGAGGGATTTTTTTTTTTTAAGTATTGCTACTTGTTACAATGTATTTATCTTACTACTTAAGAACAAACAATTCTTCCGAAGGAAATAACAGAAACAAGGATTGGGAGGAGGACAAATGAAATTAAAATAGAAGAAATTATTTTATGAGATAAAGTAAATGGAGCACACATAGACTATACAAAGGTAAAGTTTGAAAGACCAAGTGGGCACAAAATATTTTGATGACTAAATATTTACAAGGCAGCAACATTCAGAAAGTCTTCTAATTATCAAGCACTGGTGATATGTATGAAGGCTGCATTTTCTGTCTGAGGAATGTAGATAAAATCCAGAGCTACTTATTACACCATCGTCTGAGCTTCAATAAATAACCAGGGACTTGCTCCTTTGTGCACCATAGAGCAAGTACATGCCATATTTGGTTCCCATCTACTGTCTGTTACCAGTCCCTCTTCTGCAACCTCGCCTATGGTTTGTGGCAGCTGGGAAGAATGGCACAGGTGAGACTGGGCAACTATGAGTCTTCAGGAAACACTCCACCTGCTCTAACTACCCCGCACATGTTAGCCTGGCCCCTTCCTCCGGCTTCTTGCCAGGTGAGTTCAACATCTATCTTTCCAAGTCTTTCTGGGGAATGCTCTCTGGGACAGCCTAACTGGCCATGAATCTGGAGGCTAATTTCCCATATCACACAGACTGGTTACCCTACAGGAAATAAAAAAGTGTGTATGACAATGGTGTTGAGTGGCAGATCATGTTTGCTTCATGCATATTTATGTTTTTAAAGAGATTTCTATATTATTTTTAAAGTTATAAGAAATTTAAACAGGACCCAGGAGATACTGTAAAAACTAGTAAGTTAAAAACATTAACTTAGCATTATGGTTGTGGGGTAGAAGTGGGAAATCCATGCTCTTACGAGGCCAGTTTGCTTTTGTTAGTCAGATACTAACCCCCTCTCCCCAGGTCCTTTTTCCTACATACCCTCAGTCATACCTGATACAGTCAGATCTTCAGGCACTTTGCTTGCTTGCTTCATTCTCTCTCTCTCTCTCTCTTTCTCTGGCTGGACAGATCAGAATGCTTGCTTTTTCACTTCTTAACAGCTGGACAGATGAGGAGAATGCTAAGTCTCTCATGAGAATCCAACTGGGAACTTGAAGAGCTTTTCATTCCCACATAACACAGAGGGATCCAGCTGTCTCCAGGTCACACCAGAGCAGATCTGTCATCCTTTGTACAAATCACCTTTATAATTTTCCTCTGAAACTCTAGCAGACACCGTCTTTGTTTAACTTCTACGCCTCAACATTTCAAGTGGCTTATCATAAGGCAGGGGTATTGACTGTAGAAACTGTCCCTGGAAACTGGGGCTGGGCATCCGGCAACTGTGTATTTATATTTTTTCGTAAAAAAGGGCTTCACATTTTCAAGCGTCAGGGCCTCTAAAATTCTCTTTAGTAATATCTCATGATGCAGAACCTGGATTTTCTTCTACTTGTTAACTTTGAACCTAGTTAACTTTCAGTCTCATTTTGTTGCTGTAACAACAAATTAACATTGCTTACATCTATAGGATTCGATGGTATGTGAACAATGCTTCCCATATAAGAAACAAATGTTCCTAAATGTTAGTTGTCATTATTACTGGTTTTGTGAGAACAGGCTATGGATTCTTTGCTCCCCATCACAGGCGCGTGCATACCCTTGCCAAACCAAACCTGTATACAATCCACTTGCTTTCTGTATTTAACAAATAATACAGCGTAATTCTTAGAGTAACACCTGTGCTCAGGTCACCTCTTCATCAAGGTGCCATGTTCAGATGCTGTCTGGGTTTCAGAAGCTCCTGGAGCGAGCATTGTCCTTTTCCTAGATCTTGTCTGCAGGGTCATCCGAGGACAGTTTACCAAGGTTGTGCCTAGAACCAAACTTCATGCATCTCATCCGCAGTGTTAGCTTTGAGGGTGGCACCTATTAAGTGCTGGAGAACTGATGGCTGTCCCCATCCCTAGACCAGGTTGCTATTTACTTTGGGCATCAAGTTCCTTCCAACACCCCAGTCTATCTCAGGCCTGCTGTGATTAGGGAGTAAAGCACCGCTCAGCCTGAGCGCAATGGGGTGTGGTGGAACGAGGATGGGGCATTGCCCACCTCTTCACTCTTCAGGATTTGCCACCCCAGCCTGGCTGGATCCCGGGTCCCCCGGGCGGCCCCAGAGGGCGGGAGGCCGAGAGGAGGCGGCGGACGGACGCAGCCGCCGCTACAGGAGGCGGAGCACTGCACCTGGCGCCCGGTCCTCCAGCTCAGCCCTGAAACGGGTCCAGCCGGTCGGGAGCGAAGGCGGCGGTAGCGAGGCCAGGCCTGGGACCAAAACCGCGAGGAGGAGCGGACGGAAGGTCGCGCGGCGATTGCGCCGGGCCACCGCCTTCGCTCGCCCCACCCGGCCTGCATCCAGCCGCCGCGCCCGCCGCACCCCCGGGAGAGGAGCTAGAGACCCGACCGACATGCCGCGCTCTGGCCCGCCCGCCGCCGCCCCGGCGCCCCGAGCGGCCGCCCCGCACCCCGGGGACAGGGCTCCCGGCGTCCCGCGATGCTGAGCGCCTCCAGGTGAGTGGGTCAGCGCCGCCCGGGGCCCCGGATCCTCCGCCGTGCACCTGTCGCGGGGTGGGCGCCGCCCCGGCCCGGAGCCTCCGAGCCTATCCCGCCCTCCCGGGTGCCGCCTGTCATCTCGGGGTGCAGGGCAGCGGCGTCCCCCGCGCCCGCAGCACTTCCGTAAACGTAATTGGAGTCGGGAAAACAAAGGCGCTGCCGGGGAGCCCTCGGCCGCCGCCCGCAGCTGCTGCAGAAGGTGGGGGGCGCGGGTGGGCCCCGCGGGCCCAAGCCTGTCAGAGTCCGGTCCCACCGTCGCCTTGGAGGTAAACATCCCCGGGAGAGAGGGGGAGGCGAGGTTGTCTTCACAGCCCGCGACAGGGACGTGGCCCCCTGTGTAGCTGGAGGAAACTGACTTTGTCTTGCCTCCCGTGGAAACAAATACGGGGAGTGATACACCTCTTCCCCGGGCTACTACCTCCTCAGGAGAAATGCCTCACAGTGTGCATACGCTGAGCACTGAGCTTCAACTCAAGCATGGGTCCCTTGCTTCACAGAAGCCACCAGGTATGGAAAAATTCAGATATAGCCCCTCCTCCTCCCTTTGCCCCTCCCCAAGTGGTCTTGCCGGTGGATTATCACCCTTAAGTCTGGCACGATGTGCATTCTGATTCTCCCACACGCCTGCGAAACCACAAACAGTCCCTTTCATCAAAAAAACATTTAATAAGCACTCCTACACCCACGGGGATGTATAATACCTGCCAATCCATCATAGAAATAACCTTGTGGAGTTGAAGTTTCAACCCCTAACCAGTGTCTAAATAGTTTTGTGTCCTTGGGTTGTTGTTACATCATCCCAGGCTGCAGTTTTCTCACACAGAGGAAAAAAGATGGACGGAAGTCAAATCTCCTTTAACCTTTCTGGAAATTCACGATATTGTGTGTAGTTGTGTGTGATATTGTGTGTGATATTAGGTGTAGCTGAAAGTAGGCAGCATACAGTTTAAGTGTTACCGGCAGCACAGTAAGAGAGGAAAACATTTGGTAGATCCTTGTTCTGCACAGAGCATTGCTTCCTTGAGACCAGGCACTAGCCAGCTAAAGATGTATGCATTATTGATGGTCTTATGAAGAAAAGGAGGAGGATACAATCCTTTGCATTGGGAAGCTTGACTCTGACACCCAATACTTGTCATTAGCATATGTGGAAGATTTTTCATTTAATTGGTGATGAATAAGGGTGATTGGGCCTTTTCACAGGTTGTGAGTGAAAATTCACAATATTAAAAAAAATTGCTTAGGAAAAGGTTCAAACATTGTGAGTGAGCTGAGTGCAAGACACACCTGGAAAGAAAAAAAGGGTCTAATTTAACAAATGAATTAAAACTATTAAATATTTTACAGTAACTTCTTTCCCAGACTATCTATCAAGGTAAATATAAAACAAAAAGGCAGACCAAAACAGAGACAAAACAGTACATGTTTGGGGGTCTGGGTATTGAATCACCAATTCTATGCATCATATATACATACATATACATGTATACACATATGTCTGTATATATTATACATATATAAGTTCTGCATTATCTTATAGTAATATGGCACTTTTGGAATTCTTATGTTTTTAAAGGCATCATTCTGAAGTTAGTTTCCAAATCCCTGTACCAATGTCTAATTTTATGCACCATGAAAAAGAAGCTCAGAGAAATTATGCAATTTAGACCAAGCACATATTGGATAAGAGGTGGAGTTAGAATTGACCTGTCCCTCTGGCCTCAAACAAAACACAGGAAACTTCCAGATGGCGTCCCTCCCAGATGTGGACCTATGCCTCCTCCCCACATACACTGAAGCTTTTCCTGTGCTTCTTGCCTTTGAAAATTAACTTTGTTTCAACACGTATGTATTACACATAGTAGCGTTTATTCTCACAGAATGATCTACATATTAATAATGTATATAAGTGAGTGTATGATATCTTTACCCATTTATTCTTACCATTTTTGAACTTACAGGAAATGTAAAACTAAGTGCCAAATATGAATTGAGTATTAGACCAGTAGGTTTTTATAATTACTTCTGGTCTTGAGTAAACCTTTAGAGTTCTCACTGCAGAGAAATAATGAAGTGCAATACCTGTGTCTGCTAGCTGCGCTGGGGTGTTGGCTTAAGAAAACTCAAAGTACATTAAGTGAAAAGGCAGGCTGCAGGCCAGACTTATATACATTTACTTAGACACCAGTATGGACTTAAGCACCAGTTCCTTGCCTTCTGTTGACTGCAGTTACCTTAAAGTGGGAGGGGTACAGATACAGGGGTAATTTTTCTTTTGACCTTAGAAAGTTAGATCTAGGTTAAAAAAATTAGAAAAGTGTATGTTCTTTTATTATATAATCTAAAAAGGGAAAAGAAGAAAGGAAAAAAAATTCACTGAAGAGAAAACTGAGTGCACCTAGCCACAATGTACAGTGGGTTATTTTTTTTTGGTTTTTTTTTTTGTTGTTGTTGTTTTTGTTTTTTGAAAGTAAGAGGGGGTCAGAGGTAGGGGCAGAGTCAGGAGTCTCAGATGACCAACTGTTCCCTTTTCCAGCCATAGCTGTGGCATAATCTACAGCTTGCTGGGTTTCCTACACAAATACTTTGGTGCGCAGGCTATCCACTAAGTCTAGGCTGGGATATTAGAATTTCTTTCTGTCTAGTCTTGCGACTGCAAGCAGGGAGACAGTTTTATTCTTGGTAAAGTTGATAGGAGTCAGCTTACTTGCTGTGTCATCTCAGGAAAATATGGCATTATAGATGACTTCAGGTTTGCACAGTGCCATTTCAGGAGCAGCATGTTGTCGTCGTTTAGTCTGATGCACATATGTATTTGGTAACACTGAATACAGTTCCACACGTCTTCCTACTTCTGTGTAAATGTAACCAAAATTAATGTGTAGAATTTTAAAAGGTCAATTCATTTTTCTGCTCAGAATTAGAAATCCAAAGAAAAATACATTCAGACTTCAGGTACAGAAAAACACACCACTTTATATGTGAAGAAAATGTAAATCATCTTGGTCCATTAGAATGCAATGTTATTATAATGCAATCTGGCAGAAGAGGTCCTTGTAAAGTTGATTTGTAGAGGAGGTTTTCCGACAATTTTAGGCATCATGTAACATTTCATTTAAGATTTTCATTATGTTTCAGGTAAACAGAAATCTGCTGGATATGGGGATGATCAAGTGCAAAGAACTACCCTGGCTTGGGTAGAAGTTTCTTCCTTTAGGTGGAACTCCCATGGCATTTCCTAGGTCACAGAAGTTTTAGGTTTCAATGTGAATTTGGGGCAGTAAACACACCTCAGTGCCTCCACCTGGACATTGCCTCTGGGTTTTGCCATCCTCCACGTTTAGCTCCCCAGAGTTAGCTGTGCTCACTGTTCTGGCCTGCAGTATGTGAATATAGTTTTTGTTCATCTTGCCTGATTTCTTGACTCCTGAATAGCATGTTACCCAGTATTCAGACTAAACGATTTACTTTCTTTGTAGCTGCTTTGGTCTCTATATTTGAAAGATGTTTATTATTTTATAAAACAGCATAGTCTCAATTCATTGGTCAACTTTTGAAAACTACCCATGTCCTTTGCCATGACAAATGGTGCTTCATTTGTTTGTACAAAGTCAAACAGGAGAAAACCAAAATAAAGATTTAAAATGTGGAACCCAAGCCTTGAGGTTGTGTTCACTATAGATGTTACACTCAAAGTTCTACTTTGTATCTCTAGACAGTGTGTATCAGGGTCTTGGTCTCTCTCTCTCTCTCTCTCTCTCTCTCTCTCTCTCTCTCTCTCTCTCTCTCTGTGTGTGTGTGTGTGTGTGTGTGTGTGTGTGTGTGCGCGCGCATCTCCGTCTTAGTCCTACAGGAACTAAGCCTGCCAAGCCTGTTTATGTTGTCTACATAGCCTCATGCTTTGGTTCAGTAAAGTGCAGGCGTGGCTGAGCCACAGTTAAACTGATGGTAGAGCTGAGGGTGTGTCCAAGTTTGTCAGCATTGGTGAGATTGAAATGTTGCATTCACACGTGGCTCTGCTGCATTATAGGATGAGGTGGGATAGAATGAAATATGGGACAGAGATGGAAGAAATTCAGTCTATTAGAAAAGTCATATTCAAGAGATATGGAAAGGAATAAATTAGGTGGCATGGATACCTTTCTTGCCATTGTTAGTTTGTTTGGTAAGAGAGAATAATCCAGGGAAAATCTATAGTTAGAAAACAGGATACTCCAACTTTGAATGACTAAAGAAGTACGTGAAAGTATTTCGATCAGAGATGCAGAGCAAACTGGAGACTGAGAGGGAGGCTGGAAATCCCATGAGTCAGCTATGGCCAGAGGGAGGCCTACTGTGGCTTTGAGGGGAAGACAAATGGGAACTAGAAAGAGGAACTGTTGCTGCCTGGATGAGCCTGATTTGTGGGTTAACCATGCCAAGGGAAAGTGAGTGACGAGTCTGGACTGGTTGGTTGTTCCCTCCAGTGTGTCCCTCCTCAGCTGGGTGCTGTCTACTCTCCACATGTTCAGCTGAACACTCTTGATAGGGCCCTAGACAAATAAGTAAGGTTGCTCACACACAGCCAAACACAATTCCCTATATTAAGCACAGAAGGCCAGAGTGGATATAATGGTAACCCTACTTTCTATGACTCTTAAAAAGTTCACTGTTCTTGGCAAACGTGTTTGATCCTGAAAACTCCTACTGTAAAGTTCCTTCTCAGTTCTTTTCACGATGATGTCATACTGTGTTAACTGACAGCTATGCCTGAAAGCCACCATTGTTAAGGAAATTTAATCACAAGACTTTATTTTCATAGTTGGAAAAGAAAGGAAATAAAGGACATACATTTTACTATTTTCCTTATAATGATGCATTAAAGGCATTAAATCTTGTCCAGGCACAGCACGGGTGCTGTGACAGGTGCTTTGATGGTCTTTGTGGGGGAGGAGAGCCACTTCTGAATGGTAGACATCAGATCAGTGTGGTGACTCCTTATGATCATCCATGATCTCCAGAATTCTTAATGTTGCAAAGGTCACTTAGATGACTTGGATTTAAAGCAAAGCTTTATTATTAGAATAGTGTATTAGAAGAGTGATAAATGTTTGTCAAAGAAAATCTAGGCGTCTATAAGGGGGAAAATTACCTTTTAGGTCCTAATTTTGTTACCCACAGATAAGTCCTTATAACAATTTGGTATTATTTCTTCAAATCTTATTCTAAAAGATATTTCATGTGAAGATCACAAATTTACAGATGAAAATTGACATAGATAGATGTTTGTTCTGTTTCTCCTGTTTATGTTATATTTTATGTTTTCCCGTCATATGGATATATGATGCTAATTTTTCTTTTATAAGGATATACCATAATTTATTTAATTGCCCATATTATACCTGCTTTCTATTGCTAACTATTAAAACGATTGCATTGTCTACACTTAAATCTTTGCTTTCCTGAAAGTCTATAGCTCTGTTTTCAGTGAATGAGAGTGCTTGTCACCACCAACATTTTGCAAGGTACTGCTAGGATTATATATTCAAACTTCTTTCTTTAACATGTTAAGTAATAAACTTTTACTGAAGGTAAATATATCATTATAATTGATAGCATGTGATAATTCTCAATCATCAGAACCTTAATGGCACAAGAAACAGCTAAGCAATTTTTAATGACATGTAGAGTGTGCTAAAAGTACACAAACTGGTTGTTTTTTTTTTAAAGATTATACTGTATTTAGTGGAATCAGCTAAAAATATTGGTAAAAAGTTCATGGCTATAGAAAAATGTAGTTTAAATCTTGATATCTATATTCTGGCTAAATTATAAACGTAACAAAAGGTGTTAAAGAAAGTGCCTGTACTTTCTGTGAGAGGTGTGCTTTCTTTAACCCCCCTCACTTCTTTGTATCAGTTATTAGTATAGCCATAGCCTTTCATTGAATAGCCATTTATTAAAGGTCCATTCTAAATATACCATTAATCTATACCTATCATAGTGCTATGAAGGGCTATACTACTCTACCTGAAGTTATGCTTTTACTTTTCTGTGTTCCTTGGTTTTGTGTGTGTGTGTTCTTGGCCCCATACTTTTAACCGTAATTATATTGACCAAACATTCCTTCCCTGAAAATATTGGAATGGGAACTCTTTGTGTAAATCTGATTGAAAGAATTCATTTAGCTAGTTTTCAAAAGTAACCTCTCGGCCACTCAAATTGGGCAGTACTTTGTCTTTTTAGAAACTGATTTTCACTTTATATAAATTACTTCAAAGGTATAACAAGTTTTTATTGAAGAAAATTCTTTTATAAAACCTTAAACAAATAATTGTTTTCAATGTCAACTCTTTCTATAAAAAGATTTTAAAAATCATTTTATTGCCAATTTACTGACAGCCAATTTATGGTCATTGGGACAGAGGTATGATTCTACTGAAGACAGTTGTCAAATGACTGCTTAGTCATGACTGACCATGGTGGTTAGACTCTATCCTCCCTGTCTTCCCCTCCCCTCTTGTTGTTATCATGAAGAAATGGCTCCCTATTGACCCCATGACCATCAGTGTGTAAGACATTTGTTTAAGGCTTTCAGAGACCCCTGGTCATCATACTGCTGCCTGGAGGAGGCAAGTGGTAGAGTAGCAGGTCCCTGCTGAGGGGATGAGTAGAATCCTGAATCTGTGGAGATGTCAGGGAGATGGGCTGCTGGCATCCCGGGTTATAAAGTAGGAAGGAGTTTCCCTTCGAATTGAATATTCTTTAATCTTTGGTCCTTAGTTTGTTGAAAAATCTGGGTACTCCTATTTGTAATGTTATTTTCCGAGGGAATGGTTTCTGAGCTTCAGCAATCGAAGTACAGTGGATATTGCCACCCTTGCCTATTCCTACACAGATGACGTCACTGCCATCTGGCTAGGGATTGTGGGTGAGGAAGAGATTCATAAATTTTGCTTCCATTTCACAGAAGCTTCCAGAACCCCTTTAAGTCCCTACATTGTATTTATTCGTTAAGAACAAATATACAGGTTCAGTGGCACATTTAATTCTCTTGAGCATCTATGGCATTTTTCTTTTTTTTTTAAAAGTATTTATTTATTTTCTTTATGTATATGAGTACACTGTAGCTGTCTTCAGACTCACCAGAAGAGGGCATTGGATCCCATTACAGATGGTTGTGAGCCACCATGTGGTTGCTGGGAATTGAACTCAGGACCTCTGGAAGAGCATTCAGTGCTCTTAACTGCTGAGCCATCTCTCCAGCCCCTGAAATTTTTATTAGAGAAATGGACAAGATATAAATATGTTTTTTTTTAAAAACCTTTCCATGCTTTCCACTGGGCATGTTTGAAGATGGGATGTTTATTTGAAAGAAGATGATGAGATTCTGGAACTAGCTTCAAACTAAATTATTCTTAGAAACCTACTCGTAGACTAAGTCAGCCATCTAAAACACATTGGCAGGAATCTGATGATGATTGATACAGTCTAAAAGGCCTGAACTGTAATTTCTTTTTAATTGACATTTGTTTCTCTGCATAAAGCAAAAATGCTGAACCACCTACCTGGTTCTTTGTTAAGGCTAGAGTTATTTCTCTGTTTTAAAGAAATGAAATTAATTTGTTCCTGCTACCTTCTGAACAGACTGGAGAGACACATTAAAGATTTTAATCCTTTTCTTTCAGATTTGTGATGTTACTTGCAAATATGCCAGTTGCTTCTTTTAACATAACCATCCATTTTTGGCCTAGAGATAGTCCTTATTGCTCCAGTCTGTAATTCAAGGGTCCTTTTTGAGAGCCAGAGCCCCATTCCCATCCTCTCCTGGGAGGTGGCCTGGGATGCTGACACAGCATAATCTGTGAGCATCATGGGTAAAATACCAGCCTGGTCCAGTGGGGGATGTCAAACAGTTCTAGAACATTTAGTTGAGAAGAATACTTTTAGAATAATTGCAAAAAAAGTAGAGTATTATGGAATAAAACTGCAGCTGCACTCTCCCACCACTAAATGTTCATAGATTGCTTTTGAATGAAAATAATTGATGCTTTCCATGCATTGTTTCACTGAAGTCGTAAAATCCTCAGGAGTAGTTGGCTGGGCTTGTTTTGTTTTGTTTGTTTGTTTCGTTTGTTTTTGTTTTTGTTTGGTTTGGTTTTTCAAGACAGGGTTTCTCTGTATAGCCCCAGCTGTCTTGGAGATTTTGTAGATCAGACTGGCCTTGAACTCTCAGAGATCCACCTGCCTCTGCCTCCTGAGTGCTGGGATTAAAGGCATGTGCCACCATTGCCTGGCCCCCCTTAGGGTTAATATTTTGATCTTCCTTTTACTGATAGGACAAGGAGGGTTAAAGAGGCATTTAGGACTTCACTGTGCTCTTTTCTAAAATTAATCTCTGATCCTATTAAATTTTATAAATTAGTCATATAAATTTCAGATACATATTGCTATTGTGAATTGCCAAGTGACAGAGTAAAGAGCAATATGAGAAGAGTGTAATCCTTTCTCAGCTGTCTGTAATCTGTGGGTACAGAGGAGAGAACTGTGAAAAGATCGAAAATAGGATTACCTGTAAGTCCTGTAATAAATCCTACAAGTCAGGTGTGAGGACAGTGTGTGAAACGGAAGTGGAGGGAGTTACAAGTTACAAGATGAATCAGGGTCCAGGTGTTAACAATAGCTGTATCACATACAGTTTACAAAGTGCCCTTTGTCCTAAAATATACTGTCATATCTTTTATATCTCCCCGTGAAAAGTCCCTACACTAAAATATAAGTTCAGATGGTAGGATGTTTGTAAAATCCAAACGTGGGCATTCTACTCCCTGCTTCATCCCCACAGAGGCTCTCCATAAATAATGCCCATATACACACCCCATGCTGTGCTAAGGCCCAGTATACACTATTTCACTCTCACAGCTACTGTGATACAATGCCCCACTGCTCTTTTGCAGCCAAGGAGGAGACTAAGACTGAGAAGTTAAAACATTCCTAGAGTTTTGACAGCTGTGACCTGCTAGTCTCAGGCCCTTAGATCAGAATCCTTCCTCTCTCCTGAATGTCTCTGCCTCTTTCAGCTCCCTCAAGGAGCTCCCTCACAGGGACTTCTATGCTTGCACCTGTTTTAGCATTTGAAACAGTGTATTGGAATTTGGAGAACCTCTGTTGTCTGTGGACTAGAAATCACAGACTGTATGATTTTCACTGTGTGAACCATGGGCCACAAAGTGCCTGTCCATTTAATGGTTGGTGGTGAGGTTAGATTAACCTGTTAGATTAAAAAGAAAATGGATGCCTGTATTTTTAGGCTTTAGAATCGTGTTTTGTGTTGTTTGTCCTTCAGCCTGGTATTCAAGTATTTTGTGATCTGTTCTACTTGGCAACTTCACATGCTCCATAGTCCTGCTGGAAAAACTCTTTAAGGAATCATGGTTCTCCTTTCATTCCCCATCATGGAAGACTTTTCTCTCATCTTTGCTGAGATAAATCCTGTCACTCAAGCTTCAGTTTAAGTCTCATCTTTGCCTGAGATACACCCTGACTTTCAAGGTTCAATTTAAGTCCTTCATTTTCTTTCTTTTGCTTTATCTGATCTGCACTTTTGTTTCATGTGTGCGTGTGCGTGTGCATGTGCGTGTGCGTGTGTGTGTGTGTGTGTGTGTGTGTGTGTGTGTGTTGTTCATGGGACTGGATCACATAGGACATTATTCTTTACAATGTACTTGTACAATGCCTCCTCCTAACCTCCGTACCTTACCTTCTCACCTCTTCCGGCTCCCATTTACCACTTTCTTCTTCCTGACAATAGTTTATGTCATTTGTATACAAAATTGTAGGAGCCCCAAAGAGTAAACAAGGTATTTATCTCTCAGAATGACTTAATTTACCTAATTTGATTATCTCTGCTGAGCCCATTTGCCGATAATGACGTGCCTTCATCCTTCCTTATTGCTCAGAACTTTACCCTTGTGTATTTTTCTCACACTTTCTTCATCCACTCCTCTGTGATGGATACCTCCCTTGGTTCCACAGCTTAGCTATTATGAATGGCAACTAGTAGACATTGATGTGGAATTGTCTCTGTAAAGGTTGCCTTGAGTCCTTTGGGAGTGGTAGCATTAGGCCATATGGTAAATCTACCAACAGTTTTGTGAGGAACTCCACACTGATTTCCATGGTAGCTGGATAGTTTATACTTCCACCAGCAGTATATGATGGTTTCCTTTTGTCCATATCCATCCCTGCATTTGCTGTTTGTTTGTTTTTTTGTTTATTTTTTGTTTGTTTGAGACAGGGTCTCTATATTAAGTCATGGGTGTCCTGGAACTCATGGAAGTCCACCAGCATCTGCCTTCTGGTGCTGGGATTAAGTGTTTTAGTGCTGGCTAGGGTAAGATGGACTATCAATGTGGTTTTAATTTACATATTCTCTGATCACTAAATATTTTTCATTATTTATTGATTATTTGTACCTCATCTTTTAATTGTCTGTTCTTTTTATCAGCCCATTTATTGACTGGGTTGTTTGATTTCTTGTTTAGGATTTTGAGTTGTTTGCATATCCAAGTTCCAGCCTGTCATATTGTGGCTAGAAAGGACTCCCTACTCTAGGGGCTGTTTTTTTCCCCACACCCTATTATTTGTTCTGTTTTGCAGAGGCTTCTTAATTTCACCAGAATCCATTTGTTAATTAGTGGATTGTTTATGAAGTAGGTCCATTCCAATTCAGGAAGTTCTTTTTTGGTACTTGTATCTTGAGGTATTCTCCCCACTTTATCCTCCAGGAGTTCAGAGTTCAGGTCCTACATAAGGTCTATGTTCCACTAATAGTTGGTTCTTGTTTAGGGTGAGTTCAAGATCCGATTTGATTCTTTTGAATGTGGATGTTCAGTTTTCTCAGCATTATGTTGCTGTGTTTATCAAAACTCAGGAGGCTATAGTTTGGGTTATATATGAATCCTGTGCTACATTCCTTTGATCTGTGTGTCTGGCTTTTGTTGTTGTTGTTGTTGTTGTTGGTGGTGGTGGTGGTGGTGGTGGTGGTGTGTGTCTGTGTGTGTCTGTGTATACACATGCTAGCCAATACCACACTATTTTTAATTCTGTAGCTCTGCAATATAACTTGAAATTAGGTAAGGTGGAGCCCCCAACACTATTCTTTTTGTCCAAGAGTTCTTTAGTTTCTGTGCTCTTCTGTACTTCCATATTCATTTTAAGAAATTTTCTGGTTTCTGTGAAGAATGGCCTGGGATTTTCGTGGGAATTTTATTGTGAATATCTACATTGCTTTGAGTAGCACAACCACTTCTACAATGTTAATTCCTTCAACCCATAATCATGGGAGGTCTTTCTGTCTTCTATGTCTTAAACTTTTTCTTTTTCCAGTGTTTTAAACTTTTTATTGAAGAAGTCTTCGATTTCTCTAGCTAGGTCTATTCTAAGATTTTTTTTTTAAAGCAATTGTAAAATGGATTTTTTTCTGGTTTCTTTTAATTCTTAAAACATTTGTTTATGGGCTGGAGTGATGGCTTAGCAGTTAAGAGCACTTCAGGGGACCAGGGTTCAATTCTCATCACCAACATAGCTGCCCACAACCATCTGTAACTCCATTCCCTTTTCTGACCTCTATGGGCACTGCATGCATGTACATATATTCAGGCAAACACTCAGAACATACAAATAAATAAAATCTCAAAAAATATTTAAAAATTAAAAAACCTGTGTGTGTTCTTGTATAAACACGTGCATGATGTGGGGCAAGCACAGCACTGCATGCAAGTGGAGGCCAGAGGAGGACTCTGGAGTTACCTCTTCTTTCTTTACCTGGGTTTCAGGGATCAGATTTAAGTCTTGTAGAGAAAGTATGCTAACTCACTGAGCCATCTTGCCATGCCCTGGTATCTTTCTCCATATGGGTATGCCTGTTATTTATTGGTATGTAGGAAATCTGCTCAGTTTTGGATGCTGATTTTGTCTCTTACTGCTGTTTGTCACACCTAAGAGTTTTCTGGTAATGTCTTTAGAGTTACTGATGGAGAGAATCATACAGTCTGCAAGTAAAAGTACCTTGCATGTTCTTCATTTTCTCACAAGCTTCTGAACTCTTTACTCAGAACTCTTATTGTCTGTAATTTGTTATTGTTAATTTATTATGCAGTGTGATGTAGCTTCTATTTCATTACTGTTCTCTATTGCCACTTAATACTTTCACAGTATTTAATGTTTCTTTGAGTTTAAGGATTATTTCACCTACAATGAAGCATGACTTTGAGGCAAAAGAGCATGCATTCGGTATCTTATTTAATAGCTACACAGTACATCTAGAAATAGCACCCACTAAATCCATAGACTATCTGAAATTGAATCCCATTTCTTCCGTTTATTCTTGGTATGAGCTGGGGCTAGCTCTCTGCTGTGCCTCAGTTTCCTCATCTGTACAGTGGGAAAGTGGTCATGTGTATTCTGGGAACTATTGTGAAGATTGGGTTAATCCTTATGAAGCCATGGCAGGCTAATAATAATAATGGTGACAAAGCACTATGCTTCTAATTGACATGTAAATACACCACCATGAGTTAATTAACATAAATATGCAACCACAAACTATGGATCTTTGTCATCTTACAGACAAGTTTTGTCAGGGGTCTGGGAAGGCTTTCCAAGGTAGCAAGTTCTGAGAGGAGGCTCAATTGCAGTGCAAAACCCTGGGGCAGCTCTGCAGGCCTGGGCATAGTGCTGAGGACCTGGAGAGCCCAGCTGGAAACTGGATTAACAGAGTGAGGAGGGCACCGGCTCTCAATTTGTCCAAGCCCTCAATGTCACAAGGACTGAGAAGGAAGAAGATCCCAAAGCCAGTGCTTCAGTGCCTTTTCACTGTGGACAGCCAAGTTTGTATGTGTTTTTCATGACTTTGGCTGAGTGGGCAGCAGATACTAAAGCAATCCTGATCTTAAAATATCTGCTGGATTGACACTGTGTGTATGCTTCTGAAATCAGCTCTTCTGGAAAATGCTAGGGTTGAACTGACTGCCGAAGAGTGTAGTATATAAATGCCAGGACTCTCAGTCTGGCTTGTACTGGTCCCCCCCCCCCCCCCCCGTCTCTGCTGGCAATAAATTGCAGCAGTCAGTGGCCAAGTTCTGCTTAGAATTCACATTGCTTAATGACACTCTGAATGATCAGGGACAGTTCACAAGGCAGAGCTGGCTTCACAATTCAGGAAATAGATGTCTCTGTTTCACAGATGCAACCAGGTTGCTACAACATTGGGTTATCGTAGTAATGACACATGGGACACTTTGCTCAGGTGCTAACCAGGAATTGTTTACTCTCCTCTTTGATAGCTGTGCCACTGCTACACCAAGACATATTTGGTCATCATGTTCATGAGTCTGACCTTGCAATTAGGCCAAGTAATGCCTCAGATCTGAAGCTGATTTCCTCTCAGTTTTTCCACTACTTTCCGTCCTCTTAGCATATATTTGTGGAAAATATACATTTAAGCCATGTTAATATAAATACCAAAAGAAAAAACTATCTATTTTAGCAAGGATAATTTCACAGTTTCACATAATAATTCAGAAACCCCTGCTGTAGGAATGACTCAGTGTAGGTACTGGTAGGAGGCCTTTTAGGTCCCCGTTGTTGATTGCTGACATTAGAATCTAACAGGTGACACAATGTCTGACTTTCTACAAAATAAACAAAAGGCCATTCTTACCCAGTTAGAGCTAGTTGTAGACCTGTCCTAGAGAAGCTTGAACATTTCTGTGTACAATGTCTAAGGAAGCAATAAGAACAGAAGCTTTGACTCAGATGTGCTGCGTGGGGCTGTGTTGGTGACCACTGTCCCAGCATTTACAAGCTGCTGTAACAAAGTTCCATGGGTGTACTGGCACCAAGGTTAATTTCTCATGGTTTTGGAGACAGGGAACTCACAGGTCACAGTGCCCAGTGAGGACTGCTTCCTGCCTTCAAGTCAGCTGACTCTCACTGTATTCTTACAGGGCCTTTTCTCAGCGGGTGCATTCCGGAAAAGAGAAAACTGTTTTGTTGTTTGCTAAGGATCTAATCCTATCTCAAAGGTCTTTCTCTCAGGACTTTGTCTAGTGACATCACAGTGGTGCCTGTGGCTTCAGCTTGGGCACTTGGCAAGGAGATGCAAACAGCTGCAAGTCTCTGTCTCTGAATAACAGAGTTGCCCCTTACTCTGAGCACACTAAACCTCAGGCATTGCTAACAGTCTGCATGTTTGTCTGGTCTGCATTTGTAACAGATATAATCCATTTAAACCAAGGTACATTGGCTCTAATAAATCTTAATTTTATTAAAATGCAGGCATTATTTCTGGCTTCTTTCCCTTGGTTCCAGGGTAGCAGAGATGACTTAATTTCTACCTTGCTTCATCATTGTTACAGCAGTTGGGTTCCATGGTTGGGTTCTGTTTCCTCAAAATCCAAATAGGACATGAAAATATTTTCTAAAAATGAATGTCCTGAGCCAGCCTAGTGCTGCATGTCTTTAACCCCAGCACTTTGAAGATAGAGTCAGGCAGATCTATAGATCTCTAGAGTTTGAGGCTAGCCTGGTCTACACAGTGAGTTCTAGGACTCCCAGGGTTTTACTATAAGACCATGTCTCAAAACCCAAACCAAACCAACAAAAACTAATGTCCTGAATTTAAACTAAAGCAGTTTGTTGCTTATATTTTTAAATTGACATTTTCGAGTGTGTCTTCCATACAGACAGAAGGGAATGTTCTGTAGTTATAGAATATGTTCTTAGTTGCTTGCATTTGTTGATACCTTGTCCATTTGTTAATGCTTGGGAACCAGTGGGGAAACTTAGAGAACTATAATAAAAGTCCTTGGAATCAAGAGGAAAGATTAGCTTGGGAGTCATTCCTCTGGGCTGAAGTCTGCATCCTGATATAAGAGTTGGACTTGGTACCCTCCTCAGACTTACTTGCTAAAGTCTCAGCAGTCTTTGAGGAGGACAGTTAACTAAAGGCCACTGACATCTGTTAGAAGTTGAGCAGTCAAATATTTTATACAAGTCTAAAGATATATCTTTGGTCAGTGACAGAGGTGATTTACTTATCACTTGAAAAGTCTAAAATCACATGATTTCACTTTAAAAAATGTTATTTTCAACTAATCCATAATAATATAAACATTGTATATATATAAATGCTTTAATATATATATATATATATATATATATATATATATATATATATATATTATGGTTCCAGAGACATGAGACTGCAGTGAAGGTAGGGAGGTAGGAACAACTGAGAGCTCACATCTGGAGCCACAAGCAGGAGGCCGAGAACACAATGGAAATGACACAAAAACCTCAAGACATCTCCAACAATGTGACACCTCCTTATCCTTCCCAAACAGGCTCACCAACTAGGGACCAAAAACTCAAATATATGAACCTATGGGGCCATTTTCCTTCAAACCAGCACAGTCCATGAGATTCTGTAGACTGACAGAGTGAAGAGCAGCTGCTCTGCTGGGCAGATGCTCTGAAGGAATTCCAGCCATCTCTTCTTGTTTTCTCTACTTTTGAAATTATAGTTAGTAAAGCAGCCTGTGCAGCTCCTCCGAAGTGCTTTTCTGTGTCTTGGATAGTTTGTAATGATTTTTATCATTTCTTCATAGTAAAAACATTTGATATATTGTCTTTGGATTTTCGGAATGGAAGGTCCCTGGATTTTTATCTTTTAAATAAAAGCAGTGTATGTACAGTTTTAAAAGTAAACACAAGATCGCTTGTTTCGTTTACAAAGCAGGCGATGACGATAATGACGACGAAGATGACGGCGACCACAACAACAAACTGCTTGACCTTTGGTCTCCTTGCTCACTTTCCCCTTTCCTTCTGTGTTTTGGGCAATTCTCCGACACTCTGCTTTATGGACTTCTGAGCATGTCTCCAGCTGCAGGAGGTGTGGAGCTGCCTTCCTGTCTGTGCCTTCTTGCTCCCTAGCAGAGCTTTCCTTTTGCTGTCTTTGTCAGTGTGACTGATTACCATGGGGACACATAATGAATTATGATTGTCTTCCCAGCCCTGTGCAACCCTTGTTTTCTCTGAATTTCATACCATCTCATCTCAGGCTCTTCCTGAGTTATCTACATTTCCTCTCAGGACCTGGTGAGATGTATTGGTGTTTGACTAATGTACCAATGTCCTTTGGCCGTCAGAGTTGCCAGTTGAACTGCTAAATTGAACAGAAGAAGATTTTAATAACCACAGAAAAATAGCAACAGCACATTTTGGAAAGTCTGTCATAACCCTGCAGTAAGAACTTTTTGTCTGGGAAAAAAAAACAAAGTGTTTTTTTACTAAGCTAAATAAGGTTTAGGGCTGGGAATGTAGCCTGGTGGTAGAGTGCTTGCTGAGCATGCTCTAGGACCCAGATTCTAGCCCAGCTCCACAAAAGGGAAAAAATGGAGAATGAGACTGAGAAATGAGTTCTTTTGCTCAAGCTTGTGAAGTCTGCAGGATGGGCACATATACGTGTCATCTTAATGCTAGGAAGCTCCGCAGTCACTGATGGGACCAGGTATGACTTAACCAACAATCCCAGATGCTGAGTTGGGCTCTGAAGGCCAACTATTTTGGAAGTGTTTCTTAAAGCAAAGGGAACTGTGCTGGGAAAGGCAGAGTTCAGAGTTAAATGCAGCTATCACGAAGTGTGGCAGGGTCCAGCTAATGAAGAACTGCAAGGAAATCAGAACTTTGATACCCAGTGAGGGCTGCTTATAGTCACCGAGAAAGCAATAGTGCTCTGGTCACTTGACTTGGTCAAAAGGTCATAGAGTTGCCGATATTCCCAGAATCCAGTTTAAGGTCATTAAGTGGCCTGTGCATCTCATTTGGCTCTGAAGAAAGGCAAGAAGGAAAGATAATGATTAGACATTTGTGAGGGAAATGCCATGGTAATACATTTTCATATTTAAAAAATTGAAAATTAATCAAGGGGGAAAGTTATCTAATAAAATGCCAGTGGCTTATTTATTTAAAATGACTCATATGAATTTTACCTCAATTTATAAACCATTTTTAACCTAGTTATCCTGAAGTTAGAAGCTAGTGGCTATGTGCTACATCATCTTGGGGGCTAGAAGATGAATCAGCTTACTACACAGGTCTTATTAAATTGTGTTTCCAGGTGTATATAATGGTACTTGCATTTAATCCAGAGGTCAGGCCTGGTCTGTAGAGCAGGTTCTACATAGTGAGATGCCGGCTAAAAAAAGTTTCTATTGTTTTCTAGGAGCCTTGTAGAAAGTTACATGCATGATTCTGCATTTTTTGAGTGTCAATTCATATTGAGAAAAAGAAGTTAAGATCATGGCCTGGGATGGCAAGTAGAGTTAATGTTTCTCTCTGCTGGAGAAAGTTAAAGGATTTGAAATGCATGTCATGAGCTAGCTGGCCTCTTAGCATCAGAATATTTTTACTGGAATGAGAGAGGACAAAGTTCGATACAAGTATAATCTTTTGACTCTTTAGTCATTTCTGTAATAAAAGTAAGAGAAAGTTACGGAGTGTGGCATGGTTTCTATAAATTTATACTATTGATGTATTGCTAATCTTTCATACAGAAAACAGCCCCTCTTTCAATTTATTATATAATATATGGTACTTGACACTTCAGTGGTAGAAATATCCAATCTTTTGATACTGCAGCATGACTCTTGTTATTTATAAATATGTACAACTACATTCATATCTATCTAAGAGTACATGTAGCCCATAAGCTCCAGGCTGTATAAGCTGAGTACTGCATCAGATTATATGTACTGAAGCTATAAAGCAGGGTTCAAATGCAGGCCCTGCTACCTATTAGTTAAGCTTGCTAGGCCTTGTTTATCTTATTTGTAATGTGGACAGGATAGTAGGCATGTTGTGATTAATGTGAATTAATACATGTAAAAGACTAAAATTGATTGGTGTAGTAAAAGTAAATGTTTTCTTTTCCTTTTGTATACTCTCAACTAGGAGATTGAATCCACATCTATTTCTACATGTGGGTCTTGCTAGAGACCAAACACAAGGTCTCACATTCAGTAGTCAAATGCTGTACCATGGAGCTATATGGCAGCCCTCAAAAGATAGTACCTATTTTTGATTCTAATCATTTAAATTCAGTCTCTAAGTGACTGTTTAGAGCAGTGGTTCTCAACCTGTGGGTCTTGACCCCAGCTCCAATCAGTGGCCAGAAAGAATACTTAATTTTCAGAAGAGATTTTATTTTATTTTTATTTATATATATGTGTATGTCCCTCAGGTTTGTGTAGGTATTGTGTATATGTAAATGTGTATGTGCCTTTGTCTGTGGAGACCAGAGAGGTCATTAGAGTCCTGGAGTTGGAGTTAAAGTTAGAAGGGTTGTGAGCCACAGGAAGTGGGTGCTGAGAACTGAACTTAGATTCTGTAAGAACAGAAAGTGATTTTAACCACTGAGTTATTTTTCCATCCTTGTGTTTAAATTTTTTTTAATTAATTTTTTTACTCTCCATGTGTTATTCCCCCCCCTCAAGTACACCCTCCGACTGCTCCACATCCCATACCTCTTCCCCACCCCCTATCTCCACGTGGATGTCCCCACCCCCCACCCCACCTGAACTCTAAACTCCCTGGGGCCTCCAGTCTCTTGAGAGTTAGGTGCATCATCTCTGACTGAACACAGACCAGGCAGTCCTCTACTGTATGTGTGTTGGGGGCCTCATATCAGCTGGTGTATGCTGCCTGTTTGGTGGTCCAATGTTTGAGAGATCTCAGGAGTCCAGATTAATTGAGACTGCTGGTCCTCCTACAGGATTGCCCTTCTCCTCAGCTTCTTTCAGCCTTCCCTAATTCAATAACAGGGGTCAGCTGCTTCTGTTCATTGATTATGTGCAAATATCTGCATCTGACTATTTCAGCTGCTTGATAAGTCTTCCAGAGTGCGGTCATGCTAGGTCCCTTTTTGTGAGCACTCCATAGCTTCAGCAAGAGTATCAGGCCTTGGGACCTCCCCTTGAACTGTATCCTACTTTGGGCCTATCGCTGGACCTTCTTTTCCTCAGGCTCTTCTTCATTTCCATTCCTGTAATTCTTTCATACAGGAAACACTTATGAGTCAGAATTGTGACTGTGGGATGCCCCCCCCACTCCCTCATTTGATGCCTTGTTTTCCTGCTGGAGGTGGGCTCTATAAGTTCCCTCTCCCTACTGTCAGGCATTTCATCTAAGGTCCCTCCCTTTGAGTCCTGAGAGTCTCTCACCTCCCAGGTCTCTGGTGCATTCTGGAGGGTCCCCCCAACCTTCTATCTCCGGAGGTTACCTGTTTCCATTTTTTCTGCTGGCCCGCAGGGCTTCAGTCCTTTTCCCTCACCCAATACCAGATCAGGTTCCCCTCTTTGCTCCCCTCCCCCCCATCCACTTTCCCTCCCATTTCTCTCCCTCCCCACTTGTGATTGCTTTGTTTTCCCTCCCAGGTGGGACTGAAGAGTCCTCACTTGGGCCCTTCAGCTTGTTGACCTTTTTGAGTTCTGTGGACCGTATCTTGGGTACTTTATTATTATTATTATTATTATTATTATTATTTTGGCTAACATCCACTTATTAGTGAGTATACTATGCATGTCCTTTTGGGTCTGAGTTACTTCACTCAAGATGATACTTTCTAGTTCCATTCATTTGCCTGCAAAACTCAGGATGTCCTTGTTCTTAATAGCTTAGTAGTATTCCATTGTGTAAATGAACCACATTTTCTGTATCCATTCTTCTGTCTTGGGACATCTGGGTTGTTTTCAACTTCTGGTTATCACAAATAAGGCTGCTATGAATATAGTGGAACACGTGTCCCTGTAGCGTGGTGGGGCATATTTTGGGTATATGCCCAAGAATGGTATAGCTGAGTCTTCAGGTAGATCTATTTCCAATTTTCTGAGGAACCTCCAGACTGATTTCCAGAGTGGTTGTACCAGTTTGCAATCCCACCAGCAATGAAGGAGTGTTCCTTTCTCCACATCCTCTCCAACATGTGTTGTCACCTGAGGTTTTGATCTTAGCCATTCTGATTGGTATGAGGTGGAATTTCAGAGTCATTTTGATTTGCATTTCTCTGATCACTAAGGACTTTGAACATTTCTTTAGGTTCTTCTCAGCCATTTGAGATTCCTCAGTTGTGAAATCTCTGTTTAGATCTATACCCCATTTTTTGATTGGGTTATTTGGTTTACCTTGTGTTTAATTTTTTAAGGCTGTTTTCCTTGGTCAGGACCTTGTGGCTGTGATAAGAACTCTCTTCCCAGTTGTGATTTTATCTGTAGCTTTAAACTCCTCATGCCTTTACAGACTGAGGTTCTGCTTGTCATTGCTAAGTGTCTTTTACACTTCATTTTACAGGTCACCATTCAGGATTTTGAAGGTCACTGACTCTAATGGTGGTGGTAAGCCATGGCTGCTGATGATAAAGTTGCTATCCTAACTGATGATGAAGAGGAGCAGAAGAGAAAATATGTGCTTGCTGATCCCTTCAATGGCATCTGCAGGGAACCAGAACCACCTTCTAATGAAACCCCCTCCTCCACAGAGACTTCCGCCATTCCCGAGGAGGAAATAGACTGGATAGAGAAACATTGTGTAAAAATCAACAATGATCTTCTCATCTCCAAGGTGTTTTATTTTTTCTTTTACTCCGCCTATGGCTCTCTTTACCCCCTTCTACCTGTATATTATAAACAGCTGGGAATGTCACCTAGCCAGAGTGGACTGTTGGTGGGCATTCGATACTTCATTGAATTCTGCAGTGCCCCCTTCTGGGGTGTAGTTGCAGATCGTTTCAAAAAGGGCAAAATTGTCCTCCTCTTTTCGCTTTTGTGTTGGGTTTTGTTCAACCTGGGCATTGGATTTGTCAAACCTGCTACCTTGAGATGTATACCAAAGATCCCCCCAACATCTCACCCCACGAATGTAAGTCACCCAGTAACTGTTCTGCCAATGAACTCCTCCACTGTTGCTTTCTTTACCACACCACCAAAATTGCTTGAGAAAAGGAGTGTGCTGTTGTTGTCTGAAACAGAGCCCAATATCTCAGACACAGATCACTTGTCAACAGAGTTGACCTTGACCAGTGAACCGACACTACGGCCCCAGACAGAGGGAATTACCCACCATGTTACAGGCTTGATTTTGAACACAAGCACAGTGACTCTGCCCCCAACAGGAAATGTCACCAGGGAGACAACCATTGCTGTGGTCACCACCACCAAATCTTTACCATCTGATCAAGTCACCCTTGTGTATGACCAACAGGAAGTTGAGGCGATATTCTTGATTATCTTGGTGGTTGTCATAATAGGAGAATTTTTCAGTGCCTCTTCTGTCACGATTGTAGACACAGTAACCCTTCAGTACCTGGGAAAACACCGAGACCGCTATGGGCTACAGCGCATGTGGGGCTCCCTGGGCTGGGGTCTGGCCATGCTGTCTGTGGGCATTGGGATTGACTATACTCATATAGATGTGCTTATTGATGGGAAGGGGTGTAAGCCCCCTGAGTACCGGAACTACCAGATTGTCTTCATCGTCTTCGGAGTTCTCATGACCATGGCCCTGATCGTTGCCACTCAGTTCCGGTTCCGCTACAGCCACTTCAACAATAGTGATGGTAAAGGGAAAGAGGTAGAGATCCCACAGGTGGAAAGGGACAACTCCACAGAGTCCTCCGAAGAGACTCCAACTGCCGGGACTCACTCGCAGGCCTTCAGTTTCTGGGACTTGATCAAGCTGCTCTGCAGTGTGCAGTATGGCTCGGTGCTGTTCGTGGCCTGGTTCATGGGGTTTGGATATGGCTTTGTGTTCACCTTTCTCTACTGGCATCTGGAAGACCTGAATGGAACTACAACCCTCTTTGGGGTCTGTTCAGTCCTGAGTCATGTGTCCGAGTTGACTGCTTACTTCTTCAGTCACAAGCTTATTGAGTTGATTGGCCATATCAGGTAAGAGAAAGCTTTCTACTGGCTGCTCCTCAGCAATTGAACTTTCCCTTGTACAGTTTCTTAAGAGTGTTACGCTTTGGGTGGGGATACGCTGAGGTGGAGCTTTCTGCTGCTTCCCCTTCTTCTTCAAACAGAAATAAAAGGAAGCAAGACACAGGCTTAGCTGGATTATCTAAGAGAAACAAACAGGAGGCTATAATAATCCCCACCCCCCCAAAAGACATATAGGCATGAGGTTGTGTATTGAGGAGCTCTGACAACTAATATCCCAAGTATCAACATAGTGAGTTCTATTATTCCCTGAAACTCAAGGGCTTACCTGTCTGTGGCACTTATGAAGGATGGTTTTAGTGGATAATGATTGCCTTTCTCCAGCCTTTATATACCTTCAGATACCTACTAATAATAGAGAGCTAGGGACTATGGCATATAAAGAATGCCAGAGGCTGGACATGTAGTTCAGTGACAGAGCCCTTATGAATTGTGAGTTTTGATTGCCATAACTGCCAGGAATATAAAAAAAAAGAAAGAAAGAAAGTGAGAAAAAAAATAACTGTTATATTCAATAAAAGTGTGATGTAACATACCATAGTCCTCTAATCCATGATTTTATGTGGAAGAGAGTTTTATATAACATTTTCCCTGAATTAGCTTAGTTTTTGAAGTTTTATGTGCCTGATGATATTTTACCTGAAGTTTCTTGTTTTTCTTTTAGTTAAAATAAAATAGACAACTGCCTATCTTTTCTGTAGTGTAGTCTTTTACTACACTACATTATACATTAGCATCTGTATAAACCAGATGGAATGTACCTGGCTATATGTAGTCTTTCCTGCTCTAAAATGGGGAGTGAGCTACACCTGACACTTATGCTGTAAAAAAGTGCAACAGACCTGTCCACAAACTACTATGTTGATCTCACTAAGCACCTGTGTGTTGTGTGTCTGTGATACTCTTCAGAACTGCTTTGCCAGCTAAAATTTTGCAGGCATCGACAGCGGGAAGGCTTGGGAAACAGTGATGCTTATTCATTTTAAGGCGAAGAGAATGTTTTCTAATTTAATGTTTCAGTGAGAATCATACTTTCCTCTAAGTCATTGTGAAGAGTTTTTCTTGTTTGGTTTTCTTCATGAGGTTGTGCCCTGTTTCTTCTCTTGCTCACATCTTTGTGTGCTATCACTAAAAGTCAGGCAGTGTATGGATGGTTCCCAGATTTTGAGCCCCTGTGGTACAAGTAACTGAACCACTCAGAGAGGGGACGTAAATATTCCGGATTCTTGAGAGTACCTCTCAATCGTGTGTAAGCCATGTCTAGTGCATTGCCCTTGATGAGTTTGTCCTCTACACCCTGGATGTAGGAGTGGGTCTCACTGCTCAAAGTATCTTTTGAGTCAGTATTTTATTTCAAAGGACATGTTCAGTTAGGTGTCAACAATGAGTGGAATTCCCAAACAGAGTAATTTAATCAGCTAGCAACATAACAGTTGAAAACAGATTAAAATATATGTACATATGTACATTTTCAAATAGGCCCTCCTTACATCTAGAAAAAGACACCTTCTGGCTATATGAAATACATATTTTCTTTTTATTTTTTTTTGTTTATTTATTTTATTTATTTTCTAATACTGGTGATTGAGCCCAGGGTCCCACACATGCTAAGTAAGCACCCTGCCACTAACCTATCTCCGCAGGCCTTAGATCCATATCTTCCGTAACAAAATCATAGTTCACTGCTGTGTTTGGCAGTTCAGTGAACTTACCCTTGTAGTCTTCCTTTCTAAGCAATATCAGTAACTACTTAGAAATCTACAGTTCATATTAATTTCTTGGTTTTATGTACCCTAAACATTGCCCTTTTCCTGCTTAGTGTTGTAATCAAGAAAGGGGTTTCTGTGGTTTCATAGTTGCTCTCAAGAGAGCTTTGAGGATGCCATCAATGTGAGGTTGGTTATTCTCCCATTTTGCTTTTAAATTCTGTCCATTAAAATATTAATTAGACTCTTGAGGGATGCAAGCACAAGCACCTGAGTCTGACTTCCTAGACTCCACTGTGACCTGGATGTGGTAGTGCGTCTGAAATTCCGTTACTCTGGCAGAGGTGGGAGGAGGCGTGAGCTCACAGGCCAGCTTAGTCTGTCACACACGGCATGGAATCAACAGACACCCAAGGCAGATGGTGAGGATGGCCACCTAAGGCAGCCTTCTGACTTCACGCACATGCCTAGGATGAGTATCTGCAGTCACAAACATGACCATTCACATGCAGTCATACACATCATACACAGATACACAAAACATGTTACTAATTAAAAAGTTCTAATAGTTACAATAAGATTAAGTCCACACTTGTACTCAGAGACAAAGGGCTGTTTCTCTTGGTATCAACTTTGAGAGCCTAGTCAGATGGTAGTTGTTGAACCATGGGAGTTGAAATGTGTAAAGATGACCACTCAACTTTTTGTTGGAAAAATATCAGTACATGATAAAGTCTAGGGAATTATCTTTCAAGAATTTTAGACTTTATACTGATTCATAAATCTAAGTTCCTGGTGTATTTCTGTGCATTTTGTTGCTGTTTGGTTCCTATTGAGAGTTTTTGGAGTTAACACTACCTTAAAGATTTGAAAATATCCTAACATAGTTGCAACAATGTCTTCATAAAAAAATTTGCGCAAGGTGTGTGTGGTGTGCATGTGTGTATGCACATGTGGAGACTATATCAGGTGCCATTCACCTTGTTTTTCTTTTCCTTTATTTTTCTCTTTACTTTGGGGGGGGCTTTGGGTAAGATCTCACTGTGTAGCTCTGATTGGCTTGGAAGCCTTTATGTAGACCAGGCTGGCCTCAAACTCACATAAATCTACCTGTCTTTCCCTCCTGAGTGATGGGATTAAAGGAGGCAGTCACCATGCCTGGCTTTCCTTAAAACGAGATATGTCTCTAGTCTGGGATTTGCCAATTAGTCCAGCAGGACAGAGAGCCCAGGAATCTGTCAGTCTGTCTTCCTACTCCTGGAATGCAAGCATGTGCCTGGTTGCTTACATGGGTTCTGGGGACTGAACACAGGTCCTCATGCTTAGAGAGCGAGTATTTCATGATGATTGATCTGTCTCACTAGTCTACTGTTTTTGCAGATTGTTTAGTTTCATAATGAAGAAAATTTCATAGGAAAAATTATTTAAAAAAACTGTCTCTCTATTTTTGAACCACTCAGTAATTAAACAGTTCCACACTTGTACACAGTGTTTCCAGGAAAAATTCAACAGTCTAAACATACATAGGCACAGAATAAATAGTTTCTGACTTGGCCTTGGATTTTGTCAGGCAAATATGACGATTCCTAATGTTTGCACTAAAAAGTCTTTTTTTTAAATTTGAAATCATAAGACTTTGGAATTTACTGCAAGTATATTTCTAACCCTGTTTGTATAAGGATGGTTTACTGGAGTTCTAAAGATAGCATAAGAGCATTTTTACCTTGATGAATCCTTGAAGAATAATGAGTACGTTGTGACCAAAAATAAATCTCAATAAGTCATTGTAAATTTGTAAGCGATTGTTATTCAGTATTTGGCTACCACTTATGTTATTCTAATTAAATTTAATTCCATTTTAAGGCATATATGGAAATCTACTCCATCACTTTGTCCCCAAATTCTCATACTTAAGGTCAGTCCTGGCATGTAATATTAGAGGGAAGAAAATATTACCCATTGTTTTCTATGTATTAGATACTTATGTATGTACTTAATATACTAGCTATGTGCCATAGGGTAGCCAGTTAGTTTGGCATAGATGACACACACAGCAAGAGGAACTCCAGGCTTCCAGAGGGGAAGACTGTAGGAAGACCCAGGACAGGTAGGAAGTGCACCTGATAAGAATACACAGCACACTGTGCTCGTTGGAGGAACACTGAGCCTAGAAGAGGGAGATGTGACCCCTCTATATGTGTCTAGATTTGCTTGTTTGCTTCTCATACTTTTCCTTGTTTCTCCCCATCTCTTTGCGCCATCCCTGCTTCTGGACCGGATGCCTCTGAAGAGCACTGATTCCCAAGGCTGTGCTTCCTGGGGTGCCACTCTGTCTTCTGCAGAGTTCAGTTACTGAACTGGTTATCCACCAGCAGACTCCTAAGAGGGCTTTTATGGTTCCATATCCAGGCTGCATCTAGATCAGTGACATCAGACTCTGGTGTGTATTTTCCAAAATCCATAGAGGGTTTCACTCTGCACTCAAGGTTAAGAAATACTGGGCTAATGAGATGCATGGCTGACAGGAAGTGGGGAAAGATCGAGGGCATTTTTTTTTTTTTTTGCCTTCCTTCCCAGAATATGTAGTATGGCCCTGCAACCTTTGCACTCTATTCCTTAATCCTTCTAAGTGGTCCCTTCCTTGCCTGAAGGACTTCTCACATATACCTGTGGTAATTGGTACTCAGGGAAACTGGCCTTGTAGTAGGTCATTCCACTGCTGTACTCCAGCACTAGGTCTTTTCAACTCAAGATGTTTCTGTACTGTATAAGGCACCATCTCTGGAGCATGCGTGTTTAACCTATGGGTCCATCTTCTGTGTGGACGTTGCGATCATAAAAAGAGAAAGAGATTAGAGAATATTTTCTGCGGCGGTGTGGGGAAGGGGGTGCCTCAGCGGGCTCATGCCGAGGCATCCCTTCCCCCAGGGACCACAAACACCGACATAGTGTAGAATAGAGTTTATTCAAGGTCTGGGATGGGAGTTAAGGGCCGGGGGGTGGGGTGGGGGGTGGGAATAGTAGAGGCAGAGAAAGGCAGAGAGAGGGAGAGAGTAGAGAAGCAGAGGCCGGCCATGACCTCATGGAGAGAAGGGGGAGGGGAGGAGAGCCCAAGAGGGGCAAGAGAGAAGCTGAGAGTGAGAGAGGTAAGAGAGAGATAAGAGAGAGGAGGGGGTGAGCAGCCCCCTTTATAGTAGGCCAGGCCTACTTGGCTGTTGCCAGGTAACTGTGGGGTGGACCTTAGACAGAACCCTAACAGACTTTCCTCTCTTAACTGTACCTGGTCATGCAAGAGGCTGCTTGCTGTAAGCAGTTTCAGGCTTCTCCATTTTCTCCCTTAAAGTACTCAGAATGAGACAAATTGGTGCCTGTTTCCCTGGTTAGATGCTGACTCATACAGCATCCTACAGCCTAGGAAGAATTCTGGTGACAGTGACAGCCACTGTGATGAAATAGAATGGAAGTCAACAACTTTCCTTGCTTTCCCCCACCTAGATAAAGTCTCACTGTATCACCCTGGCTGGCCTGGAACTCTCTGTGTAGACCAGGCTGACTTCAGACTCATCTGCTGCCTCTGCCTCATGAATGCTGGGACATGAATGTGTGTGCCACCACACCTGGCTAATTCACATCTTGACTAAAAAGCAAGACAATGGTGGACCTTTAACAATCTCTGCTTCCCTTCTAATTTAAAGGAGCAGCAGTTCTTTTTCAAAAGCATTTCCTCCTGGTCTGGCAAAATGGCTCAGCAGGTGTCTGCCACCAAGCCTGATGACCCAACTTTAGTCACCAGAACACTTTAGGAGAAAACCAATCCCTTTGGACTGTCCTCTACCTTCCACACACATAGTCACCTAAGCATGTCACCTCCCTGCTCCCACAAAGCTAATAAGTAGGAAGCATTTATTAAAGTAAATGATCACAGTAAAATGTTTTAAATGACATAATTAAGTTTGCAATTATGTTATATGTGCTCTAAATGATCAATTATTGCTTTGTAGTATTTAAAATAATCAGGGTAATTGTGCAATTTACTTGAAAAATTACCTGGGCCTTGAGAATCACAGATTAACTGGATGCAAAGAATGTGTGCTAAATGGGTTGGGAAAGACAAAGGCTATTGAAGGTCCAACTGATGCTGGCATGAACAATGTGACCTTTCTTTGGTGGCAGATGGGAATCATAGCAAGGTTCAATGCAAACAAGGTCTCATTTTTCACAGAAGGTGGCCACTACACTACAGCGTGTGGCCTACAGCCAACACTGAAGTTGGGGGTCTGTGGAGAACATTCTTAAAGAGTCCCTGTGGGAGGCAGGAACTGTTTGAACTGCAGAAGTAGCAGCAAAAACCAACAGACACACTTTGGGAAGGTGAAACTTGTGGACTGGATCAGTAAGTGGGAGGTTACAGGCCCTGATGTGTCCAGGTAGGGTGTGGTAGCTCTGAAATAGGGAATCCAGAAAAAAGAGAGTTGAAGGGGAAACATAATGACTTGGATTTGGTGTTGGGTTTAATTTGAAGTTGGAATACTCTACAGGGAGCTGTCAGGCACACAGTTAACTACTCTAAACTTGGGTGTGAAGATTTGGAACAGTTTAAACCACAAGCATAGATAAGATTGCTGAGGAAATCTTGTACGCTAAAAAAGGTAATGGGCTGCGGCAAATCAATTATAGTTCTCTCCAAGACAGCATTGCAAGTCCCTGATGGTGTTTAAATATTGGTCTGTGACTTCTGGCTTCAGGTAAGTACCTGCATGCTGAGAGCATGTGGTGCTTTAGGGATATGCTATGGACTTTATGTAGCTTGCTTTCCACATCTGGCTTCAGAAGGAGTTGACCTTCAAGCATCCTCCAGTATCATTGTGAGAGCCAGTGGCTTCATATCAGATGCTAGCACAAGCTGAACTAGGTTGTCTAGCTCAACTCAGAGCTGCCATTTGACAGTATTTGGCAAGTTAGAGAGCTTTCATGTCGGTTATGTCCTCTGCCGATGGGCATGAAGTTAGTACCTGTCTATTGAGAATGGTTTACGAAGGCTAGATGGAACATGGCAATTTCTCGTTGCAGTGACTAGTACATTGAAGGGGGTCAGCTACTGTTTGATTGTTTAGTTAAGTTTCTTGTAGCTGCATGATCCATAGGACCTAGTAAAAGTACAGGTAACAATATAACATCAATAGTGTGTGAATCAGCAAGTTGACAGGTCAAGGTGCATAGGGTCTCTTGAAGAGCTGACATCTTCCTCAAACATCTTGGTCAACTCAAGATTTTTTTTCTACCAATTTATGGTGATTGTAAATTGTCAGATAAAATGGTATTATATTGAACTGATAGAACAATAACTGACAAAACCTATATATATACATATGTATACATATATACATATATGAGAGAGAGAGAGAGAGAGAGAGAGAGAGAGAATGAGAGAATACACTTGCTGGTATGCATAAAGATGCATATGAAGGACAGAAGACAACTACTTCAGGTTTCTTTCCTCAGATGTCATTCACCTTGTGGGTTCTCTCTCTGCCCTTGACTTTGCCAGTAGGCTAGACCAGCCAGCTAGTGAACCCCAAGGAGCTGGTTGTCTCTACCTCTCAAGCACCCAGGATTGTAAGAACATGCCACCACACCTTATATGGGTTTGGGGTTCAAACTCAGTAAGGACATTGACAACTAAATTATCTTCCCAGGTCAGAATTTTAAATTCTTATAAAACATGAGATGGCCTTAGAAATCAGTCTAGTCTAATTAAAATTAATTAGTTCCAAACAATCAAGTACCTTTGTCTTTGGTGAGTTAATAGACTCTAGCTAGTTAATAAAATAAAGTATAGTAACTTGGCAATGGGAAAGTGATGTCCTGTTTCCTCTGTCTGAGCAGTCTGAGTGGTTGACTATTCTTCATCGTCACACAGAAGGCAAGTTATAATGTAGTCAGAGCCTCTACATGATGCTACGGTATCAGCATCAGTGTGAAGAATGTGGAATGATGAGTAGTCTGTTGTGGGAATTAGATGTTTACGCACAAGATCTGAGGGAAGTGGATTGCAGTCAAAATGACTGTGTCCTTTGCCTTCTGTGTAAAGGAGACCGTAATCACCCTGGAAACCCCTATTTTGCAGCACTCAGGTTTGTTATTGCTTGCCATATTTTTTCATTTGTGCCATGAAAAAGTGTGGTGAAGTATTGCAGAGGACAAATGTAGTCACCGTCTATCTCTTGAATCTGGTCAGTCAGCCAAACACTTCTATTAAATATTTACATCGGTATGTGCTTTTAGCCGTTATAGTTTTGAAGTGTTTGGGTGTGGCAAGCAGCCCAGTTCTTCTAGAAGCAGTTTCATAAAGACCATGATTTTGGGCAGTTCTGAATTCTGTCTCTTCAATTATTAAATTCTAAGCTTTTCATGACATTATTTTCCCCATTTTACACTATATTTGGATATATTAATTCTCACATGCTAAGAAGAACTAGATTAGAGATAAAATTGTTCAGGTTCCTCATTTAAAGACTTTGCCTGGCAGCTTTGGCCTTGGAGCCTGCGCCAGCTTCCATCCTATGTCAGCTCTGTCCCTAACTAGACAGTGCTGGACATGCTGCTGGGTGTGCTGAGTATGCTGAGCTGCAGTTGTATTTAACTATAAACCTGGATGGCAGAAATTACAGGGGAATTTCATGCACATCACTTAGTGTGGGTTAGGTAGAGAGCAAAAGATGGGGGAAGTAGAAGGGCCTGCTGTTACTAGCTGTAATACTTGAGTGTGAGTTATTTTTAAAATTTTTTTAAAAAATATTATTTTGTTTGTGTGTGTTCACATGATGTTTCTGCATGGGCTATATACTGTGTGTGTGTGTGTGTGTGTGTGTGAGAGAGAGAGAGAGAGAGAACCTCCAGCAGTCAGTTATTTCCTTCCACTTTTACTTGGGTCCTGGGAGGGGAACTCAGGTCACTCAACTTGCACAGCAAGTGCCCGCTGAACCATCTGCTACCCCAAGTCACTTATTTTCAATGTATCAGAGTAGTAAGGAGAATACATGAATGACACAGTTTGCCTACTAGAAAGTAGACTCAAATACGCTTAGTTCCAGGCTCCCTGCTTACTTATTTAGTGTGGGGCTGTGCATGACTACCAGAGTACATGTGTGGAGGGTGAGTGGAGGTGGCTCATGGGAGTCAGTTCTTGCCTTCACCTTGTGAGCCCTTGAAGTGAAACTCATTCCTGTCAGGTTTGGTGGCATGAGCATCTTGCTGACCCTAGGTGCCTTTTCCTAAGATATTCTGTTTTACAGAAGCAATGGTACATTGTGCCCAGTTTAAAGACAACGGGGGTGGGGTCTGCCAGACTTTGTTAACTGGTTCTCCTTAGAACCACGGGGACACATCTTGTTGGTTAAAGTGCTTGCTGCGCAAGTATGAGGACTTAAGTTCAGATCCTCAGAGACCATACAAAGCTGGAATGATAGCATACATCTGTATTCCTGGCATTTCCACAGAGAGATGAAAGGCAGAGTAGGAATCCCTGGGAACTACTGGGCCACCCAGCCTGGTGTGTGCAGTGGAGACAAGAGACCCTGTCTCAAGGTGAAAGGCAAGGACTGACACCAAGATTGTCCTCTGATTTCTACACATTTGCCAACACACACACACACACACACACACCAATATTCATATGGAAATGCATGTATAATCACACACACAGAGGACAATATTTCATATGGAAATGCATGCACAATCATACACACACAATCACACATACACAGGGAGAGGGAGGGGGAGGGGGAAGGGGAAGGAAGGGGAGAGGGAGAGGGAGAGGGAGAAAGAGATATGTTCCACCATCACCATGGAACACAAGAATGAGTTTTCAGATTAAACTTAGGTCATGCTTCCAAGGCAAGCCTTTTACCAATTAAGCTATCAACCCAACCCCCTTAGTGCCATTTCTTAAGGCCTTGGGAATATAATATATACATTCAATCTCTATGCTAGCTTATATACAGCATGATTGTAACTATAGCTATTATTATTTTTATGTGGGTTTGTTTCTGTTTTTCAATTCCTTTCCAATTTTGCCTTCAAAGAAATCAATACATATCAGAAAAGCTTCTTGGAGTTATTTCAAGTTTAGAATATTATTACTCAAGTGTATGAAGTAAAGTCTGAAAAAAATAGAAGAACTTGTAATTAGGACTTGAAAGGAAGTAATTTGACTCTTATGCCCTTTGAAAGAGCATCCTTGAAAAAATATATCTGTATAATATATCCTAGTCCAGGCTGGCTTATTAATAAGGGTCTACTTGGAACCCAGCTATTCATAGCTCACAACAAAAGGCCCCTGTTCCAAGAACGAAAACAAATCCATAGTTTTCAGATGTTAGCATGCCGTTCTCTTCCACCTTCAGGGTAGTTGAGGTACTCAGAGGCTTAAAGAGAGCAGAATTGACTTGTTACACTTCCATAGCTTTGTGACTATAGCCTGCTCCTGTTCACTACATGCCCAGGTGGTAGCCACAGTGTGCACTGGACAATCGTGAAGACTGTCCCTACATGCTCTCTGTTTACACAATCACAGTGAGACTCATGTTATAGTGTATAGTAATCTGAAGTTTGACATTCCCAGTGACCTAAGAATTATATAAAGTCACATTTCCACATACACAAAAGAAATACGTGGCCATTTATGTAAGTTCCCTGTCCTTTTCCTGTGGCAAAAACCAAGCAATGACATTCAGTATGGTGTACTCATAAGAAGGGGCTGCATGCAGGAGGTAGACTAAACATGTCAGCATAGAAGGCTCTCAAAATACAAAACAAAATTAAGTAGGTAAATGTCTGAATGATATGCTTTGATACATTTATTAGGTTCTAACAATACATAAATGTTAAAGGTTAAGCATTTTCATGGATAAATGAACACATTTAGAAAAATACTGAATGAAGAGACACAGTACATTTGAATTGTTATGAGACTTGGTGTTTTTTGATAAGATGTAAGGAAAAGGGAACAGAGAAAACCTACGCTGTATGACAATGTCCTGACCAAGGTAGGACAGAGATGGGTCCTAAGCTTCCATTTCTTGGTGTTCAGTATTCTCTGCATTTTCTTTTGTTTGTATTTCCTATTGGAAAAAAATTTGAATACCTTGTCTCCTTATAGTGGGCTTATATAGCCATTCTACTAGTGAATATCCAAATATATGTGTGTAAGTCATTGTAGCTGTGTCTTAAAAAGGCAAATCCTTCCAATTATATAAAGTGCACACTAAGACATCTTTATACTTACTATGTTTATTACTAAGTTTTCCCTAAATAACATAAGTATAAATTATTAAAAATGTGCTTCATATTATTACCATAGCCTCTGGCTCTATTTTCTTTTACTTAATAATGAGACTTGGTCATTCATATATATATCCAATTAAGAATTTATATTTACTGTGTCCAACAACAACAGCCCTAATTTGAGTAGTAATTATAGATCTTTTTTATCAAAGGGAGTGGGGTTGTAGTGGGGCTGTTGAGAATGTGTAAGGTTTGATCTCTAGAACAGGAATGAGGTAGAGTAAGCGGGGAAAACTAAAACTCACATGAGGATATGAAAAAGCCAAATAATGTCCAGTCTGAACAGCTATGTGATTACTTGATTTCCTTCAGTGTTGGTCTACTTCTTATTAGACAAGCCACAAACCTAAGTCATTTAACTAATTTTATTTCTACATATCTATGGAAATATTTATGGAGTTACAATTATATAATTTAGAAGAGAAGAAATCCCTAGATGCTTTTTTTGTAATATCTCTCTCCAAAGACTTTTTAACCTAAGGGGGAAAAACACAATTTATTCTTTATTTCTGAACTATTAAGAGCTATTCTTTGGTGATTTTCTACTGAAAACATGCTTGACTCTGTAACAGGGATAAGTTATTTAATCTTTGCTTTCCTTGGAAAACAATACACAGAATGTGATTCTGGCATTAACAATGGAAGATGGACTTTTGATTATACCCCCTGGTTTTGTGTCTTTGGACCATGCCACTGTGTGTTGTGGTTGCCTGCAGAGGTTGGGAGTGTGGTGCAGTCCTGGGGTTACCTTCACAGCCAGGCATTTCATTCCATTTAGGAAACTGAGAAAAGATGAAATAGGTCAGCCTGGGCTTCACTCCGGCTGCCAGTCCAATCCCTAGATGGTTGGGTAGTATGGCAGCCATCATATTTTCTCGGTTTTATGAGTTTGAAGTTCCTTCTTGGTGAAACTGGACCAACAACTGTACCTGAGTTCATTGCAAGTTTAAAAGCCAGTGAGATAATGCACAGTATTGACTAAGTGCTCAGGTGGGAACAGGAAGCAATATCATTACTGTTATAGGTTCACTCCTTGAGCAAATGTTCATTTACTACATAGTCTTGGCAGGCAGTTGTGTAGATGCAAGCAAACATGCAGTATATAATATGACAGATGAGCAGGCTTCATGGACTAATGTTCTATTGGGGTAGGCAAAAGAAAAAACATGATTTTAATTTCATGATATGTAAAACATCCCAAATCAGCTAAGACAAGGGAGTGGGTTTAGTGTGGGTAAGTCGGATGTGTGTGTGTGTGTGCGCGTGTGCATGTGTGTGTGTGTGCTTTCTCTGAAGAAATGTCAGTTGTTCAGAGTCTTGCATATTAAGATTTTAGGGACAAAAAATATACAGGAGTGTGAATGGCCTAAGTGGTAAAGAAGAGTAATTGAGCAGAGCAGGCAGGAGTCCTGCATGGCTCAAGGATCTCAGGAACAGTGACAGTGCTCTTCTAAGAGGGATGAAATTTGAGCAGGGAATGATGTAAATGGTCTTTTCTTTCTTTGAAAAAATGTTTATGGGAAGTCAGTATATCTGTGTACATGTTGGTGTGTGTGTATATATGTCTGTGCATGTATGTACATATGCATTTGGGGACCAGAGGTTGACATCTGGTGCTTTGCACTGTCACTCTCCACCTTATCACCTGAACAAGGGCCACTCACTGATTGGTTGACTGGTTGGCCAATGAGCATCAAGGATTCTGTGGCCTCTACCCAGCCCTGAGAGCTGGGGTTACAGCTCACAGGACCATTCTTGGACTTTACAAGGGTGCTGGGCAATCCAAACTCATGCTTTTGTGGCAGGCACTTTACCTACTGAGCCTTCTCTCCAGTCTCTTTTCTTGTTTTGTTTTGTTTTTTATAAAAATTACTTGATTGAGTATTTATGTTGCTATACATCTAGAAAGGTCCATTTTACTACATCTTTGGATTTCAGAGAAAATATGAATTGTTCTTTTTTTTTTAAAAATGAAACTATAAGTCAATACTTTGTGTGCTCTTAATTCAGTTGAAAAAATTTTATTCTATTTTAACAGCATCAAGATTTCTGAATTTCCCTACAATCTAGAGCATAAGTAAAATATCAAAATATAGTAACAATCTCTCATTGTAATAAAATATAATTATAGGTTAAGACAATGAGAATAGTGGTGGCCATACTACCATTTGCATCCTTATTACATATAAAGTGCTTTGCAGAAACATGTGCTAAATGCCTTACCAACAGGTGTTAGGTGTTGCTATGTCCATTTTAAGATTAGAGTTGTAATTGTTAAATGCCCATGGTAGCACAGCACATTAATAAATTGACAGTATGTGTGTGCCCAACTTCTGACATTGTGACATCACCTTTTCAACTATGTTGAGGAACTTCACTATTAAATGATAAAAATAAAGTTGAAAAGAAATTCCAGTAGCACTTTTAGTAAGTCTGTGGTTTTATGACTTCATATTGAGGTATTCTGGTGGTTCTGAGTTCCTGGTGGATTATTGGTTAGACATGCTGAAAACCCTCAGACTTCAAAGCACCACTCTCATCTCTGAACTTATAAGTTAGCATGGCAAGAATTTTTATTTATTTATTTATTTTTTTTTTATGGAACCCATTCTTACCCTTTAGTCATCTCTTCTTCTTGGACTGAAAAATGTCTGGTACAACTTTCAGATCTCAGGCACCTTTGAGAGAGCATTGCGTTGTGGAGGGCTGGGCTATATCCTCCCATGAACTGACCTGTTGGCACTTAATCTGCCATTGGGATGCTGCCTGGAGATGAAGCCTTTCCAGGTTATTAGGCTTCGACGAGGTCATGAGCACATGGGATTAGTGCTGATCAAACATGAACTTGTGGGCTCATTTCTTTTCATGTTTGTTGGCTCCTTTCCTCCCCTCCCCTACCTCCCCTCCTCTCCCTCTCCCTTCCCTCATCATCCTACATTTTCTGTCCATTTCTCCCCTTCCCTTTCCCTCCCTGTTTCTTTCTCCTTCCCTCCATTTTTCTGTCTCATTTCCTGGAAAAGGAGACTACCAGACAGTGAGAGAGTTGTCACCAAACACAATCATGAGTCTCCAGGCCCCAGAACTTAGAAACAAATGTCTGCTTTTTAACAACCCAGGTACCTTCTTAAGGTGGCCTGAAGTGACCTCTATGCCTCTACATAGAGTCTGGAAGGAAAGTCTGAACTGTATGTAAAGAGATTTCCAAATACTCTCACAGCCAGGGAATGCTATAAAGGAACTCATGGCTCAGCATAGCAAAATAGCCAAGGAATGAGTCCAGCAGTGGCAAACCTTTCCTCTGCATGTGTAAGCATTCTTGATGACATGTGCATTGGTTTAGCAAACCTACTGTGCAAGCCTAAAACAAACAAACAAATATCAAGCCAGATTTGTTCATAACATGAACATGATAACACATACTTGTAAAATGAGATTTTAAGACAGGGAGAGGTGTGTGTGTGTGTGTGTGTGTGTGTGTGTGTGTGTGTGTGTGTGTGTGTGTGAGAGAGAGAGAGAGAGAGAGAGAGAGAGAGAGAGAGAGAGAGAGAGAGATCCCTAAAAGGTTGATGATGAGAGGAAAGGCTGGGATTAGACTTAAAGAGCAGGTCGAGTGCTCTGTGCTGAGTGCCCTGTGTTGAGTGCTCTGTGCTTAGTGATCTGTGTTGAGTGCTCTGTGCTCCCTGTGGCTTGTTCCTACCTCCCTTCTTCTCTTACCATGTAAGCTGTCCTTGGTTTCTGTTACTTACATAGCTAACAGGAGACTTCTGAGCTTCCAGTAAGCAAGGAGCCCTCCTCACCTCCTATCCTGCCTCCATTGGATGGATGCCTGTGGTGTCTCCAGCTTCCTCAGTAGGCATGGCCTTGAGGCTCTTTTCTTCCTAGAACACCATTTGCTTCTGGGTAAGCTTCTTTTGTGATCCAGAATCTTGGACCGCTGCTGAGTGGCATTTGCTTTTCTACTTTTCTTCTGCCTGCTCTTCTCATTGATTCGTGAAAGTTTAAAATGTCAGAAAGTTTTCCAAAGCCAATACAAACACATACCCAGCTTCCTTAATCTAAATGCTCAGCCCTGTCCTGTGAAAACACATTAGCATGCCAAGCTACTCTCCAGGGACCCACCCTGCAGTAGGAAAACAACACGTGACTGTCAAGTCCAATAGTGACTCTGTGCTGGATCCCTGCCCCCACAACCCTCTCTGTGTTGCTCTTCTGTGAAATGGGCTGCTGGAGTAGCCACTGCGCTTTTCTTAGTTCAAAGTATGGGTCTACTTGATGCTGTGGTTTTGAAAGAAGTCACACATCAGACTCCCCCTTTCTGGAAATCCTTATCCTTTATGTTCCATGATGTTCAGACTGTGAGATGCAGGAGACATCCACACACTCTTATCTGTCCATCCAGCCAGTGATGGGGATGTGTGACTTAGAGCAGTCCTGCTGCACCAGATTGATGTTCTCCAGAGCTATGTGGCTTCAGTGGAATTTAGAACCTAGAGTCTTATGGGTTTGGGAAGAATTCTCAGGGCATCAATGTTCTTGCTGAAAGCTTTGCATTTTACTTAGTGCTGGCTCACACACTTTATTTTCTGTTCCATGTGTGTTGGGGTAGAAGATGCATGAAGTGCCTCAGCACATGTGTGGTGATCAGAGAACAACTTACAGAGTCCCTTCTTTTCTCCCGCAAAGTAGGTTCTGGGGTTTGAACACAGGTTGCCAGGCTGAGCCATTTTTTTTCAAGCCCCACATTTACTCTTTATAGGCTTATTTGATCTGTTCAAAAGTGACCTTATAGAAAGGCCACTTCAAGTATGCCTGACTGAATATAATCCACGTGCCCCACTGTGCTCCACACTGGCAAAGTGTACTAATTAGCCATGTTTGTACAAGTCTTTCATTTTATATCAACCTGTGGAAAAGTAAATGCCGGTCCTCCAGCTAAAGTAAATGAGCAAATACATCTGAATGAGACTGTGCCAAATGCTCACAGCCTTTTCATAGACCCAGCTTCCTTCCACCTAACTGCAGAGTTCCTGGGACACCAGCACTGACCCATTGTTTATGGGGAGGCTGCAGTGACATACTCTTGAGGAAGTGAGTGTTTGTAGAGGTGGTTAAACATGAAGGCATTTGTATGGGCTCTCATCCATCCTGACTGCTGTCCTTATAAGAAGTGATCAGGACAAACAAGCACAGAGGGAAGACATACTTCACGATGACATAGGACAAGACAGTCACCGACAAACCAGGGCGGAAGGCATTTGAAGAAATCAATACTACTGGCACCATCTTCCTGAACTCCAAGCCCCAAGAATCCTAACACAGTAACTTTCTATTGCTTAAACCATTCAAGTACTCTGTAGTATGTACAGGGATAGACCCACAGTACTGGCTTCATCCTGCTGTGGCCTCTAGTCCTTGGCAGATTGTTACCTAGCCTTGGTTTGGCCATATGTAGTGATGTAGAATTTGCTAGGTCATAAGGCAGCTAACATTCGTGTCACATGGGACTTGCAGTTGAAATGACAGAAAACCTTACTCAGAGAGACTTAAGTGAAGAGGGGAAATATATAGTATGAGTGAAAAGCCCAGCCAATGGCCTTAGGTGTAGTTTTAAATAGGTCTCAAATGATGTCATCAGAACCTGGGTTCTTCCTTCTACCAATTCGTTGGTCACAGGCTGCTCCAGACAGATGCTGGAGATCCTAGGCAGCTCCAGAGTCAAGTCTAGCTGGAAACTGAGGAAGGCCTCAGACTCTGCGGTACAGATTGTACCGTTGTCTGCCTTGCCCTCCCTCTTCCAAAGAAAGGATACCTGCCTGCCTGAGTGTCCTTGCAGCCTGCTTCTCCAGTTCCCTTGGCTACTCTTCCGCATCATCCGTCTTATTTGGAGTTCTCCATCCCCTTCAGTTTCTGGCTCTTTTTTTTTTGTCTGTCTGATTTGTAAGTTATGTCTTCAAATGTACCATTACAAGCACAAAAGCAAGAGGAGCAGCTTTGGACTTGGTCATAATTCTCTTTTAGCTTGAATTTTAATTAACTTTTTCAGTTCTCTCAAATGTCACCTATAGTCAACTAAACTTTGGATGCCTTTCCCAAAATAACCAATATATCAAATGCCACTAATTATGCTCTGAAAATTATAGCATTCATACCATGCGGCTACCTCAGCCCTACTAGGAAAAAGTAAATAATTGTGTGTGTGTGTGTGTGTGTGTGTGTGTGTGTGTGGTGTGTTCACTTGGCTTTTAGCTATTTGGAAAATGTAACAGCTGAGCAGAAGTAGATGGACCCCATTAATGACAGTACTATTCAGTTTCGAACATTCTAATTTTCTTCCTGGACATATACAGACGAGTAAAAGAACAATAAAGAAATGTAAATGTGACCAGAGACTGGCACTTGCCGATGGTCGCTGTCATTGTCCAATTAGCTTCTTAACCATCTAAGAGGAGAAAGATCTGACAATAACATGGAATGACTTGGTCCAGCAGCAACTTCAGACTTTGTCAACTCAACCTTTATTGGCATCTGCACAAGACACATGCTGCTAAGATAATCATTGCTTCTCTCCCATCTTCTTTTCTGATGCAGGGTGGTTCTTAGGCCCTGCCCTCCAAGGATGGGTCAGTAGCCCAGGGTACCTGCCTGGTGTCCTCCAGGAGTTCTTGGTTGTCCCTTCAGCTGCGTGGTGTTCCCAGGAGTTCAGGCTTGTTCCTTCAACTGTTCTACGGGAACACTACTGGTTCTTGGAGCTTTGTGGCTTACATGTTAACAATTCTGTCTTTTAGTGAGATAAGCCTATTGCTAGCAGAGCCTTGTTGTCTGCTTGTACACATGTGCTGGCTTCCACTGTACAGTGTCTCAGGATGTCCCCCAAAGTTACTTCTTGCTCCTATGCATTGAACTGTTTACATCTTCGCAGAAATCACATTTATCTTCAAGCTTTGTCAAAAATGTTGCTAAATATGGACATCTTTTGTTTGTTTATTTATTTATTTACATTTCAAGTGTTATCCCCTTACCCGATTTCCCCCTCTCCTGGAAACCCCTATCCCATCCCCCATTCCCCTATTCCTTCTATGAGGGGTGTTCCTCCACCCACCTACCCACTCCCACCTCTCTGCCCTCAATTCCCCTACACTTGGGGCATCTATCTTCCTATCTATCTAACCTTCATAGGATTAAGGACCTCTCCTCCCATTGATGCCTGACAAGGCCGTCCTCTGCTACATATGCAGCCAGAGCCATGTGTACTCCTTGGTTGGTGGCTGAGTCCCTGGGAGCTCTGAGGGGTCTGGTTGGTTGATGTTGTTGTTCTTCCTATGGGGTTGCAAACCCCGTCAGCTCCTTCAGTCCATTCTCTAACTTCTCCATTGGGGACCCCGCACTCGGTACAAGAGTTAGCTGCAAGCATCCAATTCTGTATTTGCAAGGCTCTGGCAGGGCCTCTCAGGAGACAACTATATCAGGCTCCTTTCAGCAAGTCTTTCTTAGCATATACAATAGTGTTGGAGTTTGGGATTCATCTGGGATGAATCCCCAGGTGGGGCAGTCTCTGGATGGCCTTTCCTTCAGACTCTGCTCTACACTTTGTCTCCATATTTGCTCCCGTGAGTATTTTGTTCCCCTTTCTAGGAAGGACCGAAGCACCCACACTTTGGTCTTCCTTCATCTTGACCTTCATATGGTCTGTGAATTGTATCTTGGATATTACGAGCTTTTATGCTAATATCCACTTACCAGTGAGTACATAGCAGGTGTGTTCTTTTGGGATTGGGTTACATCTCTCAGGATGATATTTTCTTTTTTTTTCTTAGATATTTTCTTTCTTTACATTTCAATGTTATCCCCTTTCCTGGTTTCTCCCCCCAAAATCCCTGCTCACTAACCCACCCACTCTTGCTTCCCTGTCCTGGCATTCCACTACACTGGGGCATCGAGCCTACACAGGACTGAGGGCCTCTCCTCTCATTGATGTCCAACAAGGCCACCCTCTGCTACATATGCAGCTAGAGCCATGGTCCCTCCGTGTGTGCTCTTTGGTTGGTGGTTTAGTCTCTGGATTGGTTCATATTGTTGTTCCTCCTATGGGGCATCAAACCCCTTCAGCTCCTTGGGTACTTTCTCTAAGCTCCTCCACTGGGGACCCTGTGCTCAGTTCAATAGATGACTGTGAGTATCCACTTCTGTATTTGTCAGGCACTGGCAGAGCCTCTCAGGAGACAGATATATCAGGCTCCTGTCAGCAAGCACTTGTTGGCATCCACAATAGCATCTGGGTTTGATAACTGTATATGGGATGGATACCCAGGTGGGGCAGTCTCTGGATGGCCTTTCCTTCAGTTTCTGCTTCACACTTTGTCTCTGTATCTCCTCCCATGGGTATTTTGATCCCCCTTCTGAGAAGGACTGAAGTATCCACACATTGGTGTTCAATTTTCTTGAGCTTCATGTAGTCTGTGAATTGTATCTTGTGTATTCTGAGCTTCTGGGCTAATATCTATTTATCAGTGAGTGCATACCATGTGTATTCTTTTGGGTTTAGGTTACCTCACTCAGGATATTTTCTAGTTCCATCCATTTGCCTAAGAATTTTATGAATTCATTGTTTTTAATAGCTAAGTAGTACTCCATTGCTTAAATGTACCACATTTTCTGTATCCATTCTTCTGTTGAGGGCCATCTGGGTTCTTTCCAGCTTCTGGTTATTATAAATGAGGCTGCTATGAACATAGTGGAGCATGTGTCCTTATTGCATGTTGGAGCATCTTCTGGGTATATGCCCAGGAATGGTATAGCTGGGACCTCAGGTAATGCTATGTCCAACTTTCTGAGGAACTGCCAAACTGATTTCCAGAGTGGTTGTACCTGCTTGCAATCCCACCAACATTGGAGGAGTGTTCCTTTTTCTCCACATCCTCACCAGCATCTGCTGTCGCCTGAATTTTTGATCTTAGCCATTTTGACTGGTGTGAGATGAAATCTCAGGGTTGTTTTTATTTGCATTTCCCTGATGACTAACAATGTTAAACATTTCTTTAGGTGCTTCTTAGCCATTCGAGTTTCCTTAGTTGAGAATTCTCTGTTTAGCTCTGTACCCCATTTTTAATAGGGTCATTTGGTTCTCTGGAGTCTAACTTTTTGAGTTCTTTGTATATATTGGATATTAGCTGTCTATTGGATGTAGGATTGGTAAAGATCTTTTCCCAATTTGTTGGTTTCCATTTCATCCTATTGAGAGTGTCCTTTGCCTTACAGAAGCTTTGCAATTTTATGAGGTCCCATTTGTCAATTCTTGATCTTAGAGCATAAGCCATTGGTATTCTTTTTTTTTTTTTTTTTGGTTTTTCGAGACAGGGTTTATCTGTGTAGCCTTGGCTGTCCTGGAACTCACTTTGTAGACCTCGAACTCAGAAATCCTCCTGTCTCTGCCTCCCAAGTGCTGGGATTAAAGGCGTGCGCCACCACCGCCCAGCTAGCCATTGGTATTCTGTTCAGGAAACATTCCCCTGTGCCCATGTGCTCGAGACTTTTCCCCCACTTTCTCTTCTATTAGATTCAGTGTATTTGGTTTTATGTGGAGTCCTTGATCCACTTGGACTTGAGCTCTGTACAGGGAGATAAGGATAGATCAATTTGGGCTAGAGAGATGGCTCAGCAGTTAAGAACACTGACTGTTCTTCTAGAGGTCCTGAGTTCAATTCCCAGCAGCCACATGGTGGCTCACAACCGTCTGTAATGGAATCTGATTCTCTATTCTGGTGTGTCTTAAGACTGCTACAGTGTATTCATATACATAAAATAAATAAATAATTAAAATGATTTTAAAAAAAAGAATGGATCAATTTGCATTCTTCTACATGCTGACTGCCAGGTGAAGCAGCACTATTTGTTGAAAATGTTGAGTTCCCCCTTCCCCCCAACTGGATGGTTTTTAGCTCCTTTGTCAAAGATCAAGTGACTATACATGGGTAGGTTCATTTCTGGGTCTTCAATTCTATTCCATTGATCTAACTGCCTGTTACTGTACCAATACCATGCAGTTTTTTAACACAATTGTTCTGTAGTACAGCTTGAGGTCAGGGATGGTGATTCCCCTAGAAGTTCTTTTACTCTTGAGAATAGTTTTAGCTATCCTGGGTTTTCTGTTATCCAGATGAATTTTTGAATTGCTTTTTCTATCTCTATGAAGAATTGAGTTGGGATTTTGATGAGGATTGCATTGAATCTGTATATTGCTTTTGGCAAGATGTTCATTTTTACTATATTAATCCTGCCAATCCATGAGCATGGCAGATTTTTCCATCTTCTGAGGTCTTCTTCAATTTCTTTCTTCAGAGACTTGAAGTTCTTGTCATACAGATCTTTCACTTGTTTGGTTAGAGTCACACCAAGATACTTTATATTTTTTGTGGCTATTATGAAGGGTGTCATTTCAATAATTTCTTTCTCAGCCTGTTTATCCTTTGAGTATAGGAAGGCTACTGATTTCTTTGAGTTCATTTTATATCTGGCCACTTTGCTGAAGTTGTTTATCAGCTGTAGGAGTTCTCTGGTGGAGTTTTTGGGACCACTTAAGTATACTATCATATCATCTGCAGATAGTGATGTTTTGACTTCTTCTTTTCCAATTTGTATCCCTTTGATCTCCTTTTGAGGTCTAATCGCTCTAGCTAGAACTTCAAGTACTATCTTAGATAGGGAGAAAGAGGGCAGCCTAGTCTAGTCCCTAATTATAGTGGGATTGCTACAAGTTTCTCTCCATTTAGTTTGATGTTGGCTACTGGTTTGCTGTATATTGCTTTTACTATGTTTAGGAATGGATCTTGAATTCTTGATCTTTCCAAGACTTTTAACATGAAGGGATGTTGACTTTTGTCAAATGCTTTTTCAACATCTAATGAAATGATCATGTGGTTTTTTTCTTTGAGTTTGTTTATGTGGTGGATTACATTGATGGATTTCCATATATTGAACCATCCCTGCATCTCTGGGATGAAGTCTATTTGATCATGGTGGATGATTGTTTTCATGTGTTCTTGGATCCAGTTTATGAAATTTTTATTGAGTATTTTTGCATCTATATTCATAAGGGAAATAGGTTTGAAGTTCTCTTTCTTTGTTGAGTCTTTATGAGGTTTTGATATCAGTGTAACTGTGGCTTCAGAGAATGAATTGGGTAGTGTTCCTTCTGTTTCCATTTTGTGGATTAGTTTGAAGTATATTGGTATTAGGTCTTCTTTAAAGGTCTGATAGAATTCTGCACTAAACCCATCTGGTCCTGGGCCTTTTTTGGTTGGGAGACTTTAATGACTGTTTTTGTTTCTTTAGAGGTTATAGGTCTGTTGAGATGGTTTATCTGATCCTGATTTAACTTGGTATTGGGTATCTGTCTATAAATTTGTTCATTTTGTCCAGATTTTCCAGTTGTCTTGAGCATAGGCTTTTGTAGTAGGATCTGATGATTTTTTGAATTTTTTTCAGTTTCTGTTGTTATATCTCCCTTTTCATTTCTGATTTTGTTAACTTGGATACTGCCTCTGTGCTCTCTAGTTTGTCTGGATAAAGGTTTTTCTATTTTGTTGATTTTCTCAAGGAACCAGCTCCTGGTTTTGTTGATTTTTTTTGTATAGTTATTTTTGTATCTACTTGGTTGATTTCAGACCTTGTTTGATTATTTCCTGCCATCTACTCCTCTTGGGTGTACTTGTTTCTTTTTGTTCTAGAGCTTTCAGGTGTGCTTTTAAGCTTCTAGCATAAACTCTCTCCAGTTTCTTTTTGGAGGCACTCAAAGTTTTCCTATTAGCACTGCTTTCATTGTGTCCCATAAGTTTGGGTATGTTGTGGCTTCATTTTCATTGAAGTCTAAAAAGTCTTTAATATCTTTCTTTATTTCTTCCTTGACCAAGTTATCACTGAGTAGATTGTTGTTCAGCTTACATGTGTATGTGGGCTTTATGCTGTTTTTGTTGCTATTGAAGACCAACCTTAATCTGTAGTGATGTTAGGAGGCATGGCGTTATTTCAGTCTTCTTGTATTTGTTGAGGTCTGA